>JAHRHJ020000122.1:0-1346043 GCA_019776745.2 Taxus chinensis | reverse complement strand
ACTAGACTAAAAAAGGGGAAGGCATCGTTTAGGTGAGCTGAGAATCAAACTATGTGAGCTTGATTTTATTGAGGGTAGGAAACGAAGTGTAGTGGTGGTATGTGAGCTCAAGGGATGAGCGGATAGTAGATAGAAGTGATATAACACTAACTTCAATAGAGAATGGTCGAAGAGCCAAGGCATAAGGGCTCAGGCTCAGGTTTCCATTAAGCGGAAGCTAAACGATAGTGCCTGATCCATAAGTGTGAGTGAGTATATAAGGCCCAATCCAATTGGGAGAAAATTTTCCATGTTTGCTCTTTTTAGTTTGGTTAAATGTTGATTCTCTTTAGGACAAGATCACAACCTTAAAGTACGCTCATGAAGTGCTTATCATAAGCACGTTGATGCATTTTTGAGAGATTTGCAGGTGATCAAGAGTTGTAAGAAGCGTTCGTAAAGAAGCTCCAATTGGCTAACCGCTCTTGCGGAAATCATCGTTGAGTGAGAAATATCCTGAAGGGATATCTGAGGGAGTGTATTTGTACTTGAGAGGCAAAACAGCCTCGGTACCATATACCAGAAAAAGGTGTGGCATTAGTAGAGTACAAATGCTGTATGATAAGCCAAAGGCAAAGGGAATGTGATCGTGCCAATTTCTTCTGGATTCATTGACAACTTTCATGAGATTTTGGTTGGGTTTTATTAGAAGATTCAGCCTGACCATTGGCCTGCGGATAGTAAGGCGATGAGAAACTAAGTTTGATACCAACGTTGTCATTAAAGCTGTAACAACTTGTTTTTTAAAAGATTTACCATTATCTGTTATTAGGCGATGAGGAATACCAAAAACGACAGATAATGTGGTGGTACTGAATTCGAAAAAATTTTCCTTTTTGATCGAAATGAGTGGAATGGACTCCACCCATTTTTGTGTAATACTCGGTGGCTGTGATTATCCATCGGTGACGTTGTGAGAGGATGGGTGAATTCACCAATAAGGTCTAACCCCATTGTGAGAAAGGCCAAAATTTCGTGGGACCTGTAGCGGATGGCGAGGAGTATGTTGAAGGTTAGCATGTTGTGACACACAACCAACGCTAACATATTCGTAGCAGGTCGTATTGAGAGTAGGTCAATAATACCTAGGTGAAGGATTCGTAGGCCACGCAGGCCACTAAAATGTCCACCACAAATCCCACATGGACTTGTTGATGGTATAGGTGGACCTCGCCGCCGGTTAGACAACGAAGGAGCGATACATCAAAGCCACGTTATAGAGGAGTCCCCCCATGACAACATAACGTGGAAACATTTAAGAAAGCACGTTTGCCGTTACTAGTAAGGTCAGGTGGGAGAACAGAGATTGTAAGATAGTCGTGAAAATGGTGGTACCAGGTATCCTGTGAATTAGTAGACACAGTTTTAATCATACAAACTACCGGGTTAGTAGGATGGGGTAAAAATTTACCACGACGAATAATTCAGAGTCAGTTGATGAAGCTGGAATTTGCGAGGCTAAGCAAGCCATAGTATCCGCAAATTTGTTAGTGGAGCGGGGAATGGTTTGAATAGAATAGTGGGTAAATAAGGCTAGAAGTGAATCCACGTAGTGTTTTTACTTTTGAATTTCCTCATTTTTGCATTGGTAGATGCCCATAACTTGATTGAATACCAATTGAGAGTCAGCCAAAATATTGATAGATTTGATACCTAAGTGTAATGCAACTGAGACCAGGACAAGGGCCTCGTATTCCACTGTATTATTAGTGCAGGGAAATCAAGCCGGAATGAAGAGGCATAGGTTCAGCGTCAAGAGGGATGAGAACAATGCTGGCTCCTCCGTCGCGCTTCATTTAGATCCATCGAAGAAGAGGTCATTTGATACGACTCTTCCCCGAGTGAAAGAGTGGCGATGAGTTCGTCGGGGATGTAAAATTGGTAAATTGTTCCCCAGGTAAAGGGGCTTCCGCAGAGTTGGTCTGCGATTTTTTGTCCTTTGATTGTTTCTGGTGGATGAACTTAAGGTCGAGGTCGGCGAGGGAGCATGAGCCATCGGGCGATGCGTTGGTTTAGATGAGGTTTGACATACTTTAATGATGGGGTCTGTGTTGGTGAGGATGAAGTTTTGTGAGTCAGAAGGTAGTGTCGGAGCTTGGTAGCCACGAATGATAGGGCTAGGCACAAACTTTTCTACATGTGTATACCTGTCTCATAATCCACCAAAGTACGACTTATATAATAACGGCTTGTTCTCAATTTTCCAGAGTCACGATGTGCAAGCATTGGCTCCTACACAGCGTGGTCAATGGCGAAAGGGTAAAGGTAGAAAGGGGCGGTCATCTTAGGTGGGATAAGCACGGGTGGCTGCAAGAGATAAGTTTTGAGAGCTTCAAAGGCTTGTGCACTCTTCACTCCATTGAAATTCATGTCCTTTTTTAAGGAGGGTGATGGAAAGGTTTGACATCGATCCGAGAGTTGGGAGATGAAACGTCGATAGATTGTAACTTACCTTGTAAGCTACGCGATTGTTTGAGATTAGTAGGTGGGGGCATTTCTATGATAGCTTTGACTTTAGATGGATCACCTCAATGCCACGCAAAGAGACGATAAAACAAGAGCTTTCCCCGAAAGGGACACCAAAGACACATTCTTTGGTTGAAGACGGACATAATATTTAAAAGGTGATCAAAAATAATGGTTAAAAAACATCGAGATGTGTCACTGCGATGTGTAGACTTGCCAAGAAGATCGTCAACGTAATCTCAAGGATAGTGGTGCATAATGTCATGAAAAAAATGTAGGTCATATGCCCCTGATAGGGTCGCACCAGCATTCTTAAGGGCCAAATGGAATTACCAACGGTAACAGAAGGTTCCCCAAGGAGTTATGAAGGGCAGTTTTGTGTTGATCGGCGAGGGGCAACTAAAATTTGGTTATATCCGGAAAAAGCCATCCATGAGAGAAAAGCATTTCATGACCCACAGTGAGATCAACAGTTGATCAATACTTGGGAGGGGGGAAGTCATCCTTAGGGCCAAGCGAGGTTAAGATCCTGGAAATCCATGCATATCCGAAGTCCCCCCGTCGCTTTAAGTGACAGGTACAGATGTTAGAAATCTATTGAGGATAGTCAATAGGCAAGATGAAGGAAACATAAGAAGTCTTGAAGCTCTTCTTTGACCAAGAGGGCAATGCGTGGATGCATTTTTCTTAATTTCTGTTTAATTGGCTTGGAATCGGGGTTTAGAGTGATGTTATGGACGGCAATGGTAGAATCAATTCCTGGCATGTCAGCGTAAGACCACGCGAAAGCTTGGTTGCAAGCATGGAGGAAAGTAGTAAAGGCGACTTGTTCTGATGTGTTAAGGGATTGTCCGATCTTCACAATGTGAGGATCCTCCTTTGTGTGGATGTTGATTTCTATAGTAGATTCATTCAGCATGGTTTGGGTTTCAGATGGTAAGGCTCATTGAATATAGGAATCATCCGCACCAAGGTAAGTGAGGATGGAGTCGTCATCCTGACACTCAACAACATTAATCAAAGGCGAATCCTCTTCGATCATGTCTGGATACAAAAGGGGAAGAGAAGATGGGTCCTCATTATCACGTTGATAAGTGAGAGGACCTATGAAGATAGCATTTATGAAAAAAAAAAATTAGGATGGATAGATTCAGGGTCTATAGATTCTGTGGGTGATGATGGCAAAAGTGGTGAATGATGGTTGGGTAGGGGGTGACGTCGTCTTCTTCCAGAATACAGCTGACACAGATGTCTCCTGTGTAGGTGTTTGATGAAAACTGATACCACTGCGATCATTATGTTTGGTGTGTGAGGGGAATGAGCGTATGCGGCCTTTTCATAAAGGGGACCAAAACCAAAGCCTTTCCAGCACAGCGAGTCACGAAGGTGAGTCGAAGCGACGATTGGTGTCAGGTATTGCAATCGGATTAAGGGAACCACACAAAGAGGAGGTTTAGGGGTAATGGAGGATGCGTCAAACACCCCCATAGTTAGGTGGTGCCGCAATGGGGTGGTCCGTAAGAGATACCTCCCCCCACTGACGGTCGTAGGTGGATGTGTATGTAATGTCCGTACTCCTGCGGGGTATGGAAAGAACTAACGTTTATATAGGCGGTACTCCCCCAGTGTAAGGTGTTGAAAAACATCTACTAAGGGGTCGGAGGTTTGGGAGGTTTAGCTGCGGGAAGGGAAGTGGTTTTTTGCGACGGTGGTTTCATCAGTTGAAGGCGTAGGCTGCGTTGAGGTGGATGGTTGAGGGTACATTTGAAGAGGATGGTTGGGTTGAATGTATGGGTGTCTTGATTGGTATAAGCACATCGTTAGGGGCGGTATAACATATTGCAGGTGTTTAAAGGGGGGAGGATCAGCTTTTAACGGTGTAGGACTGCCCCTCGTACTCAAATTTTATGCATCTATTAATGTTGAGGGAACGCATCCCATGGCCCGGATCCAAGGACGACCCAGCAATATATTATATTGGAACTCTCCCTCAAGGACATAGAAGAGTTCGGGTAAAGTATGTGGTCCTACCCGAATGTTAAGGATCACGGTTCCTAAGGTAGAGGTAATAGCGTCATTGAATGACCGTAACATGATGGGGTTGGCACACATGTAGCTAGAAGGGATATTCATTTGTTGAAAATCTTTTGAAGAGATGATGTTTAGGCTAGCACCCCCGTCAATCATAACACAATGTACACGAATGTCCCAGACGTAAGCTGAGATGAACAGGGCAGGGTTAGGATCTTCTGTACCAAAATCGACAATTTCATCTTCAAAGAAACTGACTGCAGTAGCTTGTGGTATAGAGACAGAAGTGGTTGGGGTGGTGGGTTGTTTGGTGAGAGAGGCAAGGTGATTGGGTGTTAGAATGGAGGCAACGGGTAGGGTTTCATTAGGTAAGACCTCGATCCCCTGAAGAATTTCAACGAGAGCTTGTCAATGAGATTCAGAAGTCTAAATGAGATCATATAGTGTCATTTTTACAGGTGATTGGTGAAGCTGTTTGATCATGGCTCGATGGGCAGCTCCATTAGAGACGGGATAAGCGGGTCCACGAATAACCACTTTGGGTGGTGGTGCAATCAGGATGCTGGACGGAGAAGGAGAGGACGCAGGTGTGCTTTCTTTCACTTTCTCATTATTTTTCTGCGCTCGAGTAGCAACACTAATCATATTAATCTCGTAGACCAGAGATGAGGAAGATGATTGGGATAAATCATGGTCTTCAAGAGGGGGGGTTGTAATAATGACAGATCTTGGTGAGGCGGGGACAGATGGTATAGGAAGAGGAATGGAAACTAAAGGTCTCTCCCTTCGTAAGTTGTCTTTCTTAACCTTTCTATCTGGGAGAGGTGACTGACGAAGGATGGTTTTTAAAGCTTTGCATCCCTCCACATCATGTCCTGGTGTGCGGTGATAAGCGCAGATCTTAGACTCATCATAACCTAGAAACAGATAAGGGTTGGGGCTAGGAGGAATACCTGTAGAATGTCGAGATGATGTGCGCGTACCGTAGAGAAAGATTAGGCTGACTGCGAAGAACTCCTTTTTGTCTTGGAAGGACTACTTGCAAATAAGAACACAAGACCACAAGATTTTGATTAAACAATAAATGAGGAAACTGCCTTGGGCCCAGGAAATATAAAACTTCCTTTCAAAGGTGGTCAGTTTCCCTGCTAATATGAACTAACACAAAAGACTGTAAAGTATTAATTAAATTACTTCGTTGAACTGGGTAGGGGAAAGGCTGGTTATTGGTTATAGTTAGTATAACCGATGCCAGTTACTGATAACCGCCAGCGGTTACTGATGACCGATATCGGTAGAGTCTAGGATCTGAAGGTTAGTTGTTTTGTGGGGTGGTGGTGTTATTTGGTAGTTGTGTTATTTGTAGGGCTGTATATAGGTAATATTAGGAAATAGGGTGATGAGAGGTAGATGAATGACAGTTAGATGCAATGACATGTTGGGTAGTGGATCCAAGAATGGATTTGTGAGGACTTATGATTCAAAAAGTTGAAGAAATGTTATTAAAGAGTACATGCAAGAAGTAGCTTACTGATTATTCACGGAGATGCAAGTCCAAGAGCTCTGATGGCAAAGACATAACTGAGGTAGGATGGTCTAGCACACAGCAGATCAAATCAGTTGAGTATCACAGGGCTCTGGTATCCAGTTGCAGTCCTGGGCTTGCTCTCCCTTGCTGCTAACTCTCCTCGTCTCTTCACTTGTCTCTGCTTAGTCAAGTAAAGATCCGGGTTCTCTTGATCACTCCTGATGCTCTTTCTTGATTCAAAGAATCATTTTTCTCTGACCCAAAAATGAAACTCCGATCCTTTGTTTTTGGTTTGGGAAGCCCATTTACAGGGAACCGATGGCGGTTACGTAACCGACGGTGGTCGAGTAGGAACTGGCATCGGTAAGGAAAAAGTAGGCTATTTTTAGTAAAATCACCCACCTTCCTTGCTTTTCTCCCGAGAGATCAGTTGCGGGTTTGGTTAAATGACTAGAAGGTCGGTTTTGGGTGTGAGAAAGGGGTTATTAGTTATTGGTGTAGGTGTAGACCAAGTTTTAGGTTTTAATTAGGTTAGTTTAGGATTAGGGCTAGGTCATGATGAGGTGGAAAAATGAGGTGGCAAGTGAGGTGATGGGGATTTATCAATTACAAGGTAATTAATAAATAATTGTGTAAGGTTTAGGTAATGAGGTTAGGTTGCGAAATGGGATGCGGGTCACAAAGGGTCATAAGACACGAATTTGGTGTCTACATAGTGTTCTGCTTAGGTTCATTTTAACCCTATCTTTTAAAAAGACAATGATTTAAATTTCAATCACATTTCCTTATAAGCTTTCATTGACAATCACAAAAGCATCCAAATTACACAAGGATAACATTGCCACTCCGATATATAAACCGAAGAAGGTCAACTATCTGAATTAAGAATACAACACATAAGTAACAAATACTTATTTCCATTCCTTTCATATCTATACAAATACATTTTAGACATTCAACATACTTGATACAATTCTCAATGGAAAAGGAACATCTTTCCACATTTAGTACATTTAGAAAATCAAGCTGAAATTTATTATAAATCAAATTAAACAATCTGATCATCCTGTCAGATCTGCATGCTTTACCACTTACGACAACCATCTGAAAAAATAGTCAACATGAGTCAGTTCGATGAACTGAGCATGATAAGCACTAACTTTTAAAACAATTGCAATCCGTCAATTATTTTCATTAAACACCCTGTTTAAAGGAGATCAATTATCCAAACAAGTAACCATATTCAGACTATGCCTTGTAATACAAAAATGACTACAAACGTGTAACTCTATCATCATTACAGAATAGTCCTAAACATTTCTCAAATATTTCATCAAATATTAAGAATCAAATAACGAAAGTATCCAAACAACAGAAAAATAGTGAAATAACTAACAACAACAAAACAGAGAAACTAACAGCAAAACTACATAGAACTAACAACAAAAAAATAGTATCCCATTTTCTTCGTCACTCTTTTATCATGTCCCCCACTAAATTCATACAACCATCCCATTATTTGATAAGGGAGTTGATGGTAGCTTTCCAATACTTATAGTTAGGCTCATGAATCTCCACTTTGGGGCCTTTTCCTTCTTTTTGTCTTTCCTTAACAACTTCCATAGAATGAATCATCTCAGGTAATAGATTGATATGGTGGATGGTGCTTTTGACATTGAGGATATGGACATCATGAATATGGAAAACAACTTGTTTCATCTTCAACATATCCTTTTCCATCTCTAGGATTCTCTCATTTGTATTCTTGAGCTGTTCACTAAGGACCAAAGAAGATAGCTTTTCCACTTTGTCAGTTAATTCCTTCAGATCCATCTAACCCATACTAATATTATGTTTATTAATATCAGTATCAAGTTTGCAATGCTCAAATTCCCACATAAAAGTATGAGACTTGACAACAGAGTCCTGAGTGGTAAACAATTTCGTTTGGCTAGTTTTAAGAGCATGCAGGCTCTCAATGGCCTCATCCAAGTTCTTTGAATGCTTATCTTCTGAAGTGTCTAGAGCTTTCTCACTCACCATCTCCTCACTGTTATCCCCTTCAATAGCTTCCTTATCGTTACTGGAAACCAAAAAGTCTGGGTTCCCTTCTAGGTTCTTGCCCGAATCTAAGATAGTATCCACTTCATCAACTGTCTTAGGAACCTCCTCTGCCTTGCTTCATTTCTTGATGCCACCATGACTCAGGTTAGATATGGTTCTTTTAGCCACTGGTTTGCTAAAAAAATCGTCACTAAAACTTTCCTCCTTGGGCACCAAAAATTCAGTGGCAGAAGCCCCAAATTTATCATTTTTTCTTGAGAGGGGAGTTCCCAGCCTAAGAAGGGATTTGACTAGACCTTGGAGCAAAGGTAAGGGGAAGGTACCTTTCTCGAACATGAAAATAGATTTCGTAAGGGAAGTATACAAGAAGAAAGGGAAATTATAGGGCTTAGCATTACGGACATGGTTCAACATAGGGAAGTGATATATTTGATTCAATATTTTTTTTTACAACATTATTAATCAAATAGTCTCATTTATAAATTTATACAATTGTAATAACCTATGAATACCTTCAAACTCAGAATCCAGAATGATTTAATATCTACTAGGGATCTAAAATTTTAAGTGTAATGCATTTACTCAAATGCAATCAATATTGTAATAACACTTTACTATATTCAAATCAATGCACAAACCAAGACAACATTCTATTCTCTTCTACACATTTTCCATTGGAAATAAAAAAACCAAATACATCACAATGTGAGCTCTTAGAACCCTGAAATTATTTCTTTTTGCAATAATGTTTTCCATACTTATACCATGTTTTTTAAAATACTCATGTTTAGGTCATATTACACCCACAAATACTGAAAATATTTTAAACTTATTGCATGCATAAGAAAATGATCAACTAAAACAAATCACAACTACCTAATTTACACATCATGGATTTTGAATCATCAAATAATTTTGTAGATCTAAATGCAAACAATATATAGTTTGAGACATTATCTATTAAATATATTGCATACCTAGTTAGTATTTATTCACACAGCCACCAAAATAGCTATACCAGTTCACATATTTATTAAAGACACAAAAATAACTTTTCCTAGTTCATATTTCATTCATAGTAAAGAAAATAACAATACCTAGTTCATAGTTCATTCATAGTAGGGAAAATAACAATACTCAGTTTGTATTTCATTCACAGTCATGAAAATAACATACCCAATTCGTATTTTCACATGCAGAGCACTATACTTTAATTAAAACAAACATTATAAATGTATATCCATATTCTACATCTAAACATACCAAAAAAACCAATTCACCATTATCAAACTATAACAAACATGTTACAGAGAATAAGGATGGTGATCATACCTGGTATGCACATGGCTTTACCAAACTTCACTTTTTTCATCCTACAAATTTCTTCAAAATTAGAAATAACAATACTAAAAATGAAATATTCCTTTTTGCAATGAAGTTGCTCCATATCTGAACTTGAAATCATTCCCATGGCCGTAAAACATGCACAGTGGAGGAGAGACTCAATTATATCCATCTCCCACAAAAATAACATGGTAACCAAAATATTGAAACCAAACTAAGAGAGATAAAAAAACAAAATGCATTTGAAGTTGGATTCTCGGGGAATTTGACCTTTCCTGAGACATCTGACCATACCATTAAATGCCACTAAATCAAAAACCCTACTAATTTAATTACTTTGTCACACATTACTCATTAACTCCTCATTGTTTTCCACATAATCTACAATTCTTATTTACCAAGATTTTCTCGTTAACCTTTTCCTGAGCTCAACTAACTTAACACTTGCCTAGGTTTAGGTTCGTTAGGTTGCATTGTTTATACATTATAAACTTAGTGTATATTCTATAACTAAATAAAATTCAAACATATATGCCTCCTTTAAATACTTTTAGCTTATGCTACCAATTAAACAAGCTTCCCTTATTTTCCCTTTTAAAAAAATATCAATTTACATGCCACAATGTATACACACACATAGACAAATTTGAAAGTGCAAGCCATGTAAAGGCTTATACGGTCCCTTGGCCAAACACTTTTCACGTATTTGATATATCCAAGAACAACACACACACACACACACACACACACACACACACACACACACACACACACACACACACACACACACACACACACACACACACAAACAAAATTTTATAAAACACTTATTACAAACCAAATGATTTCATAAATGATCAATCAAATTTTGTTATCCTTATTCAGCAGATGATGTCATATATCTAATAGAAATGTCAATGCGAGATAATACTCTCAGTTAATTTTGACGATGATCTATTAACCACTTATAACATAATAAATTTTGGGACTAAAAAGGGTGGAATTTGACATACTTCCCCCTAAAAAAGAGTCATCGCCCTAATGACATATATATGCATTAAAAGGACAACATTCAACCATTACAACAATCATTATTTCTAGATTTTTTAAAATGTGGCTTGGAAAATATTCACCTACAATATTTCCTTAAACTGTAACAATTTTTTTTAGATTAACAGTAATTCATAACTTAATAATTAGTCAAAAATCAGATCGTCATTAGTATAGTAACTTAAAATCAGATAATAGTTACTAAAGCATTTTTCTCTTTTAAATTTTTTAATCAAACAAAAAAGGAAAAATAGCCTGTATGTCTTCCATATTTTCCCAAGTTACACTTTCTTCAGAGTATTGGTGTCATTAGACCTTACATTATGAAACCTCATGATTTCTTAGCTATAAATTATGTGTTTCTAAGATTCTTATAGGTTTAACTGTGATGATTCCAAGATCTTGTACCTGCAATGAATCCTAATTTAATATATGTGTTAAATAAAAAACATACTGTTCTTAAGTAAGGATACATATGGAAGAAATCGTGCATTTTAGATAATGCATGAGGTATATCTAGCCTATAGGATACATGAATTGATAACTTATAACAATTTTAAATGGTCCAAAATAATGTAGGTGATAACTTAGCAGACTTGCCAAAAGTTAATGGAACTCTTTTTGGGTTTTACCCTAAAATAGACTTTATCACGCACAGTTAAACTTCATTTCTACCCTTTTTAAATCAACACAACTCTTTTGTGTATCTGTTGCTTCCTTTAACTGTTCCCAGATAATTTTCATTTGTTTCTCCATTTCAATAAGGATTTTAGGTCCTACGATTTCCTCTCTATCTTCAATGTTATCCCAACTGATAGGTGTTATGCACCTTCCTGCCATATAAGGCTTCAAAAGACGCCATTTTTAGAAATGAGTGATATGTACTGTTATACATAAATTCAACCAGTGGAATATATTGTTCCCACTTGTATACTATTAATCCATGAAATACATCCTTAACATATCCTCTAGGACTTGATTAACCCTTTCAGTTTGTCCATTGGTTTCCAGGTGCTAAGCTTAATTAAAATTCAGTTTAGTTCCTAAGGCCACATTAAACATCTACCATAATTTGATGTCATTCTTAGATCTCTATTTGATATGATCAACTCTGGTATTCTATGGAATCTAAAGATTTCATTCAACAAATCTTCTTGCTAAAATCAGTGAATCATCCTTTCAAATTACTAGTAAAATGAGCTACCTTTGTTAGTTTACCAAAACAACTAGAATTACATCATATTTATTTCTTGGACATAGGAAAATCCTTGGACAAATTCCATACTAATTACTTGCCACTTATAATGCAGTATGTTGTTATGCATATACGACAAACCCGTTGGATGTAATACTTTCAGCTTTAATCCTTTGACATTCTAAGTAATGTGTCTACATAATTTCTCAAATCCTTTTTCATTCCTTTCCAAAAGTATTGTTTCTTTATGTCAGCTAAGAATTTTTAATCACCCTGGATGGCCTGAATAAAGGTGCATCATGAAATTCACTTAACAATTGTAGTTCTTAATCCATTCCCTAAATGTACATATACCCTTTACTGAAATATCATTGAATTCCATCATGTTCATTTTTGAAAACCATCATACCTCACATCACTTTGGATTGTTTTCTAGTGTTGTTTTAACTTGCTGATAAATAAGAATCATTTTCCATGAAGTTGTTCTCTAACTTCATCTTTGAACTAGGTTCTTAAAGAAACAATAGCATAAATGATGTTTTCTATGAATTAATACATATGCTACTCGATTTTCTTTTTATTTAACTATAATTTATGTCAAAATCATATTTTGATAGAAATTCTAACCATCTTTGTTGTCTTGCATTCAGATTTGGCTGAGTGAAAATATACTTCAGTCCAAGATGATCATTTTTTAGTTCAAAAGGTCTACCAAGAAGATAATGCCTCCATACCTGAAGTGCATGAACAATGGCAACAAGCTCTAGGTCATGTGGAGCATAATTTAGTTCATGTAACTTAATTTTTCTAGTTTCATAAGCTATAACATGATCATTTGCAACAAAATACCTCTAAGACCTTCCCCGGATATATCTGTTACAACCGTAAAGTTTCCATTAGGATCAGGTACAACCAAAATAGGTGTTGAATGTTAACTGATCCTTTAAAGTTCTTAAATGAAGATTCACATTTTTCATTCCACACAAATTTCTTATCATTTTTCTATAACGAAATGATTAGTGCAACAACTTTGGAGAAGTCTTTAACAAAATTTCTATAGTAACCAACAACACCAATGAATCATTCTAACTTCATATACATTCTTTGGTGGAGGCCACTCAGTTATTACTATAATTTTAAAGGGATCTATAAGCTATTCCATTCTTTACTTATGACATGTCCCAATTAGTGTACTTCCATGATCTTGTAGAAGGAACATTTTGTGAACTTACCATACAATTGTTTCTTTCTTAAGATTTCAAGAACTATCTTCAAATGTTCATGGTGTTCTTCAATGCTTTTAGAGCATATGATAATATTGTCCAAGAATACAAGCACAAAATTTTCCAAGTACTTTTGAAAAATATTATTCATTTAATTCATAAAAGTTGTAGGTTCATTCATTAATACAAATGGTAAAAATGTGAATTCATAATTTACATACCTTGTTCTAAAAGTTGTTTTGTGAATATCTTCATCCTTTGATTCTTAACTGATGATATCCAGATCAAAGATCTATTTTAGAATATACTGATGCACCACACATCTGATCATAATAGATCATCAATTCTAGGAAGTGGATATCTATTTTTAATTCATTGTCTTTGTTTAACATCCTATAATCGATGCACAATCTAAGTGTTCCATCTTTCTTTTTCACAAAAAAATTTGGTGCTCCCCAAGGTGAGACACTCGGTCTTATCAAACCTTTTGAAAAAATTTCTCGCAACTTTTCCTTAAGCTCTACCAATTCAATGGTAGTCATTCTAGCCCCATTCTTATACGATGTTGCATATAAGATTCTATATATTTTTTATATATGTTGCCTTGGAAATAGGTTTGGTTCCCAGTTTGATCTCAATCGTGAAGTCAAACTCCCATTTTGGTGGAAGACCAGGTAATTCTTCCAGGAAACACATCACTAAAGTTTTCGTAATAAAAGATATCTTTCCAAGAAGTCACTACTTTCTTTAGTTGTTTCAGAAATTTTTACTACATACAAAGTGCAACCTTTTTTTTGGCCTCTTTAAGTTGAATAGAAGACAATTTCCTAACTGAAATATCACATTTTATCCCCTGAGTGTCTTTTGTTTTCTATAAATTATCTAGACAACTAATATGTTTTTCAAAATACTCAACATTTTTCCTTATGCTCAGCTAGTCAGTTAACACCTATGATTACATCATAAGACCCCAAAGGAGCAACATAAAGGTCAACTTCAGTGGAAAATAAAGGCAAGTAAAGGAATGCTCCAAAAATACACATACTAACTATGTGAACAACATTATTTCCACAATTTACAGCCCATGATTTATCCTTTTTTCTAGCTTTTATATTTAATTTTGATGCTAATTTAGTAGAAAAAACATTCAATAGTGCCAATATCAAAAAGTATAGTTACACGTATACCAAATAACTTACCTAGAGCTTCTATGGGTGTGACTTACTTTTCATCCTATTTGTCAGCTACTACAACGTGTATCTTATGTTGCTGATTGTAGTCAACCTTCTTCAAAGGAAATTAATTTGCGTAATGATCCTTGCCACAATTGTAACAGCCTCCTACAAGTCCCTTCTTAGCCTCAAATTTATTTCTAGCCTTAAAGTTATCATTCTGACCCCTATAGGACTTCTATCCATTAGTTATTGTTCTTGACAAAGTTATTTCATACATTAGCAACAAGTTTATTTGCTGCAGTTTTCTTGTTTTTATCAGTAACAAATTTGTTTTTCATACCAAACTTTTTCCATGGTCCATTTTTGGGTGCAAGAGATGAAGAAGAGTTTGGAACTTTCTTTCTGAATTCCTCCTTATGGGCAGAGATTGCTTTTAATTTATGTTACTTGCCTTATGAGATTTTTCAACAACCCCTTCCATAGTGGTTGGGTTGTAAACATCCACCTTCTCCACCTATAATGGGATTTAATCCGATGATAAATTTTTTGTATCCTTGAACTTCTCATCAGTTTGATATCAGAGGTACGTACTTAAGGAGTTTAGTTAACTCTCTCCTAGTACTATGTTACAGTTAATTTTCCTTGAGATAAGTTCTAAAATTTAGTCATTTTCTGATCATAGTAAAGTTGTGGAAGCCATCGTTACCTAAAATAAATTTTAAATTGATCCCAAGTAATATTTGTTTCATCAATGTTTAACTCATCCTTATGATTGTCCCACCATGAAGATGCTTCATGGGAAATTTGATAAACTCCCCATATGGCCTTTGTTTCCTCAGAGAAGTTCCTTATTGCAAAGTACTTCTCCATTTCACTGAGCCAGTTCTCAGCTCCATCTCCTAATGTAGTGCCATAAAACTTGGGTGGACTTATCCTTTTTATGTCATTAAGTGAGTTCAACTATCAATCTTGCATTTTTATTCTCAGGCTGATTAGGTGCATTAGCATTAACATAGGTTACATTATTGTTATCAACACATAAATTTTCCAACATTGGCATTGTCCATAGGAGGTGGCTGATTATTATTACCAGCATCTTCTTCCTCCTCCTCATTTCCCATTACTTTTTGTTTGAGTACAGCTAAATGATATCTTGTGTCCAACAGGGGTAAGCAAGGATCTCATCGAGTTTTTGGGCAATTAGTTACTTCTCCACCTGGTGGTGGGTTTTTTGCAAGCATTTCCTCTTGTTCTAACCATTTTCTATTAACAAGAAAAAATTTAAATTTTTATCAGATTATGGACACAATAGGTCCAAGAACTGCAACCTTCAGCTCTAATACCAAGATGTAACATTCACCATTTTAAGACTTTAGAAACAAGGGAATTTTTTTTATATAATGTTCTCTGTTCTAAATAATCATAATTTAGAACACACATTCCATGCCAATCAATCTCATAATAGATAACCATATGCAACTGTAAATGACTCGGTGAGACACTGATCTCTCATTTCATGACTCAGTATCATACCAATATCTCATGTTAAATTAATGATGTTGTATACTAGGTATACTTGGTTCTCTTACCCTTTTCTAGGTATTAAGTGTTCTGTTTAAGAGGCCTATCTAAATATCTTGTTACCAATATTCATATGAAATCCCACTTCTTAAACTAGGTGACATAGGACAACATAACTAGCATCTTGTGATACTTTGGCCAAAAAATGCCCCTCATTTTTAAAGTCATAAAATTTTCATGTTAATATTCCTTTGAGAGATGTTTGAGCATACTCTGTCAAACATGGAATATGTCCTTCACCCCACTTCATCTGTTAATCTAGAATGGTCTTCATTGACTCCTGTTAGTCCACTTCATTCAAGGTTTAAATCCCTAACCAAGGTTAAAAACATAGTTATAATGTAGACAGAATCTACTCTTTACACAGTGACAAAGGGTACATAGACATACCCAATCAACCTATGTTTTTATGCAATTGTGTATGACGGGTGTGTCTAGTTACCCTAAGTCATCGTGATTTTGGCCCCAACACTCTGATCATGCTTCTAACTCTAACCTAGGATATAAGGTTTGATATCAAGTCATGAGTTTATGTATCATCTTTTGATGATTCAAAATCTAAAGGGTGTTGCAACATGTAAACTGCAACACAATTATCCTCGTGAAGACCCAAGTCTTCACAAAGGTACTATACTACAGTTGGCATGTGCTAACATATGACTGAGTTATCATCTTGTGCATACCCAAGGATGTTAATTACTTAATTATTTTTCTTAATGGAAAGAAGTTAAACAGCAACCCTTTGAATCTTATAGTTTCATTAACCATTAGGGTTGCAAGGGATAAATGAATTGTAATTGCTATGTAGATCCTACCTCTAACACCTTTCCAGATATGTTTTTCATTCAAACTTCCTAATTTAAGATTACAGTTTTTACAAGTAAAATCAGCTAATAGTAGAGTTTAATTTATTTAGACTTATCCAAGTCTGCCTCGTTTATGTTCTGAATCAGATTTGGCATAATAGACTTTTGAGATAGGGTGCATCCACTTAATATATTCTTTTCATTTGTTGTACTCAAATGTGCAAAGCCCTATCATTTAGCGTACATAAGCAATGTTGTTATTTACCTCTATCCAAAAGCCTTAGCTTACATAAGGATTTAGATTCCGAAAGGTTTAATCAGACTTAACATTCTAGAATGCTTGTCAAATCTGGAAGTTCCTCTTCCTACGTTCCTCAGAGTCTAGGGTTAATTTGGAACTCATCAAGAGTGGCCCCAAGGGACAAACCCCAAATGAGCAACTAGGATTCCATTTACCCATTAACATGGTTTTAGTAAAAAATTCTAATAATGATTTAGGGAATTGAATGACCAATCAAGGGTCTATGCCAGTGGTTAATAATGTGTCAGCTAAAACCCCATAGAGGTTTTATAATATTACATCTAGTGACCTTTTGTTTCACTCGGAATGATTCGTTCCTTTAGAAACAGATAAGGTTAGGGGCTAGGAGGAATACCTGTAGAATGTCAAGATGGTGTGCGCGTACCGTAGAGAAAGATTTAGGATGACTGCGAAGAAACTCCTTTTTGTCTTGGAAGGACTACCTGGTATATTACAAATAAGAACACAAGACCACAAGATTTTCATTAGACAATAAATGAGGTAACTGCCTTGGGCCCAGGAAATATAAAACTTCCTTTCAAAGGTGGTCATACATTATAAGTTAAGCACCCTGCTAATATGAATTAACACAAAATTACTGTAAAATATCAATTAAGTTGCATTCAATTGAACTGGGTAGGGGAAAGGCTGGTTTTCTGGTTTTGATCACTGAGGAACCGATGCCGGTTACTGATAACTGATGTAGAATGTCGGTGGGTGCGCGTCTAGGATCTGTAGGCTAAGAACTCCTGCTTTGTCTTGGAAGGACTACCTGCAAATAAGAACACAAGTTGTTTGTAAGGCTGGTATTAGGATGATATTAGGAAATTCCTTTCAAAGGTGATGAGTTCCCCTGTAAAATGAATGACAGTTAGACTGTAATGATATCAATTGTGTAGTGGATTCAGTAGGGGAAAGGCTGGATTTCTGGTTTTGAGGACTGTGCCGGTTCAAACCGATACCGCATAAGAAATGTTATAACAGAGGACATGCAAGATGTGACTTACTGGATTTTGACGAAATGAGATGCAAGGGGTAAAGGAATGACAGTGATCTCCTTTGTGGATTCAGAAACGGATTTAGGAGGACTGAGATTCAAGAAGCATAAGAAATGTTATAACACATGCAAGATGTGACTTACTGGTTTTGACCAGGATGCAAGCTGATCTCCCAAGCTGTAAACACTTTTGGTATTTCCACTCATCTCTGCTCGGTCAAGCGAAGATCTGGACTCTCTTTCTCGCTCCCAATGCTCTCTGTTGATCCAAAAATCCTTCGACTGATCCCAAAAATGAAATTCTGATCCTGTTGTTTTGGTTTGGGGAGCCCATTTACAGGGAACCGATGGCGGTTGCGTAACCGACGGCGGTCGAGTAGGAACCGGCATCGGTAAGGAAAAAGTAGGCTATTTTTAGTAAAATAGCCCACCTTCCCTGCTTTTCTCCCGAGAGATCAGTTGCGGGCTTGGTCAAGTGACTAGAAGGTCGGTTTTGGGTGCGAGAAAGGGGTCATTAGTTATGGGTGTAGGTGTAGACCAAGTTATAGGTCTTAATTAGGTTAGTTTAGGGTTAGGGCTAGGTCATGATGAGGTGGCAAAATGAGGTGGCAGGTAGGTGATGTGGATTTATCAATTACAAGGTAATTAATAAATAATTGTGTAAGGTTTAGGTGATGAGGTTAAGTTGCGAGATGAGATGCGGGTCACAAGGGGTTCGTAAGACACGAATTTGGTGTCTACATTAGCCCCTTATTGTCGTGTAGCTTGTTTTGTAAAGCTGCGCGGACAATAATATGAAGTGGTTTCTCCTGTTAAGGATATAGGTAATCCCCCTCAAATCTATCATAGATTGAGTGAACGGGAAATCAGGGATAGGGTTGATAAAGGGTGAATGTTGTAGAGAGGATGGTAAGATGGTGGGGTATGTCCAAGGAAGCAGACGCATGTTGAAATGCAATAGTATGACTAGGGTACATGATTTGACGAGCAAACCATTAATGTATAGGCAAAGGTCGATAGTTTATCCAAACAAGGGTTATATAATCCTGGTATCCAAGGCATAGGAAGTAGCTCCAGGGTATATAACAGGTAAGGTACAGGAACGTTTAGGTGTGTTCGGCAGTACCAAATGGTTGGTTTGGTTGAGATAAACGTCACGGTCTAGGTCTAGGCAAAGTTGGTCGACAGATCAAGTCAAGGACCCTAATCATGCTAAAACACGAACAGGTGAGCTCGATGGAAAAAAAGGTACAGGATGGATGGATAAAATAAAACGTTGATTGTGGGTATGGTATTGAAGTGATACGGCCTTGGGTCGGGCCAAGTTGTTAGGTTACAGCCTTGGGCCTTGAGGCCGGGCCATAAGGTTAGAGTGAGGCCTTGGGTCGGGCCAAATGGTTAGGGTGAGGCCTTGGGTCGGGCCGGATGGGTAGGTTGAGGCCTTGGGTCGGGCCGAAATGGTTAGGGTGAGGCCTTGGGTCGGGTCGAATGGGTAGGGTGAGGCCTTGGGTCGAGCCGAATAGGTAGGTTGAGGCCTTGGGTCGGGCCAAATGGATAGGTAGGTTGAGGCCTTGGGTTGGGCCGAATGGGTAGGTTGAGGCCTTGGGTCGGGCCGAATAGGTAGGTTGAGGCCTTGGGTCGGGCCAAATAGGTAGGTTGAGGCCTTGGGTCGGGCCAAATGGGTAGGTTGAGGCCTTGGGTCGGGCTGAATGGTTAGGGCGAGGCCTTGGGTCGGGCCGAATGGGTAAACAAATGGTGTTCAGCAAAGGTGGATATAGGTGATATGTGGTTAAAAAGGGGCAAATGGTAAATAGGGGCAAAAAATATTGGGGGAAAGTTGGCAGAAAAACCGATGTCGATTCTACATGACCGATATCGGTTAAGGGACCGATACCGGTTCATTAGGGCAAAATGAAACCGATATCGGTTATGGGCGAAAAACCTATAAAAAGAAAAATACGGCTTGTCATTGTCACTTTGTTATTTTGAAAACCAAATTGACTTGTCTGACGTGGAGAGTTGAGATTGGAGGTTTATTGAGTGAGGTGGAGCTATTTTGTTGGAGGAGTGAGTTGTTTGCGGGCCCGAGTGAGGAGGAGGCAGCAGTTGATTGGCCGGGGACCCAGCAGAGCCAGAATTGGAGCCATGGCACAGGCAGGAGGAGCAGGAGGGGCTGGACCAGCTGGACCACCACCACCCATCCCACCACGACGACGTGTCGTCGTACGGGTAGGCTCGGAACTCTTTATTTTGTGCACTTTATTGGTATTATGTTGGTTTTGGGATTTGGGTAGGAATATACATTTTTTGTAGAAAATAATGAATAAATTGAAATGATTTGAAAAGGGGAGAGGGTAGACGGGTGAAATAGGCCAAGTCGGCAGGGTGGGTAGGTTTTTATGGTGTTTGGGTGGGTAGAGAGGGTATAAATAGGGAAAAATGAAGAAAGGGGTAGCCGCGTCGGGGGTTCGGCTCCCGGCAATTTTCCAGCGACCGATGCCGGTTGCTAAGCGACCGGCATCGGTCGGAAATTGTGTGGACAGAATGTGTTGGGTTGGACCGGCGTCAGTCGTATGTCGGCCAGCGTCGGTTTGGGTTTGTATGGGTATGGGTTGGGTTGGGTAGGTTTGGGTGTTGGGTGGGGTGGGGTGTTGGGTGGGGTGGGGTTTGGTTGGGGTGGAGTTTGGTTGGGGTGGGTTGGGTTGGGTCAGGGTAGATTTTGGGCTTTGAGTGGGTTTGGGTTTGGGTAGATTTTGGGCTTTGGGTGGGTTTGGATTTGAGGTAGATTTTGGGCTTTGGGTCGGGTAGTGGTTTAGGTGGGTTGAGTTGTGGGTAGGTATGGGATTTGTATGGGTTGGGGTTAGGTGGGTTTTGGGTTGGGTGGTTGAAGGTAGGTTGCTAGAGGTTGGGTGGTAGAGAGTCGGGGTGTGGTCGGGGGGATAAAAGGGGGTTTAGAGGGTAAAGTAGATATTGTGATAAAG
The DNA here is from genome assembly GCA_019776745.2 of Taxus chinensis. NCBI lineage: Eukaryota > Viridiplantae > Streptophyta > Pinopsida > Cupressales > Taxaceae > Taxus > Taxus chinensis. The sequence continues at coordinate 1,325,262 of JAHRHJ020000122.1, read as the reverse complement.
AGTAGGTCTAAGGATGTGGGTTGGTTTTTGCAGGCACATCAGCAGTTGACAATGTGGGATAGGATGCCCCCACTGTTTGTGCGGATGAGACCACACATGTCCGCAGCTCACTGGGCGATCATACGCGAGGTGGGACTTGGTGGAGTCCAGAGGTATAGAGCGATAGAGAGAGATCACAGCCTGATGGTCGCCCTCATCGAGAGATGGGATCTGACGACCAATGTGTTCCATCTCCCGACTAGGGAGATGACAATTACGTTGGAGGATGCGTATCGCATCCTTCGACTACCTATCGAGGGAGAGGCAGTCTTCTAGGTAGATTCAGAGACTGCCATGGACAGAATATTACAGGTTTTTGGAGATGCAGCTACGCTACTTACCTATCACAGCGCGAGCATTGGGTATGGTGACATGTACCGTGCGCATCGACCACAAGACACAGCTGGATGTGTTGATGATGATTGGGATCACCTGCTTTGCCCTCCCGGACTCAGAGGGAGGCCGCTTTCCACGGGCGTTAATGGGGGTGCTTGCATGAGATGATTGAGCAGCACACCCTGTTATGCGTGGGCACTAGTATATCTGGTGCAGTTATACAGAGAGCTCTGGGGTTATCGCCGGATGAGGCGATTCAGTATCTATTCGACATTTTTGCTGCATTGTTAGGCATATGAACACATCATATGCATCAGGCCAGTAGGGTTACCCCAGTAACCAAGGCCACAGGTCATATACAGATATGGCTTTCAGAGATGGTTGGGGGTCGTAGGGCAGCCACGAGCAGTTCTTGCGGGGCGAGATGTGGTGTATTATAGACATTTATTAGAGGGCCTGACAGCGGTAGACATCATATGGAGACCTTACAGAGGTCATCACCCGCACAGAGGAGGCCGAGTATAGTTACACTGGATCTAGTACACTTTTTGGATAGCAGGATGGAGGCCAAGAGAGTACGAGAGAATACCCCTAGAGAGGGTACGCAGGCAAATGGGGCTGCGACAGGACGAGCCACGTCCCTTCCCTCAGTACAGGAGGGATGATGTAGAGGCCCCACTGCCTGCACCACAGCTCATGGATCGAGATTGGGTTACAGAGAGGCCAGCAGATGATGGCAGTAGATGATGCTGGGTGCACGGGAGCATACAGGGTTTGGTGGGCTAGTCAGAGAGCGGCGAGGGTAGCACAGCCTGCACAGTCAGACTTGGCATCGGTGACGGCAGAGAGAGATCAGCTCAGGGGCCAGGTGTAGTTATTACAGGGACAGCTTGGCTACTACACAGGCACAGATAGGTTTCCTACAGGGGCAGCTAGCCCAGGCACAGGTACAGGTACAGGTATAGGCACCACCAGCAGCAGCGGCATAGCCACAGGTGCAGGTACAGGTACAGGCAGTAGTACCAGCAGCAGCATAGGTACCCCGGCACCATCACCAGTAGCAGCACAGCCACAGCCCCAGGCACAGGTACAGATACTACCGTCAGCAGCGGCATAGCCACAGGCACCACCAGCACAGGCACAGGGGGTACTAGTATTAGGTGCCAGGGGACCAGCCCCAGCTCCTTCAGTGGCTCGAGAGCGCTATATGGAGGTTAGAGCGGAGGCCCGATACTATCAAGATATTCTTGATGGTACCGGAGTTGAGTATCAGCCTTATGCAGCTCATAGAGCAGAGACCTCTCACAGCCAGAGATCTCAGGGAGGTGCAGCTACATCCGGCGTGTCTGTGACAGGTAGGAGGCGAGAGGCACCACAGGGACCAGCGGGGAGAGGTGCTGAGGGCGGTGGGGAGAGCTGAGGGAGCCCGACATGGTTTTTGTATTTGTATATTGGATATGGGCACCGGTCTGCGAACCGGTTATGTTTATAGAGGCCTGCGTGCCTACATATTACTCATTTATTCATTCATTCATTCATTGTATACCGGCCTGCGAGCCGAGTACGGGTTGTACAGTTGGTACTGGCCTGCGAGCTAAGTATATTTTTGATATGAGGGACCGGCCTGCGAGCCGAGTCGAGATTATTGATAGTTATTGCGGCCTGCGTGCTGGCTTTGTTGGATTATGAGATCACAGAGGCCCCGATGTAGGGCACAGTGTATATTTGAAAACTTGTATATATATATAGATGATGTTTTGATCCCTATGCAGTGTTGAAAATGTTTTTAAGTATTTCGTCAATGGTTTGTGGTATAGAATATATGATGAGTTTAATTGACATGTTGATATATATGGATGATGTGTTATATGATGAAATGTTGCATGTTTTGGGCTGGTTTTGTGACATTGTTATATATGTGTCTAATGAGTTGGATTCAAATGAGGTATAGATAGATAGTTTTTTGTTTTGTTTTGCTTTGGTTTGGTATCCTTAGCTGATGGCTGGTTTGTTTTTGTAAAATAGATGATGTTAATGAAATTGTAATGATATGTGTGGTGGATAGACAAATATGGATAATGGTGTTGTGATGCAGGAAAAGAGGCGGGCGTGACAAAAATTAGGTAAAAAAATGAAGAAAAGACCATGTTTCAAAAGGCCAGGTGTGTAACCGATATCGGTTAGATAATCGACGGCGGTAGTTAGTAGACCGATATCGGTTACATGACTGATACCGGTTATTTAGGTATGAGCTTTTCTAAAAATAAAAAAGCTAGGGTGGCAACTTAAGTTCTAATTTTGAGAGCCATGCAAGAAGTTAAATACGCGAACGCGACGCTTTTTGACGACTGAGACAGGTAATTGCATGAGAAATTTGAGTGATAAGGAGAAAAGAGACAGGGAAAGTGAATGTGTTCTGAGATTCAGAAGGCAGAAAGGTGAATTTGAAAAGAGTGGTGATCATGGCAGAACAAGGAGAAGCATCCAGCAGGCAGGGACAAGAGGGAAGACAAGGGCCACCTCAAACTGCTGCAACTCCAGAGGTAAACGTTTTGGTTGTGATTTGATTTCTGCATGTTTTGTGAATAAGATGGGGGATAGTATGTGGGTAGATATGAGAAAGAAAAGATGATAACAAGGGTTATAAATGAGGTGAGTGTTACGTGGTAGGTAATCAAGGGTTTCGGGTATGTCTGTGTATAAAGAGAGGAATAAACGAGCAATTTATTGTCATAGGTGGTTGTTTTAGGTAAGGTGTATGAAAGTAACAGTGACCGATATCGGTTAGGGCTAACCGGTATCGGTTACTCAACCGGTACCGGTTAGCTGTAAATGATACCGGTTGCTGTAGGAATTTCCAGAATTTGAGAAAAAACCCCGGGGGATTTGAGGAATTGAATGGTTGTTTGTTATTTGGATATATGCAGGCAGAGGCAGGGCTAAGGATGAATGATAGTGTACTAGCGCTGTTATCACGAATCCGAGCGGATGTAACACCAGCTGAATGGATGTTGATAAATCGTTTGGGGTTAAGTGGGATCCGATATTATTCACGAATTGCATGGAACCATGCTATGTTGCAGGCGTTGATTGAAAGATGGAATCCTGAGAAAAATACCTTCTATCTGCCAACAAGGGAAATGACAATAACATTGGAAGATGTGTTCCGTATTTTGAGACTCCCAATTACAGGAAAACCAGTATATCAGGCATTACCTAGCGTGGCACGGGGAGTGATAACAGCAGTATTTGGTCCATACGCACGAGATTTAACACAGCGAGGTTTGTCATTCACATATGGGATAATGTATGCAGCACACCCTGAGGAGACAAGGTTAGCAGTGATATTAATGATAGCGGTAGGGTATTACGCGTTACCGAGGGCGGATGGGGGAAGATTTCCAAAGGCATTGATGTGTGTTATTTGGGAGATGATAGAAAGGAACGTGACTTTTACATGGGCACCTGCATATTTGGCGGAGCTATACAGGGGTGTATGGGCTTGTAGGTGAAATCATAGGACGACGCTGGATTGTTCATACTTATTACACTGTTGGGCCTATGAGCACATTGTTTGTGTGCGACCAATAGGCTGACCCATCCAGTCAGGAGAGACCGGAGTACAAAGGTTGGGATTCAGACGATGGGTCCAAACAGAACAAGAGGCAAGTTCTCAAGCCGTGACGGGTGACATTGAGTATTACATGCAGGTATGGGAGAGGGTGACGATTGCTGATATATGTTGGCGGCCTTACGGAACAATAGATTCGTTCAGCATGGTTTGAGTTTCAGATGGTAAGGCTCGTTGAATATAAGAATCATCCGCGCCAAGGTAAGTGAGGATGGAGTCATCATCCTGGCACTCAACAACGTTAATTGAAGGGGAGTCCTCTTCAATCATGTCTGGATACAGAAGGGGGATAGAAGAGGGTCCTCATTATCACATCGATAAGTGAGAGGACCTAGGAAGATAGCATTTATGAAGAAAAAAAAAAGTTAGGAGGGATAGATTCGGGATCTATCGACTCTGTGGGTGACGAAGGCAAAATGGGTGATGATGGTTCGGTAGGGGTGACGTCGTTGTCTTCTAGAAGACAACTGACACGAGGTTCCTCGTGTAAGTGTTCCCAGGAAATCCGAGACCACTACGATCATTGTGTTTGCGTGTAGTTACGGGATGAGTTGTATGTCGGCCTTGTTCATAAAGACCAAAACCAAAGCCTTTCCAAGCACAGCGAGTCAAGAAGGTGAGGGCGAAACGATGATTTGTCAAGTATTGAAAATCGGATTGGAAAGGAACCACACCAAGAGGAGGCTCAGGGGCAATGGAAGATGCGTCGACACCCCCATACGTTAGGTTAGTGCGGCAGTGAGGTGGTCCGTATGGGATTACTTCCCCCACACGACGGTCATAGGTAGGATGTGCATGTACCTGTGTGTACTCCTGTGGGGTATGGAAAGAACTAACGTTATATAGGTGATACTCGCCTAGCGTAAGGCGTTGAAAAACATCTACTAAGGGGTCTGCGGTTGGGATGTTAGCTGCAGGAAGGGAAGTGGTTTTTGCGACGGTGGTTTCATCAGTTGAAGGTGTAGGTGCGGTTGAGGTGGATGGTTGAGGCACATTTGAAGAGGATGGTTGGGTTGAATGATGGGTGTCTTGATTGGTACAAGCACATCGTTAGGGCGGTATATCATATTGCAGGTTTTAAAGGGGGGAGGATCAGCTTTTACGGTGTAGGACTTCCCCTCGTACTCAAATTTTATGCATCTATGTAATGTTGAGGGAACGCATCCCATAGCCCGGATCCAAGGGTGACCTAGCAATATATTGTATTGGAACTCTCCCTCAAGGACATAGAAGATTTCGGGTAAAGTACGTGGTCCTACACGAATGTTAAGAATCACGGTGCCTAAGGTAGAGGTAATAGCGTCATTGAATGACCGCAACATGATGGAATTGGCACACATGTAGCTAGAAGGGATATTCATTTGTTGGAAGGCTTTTGAAGAGATGATGTTTAGGCTAGCGCCCCCGTCAATCATAACACAACGTACCTGAATGTCTCGGACATAAGCTGAGATGAAAAGGGCAGGGTCAGGATCTTCTGTACCAAAGTCAACAATTTCGTCTTCGGAGAAACTGACTACAGCAGCTTGTTGTACAGAGATAGAAGTGGTTTGGGACAGTGGGTTGTTTGGTGAGAGAAGCAATGTGATTGGGTGTCAGAATAGGAGGCAAACAGGCAGGGTTTCATTAGGTAAGACCTCAATCCCTTGAAAAATTTCAACAAGAGCCTGTCGATGAGATTCCGAAGTCTGAATGAGATCATATAGTGTCATTTTTACGGGTGATTGGTGAAGCTGTTTGATCATGGGTCGATGGGAAACTCCATTTGAGACAGGGTAAGCGGGTCCACGAATAACCACTTTGGGTGGTGGTGCAATCAGGATGGTGGACGGAGAAAGAGAGGACGCAGGTGTGCTATCTTTCGCTTTCTCGTTGTTTTTCTGCGCTCGAGTAGCAAAACTAATCATATTAATCTCGTATACCTGAGATGAGGAAGATGGTTGGGATAAATCATGGTCTTCAAGAGGTGGGGTTGTAATAATGATAGATCTTGGTGAGGCGGGGACAGATGGTATAGGAGAGGGAATTGAAGCTAAAGGTCTCTCCCTTCGTAAGTTGTCTTTCTTAACCTTTCTATCTGGGAGAGGTGACTGACGAAGGATGGTTTTTAAAGCTTTGCATCCCTCCACATCATGTCCTGGTGTGCGGTGATAGGCGCAGATTTTAGACTCATCATAACCTATAGGTCGAGGTTTAGACGGGTCATAAGGTCTAAGTGGGGGTAGGGAAATGGTCGCATTCTCTACCAACATAGCAAGGATTTTGGCGTAAGATCCTTTGAGTGGGTCAAAATCGGAGGAGGATGAGGGTATTGGTTGTGCGGGTTTTGGTAATGTTTGGGCGTGGTTGGTTTGTACGGGCGGTGGTTTAGCCAAGGGGTGTTGACACGTGGTTTTCACTAAACGTGGTTTCTTTGGCGCAGGAGCTACGTTCAGCTGGTGAGATGATGAGGCTACAGATGACGTGGTAGCGGGGAACAACCACGGCGAAAGGGGAGTGACAGAAAATAAATCCTTTGATGATGGAGTTCGTTTAGGGTTGATGGGTGGACAGGATACGTGGGGTGACAATGTTGATATATCCTTTGATCTCTGTATGGGTGTAGGAGGCGTAGGTCGTTTTGAAGAAAACGCAGGAGGTATGATATATTGATGCAAGGTGGAGGGATGAGGTCCCAATATGGAAGGTAGGTGTGACGATGATGGTTTTGATTGTGATAGAGGCACGGATGGAGTTTGTCTCCTAAGTGGCGGGGCGGCTTTATTTTTGGATAAATCTAGTCGCTTAGGCGGGTGTGTTAGGCTGGGTATTGGTGAGGTCCCAAGTGTAGGGGAAGATTTGGTTAGGTTAATAGAGGTGGATGAGATACTTGGTATAGATGCGGGGGATGGAGATGAGGACATAGGGATTTTGAGTTTCTGTAAACACTTAGGGTATATGGTAGAGGTGTCTGGATCGGTCACCTGCATTTGAGTAGAATAGGGGGTACTCAAACGTTCCCATAGGACTCGTCTATCTTCTGGAGAATGACAATCTTCAGGCGTGAATTGTAAATTTGGTACGGAAGAAAGACGGGTTGTGATTCCAGTCCACTGTGGGTGTGATACAGGGGGTAGATGAGGCACTGTATCAATAGATGTTAAGAGATCGACTGGTCGTTGAAAAGATTTAGGCGATGAAGAACTAATAGGCAGGAGGGCATGTTTGAGAGGGTCTGTTATGGTTAAAGAATTCAGTGATGTCGGTGCGAGAGATTGCTCATCTAAGGATGACAAAAGGAGTGGCGAGCCTTCCTCTTGTGCAGCAAGAGTGGGAGGAGGAGACGTTTGGGAAATAGATAAGTTAGATAACATCCGTTCGCAGTCTTGTAGGGATGTGGTATAAGAAGACTCATCGATGAGAAGAAAAGTCTGGGTAGTTAACTCCTTTATGGGTAAAGGAATGATTTTCTCCTTGGTTTGATGGTGGTGAAGGAGGTTCGGGCCCCTGCGTTAGTGAAGAGGCTTGATTCAAAATTTTCTCGATAGAGGCTTTTGGCTGGGAGTCGAAGACTGCATGGATCTCATGAACACTTTCCTCGGCTAAGATATCCTGGTTGACATTACTATTAGAAGAGTGATTTGGGAATGGTTTGTTGAATATTTTCAGATTTCGGTTGGCAGGGGCATTAGGGTTATCGAGGGTTATATCACCTGCGTCAACCATTTCCTGCACTATGTTTTTCAACATTTTGCAGTTTTCATGACTATGTCCTTTTACGCGGTGAAAGTTACAGAAGTCATTTTCTTTGTACCAGGAAGGTATAGCGCGGGTAGAATCAAACCCGGAGTGGGGTTTAACAGGAGGCAAGGTGATAGCTCCGGCTTTGAGTAGTTTTTCCAAGATGACACCATAAGTTTCTCCCAAGGGAGTGTAATTGATGGGCTCTGGCTTTGTACTTATAGGTGGTTTTTGGTGGGTTATTAGACGGTGTTTGAGATTTGACCATCACCGCGTGGATAGCTCCTTTTGATTTCGAAGAAGTGGATGTGTGAGGAGGGGTGGTGTTTGGCTTATTGGTAGAATCTGGAGTTCGGAAATTGGGGTTTTTGTTGCGCAACCGCAATTTCTCTTCTTCTAAGGCTCGAATTTCTAATTTCTGAGCCATGGTAAAGGCCTCATCAAATGTACGGAAAGTTTGAATTTGGAGGGTAGGAGAGATGTGCTTAGCGCAGGCCCGCGTAAAAAGTTCGATAAGTTCAGCCTGAGGCAAGGCATATGTAAGTTGGTTGATAAGGCCACGCCATCGTCCAACGAAATCTGTGATAGATTCATCTTCGAATTGTCGGATGGCATAAAGGTCGGTGATAGATACTTTCTTGGCAATGTTAATGGAGAAATGATCCAAGAAAGATTGGGCTAGTTGGTTAAAAGAGAAGATTGAGTGCTGGGTTAAAGCACTGTACCACTCCAAGGCGGGTCCTGATAAGGACATGGGAAAGGTGCGGAGTAACAAGGCATCATCATGAGCAATCAAATAACAAGCATGTCTAAATGATCGCAAGTGTTGTTGAGGGTCCTCCTTACTGTTAAAACGGGTAAATTTTGGTAATTCCCATTGAGGAGGATATGAATGAAGGGGGACAGAAGGGTGAATAGGCTCCCGAAAAACTTGCTCGTATGTCAAGGCGCTACGACTTCCTGAAACAGAAGCCTCCAGATTATGCATTTTGTCCATCATTTGTTTGATGAAATCTGTGGTTGGATGAGATGAGGGTGCGGTTGTGGTAAACGGAGGCAAATTGGGCCAAGGGCCTCCGCTAGACAATGGTGGGGTTAAGTGTTGATAAGGTATGGAGGATGAATATGTTGAGGCGACCGAATAGGGATGTCCCATATAGGATGTTGAGGTCACTGGATACGTGTATGGGAATGAAAAGGTAGGCGGAGCTTGAGAAGGAAAGCCCGTGTGGATAGGTGGCAGAGAGCAAGTCATGAACGGAGCGGTCTGCAAGAGAGATGAGGTAGGGGCAGTTGGTGGTAGTGATATGTGGGGTCCAAGATTAACCAAAGGAAAGCTAATCTGTGTCGTATGAACCTCTGAAGCCATCGGATTGGGAGACGGGGCTAAAGATGCGGGAAGCAAGGCGGTTTCATCAAGCGGAGTGGGAGCTAAATGAGCAGCTATACTAATAGGCATACCAACAAGGAGCTGACCATCGGGCGTACGGTCAGGGGCATGAGACAAATAGTATTGTACAGCACTAGGATTAGCATCCAGAAACTTGGCAAAGTCCTTTATCTCCCACAGGAATTTTAGGAACCTCGCTGGTATCCGTAGGATTCCCCACAGAATGTGAAGGGGGTGATTCAGGCAAAGAAACAGAGCAAGCATGTGAAACCATGGTGGCGGCTTGCTTTCGAGTGATAACAACCATGGACAGGAGTTCACAGTAGGGTTTCAATCTGTCAGGAACAGAAACAAACTCAGACTGGTAAAATTGGTAGGTTGCTGGTTTGTCAGGAATTAGAAAAGACAGTAACCGATATCGGTCTAGTAACCGATGTCGGTTATACTATAGCCGACGTCGGTCAGGTAACCGATGTCGGTGTAAGAAGTCTGGGCTAACAAGATATAAAAGGCTGCTAATTTGATTTTTAACAACGTTTAGTATACTTGTCCAATTATTGATCACAGAAGACAGAGTATGAGAAAGAAAACAGAACTAAAAACAAGCAAGATGCACACGTAAATCCAGAGACTAACCCTAGGGTTAATTTTAATTATTGTGGGCTTATGCCTTTAGACGCGGAATGATGTCAATCCTAAACAAAAGACTTAGGGGAAATGTCAAGTTGTTTTGGCTTATAAGGTTACCTCAATCGGGCGGAGGAATACCGCAGAAAAGGGGGATGTTTGAGCTGTTGAGTTAATTGTGAAGTGATTCGGTATGTGTTGTGCAGTGAAAGTAAGATTAATTTCCTGTCAATACCGTGGATATCACCCCCACGTGTACGACCTGTTACTTAATCTACGTTCACTAGAATTGAAAAACAACAAGCAGGAATGCAATGCACGTGTTTTAAACCCAAATCGAAAATTATGTTCGATGAAGCAAAAGAGATGACTTTCACTAATGCGAAACTAGGAAAGCAAAGAAATTCTTTTACCAAAATAATAAAAGCCTTGTGAATATCTTTAGAAGAATAAAACAACAAGTATGCTCCCTATATGAAAATAAGCAAGCAAGAAAGAAAGAAACCCAAAATGGGTCCCACCGGGCGTGCCAAAATGTTTCACTCGGAATGTTTCGGCTTCTGGGAATAGAGTTACTTCTATCCTTTCATTCCTTTTAGAAACAGATAAGGTTAGGGCTAGGAGGAATACCTGTTGAATGTCGAGATGGTGTGCGCGTACCGTAGAGAAAGATCAGGTTGACTGCGAAGAACTCCTTTTTGTCTTGGAAGGACTACCTGCAAATAAGAACACAAGACCACAAGATTTTGATTAGACAATAAATGAGGGAACTGCCTTGGGCCCAGGAAATATAAAACTTCCTTTCGAAGGTGGTCAGTTCCCCTGCTAATATGAATTAACACCAAAAACTGTAAAATATCAATTAAATTGCTTCGTTGAGACGGGTAGGGGAAAGGCTGATTTCTGGTTTTGAGTCACAATAACCGATACCGGTTGCTGATAACCGATATCGGTATGGTCTAGGATCTGTAGGTTGGTTGTTTTATGGGGTGGTTGTGTCGTAGGGTAACGGTGTTGTTGGTAAGGCTGGTATATGAGTGATATTAGGTAATGAGATGGTGAGAGGTAAATGAATGATAGTTAGATGCAATGACACGTTGGGTAGTGGATCTAGGAATGGATTTATGGGGACTGTGATTCAAAAAGTCTAAGAAATGTTATTAAAGAGGACATGCAAGATGTAACTTACTGGTTATTGATGAAGATGCAGGTCCAGGAACTCTGATGACAAAGGGAAGAACTTAGGTAAGATGGCTTGACACACAGAAGATGAGAGATCTCCCTCCCGATGATCAGCTGAGTATCACAGGTTTCTGGCTATTCCGTTGCAGTTTTGGGCTTGATCTCCTTTGCTGCAAACTCTTCTGGTTTCTTCACTCGTCTCTGCTCGGCCAAGTAAAGATCCGGATTCTCTTGATCGCTCCTGCTGATCTCTGTTGATCCAAAAATCCTTCGTCCGTTGTTTTTGGTTTGGGGGGCCCATTTACAGGGAACCGATGGCGGTTACGTAACCGACGGCGGTCGAGTAGGAACCGGTATCGGTAAGGAAAAAGCAGGCTATTTTTACTAAAATCACCCACTTTCCCTGCTTTTCTCCCGAGAGATTAGTTGCGGGCTTGGTCAAGTGACTAGAAGGTCGGTTTTGGGTGCGAGAAAGGGGTCATTAGTCATGGGTGTAGGTGTGGACCAAGTTATAGGTCTTAATTAGGTTAGTTTAGGGTTAGGACTAGGTCATGATGAGGTGGCAAAATGAGGTGGCAGGTAAGGTGATGTGGATTTATCAATTACAAGGTAATTAATAAATAATTGTGTAAGGTTTAGGTGATGAGGTTAGGTTGCGAAATGAGATGCGGGTCACAAGGGGTCGTAAGACACAAATTTGGTTGAAATGTTGAACAATGAAATCGTATGAACGTTTAAACTAAGGAAATGTATCAAGGAAAAGATTAATCGAGTAATAAAATTAGGAGATATTCCAATCTTCACAGAGCATTAAGATTGAGAAATTTTTAAAATATGATTAAATTTTTTGTGGTCGCATTTAAAGTGACAGATCCTCCTCCCTAAGTGGGGCTATCATTGTTGACTTCTCTAGATTTCATATCCCTCTTTCTTCCCTTGGTGTTGTGTCACATTGAAGATGATGCTCTTATAAGTAGAGGGAGATGTAATGCCCTAGTTCCTCCCCATCCAATGATGGTAGTTTCTACTTCAACTGTTATTATAAAATAAAAAAGAGATCCTCCTAGTGAGGGAAAGGAAGTGCAGTCTATCAGGGCATGGTGGCATGTGGCAAGCATGGGTCTCTTACCAAGATAGTTTTATTGTTTCACCCTATGCAACAAACAGGTATCCAACCTAACCATTTCACATTATTAGCATCGTGGCAACCTATGAAAACACAGGAACCTTGGAAAGAGTGCGAAGAGCGATACATCTTGGACAACCTTCAGACCTGTCATTTCCCTTGCATTATAATGCAAGCACCTTATTTGAGATCCAATTTTTTAACCATGATGAAACCCAAGTCAATTTTGTAATTTAGTAGTAATTGGATAGCTGCAACGAGTGCAAAACACTCAAAGTTAAATAAACAGAACATTGTGTGGATTTTTGTTAATAGTGCTCTAGTTGCAACCATTCTAAAATCAATTCATTGTGGGTTGAATCAAACCTATATGGATAGATAAATTTCCACCCAAAATATCTCCTCACTTTACTATACATAAATTGACTGATTTGGATTTGAATATGCATTTGAAGCGGGTTCAATTTTCTATGAGAGAAAATAGCTTCCTATCGCTTGTTTGTTTGTTGTATGCATATAAAGAAGAAGATTAAATATTAGGAGGCACTTCGTTTGGGTGTTTTTTATAGCTATATTGATTTTTATTATTCTCCTTCTAAGTTGTGCTATGTGCACTGTAACCTTGCTACACCATGCTCGGGAAGACGTCGACTACCACTTTATTGTCCCATTCTTTTTCTTTTATTTCAAGTAGTGGTTATGTTGATTAAAACATTGAAAGTTCCTTTCTGTTATCCCACGTATGTCTTTTCAAGATTTGGTCTTTTTTTCACTCTTCCTCTGTGTGAAATTCCACAGCCAGACATATCTATATGAGTGCCTCGGTTAGGTGTGTGCATTACTCCAAACAATGTAAAGAAATGTGTTCTTTGAATGTGTTGGGACCTTTGGAAGGTGCAGATTTGAATGGAGGCAATCTGTAAATGCTTTAAATGGCATGAGTTCTCTAAAAACCCAGAAATATATATATATATATATGTATGTATGTATGTATGTATGTATGTATATCATAAACTTAAACCCCTCCTTTAGCCACAATCTAGAAAATGTATGTATGTATGTATGTATGTATGTATGTATGTATGTATGTATGTATATATGTATGTATGTATGTATGTATGTATATGTATATATATATATATATATGTATATATATGTATATATATATATATATATATCTGTATATATATATATATATGATTCAACTCTTATGCGGTTGCATGTAAGAAATTTTGGCCATGCCAGTACCTTGAGGAAGCTCTAAACCTTACCTTCAACGTGCTAGTTAAGCCTAGGGTGATTGTGTGGGGTGTATTGCTTGGTAGTTGAGGAGCACATGTGCATGGAGTCACTTTGGCTTTAACAAGACCTGTGAACCACTCAAATAAATCATCTCCTTTTACGTGATCTTGTTGATTGTGAATGCAGATCACCTAGAGCTCTCTCTTACCCTCGCCTTGTTATTCCCAGACATGGTTCATCTCACCTTGTCCTTCATAATTCTCGTACTTTAGTTTTTCATTTGCAACGAAATAAATTTAAAACCTTGGAGTATCATAAATTTGATTATTTTATATAAACTTGTTTTGTAAAATAATAAAATGTCATCTAGCACAAGTATGTAACCTAAATAACACTTGTTAGTCAAGCATAAACTTAAACCCCTCCTTTAGCCACGATCTAGAAAACTTCGTAACTAGACTAGATAGTTGTGACACTCTTTTATTGATAAGATGAGTTTGTTTTCCTCGTAAACCCACCAACAGTTCCCTTGTAAAAGATATTAAATCACAATATTTAAAGACCCACAAAACAACCTTTTGAAACCCAAAAAGGAGGTGTTAAGTTTCATCTGTGACCATTGTTATGTGGGGAGTCGTATATTATAGCCTTAGAGTAATCCCAGGTGACATTTTGTGCTCTCTTCTCCGCCCCTCTAAGAGCCATGTCTCCCCATTTTATAGTTTAAGGGAGTTGTTAAAGCTATAAATTTGGTTTTTGTTCGGCCCACCATTTTGACTCTAAGCGAAGGAATGTTTTTCTGCCTTCACAAACATCTAGTGCTTTTACTAGAAAATTGCCTATAACCTTATGTTTAGGGAGAAACGTATTTCTAGCTAGTTTTGCAAATAGGTTTTGTAAGCCCATGGTCACTATTTGACTAGGTCAAACTAGACCGATTACGACTAGTTGCTCCAGAAAACTAGTCACTAATTGTAACTTGTTTACCAATTCTTAGTTTCGTCGAATTCGATGAATTCTCCATATATATGAGGGCATGTAGGAATATTTCTGTGGAGATTTAATCCATTGAAAGTCAAATTTTGGATGAGGTTTCTTAGCCCTCGAGCTAAAATTGGTTGTTTTTGCAACTAGCCCTATTACGACGGATGGCCCCGGAAAACTAGCCGCTAATTGTAAACCGTTTGCCAGTCCTGAACTCCATGAGTTCCTGTGAATTCTTGGTATATATGAATACGTGTAGGAACTTAACAATTGTTCATTTTCCCATCAGAAGACAATTTTTGAACGTGGTACCTTAGCCTCCGAGCCTTAATTAAATGTTTTCACAACTAGTAGAAAAATGTAAAATAAGGTTGTGGGACCCTAGTCAAGACAATAAACCGTCGTGAAGACTTTTGAAACATATAAATAACTACATGAAACTCTCTCTATTGTGGTTTATTGTGTGAAATGTGACTTTTAGAAAAATGGTGTTTCTCTCTCTTCTCTCTCTTCCCTATCTTTGTCTCTCTCAGTTAAAAAAATGAAATGAAATGGATTGAATATATGCCCTAACCCTCTCTTGTTGTGTGTGTACTATTATTATTGCATAAATGGAAAACAAAAAATGATAATTATGCTAGACTTAGGTGGATTGCATGTTAGCATTTTACTGATCATGGGGTGGTTGCAGGTATCAAGACTTGGAGGAGGTGAAGTGCCACTAAAAATATAATTTTTGCATGTTATTTGAAACAATGAAATTGTAGAGGCTAAATCAACATTTTTTGAAGTATTGAAAGGTTTATTATTGAAATTTTGTAATATTTATGAGATGCTAGTGTTTAGGGGAAATGTGTATCTAAACATGGATGTTATTTTGATTCCAAATTTTGTATTGTAAAATTTGGATATATATGTTAAATGAAATTGAATTTGACATCTTATAGTGATTTCTCGATGTGAAATTTATGATGCAATCTTTGATGTGTTTTGTCATTTAACTCGAAAATGTAGCAAAGAAATATAAAAAAAACAACCAACCCTGTTATAAAACTTGTGCATAACTACCCTTCTCGTGCTATCCTTTTTAGCATAGGAAAACTAAAACCTTAGGATGAACCTAAATCTTTATACTCAATGACACCCTCTAGCTTAAGGAGATAAGAGCCCAAGTTGATATTTCCATCCTAGCTTATATGCTTAGTGACATGGCCGTGAACCCGACAATTAGGAATGACATCATTAAACTTTGTCTTGAGTATGTTTTCCCCTCCTAGGAATGGTAGTATTGTGTGTATGGGAAACCAACTTTAAACATAATGTGAAACCCTCTTGGCCCGAAACACATGTAGAGTGAAGGTTTTTGTGTGAAAAATATTGCTAACAACCCTTGAAAGTCGCCTTTAGGATTTGGGATTATAAATGAGCTTGATACCCAATTTCTATTATCGTTTGGTTTCTATGGTACAATACTAAGAGTTATTTGTGAAACTTAACAACTTTTTAATTTATGATTAGTTTGTGAAAATGTAACCATAGATGATGTACTAGGAGGAAATTAAAATTTAGATCATTCATATAATGTGTTTAAACCATCTTGTGGTGGGAAACCAGATCCACGTTGTGTAAAATTTAATGTGAATCTTAACCTTTAAACAATGGAATTTCCCCTCTTGCTCTCCCACTTTTCCTATTATGTAATAGATGTATGATGTGAAACTATGTGATCCTAGTCTTAGAGACAAATCCCCTAAGACAAGGACTAGTAGTCCCATGAGGATACAAATGTCCTTATTAACAAATGGGTTACACAACTAATTTCTAAACGTTACTTAAATAAAATTAATTAATATAATTTTAAGATGAATGTAAATTATTTGAGTGGATCTTGTGTTTTAGTTACCTACACATGAGAATATTGAGTCTGAATCCCCTTTAACCCCTCTGAAACAAAAGTGTCAACTTAACAATAAGTATTGAATGTACCTAGAGTTACAAGATGATTGTTGGAGATAAGGGTGTTTAATCACTCTAGTTGTGACCTTAGTAAGGTGCATAAAATTTATAATTGAATGTCTCCTTGTAACACGCATATAATACCTACTTTCCCAAGAATCCAAACTTGGTTTAGTGTGTAATCATACTCCTTAGGATCTTGATGACTAAGCATTTAAGTTAAGTAGTTAGAATATATGGTTAGTTATAATATCTTAAAACCAAATAGAATAACCTTAGTAATTAAATACTAATATGAAAAGGACACATAATCCATTTACTCTTGAACTAATAAAATTCATTTATGTTAGGTGAACCTCCCTCATTGCAACTAAGGTTAATTATAAATCCAAGAAACATGCCTTTAGAAAAAAAAAATCCTTACAAAAAACGCTAACAGCCTCATGTGTCTACATATGTTCCTTTCAACAAATCGGCTACATCATTTTTATGTGATAAGGGAAACAAGTAAAATTATATGTAATCATTACAAGTAAAATGTTAAGAAAAATAAAGATAATGTAGTGTATTTTAAAGAAGAATGAAGGATAACATGATAAGTGCTTTTCAAATAATTAAGGTCAATAAAGAAATATGACTGTAAATATGTAAAACAGAAAAGTTTTGTGTCATGGATGGTGCCCATACGGGAGTTTATATTGTAGTTGAATCGTTATTTTGTGCCTTTCCATTTGGGGAAAATTGGCCTTGATGTGCATCATGTATTTTCATGTTGTCTATGTGGGATAATGTTTGTGCAAGCGTATCATGTGTTATGCATTGTCCTAAGTAATCCCTTGTGTTGTCATATATCAAGCAATGTAAGTTTAAAAAAAAATTGTATTTTTATTAATGTATTTGTGTGTCAGATTTGTGGGCATTACATAATGGTTGGAAAAGGCTCCAAGGGCCATTACAAGAAAGATATTACAATGAATCTCACAGAGAACTAAAAAATATATAACAAAGATTCAAACGGACTTAACTCAATCATCAGACTAAATAGAAAGGGAAATCAACCCAGAGAAAGATAAAACCTTTTGTATTTACTTAATACTTTGTTCCACCCCTCTTCTTATAATTCACGCTTGATAAGTTCATTATGATTCCTAAAACTGAAATTTTTAAAAACATACTCATGATAATGAGGACCTTCCTAGTAATCAATAAAATTGAGTCTATTGTGGTCACATAGAGCTTTCCCCTCAATATTTTCATCCTTTTACCTAGTTTTTGTTGTCAAACACGCTTTTTATTCAAAATTTAACATGATTTCAATATTACCAGGGGTCGAGCTATCAATAGATCCTTCATCAACATCCTCTACAACAATCAAGCTTCATCCATCCTAGTCCTCCTCGGTAAATGAGATGTCCTCAAAGTCACTCCAATCGTCTGAAGCCAAATCAGAAACATTTTGAGCCTCCACCTCAAAAGGATTAACCATTACCTACACAGGAGTCAAGGGAGGGTTTTAAATGTGGCCAATATCCATAATAGACAAATGATCTAGAGTGCAGTTATTAAATTTACTATTGGAAGATGACATTGGGATAGAGCCACATAGGGTAACTATGCATGTGCTCAGCCCTGAAATAGGGCCGATTTTATTTGTCTCCATCGGTGCGCAGACCAACTTTAACATCAACTCTAAAATCCCTCCCCGAACATTCCCCAAACACTCGTCTCTACACATTCCAATTAGATCAATTCCTTGACCACACAGGTCAAGGCCTGGGGTTGAACCCCCAAGCATCGATCCTTTAATCAAATCCATGTCCTCCACGAGAAACTCCTGAACAACATGTGGCGGCTTCATCCTTTTTATATAGCACAACTGGACAATGATCTAGGTCCTCTAAACTGACCATAACATGTGTCCAATCATGGTCATCCACCTAAATAGGAGAGTCAATAACCGATCTGACTTTCTCCATTGAGTCCTTATTAGTCTTCTTTCCCTCCAACTACATGCCATCATGATCTGGGCATCCACTAAAAGAAGATGCACATGCCTGAAGAACAATTATTTTCCTTCTTAGTCCACACCTACATGAATTTGCAAGCACCTTCTCTATGTCCCTTAAATATACACACCACACTAAAAATAGGGGAAGCTTCAAAGATGAATTTCTGATCTCATTCTTCATATTGTGAAATAATTCATATAAAAGCTAGGAGATGCTTCCTCACATCCACATTTACACACATTCCAGCACAGACAAGACTAGATCTTGCCTTGGTGGTAGAATCCATAACCAAGATATGACACATGGCTTCATAAATTCCTAAGAGCACTTCTTTATCCCAAAATTCTTCCGGTAAAGTACGAAACTTTACCCATTCAACCAGGGCATTAGGAACCAAATCCAACTCCACCATACCAAGTCTCCATCTAGAGACATGCAAAATGGTCTTTCCATAGAACCAAGGTTCACCAATTAGGTCTTTATTCTTAATTTTAAAAGAATGAAAAAATTCTTCATGGTTTATTTTTATTATTTTTAAACCAAAAAAACATCATATAATTTTAGCCTTACAAATTTGTATTAAACGATAGTTATTTTAGTGTGTGCTTTCTTTTTCCACTTAATTTCAAAAGAATGAAATCATTCTTCTAGTTCTTTTTAGTGTTTTCTTAAACTAGAGAGCATCATACAGTCTTAATGTTATAGATTTATATTAACAGACAATAATACTGTAGACTTTTTTTATATTATTTAATATAATAAACTACATTTAGTCATTTCTAATGGTGAGGGTATAATTTTTTCATTGAATATAAACTATTTATTTATCACTATTAATGTATTTTCTTGCTTCTCCTAAGATCTATTCAATTTTTTTAACCTATAATTAGAAAGAAGTATTTTGTTGTCTATCTAAGATTTTAAGAATATTCCATTAACACTTCATTTAAAATTCAGACGATTACCTTCTCTTCTCTCTCTAAAAAAGGATTTTTCTCTCCTCATGAGGATATTTTCTTTCCCAAAAATGGGTAATAACTCTCCAAAATTGGAAATATGTCTCTGTTTTATCTCTTCTACATCATCCCTATATAAAATTATATAAACATGCCCTCTCTCCATTAAAATGGGATAAATATCTCCAAAAAGGATATAAGAATTAGCACAATCTTGCAACATTACACTTTATATACTACTGAGTTCCTTATATAATATTTCCTAGTTTGGTTTGTAACAGTAAAGCCTTAATGTTTTTACACTAAATGACCAAAGTTCGAGTGCCACTCCACCTCCATCATGTGGTTAGTTTTCTTTGTTATATGTGGGATGTATTATCCCACATGTCAAGCAGTTCAGGGATGAGCATAGGATTTATTAAGCATTGAGCGTGAAGATTAGGGCATGTGTTGATCCTTTTGTTTATTGCATTCAAATCCTTGGTGTATATATTGATCCCTGAGCTATGCATTTATTTTTTGGTTGTATTAGGGATGAGCATAGGATTTATTAAGCATTGAGTGTGAATATTAGGGCATGTATTGACTTTTATACGACTTAGACACTTGGAAGTTATGTGGTGGCAAGTCCTCTACATCCCACATGTCGAGCAGTTTAGGGATGAGCATAGGATTTATTAAGCATTGAGTGTGAATATTAGGGCATGTATTGATCCTTTTGTTTATTGGATTCATATCCTTGGTGTATATATTGATCCTCGAGCTATGCATTTAGTTTTTGGCTACATTGCATATGACTTAGACACTTGGAAGTTATGAGGTGACAATTCCTCTTAGCTCGTATGTATCTTGCTCTCGATTAATAGCTCGGCAATTATTATGCAATGAAATTAGTTTGATAAGATTGATTCATGATCTTATTGGTGGTGAGGTGGCTATGACTTATTAGCATGATGAGGATCTCAATTAGCTTAGTTACTTTAACGAGTTGGCTTGTAAAATTTGAGAGGTATGTGATAATGCATTGAAGCTAGCTTGGTTTATAGCTCATCAAGTTAGTTGAGATGTTTGAGAAACTCTTGGGAATTATCCCACATACACTTTAATATGTGAACCTCGGAGAGGTTAATAAGAAAAATCACATGTTATGCATTGTGAAGAATGGCAGCAGGGTCCCCCTCTATACAAAAAATGAACCCCATGAGGTGTTGGGCCTCCAATTAACATACTATATTTGACCCATCTCTACAATTGAAGATTGGAGGCTAAAACCATTATTTTTCTTAGAAGGAATTATGCCACTTCTCATCACCACATGTATCCATTTTTTGCATTCTCAACATGCCACATCAGTGTGGTGCAAACATGATATCCATTTTTTTCCACTTGAACCTAAAATTTAGTGAACAATATCTTCCTCATATGGACTCCATTTTACCTTGTTCAAAAGGCGTTGAAAATATATTAATGAATACTTCCGTATGAAACTAGTTTTAGGAAACTTAGGGATCATATGACATAGGAATGTCCTCTAGATCAAGTAGTGCATAAATGAGGATAACATCACATGGGAAACGGTTAACATAATAATAATAAGCATAATGAAAATAATGGAGATTTATAGCATATGGATATTTCAAATATAACATCATCGTTGAGGGTTATGTCAAAAAAAATATTCATGTTGTACAATATACCTTTATATCATGGTGAAGTGTTGTGATGCAAAGGAACTCATATATCATGGCACGTGGAACATATGAAATGGTTGTGATTAACTAAAATCAACTTATGCATTGTGGTGTCACACAACATGGAAACAATAAAGTATGGTAAGAAGCATAAAAATTATTACATGAAAAATAAAAATGGTGATGTCACACCTATACTAGTAGTGCCACAAATTAAGGAAAGATAATTTGAAAAGCATCACAAATTTTAATATCATCGCTAACTCACAAAATTAGAGAAAGCGGTGCAACATCGCATGATCAAAAACATGTTATCAAGATTAAAATAGATCTATTATTGGTTGAATTACCAAATACCTGTAGGGTACTATGTTGTAAACTTAAATGTAGTAGCCTGAATGAACTTTGTTTATCTAATTTTTACAAGAAATAAGAAATATTCTATTGTTAATTCCTTTTCTATTTGGACCAATGTCGAAGTTGCAAATTCAAAATTTATAAAAGATAAATAAAAGTAATTACTTAAATTAAGAAAATTTAATATATGTACATACACATCAAGAATTCAATTAATTTGAAAATTTACCTCTCTGATATTGATGATTGTGATCCGAGGGCCCATATAATCTGGGGTGATGAAAACATTATTTTTACAATCCTGAACTGTCGATGTGAAGGTGATCCATGATAAAATTCATTGAGACTACAAATCCTTTGGCTAGGTGAGTGGGAAATGGTAACAATTGTGATATTTTTCAGTGAAGCTGGAGGTAGTTATACAATGACCAAATATCCAAACATTATTTAAGAAATATTTTCTTTTCACATAATTACAAATATTCACCGCTATAATTTTCGTTGTTATAATTACTAAAAACTCTTCAAACCGCATAGTAAATTTCACCAAACTATATATTTTAAGCACATCATCATCAAAGGATTGTTCTACGGTGAAATTCAAGTAAGTAACATCTCATTTTAAACCATTAGCATGGCCTCCCAATTTAGTCTTTCAAATGTTTGTAATATCATTGTTGTAAGAATAAAATGTATGGGTGCTAGGATTAATAAAAGTAAGGAGAGGAGAGTAGTGAATAATACATGTGGCATTCAAAAAATTGGTTTCTAACAACAATGACTTAGCTATGTAGGCATTAAAATTTTGAAATGGTATTCAAATGTAGTATAATGTTTGTATGTACATGTTTAACTCATGCCTTAATTAATAAAACTATAAATTGAGTCGAGGAATAAATAATGGGATCATACAAATATAACATTGAAATTTTGACCATTTGCTCATTTTCTTTTGATAATATTGTGACAATAAAGCCATAAATACTATAATATTCATGAATTTGACATGATCATTGCTTTTATTCTAGAGATAGGGAACTTCAACATGGTTCGCCATCAATGTTTGAAATTGAACCCATCACAACGTATTCAAGGGACTCAAACCCATCAAAAAAACTTCTAAAAACAAATCAAAATGCAAAAACTATTTGACTGTCTAGAATTTTAGTAATTTATTAAACTTTTCAAAACAATTTTTTTTTTAAAACATCAGTTATCGAACTCAACAATTGCAATAGGTTATTTTCAATTAAATTTGTAAATTCTCAAATAATGATCTAGTTTCCATGTCAACAAACAAACATTTTGTAGAAAAAAACTCATTTTCCATTAAAATAAATAACAAACTAGTATACACATAGAGTGCAATTTCCGTAACTAATAAATGGTAATTAAATCAAAGCAAGGACATGTTACACTACGGGTGTCCTGTGTGAATATTTCATTTTCATTATAAACTCGATATTAAGAGCTTTATCAAATTGTTCACTCACTGTCAAATAACTCTCCTTGTATTTCATCTTTCATTTTTAATATTACGTGAATACTTCTTACATAGTAAACTGGATATTAAGATCTTTTTCAATTTTTTCACTCATTATCATAACATAGAGTCTATTTATTGTTTAAAAGAAGCATTTTATGTATCACATAAATTATTTTCCAGTAAAATAAATAAAAACTAGGGGAAGGGAGCCAGTCATGGTGAACCCAAACTTTGGGAGATTATACCGAGCACCTGGTAATCCCAAAAATCCCAAAAATATGTCAAAAGAAGCACTTGAGAATTCTCTACAGCCTAATCTGCTTTCTAAACAAATCTGACATGTAACCCACCGTGCATACTTGATGGAGTGAGAGGTGTCAATTTTTTTGTCTTTTCTGGGGTTGGACCAATACATGCTACTTAATCACCCCACCTATTACTCTTTAGTCTGCCACTTATTACAAAGGGATCCGTGATTTTCGAGGAGAGGGAAATCTATGCATGTAGATATAGTATTAAATTAGAAAGGGAATGTCGTGTTATTTCAGCGAAGCATATCTTAATATGTACAAGTCTACTTCATTTATTATCATTGAAGGTGCCAATAAACATCTCACCACCCTCCATTAATTGCATGGAGTTTCCCACTTGAACCTCACAGTGGAGAGTTTGAGAAAGATGAAACTGAAAGAAGAAACGGATCTTTCTTAGCATTTTCTGCAGCATCCTTAAAATTCACCTAATCATTTTGTTGGAAATGTGTGTCAGTGTTATTTTTCCATATGGGCATCTGTTTGTAGCTTGGAAGGTAAACCCGACGTGTTTGGCAGCAGCGGTGGAGAGTCTCAACTTGAAAAAAACAGAAAGATGAGAGTCTGGCAGTGACAACATTTTATTCAGGGTCAATGGATCCGGTGATGAACAGGAAGGTAACCATCCCAAGAAGAAACCATATCACAAAGTTCCCTCATCTAGATGAGAAGCAAAGGCAGCTTTTGAGAAATCAGGTTGGGGCTTTCACCACGGCAAATTAAGTTTTGGTTCCAAAATAGACGTACCCAAATGAAAGTATGTGAGTATTACGAAAATCATCTATTGAGTATTATAAATGTGGCTAAATTGACTTATACTTAACGTTTTATTGTGGCTAATGATTATTTTGTTTTGGTTGTACAGTTTTGTCCAGAGTTCTGACCCTTCAGATTTGTGAGCTAAGTTGAGACACCCATTCACTGTAACCAATCAAAAAATGAAAAAAACGACTTGTTAAGTTTGAAAGAGTTCATCCAAAGCTGTTTGCAAAGAATATGAACCATCACCATCATATTTGCAGGTGATGTTTTACATCTTCCACCACCTCCTCACACATAGGATTTAACAGTTTTGGTAATATAGATTTTCAAGGATTTAACAGGATTTAACAGGATTTAAGTATGCGAGGATTTAATAGGATTTAAGTATGCGACGATTTAACAGGATTTAATATATAGATTTTTATATATTAAAAATTGATAGTATTTTTTGTACATGTGTTGCAGTGGTGTTGTTATGCTTGTTGGAGTGACTCAGATTGGAAGTGCAGATGCAGAGCAACATTTTAATTGTGTTTATCAACACATCAAATAAGTTTGGAAATTGTTTGATTCTCTTTGAATATCTACACTCCATATGGTTTTAATAGGTGAGGTTTTTACCCTCATTGAGGCAATGATAGAAACTATTTCATATTTTTCTTTTCTACTGGTAGATTGTGTTATTGGCTTTTGGCTGTTACATTAATGACCAATATAGGTTATTGGCAAATTGCATACTGGTATTTATCATTTTTAATTTCTCAATGTAATTTTCAGAAACAATAGGAGTTTAAATCTTTGAAAAAAAAAATCACATAACTTGGAAGACATATACTCATTCAGTAAACAGTACCATTGTCCATTACAAAAACATGGTCATACAATATACTTGGGCCATATAACTATTATAACTATATTGTAGTTTTTAAATCGAAAGGCCAATTCCAAACATCAAAAATTCAGCCTTCAAAAATAAATATTTACTTTCGATAATATCATTTCCAAAATCCGGGGAAGGGTGGTGTTGAATCTACAGTTGAGGTTGAAGTTGGGGTGTTAATTTGTAGTTGCCTCCCCATGTTGACATCCCTCACAAGTGTAGTTGGGAATGGATCAAAACTTGGAGAAGCATTCACTCCAACTGCAAAATTGTGTGTTGAAACTGATAAAGGGCAATGTATGCCCATTAATTCTCTTAACATTGGGTGTTGATCAGGAAAAGGATTAATTGGACTACTCAATCTCCTTTTCCTTTCTAACTCTCTTCTTGCCTTCTCAAACTCCTTCTCCTTTATCTCTTGATCCCTTTGAATCCTTTCCTGTTCCTTTCTCTATTCCCTTTCTTGCCTTTGAATCAACTTTTGGTGCTCCTTTGTTTTCCTTCTATATTCTTTTTCAATCTTTTCCTGCTCCTTCCTTTCCCTTTCAACAATTCGTTCAGCCTTCTTCTCCTAGATTTGTTCCCTTTTTCTTTGCTTCAATTCATCAATTTCTTTTTTTTTGTTCTCTTTCTCAACCAGAAGCTCCATGTACTGATCTACGGTGATTAGTTGAGATTCCCTACTCAATCTTATACCAGAAGCACTATTTGACCTTGATGATTCTCTAACCTTTTCCACAGGGAGTTTCAAGAATCTACTAAGAGTTCTTTGTCCTTGGTTTCCCTCACAAGTTTGGTTTGAATCTACCCCTAATACCCCTGCTGCCTCTAACTGTGATTCTGCATCATTTTCTTCAGCTTGACTGCCAACATAGTAGTGCACCAAATCTGAGTCATGAAGTAGTGTTGGATGAGAGGGTAAAGAGAGGCTGACCTCTTCATTATTGAAGTTCAAGTTTACACCAAGATTAAGAGTTGCTTCTTTCATCCAATCAAGAGGGCTTTCTTTTGTGGGCATAGATAGTGACTCATCAAGTTGATTAATTCTGTTTGGAGTTTCCAATTGTTGTTCAACACATTCATTTATATTTATCTCATTATGGTGAGGTTCTGATTCTTTCTCCAATTATGTGTTAGGCACCATCTCAACATCTTCACTTTGCTCTAAATCAACCCTAGATAGATGAAGCATATTTTCTGTTGCACCAGCATCATCTTGAAAAGCTGTGTCAAATGTTTTGCTAGGTCCCATGTCTTCATCCAAGGCATTGGGATTAAGAGGCCATATCCCTATTCTTTTGAATCCTGATTTAACGTTGCTATGTGTAAGAGCCATTATGAATGCTTTACTCCCTAACTCAGCTAATTCAACCCTTTTCACATCTATCCCATGGTTTGCAATTATCCATTTGTGTCTCTCCTCCTTGAAGTATGTTTTGAATGGAGCAAAGACACTCACATCCAATGGCTGTAATTTATGAGAGGTGTGTGCAGGAAATGTTAACAAATCAATCCCCAAACTCCTGGCTTCTTGAATTGTCCCCAAAGCAACATGTGAACCATGGCCATCAAAAATTAGTAAATTCCTATTTGTAGGAGACACACCACTAGGTATAGATGATGCAAAGTGATGTAACCATTTCATGAATAAATCTTTTGTCATCCATGCATGTGCTTGTGTTGCCATGCAAGCTCCAGGCTCACAACCTGCAATATAATTTTCTAAATGGTTCTTCCCCTTAAAAAGATAGAATCCTAGAATGCTTTGTCCAACAACATTTACACAACACAATATGGTAATCCATTCTCTACTTTTTGGGATGATATATGGGACACTCCTACTACCCCTTTTAGCAAGCACTCTCATACCATAGTTCCTTCCATCTTGTAATCCAGTTTCATCACAATTGCATATTCGGTTTGGTCCATATGGGTTGGCCTCATAAGCTTTAGACAAAGTAATGTAGAAGGAACTGACAATTGATGGCCTCAAACACATTGCTCGATCCTTATCAAGGCCTTCAGCTGTCCTTAATGTTAGATCTGGGTGTCTTTTTTTAAAACCTACCCACCATGACTTACCTGGAAAACCATCCGTGAATGGGTTAGACCTTGTTTCACATATTTGTGCCACACATGTCTTAAGTTGTATAATTTCTAACCCATGGCCCATGTCAGCCATTTCATGACACCAACTCACTATCTCCATCTCTTCTTCATCTGTTAGAATTGTTGGTGGACCCTTTCTTTTAGTGGTGGTAATGCCCATCAACCAAGAAGTAAGGGTGGTCGCTGGTATACCCCATTTTTTTGCAGCAGCACGTGTAGAGTATCCATATTCTTCAACATCTTTCATGGCATTATCCATATCAGACTTGTTCCAAGCAGCTCTTGGCTTTGTCACTTTTTGGGGTGAAGGGCTCACTCTTATTGCTTGGACATTTTCTTCTTCATGTGGTGTGTCGTTGGCATCTTGAGGTGGGGTTATTGTTAGCCCCTTCTTCATGTTATTCACTTGGTGGAAATATTGCTCCCCTAATTTTGGCACATGCAGGTCTTACTCTTTTAGGAAGCTGCCTTCTCCTCATGATGTCAATAAAAACCTGCAAAGATAGATAAATTTACCAAGCCAATGTAACTTACAACAATGAGAAGAAATAATATTGAATCAACTAACATAAAAGGAAGTGCAGCCATTTGATGTGAGTGCCTATGTTCTGAGCAATGGATACTTCAAAGATCAAAGGTGAAAATGGGTCTAGTACAGAGGAAGGCAATGTTATTGAAACAAATACAAATTTGAATTTATGACCAAATATACATCTACATGAAAAAGGCAGCATGCAATATAATATTATGCTTCCTTTTCATGTAGATGAATATTCACAAGTAATTCTGAGCTAAATTAATGAAACCTGTAGATGTATGTGTACATGTAGATTTATATTTACAAGTAATTACAGGCTAAATTAATGAAATATGTAGATGTATACTTACAAGTAATTACATGTTAGATGTATATTTTATGTTGCCTTTTCATGTAGTTGTATATTTTATGTTGCCTTTTCATGTCGTAGATGTATATTCATTCATAGATGTATATTTACAAGTAGATGTATATTTCATAGAACATAGATGTATACCATACATTACATGTAAATATAAATTACATTTCATTAATTTACAGAACATGGAATTACTTGTAAATATACATTACAGATTTCATTAATTTAGCCTATAATTACTTGTAAATATACATTACATATTTAATTAATTTAGCTTATAATTACTTGTAAATATACACCTACACATTCCATTAATTTAGCCTAGAATTACTTGTTAATATACATCTTCATGAAAAGGCGGCATAAAGTAAAATTCCATGAATATTTCCAGTTATTCCCAATTAATAGATGGGTTGAACACCAAAATAACTTGAATCAAGCAAGTCTTTCTCCTTGTCAAAGCACTCCATAAAATATATAGATTGACAAAAAAAAATATAAAATTAAATGAATGTGCATCAATATAACAACAAAGTTAAGAACTTACTATGTGGCACTATGAGGAAAATAACAAATGAATACGGCAGCTTGGAACTCTAATTTTCATGCACTAGCAAAATAATACTAACTGAATAAAACTTCAGAGCAGTTGAGGAACTGGATTTATAGGAGATATGAAAAGTGTTGTAGTTGATTGATCCTTGTGCTTTTTTTTGATTGGGTAAAATTGGTTGATCCTTGTGCTTGTTTTTGATTGGGTGAAATTGATAGGGGTGGATCAAGATTTATGATATTTTATTTCAATACTCAGATTTGAAGTTCAATTTGATTTGATTTCTCATTTCAATTCAATCTTTGTTTCTTGAGCCTTACATTTGTTGAAAATATACAGGTACATCATTTATGGGAGTAGCTGGTATAGAAAATGGTGAGAAAGTTAATGCTTAAAAGACAACATGTATTTGAAAATGGTGCACTTTGGACTTATTCTTGTGAGAACCTGCCCCAAAATTTGTGTATGACAAGATCTTTAACATTGTAAAATGGGAACTTAAATTATATGAAAAGTGACATCAAATTGATATGATGATGTGGTATCAATTTTGTATAGGGATGGAATACAATGATATATCCATGTATTAAATACAAGTTGACTTTAAATTTGGCAATCATGGAAGTATAATATATGTTATTTTATGTTTAAAAATGATATCAAGTATTCTATTGTTGATAGATTCATGGTTGTACATGAAAAGTGACATTTACATCAGTTTTGAAGATTGTTTGTACATTTATAGGATAGTTATTCATTCAATTATTAATATTTTAATGTGTAAAAACTGGAGTCAAGGATGTCAACTACCCTCACAACTATTGGGTAATGCTCCATGACTGGCTCCTCTCCCCTTGTAGAAATTCACTTTGATTCTATAGTTAAATGAAATGTTATGACCACCACATGATTTTATCATACATTTTTTATTCACCAAGTTAGTGTTTCTTACTACTAGTTATATTGATTATGAAAAAAATGGAGAAGCTAAAATCAACAAAAGTGTAGCAATATTCACTTCAAACCAAGTTTCTTAGTAGCTATATTTTATGTATATGGAAACAGAGTCAACCTTTTAAAACATATTGTACAAATTTACTAATAAATTTATATTTATGCATTTCTATTTATTAAATCAATAATATTTATGAAAAAATTATTTAAAAACACACTCTCTTTTATAAAATACATATTTTCATAATGATGAATGTTTTTTATTTTTTTATCATTAAATGTTATCTATAAAATTATATATGTAATTTTTACCTTGGTCATTTATAATTTTATTCTTTATATTGAAAAAATATTTTTTGTGTAATGTTCTTTTCTTCTTACTTTCACAAGAATAAAAAAAATTCCTCATAATTAATTTTTAGTGGTTTTTAAACCTAAAAAAAATCATACATTTTTTAGTCAAACAAATTTGTATTAAAGGATAGTGACCTTGTTGTGTGCTTTCTTTTTCCTTTTACTTGTGAAAGAATGAAAACTTTCTTTGTAGTGGTTTAAACTAGAGAACATCATACAATCTTAATGTTATATATTTATATTGAAAGAAAATAATATTATAATGATGTTTTTGTGTTATTTAATAGAATAAACTATATATAGTCATTTTTAATTGTGATGGTACAATTTTATCATTAAATTGAAGTTATTTTTTTGATCACTATCAATATCTTTCCTTCCTTCTCCAAGATCTATCTAATTTTTTTTAAACCTATAATTAGAAATAAATATCTTACTATTTGGTGTTTCTCTATATCTAGATTAATTTCATTATATATTAATGAAAAAATTATGTTTTATGAAATCAATCATGATGTTATCCAATGGGTAGTGGTGTAACATTTTTTGGGTCTCTTAGTAATTGGGAGGTTCAAAGTTCAAATCTCGGCTCCGTGTTAAGGTGGCCTACGACCGACAGTTTGGATACCCTCATGATAAGGAACCGTGATAATGTGGTTTAATCTGTGGGCTGGTCAAGAGCTTAAACTTCAATCCTTAGATGGTTCCACAGCTGATGTGGGTTGGTGAAGCCACAAAGGGCTAGGGCCCCTCTCACTAGGTAACCTCAACAAAAAAAAAAAAAACAATCATTCATGATGTTTAAAAAATACTTTAAAGTTATATGTTTATCATATATTAAGATATGTAATATTTTATATTATTTATTTGGGCATAGGATTTAAATTGATTTCTTTCTTTTAAAAATTGACCTCTTTGTACAATTTCTTTCGATAACCTTGTTAAAATTAACTAAGAGATTCATGAATTTTACACAATTGTTTACTTTTAGTTTTAAATGTAAGGAAGTTTGACATGGTTGGGCATCCTTTTCTAGTTTTTAGTATTTAAATAAATGAAGAGAAAATAAATCTTACTAGTGAGATGTTTCAATCGTGAAGGTTTCAATTTTGCAACGCTTGCATTGATTACATAATTCTCATTTAGATAGGCAATGCCCACGTATATATTTTCCAAAAACGGTGCCATAAGTTTTAGTTTCCAATATGGTTTCTTAAACTTGCAATCCAAATTCATGAGGATGATGGTTACTTAAAATTATAGTACACTAATGCAAATTATGGGTTCTTAAAATGTTAGTAAAAGAGGATGACAATTTCTTAAAATTTTATTATAATTGTTGAGGAGGATGGTTTTATTTGGTACACCATTTATCATGGTACTAAATTATTTTTAGATACCCCCACGTGAATAGATGAACATGAATACGGATTTGGTTTCTTGGTGAGTTTATTGGATTGGATTCCTTCTACTCGTGATAGATTAGTCAAACTATGATTTGATCTAGATACATGATTACTCAACATTTTATAATTTGTTTGTAAACTGAATAACATGAGTACATATGTAAAATATCCTAAAATAATTTAGTTGTCTTGAATCAAAAATTGTTTGAATTTCTGTAGAATTTAAACAAAAATTTGTTTTGTAATAAATTATTAAAAATTAATCAATGTTGACCAATGCCTTTTTCTACATTGTAACCCTTTTTTATTTGTAATTTGTAAATTAAAAATTATGGTTAGGTTATTAGGTCTAACATTAAAGATATAAAATACTTGGTAATCGTTGAGTTCAAATTTTAGCTTCATTCATATCAAAAAAATTAGGAGGAAAAGTTTCATTTTAGATAAATAGATTTTTTATATTCCTCAAGGGATATTTCATACTCTAAAAAATGAAGGAATTTTGCTTGAATTGGAGTACATTACTAAGACATACTTAGACTCAATCTTGCCAATTTTTTAAAATATATATCATTTTTCCTTTTAGATTTTGTGAGTCACATTTATCCTAGGAGATGACCTACATTTCATGAATGGTGTTTTGTATATTTTCTTATCATACACTCCTTACTTTTAAATTCGAGAAAATTTGTACAAATATATGTGGGGCACTCATGATCATGTTGTAGGATACTTGAGGAGTTTTCATCGAGTGTGAATGGAGAATTCATTAACAGAAGTTCCAAAACGTGTGCAAAGTCATGTATATGTTAGTTAAACATTCATTTTAACTTCGTTTCAATGAAAACTCTACAAACAAGATGGATTTCCCATTGATTTATGATTCAAAGGTATTGAATGAATTATGATTCAAAGGTATTGAATGAAGTTTGGAGAGGGTTCTCTCAAGTCGAATAAGTTGTGCCTCTTTCTTGTACAAAATCTCATCCACAGTAACTTGTATTTTTTATCTTTCATGCAAAAGGAGAAGTTCAAAATTGTGTTTTTATATGAGATCATCTTTCAAAGGGCATGCCATATATCA
Source organism: Taxus chinensis (assembly GCA_019776745.2). Lineage (NCBI taxonomy): Eukaryota > Viridiplantae > Streptophyta > Pinopsida > Cupressales > Taxaceae > Taxus > Taxus chinensis. The sequence continues at coordinate 1,293,221 of JAHRHJ020000122.1, read as the reverse complement.
CAATCTAGAAGGCACACATAAGTGAAATCCTGCTTGGAATGCAATCGCTGTATAGAAAAGTTTGAAAAACTAACAAAATTTTCAAAGGACCAATGTTGTGTTGATAAAGTTCTTCTCCAAGGTTGTGAATGCATCTACTCAGTCTATAAAAGGGCAGTCAATTTTAGAAAGGATCAAGAGAGTCTCAACAAAGTGGAAGACTCGAATTGAAAGCAAAAAGTTCCTTGTCTCAAACTATAATTGTGCACCCTGTCATATTTTTGCAAGAGTGCCTCACATGTGTGCAAGGTAATGGTAAAAGAAGTGTTGTGTTTGAGTTGAAGGATTTTTCTTGGTAGGTGAGATGTTGTTGATAGTCATATTCTCATATTAATTCCTTCATAATTGAAGTGGAAGGTAGAGAGGCCATGTTTGTATTTTCTTACACCTTGTCAAAGGGTGGTCAATTTCTCAAAAGAAGATGAAGGGTTAGAAGCTCGAATAAGAGGTTATAGTCATTTTGAAATGAAAGATGGAGAATTCGAAATTTCAAGGTAAGTTATATGTTCTAAAGACATGGAAGTTGAAGAATTTGTCTTGTCTTTCATTGAAGAGCTTGAAGTCAAGGATATAGGGATAAGTTAGAGAGTTAGTAGGATGAGCATATAAAGTGTATCAATAATGCAAAATGAGGAGAGAGGAAAGACAGATGGTGTGTTGAGAAAAAGGTCAATTATCAGAGTTAAAACAACGAATGTGGTGCAAGTAAGACAAAAAAATTATGAACTATGAAAGGAATTGAAAAACAAAGATCATAGATATAGTTTATGTTGTTGATGAGACTGTATTAGGATTAGTTGCATGAATTCGTGACTATGTATAAGAATGCAAAACCAGTGAAATGAGTAAAATGTGAATTGGTGAATAAATTGTAACCAAGAAAAGTGACCATGATCTATTGAAGGAGCAACAAAGTTACTAAATGATCAATTAATTTTTGTAGGTGTCTAAGTAGGTGCTTCTTATTCAATGAGCTGAGTGGGTGCTCATTATTCATCAAGTAGTGTTTGGTAGTGCATGAAGTTGGTGCTTTAGTGATTAAGTGGGTGTTTAATCAATTGTAAATCAGTGCATTAGAATTGGTGTTCTAAATAAAAGGGCTGGTTTCAAGAGGGTTTTATCCCTTCTTTGGTTTCCCACTATAAACATTGTGTCATGTTTATTTGCATGTTGTTTGAAGTTCATTTTGAACTCATAATCTAACTGTTTAACCAAATTAAGTGAATTTGAAAGCAAACACTTTAATTGTGTTAATCATTGATTCACCCCCACTCTCAATGCTTGTGATATCTAACATATTGATCCTATACTTAGAACTAATTGGGTTGCCCCAGTGTTAATGGATGTCTTGGATGGAGAGAACGAACTTGATGAATCATTTGAATAAAAACATTGGAAGTGGGTTGTTGAGCGCTTCTTGAAGAGTAAGTTTGAAGTTGTTTTATTTGTCAAAATATTTCCTTGCTCCCAGATTGACCCTGAATCCATCAAGATCCTATACTTCTGGGAGGGTGATTTTTATAGGGAGTATGCCAATTCGACATTTGGTGGTGGTGTAATGGAAGGGAAGAGGTTGACAATGGGTGGAACAAGGTGAGATCCTAAGGAGACAAATGTAAGCACTCTGTTCCGCTCTCTGGCAGAATCAAAAGGAGAAGGTACAAATGGTATATAGATCTTGTGTTCCCTTGATTATATTTTTTTCTTTTGTGGTTTCCTTGCAATTGTGCAGTGGTTGTGTCATGTTTTGGTGGTTGGTTTTCTACTTTTTCAGCAATTTTTCTAGTTTGATCTATGTGTGTTTGTTTCTGTACTTACTGCTTCATCTGGGTGTTTATACCCCTCTTTTGTTTGTTCCAGGGTAGGATCCCTGCCAAAAACCTTTCTATCCTTCATAAAAAATTAAAAAAATAGAACTCTTAAATTGTGTAATCAAGGTTTTATTTCTAAAAATTAATCATCACATGTCTTACGTATATATAAATTGTTTTAATGTGTGCATGTGTAATTTAAAATAAGTTAACTTATATATTTTCAAAAATGTTCAATATTTATCACACAAACTATACTATATTGAAATATTTATCTAACATATAATTCATGCATGAGTGAGTGAGTGAGTGAGTGAGTGAGTGAGTGAGTGAGTGAATGAGTGAGTGAGTGAGTGAGTGAGTGAGTGAATGAGTGAGTGAGTGAGTGAGTGAGTGTGTGCGTGCGTGCGTGTGTGTGTATGTGTGTGTGTGTGTGTGTGTGTGTGTGTGTGTGTGTGTGTGTGTGTGTACACACGCATGGTTCAAACCAGAACCATGGATCATATAGTCACCCTACTACACAAAAAGGTTATAATTATTTATATATTTAGACACATGATAGATCTATATATTATATGTTTACATTTTTTAGATTAGATTTGTGTATGCTATATAATATTTTGTATGATATGTGTGTGAGAGAGAAAGAGTGATTTTGACTATCTAATTTTTATTTTATATATCATCATATCAACCATGTCAAGTGAAATTTGAACTCATGTACTTTCCTAAAGCTCCTTTTGGTTCTTTTAAAAAAATCAAAATTAATTCCTCATACCTACCATTTGGAAATACCTTGAAAATATTCACAAAAAAATTATATATATGCTTAGATTATGTTCACACAAAGATATTGTTAGAGATTATTTAGAACATATTCTCCTAAACCATAGCTATTTATACTTCTTGGCCATTCATATACATTTCTCATTTTGAATAAATGAAGAAGAGGAATTTTATATGAATCCACAATACTCATTCGGTGTCATCTTAGGAAATTTTTATATACTAGCAATCACACATGAGGTGTGTGATGTTAACATTGAAATGGAAATATTGTTGAGCAAAAAAGGAAATTGAAATAGAGAACAAAGCATCATGTTTCGATCGAATTTGAAAATAAGAAATAAAAGGAAAACCAGGTGGGTAGAATGAGTTATTGTAAACAGTGTGGAAAATAAACCTAGTAGCATCATTTACAAGATAAGTTTGAAGCCATAAATTTACAGATAGCGTGGCTTTCTAGTTGTCGCAGAGAAAAATATAATGTTGCAATTGATCTATAATCAGCCTATCATGAGTCAATATGGTTGGTTGCTATTGAAAATAACTCGTCATTTAACTTGCTTAATGTGCAAGCTCATAAGTTTGTTTCCTGAGTGCAGTTGCCATGACCCACTCAAATGGATACACCCGCTTAGAGGATTGTGTTTGTGAACTTCACGCCACCTCTACCGTAACTGTCGTCGTTTCCACATTCCTCACTACTCCAACTCTAGCATCTTATTCATTTCTCTTTCTGTAATATGTGCATGCTCGACTTTGAGGTAGTTTTAGGATATTAAAAAACCGGACACTTAGAGCTTTCCATTAAACATGCCTTGGATGTGATAGTTCTCATGTAATTTGCATTGTTTCTCGCTCTCCTTTCTCTTTCCCTAAACTAATATTTTTTGTAGGTCTATCGCCCCTTTCACCATCTAGAAAATCATGAGATTTAAGGGCATGGGAACCCTAAAGCGCCCATGCAAACCATTAATGCATTTACAATGTAGACACTTGATGTAATCATTTCCCCTAAAAAAATCCATGGAGATTTTTTTTCAAAGAAATGACTAAATGACGAAGATGATGCCCAATCAAAAATCTTCAAAAATTTAAATCCTAACCCAACAGAGGCATTTTCTTCGTTAGTCACTCTTGAAAAGAACTCGTCGTTCAACTAGCCTAATCCACAAGCTCCTTATTTCGTTCCTAGAGTGAAATCTTCAGGACCCATTCAAATGCTTAAACCCGCTCAGAGGACTATGTGTAGTGCCCACTTCCCTTCGACACCATTTTGTTTTGTTGTTTTCGAGACTGATTACTTCACTTATGGATTTATTATGCCTTCTTGATTTAGTATACTAGTAGATATCATAGACATTGGACTGTTATTGATTTGATCTTTATATGATGCATATGGTTTACTGGTGGACATTTGATGATGATATTTGTAGACTTTTGACATGGTTATTTATCTTTAATTATGACATATGATATGTTTAATCATATTGAGTAGAACTTGATAATTGGACTAATGTGATGATCGTTTTGACATAAATGAAATGTGGAATAGAAATGTGCTAGAAAGTGTAAGTGATATCGTACTTGCATAGATGATAGTAAATCATGTGTCGTTCATTTCAGATTATATTGTATAATTGGCATGAATGTTTTAATGCGGCCAACAGGCCAAAGGAGGTATTCTCTATTCTACAGGTATATTATATTCAAAACAATATTGGGGAGTGGAGACCAACCACATCAGAATTCGAGAAGAATCCAGCTAAGGTCACCATGGCAACAAGTAATTGTGTGTGTGTTAGAATTATTTGATTAGGGGAAAATTGTGACCTAGGGGTCATGTGTTGTTTTGTTTTAATTTTCCCTTTTTATTATGTTAGTATGTGTTGCTCTTAGTAAGTGAAATTTTACTTGTGTTATTATTCATATTCTCTGGATTGGTATTTACCCCTTTATTAGTCGTGGGTTGTAGTGTCTTAATTAAACTAATTTGAATTTGTCCTAAAATAATTAGAGGGATATGACCAAAAGAGAGTTCATTTATTAGGCGTGATTTACTTGGGATTTTGTGTGGATTGATGTGTGTTTGAGTTTTGAGTGTAGCACACTCTACCCCTCATGGGAAACTCGAATTTGGCCTTGGAGGCCAAATTTCAAAGCTTGTGGGACAAGTCAAACTTGTCCCACACCTCTAAAAAACCGCATGCCAACCCTACCTATTGGGTTGGAAGGCCAAATTTAGGGTCTTTTAGGTGTTTTGGGGGGATAAAAGGGTAAAATATTAATTGCACTTTCTTTCAAAATTTAATTTTGTCCTTTGGGGGAGTAGGCTTAGTTGGAGTGTGTAAGGTGCTTTCCTTTCTTTCAACCACTTATTAATGGTGCATTGGAATATGAAGTTGACCAAATGATGTGGAGTGGAGGGAAAAGGAGGTGGCATCCTACTTGGAGCCAAATCACCCCTCCCTCTCTTTTCTCTATTTATTTGATCCTCTTGTTTGTTTTGGGGGTTGGAAGTTTTATTTTTAGTCCTTTGGTATTTTGAAGAGGAGAGGAATTTGAAGGAGTTTGTGGATTTTTGGAGCTTGTTGATACTTGTGGGAATTTTGTTGGAGCTTGTGGATGCTTGCTTGATCTTTGGAGGGATTTGAGACTTCATACTTGGGGCAAGCTCTACCATGGAAAGGTAGGAGCTTCACCTTTGTTTGTATTATGTTTCTTTTTTTTGTTTTGTTATATGAATGAGTATATTTATGTTGTGTTGAATGTTGTTGTTTGAAATGCTTGTTGGGAATGGGTAGAATGCCTAAGTTGGGAGTGGGAGGAGACTATGGGGAGTTTAATTGAGGGAGGCATAAGAGATCATTTTCTTGAGGAGGGAGTTTGGGTTGGGTGCCCACCTAGTAAAAGAAATGCTTGCATTTTCTTCTTGTTTTTTACTTTGAGGGAGTCATAAGAGTTGAGAGAGGCATAAGAGTGGATGGAGGGATAAGGGGTACTTGAGGGAGGCATAAGAGTTGTTAGGGGTATTGTGTTTTGCATTGGAGACTTTTTAGGTGGCACCCATTCCCATTGGGGGACATAAGTGTCCTCCCCATAGGTCTTACTCTTATGGCTTTCTTGATAAGCCTTGTGACTTGTTGTTGTGATTGTCTTCCCTCTTGTTGAGGAGTTGTTTTGTTTTGAAGAATTATGAAATGAATGTGAAATTTTATGTTAAGTTATGTGGAAGCTAGTAGTTGCCATGAGTTGGATTTTCTCCCATTGTAATGTGGTTGGGGCTCGGGGGCCAATGGAGAGGATGGCTTCTCTTCTCCATTGGGTATCTTGGTTGGGAGGAGAGCGTTGCCTCTCCCCTTATTTTGTTGTGAATCAAGAAAACTATTGGAGGAGCTACCTTGTTGATGTTTGTAGCATTGGAGCCTTGTTGATGACAATGTGAAACCACCTTGTATTTTACCCACCTAGAGTGGAAGAAAGTGTAATATTGCTTTGTATTTTAGCTTCCATTATTGTAAATTTGTTCCCACATTAAGTGGAAAATGTTGTAACAAGATGTTGATGGAAATTTGTATTGAACTTCATTAGTAAGGTTGTAATGTGGATGGAATTAAAAGTTGAAAGAAAGACAATCTATTTATTCTCCTTTAACTTGGCTTGGAACCTCATATGAGCGTATTGATCTTGTTGGGATGTTAGTAATTCTTACTCTAAAACTTCTTGGAAATATTGTTGAACTCTTTTGTGGAATGTTTGGAAATTTACAAAAATATATATATATTAGATTTCGTTTTGTTACTTAAAAGAGATGTATTGGAAAATTTGGAACGTTAGTGTTTTTTCTCTTCTTGTATTGTTGATGAAAAGACTTAAGTTTTTAAATATCTTGGTCAATATGCCAATGAAAAAATTTAAGCTCTAGCTCTATTATGTTTTTCCATTTCATTTATGAATCCATTGTAAAACTATTTGCAAATTGTAGAAGGAAATGAAATCAAATTCACTTGAAGTCCCATTCAATGCCCTATTAAATTAGTAGAAAGAGATTTTAATGCAAAATTTCTAAGCTTATTAAGTTCATTACCCACATGTCCTTAAGGTTTAAAAAGGAAACTAATATTTTGAATATTACTCATATTAAAGTAATACTAAAAATAATGGATTTATTATTATTGAATTATATTAATATTAATGTACTATTTATACTTTTTTTTTATGTCTATTAACAAAAGTATACTAATAATATATATATATATATAATATACAATTAGCTGTACAGTTGCAATGGCCGTATACAGGTGTAAAATCGAAACCTACGCATGAACTGTCCTTATTTGCAAAGCGAGCCTGTGCTAAATGACATATAAAATCATTGATTCTTGAATATAAAACAATTAAAATGATGACCTACCTCATGAATGAGGCTATCCGAAATTATAGGTTTGCAAAGCGAACTGTGCTCCATGAATATTCTGTTAAGAAACAGATCCACCTCTATGAGACTCTCTTCCACGCGCTTTACCGTAACCTCTGTAAGATCTCAATAGAAGATCTATGTAATAAATTTCACCAGGTCTTCTGGTAATTCTCTCTCTGTCCCTTGATCGATTTTGTTAAAAATCTCTTGAAGGTGAGTCCCGTTTTTTGGAGATGCATTCGATACTGAACAGATAACAACATAAATGGACAACCTGCTTGTTTTGAGCGCTCAAAGAAATAAAATAAGGGGGCTTTGTTTTATTCCTGTTGTCTGGCCGTGTTCTGTGCAGGCCGCGGCCAGGATACGCGCCTAGAGCACACTTGCAGCACCCAATGAAAATGGAGCAAAGAACCCCGCCTGCACGTGCCTGTAGCTGCATCTTCGACCTCCCTCTTAGCTCACGCGGCCAGGGCCAAACAAAACAGGTCAATACGCCCTTCCACTCGCGTGTAGCTTCTTCTACACCATCCTTTGTCCACGCACGGCCATGGCTGGGTAACCAGTCTATACACTGGTCTGTAACTTCATCTACAACCACCACATTGAATTCATGCGGCCAGGACAGAATCCAACAGCAGGCCGACTTTGTAAAGGGACAATTGATTTGCAAAAATCTAGTGGAATTAATGGAGATGCGTGGCTCAGCAAGAAGAGTTCGGCACGCAAGGGGAGGGAATTTTAATGTTTTATGGCAGGTGGCCATTAAAGCCACCCACCCCAACCATGTTTTCAAACCTAAAATTGAATAATTTTCCCCCGTAAACTCTTGTCCCTTTTGTTCTTTCTTTTTTTAAAAAAATACGACTAACCTACCTTAAGGAAAGTAATCTTGATTGAATACAATATTATAACCATGTCCACATTCTTAGTGCATAAAAAGATGGATTTGGAACTTCATAATTAATTAGGAAATATGTATTTTAGCTAAAATTATATTATATAAATCTAGTTGATTAAATATACCTTTGAAATTTTATGTTCCTTAAAAATAACATGATTTATACGACAAGATATTGAACCCTATGCCTGTGCATATAATGAGTGGCATATATATCTCATTTTGATATTTTAATTATATATATATACAATATTTATATATTCAAATAAAGATTAAATATAATACCTCAAATGTAAAATATAAAATTATTGATGTCTGTCAAGCACAGATACAAATACATTATCTTGAAAGAATTTATTTGCAAACGGGCCATCATATAAGATTATAGAACAATTGTATTATGACGAAACATAAGATATGACACTAAAGACGTTTAGAAAACTTCTCTCTAATAAATGCATGACATGCATCATGGAAATGAAGTAAAATATTTTTCAAAAAAAAAAAAAATTTAGTCGCGTTTTCGGGTTATATGTTTGTGGAAGCAAGTTCTTGGATCGTCATCGTCGTCGTTTTCGCGGCGTTACATTTTGGTATCATAGCCGGAGGTTTGAAGCTTGGACCCTTGGGCACATGCAGAAAACATGAAACGTGAACATTTAACCTAGTGCAGAGTTGATTTTTTTATATATATATAAAACACAATGTTGATAATTATAGGAACAACAAAATTAGAAAACTGACACAAGACCTAGAACAATGAACTAACTCTTGACTTGATCTGTGCAGGAGGCGCGGATTGGGCGAGGGGTCTCTTCATATAGACCTAGATATACCACCGCCAGAGCAGGCCGTAGCAGAAACATAAGATATGACACTAAAGACGTTTAGCAAACTTCTCTCTAATAAATGCATGACATGCATCATGGAAATGAAGTATAATATTTTTCAAAAAAAAAAAAAATTAGTCGCATTTTCGGGTTAGATGTTTGTGGAAGCAAGTTCTTGGATCGTCGTCGTCGTCGTTTTCGCGGCGTTACATTTTGGTATCAGAGCCGGGGGTTCGAAGCTTGGACCCTTGGGCACACGTAGAAAACATGAAACGTGAACATTTAACCTAGTGCAGAGTTGATTTTTTTATTAATATATAAAACCACAATGTTGATAATTATAGGAAACAACAAAATTAGAAAATTGACACAAGACCTAGAACAATGAACTAACTCTCGCCTTGATCTGTGCAGGAGGCACGGATTGGGTGAGGGGTCTCTTCATATAGACCTAGATATACCACCGCCAGAGCAGGCCGTAGTAGCCATTCTACCTCAGATCTTGCAGACACTCCAGGATGTCAATGCCGCTATACGCAGAGAGCCCTTGGGAGGATGACTTGCAAGACATAGTTTGGAGCCCTCAGTAGATGCCCAGGCATCCCCTCGACACAGAAAGGAGCACAGGGTAGAGAACTTCCGTGCGGAGTCGGCTAGGGCAGAGTCACCACAGAGAGGACATGGGGAACAAGATCTCAAGACATAGGGATAGGTCTCGAAACCTTAGACATAGGGAGGAGCATACAAATAGATCTAGGGGTCATCAGACATGAGCTGCAGACCATATCAAGGAGATCTTGAAGCTACGACCATCTCACTATTCAGGTGATACAGGCAGTTTTTAGGCAGAGGCTTGGTTGGTGACCTTGACAGGATTCTTCAAGCTCTTCCCTTGTACTAGCAACACGAAAGCTCATGTTGCGATCCATCTTCTGAAGGATGGAGCAGGAGTCTGGTGGAGGACCGAAGAGCAGAAGCTCCATGTTGACTCAGAGACGATTACCTGGGAGCTGTTTGAGGAGCGTTTCAGGAGTAGGTATTTACCCAGGAGATTTATACAGCAGCAGATAGATGAGTTTCATGACCTCCGTCAGGCATCGATGACAGTAGCTGAGTATGAGAGTCAATTTTTGGACCTACTCCAGTATGTCGACTATATGCAGGATGAGCAGGTATGGATTAACAGGTTCATTCGGGGCCTAAACTTGGATTTAGGTGGCACAGTGCACATTCACTGCCCACAGACATTAGCAGAGGCCGTGGAGAAGGCCTATATTGCAGAGGAGACACAGGGGAAGACGCAACAGGCTAGAGACAGAGTTTGGAGCCGTATCCAGCAGATGTAGGATGGTAGGTCGAAGGGGTCAGTTCCTCCTCCACGGGGTGGACAGAGTTCAGGGCAAGCTTCATTCAGGCCACCACAGCAGCAGCAGCAGCAGCAGCAACAGACCTGCCCACCTTACTAACCTCCTCAGAGATTTGATGCGCAGAGAGGACGTAGTATGGGGCATCCTCCTAGGGGTCCCATCAGGACACAGGGTGCGTCGAGAGCTCAGTCAGCAGGATCTCGTCAGCAGAGACCTCAGCAGTCCATAGCCAGATCGTCAGGATTTGTAGCTCAGTCATCTAGAGTACCAGCTGGAGCTGCTTCCCACTGGAGAGGACCATGCAGCTGTTATGGTTGTGGTGTTGTTGGACATCATTGGAGAGATTGCCCATAGAACCCTAACAAGGGTAAGACACAGAGCTCAGAGCCTACTGTTGGAGATATGGCACGGAGTCATCGGATCTACGCAGCGGTTGAGAACTGCCAGGCTGAGCACCAGAGTACTGTGATTGAGATGACATGTAGTATTGGTGGTATTTCCACCTCTATATTATTTGATTTCGGTTCTTTTGATTCTTTTATTGCACCATCCTTAGTAGAGCATTGTAGGCTGGTGGCAGTTAGGCAGGGTTGTAGTTGGGACATTGAGATGGCTTCTGGAGCCAAAATTTCTGTAGACTCCTTAGTCAAAGAGTGTGTAGTGGATTTGGGACCCTTCACCACTACTTCTGATCTTCGGATCCTTCCATTAGGATCTTATGGCGTCATTTTAGGCATGGATTGGTTTTTCGCTCATAGAGCTAGAGTGGATTGTTACCATAAGACTATTGTTTGCATAGATGATCTTGGAGTAGAGTCAGTGATATATCAGGAGTTAGGAGGGCTGTATCCATTCGCACCATCTCCGCTATGCAGCTTAAGCAGTGTATGCGACGAGGTTGTCAGTTGTTTGCTATTACGGTCAGTGACAGATCAGAGGATGAGTCAAGAGGACCTTCCCTCGATGATCATCCCATCTTATCAGAGTTTTTTGATGTGTTCCCAGGGGAGCTACCGGGGTTACCTCCCCCACGTGAGATCGACTTCCATATAGATCTAGTTCCGGGCGCAGAGCCTATCTCACGAGCACCCTATTGGATGACTACTCCTGAGTTATGTGAGCTCAAGTTGCAGCTTGAGGGCCTTCTAGAGAAAGGCCTAATCCGTCCTAGTGTATCCCCTTGGGGTGCACCAGTGATGTTCATGAAGAAGAAGGATGGATCCCTTCGGTTGTGTATTGACTACTGTCAGCTGAATAAAGTAAAAATCAAAAATCGTTACCCCCTTCCACGCATTGATGATTTATTTGATCAGATGAAGTGGGCTGCAGTTTTCTCTAAGATATATCTTAAGTCAGGGTACCACCAGCTCAGGATTGTGGAGACGGATATTCACAAGACAGCATTCCGTACAAGATATGGCCACTACGAGTTCACAGTGGTACCTGTTATCCAAAATTCACCCCCCAAGGTAATTTTGATAACATGCAAGCAATTATATTGATTTAGGGCGAAAAGTCATGTTTCTAGGGTCCCCTCATATTTGTCTAACTCCCCTATCCAAGAGGAAGAGGTGGAGAGTTCTGAGAAAATGCAAAAAAAAGGGTTTGCAGAAGGCAAATAGGTTGATCCAGGAAAAATCGTGAAAATTGGCTAAGTCCCGCTCAAGGTCGCCTCTGGGACGTTTGGGACAGAAAAGCGCGAACCGGCCGAACCGGACGGAATCAGCACAAACAGTCTGAAACGCAGCAAGGAAAAATGGGACAAAAGTACGCGGCGGGCGCGAAATTCCGGTTCGACAGAGAAAAAATTGACTAACTGCTGAGAGGGTCGCCTTTGGGACAAGCGGGACAAGAGTACGCGAACCGGCCGAACCGGGCGAAATGAGTCAAGGCAGCCCGAAAAAAGTCTGGGACGCGCGGGGTCAAAAGTACGCGAACCGGCGAACCGGGGTACCGAAATAAGAACTTTTGTCCCGGGACAGTTGGGACAAAAAGGTGCGAACCGGCCGAACCGGGCGAATTTGTCCCGGACAGTCCAAAAGCAAATAGGACGCGCGGGTCAAAAGTACGCGAACCGGCTGGATCGGCCGGAATGGGAAATTTCAGCACCAAAACCAAATGGGACAAAGGGACGCGTGGGACGCGAAAAGCTGAAATGGCCGAAGGCAGAGGAGAAAAGTCAACATTTGACCCGTGGAACTTCAAACGGCCATAACTTTTGACTCCGAGCTCCGATTTTGATAAAATTGGACTTTCTGGAACGAGCACGACGTCCTCTACGCCACAAAACTGGATTTCTTAATTTGGTAATGAGGATAGATATATTTTTAAATAAAGGAAATGTGTTCGGCTCCAGTCAGTAGATGCTCTTTCCCGTCAAATGACAGAAAACGCCTGCCAGGCCCAAAATAGCTGCCTGCACTTAGAAGGCCATAACTTTTGCATTTCTCAACAAAATCGCACAAAATTGGTACCGTTGGAACCGTGGTTCCGAGCCCCGATGCACAACAATTTAGTCAGAAAGTTCCGGATTTGATCAGAAACTGATTGATATTTTTTAGTAAGAAACGTGGCCGGGTTCAGAACAGTGTTTTATTTGGTAGCTGGGAGTGCATTTAAGAGGCATGGTCATCATTCTTTGAGATGCAAAGCGCATGGGACAGTATGGGGAGCCTTTTCACAAGTAATGTATACCATTCCACTCAATTTAATGCCTCTTACAGGTGGTTTGAAGGACAGATTTCGGGATTTCCACTTTCTCTTCTCTTCTCCTTCTCATTTTTTCTATAAATTGGAGTTGTTGGGCTTATTGAATACTAAAGGGGAGAGACAGTTTTTGGGTAGCAAAGCTCTGCCAAATTGCTTTGTGAAGCCAGTCAGTGTTGCAGGCCCTTGTAGTGGACTCCTTGCATGGTGATCCAGGCCCTTATCTTTGTAATAGACTAAACTGTGTATACCCAGGAAGCAATAAAATACAAGTTTGTGGATGTATCTTCCCCTGTTGTGTTTTTTTTTGCATTCTTCTTGCCCTTTTTCTTTTCTACAAAGAATATGTGTGTCTATTTTATGTTTCTTGCAGGAATTCATTAACATTGTGCATGCTTGGAATATTGTTGTGAATGCATTTTGAGGTCATGGTGAACTGTCATCCACGTCTTCTAGTGTGCATTTTGCCTCTGTATTTCACACATTTGGAGATTACTCACACACCCTCCTTTTCTTGTGTATCATCCGCTTTAGTGTAGGCTTTAATTTATTGCATTCTCTTTCCAGATGAATCCCTTGGAATGATTAGATTAAAATGCAGTTAGCCTACCTTCCTGCATTAGATTGAGATTTGGCAGGTAGTTTAGGAGTAAGAACCAGCTTTCTCTGGAGGTCTATCTCAAGTAGCAAGTACAACTTGGAGATAGTACCCATGGATTGATCCAAGGACACATGTGAGTTCAAATACACTTGTGCAAACCAAGGGGTGTTGTGATTTGGTGATAACAAGTAGAAGCATTCGGTTTGACGACTAGCCCCCGCAAATAGGTTAGTGAAAAATTTGATGAATGGGAAATGATCAAGTAGTGGGGGAGATGCGAATAAAGAAGGGGGCTTTCTAAATGAGCTCATACAAAGCTTGACGATCATGGGCTAGTTGGACTCATTTGGACACGTGAGGAGCACGATTGGGATCCATATTCGAATCAGGTTCTCCAGTGTCTGATCCGTGAGCCAACACACATTACGGCCATTTGTGAGATGGTTGTGCGTTCTTTCAGACTGAGGTGCTAGAATTTGGGCAACATCATTTAGTTATGGGTAGTGTTGTTGGAATAAGATCCTTCCAACATTCGAGCCTAGTAATGAGATTGGTGCATAAGGAAGTTGTTTTGACCGATGTGCGTAGGTTCATGATATCTTGCAGGATATTACAGGAGGTTATCGTTTAGGACTTTTCATCGGAGTGTAGTGCACCACATTACTTCCCTTCAGTGAAAAGGGAAAAAGTCTTTCTATGATCAGATAGTTTATTAACTAGGCCTTCAGTGACATTGAAGAAAAGTACTCACGACAGCACCTATTCTGATAGCATGTTGTTAGACCCTATGAACAATGCGAGTTACTATTTACATTTTGTACAGATGCTTACTTAGCAGGCCTTAGAGAAGTACTTAATGCAGGAGGGTAGAGTAGTTGCCTTTGAGTCTCGCAAACTCAAAGATTATGAGCTTAATTATCTGACCCATGACCTTGAGCTTGCAGCAGTGGTACATGCCTTAGTGCGGTGGAGTCATTTTCTTCTTGGCCGTTGAGATTTACACTCAGGACTGATCACTTGAGTCTTCGCCACCTCTTCACGCAGCCCAATCTCAATGCTCGTCAGCGGCGTTGGATGGAGTTACTCTGTGAGTATGACATGGAGATAGAGCATGTGAAAGGGAAGGAGAATGTGGTTGCAGATGCCTTGAGTAGGCGGAGACATGTGGCTATGGCCACCTCAGTGGGCACAGATTATGTGGAGTAGGATCTTGCAGCAAGCTTCCTCAGGATAGTTTCTACCTTGCAGCCAGAGCAGAGATTGAGTCTCAGAGACCCCTTGAGGGGAGATTTGATGGATTTTCATTAGAGGCAGATGGTCTTCTCAGACAAAGAGGTCGGATATATGTTCCTATAGATGGAGGCTTGAGACATGACATTTTGACAGAGGCTCATCGTGCACCTTACTCAGCCCATCCCGGGGTGAAGAAGATGCACGCCACCTTGAGATAGTTGTATTTTTGGAGAGGACTTCGGAGAGACGTGGCTTTGTTTGTGTCACGCTGTTTAGAGTGCCAGAGGGTGAAGGCCGAGCATCAGCATCCAGCTGGCCTTCTCTATCCTCACGCCATACCAGAGTGGAAGTGGGACACCATTTCCATGGACTTCATCGTTGGGTTACCTACGTCGAGATACCATCATGACGCCATCATGGTCACGGTGGATAAATTGACGAAGGTAGCTCATTTTTCTCCAATAAAGACCACCTATACAGCAAGTGCTGTGGCACGAGTATACCTTGATGAGATTGTCAGATTACATGGGATTCCGCGGAAGATCATTTGCGACCGCGACCCTTTGTACACTTCCCACTTCTGGACCACCATGCAGTATGCCCTCGGGACGAGGATTAATTTCAGCACAGCTTATCACCCTGAGACAGATGGACAGACAGAGAGGGTGAATCAGATTTTGGAGGATATGCTCAGGATGTACGTGATGGATCATCAGTCGAGATGGGAGGAGTATCTGTATTTGGTGGAGTTTGCCTACAATAATAGTTTCCAGAGTTCTATAGGCATGGCTCCTTTTCAGGCATTATATGGTAGAGAGTGCAGGACACCTCTTAGTTGGGATAGGATTGAGGACAGGGTTTCCCTTGGGCCAGCTTTATTACAGGATATGGAGTAGCAGGTTACCCTGATCAGACAGAGATTGCAGGAGGCACAGAATAGACAGAAGAAGTATGCAGACCAGCATAGGACAGATCACAGTTTTGAGGTAGGCACAAAGGTGTTTCTTCGTGTCAGACTGCATAAGAGCCCTATCCGTTACGGAAAAGGTTCTAAGCTTTCTCCTAGGTTTGTGGGTCCCTTTGAGATCTTGGAGCGCCTCGGTCCCTTGGCCTATCGTCTAGCATTGCCACCTAGCTTATCTCGCATCCATGATGTGTTTCATGTTTCTGTGCTTAGGAGATATATTTAAACTGATCCTTCTCATGTGCTAGATTGGACTGCATTGTAGGTGTAGGATCAGGGGCAGGTGATGGTGGAGCCCGTACGCATTATAGAGTGCAGGACCCTGGGCCTTCGCGGCAGAGAGATTGATCAGGTTCGGGTCCAATGGGACAGGTATGATGAGACTGCAGCTACTTGGGAGGATGCTACTTTGCTACGAGGACAGTTTCCACACCTTTTCCAGTGACTTCCAGGAGGAAGTTGAGTCTAGCCCACTTCCCTTCGACACCATTTTGTTTTGTTGTTTTCGAGACTGATTACTTCACTTATGGATTTATTATGGCTTCTTGATTTAGCATGCTAGTAGATATCATAGACATTGGACTGTTATTGATTTGATCTTTATATGATGCATATGGTTTACTGGTGGACATTTGATGACGATATTTGTATACTTTTGACAGGGTTATTTATCTTTAATTATGA
Source organism: Taxus chinensis (assembly GCA_019776745.2). Classification (NCBI taxonomy): domain Eukaryota; kingdom Viridiplantae; phylum Streptophyta; class Pinopsida; order Cupressales; family Taxaceae; genus Taxus; species Taxus chinensis. The sequence continues at coordinate 1,276,882 of JAHRHJ020000122.1, read as the reverse complement.
CATGTGATATGTTTAATCATATTGAGTAGAACTTGATAATTGGACTAATGTGATGATCATTTTGACATAAATGAAATGTGGAATAGAAATGTGCTAGAAAGTGTAAGTGATATCGTACTTGCATAGATGATAGTAAATCATGTGTCGTTTATTTTAGATTATATTGTATATTTGGCATGAATGTTTTAATGCGGCCAACAGGCCGAAGGAGGTATTCTCTGTTCTGCAGGTATATTATATTCACAACAATATTGGGGAGTGGAGACCAACCACATCGGAATTCGAGAAGAATCCAGCTAAGGTCACCATGGCAACATGTAATTGTGTGTGTGTTAGAATTATTTGGTTAAGGGAAAACTTGTGACCTAGGGGTCATGTGTTTTGTTTTAATTTTTTCCCTTTTTATTATGTTAGTATGTGTTTCTCTTAGTAAGTGAAATTTTACTTGTGTTATTATTCATATTCTTTGGATTGGAGTTTACCCCTTTATTAGTCATGGGTTGTAGTGTCTTAATTAAACTAATTTGAATTTGTCCTAAACTAATTAAAGGATATGACCAAAGAGAGTTCATTTATTAGGCTTGATTTACTTTGGATTTTGTGTGGATTGATGTGTGTTTGAGTTTTGAGTGTAGCACACTCTACCCCACATGGGAAACTCGAATTTGGCCTTGGAGGCCAAATTTCAAAGCTTGTGGGACAAGTCAAACTTGTCCCACACCTCTTAAAACCCCATGCCAACCCTACCTATGGGTTGGAAGGCCAAATTTAGGGTCTTTTAGGTGTTTTGGGGGGATAAAAGGGTAAAATATTAATTGCACTTTCTTTCAAAATTTAATTTTGTCCTTTGGGGGAGTGGGCTTAGTTGGAGTGTGTAAGGTGCTTGCCTTTCTTTCAACCACTTATTAATGGTGCATTGGAATATGAGGTTGACCAAATGATGTGGAGTGGAGGGAAAAGGAGGTGGCATCCTACTTGGAGCCACATCATCCCTCCCTCTCTTTTCTCTATTTATTTGATCCTCTTGTTTGTTTTGGGGGTTGGAAGTTTCATTTTTAGTCTTTTGTATTTTGGAGAGGAGAGGATTTTGAAGGAGTTTGTGGATTTTTGGAGCTTGTTGATACTTGTGGGAATTTTGTTGGAGCTTGTGGATGATTTGCTTGGTCTTTGGAGGGATTGATACTTCATACTTGGAGCAAGCTCTACCATGGAAAGGTAGGAGCTTCACCTTTGTTTGCATTATGTTTCCTTTTTTTTGTTATATGAATGTATATTTATGTTGTGTTGAATGTTGTTGTTTGAAATGCTTGTTGGGAATGGGTAGAATGCCGAAGTTGGGAGTGGGAGGAGACTATGGGGAGTTTATTTGAGGGAGGCATAAGAGATCATGTTCTTGAGGAGGGAGTTTGGGTTGGGTGCCCACCTTGTAAGAGAAATGCTTGCATTTTCTTCTTGTTTTTACTTTGAGGGAGCCATAAGAGTTGAGGGAGGCATAAGAGTGGATGGAGGGATAAGGGGTACTTGAGGGAGGCATAAGAGTTGTTAGGGGTATTGTGTTTTGCATTGGAGGCTTTTAGGTGGCACCCATTCCCATTGGGAGGCATAAGTGGCCTCCCCATAGGTCTTACTCTTATGGCTTTCTTGATAAGCCTTGTGACTTGTTGTTTTGATTGTCTTCCCTCTTGTTGAGTTGTTGATCTTTTGTTTTGAAGGATTATGGAATGAATGTGAAATGTTATGTTGAGTTATGTGGAAGCTAGTAGTTGCCATGAGTTGGATTTTCTCCCATTGTAATGTGGTTGGGGCTCGGGGGCCAATGGAGAGGATGGCTTCTCTTCTCCATTGGGTATCTTGGTTGGGAGGAGAGCGTTGCCTCTCCCATTATTTTGTTGTGAATCAAGCAAACTATTGGAGGAGCCACCTTGTTGATGTTTGAAGCATTGGAGCCTTGTTGATGACAATGTGAAACCACCTTGTATTTTTACCCACCTTGAGTGGAGGAAAAATGTAATATTGCTTTGTATTTTAGCTTCCATCATTGTAAATTTGTTCCCACATTAAGTGGAAAATGTTGTAACAAGATTTGAAGGAAAGTTGTTTTGATCTTCATTAGTAAGGTTGTAATGTGGATGGAATTAAAAGTTGAAGGAAAGACAATTTATTTATTCTCCTTTAACTTGGCTTGGAACCTCATATGAGTATGTTGATCTTGTTGAAATGTTAGTAGTTCTTGCTTTAAAACTTAATGGAAATATTGTTGAAACCCTCTTGAGGAATGTTGGGAAATTTACAAAATATATATATATATATATATTAAATTTCCATTTTGTTGCTTAAAAGAGATGTATTGAAAAGTGGAATGTTAGTGCATTTTCTCTTCTTGTATTGTTGATGGAAAGACTTAAGTTTTTAAATAGCTTTCAATATGCCAATAAAGTAATTTTAAGTTCTAGCTCTATTATGTTTTTCTTCATTTAAGAATTCATTGTAAAATCTATTTGCAAATTAGTAAAGGAAATGAAATCAAATCTACTTGAAATCCCATACAAATGCCCCTATTAAATTGTGTAGAAAGAGAAATTTTAATGCAAAAGTTCTAAGCTTATTTAGTTCATTACCCACATTCCTTAATACATAATAAGGAAACTAATATTTTAAATATTATTCATATTTAAGTAATATTAAAACTAATGGATTTACTATTATTAAATTCTATTATAACAATATACTATTAATATTTATTTTTATATTAACAAAGTATATTAATATAAACTACAGCCAAGAAATATTAATTAATATATGAAATGGAACCTACGTATGTACAAGTAATGTATGCGCCTCCCAAGGTCTATGAATGATCCATATGTATTTGCAAAGCATATAAAATCATACATGTGTAATATCATTTAGATATTCTGATCTCTGAAACAGATCCTGTCCTAACTTAAAGCAGACTACAAAAACTGAGAAATGTTCATATAATTGCAAAGCAAACTGTGCTTCATGAATATTCTGATATGAAACAGATCCACCTCTATGAGACTCTCTTCCACGAGCTACCCGTAAAACAGATAGGTAAGATCTCAATAGAAATCCTTGTAATAAATTTCCACTTCAGGTCTTCTCGGTAATACTCTCACTGTCCCTTAATCGATTTTGATAAAAATATCTTGAAGGCAGATCCCGAATTTGAGGATGCATTCGATACTGAACAGATAACAACATAGTTGGACAACCTGCTTGTTTTAAGCGCTCCAAAAAAAAAAAGGGGGGCTTTGTTTTACTGCCTGACCTGGCATGTCTCCCTGTGCAAGCCGCTTGCCGGCCATGACCCTGCCACGATCATCCTCGCAGCACCCAATGAAAGTGGAGGTAAAACGTTGTAGCTCCTCGTCCTGTAGCTTCTTCTTCTCCACCTCCCTTCTTGCTCGCGCGGCCAGGGCCGAAGTAAACAGTCTTCACGCCTGCTACACACTGGTCTGTAGCTTCATCTTCAACGACCACATTGAATTCACAAAAGATTCTGATTTTCCACCACAAATAAAGTTAATCCGTGCGGCTCAAAGGATAACTAGTATTTTGAAAATTCAATATATGTTAACTCTAGGCCGACTGTGTATCTAAGTTAGATTTTATTTACAAATAGACTTTTTTTCATTGCAAAGTCATTCTGGAACTATCTACTGTCATCAAGTTTATGCGGCCAGTAAAGGTGTATTGCTCCAGCACGTAAGGGAAATTAAATGGAGGTGCACGGCCAGCAAGTTGAACTGACGTTCCCAGCACGCAAGGGGACGAGTTTTAATTCCCAACCATCATGGCAGGAGCCATATTACAGACCCGTGTACATGTCATCACCTATTTATTTTACATATAATAGTCTTCAACTATGTACATTCAATTTACTTAGATCCAACAAATAGACTTCTAGTTGTGATTAATATTTCAATTTAACTCACATATATGGTTCCTTTTATGTTGTTAAACCTTGAAGATCACCTTATCTCCTTCAGTAGTGCAAAATTGATACCACAACACTAGATGCCAATGGATTCATTTATCTCGAGTCCCCCTTTTAAATCAATAAGTTTTCTGAAGATAACATGCTCACCTTTTGCACCATTAAAGTCATACTTCTTAGCATTCCACTGGTAGAAATATTGCGAATATGGAGTGACTCTATCAACACTATATAGTTTTTATTTTGGTTACAAGTAATCACTAGCCCATATAATGTGCACTCATATGTCCTAGTACACTTAGTAAGTATAAAAGGATTGATTTCTAATCTTTTCTATCCTAAATGAATTAAACTTACAACTTCTCCTTCTTCTGTTGTTTGCGTGTCTGTCTATCAATGCCAGTATAACCTTTTCTCGATTTTCTCAGGCACTGTTCAAACCCAACAGAATTCCTCATTTTTTTAACAGAAGCCCTGATATCAAAATTTGCCCTGTTCTCCTGAATATTGTAGCACCATTCACATACCTCATTTGATACATTCTCAAAATATGCTCTACTGCAATATCGGACAGAAGAAGCACATGATTAGTCCATTGCTTATAAGAATACAGGCCATGGATTCATCCAATTCCAACCTATATATTTTTGTAAATTATAATATACTGGATGAAAATTATTTAGTTTATGTGGCTTGGAAAGATCATCCATAAAAGAAGGAGTTGTTAGCTTATTGATGCTGAAAACGTCATAGACCGCACATGAACAAACTGAATTGGAATCCTACATCAGCAAGCAGGCATGTATGCACTATATTGCTTCTCTGCACTTTGAGTGATTAATAATATTGGACATGTCTAAATATTTTATGTGGATACGCTTTAGCTTTAATAAGGAAGCATGGTAGCGAAATTTCTCAAGTCGTGTATTCCGTGTTGACAATACAAGATCATGTTTAGACTATGATTATTGGGGTGTGTAATTGACCATTATGACCCCCATTAGGTCAGGTCAATTCAACCCCTATATGCTAGTTGTTTAAGACAATCAGATTGTTTTACATGTTTTTTCTCCTCCGTCCTTTTCTAATCTTTTGGAGGCAAATCCATTGTAATATACAAAGAAAATTCATCTTTTCCAGCTTCCTTGAGTGAAGTGGGTCAAAGATGCTAAGAATAGTGTTTTATTAAATGTGAATTGTTTCATAAAATAAATTAAAAAATTAAATGCAAACCCTTTCTAATATTATTCAGATTAGTAATCGCACATGAAATGTGTGATGTGATATGTCGAAGGAAAAATGAAAAGAGGGATATCGCTATTATTTTATTGAAACATTTCGAGGTTAAGACAACAATAAATCATGTTTAGTAGCTATCGGAGCTCGCAAAGGATAAGGCACGTGCAATAGCATAGTTTATTTCATGATAGAAAGTATAAATGTATCTTCCAAATAGCAATTAACTGTAGCTCACCAATGCTAATTAAGAAATTAATTTGATTGTTCACCCTACAACAAACGTAACTTCCTTGGTCTTTCATGGTGAACTGTTAAATCCGTCATTGGAAGGAATGTTTGCTATGAACACTGTTAACAACATGTGTATCGCGATGCTTATCTTAAAGTCCAATGACACAATCCCTGTCGATAGTGCCTAACTGCTGACACTAAAAATCCAAGCCATAAATTTATCGGTCTGGTTCGCGCGAGGGTCTCATCATGCCTAGCTTTTTAAACAAGCCACCATTACTCCTAGATTCTCGATGGCTCTTAAATTTGTGCTCCCAGAGATTATTAATGTTGTATTTGAACACAATGAAACACATACCCGTATTAGAAAATATTATTACAATGATTGTAAACATATAGTATTGTCGTTGTATATACACTCATTGTCCTGGTCTCAGACGATCCTTCAGTTTGATGTCAAGGATATCGTTTTAGCATGCCAATCAGCCCCAAACGGATGGACTAGAATCCCAGTGCACCGTATCAGAATACCGGTAGAAAAATCATCAATTTTGCGATCTAAAAAATGGACTTATGGCGAGTATAATATGATTTCAAAGATTTTTTGGCTATTATAATCAGTACATTGCTCCTAATCTCGATGTGGTGTGTGAATGTGTGTGTCACGTGAAAAATGTGTAAGTGAACTGTGTGTGTTAAGATTGTAGATATTATTGTTAAATCTACGTTGAAGTAAAATTAGCAATGTTGGTGAATTGTCTGAGATCATTATGTCCTTTTATTGGTATAAAAAAGTTACAGTTTTTGACATTCAATTTTTGAATGTAATATGTGAATATAAGATAATGGCTAATAAATTTAGAAGAAAATTAATGAAAAAGAATTTTTCTTTTTCAATTTATGAATCGTGATGTCAGTACCCATCAATTTCGGAAAAAGTGACTAATTATTTGATTGAAGTTATTAGATTCCATTTTTGATTAAATCAATACTTTGGACGACCTAAGAGCTATCAAATACTGTAGGAAGAAATCCACCATATTCATATCTAACATTGTTAGTTTAGGAATTAAGGAAACTTATGAAGTTTAGATTTAAACAAATAGTTTCATGAATCATAATTCTTAACAATTGTTGATTTAGAAATAAAACATAAGCACAATATATATGGAAGGTCTTCTATTGAAAAATACATAAATGGAACTTAATAACTTACAAATAAATTTGTTTGATAAAGGGAATTATTTTTGCAATCCTGATTTAAAATTACAAAACATAAGGACTGATGGAAAATTTTATCATGGGAAACCCTAACCGAACAATTGCGTCGACTCGTTTTGAAAATGGGTTCCCTAACTCTATTGGCTAGGGCGGAAAAGGAGTGGATTCTGGTCGCGGGAAGGAGGAAGGTGGTGTTGGGGATCCACTGGGTATTGGTGATCCGCGGTTTTTGATCATCTCTGTTTGGGTTCCCCTGTGTGGATCTGATCTGTTTTCAATAACGGGGGATGTTGAGGGTTAAATATGTGTGCAACAGTAATCTAAAATTGTTTCGGGAAAGAAATTTATTAATCAATCTAGGGTCGAGGTGGTGGCAATAATGTGGGATTGGTTCCTTGTTTTCTCAGGGTCTCCTGACCTCGTTCCCCTTCCCTTGTAACCAATAATGGAGGGTTACTTTCTTTTGGCCCCTGTTCCAGATGTTTTGTTGGTGTGGTCTCCTGGTGGCTTGTTCATGGAAGTGGGTTCCCCTCGCAAACTCTTCAGTGTTTGGAGAATGGTGGCGATCTGCGAGAGAATGAATGGCTTGGAGGAATACTTGACGGCGTGGGCGAACTTCAGGGGGTCTTGGATGCAAGCGCCGGGACTAGAGGTGTGCCCTCTTTCTTGGAAGTAGCGAGATATGGAGGGAAAAGTCCAGCTAGACCCCATGGCGTATGCCAATTCAACACCTGTTGTCTATTTTAGAGAGGAGGTATCTGAATCGGTAGAGTTTTACTAGAACCGTGGACTGATGTGCAGGTTCCTGAGCTATTGTCTTGGCCTTCCAGCCTTACGCAAATGGATTTCTGAAAAATGGCTCCGTCTAAATCTTGATAAAGTAAACATCTACCCCTCTGTTCATGTTATTTTCATTGCAGTGTTTTAAATCTCCTATGAGAGGGATTTGATTCTTGGAAAAATATGGGAATTCCAGTCGCATATTCTTCTCATGAAGCCCTGGTTTCTTCAATTTAATCCTTTCACCGAAAAAATTTCACCATCAGACAATGTGTGGATAAGGTGCGCTATTTGCCTTGCATTATATGAAGTTAAGATTGTTTCACGGCTATATGGGAATGCATTAGGCAAATTCTTAGCTGTCGATTCTAAGAATGAAGCTTATTTACAGTATACCACATTCACCATATTTTGGTGGATATGGAGATACGAGTTGTTGATTTTCCGGCCACAAAATAAGCTGAAAGTTAGAGGGTTTTACATGGATCTAATATTTTATATTGAAGTCTTCACATTAGAGATTCAGAACATGTGTTTCCCTTGGTCACCGGGCGGCCATGATTGTCAAATCATCAAGAAACTGATTAAGGGACGGGTCTCATGGTATAAGTATTTAATCTAGATAGCCTATGTGGTTTATGCTTAGGAGGAAAATGATAGTATTGATGTGGAGCATACAATCATTGAGGTATTCAGGAAGAGAAGAAGTATGATAAAATGGGATGAGATCAAGGTTGGCAGAAAGGAGGGCTTGTCCTTCGTCCCTCTAAGATTAGTTTTTTGAATAGATGCATGTGGGGGGAAGGGGAAAGGGGATTCTTTGTTGATTTCAAAATTCAAATTGATTCAAGGGGAAACTCCTAGGTAGTTAGGATCCCTTGGGTAGCAAGCCAAGTTGTTTGGACTTCTCTACTTTGTGGGGTTTTGAATTTCTTTCTTCGTTTTCGTTTCTTTCTAGTTCTTTCCTATTTTTGGGGGTTGTCTTGTCTGGATGTTGGTAAAAAGGTCTTGGGTCTGTGGGGTACTATCACTTGATGTTTCTCCTTTGTGCCTTGAATCTTATCTTTCGGTTGTACAGGGTACCTGATCCCTTCAAAATCTACTTTTAACCTAATATAATATAAAATAAAACATAAACACAGTTGTATTGACATGATGATATATAACCCAAAAAATATAAACACATTAGGAACATGGATCTTTAAATGGGAGTTAGAGGACCACATAATGGTTCACTGGATTAATTCACCTCCTCATTTACACCAAATTTGTGACGCCGGAAAAAGACGACAACGCACTCACGACAACGACGATGACGATGAAACAAACAACCGACCTGAAAAAGCGACAATTTTTTTTTGTTTCTTTGCAAGGTAAGTCTGCATACAGACTCGAAACTACTTCAATCACGATAATGCTTCGAGGTCAAAGAAGTTTGATTTTATTTCAATCGACTGGATTCATAAGGAAAAGAAGAGTCGTCCTTCGAATTTACTAGTCTAAGGTCTGATAATATCGAGACAACAAAAATTGTGGGAGGTTAACCCTAGAATAAGATACAAATTTATATTTCGAGGTGAAAACACTATCTACTCAATTTTTATTGTATTGGGGGACATTGTATTTAGGCTATTTTTTTTTCTTTTATTCTATTATATCGCGTTGGCTCCTGATTTAATACATTATAACATATATAACATATAAGTATATATATATGGTATATATATATATATATATATATATATATTATATACAAGGAATTACACATTAACGGAATACACTCGGCACTGGTTTATTTTATTGCCATTGTATGGTTCTAATATGTTTCGATATACATACTACTTAGTATGAATACTATACGATAGTTTTGTTACAATTCATACCACTTATTATCTTATATAGCATTTAATATTTTGCTCGTCTAGCTAGATATCTGTGTTCTTCATTGACTTGCAAGTCCAGCATTTCAAACTTAGCTTGAATGTGTTAGGTTGGGCGGTGGGTAATACAATCCGACCACCTTTTCCCCCATTAAGACTCCCTCCCCCCTCACCTTGCGTGTACAAGATCTTCTTCTAACCGGCCACCTAAAACCCTGATTTCACTTATGATGCAAATCCAATTTCTGACGAAGGCGGCCTGCTGTTAGATACTATCCCGGCCGCGTGGACTGGAAGCGGTGTGATGGAGGTTAAGCAAGTACAATGCCTGCCTACTTACACTCTGTTATATTACACAAGATTTGCCCAGGCCGCTCAAACCACAATGGAGGTAGTAGAGGGAGCTATGGCGCGGAGGGGTCTGGTTTCTTCTTTTTTCTGTCCCTGGGCTCGAGGTCAGAGGGTGAAAGATTAAGATGGAGCTCCAGTGCATGGAAAAGTGATTTACCTCCATTTTATTTGGGTGCAGCAAGGTGTATGCGTGGCTGGGTTCGACAGGGATGCCTGCACAAAGGGACAGGTAGTGGGGCGTATTACCTCCGGTTTCGCTGGGTGATGGATGGTGTATGGCAGGCCATCCAACTATGTTGTTACCGGTTCAGTATTGTAATGCATCCTCAAAAAGACACGGCGATCCAGCCATATTCACAGAGTACATAAACAAATCACTTGAAGGGGCAGATGGGGAAGATCACACGATAAGACCTGGCCTGCTATTTAGAGAGGTTCATGGAGAATGAATCTCCTAGAGGTGGAAATTCCTGTTTCAACTATGAACGGCACGTTTACAAGACAGCTCAACACACTTAAGTTATGTTACTACAAGAGCAATATCCACGTGTGAAATATTTGTATTACTGTCATTGCAGTGATAATCAACTGGTAATACTTGTCTATTGCCAACACTCTTGACTGATTCAAGAATAAGACCAGTCAAAACCAGATCTTTGCAAGGCACCGCATTACAGAAAAGTCAGAACCACAGATCTGAACGGACAGTCAGAGTCTTCGTGGTGTATCAGGGCCTGTCTGATCAGGCATATAAGACTGAAACGTTTCATCATTGGGATTAGATAATATGATAAACAGTTGATTCTCTTAGAATTCATCGTAAGCTCATATGGTGATTACATTGGTCTTGATTCTAGTTGAGACTAACTTCACATTTGCTATTCAAACCCCCGAGAAAAGCGAGAAAATGCCATGCTAGTACTCTTGATATGTATGTGAAAGCTAGGTTACCACTCAACAGTGTCCTTCATTCTGTAAAAGAAAAACTCTTTACAAACTTTTGTAAGCAAAACAACAATTTAAATATTCACTGTGACAGTGTCAGTGCCCTGGGTATTCAAGTTGTCTATCAGGCATTGCTCTACTTGAAACGTATCATCATTTATTTAAAATATATAGCAGTTATTTTCATTAGGCACGATTTAAGGGCGATTGACTGGTCTTGATTTTGGAGACTAACTTTTCATCTGTTTGGGCAGTTCACTGAGGTTCCATGCTCAAAACATACTATGAATATTTGATGAGGCTAAGACCATGTCGTAGTGTCCTAAATGTGGTAAAATGAAAAACCTTTAAAATGTTTGTCACGCATTGCCTAACAATTTAAATGTTCTCTGTGCAATCATTTTTGTCAATTTACAATGGAATATTAAATTTTGTCAGAATGCATAATAGATGCTAAAAGCCTAGATCATTCCTCCTTGATTGGCATAATGAAGACCATTCAATAAAACTTAACTCCTTTCTATTCAATACTACAAGAAGAAGATATACACTAATGGTATCAACTTATCAATACCTCTTTTTTTTTGCAACAAAATGAGATGTCAACTATGTATGTATTTTTTTGTAGATATCCTTTCCAACATTCAACACAAGAGTCCAACAATACTTTTATTAAATTTTAGAACAAGAAATACTATCAACATTTCAACCATGTGAACTTTTCCTTCAAATATAGATTACAACATGTCCTACTTCATGTGGAAACAAATTTGCAATAATGGAAGCTGAAAGAAAGCAAATATGTTACAATTTTCCTTTCCACATACAAATTGGGTAAATACATGATGTCTTTACATATAAAAGAAAAGGAAGAAGTTCTTCTCAAGCTCCGTAGGTATTCTTAATCCATACTCCAAGTTCCAAGTATTTCCAATCACAACCAAGATAGGGGGAGAGGCAACACTCTCCTCCCAACCAAAACTCAATGGAGAAGAGAAGCAATCTCCTCCATTGACCCCCGAGCCCCAAACACAACACAATGAAGGGTGGTCTCCAACTCAAGGCAACAATACTTGCTTCCACAATACAATTTCTTCACAACATTCAAAGCTAAAAAGAAGAAACAAAAGGAAGCACAAATAACACAATACTTTTCACAACAAGGCTTTCATCCAAGCCAACAAGAGAAGGAACTATGGGAATGTTTTCCTTATGCCTCCCAATTGAGATGAGATGCCCATCCAAAACCCTCCACAATAAAACTCAAGCCCCTATGACTCTTATGCCTCCCTCAAGTACCCCTTTTTCCTCCCATACTCTTATGCCTCCCTCCTCTTATGGCTCCCTCAAGAACAAGGTAAGAATGTAAACATTCTTACCCAAGATGGGCATCCCTCTCAAACTCCCTCCACAATATCCTAATCTACTCTTATGCCTCCCTCATGAGTATTCCCATAGACCTCTCCTATACTACACAATAAGCATTCTATCCATTCTCACAATACACCAAAGTAAACATGCATTTTTCACAAATTTAGCATAGAAGCAACAATAATATGAAAGCAAAACAAAGGAGAAGGTTTCCTACCTCTCCATTGGAGAAGCCTAAACCAAGAAATTTGTCCAAGCTCCCTCCAAAACAATCCAAGCATGCAAGTCCAAGCACTCTCTTTTTTTTTCTCTTTCTCCCAATTCTTTTCTCTCCCAAAATAAAATGACAAAAGAGCACTCTTCAACAAAACAAAAACAAAACTCCAATCCCCTCAACAAGAGAGGAAGTTTCAATAAATAGACAAAAGGAAGGAGTGAGGGTGATGTGGCTCCATGTAGGATGCCACATCACACATCCTCAAATCACCTCCCAAAGTCAACTCAAATCCCAAAACACCATAAATGGGTGGTTGGATTGAATGACAACTCTCTTCCACATCCATCCCTTCCCATGTGCCTTAAGGCACAAATAAATGCAAAAAGAAGAGAAGTGCACTCCAAAGTCATCATTTCCCTTCCCAAAACAATAAATAATCCCCTTTTTGGATTCCAAACCCATAGATATGGTTGGTAAGAGGTTTTGGGAAGTCCTGGGACAAGTTTAACTTGTCCTGACAAGTCCCCTCAAAATTGCCCAAAATCTCAAATTCGAGATTCAAGGACATTTGGAGTGGTCAACACTCAAAACCAAGCATTCAATACATGAGGAAACACAAGGCTCAAGGAGCCAACCATAAAAATTTATTACACCCACTTCACTCCCCCCAAAACTTAAAAATTAAAACAAGATATTACATTAATCCTAAACATACTTAGCAAAGTAATTTTTTTAAAAACAAACATCACAAATAAAATCACCTACTAAAGTCAAGTTAAAACGAGTAATTAAAATTCTTACCCCCCTTGGTCACATTAGAAAATTTCCCCCTCATGGAAATTTTCTCAACACATAAAAGAATAAAGGTAACACAATACAATTTACTAGTTGCCTTGACGACCAAATGTTGTAACCACCCGACATCCTGTTGTGTTTGGTCCCCAATCCCCCTCATGTTGTGATCATGCTGTGCTTCCTGCAAAATGCAAAATACCTCCTTCGGCCTTGCGGCCATGTCAAAATATCCAAAATAATCCATATGCATGAAATTTATTAACATCTATACGTAATTCAATCAAGTCCATTATTTCTAGGTCTAAATCACAACTTAATTATGCATTCCATCATTATCCAAAATGTATAGTAATGTAAATTCAACAACTACATTCTACTCATCATGGCGAAGGCGAAATCCAATGTTAGAACACATGCAATATATCCATATAAAAATAATATCGCCTATCCAATAGTCTGTCCATGAGTCAGTGTAGGTCATACTGAAAACAGAATCCAATCATAATCCAAATGCATCTAGTCACAAAACATCCTGCTAATCAACATAAGTAAAAGTCATGTCCATATCTAAAGTCTGCATAACTCAAAATGATAATCAACTAAGTGTCGTAGGGAAGTGGGCAGCTTACGAACCCCTGGCGGTCTGATACCAAAATGTAACGCCATGATGATATGAATGTTCGCCACACTGTTTGACAACGTTGATGATGACGCTGCAATGCCATGTGGATCAAATGTTTCCCTGGTTTTGCGACAGGGGACGGGGAGGTATGCCTTCTTTTAAAAAGCTATTTGGGGGGTGCCCTTTGAGTTGAACAAGGTGTCGCACACTTGGCTCGATGGACAGTTCAGCTTATAGCGACCATGGTAAAGGCCAATTCAAGGTCTATGTGGGTATACGTGGCCAACCCACTCGTAGCAAAGTTGGTCAAATAAATTCGATGTCACATCTATTGGAGACCAAACTACTCCAGTCATCTCGGCAGAGTTACAAAGCTCGAGATTGAAGGGGAGCTATTAAAAAAAGTATTTCCTTGGTTGAGCTCCAATGAGAACTTGGTTGGGTGAGTTATTTGGTCCCTCAGTAGACTCAATTGCAATACTCATATCTCTGAGGATTTAGGAGGTTTTAACCCACGAAAAATGTGCAAACTGATAATGGGCTATATTCGATCATTCCAGCATGGTGATACAAGCATTAACGAGGGGTAATCTGACCATCTGAGACTTCATTTTCACCTCTATGGTCCATTGCATTTAGAGTGGTCTAGGTGACCATGGAAGTACAACGGTGTATATTACAATTTTATTCCTGCAATTTTTTTATTTTTGACCTATATAGTCCCGGTGTAACATATACTTGCAGATGCCCACAACTAGACTCAAGGATAAACCATAGGTTACTATTTTGCTGACTCTTAGAAATCCTGGAATGAATTTTCCTAGGTATCTCCTTGTGCCCTCATTACAATACTCGAAGTTACATGAGTGATATCACGATATAAATTCATAGGTCATATATATATTTATATATATATCATATATATATCTCAAAATCAACCAATTATTAAGTCCGCATTAAAACTAAGTCTAGTATGATTTAGTCCATACGTTTGAAGGTTTGGAGTTAAAGGAATAAGTGTTAATACGGGGAAAATAAAGCAATTAAACTCCTACTATAGTTAAATATTCCACAAATAAATAAATAACGGTGGGTCCATCATACACCCAACTGTCACAATTTAACAACTCCCTTGCCCCATAAAGGTGACCCCTGTGAAACCAGTAAACTACTATGCTTTAATATTAAGACATTTACTCACTTAGAAGGGCAAATCCTCCACTGCACAGACAGCTCTCCGTTCCTACTTATATTGTCCTGGCCATGCATTAAGAGGAATGTCTCAATCCCTTGGTTAATAGATTAAATTTTCAGTCGAGTGTAGCAGGTTGGAAATGCGGCTTTCCATTGCTCAGAACCACATGGAAAGGGCGAGGTCCTTATAAAAGCTGGAAGCCATCTCATCTCATTTGATTCGGCTTTCTAGTTCCATTTGTTGCTCGGCAGGTTGAGCCACGCGTGCTGCTGGGGGAGAGGCCATTGGAGACCATCCCAAGCTTTTGGAGAGGTTCTACTTGTTCCTTTTTTTTAATTTTTTTTTATTTGCCTTACAGCCTCTCCGATTGGTTGTCAATACTATATTGTATATCTGTTCAACATCGAATGCATATTTTTGATTTGAGGTTCTACCTTCAAGAGTGGACTTATGGGTTTTGCCCAAATTTGCAGGGTTTGTAAAGCTATATCTAATATGCATTTTCATATTGACAGGGTGTATATACTATGGACCTATATGTATACCAGATACATTTATAACCATTTGTATTTACTTGCAACACTATATAAATATATATTACCACAAAACTCGCTACAATTGCAAGCATAAAAACAATTTAACATACATGTATATGTGATAGTCGGTGCTATATATATCAACCCGACGTCTATCAGGCCGCAGCTACTGAAGTGTATCATCATTTTTCTTTTTTTATCCTAGCAGTTATTCTTTTAGGCATGAACTATAGGGTGATTGACTGGTCTTGAAAGATTGAGACTATAGTTTAAATAAACTATTGGGTGGGCAGTAGTCGACGAGGCCTACCCCTGCACCATTGATATTTGTGAAGCAAAGACCACTCGCCACATTTTCCAGTATAGTCTCTTTTAAAACATTTGGTTTAAAATATTTGTAGGCATTGCAACAGACCTAAATATTTTACTGTTTACAGTCAGTGGCAAAACAGTATCACAAATACAACTTTGTTAAGATCTGTCATATATGATATATATTTAAAATTGATACATATTAATACCTTTAACATTATTAATACTTTAAGCATTAATAGTATACTGTTATTCTTATGAAAACATCTATAGTAGTAAATAGTATTTTTAGTAGTCACTATTATTTTAATTTCATGGATACTAGTATTAGCGTAACAACATTTTTATGGTTATTAACGCTTAATTAATTTTAACTTCGCACTTAAACTTTCTTTGTAAACTTATTAAGATTGGTATTTAGCACTAAAATCTCCCTTAAAAGAAACCAAGTAAAAATATGATTGTAAATTGGAGTTTTAGGTCTCATAATTTATCAAGTACGTACAGAGATCACTAACACTTATCATGTATCTTTCCATTTCAAGAGCACATGTAATTAAAGGGTATTAGTTTATAATTCAAGTCATTTTTATTTAACTATCAAAAATTGACACTTATCCAATAATTTAGCATATATAATCTAATTTAGTCTTCCTCTTTATGTGTCAATACAATGTTCATACATTCAAATGGTTGGCGTAACTCTTATTTTTCCATACAAGTCATTTTGTAGACAAGGTCAACTTCTTGAATTTGTCATATTTTTTTTCTTCTTATTAAACATATATGCAACAAAACAACTTTATAATTGAAATGAACTTCCATGTGTTCATTATTAAAACTTAATTTTCTTATGACAAGCATTACTCTTTCCAACATACCACATCCAAGGATTCCAACAACATTTCCAATGCAAATCCTTTCTATTTGCGCAAACTAACTTCTACTATCACATTCTTTCCTTCAATACTTCTGTTACAACACTTTGTTTCCTTCCATGTGGACGCAATACAATAATAATGTAACACACTATTCTAGTAATATTTTGCATTCAACCATGTGACCTTTGGGGCAAATAAAGATTACAATGTTCTCCACTTGGATTTGGGAACCCATTTGAAAGATGTAAACAAGAAAATAAGGAATGCATTATTACAATTTCACCACTGCTAAATGGGTACAACATACAAGGTAGTTTCACATAATCACCAATGGAAAGTGTCTTCACAAGCTCCATGGTATTCTTCGAACAAGGTCCAAGATCCTCCAAGAATTTTTTTGATTCACAACCAAGATAGGGGGAGTGGTAACACTCTCCAACCAACCAAGAACTCCAAAGGAGAGGAGAAGAAATCTCTCTCCATTGGCCCCTGAGCCCCAACCACATTACAATGAGGGGAAGATCTCCAATTCATGGAAAAAATACTAGCTTCCACAATACTTGAGAAATTTTTCACATTCATTCCAGGTTTACATACAAGAACACAATCACAGGAAGCAACAAGAAGAGAACAACAATAGCTTTTCAAGATCACGAGGCTTATCAAGAAATCCAACAAGAGTAAGGACCTATGGGGAGGTTTTCCACTTATGCCTCCCAATGGGAGATGGGATGCCCATCCAAAAAAGCCTCGACATGCAAAACTCAATACCCCTAACAACTTTTATGCCGCCCTCAACTACCCCCTTATTCCATCCCATCCACTCTTATGCCTCCCTCAACTCTTATGGCTCCCTCAAAGTAAGAAAAAGTAAGAAAATGCAAGACATTTCTCATACCCAGGATGGGCATCCCAACCCAAACTCCCTCCTCAAGATCCTATTCTGATCTCTTATGCCTCCCTCATGAGTAAACTCCCCATAGTATCTCTCCTACACTCCACAACTTAGGCATTCTACCCATACTCCAACAATACATTTCAAAGTAAACATACAACATTCAACACAATTTAAGCATAAATACACATACATACAATAATAAACCATAATATAGGGAAAGGTGAAGGTTTCCCTACCTTTCCATTGGTAGAAGCTTGTTCCAAGTACTGAAGTTCCAAACTCCCTCCAAAGATCAAGCCCAAGCATCCACAAGCTCTAAAAATAAATTCCAACAAGTATGAAAAAGCTCCAAAAGATCCACATAACTCCTTCAAAATCCTCTACTCTCCAAAATACAAGAGACTAAAAATGAACATGTAACCCCAAAAACAAGCAAAGGAAGGATTCCATAAATATAGAAAAGAGAAGAGTGCAGGGATGATGTGGCTCCTTGTAGGATGCCACCTCACACATCCGTCCACTCCACATCACTTTAGGTCAATCTCATATTCCAATGCACCATTAAATGAGTGGTTGGATTGAATGACAACCACTCTTACACACTCCATCCCTAAGCCCATGTCCCCCAAAGGCACAAAATTAAATGCAAAAGGGAGAGAAAGTGCAATCCAAAGTCATTTCACCTTTTTAACTTCCCAAAACACCTAAATAGAGCCCCTAAATTTGACCCCCCAACCCATAAATAGGGTTGGTACATGGGTATTTAAGAGGTATGGGACAAGTTCAACTTGTCCCACAAGCTTCCCCCAAAATTTGGCCTCTAAGGCTCAAATTCGAGATTCTCATAAAGGGTTTGGAGTGGTGCTACACTCAAAACCAAGCATTCAAACACACTTCACTCAACACAAGGCTCCAAGGAGCTAACCATCAATTTTAATTACAATGAAAAGACTTTTAGTCCACATCTTTAGTTAGTTTAGGACAAATTCAAGGTTAGCTTAAATTAATGACACTATAACCCGTGACTAATAAAGGGGTAAACACCAATCCAAAATATAAATAATAAAACAAGTAAAATTCCACTTACTAAGAGAAAACACATACTAACATAATAGTAAAGGGAAAATTCTTACCCCCTTGGTCACATTACGCAAATGACCCCCTCATGGTCACAATTTTTCCCTTGACACATAAAAGAATAATTCTAACACACACACAATTTACTAGTTGCCATGGTGACCCTATGTTGGATTCTTCTTAAATTTTGATGTGGTTGGTTCCCACTCCCCCTCATGTTGTTGTGATCATATTGTGTATACCTACAAAATGCAGATGATACCTCCTTCTTCCTCATGCGCCGCATGTCAAAAACATTCATGCCAAAATAATGCATATGCATGAAATCTAAAATCAACATATATACTTAATTCAATTATCCATCTATTCCAAGGTACAATATCACTTACTTAATTTCTATCACATTTCATTCATTATCTAAAGATGATCAGTCACATGCAAATTCAACAATTATCAAGGTCTATTTAATATGACTAAGATATATCCACATTTTAGAATTACATGATAAGTATATCCATGTCAAAAGTAATATCAGTATCAACATCAAATGTCTCCATGTAGTCCATATGTATATCATACTGAAGAATTAAATCCAATCATACAGTTCTAAATATCATCTAGATCTCCACTACATCATGCTGATCATCGTAAACTATAAGTCATATCCATATCCAAAAGTCTGCATAGTACTCAAAACAATAATCAACTAAGGTGTCATAAGGAAGTGGGCACTACATCCCCCTCCCCTTAGGCTTGAATTCCTCCTGGAAGTCATTGGAACAGGTGTGGAAACTGCAGCTCATAATGAAGTAGCAGCCTTCCAAGTAGCTGTTGTCTCGTCATGTTTGTCCCACTGGACACAAACCTAATCAATCTCTCTGCAGCAAAGGCCTAGGGTCATGCACTCTATAATGCGTACGGGCTCCACCATCACGTGCCCCTGATCCTGCACCTACAAAGCAGTCCAATCTAGCACGTGAGAAGGATCATAAATATATCTCCTAAGCACAGAAATGTGAAACACATCATGGACATAAGACAAGCTAGGTGGCAATGCTAGACGGTAGGCTAAGGGACCGAGGTGCTCCAAAAACTCAAAGGGACCCACAAACCTAGGATCAAGCTTATAACCTTTTCCATAATGAATAGGGCTCTTGTGCAGTCTAACACGAAGAAACACCTTCATACCCACCTCAAAACTACGATCTATCCTATGCTTGGTCTACATAATTCTTCTGACTGTCCTGCATCCTCCTGCAATCTCTGTCTAATCAAGGTAACCTGCTGCTCCATATCATGTAATAATACTGGCCCAAGGGAAACCCTGTCCTCAATCCTATCCCATCTTAGAGTTGTATTGTACTCTCTACCATATAAAGCCTGAAAAGGAGCCATGGCTATAGAACTCTGGAAAACTATTATTGTAGGCAAAACTCCACCAGGTATTAGATACTCCTCCCATCTCGACCTGATGATCCATCACGTACATCCTAAGCATATCCTCTAAAATCTTATTCACCCTCTCTGTCTGTCCATCTGATCTCTGGGTGATAAGTTGTACTGAAATTAATCCTCGTTCCTGAGGGCATACTACATGGTAGTCTAGAAGTGGGAAGTGTATAGAAGGATTGCGATCACAAATGATCTTCCACTAAATTCCATGCAATCTAACAATCTCGTCAAGGTATACTCGTTCCATAGCACTTGCTTTATAGGTGGTCTTCACTGGAGAAAAGTGACCTACTTTCATCAATTTATCCATTGTGACCATGATGGTGTCGTGGTGGTATCTCGACGTAGGTAACCCAACGATGAAAGTCCATGGAAATGGTGTCCCACTTCTACTCTGGTATGGCGTGAGGATAGAGAAGCCCAACTAGATGCTGATGCTTGGCATTTACCCTCTAACACTCTAAACAACGTGACTACA
Organism: Taxus chinensis; assembly: GCA_019776745.2. Lineage (NCBI taxonomy): Eukaryota > Viridiplantae > Streptophyta > Pinopsida > Cupressales > Taxaceae > Taxus > Taxus chinensis. The sequence goes on along the minus strand of JAHRHJ020000122.1, from coordinate 1,256,440 downwards.
AATGAAAGTCTACGTCTCTCCAAATTCCTCTCCAAAAATACAACTGTTCTCAAGGTGGCGTGCATCTTCTTCACCCTGAGATGGGCTGATTAAGGTGCACAATGGGCCTCTATCAAAATTTCATTGTCTCAAGCCTCCATCTCGAGGAACATATATCCGACATTTATGCCTAAGAAGGCCCATCTACCTCCAAAGAAAATCCATCAAATCTCCTGTAAGGGGTCTCTAAGACTCAATCTCTACTCTGGCTACAAGGTAGAAAACTATCTTAAGGAAGTTGTTGTAAGATCCTACTCCACAAATCTATTCCCCACTGAGGTGGCCATAGCCACATGTCTCCATACCTACTCAAGGCATCTACAACCACATTCTCCTTCCCTTTCACATGTTCTATCTCCATGTCATGCTTAGAGAGTAACTCCATCCAATGCTGCTGATGAGCATTGAGATTGGGCTACGTGAAGAGGTGACGAGGACTCAAGTGATCAGTTCTAAGTGTAAATTTTCTGCCAAGAAGAAATTGTCTCCACTGCACTAAGGCATGTACAACTGCTACAAGCTCAAGATCATGAGTCAGATAATTGAACTCATAATCTTTGAGTTTGCGAGGCTTAAACGCAACTACTCTACCCTCCTGCATCAACACACCTCCAAGTCCTACCAAGGAAGCATCTATGCATAACGATAGAAACTCACCATGAGGGTCTAGCACTACAAGAAAAGGTGTTGTCATGAGGCATTCCTTTAGTGTACTAAAGGCCTGCTCACATCTATCTGACCATAAAAACTTCTTCCCTTTTCACTGAATGAGAAGTGATGGGTGTGCGCAATCTAAAAAAAATCTTGAACAAACATTTTATAATACCCTATTAGACCCATGAAGCTACGCACATCGGTCACACTAGTGGGTGCTATTCAATCCATGATGGCTCAAATCTTAGAAGGATCGACTATGATACCTTCCCTAGAAAAAATGTGGCCTAAATACTGCACCTCATTCTGAAAGAACACGCACACTTCTCCAAGTTCCCATAAAGGTGTTACTCGCGAAGACACTGAAGAACCTGGCGAAGGTGCTCCTCGAAGCTCCTCACGTGTGCGTGAGTAAATCTAGAATTTCATCAAGAAATATGAGCATGAAGTGATCAAGGAAAGTCCTAAATACCCCATTCATCAAACTCATAAACACTGTGGGGGCATTCATAAAACCGAAAAGGTACCACTGTGAACTCGTAGTGGCCATATCTCATACAGAAAGCATGATATTGTGAATATCCATCTCTGTAATCTTGAGTTGATGGTATCCTGAGCTTAAGATCTAACTTAGAGAAAATGGTAGCCTCCCTTCATCTGATCAAATAAATCATCAATTCTTAGAAGGGGGTAATGATTCTTGATCGTTACTTCATTCAGCTGACGATCGTCAATGCACAAACCGAAGAGATCCATCTTCTTCTTCACAAGATAACTGGTGCACCCCAAGGGGATACACTAGGAGAATTAGGCCTTTCTCCAGAAGGCCCTCAGCTGCAACTTGAGCTCAACATAACTCAGGTTGTAGTCATCCGATAGGGTGCTCGTGAGATAGGCTCTGCGCCTGGAACTAGATCTATATGGAAGTCGATCTCACGTGGGGGAGGTAATCCCTGGTAGCTCCCCTGGAAACACATCAGGCGAACTCTGATAAGATGGGATGATCATCGAGGGAAGGTCCCCTGACTCATCCTCTCTGATCTGTCACTAACTGTAACAGCATACAACTGGCAAACCCGTCGCACACACCGCTTAAGCTGCATAGCGGAGATGGTGCGAATAGAAACGGGTCTCCTAACCCTGATGATATCACTGACTCTACCCTACCAAGATCATCTATGCAAGAATAGTCTTCTGGTAACAATCCACTCTAGCTCTGTGAGCGGACAACCAATCCATGCCTAAAATGATGCCATAAGATCCTAATGGAAGGATCCTAAGATCAGAAGAGTGGTGAAGGGTCCCAAATCCACTACACACTCCTTGACTAAGGAGTGCTACAGAAATCTTGGATGCTCCAAGAAGCCATCTCAAGTCCCAACTACGGCCCTGCCTAACTGCCACCAGCTACAACGCTCTATCTAAAAGATGGTGCAATGAAAGAATCAGAAGAACCAGAATCAAATAATATAGAGGGGAATACCACTCCAATACTTACCTGTCGTCTCAATCACAGTACTCTGATGCTCAGCCTGGCGAGTCTCCTGACCGCTGCGTAGATCCGATGACTCCATGCCATATCTCCAACAGTGCGGCTCTGAGCTCTGTGTCTTACCCAAAGGTAGGGTTAATGTGAAATCTCTCCAAAATATGTCCATACCACAACTACCCAACCATAACAGCCGCCTTGTGTCCTCTCCAGTGGGAAGCAGCTCCCTGCTGGTTGATGATGACCCTGAGATAAGATCCTGACGATTGGCTATGGATGCTCTGATTCACTATGCTGAAACAAATAGCTCCTGACAATTCTCATAAGCTCGGTGCAATGTTCCTGATGGGTTACCCTAGGAGGAGGCCCCAATACTAATCCTCTCTGTGATTCAGAAATCTCTGAGGAGGAGGTCGGTAAGGTGGGCGGGTCGCTGCTGGTGCTGCTACCCCTAAGGGGAAGTTTCCCAAGAATCTGAACTCTGTCCAAACCCCTTCGGCCTCCTATCTCCAGAATGCCCTGAGGGCTAGTGTCTACAGTTGACTATCCCATAGCTCTAGTCTCTGACGGGTGCTCTCCCTGCTCCCGCTAAAAATGATCTGGTACTGGAAATGTCTCTCCTCCCCCCCCTTGAATCTAGGCCTGGTCCCCCTCTAACCTGGTCCAGTGAATTCGACAACACATCCAGCTAAACCCCAGATGAACCTCCTGAAGCCATGGTGCAACATCGGATGAACCCCTCGTCCAGAAATCTGACTCTCACTACCTTAATATCATACGATCCCTGACCCCATCGCGTACAACTCGCTCTAAGCAAAGCACTAGCGGAATGGGGCAGAATGATTTTAACTCCCTAGTCTCAAACCCCCTGATCCCTACTCCTCAAACTAGGCTCCCAGGTAATCTCTTGAAGTAAACTTATGGTAGCTTCTGCTCCTCTAGCTCTCCTGAGCAGACAACTGCTCCATACCCAAAATGATGCCTAAGATCCTTCAAATGAAGCTCCCCATCAATGTCCTGGTGAAGGGTCCCTTTAAATCCACTCCACCACTCCTTAGAGCTAAGGAGTCTATACGAAATTCTTGGCTGTGGCCCTGATTGCCAAACCATCCTCAAATCCCTGAAGGGCGTCCTACAAGATGAATGCCACCAGCCTCAGCTCTATAATGGTGAATAAATGGTCTAAGAAGAACCCTGAATCCTATAATATCTCCTGGGAATACCTCCAATATACTACCTTGTCTCAATCACCGTACTCTGATGCTCAGCCTGGCAGATCCTCTCCCACTCGCTGTGACTGACTCTGCCCTAGATCCACATGACTCCGTGCCATATCTCTGCAAGGCTCTGAGCTCTGTCTTCTTACCCGTTAGGGTTTGTGGGCAATGGCTCCAAATATGCCTAACAAGTCCCCTCACCAATATAGTCTCCTGATCCTCTAAAAATCCGTGAAGTAACTCTCTGGTACTCTAGATCTGAGGCGTAGGGATCTGACGATCCGGCTATGGTGCCCTGAGGTCTCTGCTGACTCTCCCACTAACTAGACTCTTGGTCACCCTGGAATCCCTGGAGGGACCCCTATGGAGGAGGCCCCATACTTTCCTCTCTGTCGCATCAAATCTCTGAGGAGGTGTCGGTAAGGTTGCGAGGTGTCTAGGCTCTGCTGACGTGCTACTATTGGTGGTGGCCTAAAGTGAAGTGAAGCCTTAAACTCAGTCCACCCCATGGAGGAGGAACTGACCCCTTCGACCTACTATCCTGCATCTGCTGGATACGGCTCCGAACTCTATCTCTAGCCTATCTGTGTCTTTCCCCATGTCTCCTCTGGCAATATAGGCCTTCTCCACGGCCTCTGCTAACGGTGTCTGTGGGCATGTGAATGCGCACTGCGCCAGCTAAATCCAAACTTCAGGCCCCGGATGAACCTGTGAATCCGTACCTGCTCATCCTGCATATAATTCGACATACTGAAGTAGGTCCAGAAATCGACTCTCATACTCAGCTACTAAAATCGATCCCTGACGAGGTCATGAAAATCTATCTACGTATTGTAAATAAACCTCCTGAGGTAAATACCTGCTCCTGAACCGCTCCTCAAATAGACTCCCAGGTAATCGTCTCTGAGTCGACATGGAGCTTCTGCTCCTCGGTCCTCCACCAGACTCCTGCTCCATCCTTCAGAAGATGGATCACAATACGAGCTTTCGTGTTGCTACTACAAGGACAGAGCTTGAAGCATCCGCTCAAGCTCACCAACCAGGCCTCAGCCTGAAAAAACACCTATATCACCTGAATAGTGAGAGGGTCGTTAGGCTTCAATTTCGATCTCCCTGATATGATCTGCAGATGAGTATGATTGAATCCTAGGTCTCTCTGTGTGCTCTCCACTCTGTCTAGGGGCTCCAGACAACCTGTCCCTATGTCCTGACAATCCTGTCCCCCTGTCCTCTCTGTGGACGGACTCTGCCCTAGCCGACATCTGCACAAGGAAAATTCTTTTCTGCTCTGTGCTCCGGCTGTGTTGAGGGAAGAATGCTTTCATCTAATGATGGCTCCAAACTATGCCTAGCAAGCGACCTCCCAAGGGCTCTCCGCGTATAGTGAGGCATTGACATCCTCCAAGTGTCTTTCTAGGCAGAAGGGTTGCTAATTGGCCTGCTTGGAGGAGGTCTGGGCAGGGGTATGTCCAGGTCTATGGTGAAGAGACCCCTCGCCCAATCCGTGCCCCTGCACAGATCAAGGGAGAGTTTTCTGTTCCACTAGTACTAGGTTTGTCTACTCGTTTTCAAATTATTTGCAGAACACTACTATAATAATCAACACGTTATGGTTTTTATATTTTAAAAGAATAATGTTCTGTACTAAGTTAAGTGTGTTCTAACTACTTTTCCCCTGCGTGTGCCCAAGGGTCCCAGCTTCGAAAGGAAATCTGAGCTGATGATAGATACCAAAAGTAAAATAAGGATTAGAAAAACAAACGGATGCAACATATAGACGACATCGACGACGATGCGGACACGCCACGAACATTTTGAGACCCGAAAATGCGACAATCTTTTTTTTTGATGATGGGTGGGGACTCGCATACAGCTGCTTACAATAAATGGTCGGTAACACATGCTTCGTGAAGATGATAAAGAAATCGCAAGTTCAAGGACTCATTCGACGTTGGCCAAATTTGAATCGTTTTGAGGATTTTGGGTGTCAGGAGCTGTCGTGATAAAATTTCGAAACGGAAAGGTAAATTCGAAGCAAAGGCATAATTTACTTGGTCCGAATACGTTACATAACTTTGATTTTTTATTCCGCGCTTTTGTTTTCACCAAAGTGGGTAAGTATGGGATTTTTTGTCCATTATCTGAAGAATATTTATATAAAGGATTTATTTACATATGTTGAATAGGGATAAACATTTAATGCTAGATAATGTCATATTAAACTGATAGATATATCTTATATATGATAAACGGGGATATCATAGTTTATACATATATAATTCAATCAGCCATACATTATTTATGATTTCGTCCTATATTGTGATATTTCGAAACTAATATATTAGCAATATATCGCTAACTATAATATCCACTTCTCAAAAGAATCTTGACAATCGTTTATAATTACATCACCTATCTAATTTAGCTGAGTTTATACTTCCCCCCACTCGGTAAGACATAAAAGTTAAGCACTTTTTTGATAGGAGGTAATTGTTAAAATATTTAGGATAATTATACTCCCATAACTTGGCACCCAAGATAATTTTTATATACATGTACACCACTGATGCTTCTAATTTATCTTACTGCTATGTTTTTTAAATGGAAACTGCCAAACCTTGAAAAGGCTGATAATTTCTTTGCTCAAGAAGGAAAGAGACTAGTTCCTTGGAAACGGTGGAAACCTTCAGCACCCTCGCATAAACAACTTATTTATTAAGTTGGAAGGGGGCCAAGTACACACCTGTCCACTGGCCCAAACATCTGGCATTTCTTCAGGCACCACTATCCCATGGTTTGAAAGGGATACGCAAGATTTTAAGTGGATTTTATGATTGCTTGCCTAAGGAGAAAAACACACATTACCAAACATGAGGCCTTCTGGACAGGCAGGCCATGGCAATAATGCTGAAATCTTGCAGAATTCGGGATTAGCCTGTCCTTAAAATCCTTTTCTACCTTCACAGGAATTTATAAACCACTCGATTGTGGAATAGAATTGAGGCGATGTTGATAAAGCAAATCGATGCAATCAACTCGGAGCCTCTTTTCTGAGAAAATATGGGATGCTTCCAGGTAGCTGAACAAAGTCTGGATCTCCCCTGATCTCTATGACTCTCTTTTTCACCAGGGCAGCAATTCCAAGGATGCCCATTCCTTCTTCTATTGCATCTAAGGGCCTTGAGGAGAAATTTTTGTTCAGAACAGGTGGGGGCAACGTCCAAATTGGTGTCACCTTTGGGCTCGGCATTAAGGTAAGTACCTTAAGACTTGCATGGCGTAACACTCATGGAGTGGGTTGGAAACGAATGGATTGCCCAAAACATGAACAGGACGTTCTAGCTAGCTCGGGTTCTGCGTGTGAAAATAAAAAAAAGATTGTGCATGGTTTTTAAACAGTATCGACCTTAAAGGCACTGTAACCTCCCATGGCACCAAAATTGAGAAAATGGAATAGATTGGGGATCAGCTGTTGATTTAACAAAAATGGGTTGAAAAAACAATATGCGTTAGTATCGTATGCATCCTCAATTGAGTTTTCTTTCACGGCAGAACAAACTTTAAACGTATATGCCAAATCCATGATGGAGAGACAGTAAACAAAATTGGCTACAGCGTCAATGGTCTGACGTTAATTGTTGCTGTTTGGCAATGGTATCAAGCTATGATGAACAAACGCTATATGGGACGTTGAGGTGCACAGCAGGCTTGTCTATCATAACCTATCAAAATTAGACTGGACATTAATTAAACGATAGAGGTGGATCAGTTTGAATACCAGAGAATCATGATGAGCACAAGTTTGGATGTGTTTAAATGAGGAAATGGAGGGTCAGGCAATACGTAGTTTAGGCATAGATGGGGCTGTTTTGCTGACATTAAATTTTGAATGCAGTTGTACATACAATCGTTTAGACCCAACAATGTTAGAAGGTAACTTTGTTGCTGGGGTATTATTAGGTAGCAAAATTTAATTGCATGGTACAAGTGAATGTGCCATTATCAGCATATTATTTGTTCTTGCTAAATTTATTAGTTTTTTTTAAATATTACTTAAATATCCAATTATATTGAAATATTAGTTTCTAATAGGTATTGAGGAAATAAAACTTTAACTGTTTGGCTAAGAGATTTTTGTTATAACACTTTTGACGCCTCTTCTTCATATTTGCAATAGGGGTATTGTTTCTATGACACACCACCAAATTTAACAAGTCCCTTCAGTTTCGATTCCTAATTTATAATTTGCAAATGATATTCTTGTTTGAAAAAAACAATTTCATAAAGTGAAACACATATTGTAAAAGAGTATAGCCTTGATAATTTCATGGTTATATGGCAAAATTTAAACTTAAGTCCTTTCTTCATCTAGTCCTAAGAAAAAGGGAATAATAAACATGTCCACCTTTCAATACTTCTCAATTTTCATTTTTTTCAAACATTTGCTCAAAAGTCCCGCCCAGAGATCCAAACATGCATTTCTTTATGTAATTTCAACACAAATTTGGATTTCCCAGGATTAAAATTCAACAACAATATTACAATGAAGTTTTAGAAAAAATATATCATTTCATTGCAACTTTCCTTCAAATCTTTTACAACATATCCCTACTTCATGTGGAAGGGGAATATTTTTAATGGAAGCTAAAGAAACAAGGACAATATTACATTTCTTTCTCCACTCAAGGTTTTACAACATTAATTTTAACATTGTCAACAACAAAAGGTCTTCACCAAAGCTCCAAGTGTTCTTCATCCATGCTCCAAGTTCCAAGTATTTCAAATCACAACCAAGATAGGGGGAGAGGCAACACTCTCCTCCCAACCAAAAACTCAATGGAGAAGAGAAGCAATCTCCTCCATTGACCCCCGAGCCCCAAACACAACACAATGAAAGGGTGGTCTCCAACTCAAGGCAACAATACTTGCTTCCACAATACAAATTTTCTTCACAACATTCAAGCTAAAATAGAAGAACAAGAGACACACAATAACATTTCAAACATTTTCACAACAAGGCTTGCATCCAAGCCAACAAGAGAAGGAACTATGGGAATGTTTTCCTTATGCCTCCCAATTGAGATGAGATGCCCATCCAAAACCTCCACAATAAACACAAGCCCCTATGACTCTTATGCCTCCCTCAAAGTACCCCTTTTTCCTCCCCATACTCTTATGCCTCCCTCCTCTTATGGCTCCCTCAAAGACAAGGTAGAATGTAAACATTCTTACCCAAAGATGGGCATCCCTCTCAAAAAACTCCCTCCACAATATCCTAATCTACTCTTTTGCCTCCCTCATGAGTATTCCCATAGACCTCTCCTATACTACACAAAAAGCATTCAATCCATTTTTCACAATACACCAAGGTAAACATTAACATTTTTTTCACAAATTTTAGCATAGAAGCAATAATAATATGAAAGCAAAAAAAAGGAGAGGGTCCCTACCTCTCCATTGGAGAGCCTAAACAAGAACTTGTCCAAGCTCCTTCCAAATCAATCCAAGCATGCAAGTCCAAGCACTCTCTGCTATCTCTTTCTCCCAAATTCCTCTCTCTCCAAAAAACAAAAAAAAAGAACTCTTCAAACAACACAAAAACAAAACTCCAACCCCTCAACAAGAGAGGAAGTTTCAATAAATAGATCAAAGGTAAGGGTGAGGGTGATGTGGCTCCATGTAGGATGCCACATCACACCTCCTCAAACCATCTCCCAAGGTCAACTCAAATCCCAAAACACCATAAATGGGTGGTTGGGTTGAATGACAAATCTTTCACAACATCCAATCCCTTCCCCATGTGCCTTAAGGCACAAAATAAATGCAAAATGAAGAAGAAAAGTGCACTCCAAGTCATATTTCACTTCCCAAAACAATAAAATAATAATCCCTTTTTGGGCTTCCCAACCCATAGATATGGTTGGTAAGGGGTTTTGGGAAGTGTGGGACAAGTTTTTTTAACTTGTCCCACAAGTCCCCCAAATTGCCCTCAAACTCAAATTCGAGTTTTCAAGAGATTTGGAGTGGTCAACACTCAAGATAAGCATTCAATACAAGAGGAAAACACATGGCTCAAGGAGCCAACCAACAAAATTTAGTATTACAACACCACATGACTTCCCTCCAAAACTTTAAAAATATAAATTTAATTAAATCTAAACATACTTAGCAAAAGTAATAAAAGAAGGGCATCCAAATGAAATCACCTACTAAAGTAAGTTTAAAACAATTAAATAAAATTTTAACCCCCTCGCTGGTCACATTAGAAAATTTCCCCTCAAGAAAATTTTTATCAACACATAAAAGAACAAACAAGCCACTAACACAACAGTTTACAAGTTGCCTTGACGACCAAATGTTGTAACCACCCGACATTCTGTTTTGTGTTTGGTCCCCAATCCCCCTCATGGTTGTGATCATGCGTGTTTCGAGTGTTGTTTTCTGCAAAATGCAAAATACCCTCTTCGGCCTTGCGGCCATGTCAAAATATCCAAAAAGTAATCACATGCATGGAAATTTATTAAACATCTATACGTAATTCAAGCAATCATCATTTCTAGGTCTAATTCACAACTTAACTATGCATTTCATCATTATCCAAAATCATAGTAATGTAAATTCAACAACTACATTCTATTCAACATGGCGAATAATTCCAATGTTAGAACACATGCAACACATCCATATAAAAATAATATCAGTATCCAATAATCTGTCCATGAGTTAATGTAGATCATACTGAAAACAAAATCCATCCATAATCCAAATGTATCTAGTCACAAAACATCATGCTAATCAACAAAATATAAGCCATGTCCATATCTAAAGTTTGCATAATTCAAAATGATAATCAACTAAGTGTCGTAGGGAAGTGGGCATTACATCCCCCTCCCCAAAAACCTACATGATTTGACAAATACAAGTTTCATACTTTTCTATATCGATCAAGCTCATATGATAGGGCTAGGTCCACTTAAAACCTTTAAAATTTTAGTCTTTCTTTTTTAGTGGCTACCCTTTCTCTCATTAATATTCCACCATGAAAGAAGGGTCATTTTCCTTTATCTCCTACGACACATGATTATAAGTTCTTCTAGACTAGAGAAATAGTGACATTATTACATTTGCAATACTTATACAATTTCAAATCAAGTCTTTCAACCATATTTTTAAAGTGATGAACAATTTTTTTAGGAAATATTTATGAGGGCTTATGCTTCCAATTCCTAAAAGTTAAGGTGAAAATTTTCCTAAAAAGGTTTTAGGCTAGCCAAAGATGTGTCACACCCTTTGAATAAATTATTTCGAGAAACAAATTTGTACAAATCAAAATTGGGAGAAATACCATTTAACTTAAGCATAAAACTAAATCCCATACTATCAATTTCCAATCAGTTATCAACTGACTCCATAAGATTGTGGAAATAAAGAGCATGAAAGACTAGTTGAAATCGAGACTCAATAGCATAAAAAATGTTTTACAGTAAACTTCTTGGGATATTGGACATAGTGAGTGATTAGAAACAATATACTTTGATAATAAAGTTTTAGGGAAATCAAAAAATCAAATAATATTGTTAGAACTCATTTAAATATAGTTATAATGTAGAAAACGTTAGCACAAACTCAATACACTGCAAATACCTTGCACTCAAAGAAAAAAAATCTTTTTATTTGTTATTGAATCATGAATTACAATGATTCATAAATAGGAAAACAACTCCCAACTTGAGTTTCTAATCAAACTCTAACTAAATTTGATTAAATCTGCTCTAGGTTGCAAAATTTACTATTTTTAGCAATTTACTAGAATATGCTATTCTTTGAAAGTTTACATGCTTATTCATACACAAACATAAATTTCCACACATCTTCTACATACCTAAATTAGAGGAATTTCCAACTTTCTAACCTACTATGCATTTAAGATACTGAAATTAACTAATGCCCTAAAATAGGAAAAAACCTAATTACAAATTAGATCCTAATTTTTCGCCTTCAAATGACAGATCTTTGGCCTGAAAATGTGCTAAAACACATTCCAAATGGTACAGAAGTTGATCACTATGTTCCTCTCATTGAAACAAGTGGTTTAAAAAATAGGACTCAAAAGGATACTTGGAGCACAAATTATGACCTTTTCAAGTTCCTGCTAAAAGTAGTGCATTATTCTTCCCTTCTTGAAAAAAAAAAACATAGCTCTTGTGATTTTTCTTCTTCAAATTATTGTCATTTATATTTTTCCAACTTCTTAATTTCCCACTTTGTGACCCATGTGTTTTCCTCTTATGCCAATCCTTTCCAATGTACCAAACATTTGTTGTATTGTCCATATCACGTGGTCCTTGTTTTTTTGTCAAAATCTTATCCAATACTTCTTTTTATTCCCTAAAACTTGCTGCCTCCAATCTAGTACTTCTTCGATAAAATTCTCTTATTCACTATCCCCATGAAAAGGATATAATTCTTAAACATTAAAAACTGGAGAGATATCAAATTTTATTTGAAATTCTACCTCATAAGCATTATCGTTTATCTTCTGCAAGATTTAATAGCACAAATTGATTTGTACTTCAACTTGTTTTAGGTTCCTTTTGGAAACATTTCCTTACAAACGTATTATTATAACTGAATTACAACACCCACCAGTTTGTAAAAGTGTGTGTCCTTAAGCTCATGGTGTCACTGGGTAACATGGGTGTTATCTGCAAGTTTTGGAACTTCCTCCTTGAGATAGACCTCCAGAGTAAGTTGGTTCTTACTCCTTAAACTATATGCCACAATCTACTCTAATACAAACAGAACTATCTTATCCTAATCTAACTTTCCAATGAACTAGGCAGAGAGAATGCATTAGTAGTATGTATACTTTGCTTAATGCTAAATCAAATGAAGCAAGAACTACCTACTCTACAATTTAGCTAAAACAAAACATAAACACCATCATGATAAGAATTAAACAAGGGTTAGATGCTAGCATTCATCAATAAAAACTTTGAAACTAACAATGCTAAATATCTAAACTCCTCTATTCTCTAACAACAAATAAATGAATGGACCTAAGTAAGCTCCATGGCTATCAAAATAGTTGTCCTTAGTAATGTTCCAAGAACCTAGGAATGGGGGCTAATCAAAGTTGGGCTACAAGACCCTTTTGACACCTCCCATATGACCCAAGCACTTTAAGAAAGAGGCTTAACTCTTCAAGATGATGAACTCTCAAAAGGGCAAGGTGCAAGCTCTTAGTCTCTTTGCTATATGCTTTGCATTTGCTCTCTAAGGAGTTTAGGTGTAAGTAAAAAGGTAGGTGGAGGGCTCTTTATATAGCCCAAAGGATAAAGGATTCAACACATTCTCATGAATGTGGGATAAAGGTAAAACATGATTAGGAATGGATAAGGTTGCTTTATTAAAGGTAACCTTACTTTAGAAGGGTTTAATTTATGTTTAGCAAGTCATGGGAGTTGGGGGTGTTTTAATTAATCAAAGGTGATTAACTAATAGGTAGATGTAAGCTTATAGAAGATAATTAGAGGAATATTAGTACGATTTAGGCTATTAAAAGGGGATTAAATCAATTAAATATTGATTTATTGGTTAAATGGAAGGGAAAGCTAATTAATTAATAATAATTAATTAGTCTAGGTAGAAGGGGTGATTTATTAATGGAAGGTCGTTAATTAGGGTATTTGTTGGATAGGAAACTTAATTAATTAGCTTAGTGTAATTAATTAATGATGATATGAGGGAAAATGAGTGCTTTTGATGATATGTCGTTGATTTGCGAGAAAGGGGATAATTAGCGCAATTTAAGTATTTAAATTGCTTGGGCGTAATTATAGGTGTCTACATTTGCCCCTCTTTGGGGTGGCGTAAGTGATGCCACTTCAAAGATAGTAGACAGAAGAGATTTTTAAGGGATAGAAGAAAAATTAGTAGGAGGGAGAGATGCCCCCTCAAGTGTCGATGGGGTGATGAAAGAATCTGATCGACGATCGAAAAAGATGAGAAATAGGTAGAAGAATGGGGAAGAGGTAGGATGCCCTGAGGAGAGGGAGAATTAGGGGTGAAAGGGAAGTGGTGTAGAAGAAATATGGATGAGGGGAGAGAAGAGCTTAACCTCTAGCCACTTATTTGTTTGGAACAAATTTGATGTCATCATATTGCCATAGGAACTACATCATCGGTCCTTATGAAAAATATAAGCATACGACAAAGGTAGAATGACATGAAAAGCCATACTACGAATGATTGTCCATTGCTGAAAACACCAACTCCATGCAACATACAAAATGCAATGCAATACGAAAGTGAAAGATGCCTAACTCCATGCAACATAAAAAATGTAATGCAATACGAGAAAGTAAACAAGCTAAACTAACAGAGAAACATAATATAATGTTTTTATTATCAAGCTTCAGTTATGACCTGTGTGAATTAACGACAAGGGTTGATGATGGTGCCCCAAGAAAGGATACATGCGAGGGGAATAACGGAGGACACTTGGGTCTAATGGAAAAGCAATGTGCACTACGAAACAGTACCAGGTAACTCATTGTGCCCCAGAGTACAGACGAAGTAAGAAACCTAGCTTTTGTTGATGGAGGTAGATCAAGATGATCCGCAAGTCACACACATGAACAAGTGAGAACCAAAGAGTGACGTTTTGTAGGATGATTTTCAATTTTTAGAAGTTTTCTGAAACATATTTGAATGTTTTTGATGATTTTTTAACATATTTGAATGTTTTTGTGATTTTTTTAACATATTTGAATGTTTTGGTTGATTTTGAAAGTTTTATGAAACTATGTACAGGAATATAAGGAAGCGTGGATGCCCCTAGTGATAGATGGGATGTACAAGGGCATAAGGCCACGTGCGTACCAGAAAGGTGAAGATGTAAAAATTTCCCCAACAATTAGGTGGGAGTATTCAAAGGTAAACTCTTCACAGGTAGAAATGGGACCCAAGGCCATTATGGATAGGTTCAACATGATGGTGAACGTAAACCCATGAAGTGCTGGGAAGAAGCAAGGATGCCCCCAGCGTAAGTTGGCCTACAAGCACATGATAGAAAGGAAGGAGAAGATTATTTTTGTGGAAGGGGACAAAGGTTTCCACAAACATGGAAAATAAGTAATCTTATACACATGGATGTTCTGAATGAAGTAGAAGAATGATGTGAATGATATGAATGTAGCTTAGAAGCCTCGCGATGAAGAAGTGATTAGCCAAAGGCATAAATCGTGAGACGAGATATGGACTAGAGTAAGAGTCTGAACAAGGTCCAAAAAAGACACTTGGTAACATACTAATCCTGTTTACTCATAGAGATCCAGTGTGTGCACGTGGATTTTATTACCTCTTGAAGTGAAGATTTAATAGACAACAAGTGAAGAGACCCTAGCCAATGTGTAGGAATGATTTATTTTGATAAGTGATTTTGTGAATGGAGGGTGAAAGGATAGCCGTACATTGCTCCGCTGCCAGCCAAGCATCCATAGCCCCGACGGAGATGTATTTGATTCTAATCACAACATTTCTCTACTGCCAGTCAGGCGTCCATAGCCCCGATAGAGATTATTGGAAATACCCCAAGAGAGAGTTATATATTAATTTTCTTTTGCTTTGTAGCTTTTAGCTTTTGAGTTTTGATTGATTTTGATTCTTTTGCTTTCTGAAAACTTATTTCAGCTCTCTTGTTTGACAAGGGGTTAAGAACCACTGATGGCTTGATGGAAGGAGGTGGAAGTGATTGTGATGATGACATTGGCTAGTGTCAACAAATATGTCCAAAATTTCTTCGCAACAAGTTTATTAGATGTTTGAATGTGATAGGATCTCCATGAGGTCAGTCGTTCTTTAATTTACCAAGGTGATAAAAGACCAGGGGAAACAGATACCATAGAGATAAATGTCACAAAATGCATGCAAATAAGCTAACCAAAATATCACCGAAGGGATGAAAATGGTAGGAAGACTTGCAGAAGAATAAAAAGGAAGGGAAGAAAGAAATATCCATGTGTACGTAACACCTAATTGCAATATTGATCTTTGTACCTTTGATTTTTGTCGTCGTTGTTTTTTTTTCATGTTTTTTTGTATTTTGTATTTTTGCATTGTTTTTTATTTTTAGATTTTTGATTCTTTTTTTTTGAACCGTTGTTACTAACAAAGTCACTCTGTGTGATAGGATCCAACAACGATGTTTGTGACTTCCTTGATAAGGGAGACTAAGCGTGTTTGTTTATCAAGAGTCATGTTTTCCCCAATCTCGATGATCGTGGTGAGTTCACACTCAACAAAGGACTGTGATTTATCCTGAAACATGGATTTTGTATGCAAGAGCTTGAGTTCCCTATCCAGAGGTTTATGCACTTTGTGTCATACTTGATGGTTATGTTGATGTGCGTTCTTGAATCGCGCTTGATTTACAACTTTGAGATTGTTCCAGTTGTTGGGGGATTTTGAGCTCTTGGAAGTTTTGACCTGAGCTTGATAATGAACCTGTTTGGGTTTCTTATAAGCTGACGCTTGAATTTTCTGACCTCGAGAAGGAGAAGAATGTGAAAATTTACGATTGATGATAGGAACGATAGAAATGGTAGTGGGCTTGCCACAACCATTGATAGAAGAAATATGTGATAGATGAAAAGGATACGGTCCAAGAATTGAAGAGGATGGGCTACCAGGAGGTGAGCCATGGATAGAAGGTGAAAGGCTACTAGGATGTGGCCCAAGAATAGAAGAAGAAGGGCTACTAGGACATGACCCATAAATAGAAGACGAAGGGCTACTAGGATGTGGCCCAAGAATAGAAGAAGAAGGGCTACTAGGACGTGACCCATAGATGTAAGATGATGGACTACCAGGATGTGGCCCAAGAATAGAAGATGATGGACTACCCGGGGGTGATCCATACATAGAAGATAAGGGGCTAGTTGGACGTGCCCCAATAATCGAAGATAGTGGGCTACTCGAAAATGTCCCACAAATAGAAGAGGGAGGGCTACTAGAAGGTGACCCACACCTAGATGAAGATGAAGGGCTACTTGGCGCTGACCCCACAAGAGATTGTGATTGAGGAATTATGATAGACGAAGAGTTATTGGGTGATGAGAAGATAGGCCATGGATCTATGCAAGACCAAGGAGTTTCATCACATAATGAAGAATGTGAAGATGGAAGAATAAGAGGAGGATCAAGTTGCATGATCTGAGGCTCTTCCTCCATTTCTTGATCAAAGGAATCAACCTTTTCCTCACAATATGCAGATGCATCAAAGTCTAAAGAGAATCCTTTTTTGTAATCTACTAAAGGAATATCTTCATATGCCCCTATAAATGCCCTGATTGTTTCTTCATTCTGAAAGAGATCAATCGGTATGAGTTGTTGATCGATCCCTAGGGGTTTATTGGAAGAAATAGGTTCACTTGGTGTGTGGAAGGCTTAGAAGATGTTTGATGATTATTGATAGAAGAAGATGATGTGGGGGATGAAGAATATGTGTAGCTAGATGTCTCAGGAGTAGAAGAAGGTGGTGTGGACCTACCTATACAATGGTATGTCATATGTAAAATAGTAGGATTAAGTCCAAAGTCTGTAGATTGTGACACATGGGTCGATTCAGATGTTTGTCTCAAAGGACTTTGAGTCACACGAATCTTTATAAAAGGAAGATTCTGTGGGGGTGATTGATGAAGAAGGTCCTGCAAAGAAGGGGAGGACTGTGATTCAAGCATCACATTAGATGAATGATGACAAGGGTCCTGCGAAGAAAGAGAGGACCGTGATTCAAGAATTGTATTATACTTCTGATTGGAGGGATTTGGAGTCACGTGTATCTTCAAAGGAAGAAGACGTCATTGGGGTGACTGATAAAAGGGGTCCTGTGAAGAAAGGGAGGACCGTGACATAAGAGTCGCATTAGATGATTGATGAAGAGGATCCTGCAAAGAAAGGGAGGACCATGACTTAGGAGTCACATTAGATGACTTAGGAGTCGAATTAGATGAATCTGAATAGTAGTTTGGATCTGAATCCTCAGAAGAGTCAGAGGAAATATTTGGATTGGAATCCTCAGAAGAAGAGGAAATGTTTGGATTAGAATTAGAAGAAGAGTGGGGGGAACTCGAATAATAATTTGGATCAGACGTGTCCAAATCATACCACCGACTATGAGATGAAGGTGGGGAACGAGTTACCCGTATGGGCTCTCTAGCACGAAGAACCAAACGAGGTTTAGTTGTGATGGGAATCCTTGCTTTGAATTTCTAAACCTAGATTCCATATTTTGTAAGTATGGGGAACCGCACGATAGTAAGTCATTTTTGGCACTGTTTTAAGCACAAATGTCTAGATCTAGATAGTGTGATGGAACTCCTTCAAAGGGAAGGAAGTGACATTTCAATTTGGGTAGCATAAGGACAACCAACTAGACATTTGGTAAATATGGATATGCGTGTGTGATTTTTTGAAGAAGGTCTAAGGAAAATAGACATCGTGATGACGCAATATCGATGAGATAAAAAGGGATTGTCCTAGAAAATAAGTTTTCTGAATGAATAATCACAAGGAACAATCATGCAAGTGTGAAACACAAAGCCAATCAACAAGGAAATACACCATATGAAAATGCGATGCAAAGATGATCAACAAGATGTTTTCACTTATGCCAAGTTCAAGGAAATGAACAAAACGTAAGTAAAAACAAGAAGTCAATGTGATCTCCCAATCAAGATATACGATGAGCTAGCTCAAACTTGATTAAGACCTATATCTCAAAAAGTGCCAATTACAATTTGTGAATGACACAACAATATCACCAAGATATGTTAACCCACTTTGCGAGAAAGTGAAGTATTGATATCGAGGTGTTATTGATATAACACACACAAATAGTAACACCTAGCACTCTTTGAAATCAAGGTAATAATAGAACCGAACTAAAAAGCTCAAAGTATAGCTAGGAATAGTTAAAAATGTGTGCAACGTAACCATACAATATAGGTATTTATGTCGAGTTTACAAGAAACAAGACGTAAATATCAAAATTGTAGTGATACGATACAAACAAGCTAACTCTTCTAAGGAAGTCCGCGGTGATGAACCACGCCTAACTACAATGATGATCTTGACATGGGTATCAAGATCACAATGGCTACCAATGACGTGAAAATGCCTCCGCACACTTTAGACGTTTAACTAACCCAGCCAAAAACATGGATGGGCGTAAACGGACATAAAAGTGAGAGAAACAGTCGATTGGTAACACAAAGGTAGTCACCCTTCTTTTGATCAACAAAGTGTCAAAAGAATGTGAAGGAAGTAAATCAAAAAAATGATGAAAAATGCTAGCCTCACTTCGGCAGAGTTTCACCTCACCCTAAGGCAAGTAAAAACTAGGCAAAAGTAATACGTCACACGTTTCTCAAAAAAAGGTTCACAACTCAACACTATTTTAAAATGGTCAAAGTGGGCTCCTGGCCAAAGTATATTCTCCTAGGTGGTTCTCTCGCCCTAGGTGTTACAAAGTTGCCACGAGCGAGCGTGATTTACCCAAAAAGTCACACTGACTAGTTTGGGAGTATCTCGGCTTTACTTTACCCCCTTCAAGAATAGTAGGCAACTAGTGCGTCTACGTGTACTATCACTGGGGTCACCACAATGGACAACCTTGTAACGCTATCTCACAAAGGAATCACTAGTCAAGTAGGTAGTGCGGAGCACTTCCCGTTTCATCCACAAGGTTCCCTCTTGCGTGGACTACTTTGGGGTTCCTGGAACCACCCCCATTGTTGTAGCTTAAGGCGTTATGCCAAAGGGGTTATGTTCCAGTTGAGCGGAGAGGGACGTACCCTTTTCCGAAACCTGCAATACAGTGTTTTGAATATGTTGTTCTTTTTATCTTTTTTAATTAGGTGTGGTTTGCTTGAACACCTTTTGGCAACCTGTATAACAACTGTATTAGTAGTTTTTGATTTCGTTTTGATTCCTCCTTTCTTTGACAAGCGTTTTTTTAGGTCCTGCACTCAAGCGTTAGTAGTTCTCCAAGAAAATCACATTATTTAAAAGAGGATTAAGAGTTGCTTTTGATTCTCAAGATCATCCAAGGATGCAAGAGAAGAGCATACACAACAAATAATCCAACTAAAAAGTAAAGAAAATCTTTTCAATCAATGAACCATACAAAATTCTTGATAAATGTTCATTCCCCTAAACCAAAAGTGAAAGATGAAGTTTCCAATTTACCAAATGTTATAAAATGAAGACTAAAGTTGCTTTTGATTCTCAAGATCACCCTAAGGTGCAAGAGAAGAGCATACACAAACTTTATCCCAACTATATAGAAATGGAAAACTTCAAATCAAAGGACCATTGAAAAATGCTTTGTAAAAGGTTCATTCCCTTAAACCAAAAGTGAAAGATGAAGTTTCCAATTTACCAAATATTATAAAATGAAGACTAAAGTTGCTTTTTATTCTCAAGATCACCCTAAGGTGCAAGAGAAGAGCATACACAAACTTTATCCCAACTATATAGAAATGGAAAACTTCAAATCAAAGGACCATTGAAAAATGCTTTGTAAAAGGTTCATTCCCTTAAGCAAAATGAATAATCAAATTTTCAAGTTTAATCCCAATGTTAAAAAGATATAGATCAAAGTTGTTTTTGATTCTCAAGATCACCAAAAGGTGCAAGAGAAGAGCATACACATGCTTTGGTCTAAATCGAGTAAGCATGGAAATACAACATTCATCAAAACATTAGACATGTTAGAAAATGACCAGTTTTAAACTAACAGAAAAACCTACAATTTTTGTAAGTATAAATCCCAAATTTATGTTTTCATTGCATATTTAACTTCAATACCTTTCCAACGCAAAAAAAATGGAGTCATTTCGAGTTCGGGAGCAAAAGTTATGGCCTTCGGAAGATGGGTTACGCATATGCTCTTATGCTCATGGGTATGCACTTGACATGCACTCAAAAATGTAAAAAAAAACGTCCCTTAATCTGCAAAATGGGAAAATTTTTCCAACCAAGATTCAATTTTGACAACAACCCATCACATTAATATATGAATAGAAGACTCAACGCTATCAAACATTAACATACATGCTCAAGAATTTAAATTTTCAAGAAATTGACAAAACTAGCATGTAGAATGATGAAAAAGTAAGCTCTAAAAATGAAAACATGATGAAATCTTGAAATTTTCTCACCAAGATTAAATTTTGACAGCAACCCACCACATTAATATGTAAATAGAAGACTCAGCACTATCAAACACTAACCTACATGCTCAAGAATTGAAAATTTTCAAGAAATTGACAAAACTAGCATGTAAAATGTTGAAAAAGTAAGCTCTAAAAATGAAAACATGATGAAATCTTGAAATTTTCTCACCAAGATTAAATTTTAACAGCAACCCACCACATTAATATGTAAATAGAAGACTCAGCACTATCAAACACTAACCTACATGCTCAAGAATTTAAAATTTTCAAGAAATTGACAAAACTAGCATGTAGAATGTTGAAAAAGTAAGCTCTAAAAATGAAAACATGGAGAAATCTTGAAATTTTCCCATCAATTCCAATTTTGACAGCACTTCACCTCCTTTATACCTACAAGGAAGACTCAACACATGCAAACTCAACAAAACAAGTTAAGAAAAACAAGTTAGATCAACATGTGTAAAAGAGGGTTAGTAACCAAAAATGAAACTTAACTACAAAAACTTGAAATTAAGTGCAAAGGACAATGGAGTAAGTCCCACCGGGCATGCCAAATGTGTGCATGTATACTTTTCTTAATGCTAAATCAAATGAAGCAAGAACTACACCTAAAATAGTTCTACAATTTAGCTAAAACAAAGCATAAACACCATCATGATAAGAATTAAACAAGGGTTAGATGCTAGCATTCATAAATACAAACTTTGAAACTAACAATGCTAAATATCTAAACTCCTCTATTCTCTAACAACAAATAAATGAATGGACCTAAGTAAGCTCCATGGCTATCAAAATAGTTGTCCTTAATGTTCCAAGAACCTAGGAATGGGGGCTAATCAAAGTTGGGCTACAAGACCCTTTTGACACCTCCCATATGACCCAAGCACTTTAAGAAAGAGGCTTAACTCTTCAAGATGATGAACTCTCAAAAGGGCAAGGTGCAAGCTCTTAGTCTCTTTGCTATATGCTTTGCATTTGCTCTCTAAGGAGTTTAGGTGTAAGTAAAAAGGTAGGTGGAGGGCTCTTTATATAGCCCAAAGGATAAAGGATTCAACACATTCTCATGAATGTGGGATAAAGGTAAAACATGATTAGGAATGGATAAGGTTGCTTTATTAAAGGTAACCTTACTTTAGAAGGGTTTAATACATGTTTAGCAAGTCATGGGAGTTGGGGGGTGTTTTAATTAATCAAAGGTGATTAACTAATAGGTAGATGTAAGCTTATAGAAGATAATTAGAGGAATATTAGTACGATTTAGGCTATTAGAAGGGGATTAAATCAATTAAATATTGATTTATTGGTTAAATGGAAGGGAAAGCTAATTAATTAATAATAATTAATTAGTCTAGGTAGAAGGGGTGATTTATTAACGGAAGGTCGTTAATTAGGGTATTTGTTGGATAGGAAACTTAATTAATTAGCTTAGTGTAATTAATTAATGATGATATGAGGGAAAATGAGTGCTTTTGACGATATGTCGTTGATTTGCGAGAAAGGGGATAATTAGCGCAATTTAAGTATTTAAATTGCTTGGGCATGCACTGATCTTCTACAGCTCACTACACTTTAACCATTCCTGCACCCTTTTCTTGCTTATGATTCTTACTCAATTGTTCATATAATTCTGAGTATTCTTCATAGTTGTAGTTCTTCCTATAGAAATAAAAAATAATGTTATGAGGGAATTCACACCTATAATGATCAGGGGATCAGCATGTATAACATGTTCCACAAGGAAAATCACTTCTTCCACCACCGCAACCTTGGCCTCTGAATCCTCCATGGTATCCTCAACCCCTACCCTGGACTCCATCAAAGTGCCCTTCATTGTGATCATGATCATGATGCTCACCTGTTTCCTTTGAATTATTTACAAAAAAGGTCTGGTGTACACCAATATTAATGAGATCATGAATCTGATCAATCAACCTATAATTCTCAGTATCATGAGTGGTAGACCTACAAATCTTGCATTAACAAGACACATTGTTTCTTATCATGCGTTGCAGCAAGGGGAACCTACTTGAATCATGATCCAAGTGATAAATATAATAGTCTAACAATATGACACACACTAATTTATGAGGACAATTATCCTTAGTATGCCCTTCTACTTCACAATCTGTGCACCAAATCCCATTGCACGTCTCATGCGCTGAGTTAGCTGACAATTTATCTAACTATTTTTCCACAGCTGTAATCTGAGCCTCTAAAAATGGGCCGACTCCTGTGTCTACACTCCCAACTACCTCAATGCGTAGAACTGTATAAATTTTGTGTGAGAGCGCCCTTCTAAAATGCGTGATTAGTCCTCCAATGAACCATTCAGCATGTTGACTTGGGTGAATTTCATAATATAACATAGACAAAAGAGTTTTGAAATGTGCATCATATTCCTAAACACTCTCAGTCATACCCTACTTGATGTCCATTAACGTGTTGATGCTCTTCTCTTCAAATTCAGGAATATAAAAATATTTCAAGAAAACATCCCGCAACATGGTATAATCCACACAATTCTAGTCCAGATCAAATTTCCTGTACCAACTATGTACGTTCCCTTACAATGTATTTAAAAAATGACTTGCCTTGCGCTATGGAGTTGTAATGCCCTTCACGCGCCATAGTATTTCACACATATGTATGTTCTCAGTTTCATCTTATATCCCTCAGTATTCTGGAAGATGAAGATACATCTCCATATAAATATTTTGGGACTAGTGCGGACCATGCCCACCAGATCCATAACCCGTATTTCCTCCACCCCCAGAACAACCAGGTCCACTAAATCCTGAGCCACCTAACCATCTTGATCCTCCTCTCAAAGTAGGTAATGGACCAAAGGATGCACTTCTTTGTACTCCAATAGTTTTGCTAAACTAGACTCCCACATTCTGTGAAGTTGTGTTACTTCCACACGTGACTCCAACATTCTGCACACCCATATTTTGTGTTAATGATGCATCAATAATGATAATGTATGTACCCAAAATTTTATGGTACAGTACCGCCAGAACGATGTTACAAATGCCCCAATGATGATATAGGTCTCCTCGCAAGGTCTTCGAGATCCGAAAAAGCTCTCCAAGTGTACGTTAACAACCCGCATACCCCACTTAGCCTCTGCGTGCTTTGTTTTGCTCTTTTCCCCTCTTTTCCTTTGCATTTTTGTCTTCAATGACGAAACCGCCCCCCTGCTTAGGGTGGTGGTCCTTCACGCATTTTCCAACACGTTTCTTTGAACGTGACTCATGTAAATTTTCAATTTTTACCAGCTTTCTCATCCATTTTTTCTTGTATTTATGATTTTGGTTCCCTGTAATAGTGTTTCTCCATTGTTTATGGTAAAAGAGTCCTAGTTGGAGTTACCTTTGGGTGAATGGGGATTCTATAAATAGCTAGTTTGATTACAAGAAAATGGCCCCTCAAAACTACCCCTCATCCTCTCATTTCAATAGTTTAGTCTTTCAATTTTTGCTTAGGAATTCAATAGTTTTCATTTGTTACATGCATAGTTAGTTTTATTTTGTTGTTTAGAAGCCACATGATCTTCTTGTTCTAGTGTTATTACTATTTCATACAATCAATTAAGATAGGATAGATTCATTTTCAGTCTGAAGCCATGAGAGTTGCAGGTTTTGTTTGTCAAGAAGGATAGTTTCAGGTTCTGGACGTTTTGTGTTGTATGACTCACAATAAATCCCGCTAGGAATTACATAAGCCAAGCTCTGTTCTCTTGCGCTATCCCTCTCCTACTCATATTGTAGTAAGTCTATATCCAAAGCTGTCATTGTTCCAATACCTACTTCTGTTGATGCCAGCATTACACGCTTTTCTAGATTCACATGAGCACGAAGGAACGAGGAGACCACACTGAGGGGACAAAGCCATACACAATCAGATTCGCCACTATTCTGCAAAATCCAAGTTCAATCTTTCAAAGTTCTAGTTAAAATATACCAAATAGAGTAGTGAATTACTTCATTTCAGTTACGTTCATTTTCGATATTGCCGGGGAAGCCATGGGGATTGATAGTTTATGAGAAACTATGATTCGTTCCTCACTTCTGAGGTAGGATAAAAAATATTTCAATTAAATTAGATCAGTTATTTAGTTATTTAGAATAGATTCACAACTGCACAGACAAGTAGTTATACCCAGCTACCTTGTTTGTTTTTAATTCTGTTATTAGGTTAGTTGTCATTTTCTACATATATTAAATATTTGTTATCTTAATTCTGTTAAATATTTTGTCAAAAATACAAAAAATAGAGAATTTATATATGTTGTGGATATACTTTGCATAATTAGTTTACTTTGCTTTAATTAGATTTATATTGTTTGATCTTGTATGACAATCACGGGACCTAGGGAGCCCAGAGAATACGTATTTGAGCCAATCGTGCCTAAACCCAATCTTGTTGCAGAAATAAATGACATAGACCAAAATCTCAGAATTCAGGTCTTCCGAACAACAACAAACCTACAAGAAATCAGCTCACAGTTAAGAGGATTAAACGTAGAAAACGACAAAGCAGACATGTTTTGGTCAAACCAACCAAACTACAAATTGCCCTGATAGATATCTGCATGATTGTAGAAGGGATTGAAAGAGAGAAACATTCAGTTGTGATCCTTTGGTCCCACAACCAGACACAGGAGACATCCTTATTGACATAGACACTAGCTTAAGAATTCAAGTTGCCAGAACGCTTGTAAGGTACTCTGAGAAGATTGCGTAACTTTTAGTTCTAAATATAGAGGTCAAAAAGGCATACGACTACTGGATATTAGGGATTAGGGATTGATTCTGCACATGACCATAGGAGGTCCACAACGACCACAAACTTACGGTTGTGATCCACATGTCCCATAACCTAATGGGCCCACAGGTCAATCAGACGTTGATGCTGGTTTACGCACATTAGTATTTAGATCCTCTCCACTTCCACCAATCATTATTGCACAACTATCCTCACTAGACGTAGCAACTAATCAAGCTAAGGATTTCTAGACTAGACCAGAGAATCGCCCATAGAATCCACCATATATCCATCATCCATTTTTCATGACCCTATCGAGGGATATCTAGGAAGCACCCATAGGTCATTTTCCACGTATTCCACAACCTATAGATTGGATCATGCCAGAGCTTGATATTGATTGGAGCCTTCGAGCAGTCGTCCTCGTTGAACAATCTATCACACCAATTTAGGTTAGGAGGGCCTTCTTTGCTTTAGATTCGTAGATTCCATTAGTGCACGTCGAAGACACAAGATTTCCTAACTAGTTTGTCTGCACCCCACATATATTCCATCCCCACCAGCTGTCTCTGCATGACCTCGGGAGGTCGGGTGCGAGGAAGAGTTACTTGTAGATTCCCATGCTCACTTGTCACTTGTCTATCGTACAAATACCTCCAACTGGACCTCCAAATAACATAGACGATGATTGCACTGCCATAGATGAATAAACTACTTAATTTACTCCTAAAATTGACTGCAAATCAACTCTATCTATTGATACTCTATTGCACACACTAGCGTGCTTACTGATAACTATCATAAAAACTGGAAAACAAAGCGCAAGGGCTAGGTCACTAGGATGGATCAAATGTGCGCCTACGGTCCATGTTGTTTCCATCATCATGCTCTCATCTGAGGTCGAAAAGGTTTCTCTACCACGCTTTCCCAAATGGGGAAGTTCTAGATGCTCTGGCTCCACATCCTCTGTGTGAGCTCAAAATCCTTCACAAGTCATATCTTTCCATAACACCATTCATTCCATAACTTCACGCTACTTATCCAAATCCCTCTCTCACACCTCATTATACTTAGGCCACCTTTCTTTTCTTTGTCTTTCTACCACTAGATCTGCCATCTTTCACCACACCTACTCCTTCCCCCGCACGTGGCGGGGTTTAGCTAGCCATAGGTTTATCTTCCAAAGCCAAGGTTACAATCAATATTTTCACCACTAAAGGAATTACCGTGCAAATACGATCCTCTGGGCTCGCTCAAGAATTAGAACTTAGAAACCTTTGGATAGGAGTAGGTAGAAACTGCATATTTTAGAATATAGCTATTCAGAACATCACAGAACCAATGATCTAAAATGTGCACCCACATCAAATTTGCATCATACAAGGCTTGAAATTATTCCTAGGTCCAATTAAGCGTGCAAAACCTCCAATTCCTATTTGATGCATAAGAAACCAACCATTGGTACATATCTATAATAAAAATAATGAATAACATCTCATACAATTTTTTTTCAACCCACCCACATGCATTAAATTCAGGTCTAGTGCTAAATCTGTGAGCATACTCTTCCTCCAAATCATCTAACCACTCTTCAATACTAGCCAAGGTTAACCGGTACATCTTCATCATGCAACATCCTAAAAAATAAGTCCCGACAACGGAACCAAAATGTAGCCTATATTTTACCCACAAAATCCCAAGGCACGTTGGCATATCACTCAACCTAAATTGAGCGCTCACCGAAAGCACGTAAGGGTACTAGGTTCCTCTTTCATATTAACTTGTTCAAGGAGTTAGCATGATTAAAAAAATATTCTAGATCCATCAAAGATAATTAATTATACCGAAGTTCATAAACTAGATCTAGATCTTAACCATTAGTATGAACAATTAAACAAGAACCACAATCAAATTTATTATGCAAGATCCATGCTCAGTTATGTCAAACACCAATATCAAGCCACAAAGATCCATTATATTAATTTTTGTAACATACAGAAGCTTCATACATATATAGGATAGTCACCATAGTCATGCATGCCCATAATCTCATAGCATAACTCTACCAAAACATAAAACTATCTAAACTATGCAAATAAATACATATTTATAAGGGTGCGGACTTGCCCTTCATCACCCATGCACATTTTAGAAATAGTGATACATGCTAATAATAACCATGCGCCTTTACATGATAAATACAAAAGCATGCAAGCATGTTATTAATAGATTATCTAATAATACAACAGTATTATAATCATATTAATAGCTCAAAACCCTGCATGGTGCTTGATCTTCTACTCGTAAAAAATAGCCTTTGTGTGATTTTTAAGTTTCCTACAAAATTTTCTCTGCACTCCATGTCTATAATTAGCCTCAATCTATAAAATGGCTAAGTCCTGACTCAAACCTTCTTGGGCGTGCCCTGTTCTGCATAAACTCCGCCCACACCCTCCACGCCCTGTGCTGCACACCCAATCCTTTTGCTTATTCATACTTAAGTTGTATTTCATCAGCTCAATAGTAGGTAAGTGCATGTATATTTCTTTCCCCTCTTTCCATCTAGCTCAATCTGAGGTAGCAATTATAAGTGTTATTTTAGGAATTAGTTTGTTTAATTTCTTAGTTTAAATTTGTATACTAACACCTCTATTTTGTTTACAACAGTAGTTACACTGAAATAAGATTTAATTTAATTTATATTAAATCATTTGGTGAACTCGATCGATCAAACCCTAGCTTCTAAACATGCATTGGATCATCTCTCCTTCTTCTGAGTTTATGGACCAATCCTCTTACCCATCCTATGCACCCACCAGGGTTTCTAGCATGGATGTGCTTGCTGCTGATTTTATACAAGTACGTACCCAACACCCTCCCCACTTCAACCCTCCAAATCCTGACCCCCTATTAATCATGATAACACAACTGATCAATCCATTTTTAAGTCAATTCATTCTTTACACCTTTTTTTGAAGATAAATTTCAAGGTATGGAAACCACAATTTAATCCCTCACAATTGAAATACAACATCTCAAGGATGCTTCTCATGCCCATGCTAGTTCTTCTTCTACACCTCACATTGATTCCATGTCTACTACATGTTCTCATACAAGCAAGGTCAAGGTCTTACCACAACAAGAACCTCTCAATTTTTATCGAAATGCTAGGCAACATAATATTCTCTTTGAGATCCTTAATTACCAATTAATCAATGTTAATGCAAAATCATAGCACCTCTAAATGAGTTCTAAAAATCTACTTTTCTAAGGTAGACTTATTTGGTGTGATTGCATAACATTGAACTTTCCCCAAGGTGTGGGACCTTGCAAAATGGAAAAGCTCTCCAGATTAAAGGTTGGTTCCTTATTCCTCTGTTTAGGTGCATACGTAGAAACTTGCAGAGGATTTATTCTATACCTAATCTAAGACTTTACCAAGGAGACAGGGATAGAAGAGAATAGAAATAAGAAATAACTAAACTGCCAGGTGATGCACCAAAAGGAATGATGAACACTTAGCTTTACCTTCGACACAAACCAATAAAATGCATACAATAAACCAACACAAACAACCATATCTGTAATGAGAGACCAGATAGAAGCAAAAGAAATAAAAAGGATCTGAAATCGATCACAAATGTATTTTATTGCTCTAAGTAGATTGATACAGTTCATTACAGAATAGCCGAAAGGCATAAAACATATTACAGTTTTAATGGAAGGCCTGAACCCCACAGATCCTTTTGCTAGAAGGAGAAGGGAGCCTGCAAAACTAAGAATATCCAACCCTTTACAACGAATCATGCCCCCGTATTTATAGATTCAACCTGAAAGAAGGAAAGAGAGAGAAGCGGGAAAACAGGTTGAAGCTCAACCACCGCTGTTAATGCCTCTGATGAAATCTCTCCCCAAATCTGTCTTTACTGCATCAATCCTTGGTTTGGCGCCTTGAAGGAAGAGGAAACGATGGAAACAGATCGAATCTGATCTGGTTGTTGAGACAGATGGATCCCGCATTGAAGGCCTAAAGACGTTTCCTCCATTTTCTTCACCTAACCTCCTTAAAATTAAAGTTTCAGACCCCATGGCATGCGTGAGGCTGAGATCTTTCCAACGACATTAGATTTGCAATATTTCGAGCCATGAGTCAAAAGATACGCCCCTTGAAGTTTGTATCAAGTCTGTACAGGAGGGCAGGAAAATAACTTGAAAATGGGTCCCCTTTCTTCCGATTCCCACCTTGGCTTTGACTCAGGCCCAGATACTGACTTTTTCCTTGGGCGGAGTTGCGGGCCATTTTGTAACTTTTACCCCCTTTGAGATAACAAGGGGCAAAGAACCAACTTTTTCCCCTGACGGTCCACTTTTGATTTTGTCTCCTCTTATGGGGGATCGTGGTTGATCCAATATTTGGCACGGGGCGAAATATGGATAACAATTTGGCGACTCACAGGGGTATCTGCCTGCTAGATGAAAAGACCAATTGCCTTGTCATATCCATTGGGCATGGAGTCATGGGTGATAGCCTTCTACTGATATGAACTTAGAAAGCTGACCCCTGGGCCACTTGGAAACCCATTAGAACCAAAATTGATCTTGACCAAATGCTGAGTCCAAACACTATATGAGAGCAAAAAAATAGCACCATACTATATACAAAATTTGAAATCATACATGCTCCAAATGGAACATGCAGAGCATGCAAAACACTTAGGAGAAAAGTAATCTACACTACAGTAAGACAATGTGCATAAGCACTTAGAGGAAAGAGAAAAATAAACTAATATGTACAGGGTGAGAACTCCCCTTTTAGTAGCAGTGCTTAAGATAGATCCCATTTACTAGAATATGCAACTCTTCGCCCTCTAATGTAGACAATTGGAAAACATTGCTACTTTTGCATCTTGTGATCATATAGGGGCCACTCCAGATGGCGTCAAATTTGGAATGCCTTCCTGGTTTTGCTCGATCTGCATCCCATTTCAAAACCAGGTCTCCTTCCTGGAAGGTCCTTGCCTTTGTCTTCTTGTCAAAGCATTTCTTGATTGAAGCCTGATTCTTCTCTATTGCTTAGAGAGCATGCTCTCTGGTTTCTTCTAACTCCATCAGCTCCGCATACCTGGCCTCCATTGGTCCAAATTCAGACATCTCTAGTTGCTTCACGAGCTCTAATGCTGGCAACTCAAGTGATATAGGCAACACCACATCTTTCCCATAGACGAGCTTGAATGGAGAGCTGCCTATAGATCCTTTGGGAATTATTCTATCAGCCCATAAGGCCATTTTGAGCTTTTTGTGCCAGGTCCTCTGATTCTCATCAAGAGTTCTTCTGATGATCTTTAGTAGGTTCTTGTTTGTGGACTCAGCCTGGCCATTACCTTGAGGGTAATAGTTTGATGAAGTAATCAAATAAGTCCCATTTTTGATGGCCCATCCTATGATCTTGGAACCTATAAATTCTAATGCATTGTCTGATATGATGGTGGCTGGCACTCCAAATCTGGTCACTATCCCTTCATAGAAATCTAGGATACTAGACTCATTTGCTTCCTTGAGTGCCACTGCCTCGGTCCATTTGGTGAAATAATCTGTCACTGTCAGGATCCATTTGTGACCTTGGCTTGAGTTTGGATTGATGACTCTAATGAATTCCAATCCCCATTGCATGAAAGGTTGGTCGACTGAGATTGGGTGCAATGGAAGTGCTGCTAGCCTTTCCTTGCCTTTGAAGAATGCACAATTCTTGCACCTTTTGATCCATGTGTAGCAGTCACTAAACACTCTGGGCCAATAATATCCTGCTTTCATGATTTTGAGTGCTATCACTCTTGGAGAAAAATGGCCTCCAGCTGCTTCAACATGGAATTCTTGTAGCATTCTCTCCACCTGATCTACCCTAATGCATCTCAGCAGAATGCCATTGATGTCCCTCTTGAACAAGACACCATCAATAAGAACATATGGGATGGCCTGTAGCCTGAAATTCCTTCTTTTTTCTTTACTCATCCCATGAGGACACAAGCCTATTCAAAGGAAGTGTACCATGTCTTGGGTCCAACAAGGAGCAGGTACATCATCTCTCCCTTCTTCTTGATCATCTTGTAGAACAAAAACAACCTCCTTTCCACTGTTTGTCTCATCTTGTTGACCTGAGGCTAGTTATTCACATAACCCCTTCCCATAGACTAGCTTGGTGACCTTGATCTCAATGTCATATTCCATGACATGAGTGATCCATCCTGCACACTTTTCATTCAGGTTCTTGCTGAGAAGGAATTCTTTAACTCCCACATGGGAGACCAATAGTTGAATTTTATTATTTGAAACCAAATGCTTAAACTTCTTCAATCCTCTGATTACCGCCAGGACCTGCCTCTCAATGAAGGAGTACCTCACCTCATAATCTTCCAGGCTCTAACTGAAGAAAGCAATTGGCCGTTCTATACTTTCTTTGTTCTGCTGCACCAAGATTGTAGAAATTGTGTCGTTGCCACCAAAGGTGTACAATATGAAGTCTTTGGAAAAATATGGGTTCACAAGAGTTGGGGCTTATGATATGGCTTCTTTGATGGCCTCAAAACTTGATTTTCCTTCAGCTGTCCACCTGAATGTTAAGCTCTTCTTCAACATCAACGTTATTGGCTTAACAAGGGCAACAAAGTTTGGAACAAACCTATGGACAAAATTGATTTTTCCCAAGAAGCTTTGAAGAGCCTTCTTGTGACTTGGCAATGGCAATGCTCTTATTACTTGAAATCTTTCTAGGTTAATTGTCAATCCTTCCTTTGATATGATATGGCCTAGAAGCTTACCTTCATGGGCACAAAATATGCATTTTTTGGGGTTCAGTGACACCCCAAATCTCCTACATCTCTGAAAAACTTGCCTCATATGAAAAAGATGATCTATTGCATTCTTAGAAAAAATAGTGATGTCATCCAAATAGATCAACATTATTTGATTAATCAGTCCCTTGAATGCCATATCCATTGCCCTTTGAAAAGTGGCTCCGGTGTTGGATAATCCAAATGGCATTTTCTTGTATGCATAGGTGCCCCACTTGGTGGTGAAAGTTGTTTTGAATTGATCATCTTCTTTCACCATGATCTGGTTGTGCCCTGAGTAGACATCTAGGAGGGAGAACCTTTCTGACCCAGACACTACTTGCAAGATCTGCTCCATTGAAGGGAGTGGGTATTGGTCTTTGAGGGAGGCTCTGTTCAAATCCCTGAAGTCAACACACAGCCTGATTTCTCCATTTTTTTTCTGACTGGGACCAGATTTGCAACCCAACTTGAGTGTTTAATTGGAAATATGATGCTTACCTCTATCATCTTGTTCAGCTCCTTCATCAGAGGCTCAATATGTGGGTTGACTGGTCTCTGCTTCTGTCTGATGGGCTGAGTAGCTGGATCCAGTTTGATTGTGTGTTGTGCTAGTTTTGGATTGAATCCTCTTAGGTCCTCATAACTCCAAGAAAACACATCAAGGAATTCTTGGCAAAGTTGTATGAATTCATACCTTTCTTGTTTGGTGGCCACTTTGCCAATTTGAAGTGTTTTATCCTCTCCAACTGGGATCAACTCTGAATCTTCTCCTTTGATCTACATGTTAGCCTTCTCTTTTTGAACTGATCATTAGGATTGAAAATAGATTCCAGTGTCACTAATCCTTTGGGAAGCTTGTTTGTATGTAGTTGTACTATCTGATTCCCATACTGCTGCTCTAGTCTGCTCTGGTTTATAGCTGAGAATTCAGCTTCTTCTTGTAGAAAGTTAATGATCTGCTGATCATTCTCAAACACCTGCCAGCATGTATTATTATCTGGCACTGTTGGCCTCACAACCACATGGATATGTGGCTGTTCTCTGTCCCTCTTGATGTTGTCAACCACATCAAATGCTGCTCCAACCGCTGCAAGTCTATCAACAACTTCATTCTCCTTCCTGGGTATGGACACAATACTGAAGGCCTCGAAATCCTCCATGAGATCCCATACCCTACTCTTGTAGTTTTTGAGCAGGTCATTTTTGACAGCATTAAGTCCTCTGACCTGATTGGCAACCAGTTCATTGTCACTGAATACTTGCAAGTTCTTAATTCCTAGCTTCCTTGCCCAATGAAGACCTTGGACTAAAGCCTCATATTCAGCAGTGTTATTTGAGCAAGTGAACTAGAATCTGAAGGCTGAATAATATCTCATACCTCTGGGGGACACAATCATGGCTCCTCCTCCAGCTCCTTGTCTACTCCTTGAACCATCAAAGAACAATTTCCATACCTCATTGTCGTCCTTGTATTCTGGCTTGATTAGGTCAGGAAGAGACTGGTTCTCTTCATGTAGGCAATAGACACCTAGCTCGGATTCTTCCATCTCCCTATAGGGGTCCAAAAGCATGACTTTTGTTGGCATAATCATCGAGATTCAAGTCTGGGATATATCCCACCTTGGTATTTGCTTCGGAAGTGCTTAGGAGGTCCTCTTGATCAAAAGATGAGTAGTTGGCATTGATTGGGCTAGGCATATAGGATTCAATATGATATTCAGCAATAGGTTCAGATCTGATTGTGGCCTTCACTCCATACCTTGTCCTAAAGAGCATATGTGACCAATCAACAGACAGGTAGCCTCCAATTTTGGCAG
Source organism: Taxus chinensis (assembly GCA_019776745.2). Taxonomy (NCBI): domain Eukaryota; kingdom Viridiplantae; phylum Streptophyta; class Pinopsida; order Cupressales; family Taxaceae; genus Taxus; species Taxus chinensis. The sequence goes on along the minus strand of JAHRHJ020000122.1, from coordinate 1,222,387 downwards.
TGAAGTCTCTAGATAGACACAAAGCAAAATGTGGTGGCAGGTCTATGATTGACACATTTTGCAAAATAGTCACATTAGGGAAAGCGTGTAGAGTGAGACTCAGATCCTTGATGATTCCCACAGTAGTCACTGCTGTCCCATCTAATTGGACTACTCCTCTAGAGATGACCTCATATTGGAGACCCAACTGATCAGCTATTTGTTTGGGCATCACAGAACTACTGGCCCCAGAATCAATCATACAATTGTGCACCAACTTGTCTCCAATAATCAATGAGACATAGAAGGGAGGAGGTCTTAGGTTTTTACCTTGTTGTTCTCCATGGTTCCTCCCAGGCTGAACTGCATTGGCAAGCACTCTTTCTTGCTGGTTGGGGGTGATTTGAACTTGACCAATTCTGAATGGTAGTCTGCAATAGATCCCTCTACCCTGGAATGGCCAGTGACTCCCATAGTGAAATGTTCACACTTGTCCTTTTCATCTGCTCAATAATATTGAATGAGCCATCTTTTTGCTGCCCCTTCCCAGACACATTTCTTTCTTGCACATGGGCTGTTACAACCGGTGCTTGACTGGGTTTGGGAGGTGCTCTGGATTGGTTCAGCATGTTGGGAGTTGTACTTGGAGCACCAGGACCTTGTGGAGCGATGGAAGGTTGAGGGTCACCTGAGCTCAGTGGTTGGCCCTCTCCAATATTTCTCTTTTTGGACCATGTATTGGCAACTACACTTTGAGGAGGGGACTGATTCATCCCACAGAAGTCTTCGGCCTACCAGTTGACAAGCATAGTCTCATTTGGGGGGCCACCTTGCTGCTGATCTTCCTCTTGGTCAAGTTCTTGTGGCGCCACACTGGTTTGCACCATCAAGGCCTGATTTAGAGCACCATTAAAGCACGTTGATTGGTTATGTGGTTATCTGCATGGAAAACACCAATCATATTCTTGTGCCATATTGTTCTGTGCAGGAACCAATGCCCTAGATGTTGAAGCTATGTTAGGATCATACGACCTGAAAGGTCTAGCAGCTTGGGGTTGTCCTTGGTTCTGGCTTTAGTTTACAGTCTGAGGTGGTGGCCTATTCTACTGATACTGGGGTCTGGCTTGATATTGAGCCTGGGGCTGGTATGGCCTGAAACTCTGAGCTTGTTGTCTTTTGATGGTCACTAGCTCATTCCCAAAGTTCTGAAATTGCTTCATTACCACTTCCTGAAACTCTTTATCAGTATTAGATGATGAAGTGGAAGCTTCGGATGAGCTTTGACTCTTGGGGGTGGGTATAGGAGCTAATGTAGGTGCTTGGCTAGTATCTGGGCTTCCTAACTCAGGGTACAAAGGCATGGATGGCCTAGGAGTGATTTTTCCAGCTTGAATCAAATGGTTCTCAGCCCCTATGGAGAGGCTATAGGCTGCAGGTAATGTAGTGCCCCCCATTGACTGAATCATCAGAGAAATATCAGAATTCAAAGCCCTAAGAAAGTATAAGAAGGCACCTTCATTAGTGGGTTTACTACTGTTGGAATCCTATCCCAGGTTCGCTGGAATCTAAGGTTGAATTCCGTCAGCTACTCATTTAGGGCTCTCTTGATTGTTGTTAATTTCTCTAACAAAGACAAGTTATCACCTTTTTCCCCAAACTGATCATGAAGAGCCATGCACAGCTGGTTCCAGTTCTGGATAGAGCCTGCTGTAAGACTCCTGAACCATTGTGAAGCTTTCCCTTTGAATGAAGAGGTGAGCAGCTTGACTGTAATGTCCATCTCATGGATCTCGTGGATTGTACAGACATTTGCAATATCTTGGACATGGTCACCGGGAGAAGTTTGATTTTCCCCAGTGAAATATGGGATGCTTTTTAATGCTGCAATTGGAACTGGGTTTTGTGCAATCAAGGTGAGTGGACTACTGCCGGTGAAGTTGACATATGGATTTGGTTGTGCCATTCTGATTGGCCTAAGAATCCTTGCAGACTGAAAGAAAGGCCTCGCAAGTGGAGGTGTTAACAAGGTTCTTCTTGGTGGAGATGGAGACCTCTGAATTCTTCTTGGTGTAGATGGAGACCTCTGAATTCTTCTTCCTCTCCTTTCTCTACCTAGGGATAGACACAAGTATTCAAATATACCTTCTTTCCTTGCTCTAGACCAGGTTTTTCTCATGAATCTTCCAAGCTTGGGCTACTGAAACCAGTAGATTTGTTTCTTTTGGAGTCGTTAGATGTACAATTTTAAGGCTTCTTAAAAGCCAGAATCATAGCAAGTGTACATCAATTCCTACTGTAATAAGATGGAGACTTCTTAGTCCCACCGGGCGTGCCAAAACTGTTAATGTGAAAATCACAGCACCCCCAAATGAGTTCTAAAAATCTACTTTTCTAAGGCAGACTCATTTGGTGTGATTGCATAACATTGAACTTTCCCCAAGGTGTGGGACCTTGCAAAATGGAAAATCTCTCCAGATTAAAGGTTGGTTCCTTATTCCTCTGTTTAGGTGCATACGTAGAAACTTGCAGAGGATATATTCTCTAATCCTAATCTAAACTTTACCAAGGAGACAGGGATAAAAGGAATACAAAATTAAAAATAAAGCTAAACTACGAGGTGATGCACCAAAGGAATGATGAACACTTAGCATTGCCTAATAGACACAAACCAACAAAATGCATACAATAAACAAACACAGATAGCTAGATATGTAATGGAAGGCAGATGAAAGCAAAAGAGATAAGAGAGGATCTAAAATCGATCACAAACGTGTTTTATTGCTCTATAGATTGATACAATCCATTACAAAATAGCCAAGAGGCAGAAACATATTACAATTTTAGTGGAAGGCCTAAACCCCACAAATCCATTTTATAGAAGGAAGAGGGAGCCTGTAAAACAAAGAATGTCCAACCCTTTACAATGAATCTTGCCCCCGTATTTATAGATTCAACCTGAAAGAAGGAAAGAGAGAGAAGTGGGAAAACAGGTTGAAGCTCAACCACCGCTGTTAATGCCTCTGATGAAATCTCTCCCCAAATCCATCTTTACTGCATCAATCCTTGGTTTGGCACCTTGAAGGAAGAGGAAACGACGGAAACAGATCGAATCTGATCTGGTTGTTGAGACAAATGGATCCCGCATTGAAGGTCCGAAGACGTTTCCTCCATTTTCTTCACCTAACCTCCTCAAAATTAAAGTTTCAGACCCCATGGCATGCATGAGGCTGAGATCTTTCCAACGACATCAGATTTGCAATATTTCGAGCCATGAGTCGAAAGATACGCCCCTTGAAGTTTGTATCGGGTCTGTACAGGAGGGTGGGAAAATAACTCGAAAATGGGTCCCCTTTCTTCTGATTCCCGCCTTGGCTTTGACTCGGGCCCAGATGCTGACTTTTTCCTTGGGCGGAGTTGCGGGTTATTTTGTAATTTTACCCCCTTTGAGATAACAAGGGGCAAAGAACCAAACTTTTTCCCCGACGGTCCTCTTTTGATTCTTGTTTCCTCTTATGCGGGATTAATGGACATCGTGACAATGATTGTTATTCTTTAGAATGAAGAATGAGGAAAATTGAGCATTAAGGATTTATTTCATTTGTTACAACAACATTCTTCTACACGCTCATCTCCAATTTCCAAACCCTAATGGGTTCCCAAATATGATCCCTCTATGTTTTGTGAGTATCATGCCATACTTACTATTGTTCCTTCTCTGGTAATTCAAGAGCCACCTATCCAACCCGGTATTATACCACCTTTAGAAGTACCTACCCCATCACCTCCTCCTATTATGTCATCTACAGTGCTACCAATCACAAATATGTAACCACCATTAAAGAAAGAGCAACCGATTCTCGTGCCAGAAGCTGAGATCACTCACCAACCTCCTAATTTTAAAATTATAATTCCTTTCGATCTAAATAATTACTATATCGATGACTGGGACCCAGAAAAAGCTTACGATGTTAATGAACCATTTTATATGTCAAATGAGAATTTGTGTACATTAGATTTCAATCATAGAAATGTTGTTGACTCTAACCCTAATGTTGGTCATACCCTTGATTCTACCTATTATTGTGATGATCATAAAATTTCCCATGACACATTTACACATCTGCACCATGGCGTGGTCTCTCTACCATCATCACATAGATCTCCATCACTTGCACATTTGGAGGACGTCAAACTTTCCCCCCATAGAATCATGTTCTTATTCAGTAGCTTCCTATCAATAATACTCACATACACACATATACATTACTTTTTATTTGCATTTCAAGTCAATCATTCTAGCATCACTTTTTCTTATCTACACTATGAGCACACCTTGTTAACATATATCTATGCTTACGCTTCCCTTTTTGCTCTTATGTCACTCAATACATGCTTTGCTCCTCATGCTTACTTATGGATCCTTCTATTCATGATACACATACTGATTTATATATATGGTACACATATTTTCATTCCTTATACATATTCTGGATATTATTTCTCACAAAGATCACGTCTATTTTCCAGAAGCTCCTGATATACACATTTGGGGGGCATCAAAATTCCCCCCTCCTCGCTTGCTTCATATACGATTACTTTTATCCTATTTATACAACACAATGTTGTTACTACATACTTTATCTTCATTACCCGATGACTTAATATTATTCTATGGTTCATACTTTAATGTTGAGGGTGTAATTCCTTCGTGAACCTCACTTTTTGCATCTTGGCTACTCACGCTCTTGCTTCATGTCTATATTTTTGAACATCACCACATCTCTGGTAAACATGCTTTACCTTCATTACCTGATGAAACACTCTTGTTCTATGGATTATAATTGAATTTTGAGGGAACATTCCTAAATGAACCGCATCTCACACACATTCCATTGGGGGGAAATGTGACCTCTATCATCTACACATATGACATATCACAACACACCATCACAATCACATAACATCTACACATCTTGTTTGTACTTACTCTTGCTAGCTTATTCTACTTACATGTTACACTTTGTTTCCTATGCTAGTGGGATACTTAGTATGTCATTATATTTTCTATACACACATACACATTCATGTGGTATCTTGAACTGAATGAAAAACTTCTACATATTCTTACATGATGCATGATGCTCAACACTGCTCTTTACCTGTCTCGCCGAGGCACCTGGGAGAATCTACCTTTGTTAGTCTCATCCTCCACACATCACAAGTCCTATTTTTACAATATTTATTACTTTTCGTCACTATCACTTACTTTTCACTAATTTATACATGCATGATGCTTGACACTGCTCTTTACCAGTCCCAACGAGGAACCTGGGTGCATCTACCTTTGTTACTCTCATCCTCCACACATCACAGGTCATGTTGTGACAATATTTACTAATTTTTCATCACTATCACTTAATTTTCGTTGATCTGTACATGTTTTGACATACTAATTATCTTTCTAAATGCTAACGAGGGCTTCATGTGTAGTAATTTTTCTTACAGGAATCGATATACAAACATGGTTATCTGTCCCTTTTTGGTTGCTATTTTTTTCTACTATTTACAGGACATGCCCTATGTCTTGTTTGATCACTTGTTTGCTTATGGCCATTATGGCCATGATTATCTTGTGACATTGAGAGTGATGTCCCATGTATGAAACCCACTTTTCGTGGTCCCTCTTGTCATCATACTTGCTTGTTACATTATATACTATTGCATACTAACTCATTTACACTAACACTTGTTTCTAGCCTATTTTATTTGCATGGGCCTTGGTTTCTACCATACACATCCCCTAGCCCATGTAGGTATACAATTTCATATATGCATATCATAAAAAGATAATCTCATTTGTATTGCATCCTCCTATATTCGTCACATGCATCCTAAATGAGGGGGCATCTATTCGGTGAATAAATCACCCTTCCAGTAGCATAGAACTATAAGAAAGAACAAAACAATAAATAATTATCCAAAGCACACAGTCACAAATTAGTCTAGAATCTGAATTGGACCAAAAACACAGAGTGGACACTAGCACCCAATATCAAACATGAATGATGGGTGATTGTGTCCTAGGGACAAAATCAGTTAGTCTCTCAGTTCAACACAATTTCTAGTAGCCTACAATATTGATCTACATTATCAGGAACCCGCCTTCTATTACATAATTCATTCAATCGGTTACAATTGGTTATGATTGGTTACAAATTACGATGTGCCATCTATAGTGGAAATTGGAGAAGCAGCATGGAAAGAGAGAAAAAAAACCTCTCTCCCCAATTCTCTTCTCTTGGTATGAGATCACCCAAAAAAATTAGTCTTGGTGTGAGATCACCCAAAGACTAAAAGTTGGCATGAGGTCACCCAAAAAACCTCACCTTTAGCAACAAGACACTAAAATCCAACAACATATCCAAAGAAAAACATGAAAACTTTATATCCTTTACTCTCTCATACATCTGGTGCACTCTTTCCTTAACTCTTACTTTCTACACACTTTTACATACTTATACATATGGTGCTTCTTATATTCCATCACACACATTTTGCATACTCGGTACAATTTACATCTATCCCACTATCATCGTGCAACTTGCACAAGGGAAACCTAGGGCATCATTATACACATGAGCACAAAGAACTACATGGATTTTGAGATGTAGTGAAATACTCAGTCGTAAGTTCATTCTTTCGGGTGATGATCATTGGGGTCAGTCTGAATCCACATTTTACATATTTTTTATTAGATTTGATGTGTTTTTATGGACATGTGCATGTAGACATTTATTTTTTAGGTTACAAGTATGACCAAAATCCTAAAAGTGAATTCGAAGTGACAAAGTGAATATTGGAGTGAAGACCTTCCGACCCAAAAAAATTTAGAACCTAAGCATCTTAGTGAACACTAGCACCCAGATCGGACACTAGCACCTTAGACACTCAAGTCCTCATGTGGGAACTTCTATCCAACATATTTCTTTACTTCCTAACCTTCATCAAGCCTTTACGACACAATTCCCAACCTATTCCAACAGATAGACGGTCCATAATCACTCCCAGGTTCCACAGAATTAGCTAAGTCATCAACCTCGCTCCCATTTGCTTAGGGTTTTACATTGCTGAATGCTTATTGTTTGCATCTTACTGTACTTAATCACATAAATATCATTTATTACTGTAGTTACTCTGAAATAATATTCAATGCAATTTAGATTAAATCACATATCCCCTTACGATTGATTAATCAAATTAATTAATCATCCACTCCTTAGGATTAATTAAATTAGTTCCTAACACACCTTAGCTAAGTTAATTAATATTTATTAAATAAATGGTTAACTAATTTTCTCACATATTGTAGCTAATTAAAATAGTTAATTAATTAGGAAAATACATCTATTTTCCTAGTCAACTGCCACTTCACTATCCTAGTCAACTCCACTTAGACTCCACTTCCCCTATTCCAGTTAAATCCACTTATAGAATCCTAGAAAGGTGGGGGGTGATAAATTGCACATACAAACACCTTCCCAGATCCAACTTCTTCCAACCAAATATCCATTGCCCCTTGAAATCTACAATTACACAGACCAAGTCTACTTGTTATTTCAAGTAATTACAATTATGACCTGAAGCTTAGTCAAATTCTGATCCAATTTTTATGGCCTCACCCTTAGCTATAAAATTTGAGTTATTCCTTTATAAACTCATCCCTAGAAGCTTATGCAAATTATACCCAACTTTTGCCAATTTTACATCTACATATTTTTGTATCAAAGCTCGTATCATTGCATTCATCCTTTGAAGAATAATCAAGAGCATCCACATTCCAAACATCTTCAAGATCATACATGTCTAAGAGCTTCATGATCTTCTTTGAGGTTTGGCAATGAGAAAATTACAAAGAGGTATATTGTGTTATTTTTCATTTATCTTTCATTATCTCGCAATTTTTCATTGCTTACAAAGTTTAATTCCTAATATCCAAGGCACGTCAAGAATAAACCAATTATTTTAAAGAGATTAGAAATGTTTGAATCAAAATTAATTACTCCATTACTATTAGATCTCTAAGGATTTACCCTCTTTCTTGACCTAAATTAATTTTATTCAACCAAATATACCTCTTCAATAAGTAGGTGCTAATGATATGTGAAGGTAATTCTTATTCAAATACCTAAACATTATGAGAGCTTAATCTATTATTGCAATGTTAACAAGATAAAATCATAATGACCATAATAGTGACATCTTCTATCCACAAGGGGTTCCTCAAAATATTTGTATTGGAAATCATGAGTAACTAAATTAGTGATCAAAATTTAACTACAAGATAAAATAATAAGAACAAATGGAGAAGAGATAAAAATTTAATCATTTTAGGGTGGGGCCTACAAAATATACCACACTGAGATACACATATACATAATTGCTATGGAGTACAAACCCATTTTCATTTACACTGCAATTAAGCACCCTGAATTATAATAATAAAACCTTCCACCTCACAGAGGGTCATTCAAGGAGAGCATACTAATAACAAATAAAAATCATACATTATCTATGATAGCCACATATCATATCTAAATCTAGTTTGAGCTTTTGATTGAACATAAAGAGTTATAATAACATTAAAAAAATACATAGAGTCATTCAAACCCTTTGAACGACTTATTCCTTCTACCCTAATGGGTCATTGAAGGTATGAATTCAAGTAAACACTTACACCAAGATAAAATATATTTGTTTCTAAATTCCATTTACAAACGTATAGAGAGCTTCTCCTAGTCCATGAACCAAATAGATTAAGAACATAATAATCACTTCAAATAGTAACCATAATTATTATACAAGCCAAGAGAAGAAAATACTATAATTATATCAAAGAACCCTTTTCAACCACGAGGAACACACTATTTAACCATGCTATTAGTAACGATTAAGAAATAGACTATGGAGTGACCACTCAATACATAATTGAACATTTGACCACTTAGTCATCTCCCTATTGTAGTTCCCCTTTGAAAGGGACTATACCCTTGTACAAAAAGGCTCAAAAGCCGGATATTACAATAGTACCAGATCAAAAGTGATCAAAATCAGGATATTACAATAGATCCCAATGGCAAAAAAACAATCTACCAAGAGAAGTACCACTAGCAACATCAAACAGTATAAAAACAAAAAAACAACGATAAAACAACAACTAAATAAAAAGGTTAAGATCGCCAAAAATTGAGACAGTGATATCCACATCACTTGAAGGCCTTATCAATAGTTTTCTTCATCTCATGGAGGGTAGTGAATAACACCAATGATGTAACATGTGACAGACCATTCTTGTCCACCTAGCTAAAAACTTGGTCACAAGTTGTCCCATCCTTCCAATGATTCTTAGAAATGTTACTCAACATACAAACATTCTTAACTTGTGTTTCCAAAAAGTTTATTACTGCTTTGAAGGCTGAAAGAATATCATCTTGAATGTATCTTACTCTATGAAGCCTAGTATCTAAGGAATGAAGCTTCTTGTAAATATCATAAATCTGATTATCTTATAGGCCAGGTCTCTCATCCAATTTCCTTTTCCCCTCTTTCTTATACATTTTTCTCACCTCACCCTTCAAAGCCCCAATTCCCTTCTCCATATTTTCAATTCTCTTTTCCAAATCTCCTTTCTTAGCCTCCTTCAAAGACAGTAATTCTTGAACAACTTCCAGTTATTGATTTTTACTGCTACGAAGAATCCTCTTTGGTGGGGAAGGAGGATTAGGGGTGTAAATGGGGTTATTTGAGAGGAATTTCCTCTTCCCCATTGGGTTTGAAGGAATAGGCATAAAATTATGAGGGAGAGGGGTAGGGTTATGGATAGGGTTATGAGAGACATGAGGGGTTTGGAGGAGGCAATGTTGATGTAGTAGAAAGATGGTCCCCTGATGTAGAGAAAGGGCCCTTGAGTGCTTTTGCACCTCCAAGATGGAATTTTCCAGGGAGTTTAAAATGAAATGAGGAAAGAAAACTTTGAAATTTCTCCTGAAATGATTGAGAAAAACAAGGTGCTTCAAAGGAACAATGATGTATCTACCTTCCAATGTGACATATCTCACCATCATTATGGCATTTCATCAAAAATGGCTGGAATTGAAGCCACTTTAACTCTAGTAGTGACAAATTCAAGTTCTTCACCTTCCTCAAGAAACTTCTTGGTTTCCACAGCTTTATCAATCCTTCTACTGAAGAAATGATTCCCCTCCATATATAGCCCAATGACCTTTACAATCATCTCTTTTGTAACAATGAACGAGATTCCCTCGTATGTCACGGTCTTGTCTTTCCATCCCTTAGCAAACTACAAGGAGATGTGTTGGTCATACCCATTTATTTGCTCGATCAGATTAGAAACTCCTCCAATCTGTAGATATGCCCAAAGCTCATCATTTTCCTTCCATTCTGGGTCACATGTTGGTTCTACCTTGACACAATGCACCTCCCATTTTGGCTTTGGATTTACCTAGATTTTCTTTCATATTCTACTATGGTGAAAAATCACTTCTAAACCACTTCTTATCAGCCTTCTTCGCCCACCCAGAAAGTGTGTGGATTTATGAGAGGAACAAGGGCACTTAAAGGTGATAGTACGCTGACAAATTCATTGTGATAATTATCTTTTCTACCATTGTACATGAAGGAACCTCACCATTATGATTTGGTTGCATTGTTGTATTGATCATTGTAAATAATACTTTGTACATTATTAGGTAAATCCTCATGATTGTACCAAAATTGTAATTATTGATTGAGTACACCATAATTAGCAAGAGTTTCCACTACCTTATTCCCCTCCTTATAGGAATGTGAAATCTTGCAATTATTAAAGGAATTGCAAATGTTAATGGCCTCAAGAATAAATTGTTTTATTGTCCAACTGGGTGGGTTCATCTTATTCAAATGATTAATGATATTCATGGAGTCTCCTTCTATGATGATGTTAGAAATGTTACATTCCTTGACCAACCTGATTCCCCATAATGTTGATAAAGCCTCAACATAATGATTGGATTGATGTCCCATGTTTCCAGCATAAGAAACAACTATACATCCTTTGTGATCCCTGATTATTTCTCCTCCCACAATAGCTCCTGGGTTTCCCTTCGAAGCTCCATCAAAATTGAGCTTAAACCATAGATTGGGGGGTGGTATCCAGTGAACTAGAGACCTATCAATGTTAGTATTATCTTTTCTCTCCAGATCTCCAATATTTATATTCTAATCTTATAGTCTAACTTCCTCCTCCTTTGGATAAATTTTGCTTTTGGGGGGTCTGAATTTCTCTATGTTTTCTTTAATAGCAATAGTAATATCCTTGAGTTAGTTTTTTGTAGTAATTTCTACTATCTTTGAAGATGACACCATTTCTAGTTTTCCATATTCTCCAGATGGTGTGTGGAAAGATCAACTTCCATAGTCTTTTGACCATGCAATGCCTATATGGAGGATCCCACTATGTCCAGGCCTAAAAAATATCATGAGGGAAAGTCCAACACATATCAAATCTGGAAAATATTAAGTCCCATAACTTAGTAGTATATTCACAGTGCAAAAATAGATGATTCACATCTTCAACCTCATTCTTGCAAAGACAACATATTTTGGCATAATGAACCCTTTTCTGATAATATTATCATTAGTTAGAATCTTTCCTTTAAGGGCAAGCCAAAGAAAATGATTAATCTTGGGGGTTAGCTCTGTCATTCAAATTTTTCTCCAATTGAAGTCACATTGAATATCATAAAAGAAAAGGTTGTAACCAGATTTAACAGTGTATTCTTCATCAAAAGATTTGGTCCAAATAAATTCATCCTTAGATTCAATTTGACTTAGTGGAATGAGAGAAGTTGATCTTGAAGAGAGGAGACCATTGGTTCCATATCAGAAATGTCCACATGAAGTTGCTGCCAAGCCCTCTTACCATTCTCCATACCTATGTAATCCTTCACCTTACTACCATACTTCTCAATAAGCATATCCTTGATAGTACCAAACCTGTCTCTTATATCAAAATTGGCCCAATTATCAGTCCAGAACTGAATATCATTACCATTTCCCATCTTCCATTTGCATCCCTTTGTGAGATTGTTTCTGATTTTCAACAGATTGTTCCAAAATACTGAACCAATAGGGAGATTTTCTTCAAAAATAAAAGTGTGAACATGATTTTGTGCCAAGTACTTGGTTCTTATGAGTTCAGTCCAAGGTTGTTCCTCCTTTATTAACCTCCAGCCCATTTTAGCAATCAAGGATGCATTCATTTTTCTTATGTTTTTAATACCAAGTCCTCCAAGCCTCTTAGGCATGCAAACTTGTTCCCAAGCAACAAGATGATATCTAAACCTATCCTCAGTACCATGCCATAGAAAGTGCTTTTGAATATTTTAAATACTATCCACTACTGCTAAGGTATGAAAAACATAGACATGATATAGATGGGAAGGTTCTGAAGTGTGCTCTTGATGAGAAAAACATTTACCAACATTAGAAAGCACCGCATCTTTCCACTAAGCTAGTTTCCTATGGAATATGTCCAATAAAGCATTCCAAACATCCATAGACACTTTATTGGTACTAAGAGGGAGCCCAAAGTAAGTAGTGGGTAGATTATTTACTTTGCATCCCAATATAAGAGCAATTCTCTTTTGTCTTTCCAATGGAGTATTAAAAAAGTATATAGATCTCTTATCAAAGTTAATTTGTTGTCCAGAAGCTACTTCATAAAATTTGAGGATAGTTTTAATAGCTTTTGCCTCAAGAATAGAGGCCATTAACAACAATATGGTGTCATCAGAAAATTGCTGATGAGAAGTTGTCTGATTTGAAGAAGTGGGCCTGAATCCTTTGAGAAAACCTGCATTAACAACCCTAGTGATAGATCTACTAAGACTGTCAGCCATTAAAATAAAAAGAAGGGGGGATATAGGATCCCCCTGTCTTATGCCCCTGCTGCTAGAAAAGAATCCCACCAGAACTCCATTAACCACAAAATAAAATATGGAGGTAGAAATACAAGCTTGAATGATTTTTCTAAATTTATTATGAAAACCAAACTTCATCAGTACCTTGTCCAAGAATTTCCAAGAAACTCTATCAAAGGCCTTATTCATATCCAACTTGATGGCCATCCCATCTTTCTTACTTTTATCCATGGAGTGAATTGTTTCATGAACCATAATTACACCATCTTGAATGATCCTCCCTTTAATGAAACCACTCTGCTGCTTTAAAATCAGAACAGAAAGTATATGTTGAATTCTAGTGGCAAGAATCTTAGTGTAAATTCTGTATATGACATTTACCAAACTGATGGGCCAAAATTCCTTAAAATATTTAGCATCCATATTTTTAGGAACTAACACTATGTGAGTGTTATTCAACTCTTTGAGTATATCTCCAGTCATGTAGAAATCATTTACCGCTTTGAAAAGATCTTCAGAACAAATATCCCAAAATTTCTAAAAGAAATTTGTTGAAAAACCATCAGGACCAGGGGCCTTGTACTCATCTAAAGAAAAAACTGCTCCTTTTAACTCTTAAATAGTCAATGTTTTAGTGAGGTCTTTAAACCTCTCATTAAGTATGAGATCTCTAGGGATCGTTTCTAATAAATAGGAGGTTGCTTCTTCATTATAAGGAATAGACTCAGTGAGCATATTATTATAGTATCTCAGTGCTTCCTCCTTGATATCATTTTGATCCTTAGTCACCATGCCATTACCAATGGAGACCTCAGTAATCCTATTGCAAGCCCTATGTTTTAAGGTGGTCATGTGAAAAAACTTAGTGTTTCTATCACCTTCTTTCAACCAAAGAGCCTAGGATTTCTGTCTCCAAAAATATTCTTCGCTATTACAGATATTATGCAAATATGAGAGAAATATATTTTCAAGATGGTATTCATTAGTATCCATACCCTTAGTAGCTACTCTTTTCTCAATATCCTCCATTTTTTGTTTAAGATCCTTTTTCTTTTCAAAAATATTGCCAAAAACTTCCTTGTTCCAAACTCTCACTCTTTTCTTAACATTTTTCAATTTTTGAACCAAGCGGTATTGGGCAGTGCCTTCACCATCCCATTGCCACCATTCCTTAACTCTATCAATGATTTCCACATGATCAAACCACATTTTCTCAAATTTGAAAGAGTTATGTGATGGTTTAGACCAATTGAGTAAAATTAACACAATTGGATTATGGTCTGAACCAATCCTAGGCAAAGATGAGAGATGAAAGTCCTAATTTAAGATCCAACTAGCAGAAATTAGAGCTCTGTCAAGTCTTACCTGAATAAGATCTTCTCCAATTCTCCTATTTGACCAGGTGAATGGGTTCCCATGTAGCTCAATATCCATAAGATTCAGAGAAGAGACAAAGTTAACAAAATCATCCATCCCAGCAGTGTAATCAGACTTACCTCCTTGCTTTTCCGTAGGGTTGAGAGGGGTGTTAAAGTCCCCCATAATCAGCCAATTATCAACATATCTACTTCTAAAATCCCTCAGCTCCTCCCAAAGCCTCCTCCTTCCAGTAATTGAATTAGTGCATAAACATTGGAGAGGATCCATTCCATATCATTATCTAAAGCACAAAATTTAATAGCTAAATGATTTTGAGAAGTCAGGATCATATTACCAGATAGGATTCTAGAATTCCAAAAGACAACACACCTCCAGATGCACCTTGAGAATCAAAGCCAATAAAATCAGATTTGTTCCAGAAGTTCTTTTTGCAATCAGCCAAAGAGTCTGTTTTCATTTTTTTCTCTTGAATAGCTAAGATTCCATGCCTACAATATATTCTAAGTTCCTTAAGAATTCTCTATTTAGGACCCCCATTTAGTCCTTCTGACATTCCAAGATATAATCTTCATCTTAAAAATATGGGGGAAACACTTTTTGGATGGCCCAATTGTCTTGGGTCCCATCTACAATATCTCTTTCTCAGTCTCCTTCTTTCTAACATCAGATTTGGAGGGCCTACCTTTTTTGGCACTAATATCAATATCTACTAACTTATTAACAGATGACCTAGTCACCCTTGAGGTGGAAACTTCCCAATTGCTAATTTTTTTTATCATTGTATAGCTCATCAAGAACTTCCTCAAAACCCTTCATTCTTATTTTCTTTGGTTTGAATTCAGAGAATTCATTATTTAAATCATTACTACAATTAGAAATCACTTTATCTAGGTTAGGTGTTAGGTCACCCTCTTCCTTATTATATATTTCTTGTATAACCTCTTGTTGTGAAATTGATCTGAAATATGTTGTTGATCGGTTGATCACAAGCTGGACGAAGTAGCAAAGAGTCTAATCAGAGGCCATTAACATCTCTTTAGGGCTATCCTCCCCAGTGATGCATTTTATTTTTGCTTCATTCAAATCCTCCTACTATGGAGTCCAAAGGTCCATCTGAGAATCATCTCCCATAAGCATCTCCATCTCATTAAGATCTCCTGGATAAAACACTTCTTTGAGGCTGCTCATTGATATCCAGGTTGTCCTGAATAATCAATGTCAAGTTATCCCCACTCTCATCCAATGTATGTTCCTGACCTCTTGGCAATAAAGTATCTTAACCCTAGAGTTAGTTTCATCAACATTCATGATAAGCTTGACTAGCTTATCTTGTTCCAAATTCTCTTTCACTCCTTGATCCATAGGAAGTATCATCCCCCTTTTTAGAAGAGGATTATTTGGCTTCCAAATATTTCTACAAATAGGTTTATCCTTATGGGGGTTTTAAAACCCTTTTTGTTCTTTTTATAGTTCAGCTTTGGTGGCTTTAGACCTGTTTTATTTTGATTTTCCAGTACTTATATCCTGAGAAATATGATTCTCCACATCATTTCCTTTAGGTTGATCAACAATTATTCAAATTTTTATTCTTCTCAATGCCATAGGCTCCTTGATCCATCCCAGATCCAACATTTTCCTTAGGGTTTCTACCCTCCTTGTTATGCTCTTTGAAGGATCCTGATCTACAGCTCTAGATCCAGTGATCATTGCCTTAGAGTTTTTAGACTCCTTATCCTGTTCTTTGGATCCTTTTGTAGTAGGACATTTACTAGTGAAATGCCCTAATTTATGGCACTTTTCACATCTCAAATGGAACGTTTCATATTCAATCACTTGTTTCCATGGACCAAATTTGGACTAAAATATGATGCGATCTGGAAGTTCTATTTCTCCATTTCTGAGGAGATACAAAACCTGGCATAGAATAGACTTGATCTATTCTTGGTAGGACCATTAGCTTCTATAGAGGGACCCAATAGATCTAGCAATGTTTAGTAAGATCTCATCATCACAGTATTACAAAGGTAGCCCGGGAAGTCTACACTATATGGGTATGGTATGAATATTCTTAGCATTAGGGTTGAATCCTGGATACCATATTTGTAATGAAGATTCCCATATTTCCCATACACTAGGATCCACCCAAGAGTACAAAGATTCAAGATCTATTTGTTGATTAAATTTGGCAATAAAAAATCCTTTAGGCATGGTCGTTAAATTTTGGGTTGTCATTTTGGCCACATTTGGAGTGATTGTAAAATTAAAATAACAATAAATTAAATTAAATATTTGAGATAATAAAATAATAAGGGTAACTTTGAAGTTTTCCTTCTGTGGACTAACCCTTTAGAACCCATGGAGTGTCTTTGTTTCTTCAATTTGTGTGGTGATGTCATTCTTCTTATGATTCATTAAACTCGATGTCATTTTTGATTCTTGAGTTTGAAATGTATATCATTTATAACATTAAATTTGATCTAACCAAATTGTATTATGGATAATAATAAAGGTAATCCTCATAATTTTCAAATGAAGATAATTACGTGATAAAATAAGTTTCTTATTGGGGATCTGTTGAGGTTCTTGTTAAAAAAAAAATTAAAATAATAAAATAAATCATAAAATTAACATAATAAAAGGGAGTTCATATAAATATAAATAAAACATAAAATACCCCTAAATTCCTCCAAAATTCTTGGAGGCTTGTGCCAACCTCATTTCAAGAAAAGAATTAATGGAATTTTTTTTATGGGTAATGTGAGGTTGCATAAGTGAGAGGATTTTGGAATTTTTGTGTTTTCCAGGGAATGTTTTTTTCAGAGGATGTTTTGGGCATGTGTTATGTCCATGGCTTGAAGTGGAAGCTTTTGGTGTGAGGGCACAATTGTTGCATCCAGTAGCAGAGTCGAGTGCACAACTTGATTTCCTGAGAAAAGGCCTTGCTGGTGCTTTGCACTTGGATGTTTATACAAAAGGGAGCTTTGGAGCAGGGTATTGGCTTGCTCTAGAGAACAACCATTGTTGAACCAGAGATGCCTACATAATGTGGAGTTTCCCAATCTATTCATGACATTGAGTTTTGTTTATGCCATAGCAAATGTAAGATTTGAAACTGGTGTAATGGATGTGATGCCGCAAGTGGTTCCAACACGTATTTTTTATAGATGTGATTAATTGCAAGCCACATGGTAGTTTTGTATGCATAAAATTCTCTTCTTGCAGTTGTAGAAATGCATGTAAAAAAGCTACCTATGGAATGTTCTGTAGATAGTATTTTTTGTGCAGTCATTGTATTGTTGTTGTCTTCCTTAGTGTGTAAGGGTAAATCTCCAATCTTGTTGCATTTATACCTATTCCATTGACTTGCATGGACAATGTGTTTTACATGTCCAAAGAAGTGTAGATCTACAACAATGTAATGGACAGGTTTGAGGCTTGTTTGACAATCTTTACAAGTGCGTACCATGCGCCAAGAACAAGAATTGTTTGAAAAAATGGCTCAAAGAAATGTGCCAATGATATGTGGTTTGATTGAACAGTAGACTGTTGAGATGTGCAAAACCTCATGGAATTTGTTGAAAACACCTTGGAAACTTTTAATCAAATGCATTTGACAGGTGTAAAGTTTGGCTCCACAACCTGCACTAACACCTTTTTCTCCATTCTGGTCACCTTGTGTTTTGATATGAGCTAGTTTGGTAGTGAAAATTTGGCATTATATAAGGCATGCAAACTGTTTGATTCTTTGTTTGAAGAATGATGGTCTCATTTAACATACATGATTGCATAAGTAGAACAATGGTTTTTTGTAAAATGTGTTGGAACCTTCAAGAAAATGTAACAGTTGGCAAGTGTAAAGGCACATGTCATAACCTGTTTGATCTTCCCATGCCTGTGCAAGATGGGGCCTCATGGGACAATCAAATGCATTATTGGATGCCAACTTTATGAGTTTGTTATGTTGAAAGCATTGTTTTCAACTGCCCAGTTAGAAATGTATTAGCAAACTTTGGAGTCATACACAACGCACGTGAATTGTTTGAAAAAAATGCCTTCAAAAGGTATGGTCTAGCAAGAACCTTCTCATACTAACTCTCATTGGTTGTCCAATCATGAACCACTGGAATTGAGGAAAAAACTTGGATACTCATCGGGAAATTCTGTTGAAGTGTGATAAGTAAAACATTTAAGGTACCATACCTTTGATAAAATCTTTATTTTTGGAGCCCGTGAAGTTGGAGCCTTGATTCAGGCTTTATGGACAACTCGCAAATCCATTAATGGGAATGGTCATCTTTTGTCTTGCATTAATTGCAACGTTTCCAGGTTTCATATATTTGAAAATGCTGGAGTTGTTAACAAACCAAAGTGAAAATATTTAGGTGAATTAAGCATCTTCATAATGCATGGTCTCGAATAACATGTCCCCACCACCCTTTTGTTGCAATCTTAGACAATTGAACCATGGAGTAAACATTGCTCCCAAGGACTCAGAGAAGGTTGTGACCTTACTATGATATTAGTACTGATTGTAGAAGCCACGCAGTGGAAGCTTTTAAGCACTTGAGATATTGCTAAAATACTCCTTGGCGACCTAGTGAAATCTTAATAAAACCTATTTGTAATGAGGCGCAAAACATCCTTATAAACCCTGAAATGAGAAAATCAAACTTTGACTGCATACCTTGTCACATGGAGTGTTTCATTGTACCCTGGGTTATACCTCGAATATTTTAAAAGGAATGATAACTAGATCGTACCAAGCATGGTCATCTTATGCTAATCAAACACCATGATTTTAAGATTTCTAGTTTTCCAGAATAACTTTAATAAAGTTGTTAATCAAACTGAGTAGAATATCATAAATTTTTAGGGAACTAAATGAGATGTATCAATGAGAATAATTTTACTTATATTTTGTATGTAACTAGACTAAGTAACTAGTGAATGTAAACACTACTCAATTACCATGGAATTGAGGAAATAACTATGATATCAAAGAACTAGTTACAAGACCACGCATTTGGTGGGTTAAACTTGAATCAAGGATTAGTTCAAAAACTACCTCTTGATCCTTGTGAAATAAAAATTATAGGCTAACAACTAGATAATATCTCCTAATATCTCGAATAAGAGAAAATAAAGCTTGGACACATAAGTTCCTTGAGGTCAAATACAATGGAGTAAATAAGGTACATAGGTGAACCCTAAGGTTGTTACCTACTCTAACATATTCATTTGACCCTTTTCCCTCATGCATTTAGGATCCCAGTGGACCATTTCACAACTTGGGACAACTGCTGAAAGTTAAAAATGTAGTTTGGTTTTGACCCGCAGTTTAGGCCCTAGGTGTAGAAATAGAATTTGGCTTCCACATACCTCTAGTATTTCTCTGTGACAATCACTACCAACCCTTAGTTTGGAGAAAATCACCTTGCAAGTCTAGTTTTCTAGGTGGTTTTGTAGGCCTCTAGTTGTTGGGCAACGAGGTCATTTAGGTGCATTTACGATTGGTAGCTCTGGAAAGATGGGTGCTAATTGAACCCAGTTCACCAGTTTAGGGTTTTGTTAACCCTGAGTATTTCACTGTATATATGAGAGTAGGTAGCAACTGGTTTCCTTGTGTGTTTGAGTCTCAAATATTATTTTTGAATGTATATTTTTGAGCTACTTGTCTAAATTTGACACTTTTTGGAAACTTGTAACAAAATGGGGAAAATTGTCGTATGACCTTATTTAAGAAAAATATCGATCTAGAAACCCTGTAAACACTAACACATGACTGTAGGAAACCTTCTTGACACTTGTTTCAAAATATATTGAATGTGAAAAGAAATGGTGTTTTCTCTCTCCTCTCGTTATCTCTATCTTTAGCTTTAAAAATGAATTGCAATGGCCTTTGTATTTCTTACTCTCCCTAGAAGTGTGTTAAGTATTGTTTCTTTATTTTTGGAAAAATATGAAATCATAATTTTTGCTAGATTGTAGGTAGATGCCATGCCAACAGTTGTGCTGACCATGTGTGGTTGCAGGTATGCGGGACAAGAAGAAAATTGTAGTGTTACTTGTGCTTTTGTAATAACGGGTTATCTTTGAAATACATGTAATATTAAATGGATAAATCAACACTATTGTTATAAACAAGAATATTATTTATTGATTTTTGTGTGATGAGTAAGAAATTGTAGCATATTGGTATATTGGAAAAATGGGAAATCTATTTTGGGAGTGATTTTGATTACGGGTTTATATGTTATCTCTTATGGTTTAGATGTTTGAAATATCATTTACCATGTTAATTATTATATTTCTCTCATAATACTTGTATTATTTGGTAGAACTTACTATTCATAAACTATCAAAGTGAACCATGTAATTAACCCTTGTATTTTTCTCTTTTAATCAAGTCTTGTTCAATTTTGCAATACCCCTATCATTTTAATAAAACACTCAAACCTATAACATGTTGTTTCTTGTCTTACACCTTGAATAATCTCATTAAGAAATCTAAGAGATGTGAGTGGAAAAAGTTACCAATTTACCTACACATTAAACCCTGATGTTTGACTCCATTAACCACCTCTTGTATTTAATTGATCTTGGAGGTTGAATTGCTCTAATGTAAACTTGTATCAAGTTAAATATCCCTTGGGTTCAAAAGGGAAAGAAGTAAACGTAGTACCCTTTTAAGAGATTAATTGGCAAACGAAACCCACAATTGAAATTTTGTCTATTGAATTGTGTCCCTAAAATGTTGAGCTTAGTAGTGAAGCAAAACATGAAACTCACCCCATTTCAACTCATTAGTAATGCCTTCCATATTTTAAATGTTAAGATGAGTTGTTCCTTATGGGAACACATATTTTGACATTGTGACCTTATTTCTCGAGCATGGGACTCATATGACCCATGTGTATCTCAAAATGCATCCAAACATTTATGGATTATAGAAGTTTAATTATACAAGAGGAGTTAAGATCATAAAATCCATGTTACTATAAGAACATGTTTTCTTAACATCATAAATATAATGAAACCACCTTATGGGAATTGTAATGGACCAAATTTGCTAGGATGTTATTATATAAGAAAACAAGATGGTCCTTTTTGGGAGGCCTTGATTTATGTTTGGATCTAAAATTATTTCATAGTCCTAGAGACTTAAGGGCAACGTAAGAGTTTGAGTGTGTGTTCCTCCCTAGGAACCTAGTAGAGAGAATTTCATGTGGGTATGCAAGTGTATAAGATGCTTAGATACAAGGCATAATGTCAATTTTGTGACATACATGATGAAAATGTCTTACCATGTAATCGTATGATTTTTCTATAGAAAACTAAACATCATTAGGAGGGAAGATAATGTAAAGTGCTTGGGATCACATGGATAATTAGGATATGCATTAATGCACCATTAAGATTCTAATTGTAAAGGAAATTCATAACTTTCTCTTGGTTATTGAGAATGTACCCTTGTGATGTCAGTCTAAGAATTTTAAGTACGTGGAGATGAGATTACTTGACTTAATAAATATTTCTTATGATGTGAAAGTAAATGTGAATTGCTCCACGTGAGAACAAGTAATTGAGAAAACTTAGTTTCTCATTTGGGAATCAAATCTTATGATGTGTAAATGTTAAGATACTTCTAATTAAAAATTGAGTTATATAATTTATTTGCAATAAGATAAATGAACTAAATTAGATGGAACCATCATAATTTAAGTGTTAAATGAAAGAAAGGAAATGTATTCTAGATAAAAATATAATTTATGTTTTCATGTTAAGTTCTCTTCAAACCCTTATGGTTAAATAAAGAATTATGATGATAATTAATATGTATCCATGAAAAATGTGGTCTTGTGGAAAGTACCTATCTGTGATGTTTATATTGTGGTTGGGTTGTTTTTTGGACTTGTTTGTTTATGAAAGTATGACATTGACTTGCATCTTGTGTCATCATGTTGTATGAGTGGGTTCATGTTTGTATAAATGCATCTCATGTGATGTGAAGTTTTGTGAGTAATCCCATGTGTTGTCTTGTAACAAGTAAATGAAAGTCAAAATTTTTTTAATCCTGGTTTATTTGGTCTTGTGTTTGGGTCCCACATGGGGTGGGTTCTACATATGGTATTAGATCGAATGTTCATACTCTTGAACCTCTGGGACAGTTGGGTGTTGTGATGGATTATGCATGATGGTGGAGGAGTTGGAAGAGTAATGTGTTATTTTGTTGTGATGTGATAAACATGGTACTTGTGATTATATGAATGCACATCTTACCACTTAGTGTGGAATTGTTATGATGTTGATGTTTTTCTTGAGATTAATGTCTCTCTCGTCAAATTCAACGTGAAATTCATATTACCACCTTCTTGTGTGAAGAGAATGTTTTTGTGAACCACGAAAGTGGTGGTGTTTCTTTTTGGCTAGGATTTGGAACCATGTGTATGACAAAGTGCTTTGTAGTGAAATATGTCATAATTACCACCATGTTATGTGTATTGTGGTGTTATGTCACCATGTTGTATGGTATTTTAATGTGTCATGATGTTTAAATCAATATGTTCATTGTATATATGTATTTATACTTTATGTTAAATTTTGGTCGTAAATTGGGGGCATATGGTGATTTATGACCCCTAATGTATTGTACTTGCACTCTTGGTGTGTTATGTGGAAATGTTGTGTTGTAAACCTGTAAATATTGTTATGTTATACCCCATAACTGTTACCATTAGTAAGACGTTATGGTTGTTGTGTGTACAACATCATTGTGATATTAACATTGTTATGTGCTATGTCGTGTAACCTACATTGATGATCCCTATGGGTAACATCCAGAAGTGTATGTGTGGAGAGCGAAGGTGTGAACTAGGTGACCATAACCATGATCCAAGTACATGTTTGAAAGTGGAGTCTCATGTAGACTGAAAAAAACACTTCTATTTGTTTGGTATGCTTTGAGCTTGCTCATGTATATTGTGGATGTACAACACCTTAGGCTCAACTTTTGCAAACTAGAGTCCTTACTCTCTCCTATTTGGGTTATCCATCAAATAATCCTATGTGATACTGACTATGTAGATCCTCTTGTGTGATTTTGGAGATATACATAGAGATTTATTTTACATGGTACATGTATTTTGTAAGTTGAGGCTTGATATCTCGAGTGCCAACAACTTGATGAGTACCCCTTTGGTGGCCATAGAAGGGACACATAGTGATCATAATGTGATTTTTTTCTATGTTTGTATTTTATTCGTAAATTGATATTCTTATCTTTTCTTTTAAGAACCAATAATTTTCTTGATTGATGTATCCTTAAATTTTGGGAATTTAATATTTTTTGTACTAACAATATGCCTTTGCATTATTGCGGACTATTTAGCCATTTATTTTTTTAGTTTGAAAATTTACGTTTGAGTTTAAAAGTTTTCTATCCTAGCCCAAGGCTTGGGAATTGATGCCACTTGACACTTGAAACTAATTTATATGTTGGTTCTAAAGTTGTGATGTGATAGAATAGGGTCATGGGATTCACCATGGAGTGGTTGGACCCACTTCGTTGTATGGAGGTACGCCCAAGGGGGTCATGGGGCTGTGCAATATTGAGCTACATGTTACTATGACACTTGGGTGGAGGTGACAAGACTCTATGTGCCTAGGGCCATAGGGTGACCTGACCTCATTGAATGGAGAAATAAGGTGAGGGGGCTCTTTGGTGAGTGACCTGGACTAGAGAAATAAGGTGATCACACTCTTTAGTGAGTGACTCGACATGGAGAAATAAGGTGACAGTGGCTCTATGGTGAGTGACCTGGCCTAGTTTTGACACTATGATTCTTTTCTCTATTGGGAGGCATATGGAGTTCTTTGGGAGGCTTATGGAGATTTGGGAGACATATGACGGGGCAGTTGGTATGTACTATGATTCACTGAGTTACTCATATGAGTCTTGTTATGTATTGTGTGATGTTTGAGGATTGATGCTCCTCTTTGTTGACATGTGTTATTGGATCTTATCTTGACATTGTGGGTTATACAATCATGGTTTTGAGTCATGTGAAACATGTGCATACGTATTATTGTGATGTCTTATTCTATGTTAAGCATGTGCATGTGTTGGATCTATGCCTAGGGACATATGTGTTGAGTTCTATGTTGTGTGGAATGGTAAATGTTTCTTCCCATGGTTGGGTTAGAGGTTTTGTTGTGGTATACATCATGAAAATGTGTTAAAAAGGTGTTTTCGTGGGTTGCTAGTGTTGTGATTGGACCTTGTGTGACATTGTGGTGTCAAGTGTACTTTGGGAAACTTGCTGAGAAATTTGAAAATTAAAATGATTAACAAGTGATAACAATTGTGAACATTAAGCAAGTGAATTGCACAAAATGGTAAAACTAATGAATTATGAATACACTTGATGAGAAAAATAAAATTAAACAAGTTTGGACAAAGAGTATCAAATTTGACTTAAATTAATTATGGAATAGAGAACTAAAAATATTCACAGAACATTAAGAAATTGAGAAAATTATAAAATGTGTTTTACATGTTGTTGGTTGCACCCTAAGCAACAAAGCCTTTTTCACTAATATGAATTTTATCTTCACTTTAGGGTTATGGTTCTAATTTTTGGGTTCTAGCTAGGGTGATTGCAAAAAATTGTATAGTCACTAGTAGGTATTGAGAGAATTTGAATGTCTCCCTTGTCAAATTGAAGTATACCGAACCTTTTTCCATACTTCAATCATGCATTCTGGATTGTAAATAGGAACACAATTTAATGAATATAGTTTTTTATGTAATCTTGCATCTATTGGATAAATGACATATGAAGTTCTCTCTGGTTATTGTATAAGGTTGGTCACTAGATGAACATTGTGATTTAGTCTTACTTTGCAATGTTTGTTTGGTTATAAATTCTTTTCTACAATATTACTTTGGAGGTGACTGCTTACAACCCCTTAGTGTATTTTGGGTGTCCTAGAGTTAATGCAGTAGATATTTTATTGAATATTTATGCATGTGTTTTTGTGTTAAGGATTTAAAGATTACATGGTAGTGTTTGCATGAATTTTTTTATCAATGAATGAAAATCCCCCTGTGAAGGTTATGTTCTGATGATCTTTTGTTCTTTTGCATTTTGGAAGCAATAAACTAAAACGGAAATCACCGATGCTTCTTCCCATTAGATCCATCTCGCCCTCATTTAACTAATTACCATCATGTTGTACCCCTACAATTCACATTACCATTGCTTATTTTACATGTGTTTTCTTGCAAATCACACATCCCGCATATTTCAAGTGTATTTGTCATGATCTGTAAATTTTATCATCTCAACATCATCACACCCCACGTTGTCAACAAATTTCTGTAAAGATGATGTTTGTGATCATATGTCATATGTCTTTAGTGGGTTGTGTCTAAGAAACCAAAAGATTGCAGTGCTTTGTGACAATCATGTTGAATGAGTATTGCATTTTTTTGTTTTATTTGGCCTTAGATTGAAGTTCCAATGGGATTGAAGGTCTGAAAATTGTTATCTCCCTCTGTCTTTCAAGCCACCCCTCAGGTTCTCTCACCTTGGTTAAGGTAGAGCCATAAAGTGGCAAGATAACAACCATATTCTTAGTAATGTGCCTCCCTGTCATTCTCAAAGGCTTGGTCAAGTGAGGAAAATTGATCTATCCCTGACTACAAATGAAAAATAAACAGATCTATCTCTCCTCCTTGCCCTCCTGTTCATGTCATCTACAATTAAGGCTTTATGAGGTGTTAGATTGGGAACCAACAAAACTAGCAGAAGTTATGTTTTTAGAAGTGTTTATGCAAATATGAGAATAACATGAGGATGCATCTTCATGCCCTAATTTTCATAAACCTCTCTCACTTTCTATAGTTTTGTCACGAACCATTGGGAATCTAATCTCCGCCTTCAAAATCTTAATATGATCTCAACTCCTTACAAAACCCATAAAAATGAGGGATGCTAAAGGTGGCATGTGTTATCCAACCATTATTATCGAGGCACCTCATAACTTAACAAAATTTGAAGCAACAATCAATGAAAGTTGACAATCAATCATGTTCACACAAGTGTCGAACACTTATCTTTCAATGTAACATCAACTAATAGAGGCTATAATGACTCTCTAAATGATTGGTTTTGTATTTTGGTATTGAGATGCTTTAGAAATAGAATAGATTTTGATCTTATAAATTCAATGTCACTCTTTGTCCAAAGGATAATTCTATGTGTGTTCCATCCATTAATTTTCCTTAAATGTAATAATATATCATTGTATTTATATAATTCTTGAGTTAGGATTGGAAATATAGCTATGTTTCTAGGGATGGCCCTATATCAAGCCAAAAAAATAAGGGAAATTGAGGAAAACTAAGGGAGATAAGGGAAACAAGGCTAAGAGGGATAGAAAACTACAATTACAGAACAATAAACAAGTCCGAAAGGGAGATAGTGACAAGGGACATGAGGGAATAACATGATGGAGTAACAACATGCTTTCAGAGCTTTTAGGTTCTCAAGCAATCTTGCATTTCCCAAATGATAGAGTATGAATAAGTAATTTTTGCATGTTTTGTGTGTTTGGCTTCATTGTGCTACATGTAAATCAGCTCACAAGGTTCAAGGCATATTTACTTATCCATTGGCGTATATGTGTATCCAATGGTGCAATTGAGTTTCTATATGGAGTCGTGGAGCACTCCATAAGCATCCACGATAACTCACACCAATGGAGAGCATTTTAAGTGGAAAATTTTGAAATAATAGCACACATGTATAACATGTGTGAAAAAGGTTATGATGCCTCCCTCCAAACATAATTCTTGACATTCTTTATTGATGGTGCAACATTTTTACACTTGGCAACAAGTTACATCATTGTGTAGAAGGTTGGGAAACTTGTTGTAGGCACAAGAAATTTTCATACATTGATGTGCCAACATATACATGTCAAGGGTCTATATGTGTTTGTCACAGTGGTGTGCACATCACTGAAACCATAAAGGAAAAGGACATTGTATGGTCATGAAAAAAATTTGAAACGTCTCCTACAGTCAGTTTTTGTTTTCATGTGTTTTTGAAAGGGAAAAATTCAATTTTGAAACATGACAACTTAACCCTAGTGTCAAAATTTTCTTGAAAACCCTCTTGAACACCTCTCTCAGATCAACTGTCCCTCTGGTCCATGCCTATTCTAATCCTTTAAATACCTCATATATTTTGTATATACCTTCCCAATGTATGAAATTTTGAAACATGGTGACTCATTCCATTAAGTGCAATGTTTCTAAAGGAGAATTCTTCAGTAAGCCTAGAAAGGTTATTTTTAACCTTTCTGGACATGTGTGCATCCTCCGGGGTAGATGTGAAAGCCAAAACCATCCAAGAAGTGTTTTTAAGGAGTAATGAACATGTTGGAATTATTTAGGAAATATTAGGAAGGTTTGAAGGTTTAGGAACAAGAACAATGAAAGTGGGTTTTTAGGGTGAAGGAGCTAAGCAGTCTAAAATAGTACCTGAGCTTCATGGAAGATGATTCCGGGAGCTCTGTAAGGAGTTAGGAGGAAAACAAGTAGTCATTGGAAATATAATTAAATCCTCTACATGATGGAACTTTCACATTTTTCACAAGACTTAAGCGCTTCTCAGGGAAAGATCAATTTGTGTAGACTCACCTTGTTGTTCCAAATGAAAAAGTGGATTTTTTTGAGGAGGTAGAATCAGGTCTTGAAAACCATCCCATTGATCTTAAAATGATCTTGGGAGTCAAAATTATATAAAAATTTTCATGAAAAGAGTTCCTATAGCTCCGGGAAAAGTGATTTCAAGATCCAGGGACTTAGTCATTTTCTCAGTTGGGTGGGTGGTGTATTTAGTTGTCTCAACTATCCCATGTCCACTGTCCTGACTTTCCTAGGTAAATTGAGGAAATTGGGGATAGGGGAAAAGAAAATGCACCCCACCCCTCAGTTATTTCTCTTGGTCCCTCATGTGACCTTCCTTCTTCCTGGCGGGGTCTAAGTTGTTTTGCCCATGAATTTGCTAAGTTTCCTCATCTAACCCTTGGGCGCATTTTACTGTCCCAACTGTCCTAGGGATAGTGGGGACAAGAAAATGTGCCCCACCCTTAGCCCCTTCCCAGGTTCACCATGTGACCAAATATTTTTCCTCCCAGATGCTCAAGTGTGTTTTTCTCACCTCCCCATCTCCTCATATCTCATTTCACCACTTGTCATGCTCAAAGTAGGGGGTGCATTTTACTGTCCCAACTATCCCTGGGATAGGGGATAGTGGGGACAAAAAAAATGTGCACCCCACCCCCCATGCTTTGCAAACCAAAAAATAAACTAAGTATTTCTACACTCATTACTTCTTTCCTTCTTCCCGCGAACCAAAAGTGTTGCCGGAAAGTTTTAAACATGAAATAAACTCTTCTCACCTCATTTTTCAACCAAGAACTCCATTATTGCTGCTCCATAACTCCAAAAACCTGCAAAATTATATAGATACCCTGTCAAAAATCCTCTAGGAAGCCATATGCACCAAATCTTTTAAAAACTCATATCTTGCAAACTGGTGAATGAAATCGGGTGAAATTTTCTCAGTTGTTCTTCATCCCTTAAGGCGCCTTTAAGAACATTGTATCAACAAAGCAAATGATGCCCTAGTTTATTATGGCATAAAACCCTAGTTTTATGCCCTAGATTATGCTTTTTTAGTTTCTTAAGCATTCCAGCAAGGTGGATCGAGGTGAAATTTGGAGCACGAGATCTCGAAGTGAGCCTAATCTAGTGATGACAATTTTCGTTGCAATCCAGGTGGAAAATTGTTGTTTCTAAAAATAGTAAGTACTAGTGCCCTTTCTTACTAAAAATAGTAAATTTCCTAAAAATAGCAAGTCCTCTCAGAACAATGCACTCAGTGAACATTGAAAATGATAAACTAGGCAACTTTTGACCAAAAAAGCAAAAAACAGAATAAAGAAAAAAAAAGGCAAATGCTAAAAATAGAAACTTTCCAAAAATATAAAATCATCATCAACATAGTTAAATTGAGTATGCTAGAGGATCGAGAAGTTCAAATTTGAGAAAAACAGGTGAAATATCCCAAAATAGCAGGTCCTTGTTCCACCTGCTAAAAATAGAAAGTCTCCGTTTTGAGTGCAGAAAGTTGTAGTTTGTTCATTTTTCAATCATCTCACTACTTTTTGACATCTTCACAGGGTTTCAACTGATGGTGGCATAGCTCAAACAATGGTAATTCATCCTTCACAAGAGATCTTGAGGCATCATTTTGATCGCATAGTTATGCAAAGGAAAACACATAGGGCGCACCACAGATGAAAAATAAAACCCAGGGATATTGTGCATTCAAAAGAGATTTAAAAAGAGTCAAATCTATATCAATTCAAGGTTCAAAATAACTCATCAATTAGGTTTGAGCCATCCACACCTCCTTAGTGAGCTAGTTGAGTTGAGCTCGGTGAGCTAGGGA
The DNA here is from genome assembly GCA_019776745.2 of Taxus chinensis. Classification (NCBI taxonomy): domain Eukaryota; kingdom Viridiplantae; phylum Streptophyta; class Pinopsida; order Cupressales; family Taxaceae; genus Taxus; species Taxus chinensis. Next base: position 1,192,524 of record JAHRHJ020000122.1, on the reverse strand, counting down.
GAGTTTAAGGTGAGTTGACCAAAGTGAGTTGGGTCGTTTGAGTGATCTCAGTTGAGTTGTTCAAGGTGAGTTAGTGAGGTAAAGTCCATTTGAAGATCTCACGGAATTCAAGCAAGAGTGATTCATTGCAGCACCTTTTCTCCTTCAAGGGCATCCAGGTATGTCTTCCCCAATGGAAAATCTTCCCCACAGTGATCTAGAGTTGATTCCACAACAAGCTCTTGAAAGTGCTCTGACATGACCAACATCATGTCAACTCCTGAAGAGCCATTTCCATGGATTCAAGAAATTCTCGAAAGTTATCCTAGGATAATGCATATTGCAATCATTCCCAGTCTCAAAGGAATCTCAGGAACTCTAAAGTCCAAGCAAAGAAAGAAGGCCCAGACAACATCCCGCTTCTTTTGTGGCCCCTCAGGTAATCATTATGTTGAATTTGCTAGGCCTAAAATGAAAAATCCCATTGAGGAGATGACTCCATTACAAATTATGAGTTGACCCTCATCTCATTGGGTCAAGCTTCACACAAGGGTGATTCTCATCTATTCAAATAATCCGCATCCCGCCTCCTCACTCAAAATGAAGAATACAAGAAAATAATTATGCAATTGGAGGAACAGGTAAAAACTCTCAATGCTTACATTCAACCCTTCTTGGAGCTTGATCAACATCTTCTCTTCCCTATAGAAGACATTCTTCCAATCAACAGTGTTGATCCTGAGGTAATCAAGAAAGCACAAGGATACATGATGCAGGGGAAGGCTAATGAGAAGTGGATTGAGAAAATCATTGAGCAAGGCAAGGCATTATTTCCAAATGTCATTTCTCTCATCAAGTACATTCTTGTAACATTTTCAGAAGTGAAGAAATAAAAGGGGGAGTTTATAAAATATCTAATTTCCTTGCATGATATGTCCCCATTGGTGTCAAATATGATCTCCTTTGACTCTCACACTCTCGTGAGTAGGAACATGTTTGAATCAATTGCAGAGAACTTGTCTACTATATTTAGAAATGACACTTTCCCTTGTTAGATTGCAACAAAAATAACTTCACTGGAATAGGCTCGCTCCCGGGACCTTGTGCTCCAAATTTTACTTTGATCCGCCTGTTGGAATTTCTAAAAAATTAAAAAGTAAAGCCTAGGGAATCAAACTAGGGTTTAAAAAGGGTATTTTTACCTTCTTAACTTCTTAACAATCATGATGTGGACACTATTTTTTGAAAGAACTTTCTCATAAAAATAAAATGAAAGGTTTGAAGAAGTTTTTAATTAGGAAGTAAAATCAACTTGTTCTCAACTTCTCTTATTTCCTCATTGATTCAAGAGATAACTTCATGTTTCAATTCAAGGATGATGAATGTTTCCAACATAAAGGAAACATTCCCACTTTTGAGAACATGGGAGGATTTGATTCTCATATTCATAAAGCATCAAGATGGGGATACAAAAGTAAGGAATTCAGATAGGAAACAAAGTTTTCATTAGACACAAAGTTTTCATTAGACACAAGAATGTTTTTAGTGCAATATATGTTTGAAGATGGAATCTTGGTTTGTATCCTTCTTCTCAAGACATGAAAAGCCATCAAAAGAGCATTGATATGATCAAATAGTGATTTTTTTTCTTCAGAGGTCACATTTCAGTCTGTTGTTCTATGATGATATGTACCTCTCCCAAACCAATTCTAGGTATGTGTACATTATTTCCCTATCTCTATAAATATCCCTCCCCTGTAATAGAATTTTTCTTTTTTCTTTGTGTGTTGTTTTCCAATTTTTGTGTGTTTCCCTTCTCTATGTTTGTGTGTGTGTGTGTGTGTGTGTGTGTGTGTGTGTGTGTGTGTGTGTGTGTGTGTGTGTGTGTGTGTGTGTGTGTGTGTGTGTGTGTGTGTTTGGAAGAAATTAATCCATAAGCCCAATCAACGAGGAACTACTCCACACAATTTTATAGATATTATGGGGTTTCCTACTTATTCCATCCTCGTTTCCATCCTCGTTTTACTCAATATAGAACTTTTCCCCAAGATAGAGCCAACTGTTTTTATGTGTTTTTTTATAAGGGTAAAATTCAAGATTAAAAACATGAGAAACTATACCCCAATATCAAAAAATTTCTTCAAAATCCTCCTAAGCACCTCTATGGATCAATAGTCCCTCCATGCCATGCCTGTACATGTCCTTAAAATCACTCTTACGTGTTGTATACACTTTTCCTAATGTTGGAAATGTGGAGACAGGGTGACTCACTTATTTCAGTACAATGCTTTCAAAGGAGAATTCTTTAGTAAGCCTAGAAAAGGTAATTTTTGGTATTTATGGGATAGGTGCACATCCTATGGGACAAAAGTGAAGGATAAAAATCATCAAGAAGTTGTTTTTAATATTATAGAACATTTTTCAAGTGGTTTAGTAAATTTTAGGGAAGATTTGAAGGTTTTAGGAGCAAGTATAGTGAAAGTGGGTCTTTAAGGGTCAAGGAAATTATAGTCTTAAATAGTACTTAAGATTCGAAAGATGATTCTTGGGTAAAGAGTTGGAGGTAAAACAAGATATCATAAGAAAGTAAAACAAGATATAATAAGAAATATAATTCAATTTTCCAAATGATGGTACTTTCATATTTTTCAAAAAGACATGCATTTTTTTCCACAACCCATTGTCAACAGGCACACCATGTTTGTCTCGATAAAAAGGATATTTTTTAGTGGAATGCAGAAACAATTGGATCATGAGACCCATTTGAGTGTATTAAGAACACTCTTGGAAGTCAAAATTTATATATGGGTTCATTAAAAATGACCTCTTGGTGCTCCAGAAATGTCTTCAAGGGTCTCTCTCAAGCTATGCTTTTGCAGTTAGAATTTTTTTGAAGAGGACACATGTCACCTTATTGTACATGGTAGAATTATATGTCCCTTATGTCCATTTTCCTTGGGGATAGTTGGGACAATAAATTTTTTCCCAACCCTATTTTATGCCCTCTGGTTCATCATATGACCTTGTTGAAGCTTCATGATGCATTTTAAGCCATTTTCTTCTAATTCCATCCCTTCTCATTGACCAATGCAACAATTCCACTTGTCAATCCAGGGTGATGGAACATTTTTATTCCCATGCATATTTCATCCCATTTTCCTTGGGGATATTTAGGATTATAAAAAATTTTCCCAACGTTTCAGTCTTGGCCAATGGTTCTTCACCTTACTTGAAACTAGCTTTGCAGTGCTGCTTTTTAAGCCCCTCTCTCCTCTCTGCCTCATCAAACCACAATTTGACACTTGTCATATCCACATCAGGGTGCACATTTTTTCTTCCCCATCTATTCCTGTCCCTTGGGGAAAGATGGGAGAAAAAAAATCACCCCCACCCCTTCTCATTACATGGTTCTTCATGTGACTCAGTCTCCGCCCCCAAGTGCTAACTGTTAGTTTTTCCTCTCTTGTCCATCGAGTAACAAATCCCAACACTTTCATGCTCACATAAAGGTGCCTTTTTTAACCCCGCCTATCTCTATCCCTTAGGGATAATTAGGACAAAAAAAAATTCCCCATTCCAATTTTTTTGAAAAACTCAATTTTTTTCTAAGTATTCATTTTCCTTGTCGTTTCTTACTTCTTCCTCTCCATGTGAAGTGAAAATGTTTCAAACCAAAGTTTTAAAAAATAAGAAGCTCTTATGCATATAAATTTTTTTCTCATGAAATCCATGGTATATGAGTAAGATAATATATTAAACATGCAAATTTTCCAGATAATTTTCCTAAATTTCTCCAAAATTATTGTATGCTCAAAAACTTGAAAAATTCATATCTTTCAAATGGGTGAATGAATCTGAATGATATTTTTTATAGATTCTCCTCATCCCAGCGAACCTACAAGAATCAATTAATATCATATCAAATGAATTCCCTCCTTTTTAATTTGTATAAACCCATAGGTTTATTACTTAGAAGTTTCTTTTTTTTGTTTCCATGCATTTCAGTGGACCTAGGTTGAACTAAAATTTTGACCATGGAATACTGAGAGCAAGACTAATCCAATGATGAAAATTTTTTGTTACAACTTGAGGTGGAAAATTTAGTTTCTAATAATAGTAAGTACAAGTTTACTCACTTACTAAAAATACTAACTTACTTAAAATAGTAAGTCCCCTCAGAAAACATTGAAAATGGTAAACCAAGAAATTTTGACCAAAAAGGCAAAAAGAAGAATACGGGAAAAAGAAAAAACAACTATCTAAAAATGGAAAGTTTCACCTGAAAATATAAAATCATCATCAATAGATTGTAAATGATCATTCTAGAGAATTAAGATGTTCAAATTTGAGCAAAAAAGGTGAAATACCCCAAAAATAGCAGGTCTTGGTTACACTTGCTAAAAATAGAAAGTCTCTGTTTTGGGTGCAGAAATTTATAGTTGGCTCTATTTTCATTCATATTTCCACTTTTTGATGTCTCCAAAATGGTTTAATATGGGTTTCATATCTCAAAAAATTACAATTCATCCTTCACATAGATTCTGAGGCACCATTCTGGTCATAGTTGTGTATGAGAGTAAGGTCGAACATCGTAAGGAGTAGTAGTTGAAACAAGATACATTTTGTAGTCTGATAATATATTTGTATTAAGGTTCAAGAGCTCTAGAGGTCATCATTATAAATTTATGGGAAGGATTAAATAAGGTTAGAACCATCTACACTCCCCCAAGTGAGGTGATGGCTAATTGAGCTCAATGAGTTATTCAAGGTGAACTTATTGATTGGAGCTTGATGAGCTAGGAGATTTGGTTGGGGCAAGTTAGAAAAGATGAGCTAAGTGAAGAAAATCAAGATAGATTCATTGAAAAAAAATTCTCTTCAAGGGCATCCATATATGTCTTCCCCATGATGGTCAAGAGTTGGTTCCACAACATGCTCTTAAAAGTTCTCTGGTGACCAACATTATGTCAACCTGTGAAGAGCCATTACCATGCAATCAAGAAATGATCAAAATTAATCCAAAGATAGAGAATTTTTTTTATATCATGCCCATTATTGAAGCAATCTCAGGTAATCCAAATTTTCAAGTGAAGAAAGAATTCCTAGAAAACTTCCCGCTTCGTCAGTGACACCTTAGGTAATCAGTATGTTGAAGTTTATAGGCCTAGAAATGGAAAATCCTATAGAGGAGATGACTCCATCAAATTATGAAATTAACTTGCATCTCATTGGTTAGAGATTAAAACAAGGGTGAATCTCATCTTTTCAAGGAATATTATTATCATCTCCTTGTTCAAGAATGAAGAATGCAAAAAAATAATTGTGCTATTTTTAGGAATAGATAAAAACCCTCAATGCTCACATTCAATATTTCTAGGAGCTTGATCTAAAAAACTTCTCTTCCTATAGAATACATTCCTCCAATAATCAATGTTTTATCTTGAGGTGGTCAAGAAAGAAAAAAGATACATGATGCAGGGGAATTCCAATGAGAAGTGGATTGAGAAAAATCGTTGAACAAGGAAAGGCATTATTTCCATATGTCATTTCTCTCATCAAGTACATTCTAAAAAAAATGTTAAAAATTAAACAAAGAAAAAGAGGAGTTTGCAAAAGAGATAAATCACTTGGATGAGGTGTTCCCACTAGTATCCGAGATGATCTCCTTTGATTATCTCACTCTCACAAGGAATAACTTGTTTGATCAGCTACAAAGAGTTTGTCTCAAGTTTGGATATGTATCATGGATGAGAGATATGAAATTCTTAAGAATGCAATCTCTCAATTGGAATCTTTTGGAAAACATGTTTTCAATATCTTGAATGATGTCTACAATTATGTTCAGAAACTTGAGTTCCCTTTTAAATATCACTGTATTATTTCTTTCCAAGAGATAGTTAAGGAAGAGGAAGATGACTCTCTTTCCTTCAATGAAGATAAGTAAGAGTCCATGGACAATATCTGAAGATAAATTTTACAAATTGCAAAGGCTCATGAAGGGTGTCTTGATAAATGAAAGAAGATCAATGATGTTCTTGGAGTATGGATCAAAGTGTCAGGCCATGTTTTAATTCTAGAGGTGTGTAAGTTGACACTTGTAGTAGCCCAGTTCAATGAAAAATTCAATAAATAGGAACCTACTCCATAAAATCATCATCAAGAATCATGAATCGACAAAAATAATTCATCATATAGAGTTTCTTCATCAAATATGGAATCTTCTTCCCCCCTCTCATTCTCCCTTTTCTTCTCTCCCCCTTTCTAATTCTTCACTTTACGCACTCATGATATTTTATCTCATTTACTTAAGTTAATTTCTAAATTTGAACTGTAAAAGTCCCTTTAATTTATAAAAACAAAACTTACTTCTTATTTCGTAGGAATATGTAAAGTCACAAGTTGAATGATATCATGAAGAGTCATGTGGGGGGTAGGTGAATGGTCAATTCATATTGCTATAAATTGGGATGGCTTCTCCATTCCAAAGGATCCTGAAAAATCTAGATTTTGATAGTTTTTATGTTGTAGCAATTATGGATTGTGGTTTTGGGCGTTGATATTTATATCACCAATGCACAAGAAATAAAAGCTACATTTCTTCCATTCCTCTTTTCCTATGTGTTCCTCTATTTTCTCTCTTTCTATGCACTTTGTAAGCATAGTGATCAAGAAATAGCTTTTATATCTTTGATGAATGAATTTAAGAATTGTGTATCTGGGTTTGTTAGTCTCACTAATGGCTTACATTCTTTCTTTCCTCTTATTGAATGTTTGAACTACTCTGGTTATTGGGTGTGAAATTTGTGTATTGCATACTCACAATAATAACCATTCCTTTCTTAATTTCTCTCCTTTACCCCTCATTGCTGCAATTTCCTCCCTTATACCTCATATAATCACTTTTCCACAGGGGTTCAATGAAGTGTTCTTGTGTGATCTTATGCCCTATTTGTCCACCCCCACATTAGTTTAGATAGGAGTTTATGATTGGTTTAAATTTAATAATGGGAGCCTCCCCATACACAAGGAGGGGCGTAGCCCCGCAAATGTTGGTGGAAACACCTAATTTTTCCACCTGAAATGTTTTCTCACCAATAGATCCTGAAGTAGGATGGACTAAAAAACTAGTAAACATGAGGAGGAGATTGTCACAACAGTTCCTAGGAAATTTTGGAGCTGTCAGAACTACCAAGACTGGATTATGGGTGTTTGGGCATTGGATACTTCTTTTGGGTGCTCACGACTGCGAAAGACCTCATAAATTTATTTTTGTTGTGTCACAAGATGGTCACTAACCTTCGTTGTTGGTCTCCTATGTGTTGTTGGATGATTGTTATAGTCTCCTATAACCTACAAATAGAGATATAGCCTACAAAACCCTCAAAAACATCAAATATTAACAAGAAAAAGATGAAAATGGGGATTCAGACTAACCCCAACGGTCACCCGACAAAGTAAAATTACAACCAAGTGTTGCACTACATTTTCGACTCCATGTATTCTTGTGCGTGTGTGTAAAAACCGTGCCCTGGGCAGCTCTTGTGCAAGATGCACTTGATAACAAGTGATAGCTAGATGTAGCAATGTAAGTAGATGTGTGGATAGAAAAATAAACTTCCCCTCATATGTGCATATGCAGTAAGTGCAGTCCCTTGTCCCTCGAGTGAGTGCTAGAAGGATGCTTGGATGCTCTTGGAATGCCTTTGGATGCAACCTTAGGTGGTGATAGTAGGTGTTTATATCTTGGTCCTTTATTATGGTCACATAGTTTTTTATTTATATGATTTATATGATTTCCTTGTTTGAATTTTGTAATTGAAAACTAAAAGGCCGACCCATAAGAAAATGAGATGTCCAAAAGATAAAAGAGGCGAGTAACATACAAAGAGGTCGGGGGCACCCTGAGGGGATGAGGGTGACTGAGTGCTAGCGTCCTAGCTTGGAGTTGGTGTCTATAGTCAATAAAGATAAAGCAATGAAGATTAGACTGGGTTGTGGGGTGTGCAAGAACAAAGACGTAACCAAAAAGACAAGAAAGAGGTCAAAGATAGATGTCAATTACTAGTTTTCCTCACTTAGGAATTATATGAATAGTAATATGTGATTAGGACCTAGAAATGTATCCAACTGTGTGATTTTGTGTCTATAGCATGAAAAGCCATAATAATATCAGGATCTCATAATTATGTGCACAAGTTCAAATGTGTGTGCACTAATAGGTATTTAACTCAAACAAAATAAACTACTCCCAAATCAAGCATAACCCCTTTGTGGGTGTGAACACGTCTCAACACCAAGTTAGTTTGGAAATTAAGCATAACCCCTTTGTGGGTGTGAGACACGTCTCAACACCAAGTTAGTTTGGAAATAATTGGAGACACCATCCAATGTTAACATGCACAATCTAACACCCTCCCTTAAGCGTGGAATGGGGGGTGAGAAAAGAGGAAGCAAATAGACTAATGAGTCTCAACAACTAGGCTTGATCAAGTACCCAATATACACAATATATGTCTTTTTTCATGCATATATGTTTTATTTTACAACGAGAGTCCTAGATTTATAGTTGGGAAAGGTTTGTTTCATGCAATAAGAATCTATTACGCTAGCAACCATAAAAATTTCAGGACCTCCTAATTATTTGCAAAATTTCAAATGTACACGCACTATTAGGTATATAACTCGAACAAAATAAAGTACTCCCAAATCAAGCTTAACCCCTTTGTGGGTGTGAACGCATCCCAACACCAAGTTGGTTTGAAAATAACTTGAACTATCATCAAATGTGAGCATGTGCACTCTAACACCCCTCCCTTAAGCGCAAAATGGGGAGCGAGAAAAGAGGAAGTAAAGAGACCAATGAGTCCCCAACAACTAGGCTTGATCAAATACCCAACACAATATATGTATTTGTTCATGCATATATGTTCTATTTTACAGTGGAAGTCCCAAATTTATAGTTAGGAAAAAATTTCTTCATACAGTAATAATTTTTTGCGTGAACAACCATAATAATAGGAGGATCTCCTAATTGTGTGCACAAGTTCAAATGTACGTGCACTACTAGGTATTTAACTCGAACAAAATAAACTACTCCAAAATAGAGCTTAACCCATTTGTGGGTGTGAACACATCTCAACACCAAGTTGGTTTCGAAATAATTGGAACATCCATTCAATGTGAACATGCACACTCTAACACCCTCCCTTAAGCATAAAATGAAGAGTGAGAAAAGAGGAAGGAAAGAGACTAATGAGTCCCAACAACTAGGCTTGATCAAGTACCCAATATACATAATATATGTATTTTTTCGTGCATATATGTTCTATTTTACAATGGGAGTCCCATATTTATAGTTGGGAAAGGTTTTCTTTAATGCAATAATAATTTGTTACGTGAAATAACCTTATAGTTGGGAAAGGTTTTCTTTAATGCAATAATAATTTGTTACGTGAAAAACCATAATAATAGGAGGATATCCTAATTTTGTGCACAAGTTCAAATGTACATGCACTACTAGGTATTTAACTCGAACACAATTAACTACTCCCAAATTGAGCTTAACCCCTTTGTGGGTGTGAACACATCTCAACACCAAGTTGGTTTGGAAATAACTGGAACCCGCCATCCAATGTGAACATGCACACTCTAACACCCTCCTTGAAGCGCAGAATGGGGAGTGAGAAAAGAGGAAGAAAAGAGACAAATGAGTCCCAACAATTAGGCTTGATCAAGTACCCAATATACACAATATATGTTTTTGTTCATACATATATGTTCTATTTTACAATGGGAGTCCCAGATTTATAGTTAGAAAAGGTTTGTTTCATTTAATAAGAATTTTTTGTGTGAATAACCATAATAATAGGAGGAACTCCTAGTTATGTCCACAAGTTCAAATGTACGTGCACTATTAGGTATTGAACTCGAACAAAATAAACTACTCCCAAATTGAGCTTAACCATAATAATAAGAGGAACTCCTAATTATGTCCACAAGTTCAAATGTACGTGCACTATTAGGTATTGAACTCGAACAAAATAAACTACTCCCAAATTGAGCATAACCCCTCTGTGGGTGTGAAAACATATCAACACCAAGTTGGTTTTAAAATAACTGAAACTGTCATCCAATGTGAACATTTACACTCTGACACCATCCCTTAAGCCCAGAATGGGGAGTGAGAAAAGAGGAAGCAAGGAAACTCATGAGTCCCAACAACTAGGCTTGATCAAGTACCCAATATTAACAATATATGTCTTTGTTCATGCATATATGTTCTATTTTACAACGGGAGTCCCAGATTTATAGTTGGGAATGGTTTGTTTCATAGCAATAAGATTTGTTACGTGAACATACCATAATAGGATAAGACGGATATCCTATATTTGTGCACAAGTAGCAAATTGCATTGTGTCTGCATGTAGGTATTTTAAGATCTGAAGAAAATAGTTACTACATCGCAATATCCAAGCTTAGTTACAGACTTTGTGGCATCAGTGAACACATCTCAACACCAATTTGTTTAGATTTACTGAGACACTGCAATCCTATTAGGTGTAAACTACTCCCAAATCAAGCTTAACCACTTTGTGGGTGTGATCTCAACACCAATTTGCTAGAACTGCCATCAATGTGAACATGCACACTAACACCCTCCCTTAAGCGTGGAATTGTGATTGAGAAAAGAGGAAACAAAGAGACTAATGAGTCGTAACAACTAGGCATGATCAAGTACCCAATATACACAATATATGTCTTTGTTAATGCATATATGTTTTATTTTATTTTGGTATTCCCATATTTATAGTTGGGAAAGGTTTGTTTCATGCAATAAGAATTTTTTTTGTGAACAACCATAATAATAGGAGGATCTGTTAATTATTTGCACAAGTTCAAATGTACGTGCACTATTAGGTATTTTAAACTCGAACAAAATAAATTACTCCTAAATCAAGCTTAACCCCTGTGTGGGTGTGAACACATCTCAACACCAAATTGGTTTGCAAATAACTAAGCCACTATCCAGTGTAAACATGCTCAGCCTAACACTCTCTATATAATATGTCCCAGAATGTTAGTGGAAAGAGAAATTAAAGAGATTGCAATGCAGTCTCACCAACTAGGCTTGATGAAGTAGCCAATATAATACCATAAGTGTCTTGCAGAGTTGAGTTAAAGAGATTAATGAGTCTCAACAACTGGCTTGATGAAGTAGCCAATATACACAATATATGTCTTTGTTCATGTATATACATTTTATTTTACAATGACAGTCCCAAATTTATAGTTGGGAAAGGTTTGCTTCATGCAATAAATTTTTGTTGCTTCAACGACCATAATAATAGGAGGATCTCCTAGTTATGTGCACAAGTTGAAATTTATGTGCACTATTACGTTTTTAACTCGAACAAGATAAAAGTACTCTAGAAATCAATCTTAACCCTTTTGTGGGAGTGAACACATCTCAACGCCAAGTCAGTGCATGGAAATAATTGGAACTGTCATCCAATGTGAACATGCACACTCTAACACCCTCCCTTAAGCAACATAAATGGGAGTGAGAAAAGAGGAAGCAAAGAGACTAATGAGATCCCAACAACTATGCTTGATCATGAGTACCCAATAAATTCCAATATAACTACTTTAGCAGCATGACATATCATGTTATTGCTTTCTGCAATACCCTATACTTATAAGTGATAGTATTGATGGTTATAGGTCAGTTATAGGTCATCATTCGGCATGAACAACCATAATAGTAGATAGGATATCCTGATTATGATGCACAAGTTCTATATACGTAGTGCCATAACACTCATTAGGTCCATTGTACGACTCGAACAATACATAATATCCTACTACCCAAATCAAGCTCCCTAAAACCGCTTATATGGGTGTGAACACAGTTGGCCCTCAACATTGTCCAAGTTGGTACTCAAAATAACTGGAACTGCCATCCAATGTGACAAAGCTGCATCACTACATAACACCCTCAAGTCTATAAGACCATTCAGAACTGAGGAGTGAGAGCACAGGGGACTGTTACATCAGGATTTGAGACTACATGCCATTACCACAACAAAAATGTCATTGCACACAGTACCCATATAAACTCAAGCACATAATATGTCTCATCTATTCATGCATCTATGTGTCATATTTTACAATGGGAGTCCTACATTTATAGTTGAGAAAGGTTTGTTTCATGCAATAAGAATTTGTTACATGAATAACCATAATGATAGGAGGATCTCTTAATTATGTGCACAAGTTCAAATGTACGTGTACTATTAGGTGTTTAGTTCCAACAAAATAAACCACTCCCAGATCAAGCTTAACCCCTTTGTGGGTGTGAACACAGTCTCAACACCAAGTTGGTTTGGAAATAACTGGAACCGATCATCCAATGTGAACATGTACAACTCTAACACCCTCCCTTAAGTACAAAATGGGGAGTGAGAAAAGAGGAATTAAAGCGAAAATGGGTCCCAACAACTAGGCTTGATCAAGTATCAATATATATATAATGAAATTTAAGTGTCCCTATGGTAATCAGTCCATCTTATACTAGAATATATGGATGTCGAGTCGCTGTAACCGCCAAGTCATATAGGAACTGGTGCCAAGTCATATAATAATTGGCTCACTTTATGTGATTTTCACATAGGAAAAACACTTGATATAAAGGAACTAGGATAAAAGAGTTACCATGGATGAAATGTATCACCGAAAGGCACCCAAAAACCAGTAATAGAACATGAAAGCGGAGAGAGAAACGAGAGAGAAATTATGCCGCAAGACATTCTCAAAAGCACAACTCAAAAACAATAAACAATGATGTGGTAGGTACACTATCAAACACGAGTGCACAACTGGACTTGAAAGTCACAAGAGATCTGATGAGAACACGTGGTTGAAACTACTAAAGAGTTGACGTGTTGGGGATGCCATTAAGTCTGAATCCACTGCTCTTCTTGAGAACTAAAGTTCTTCTAACCAGAAGAAATGTTTGGGAAACGTGCATTCACTTAAGCTTATTCTACACTCGCAGTCTAAATCCACTACAGTGCAACAGTTCACCAAACTCAATTCGATCTACTGCCAAAAGATGTGGTGCACCAAATACCAAACACAACAACATACCCTCGAAGTAGGATCAACAACATACCCCCCCATACTGTTGAATGGGTTGAGTGACGCAAGAAAATTGTATGAGTGGACAAAACCAACTACTCGAACATTGACTGGGCTTCACCATGTTGGAAGCAAAATTCACTGGATGGGGGGGTGAATCAATGACCTTACAAAGCTTTCTTTCAACTATGTTTTACCATTCAATACATATTAACCATAGTGATCTTATAATGCATAAAAAACCATTCACAAGAACATGAAACAAGAGAGAACACGTATATGTGGGAAACCCTTAAGGGGAAGAAAACCCACGAAAAACTCTGTAAATGGACTATTGTCCTATGAATGATTGCAAAAGATCAAATTCAGTTGAGCACCCACTTAACTAGGTTTTAGCAAGCACCAACTTGCAAAGAAGCACCAACTCCTTGAGTGACTCAGCACCAACTCAGCCACCTTTGTATTTTTGTCACCTTCTTAACCCTCTATTGCTTGATCAACAGATGATGACCATCTTTCTACCCTTCTACTCTTGATCACTCTTCAAACTACATGTTATGCTTCTTTGCTCATCAATCTTCTTCACCTTGATATAGGCAAGTACAAATTGACTTTCATAGGCTGACCATCTTCATGATATTCAACATAAACCCTCTACCCATGGTCTACAAGACATCATATCGCTCAAACATGCACTATATTTTGCTCATTCACACCCACACCCCTAATAAAACTAAAACTGCCTTGCATATATATATATATACATGATTCATGAACATATACCACTTGGTTGGTCATACATACCTAAAGCCACTTAGGTCGACCATACAATAGGCCTTAGAACATCTTAAAAACATGAATTAATCACAACTTAAACATCTTTTGGTCTGCCACAACTCAATTAGGCCTTTTTCACCTTTAGGTCTCATGAAGACCTAATTGCATTAGGTCTGCCTACATAACGACACAACATGATCTTCTTGGGCTCACATAGCCTTCTCCAGAACACAAAACCCTTTCAAATACTGTCTTTGAACTCTACTGACCGCCTCCATGTTTGATCAGCTTTGTACCTTGCATCCATGCCATGAAAGCTCCAAGAACAAAACTGTAAAATCACCTCAAAAACCAGTCATGAGAAATTGACCTCATAGGATCACTTAGAGACAGGAACCTGTCAAGAAACCACCATAGACATGAAGAATGGGTCTCTAACATTTTCTGTCATCCATTTATTCATCTTGGCCAATACAACTTTTGAGAGCTACAACAACTTCTTGACAAAATACGCCTGTACTTACACATTTTCTCTCGCATCTGACTTACCACCACCACTTGGAGTTACCTGAGAGAGTTGACTACATGCCCCAATAGTTTATTTGGAACTTTGAATCCATTCTAAGCTGTTTTGAACAAAATCTTTCCTATCGAGTCCTTAGGGTTTTTGGGGGCTTTGGACCAGTTTTGGTGTTAATGATTGTTCATAAAGGATAGGACTTAGAATCCAAAACTAATGCCTAGAATTACAAATGAAATATACCTCTCAAGATGGTGGCACTGGTGGCAAAGAAAAGTTCCCAAATAAGAGCACAACCGCATGAAGAAAAACTCCATGGCTCTTTAGACTTGGAGCGACTACAGAAAATTCCCATACAAAAAAATTACTTCACCAAGTGATGCATAAAAACTCCAAAATGTTGTCAATCTCTAAAGGACACCATCTAAAACAAGAGAGTTGCTCTATAACTGCAAAAAACAGAGCTCAGTCAACAAAGGGAGCTGCAAAAGGAAAACGGACCAATGAACGGACTGAGAAGTTGAAAGTGGAGTAGTGGCTGTAGTGCCCTCTTGATGAATGCTTACTCTTTCGCCACAAGTGATCAGGAATCCATCCCAGATGAGTACGGATGGCTGAGGAAGATGACTGCATATGATTTGATGCAAAGTTAATGAGGGGTGCATGCAAAGAAAGATTGGATGGTGTGCTAGGTTAATCACGTCTGACATCAAGAATCATAAGTTATTAATGCTTGAGTGTAGGTGTAACAGAACCCATGTGCTCATCATCCTCATGAAGAGTGGAGCAAACAAAAGTAGGAGCTCTGTCATTAAGTGATCTCGTAGAAGATTTTTTATCTACTTTATAACCAATGTCATGGCATGACGTCCAATTGATAGGCTGGACTAGAGTAACAATGCCTTGAAGATGTCTACCAACACCTCCACCAAGATAACCCAATGAGCCAAGTGTGCGAGAACCAAAATAGTAATGTGCTTCTCAAGAGAGCTAGGCAGATAAACAAGAGGAGCAGAAATGGGATTAGTTGAATGTGCAGCAACATGAGCAGCAATGGAAGCATCAAGAACAGGGGGCTGCTCAGGATCTGGTAGGTCACAGTTTAAAAACACGTCAAGTGGATGCATACCAAAATTAGGAATAAGAGCAGCAGGCATAGCATTAGAATGTGCAAATATAGGAGCAGCAAAAGCAAAAGCAGGATTAGATGGACTAGGAGCCCAAAGCATTATAAGGACGATTCAAATTGAAAATTTTCTGCTACAGGGAGTAAGGGAATCTTTGCAATGAATGAGGGACTGCAGAAAGGCATTTTGCTTTAGCAAATTCCTAGTTTCTTCTTGCAGGGTCAGCAAAGAGGCCATCACAGAAAGCATAAGCAAGTAAAGAAAGGAGGAGCAAGATTATACTTGAAGGGGTCTAACCACCTGTTAGACCGGGTCTCACCCTCCGCTTTTCATCACATGAGAGTGATAACAACACTATAAAAATAAGGACAAATAAAGGTCCTGCACAAATTACCCCACCAATAATATTCCTTCTTAAAATATGCCTACCCCTTTTATAAGGATTAAATCACCCAAAATTGCTCCACATTTTTTTTTTAAAACCTTTCAAAGGCAATATTAAAGGGCCTTGTACAAGTGCTCCCGATTTATTTTTTTAAATATCCCTTTATAATATATTTGGCATAAAACATTCCCCCCTCAAATTTTCTTTCATTTTTTAAATAATGAAAACTCCTTTTAAGAAAAAACCTAGTTATGAGGTAGGAGGGAGTTTGGACCTCCCTCCGCACATTCTAGCACTTTATCAAAATATGCTCACCAACTTGTTTAAAGAGCACTTTAACTACATACATGGACAAATGTCTATTTAAAGTTTATTAAACTCGCAAATACTTTCGAAAATAAAGATCTTACTCCTTTTAGGGTTCTGAGTTTTCATCGAGTCTTTTTATTCTTCTTTGAGTGAGGTTGTTTGAAATCTCTTTAGCTACCGCCACAGAACTAGGGTTTCATTACCACAAATCACTTTGCCCTCGAGTCAAATTGGTTGTCACAAGAGATGTGGTCGAGATGAAGTATGTGGGTCTTGAATACTGCCATGAATCTGCCGAGACCACAGAGTAGTAAAAGGGGCAGTTGTGTTCAATCCATAATTACTAGGTTCGACCGAACCTGAAGCAAATCCGGTTTGACCCAAATTTTTATAAACTTCCCAATAAATGTGATCCAGTTCGCCGGATTTTTATTGATAAAATAATTTTAAAACCCTAAAAAAAACCTTAAAAACTCTTAAAGTTCAAAACCCTAAACCTAATCGTTAACTTGAATGCTTATAAAAGCCATAACCCTATGCACTGGAAAAATACAAAGCAGTCTGAGTCTTTGTGAACTGGAGGAGTTTGAAGGAGGATTTACGGGTGATTTTGTCCCTTTGAGAGCTCCCTTGGCAGTCTGAGTCGTGGAGGCATTTGGCAGAGGAGGTCGTGATTTGAAGGAGGATTTTGATGGAGGCATTTGGCACGGTTTGGCGGCGACGCTCGTTGAAGCTCAACGTGCAGGTGACAAAAGCTTCGCACGAGGTCGACGAAGCTCCATAGGTGGTCGGCGAAGCTCGCAACTCATTAGGGGCTCAACAAGACAATGCTTCGGCCAGGTAAGTTTATAGTTTAGGTTAGATTTAATTTTATATAGTTTAAAATTGCATACGATAGTTAGGTTGGATTTTTAGGCTTAATATGAGAATATAAGACTTATTTATAAGGTGCCTAACTACAAGTTGGTTGTAACTAAATCAACCATTTTGTAACTATTTCTTTTATAATAAATAGACGGACACAGTCTCAAATGTGTGCAATCCGCCTTCTCTTCATTTCTTCCTTGTATACGTCTTCTAACAGTGGTATCAGAGCGAGACCAAGTGAGGAAAGAAAGAAGGAAAGAAGAACAGTCCCATTAGGGCACACTAAAGAAGAAAGACATTTTCCTTTTGAAGGTCAAAGTAAATACTGAAGAAGTTTGAATCGAAGTGAAGGCACAGTCGTAATCGAAATAAACAGTTGCGGTTTTTCTAGGGCATTTTCGAAACATTGAACTTGTAGTCGTGAGCGAAAAGGGTCGAAGGGCATTTTTGGATTACATACAAAGTCACAAGCCGAAAATTTACAGTTGCAAATGGCACGTTTTTCAGGAAAATAACAATATTTTCGAGAACGAAATAAGACGTGAATAGAGTCATGATTCACAAACATTTGAAGGCCATTACAATCACAAATTGCAAGGGAACAAACGTTTTCCACAGACATAGGGCAAGCAAGACAGAAGCAAGATACAGTTACCGAGGGCATAACGTGCAGTCATAGTGAAACCCTGTCTGGTTGGAAATCTAAAGACGGTACCTATGCCAGGGCACGGAACTGTGCAACTAGTATTTTTTATTTTTTTGTTTACTCATTTCCGAAAATATGCAGTTGTATTTATTCTATTTTATTAAAATGGAAATTCCTGTAGAAAAAAATTCTGGTCTAAATTTTCATACATGGAGAGTGAAAATACAAATGCAACTTATGAATAAAAATTTGTGGAGCATTGTAAACGGGAAAGAGACAACACCTACCGATGCATCGAAATTGTTAGATTGGCAACGCAGAGATGATAGAGCGAAAGGTATTATTGGCCTTGCTCTCTCCAACTCTGGACTTCATCATGTAGACCTAGACAAATTGTCGAAGGACATTTGGGATACTCTAAATCAATTATTTGGAGCGAAAGCAGTCAATGCCAAATTTTCCCTAAAACTTCAGTTATATAGGTTCAAAATGGATGGAGTCTCTATGTCAAGCCACATCAATAATCTAAGGTCCCTGATCAAACAACTAGCAGAAGTCAAAGTTGCGATTGAGGATGAGGATGCCAAAGCTATCCTCTTAAATAGTCTGTCTTCAAAATACAACAACGTAGTTTTTACCCTCAATCAAATTCAATCTCAATCTCTAGATGATATGATAACAACTCTTCTAGCTGTGGAAAAACAAACTACAGAGGATGCAAAAGGTCATTCCCAACAAGAAAGTGCATTCTATTCTAGAACCAGAAAATATCATAGAAGATCAGATAAAGATAAGCTGGAGATTGAATGTCATTATTGTAAGAAAAGAGGTCACACAGCAAGGGATTGTCGTGTTCGAGCCAATGATGTGCTCAAGGGTAAAGTCATATCAAATACAACCAATAAAGCCATGGTTAAAGACCCACTGGATACAAAAGGTAGTAAGGACAGTGACGAATACACAATATAAAGATGCTCTAAACTTTGAAGGCAAGAAAAGATACAAGGTAGATAAAGCTCAGTATGGATGGTTGCTCAAATAGTTCGGGAGACTGTGGATCTTGGGAATTATACCCTCATGAGGGTCATGAGACAACTTGATAGAGCTTGTGGATGGCTCAGTATGGATGGTTGTCCAATAATTCGGGAGATCTGTGATTCGGGAGTTCGGGGAGGTGGAATCCGGGAACTCGGGAATTCAGCTCGGGAGCTACACCTTTACGAAGGTCATGAAGCAACTTGATGGAGCCCTACCTTATCATAGCATTGCTTTCAAAGTGAAAGTGTTTGAAGATAGCATAGTTTTGTTCTGTTAGATTGTTTGTTTTTGCTTTATGTAGAATAAGTCTTAAGAGGGGGTATGAGAATATAAGACTTATTTATAAGGTGCCTAACTACAAGTTGGTTCTAACTGGTTGTAACTACATCAACCGTTTTGTAACTATTTCTTTTATGATAAATAGACGGACACACAGTCATAACTAATTTAGCTATTAAGTTATTAACTAAAACTTAGATTTAAAATGTACCATGTTAATTTAAAATGTTAATAATGTTCTTTTATTTAAAATGTTATTTTTTATAATATTAATAATCTAATTAATAATTAAATAAATTTATGTATGTTATTATTTATTTTTAAAAATTATTAGCTATTAATTTATTAACTTAAGTAACTAAGGTAAAAATTTATTTAACATGATTAAAAATAAAAATTTATAATTTAGTATTATTAATTATTTATTTAAGTAAATAATTAAGTTTTATTTTTTATAATATTAATAATATTAATTAATAATTAAATAAATTTATGTATGTTATTATTTATTTTTTAATGTTATATTTTTTAATTTTTTTAATATTTATTTTTTAATGTTATATATATTTACTTTTATTTTTTAATGTTGTTTATTTTATAATATTAATAACAATTAACTACGGTTGCTTACATTTTGTTATATTTTTTTTAATTTTTCGTAATATTAATCATTAATAACTAAATAAAAATATGTTATTAACGTTAATTTTATAACGTTAATAACTATATATTATTCTTTAGTTATTAATTTAGATATTTTTTTATCTTTATATTCTATATTTTTTAATATTTTTATTATATTACGTAAATAATATTTTTTAAATAAATAATAAAATCAAAATTCGATAAATTATTTTATTTTTCACAATTTATTATTTCATTTTTAATAGTTTAATTTTAAATACTAATTATGATGATCTCTTAAATTTGTCGTCAATAAAAATTATATGTATTGAAAATGTTTATCATTTTTTGCAGGAAGGGTACCTTATCAACAACACCATGGCAAGTCGTGCGTTGGAGATGAAATACATTGTCCAGCGAGACGATAATCCCAGAAATATGAGATGCACTCTATGTAATTCAAATATCACAGGCATTGTAACAAGGGTTCGTAGTCATTATATTAGGGGGCGAGATGTGAAGACTTGCCTAGTAACAAAAGAGGAAGGGAAGTATGTTGAATTCGTTAATCGAATTCGAAGCAAATATGAATTGAAGACACTTGCAACAACTACAAAAAAAGCCAAAATCCAAAGCAGTATGTCACAGATTGGCTCTTTTAGTAGCTCAGCTCCTTCATCAACATTTGCCCAAGGAAGTAAAAGTGCACAGGGGATGTCTCAGGGTTCATTGAAATCGTTGTGGAAGCCACAAGAAAAACATGATGTTGACAAATTGGTGGCTTGGTTTTTTTATGCAAATGCCATCCCTTTCAATGTTGTTCGAAATCCCCATACAAAAGCCATGGTAGAGGGGATTGCGAGTTTTGGGAAAGGTTATACAATGCCGTCTTTTGAAATCCTTAGAACTACTCTGCTAGAAGAGGTGTCATCAATATCTAGCGAACTAGATAATATGAAAAAGAATTGGAGAAAATCAGGGTGCACTGTAGTAAGTGATGGGTGGTCTGATACAAAACGAAGGCCCCTCCTAAACATTCTGACACAATGTCCAAAAGGTGCTATGTTTATCAAATCAATTGATACAAGCAAGGAGGTAAAGACTGCAGATTTCATTTTCAAATGCATTGAATCTGCCATTCTAGAGATTGGAGAAGAATATGTAGTCCAAGTTATTACAGATAATGCAACAAATTGTAAAGCAGCAGGTGAACTTCTTATGGCTAGGTTTCCTCATCTGTTTTGGACCCCATGTGCAACTCATGTTTTAGATCTTTTGCTTGAAGATCTAGCAAAGTTAGAGTGGGTAAATAATGTTGTTAGAGAAGGGAAACAAATTTCCAAATTCATACTTAATCATCGCTTGACCTTGAGTTTGTATCGGTCATTTGCAAAGCGTGAACTTCTTTCCCCTGCTGAAACAAGATTTGCATCTAATTTTATCACTTTGCAGAGAGAGGTGGAGGAGAGGACAACTATGAGAAAAGTTGTGGTGAGTGAAGAATGGGCACAATCTAAGCTTTCTAAGGAAAGCCTTGCAAAAGATGTTGAGAGAATCATCTTAGGAAGTTCATTTTGGGAGAGCGTTGAGAAGGCCTTAAAGGTGTTTGAGCCACTTGTCCAACTGTTGAGATTGGCTGATGGCATGAAACCTTGCATTAGCTTTGTGTATGAGGGCATGGAGCAAGCAAAGGAACAAATAAAAAAAGTACTTGCAGATGATTCTGAAGTTCAACGAATATGGGACATTGTGGACATACGTTGGGACATGCTACATCGCCCTATCCATGCAGCGGGGTGCTATTTAAATCCTAAGCTTATAGAGGTGGATCATGATGCAGATGAGGAGGTAAAGAACGGTGTATTGGAAACTATAAACAGGTTGGTTCGTGATGATGATGAGAAGGCTAAGGTGAGAAGGCAACTCACTATATTCAAGAACCAAGAGGGCATGTTTTCTCGTAAGGAGGCACAAGAAGACATCCACTGCATGGATCCCCATTTATGGTGGCAGACTTATGGTTCTTCTACTTCAGAGCTTCAAAAGCTTGTCGTGCGTATCCACAGCCAGTGTGCCAGTGCTTCAACATGCGAAAGAAATTGGAGTACACATGATTTGATCCACACCAACAAGAGGAATCGACTAGGAGCTAAAAAACTCTCAGATCTTGTGTTTGTCCACAACAATTTGCGTTTGCTTGAGAACAATCTTGCAAAAGAAGATGGCGAGTCTCACTTTGAAGAATCATCCTTGGAAGAAATTCAAGAAATCATTGATAGTGATGATGAACATGGATTAGATGATGGTGCTAGTGCTAGTTTTGATTTTGAAGAAGGCTTTGATGTTGAAGCAGGTTTTGATGTTGCAAATGTTTGAAACTTTTAAGTTTCATTTCAGTGTGGAGCTTAGGCTCGAAACCATGCCTCTCTTTTAATCTTATTAAAATTTCAAACTCTTTTGCATTTCTCAATTCTACAAACTTTAATTTTATGTTTTTATGATGATGATGATGATGGTGATGGTAGATGGATATTTTTTTGTATGATTTGTCTATATATAATAATATAAGTATACAATAATATAAATATATAATAATATAAGTATATATATTCTGAAACAATAGCTTTCATGTTATAGCAGCTTTGTTGATTCTAGAGTAGCAGAATTCATTAAGGATCTCATTTATGAGAATCATTATGCCATATTGGTACATATAATATTTGCCCCCATTTTTGGGTGTTGAGCTCTATCTTATCAACTATGCTTTCCCACCATGATCTAACCTTTATGGTTAGCAGTCTGATGGCATATGTGACAAGTCTTTCATTTCCTCAATCCTTACGACTAACCTCAAAATTCTTCATGATACAATCACCCCAAAGCACGATTATGCCATAAGGATCTTTGATCTTTTTGATATTGTGCAAGTATCCATTGCTATTGGCTGATCTAAGTTGTCTTAGTGTGGGGAGATCTGAAAGTGGTTCTTCCACATTGATGTCTCCTAAGCTTTCACCTATATCCACCTTGGCGATCAGCTCTTCTACTTCTTCCTAATCTTCAATTGGGGTTTCATGGCTTGATTTTGAACTTTCTTCGTAATCTTTTTAAGGGGATTCTTCACCGATTACTGCAGTTGCTTCGACCTTTGAAAGTTCAAGTTCTTCTTGCACCCAAGCTACAACTTCTATTTCTTGACTGGGTTGTTCCAGAAAAGTTACCTTCTTCTAGAATTCTCTTTCTATCTGCTTGAGCCAGCCAATGTCATTGTAATGTCCTCTTTTTCGAATTAATCCATTTAGAAGACTTCTAGCTCATTCCACTTCATGTGGGCTGAAAGAAGGTGAGCAAGGAAGTACTTGTTGATGTTTTTTAGTTTTCTTTGAGCATTTACCATTTTCTTTCATGGTTTCTCTCACTAGCTAGGTCGGCTTGGTTGAGGGAGTAAAAGGCCAAAGACAAAAAAGAAAAGCAACATGGTGTTTGGCACCACCAAGAATATATATAAGGAGTCGCTTGGGCTCATTTTGGGAATGCATCTTTATTATAATTTTACATTACCTGGTTTTGGGGCTGATTGCTCTATTTCCATTCCACTAGGGGGCGGAAATCCTTTGGTATGGCTTCACAAGGAAGACAAAACCCTTCCTTGATAATTGGAGAGCAAAAAATCTTCAATTAATTGTTCCAAGTGCTTCAAAGAGGTGGATAAAAGTTATTTTCAGTGAGGGTTTGGTTCTAAGGTGAAATTTAGCCCCTCTCCTAGGGGAGCAACCCACCTTGGGGAAGAGATTGGTGGTTTCTAGGGCATGGAACCGATCAAATCAGCCATCATTGCATTCTCCATATTTTTGGCAGCCAAAATCTACTTTGTACTTCAATTTTAGGGATTGGAATCATTCATTTCCAGCCATTTCATAAGAGCATACTCTGCTGTCATTTATTTAATTTCCAGCTGTGTTTAAAGGCTGATTTCTTCGTTAATAATTTTCTAAAATATTTCTAAAGTGCCTCTATATACTTCAAATATTGTGAATGGTGATATTTCGATGCATCGTTGTTTTTTCTTGCTGTTAAACTAAAAATCAAAGTGTTGTTCACTGCTGTTCTATTTCCCAATTGGCTGATATAAAAAATCAGAATATATCTCAGTTTGGATTTGTGTTATTTCATTGCTTTTCAGTTCATCCCTAGAAAGGGACATTACTGTTGGTAGAATAAAAACTAAGAAAGAGAAAAGAAGACACGCCTACATTGCTAGAATGGACGCAGGTAGAGTATATTTATTCAGGAGAAGGTGGTTACATTTAGTTAGCAGTTAGAGGCAGGTACAACTGCATAACCAAACATAACAACTATATATATTCAAAACCCCCTGTCATGTCCCTTTTTTGAAGCTGATTTACGAAGACCTTAACTCATTCTTCTTTCGATGCTCCATCTATTAAGAGATCAGAGGGAGGTTTCATTGTCTCTTCCATGAACATCCTACGTTCACGACCTTCTTCAGGTATTATGATCAAAGGTGTCTCGCTCTCTATTTACAGGAAGCCATTAAGCTCAGTGACAGGGCCCTCCATCCTCCTTCCAAGGAGGCTACTACTCGACAGATCACATCTTTCTTTGATTTGTTGTCGGGTGTGAGGGGCACTAAGCGGGGACATGACCCTAGTGGAGATCCCCTGGCTAGATCTGATAGGATTAAAGGAGCTTCTTCCTTGACCAGAGATTTCCGGATTCGTGCACAGCCAAGAGCTCCCTCTTTTAGACGACAGACCACCAGGTCCACCCAGAGAGCTCGACATTCCACAGAACATGGGCGTCTCCAACAATTTCCAGTACCTGACACCAGACAGCAGCACATCACCAATTTCTTTTTAGCTGACCTTGGGCAACAGTTGTGAGGGTTGGTGTCGAGGCCTTTCCCTCCACCTTCCTCTCATCCCTTGCGCTCTCTTCTTCTTCTTCTTCTTCTTCTTTTGTTGTTTTCGAAGACCCTCTTGGGTTTTCCCTATTGTTTTTGCTTTGCTTTGTATTGTACAGTCCCATTGACCTGTCTTTGTGGTCACTCATTGGACATTTAATACAATTATCTTATCTTATCTTATCTTATCTCCCCGTGGGTCTAAGGAGGAAAGCAAGGGGAAGATCTGAACTATATCTTTATGGTTGTTTTATTTCTTATCATGTATCATTTTGGGAAGCCTAGTGCTCTAATAGAGAGACTTAAGTAGTTAGGAAATAAAGGTATTATGAGCATGTAGGCTGCAAATACCATTTATATAATTAAAAGCACTTACTGGTCGGTCAACATTTTATATTGTAAACAACACTTTTTGTGGCTATATAAGGAGGTCGCTTGGGCATTATTGATTTATGTTTTTGGTGATTATTCTTATCTTGGTAAAAGTTCGCTAGTGTAGCCCTTTTACTCTCTCTCTCAAGGATGAAAATCGTTGGGTTGAGGACATCATCGAAGGACGAAAACCCTTGATTGGGAAACTTTTGAAGGTCGAAAACCCTTCATGAGATTTTGTGTGTGCAAGTTGGTTTGAAAGGCAATAGAGTATTTATTTCTTCCATGTTTAGTCTCTTTGGGGCCATATTATCTTTGTTTAGAGTGGAGCGACCCACTTTGGAGTGGAAATTTGGTATGTGTGATGTTAATTTGATTCTGAAATTACTAGCTTGTTCTTCATAATTTGCAAGGCCTATATCTTGAGTTTCATGAATTTTGGAGCTTCCTAAGTTGAATTGTGAATTTTTAAAGTAACGTTGCAGACAAGGGTTTTGTTGAAATTCATATCTCCATATCTAGGGTATTAAAAATCAGATTTCTTGCATTATATGATTGTTGATATATCATAATTTTAGAGACGTAAGTAGAGCTGATTGGAAGGGTTTTGAAGGCATGAAGGTGGGATTGGAACCCCAAAACAGGTCGCTGCCCTAGAAAAGGGTTTTATTTGCAGATTTACAGGTTTACAACAACAGCTCAATAATCTGATTTGTGAGCTTTTGGTCACTTGAGTCCCCCCCAAAAAGGACACTACACACCCTCTTAAAGACTAACATGGAAACAATACCAAGTTTATCTCTACACTTGACAAACAATAAATGATTTGTAAACTTTCTACTTGGAAAATTGTTTACAAAATCACAAATTATATTGTTGTTCTACTTTCCAATAGAAAATAACAATTGAGCTTAGTGAATGAATTAATCATGCTTTAGAACTAGAATTTGCAGTTAAAGAAAAACAGAATCTTACACACATATACCAAGGATTTTTATCCTAGAAACCTCTAACGGAGGAAAACCAGTCGGGAAGGGCAAAATAACTCTTTCTTCCCTTTTTTTTTTATTGGCCAATATATAAGAGATACAGACTTTACAATAAGTGAGAAAGGAAATAGACAATGTCTCACACTTCCTCCCAACTACTTGATTGCTCTGTTCTCAAACTCTTTCTTCTACAACTCAAATTCCAGCACTAGAACTCTTGCACTACTCCCATGAAGTCTCTTACTTCGATGCCCAAACTCTTCTTCCCACACGTATTTATAGCCTCTTACATGTCCTCCCGTGCACTGGAGGATGGGAAAGGTCATGGAGGAGAAAAGCCACGGACAAATTTTCCAATTCTGGGACTATTCGTTTCAAATTTTATTTTTCTGTCTGAAAGTACCCACACCCCCGCCCAACGCAGACTGGCGGTCGCAGGACCGCCGCCCTAGCTGGGCGGTGGTTACAGGAACCGCCATTCTGCATAGGGCAGTAGTTTTGCTAACTATGCTCTACATAAACCTATTTTCTTAAATATATTTTCTTTCTTCATTTTCCTTCTTGGTGCTGGTAGATCTGATGAAGTAGAGCCATTTTTTGATCCCTATGGATCACACCTCCCCTGCTTTAGGAGGCTTTTGGTCCCACAAAATCTTAGTGGGGGAGTAGATGAGGAAATAATTCCCTCACTTGCTCCTTCGAGTACCACCGGGCCTGTCTTGGTGTCTTTCCTTTCAGTCCAACCTACCAAGACTCCTGTGGACCTCTCTCGTAGTCTCTCTAACCTTCTGCTGCAGCACTACATCCTCCTCCAATTCACCTCGTGAGTCCAAGACGCAATCTTCTATGGAAGGTAGCAATTGTAATCCTTCATCTTCATCAAGCATGGATGGCTCATATAGGTGCAAATTCTCACAATTTACTACTGAGTACATCCTCATAAATGGTGGCAAATCAAGCCAAAAGGCATTTTCTCCAACCTGCTCCAATATGGTGAAGGGTCCATATCATAGTGGCTTGAGCTTCCGTGCTTGACCTTGTAGTCTCTCCTTGCTCAAGTAAAGCCAAACTCTATCTCCAACATGAAGCTTATGCTCTCTCCTGTGTTGATCGTGTCTAGCCTTGTACTTGGCTTGGGATTTCTCTAACTGTTCTTTGACCTTGAGATGGATTTGTCGGATCCTCTCAATGAATTTGTTTGCTCTAGTCACCTATGTGTCTCGTGTCTCCTCCTCATCCTGTTGCGCAACTGCTATGTCCAGTGGATTTGTAGGTAGATATCCCAAGCATGCTTCAAACGGTGACTTCATGGTGGATGTGTGTACTGCCCGGTTGTAGGAATGTTGAATGTAGGCTAAGGACTCATCCCAAGTCCTTGGGTATTTGCTATTATACCCTCTGATCAACTATACCAAAGTCTTGTTCACCACCTCTGTCTGTCCATCATGTTTGTGGATGGAAAGTTGTGCTCCTCTATAACCTGGTATCCATCTTGTCCCACAAAGTAGTCCAAAACTTCCCCAAGAACCTGGAATCCCTGTCAGAAACAATAGACTTTGGCAAGCCAAAATGCACCCATACATTAGCAAAGAAAAGATTACTGCCTCATGTGCTTTTACTGTCTTTTTACATGCCATAAGAATACACATCTTACTGAATCTATCAACAACAACATAGAGATAGTCATGGCCATGTTTAGACATAGGTAATCCTCCTACAAAGTCCATAGAAATGTCCTCCCATGGATGAGTAGGTACTGGCAAAGGCATATACAAACCCTCCTTCCTAGTCTTAGGTTTGTTGGTACAACAAAGTTTACATCCACGTATAAATTTTGATACTTCTTCTTGCATATTGGGCCAATACACGTACCTTTGCAAGTGGGCTAGGGTCTTACCAACACCGAAATGTCCCACTACTTTCGAGGTATGTGCTTCCCTCATCAATAGAAGTCTTTCTTCTTTCGGCACACAAAGCTTCCCCCATCGGTAGAGCAGCCCGTCCTTGAGATAACAATCTTCAATCCCCATCCTTTCAGCCCCTTGGGACTGCAACTGCTGAAATGTCACCCCAAAGTCTCTGTCTGGGCATATGCCTCTCCGTAAGCTTCCTTTGTGAAGGGCTCGATCTGAGAGATAGTGGCCAAGCAGGAGATTTTCTCCTGTGTAGGCGGCCTAGACAACATGTCTGCCACCAAGTTTGTACTACCCTTCTTGTATTTGATCACCAGATGGAACTGCTGAAGGAACCCCATCCATTTGTAGTGCCTTGCCTGCTGCAATTTAGACTGTGCTTGCAAATACTAGAGAGGTTTGTGGTCAGTGTGCACAATAGTTTCTTTACCCAACAAATAATGCTTCCATTTTTTAATTGCCTGAACTAGTGCATACATTTCCTTATCATATATTGAATATCCTCTAACTGATGAAGTAAAGGTCTCAGAATGATAACAGACTGGCTTACCTCCCTGTAGCAACACTGCTCCCATAGCATAATCGCTGGCATATGTCTCTACTTCAAAGGGCTGCTGCAAATTAGGAAGAGCAAGTACTGGAGCATGACTAATCTTGTACTTCAATAACTCAAAGGATTTATCTTGTTCCTTACCCCAGTCAAAACCCTTACTCTTTGTGGCCACTGTGTGTAGAGGTGTTGCAATCGCGGAGAAGCCCGGAATGAACTTCCGCATGTACTGTACTGCTCCCACAAAACTCCTAGTCTTTGTGGCTCCTATTGGTGTTGGCCAGTTGGTGATGGCTTCCACCTTCTTCGGATCCACTCATAGCTCTCCTCCTCCAACCACGTGCCCAAGATAGACAAGTGACTGTTTGGAAAATTCACATTTCTTCATATTGCATAGCAGTTGTTTCTCCTTGAGAACTTGCAAGACTTGCTGCAAATGAGTTAGATGTTCCTCCCATGTGGCACTAAAAATCAAGATATCATCCAGATAAACAATGACACATGAATCTATGAAATCCCGCAATACATCATTCATCAGTCTCATACATGTAGCGGGTGCATTACATAAACCAAATGGAAGTACTAACCACTCATACAAACCCTGTTTTGTCTTGAAGGTAGTCTTCCATATATCCTCCTCCTTCATTCTGACTTGGTGATAACCTGACTTGAGATCCAACTTCATGAAGAATTTGGCATGCTGAAGCTGGTCCAAGAGATCATCTATGCGAGGGAGTGGATATATGTTCTTTATGGTGATCTTGTTCAAAGCGCGGTAGTCGATGCACATTCTCCAAGAACCATCCTTCTTCGGCACCATCACAATAGGCGAACCACATGGTGAGGTGCTCAGACATATCACACCCTGGTCTAGTAGTTCCTGGAGTTGTTTCTTTACTTCAATACTCTCCAACAAGGATTGCCTATACAACCCGATGTTCGGTAGAGGGGACTCTGGCAATAGCTGAATCTCATGCTCTACTTCCCATTTTGGTGGTAACCCACCAGGAGCCTGAAAAAATTCCTGAAAAGACTGAATAATACTATCCAAATCTTGTTTTCCCTGGTTAGAAATCTCTGAAACTTCTACCCCATCTTGTTTATCCTTTAACAAAAGTAAACAAAATTGATTATGATTTTCCTGAATAAGTCATTTTGCTTGGTTAGCACTCACCATAGTAACATGTGTCTTACGCTGGTGTGCCCGGATGTTGTAGTTGATCCCATCCTTGACCCATCTATATCGGTTCTCCCTTCTCATGAATATAGCATCCCTAATATACAAGTAAGGACTCCTAAAAACAACATCAAATGTATCAAGTGGAATAACATCAGCCTCCAATACATCAATATACTGGAAATTATCCCAAACTTGACCTTACATCTTTTTGTTACCTGAATTTCAACACCCTTCTTCACCCAACCCAAAGGATAAGGGTGTGGATGCTCGTAAGTCTCAAGACCAAGCTTCTTTACAACTGCTTCAAAAATCAAGTTAGACTGAGAACCGGTATCAACCAAAGCATTTACCTTAGTTCTCTTGATCTGAATTTTGATCTGGAATAGTCTACTCATCTCCTCTTCCTGGCTGTCCATGTTGGTGGCCGTGCATCCAAGCCTCTCATCTACATCAGAGTCATCTTCAATTTCCACCTCCCCTTCTGTCTTTACAGCTGTCATGGACTTCTTTGAGTCCTTGGTTCGGTTCTTCGATGTAATTCCGTAGGTAACTTCTAACATGTAGCGTCAGTATGACCATTGATATCACAATACTTGCAAAAATTCTTGGGATCTTTACAAGTATTTAAAGTAGTCACAACTTGTTTACCTTTTCCTTTCCACTTACCTTTGTTACTTGTTTGCCCATGTTCTTTCTTCTGCTGATTTGTTGACTGCTTTACCTTTGGCTCTACTTCTCCTTGCTTCTTCTCATCATCTATATAGTATGCCTGCACACATGCCTCATTGAGATCTTTGGGCTTCGTGGAGATGACTTTTCTTCGAAGGTGAGTGTGAAGTCCTCCCAAGTACTTGGTCAGAATATCCTCATCCTCCAAGTCCATATTCAGCAACATGGCCTTGCCTCCAAAACTCCGTAGTATAGTCCTGCACACTTTGACCACTGCCTTGTCTAAAATACTGCCATTTAATCATTTGGTCAGTCTTTGGCCAATAGGATAGAAGTTAGCTCTAAGTAATTCTTTAAATTCTTGCCAAGATTTCACAATAGGACGTTTCTTCTTTTCACAAGTGGCTAGATGGGTTTCCCACCAAACCAGAGCGTGTCCCTCCATTTTGAGACGTGCAAAGGTGATCCTCTGTGCCTCAGTGACATTATGGACGCTAAAGTAGACTTCCAATTGTTTTAACCATTTATCAAGCAATTCTGCATCTACTTGTCCTTCAAAGCTTTTAATTTCAACTTTTTTTCAACTTTAAAAGGAGCATGATCAGATTTTACCTTCTCTCTTGCATTTGAAGTCTCTTCTTCACACTCTTCCCCATATTCTTCTCATCGTGGCTCCTCCCTATGCCAAACTTTTCGGCTAAGCCTCGAACCACTGAGTCCATGGAGTCTTGTTTAACAGAATCCATCTTCTGCAAATCTGCAAGTTCTTCTTGATTCTAAACATCCTATCCATCATGGTCTCCAGCATCTTGATTCTACGAACCAAGTTCTCTTCCTCCATTTGTCCCCGAATTCTCTGTTTCCACTTCCTTGTAGAAATATCTGGATCACAAGGTAAAGCCTCTTCGCCTTTAGATCTCATCACTGTCATACAAATCCAAGAACGAATACCACAATCCTGGATACTTGTTAGCTCTGATACCAAAATGATCTGTAAAATTTCTGCTTTGGAAAATTGTTCACAAAATCAAAAATTATATTGTTGTTCTACTTTCAAATAGAAAATTACAGTTGAACTTAGTGAATGAATTAATTGTGCTTTAGAACTAGAATTTGCAGAGAAAGAAAAAATTACACTCTCATCAATACCAACAAATTTTTATCCTAGAAACCTCCAGAGGAGGAAAACCAGTCGGGAAGGGAAAAACATCTCTTTCTTCCCTTTTTTTTTATTGGCCAATTCAAATTATAAGAAGATACAGACTTTATAATAAGTGAGAAAGGAAGTAGACAATGTCTCACACCTCCTCCCAGCTACTTGGTTGCTCTACTCTCAAAATCCTTCTTCTACAACTCTAATTCCAGCACTAGAACTCTTTCTCACATACTCATCATGCTTCTTCGATGATCCATTCTCTTGCTCCTCCTACAAGTATTTATAGCCTTCCCATGTCCTCTCATGCACTGGAGAATGGGAAAGGTCATGGAAGGAAGGGACAAAGACAAATTTTCAAATTTGTGACCATTCATTTCCATTTTATTTTTTCTATCCAAAGTGACAGGACCGCCACCCAACCAGATGATCATAGGACTTGCCACCCTGGCGGTGGTCTGACTAGGCATGTAAAGATCGCCGCCCAGGTTGGGTGGCGGTTCTGTAACCGCCACTCTGCACAAAGTGCGGCGGTTCTGTTAAAATGCAAACAAAACCTCCTTTTCTCCATTTTCTTGACTGATTCCTTCTTGGTGTTGGCTAATCTGATGAAGTAGAGTCCAAGAAACAACTCTTGAGCCAAAAGAGAAGATATGTCCAATGGTGGATTGCCTAGTATGCACTGATCCTCCCCAATCAGAGTCAGTATAGCCAATCAATCTGAGATCTGCAACTCTGATATAGAATGCCAAAGTCAAGAGTTCCTTTGACATATCTTAGAACTCGTTTTGTTGTTCCCCAGTGAATGAGTTTTGGTTTAGACAAGAACCAAGAAAGATAGCTAACAACAAAACATAGATCCGTTCGTGTAGTTGTGATATAGATCAAACTACCCACCAACTGTCTAGATAACAATCCATCCACCGATGGTGAATCATCATGAGCTGAGAGTTTCAAACCGACCTCCATAGGTGTAGAAGAAGAATTACAATCACACATCTGAAATTTATGTAAGAGGTTCATGGCATACTTAACTTGAGAAATGAAAATCAAGCAAATCTGTTGCCAAAATTCTACACCAAAACAATAGTGAAGGAGGCCTAAAGCCATCATGTCAAAAGCAACACATAAATTTGATTTTACCTATGAGTTGCAACATCTCCACTACCTGTGATGGCAAGAATCATCAACATAAACAATAAGAATCACAATGTCATCGCCATTGCTTTTGACATAGAGATTTGGATAAGAATGACTCCATGTGAAGCTTGAATCTCTGAGATGTTTATCTATTTTGATATACCAGGCTCAAGGAGCCTACTTAAGTCCATACGAGGACTTAATCAACCTGCATACCAGATGCTCAAAACCCTCTGAATGTGTCATATACACTTTTTAATCCAAATCACCATTTAGGAAAGCACTTTTGACATCCATCTGATATACTTTCTAGCCAAACTGAGCTGCAAAAGAAAGAAGTAACCGAAAAGTGACCATCTTCGTAGTAGGAGAAAAATTCTCCTCATAATCTATCCCCTCATGTTGCGAAAATCCATTCACAACAAGCCAAGCCTTGTACTTATCCAAAGTACCATCTACTTTACACTTGATTTTATACACCCATTTACAACCAATGGAGTGTTTCCCATGGAGGCAACGGTACC
The DNA here is from genome assembly GCA_019776745.2 of Taxus chinensis. Taxonomy (NCBI): domain Eukaryota; kingdom Viridiplantae; phylum Streptophyta; class Pinopsida; order Cupressales; family Taxaceae; genus Taxus; species Taxus chinensis. The sequence goes on along the minus strand of JAHRHJ020000122.1, from coordinate 1,159,422 downwards.
AACTTCCAGGTATTATTTTTAATCAAGGCATCATACTCTAGTTGCATGGCAGTTTCCCATTTTGGTATGCCTTGTGCTTCAGAGTATTTCTGGGGCTCATGAATATGAAGAATATTATAAGCTAGAGCAAATTGAGCTTGTTCGGAATAATCAATTTGCTTACTAGTTCGTCGAGACCCCTTAGCCATCTAAGAGAGGAGACAATTCTTCCTCAAATTCTGAATAGTGGAGTAAAACCACTTAGGTCGCCTTTGAACTAAGGATGTGGGATCCACTGTTGTTCCCGTGGATTCTGGAAGAGAAACCAAAAGTTCCGGGGGAACCAACAAGTTGATTTCCCAGAGACTTAAAAGTTTCAGATCTGAAGATTACATCAGATTGTCCTAGAGTCTATGTGAGGAGTATGAGAAGGACCATGCTCATCATTAGGCAAGAAAGTAGAACCAAACTCCATTATCACCCCTTGGTTGATTAGCTACCCCCAAATTGTTGGTACCCTTGCTAATTACGCCAAAGCAAGGACTTTGTTTCTTTTACATCAACATCCCATTACTAACAATATCTTGTTACTGACAAGTATCAATCAATCTATAGGCTTTAAAATGATCACTATAACCAAGAAAAGAAATATCTAGAACATTTGGAAAACTTACTCCTCTTATGATGCAGGAACCAAAGTATATACCAGCTAAACCAAAAACACAAAATGTTGATACCTTTAGTTTGATTGTGGACCAAGCCTCTTCCAGTGTAATGTCAATGGCAAAGGCTTTCGCAAGGACTCTGATTGAGAATATATATAGGTGGTTGGTTAACAAAGTCTTCTCCCTAATACTTTTATGGCACTCCTCGACTAGCGCATCATGCAACCTTGCCATCTCCATGATGGTTCTGTTAACGTCGTTCTACCACCCCAGTAATGTCCCCATTAACAAGCAAGTGGCCTAAGGAGGTTCTGATCAAGCTGGCTTGAATCCTTCTGTCATGCTCAAACAATACTGACGTTGAAAATGGTTATTGAGGTATGAACTGCACCCCCCACTATCAATTATCAATTAGTGCTTTGATCCTAGACAGGTACTGGTTTGAGGTTCTGCAACCGAGGCCTTGAAGTGACCAATAAAAGCAAAGTTCTGAGATGCTCCAAAAATAGATCACACATTTATGTTAGGATGGATCAATGCAACTATCAAGTGATGGGTGAATAATGCACTTTAGTTTCTACTTATTCATTGGGAGTCTTGCAAGGTGTAGCTTTTGGACAGTGATGACAAAGATCTTAAGATTTGCACTTTATTAATGCAGACTTTCTCCAGTGGGTCGATGGCGTCCGGGTCCGCTTTCCTACAACGAAATGGAACGAGAGATATAATGTTTTTCTAGGAAAGCGAGGGAGAAAACAACCATGTTCATCTATGACAGGCTGATTGAAGATGATTGAAGATTGAGAGCCATATCTCGCATGCCACACTGACATTGGTATTGCCTGCAAAAGTAAGGCATGCAAGTTGACCGCATGGCACGGAACAATAAGCTTCGGTATGAAGACTCTCCATGCCCAAGCTATCTCCACTGGCAAAGAACCTTCTTTTGCTGGTGATAAGATCACAAGGCAATATTTACTTGTAATAGCACACTTTTGAGGAGCTTTATTCAAGATTTTCCATCAGATTCTGGAATTAATCAGAAATTCAGATTAAAAGGATAAATTGACTGGAAATTCTTCACACAATTCAGTAAAATATTGTCCAATGAAAGATATATTATTTTATTAATTTTCTAGAGCCAAATCAACTCAGGCAATGTAAAATACCCTGCTAGAAATATTCTAATAATCTTGAAATTGTAGTAGTTATAAATAATTTGATTTGACCATTAAATATGTATAGAAATTCATACAAATGCAGATTTGGCATTTATAATGTAAGACAACTTGGAATATTAATTTTATATGATGCTAATATCATCCAACAATTTAAAAATATCACTAGAACAAGTTGTACCTTTGTAATAAATGACATAAATAAGATTTGAAACAATTTGATCCTCAATATAATAATAATCTATAATTATAAATAGTTTTAAGTCAAAAGTGAACCAGGTTTTCATCCATCACAATGGACCTCACAAGGGGGTTTCATCCCAAGTGGAGAAAAATGAGAGTTCACTCTCAAAATTTGATTTTACAAATGAAAGTTGATATATCAAATGGCTGCACTTAGTCCCCTATTTATACTTTTCCTTCTTGGCACCAAAATATAAAAGACATGGCCACTCCCTTATGACCATTCATTATGCCTTAATAAACAAGGCCGACCCATATAGTCTTCACTAATGACACTTTAAAATATTCATAAAATAATGAAATACATATTATCAACTTCCTCGTTATCTTCTTCAATTCGACCAAGGAGGAGGGATATTAGGAAGATCCAATTATGCCTTCGAATTTGGGAAAAAGGGACATTACAATCCTACCTCCCCAAGATTTCTTGTCCCCAAGCAATCACAATCGCAATACTTGGAGCCCATATGATCCTTGTAATCTTCATTTTTGTATCTACAGCAAGAAGTAAACTCCTTAGAAAAAACATGAGTGTCGAACAACTCTCCTTTAGGTCATGTGATTGTCTTCTTGCTTGTGAAAAATCCATATTATTTATGCATTTGATGGACTGCCCCAAGTACAATATTGTAATCAAGCATTCTCATTTCAAAAATTAAAATTGAAATGGCTGATTTCCCTTCCCAAGTGTCCACCCATGGGCCAAAATTAATTTCCAACAAGGAATTCATCAATTGCATGGCTAAAGACTGAGCTATGGAAATGATAGGAGAGAATCATGGTGATGTCAATTGCAAAAATGATGGGACAAAAACTTGTACATTTCACAAATTCTTTCCCAATATGAAAGAACATCAATGACTTCCATGTGTCTGAAACTTCATCCTCAATTTCAGAAAACTAAGAATGACTCAGATATATAGCTGAAAGTGAAGAATTCATACCATATCCCTTATTTCTTTCCAAACCTTTTCTTGAAGCCTAGAAGTTTGTGGATATGTAAGAAAACACATCATTTTAAACACCACAACTGTTGCTCAAAATCTGAAAAGGGAATTCTCTTTCCATGCAAGGTGTAAGCCCTATGATCCATCCTTCCTTGTGCCAATGATGTTTTCAAATGTTAAAAGAAAATGCCCCTTCGAAAATGTTGCATTATTCCCCATGTTGCAGGAGTCTCATTTCCCTCCTCAATTCCATGAGCTCACAAGTTCTAAAGAGTCATATTGGGCTACTCCTAACTACTTAGAAATTATAATTTGAGATCAGACCTTTTCCTTTGGAACCACTCAAGAGCATCAAAATCAATTTCCTCGATTGGATTTACATGGCCATGTCTCAAGATATAAAATTTTGGATTCAAATGAACAATGGTGTACCAACAAGTTTACGCCTACCAATTTTTTGAGTGGATCTTTAGAGAGTGACACAAGGGTCTATCCTTCCTTGCTACTTTATGATCTTAACTCTTGAGCATGCATGAGCCTTGGGAGTTTTCTCTATAGTTGCAAGGATGATGAGAGTACCCCTTGCCATTATTAATGTGCACCCTATCCTTCTGCCCATATTTGAATCAGGATTTTTGATTTCCTCCCAAAGTCAACTCTTTAATATATGATGATAAATCCTATGGAGCCAATAAATCTGAGTTCCATGTCATATAATTTCACAAAGATCACTAAACCAACCCTTTTATGGACTCTCGCAACAAGGCTTGAGTCAAAACTTCTTTGATACAAACTTGGCAATATCTTGGTTGGAAATGCTAATTGTACCATGTTTTGAGCTTTTCAAGAGTTGTTTGGGCTCCTACTAAAATGCCATGTATTGCCTTATTGCTGCTCACAAACGGACCTTATCGGGCCCAAGAAATGTTGTCCTTTTATCCATTCTTCATCTTGGAAATGAGTTAACTCATTGTGATGATCCTATGGACACCAAATATGCTTCTTGATTCACCACCCTTTCTTTCTTCTTTGGAATGTCTGGTGTCACTTTTATCTTTTGAGGGATTTTTTTATGGACCATTGCACATTTTCATCTTGTAGGTTTCATTCGTTCCTATCAGCACCTTCTTGTTCTTTGTTTCATATTTAATCCGCCAGTGTCACTTATCTTTTGATATTTATGTCAATCACCTTTAGGTGGAATGTCCATCTCCCTTTGTGCTTGTTCTTCGAATTTCTCTGCCATTGTAACTTGGAATTTCTTCTCCTCTCTCTTTTTGTGACCTGGCATGCCTAGGCTTAGGCCTAGATCTTCCACTATCCAATTCCATGAATTATGTGAATGACATTGCTTCACATTTTTTGGGCAAATCCATTTTCTTATAGCCTGCTTCAACATTTCTCTTCCTGTGGTGCTTGAATCTTCTTCTGGTAGGACTTCAACTCTGGTCTTTGGACTCGATCCTCAGGTGAAATGATGGTTTGTCCATTACATCATTCCACTTGAAATTCCTTCATCTTGTTGAGCTTTGGTTCCACAAATTTTTGATAGTGATATGGCAAGAAGCTCCATTGCTTTTGTTAATCTTTCTTGTCCCACCATATTTTTTCCATCTTAGCTTCCTTTCCATTTCCTCTTTTTTTCCCTTGAAATCCAACTCTGATACCACTGTAATAACCCTTTTGAGGGTTTTATCAAAATATTTAGAATTTTGGAATTAGATTAACTGAATTTAGATTGCAGCAGACTAAAATTTCCTTGAAATGTTGGAAATTCTTCACAAACTTCCAATAAAATATTGCCCAATGAAAGATATATTATTTTATTAATTTTCTAGAGCCAAATCGACTTAGACAATGCAAAATTCTCTGCTGTTGAAATATTTTGATAATCTAGAAATTGCAGCAGTCATAAATAATTCTATTTAACCATTAAATATGTATAAAAATCCATGAAACTGCATATTTTGCCTTTATAATGCAATTCGTCTTGGAATATTAATTTTATATGATGTTAATATCATCCAATAATTTAGAAATCTCACTAGAACAAGTTGTAATTTTGTAATAAATGACATAAATCAGATTTGACACAATTTGATCTTCAATATAATATTAATCTGCAATTATAAATTGTTTATAAGTCAAAAGTGAGAGGTTTTCGTCCCTCAAAATGGACCTCACAAGGGGGTTTCGTCCCAAGTGGAGAGAAATGAGAGTTCACTCTCAAAATCATGATTTTACAAATGAAAGTCAATGTATCCAAATGTCTACCTTTAGTCCCCTATTTATACCTTTCCTTCTTGGCGCCAAAATAGAAAAGACGTGGCCTCTCCCTTATGACCATTCATTATGCCTTAATAAACAAGGTCGACCCTTATAGTCTTCACTAATACACTTTAAAATATTCATAAAATAATAAAAGACATATTATCATCTTCCTCTTTATCTTCTTCAATTCGATCTTGGATAGGAGGGAAACCAACAACCATGTTGGCTCTATGAAGGCAGGCTAGATATTTAAGGTTGAGATGGCCATATCTCGCATGCCACAAAACGTTGGTATTGCCTTCCACAATTAAGGCATGCAAGTTGACTGTGGCAAGATCAACAAGCCTATATAAACCACCATGCCCAATTCCCAGGGCAACAACCTTATTTTGCTTGATATCATACACAATACATTGTTTGCCAGAAAAGTGTATAGAGATATTAGGATTATCAGTTAGTTGACTGATAGATAATAAATTCTTGTTCATGTTAGGCACATATCTAACATTTTTCACAAGCAGTTTGGTATTATTATTTAGCACAATGCGCACATCCCCAATCCCTTCTACAACATGCGATCTCCCATCCCCTAAAGAAACTGAATCAGAAGAACATACATGAAAATCAACATACCAATCTCTTTGACATGTGAAGTGTCATGATGCTCTGAAATCAAAAAACTAGAAACGAGTAACGTTGTCATTATCCATGCAAGATGCCATGAGGGCAGATTCATCTTCTTACTTGTGTTCAACTGTTGCCACATATGCATGTCCCTTCTACTTCTTCAGAGCATTGAGTCGTTTCCGACAATCCTTTTTCACATGACCAAGTTTGTGACAATAGTAACACTTCACTTGAAATTTGGGAGGGGAAGTAGATGTCTCAGCTTGTTGCTTCCACTTTCCTTTGGACTAAGCAACGGTCTCAGATTGTCTAGAACTGGACTCTTGATCTTGTGTCTATCTCCGTTCCTTTTGCAACACGTAGGAACTCACCTTGTCAATCATAAGAGTTTGACTCTCAGCCATTATGGAGTACCTCCACAAATGACTCATATGAAGAAGGTAAGTTGTTCAAAACCAAAGACAATCATCATCGTCCACCTTTTCGTTAATGGAAGATAATTAGTCTCCGAGGGCTTTCATCCGAAGTAGGCGCTCAAACAATAATCCACCTTGTAACTTTAAAGAAAACTATGCATTCTTTAGGTATAAACCCTATCCTTTCTCTGATGTCTGATATTTTTCTTTCAGACTTGTCCACATCATACTTGCCACAGTGGCATTTTGTACTTCCGGTATCATATCATCCGACACCGACAACTTAAGAAGTAATAGAGCCTATTTACGACGTTTGTCATAATCAACGAAGTTTTTCGTTGGTCAACCTTCGCTAACTATGATTATTTTATCACAATCACAAAATTCTGCAAGTGTTAGAATTTTATGGTTCCATACATTGAAATTTGTGCCCATTAATTTTTGCGAGTCCGGCAAATTCACGTTTGAAATATTTGCCATTTATTATTCCAAAAAATAGAAAAATTGGGAAATAATAAATAAAACCAAGAATCTTCTCTTGGCCTTGAATGGGATAATTGATTCCCTTTCGCTACGACAAGAATAACCCATATCTTGGAATTTGTGGCCGAGGTTGCAAGTAGGATTTCGAGACTCTTTGAACTTATTTTCGTTTCTTGTGCCCTTATTTAGAATCCTCAAGAGAAGTAACTTGATATTCGCAAATGTAGAAATCGCGACTACAGCGAATGGAGTTTTATCCCAGTCTACAAAAACTGCCACGTTTGTCTTCTGCAGACAAGTTCGACAAGCCCTCAAAAAACAGTATTCACAACTTTACATATATGTGATTAATGAGGTCAAAAATATTTGCCTGTCTATTCGCGACTGCCCTAGCAGAGTTCACAAATCAGACATGAATTTGACAAGGACGAATTCGATTTTATTCATTTAGCTTCGTGTTACACCTGGGAATCATGTTTTTCAAACCAGTAACCTAGAAGTCTTTGTAACAGAAGTTTTTCTTTCCTGTGAGCCTTCTTTAATAAGCGACGAACTAACTTCTTCAATTTGTGCCCCAGCAAGGTTTCCTCAAACACTGTGTTGAATTCGTATACCCTTCAAGGGATTCCTCGGGAAAATCTCTTTGATACCAATGTTAGTAGAAGAAAAACTAAGAGAGAGAAAAGACGACACAACTACACCGCTAGAATGGACACACACAAAGTATATTTATTCAGGAGAAGGTGGCTACATTTAGTTAACGGTTAGAAGCAGGTAAAACTGCATAACCGAACATAACAATTATATATTCAAAAAATACAGTGATATCAGAGCTTCAATCTTCCCAACTTGGAGGGTTTAATTCAAGAGTAGATAAATGGTGAACATACATTTTGATGATGCTAGGGTTGAGAGGTTTTCTCTAGGAAAAGAAAGATTAGCGAATAAGATGGCGCGGCTGATCCATGCCATGCAAAACCTAAATGGTGAAGGAATCTCTTCAAAGGCAAGCAATAATATTTAGCCACCAAGAATCATGAGTGGTTCTTCATCTAGGTCATTCTGGCCTACCTTCCTCTCGAGAAAGGAAGTCATTCCAGTGGTTGAAACACAACATTCAATGAGTCATAACATTGTGACCAACTATGCGGAGTATTAAACCCTTCCAGCTAAGATTTGTGATGCCATATGTAATATCCCTGATTTCTGAAACTGAAAATAAACTAAAATAACACAACAAATTTGAACTTCCACTAACAATAAAATACCCAAAAAATTCCAGAATGAACAGCCAACTGAAAATTAATTTTTTTATTCCTCAAATATTCAGTTTTCCACATACCCACAAGGCCAAAAATGGCGATTTGGGTCATTAGAATCAATTACAAGTGAAATCAGATTTTTCTAACCCTTGACTGATTTTAAGAAAAATAAAATAGGTCTGAAAACACCCAAAAAATACAGCAGTGAATATTTATTTGTGTACCGCAAATGAGGTTGGAAATGATGAAAATATCATCTTTGAGGGTGCCCAAACAGCTCCAAAAAGTTGCAGATCCAACAACCAAAAACCTCCAAAATGAAGGCTCCCAATTCCCAAATTGGGTCGCTTGGGGTGTAGAAATGCCCAGAAATGTGCAAATTTGATTCCTTCACAAACTCTTGTTTGGCTGGTCCAAACACACATCAAACACCAACTAGGATATGATTTATGCCCAACTGATCCTTGGAGTGCAAAGCGCAAGTATGCCCAAATTTGAAAATACTTCTCCCAATCACTGACAACAAAAAGTGCAGCCCAATGATGAAACCCAGATGGACCCACCTCTCCAAAGTGAGGAGTTTTTGTTCCTCAATCGCTGAAACTTTGGAGGTTTTTGTCCCCAATGTTTCCTCTCCCTGAGGGTTTTCGTCCTTAGGAGATTTTGGATGCAAGCTCAAGCTCAAAGGGTTTTTCAGATTTTTGTTTAACAAAAGACCCCCCATCCTTCGTTGGCGACTTGCATATATAACTGGAAAGGGCACAAATCCCCATAAAAGAGTCCCCAAGCTGGTCAACCAAGTCTAAAAGGGTACTTTTTATTTTTTTAAGTTGTCTCCCCTTCATTAAGTTGGTTTCTCCCCTTGGGAGACAAAGTACCACAAGTTACCTTTTGTTTTATATTATTAACACTAATAAAATATCTAAAGTGCTTTTAAAATAGTCTTTTCGAATTTGCACTTTTAATTAATTTATTAGTGTATGTTTCCCTTCTCCATTCCTCAGTCGTCGGGAAATAGAATAGGCTAAGGACCTTCATCTCCACTAAAGCTTGAGAAGGGGGCATTACAGTCCTCCCTCCCTGAGATTGCTTGTCCTCAAGCAATTGCAAATTTGGGTGCTCCAAAAAGTTTTCATTCTCCCATGTAGCATCCTCATATGGCAAATCCTTCCAGCAAACCAAGTATTCTCTTATCACCCTGTTCCTCAACTTCCCTTCACTTTCCTCCACTATGGTTTCCGTAATCAAAATGAGCTTACCTTCATCATCCATGGGAGGCAAGACCAAACATAGAACTATATCTAGCCAAGTGCCATTTTAAGGCATAAAACATGGAACACATTATGAATCTTACTATGTTCCGGTAACTCCAACTCATATGCTACTTTCGCCACTCTCCTTAGATTTCATTCATCCATTTAACATCCATAACCATATGAGCACATTAGGTGTGTGTTAAACATTTATAAGTACATGAAACAAATAAAAAAAGACATGAACACCATATATAAGTGGGAAACCCTCAAGGGAAAGAAAACCCATTGAAAATTTACTTATATTACTCAAAGCATAAGAATTTAGTGAAGCACCAACTTCACAAGGAGCACCAACCCCTAGTTTAGTAGAGCACCAACCCTACAAGGAGCACCAACCCCTAATTTAGTGAAGCACCCACTCCACAAGGAGGCTACAACCCCTAAGATGATCAAGCACCAACTCAACCATCTGAAGATGAATATCTCTTATTTTTTTGCTACCACAACTGATGGAGATCACTAATTTCAGCTCACACATACACCTTCAAACCCTCATTCCTTCAACTCACTCTTTCTTCTTCTTTCATGGACTTGTCTTGGCTTCAAACCCTTGCACACATGCTCTCTATCATTCTTCAACATTTAAACACATCCTCAGCTCTAAATTTCATGCCCTTGATAAGCTTTCAAACTCTCACCTAGGTCACATTTTCCCTCTATGCTCAACTAGTTCAAAAATGAACTCAAAACTCACTTTTATATGCTTCTCTTCTTTCAAACACAAGGAGGTCGGTCCTATCATCAATTAGTTTCAACCAATACATCTTAAAAAAATAACAATACATTCATAAAAACATTCATAATGGACCCATGTAGGTCGGCCATGCCCAAATGCACCAAACAAGCACAAAAACAACTCAAAACCCCATCACCTGGATGAGCTAAAACCACAAACACCATAACCATGATTAGTCAAGCTCCCAAATTCATCACACATGTCAAATATGACATAACAACATCATCCATGGTCATTAATTAGCTTGCACCAATCAAATTTATCATAACACACTCAAGAAGGCTCATATCCTTCACAAAACAATTGTTTCCAGGACCCTATCTTCACCTTTGGGCCTCAAGACCACCCAAGAACAACTCAACTATGGCATGTAACCACTCATTGGAATCCCCTTAACCTGTAGATCACATCCATGCATGTTAGAGCTCATGAAACATCCATATGTGCAAACCACACCAACTTTCCTCTTCACCAAACTGAACTGCCCAAAAAGCAATTTTACAAACTCAACTGGTTTGCACCCTTGTTGCCACTTTCAAGACCTCCAAAGGCCTTCACTAGGAACAAAATTCATCCCTCTTCACTCTCCAACTGATAGCAAGCATCAACTAATCCATCTCATGCCTCATCTACCTCAATCTTTCAGCTTGAGCAATCTTGTCCTGAAAACAAGCAACCTTCTTCTTCACAATGAGTTGGATGACCTATCAAATCATCATCATGAGACAAACCATATACCATTGGAAATATATCTGAATCCTCTTTCCAAAACATCTTACATTTCCTTCCAACTCCAAGTGGAAGGCCTTCAACCAAGTCCATCTCTGAAACTACTCATTTAGCCTTCTAGGACTCAAGAACTAAGCTTGAGCTCAACTTGCTCCATCACCTCAAAAATCACTTCCAAGCTTAACCAAAGCATGGAACACCCTTAGACATGATGTCTAAGCACTCAAAACCTTCACCAAGCATGAACAACTCAGAACTATCACCTTACCTCATGAAGCTACTTGAGACCCTGCTAGACTAAGCATCCTCCAAATTTGACCTTCAAACATCAAGTCATAACTTTTCATACCATATCAAAAACACAAGTTTGATATATCATTGGAAATATCTCTGAACCAAGATCACAACACAACTTGAATGGAGTCCTAACTCCTCCTGTAGCTCCTGCAATTCCAATTTTACCACAGACTGCTCCAAACTGCCCCAAAAACCAGTCTTCATAAATAGGGCACACTTTTCCATTTAGAAGCTCAACCATGATCTGAAACTATCATGGACATCTAGAAAAACTCCATGGATAAAAAAAATGTCAATTTATTCATCACCTTCTTTGGAGAGTTTTTCCACAAACTGAACTTCTTCAGAAACAAGCATTTTTAGGTGGGGCCCACATACAGTCACATGCTCTAATATACCTTTCTGGAAATCTGGACGAGTCCTCTACAACATCCAATCATCACTTTTTCAAAAAAAATCAATACAGGCTCAGTATACTTCATTTTCTCCAAGTCACTTTTAGCTAGGGTTTAGCCGGGGTTTCAAAGCAACTTATCTTCTTAACGATCGTTCATAAAAATGTGACGATCAAACCACCTCATTATTTTTGTAAACCTTCTTAGTTCCATCTGGAAAAACATCCCTTGAAATCTCATGGGTCCCATGCAAAGCACACAATTCACAACGAGCATCAGAAGGTCAACTTTTACCTCAAAAACACACTCTAGAAAACCCAGTTTTGCCAAAACTGACATATCTTGCAAAAATCTTCTTCAGAATGACCTGAAACTTGTCATGAAGCATCATGACAACATCCTCTAACTGTCCATACTCACCATCTAACTCAAATAGCTCTGAAACTCTCTAGCCATTAAGACTTACCTATGTCAACTTGCATGTTCTTCACCTGCTTGCTTCCCAAGGACCATGAAACACCATAAACCTCTTGAGAACTGACCTAAAACTCATCATACACCTCATATACACTATCACCATGTTGCTACCATGCTTGGATGACTGATCAGCTCCAAATCTCATACCTCCATACTCATTTTGCATGCTCCAAGGCTAGGAATAGGCCTGGAATGACCTGACTCAACCATGACACCTCATGAACTGACCATGTTGACCTCATGCAGACTCATTTACACCTATAACACACCTCTATGACCATGAATGACCTCATGACAATCTCCAACCAACTCAGGAGGACTCATACCATGACTATGCAAGCTAGAACCATGCTCCAGGACCTATAGACAACTCACCAAATCTTGATCACTACCAATCAACCTTCATGTTTGACCTTGAATGACACCTCATAGAGACTCACATGACCTCATGACACCCTTTGCCATCAATGGACTTGACATCAATGACAACAGGACTGCAATGTCCCTCTTTTTCGTTGATAGTTGTTGGTCGAAGACCTTTGGCCCATTTAGTCTACCCGACGGCCAAAGGAGAGCGATTAAGGGTGACTTAAGTCATAAAATTATTATAAAGTGCCGATTTAAAAATAATTATTATAAAGCACTTATAATAATATTATTATGACTTAATAAAGTGTCTTTTAAATGGCCAAAGTGATTTCATTTCACTCTAGGCTAAAAGTGCGACTTGACATGAGGGGCCAAATTAGACATTAGGAAAGTAATAAAATATTATTTAATGTTTATTTGCCCAAGGAGAAAAGTGCGACTGGGTATGGGCATGCTTTTAGGGTATTTTGGCACTCTTTTCTCATTGGAAGATGAAAAGGTGATTTTGTAATATTTTTCCTATAAAAAGGAGAGGGGCGGCTTATTGGCAGGATATCATATAATCATTTTATCACTTCTGAATCTGATCTTAAGCCAGGTGCTTTTGTATTAAAGTATTCTAAGGACGAAAAATAAAAAACCCTTAGTATATTGCCTCTAGAGGACGAAAACCCTCTTAGAGAATAGGAGGAATTTCTACATAGGATTTTCCACAGAGCTTGCAAAGAAATTCAGTATTTCCAGCAGTAGCAGTGAGGAGTTTTGACAATAAAGGATTGAAGAATTTATCGCAGTAGTGTCATTGTATTTTCTAGATATGGAGCGACCCACTATGTGGCTAGTTTTCAATGTCTTGGACGACATCTCAGGTCTGAATTTTCATTATCTGTCATTTGTACTGATTTCTGGAAGTCCAAATAAATATTTTTTAGGGGGTTTTGGAGGGTTTTATAGCGCTGTTTACAGTCACTTAAATCTGCAGATTCCTGAGTGAAATTCCAGCCTGTTTTTATGTTCAAAAAATCAAATTTTGTTTTATAATAAACTGCTATAGCATCTGAGCTTTGTTATGGCAAGAACTAGATAGTGTTGGTTGTGGTTCTATGTGGATTTTCATCATCAAAACTAGTCACCATTGCTAGAAAACATCTGAAGCAGTTATATTTATTGTTGCACAGTCTTCAAATCAGTTTGGGTTCAGTTTTAGGCGGGATTCTATTCAAAACCCTAGTAGCACTTCTTCACATAAATTCAGATCTCTATTAGTGTGATTGCCATAAAAAGTCTTAAATCATCTTTTGGTGTTTTAATTGATCTAAAATTGTTGGAAACAAGAGTAGATCCATTTGAGAACAAGAGAGATCCATTTGGAGAACAAGAAAGATCCCCAAATGGATCTCTCTTGTTCTCCAACAATTTTCGATCAATTAAAACACCAAAAGCTGATTTATGACTTATTTATGGCAATCACACTAATACAGATCTGAATTTATGTGAAGAAGTGCAACTAGGGTTTTGAATAGAATCTAGCCTAAAATTGGACCCAAACTGATTTGAAGACTGTGCAACAATAAATATAAGCTGTTGGCGACTCATGGTGTTGGATAAAGCTTTGAAAATCGACTAGTTTTGATGATTAAAATCCATGATAGAACCGACTGACCAGCACTATCTATTCTTAGCCATAACAAAGCTCAGATTTAAAGAGGCTGATAGCAGTTTATTATAAAACAAAATTTGATTTTTTGAACATAAAAAACAAGCTGGAATTTCACTCAGGAATCTGCAGATTTAAGTGACTGTAAACAGCACTATAAAACCCTCCAAAACCCCTGAAAAAATATTTATTTGGACTACCAGAAATCAGTACAAATGATGATAATGAAATTCAAACCTGAGATGCATCCAAGACATTGAAAACCAGCCACATAGTGGGTCGCTCCATATACAGAAAATACAATGACACTGCTGCAATTACTCTTCTTCAATCCTTTATTGTCAAAAACTCCTCAGCTACTGCTGGAAATACTGAAATTCTTTGTAAGCTCTGTGGAAAATCCTATGTAGAAATTCCTCCTAATCTCTAAGAGGGTTTTCGTCCTGTAGAGGCAATATACTAAGGGTTTTCGTCCTTAGAATACTTTAATACAAAAGCACCTGGCTTAAGATCAGATTCAGAAGTGATAAAATGATTATATGGTAACCTGCCCAAGCCGCCCCTCTCCTTTTTATAGGAAAAATATTACAAAATCACCTTTCCATCTTCCAATGAGAAAAGAGTGCCAAAATACCCTAAAAGCATGCCCATACCCAGTCGCACTTTTCTCCTTGGGCAAATAAACATTAAATAATATTTTATTACTTTCCTAATGTCTAATTTGGCCCCCCATGTCAAGTCGCACTTTTGGCCTAGAGTGAAATAAAATCACTTTGGCCATTTAAAAGACACTTTATTAAGTCATAATAATATTATTATAAGTGCTTTATAATAATTATTTTTAAATCGGCACTTTATAATAATTTTATGACTTAAGTCACCCTTAATCGCCTCCTTTGGCCGTTGGGTAGACTAAATGGGCCAAAGGTCTTCGACCAACAACTATCCACGAAAAAGAGGGACATTACAGTCCTCCCTTCCCGAGATTGCTTGCCCCCAAGCAATCATAAACTGCAATTCTGCATTCTTATCAATTCCTGGATCCCAGATCAGTTGAAGCCTTTTTAATGGCTTCATATGCACTATACAAAGCTGCTCAAACACTGCAAAAAAAAATTTATGCAACTTACTTGTCATTAGTGAAACCAGCCTCCTCATGTATGCTTCAAATTTGCCGCACTCTTCATCACTTCCTTGCTGGTCCGTGCTGATATGCAGTGAAAAATCTTCGTAGATGTCCTCACGAGATGTTTCCTGGTCCCAAACTATCATAGACTTAGCTGCCATTTGATGGGGCAGCGTGTACTTGAGTGCTCTCAATGTGACTTGTTTCCCTTTGTGTTGGAAACTCAGCTCCATAGCTTCCACATCTTGGGTGACTCTTCCCAATGAATGAAGCCATTGCATGCCAAGCACAACATTGTTATCTTTCAAATCCATGACATAGAAATCATCACAAAGTGTATACTCACCAAATAAAATGCTAACTTGGTTGACCTTCTTCTTGCACGGGAGAGTGAGATCTCTTGCTATAGTCACATCAAAGCCTTCAAAGTTATCACATTGCAAACCTTTTTGGTCTACCAAACCTGCATCTAGGAAGTTATGTGTAGATCCACTATCCAGAAGTGCCATGATCCTACACCCGAACATTGTGCCTTCAAACATGAATGGATTATACTTGGGTGCTCCCGAAAGATAGGTGAGTCTACCCTCATTTGCAATGCCCGGTGTTGGCTGCTCCCGTTCATCCTTGGACTCTTCATCCTCAACCTTTATGAGATGTATTTTGCCTTTCCCAAGACACCTATGCCCCGGTTCCCACGGATCATTGCAATGAAAGCATAAATTTTTCCGGCGAAGCTCCTTCTTTGAAACAGTCTCCATCTTGGGTGTAAACTCAACCTTCGAAGAAGTGGGCTGCTCTTGTTGTTCTGATTTTTCCTCCTTGACGTTCTTCCTTTGGGGCTGCACTGGAGTAGTGTCTAAGTCCAAGGCTGTCCGAATAGCCTCATGCAAAGTTGTAGGCTTAAGAGCCTTGACCAATCCCCTCAGCCTGTCATGAAGTCCTTCAATGAACAACATCACCACTCGCCTCTCAGGCATCTCTGGCACCATCACTGCTATACGCTGAAATTCGTTGATGTATGCATCAACGTGTCCACTCTGTCGAAGTTGTGCCAAGTCTCTATAGTAAAGCTCTACATCCCTGCGATCAAATCTCGCAATCAGCTTCTCACTAAACTCCCTGTATGATTGCAGAAGATCATGTCTCTGTGTGATAAGCCCATGGTGCCACCAATCATACGCTACTCCCTCAAGGTGCAACGTGGCAAATTGGATAGCCTCCTGCTCCTGCATAGGTTTGAGAGTGAGATATGTGTCGAGCTTGTGAATCCATGCTCTGGCACTAATCTTTCCACTACCATCAAATGTGGAAAGGGTCACCTTGTTGGTGGCCTGCTTCAACTCCCTGTTCTGTTGTTCTCTAGGCCTCTGTACCTGTCTAGCTCTCAAGCTTTCCCTCCTTTGAACACAATACTGGTGGAGGGGAAAGGCATTCCGTACCTCCTGTGGTAGAGCTCTCCACTCATCATGCGTTGCCATCACAGTATCCTGAAAGGCTATGTCTTCAAGTGGTTCCTCAACTAATGGTGGCTCCTCCCTTTGTAGGAATCTAGGTTGTAGAGGTCTATCCGTTGTCCTCATGGGTTTCCTCTCCTCTGTATGTCTCCTATCACGTGGAGGGGAACCTCTCACGCTACCCACCTCTGTAGGTGCCCTATTGTGCCTTATGTGACTGTTGGCTATGGATGCAGATCTTTCCCTTCTGTTATGCCTATTTCTTGTCCTATCCATAGTCAAATTCTCCATCAACTGTCTCATGGTCTGAATAATTTCCTGATGGGAATCGATCATATCGCTGAAAAGAACATCCGGGTCAACTCGCTCACGTCGTGGAGCGTGTGATCCCTCTCTTCTGGCCATGATTTCCGAACTATTCTCTGTATCCAAATCGGCTAGAATGCGAGCCTGCCTCCGTGTGTGGTACCTGTGTGGCCCAACTTCTCTAGGCTGCATCAAACAAAACCCTCCAGGTGGGAGGATTGCTGCTCTGATACCACTGAAAGATCCCCAAATGGATCTCTCTTGTTCTCCAACAATTTTAGATCAATTAAAAACACCAAAGGCTGATTTATGACTATTATGGCAATCATACTAATGCAGATCTGAATTTATGTGAAGAAGTGTGACTAGGGTTTTGAATAGAATCTAGCCTAAAACTGAACCCAAACTGATTTGAAGACTGTGCAACAATAAATATAACTGCTTCAGATGTTTTCTAGCAATGGCGACTAGGTGTTGATGATGAAAATCCAGTAGAACCAATAAAGCACTATCTATTCTTGCCATAAACAAATCTCATGATTTTAGCAGTTTATTAAGGAAAACCAAATTTTATTTTTTGAACATAAAAACAGGCTGGAAAGATACTCAGGAATGCTGCAGATTTAAAGTGGCTGTAAACAGCGCTATAAAACCATCCAAAATATTGAAAGTATTTCTTTGGACTGTAAAAATCAATACAACATGATGAGCATGCAAATTCAGACCTTGAGAATGACTTCAAAGACATTGACATGAACCAGCCACATAGATGGGTCGCTCCATTAGAGAAAGTACAGTACAACACTGCTGCAACATTGGTCTTCAATCCTTTATTGTAAAAACTCCTCAGCTACTGCTGGAAATACTGAAATTCTTTGTAAGCTCTGTGGAAAATCCTATGTAGAAATTCCTCCTAATCTCTAAGAGGGTTTTCGTCCTCTAGAGGCAATATACTAAGGGTTTTCGTCCTTAGAATACTTTAATACAAAAGCACCTGGCTTAAGATCAGATTCAGAAGTGATAAAATGATTATATGATAACCTGCCCAAGCCGCCCCTCTCCTTTTTATAGGAAAAATATTACAAAATCACCTTTCCATCTTCCAATGAGAAAAGAGTGCCAAAATACCCTAAAAGCATGCCCATACCCAGTCACACTTTTCTCCTTGGGCAAATAAACATTAAATAATATTTTATTACTTTCCTAATGTCTAATTTGGCCCCTCATGTCAAGTCGCACTTTTAGCCTAGAGTGAAATAAAATCACTTTGGCCATTTTAAAAGACACTTTATTAAGTCATAATAATATTATTATAAGTGCTTTATAATAATTATTTTTAAATCGGCACTTTATAATAATTTTATGACTTAAGTCACCCTTAATCTTCTCCTTTGGCCGTCGGGTAGACTAAATGGCCCAAAGGTCTTCGACCAACAACTATCCAAGAAAAAGAGGGGGCATTACACGGACTGCTACCCCGGAAATGAAGCTTCTCAAGTAACCTTCCACCCATTTGTTGACCGTTTCGGTTTGTGCCCATCAGTTTGTGGGTGATAGTTGGTGCTAGGAGTTAATTTTGTGCCTGCCAATCTGAAAAGCACTTGCCAAAACTGACTCAAGAACCTGCTGTCCCTATCACTCACAATATTCCTTGGCAGCCCATGCAATCTAAACACCTCTCTAAAGAAAGAATCAGCCTCTACTGGAGCATCATATTTAGCGGGAAGTGGCATGAGATGGGCAAACTTTGTGAGTCTATCAACCACTACAAACAAACAACCTTTACCTTGTACCAATGGCAGCCCCGTAATGAAGTCCATAGATATGCTTTCTCACTTTTGATTGGGAATGGGAATGGGAAGTGGCTGCAATAATCCCGTTGGAAACACATGCTCAACCTTATTTTGTTGGCATGTAGGACACTCCCTAATATATTGCATGACTTTGTCTTTGAGACCCTTCCAAACATACCTTTACCGTGCTTGCTTATATGGCTTGATAAACCCTTGATGCCCGGCCAATGGAGAATCATGGACAGCCTTCAATATTTTATGCTTCACCTTGGAATCTTGTGTTAGGAAAATTATGTCTTATATAAAAACAGCCCATCCACTACCTTGTATTTTTCATCATTCAAAGTCCCTTCAATAATAGAGTTGGTGAACTCATTCTTAACATACTCCGCTATGATATGAACCTTCCAATCTGCTGCAATTCCAGTTATGGCACACAACATGGGCTTTCGAGACAAAGCATCCGCAACTATGTTATTCTTCCCCTTAACAAACTCAATGTCAAAATCATAGGCTTGTAGCTTGCTCACCCACTTTTGTTGCCTATCATTCAAATCTTCCGCACACCAAATATTGTCTAAAATTAGCCAATGCATGCATGATAGGCAACATTTCCTTACCATAAATTGAAAAGCTTCTTTCGATTTCCTTGATCTTCCTACTTTCAAAAGCAATGGGGTGTCCCATTTGCATCAAAACAGCTCCTACTCCCTCTCCTGAAGCATCACATTCAAGTACAAATGGAATAGAGAAATCTGGAACAGCAAGTACAGGACGTGCTCATTACCTTTTTAAGCTTCTCAAATGTATCTTGGGTTTTTCCGGACCAATTGAAAGGTCCTTTCTTGGTTAAATCAATCAAAGGGGCAGCAAGTTAGGAGAATCCTTTCACAAATCTCCGGTAATAACTGCATAATCCCAAAAATCTCCTTAATTGTGTTGTAGTGGTGGGTGGTGACCAATCCAAAACAGCTTGGATCTTTTGTTGATCCACATGGACACCTTTGGCATTGATGATATGCCCCAAATACAAAATTTCAGTTACACCAAAGTCACATTTTGACTCCTTGGCATAAAGTGACTGCTGCTCCAAAATGCCCAACACTATATCCAAATGTTGGAGATATTCCTCCCAAGTTTTGCTATACACCAATATGTCGTCAAAAAAGACAAGGACAAATTTCCATAAGTGTTGACTGAATACATTATTCATGCAAGATTGAAATGTAGCTAGTGCATTAGTCAAACCAAATGGCATCACAAGAAATTCAAAATGCCCAAAGTGACACCTAAAAGCAGTTTTGTAGACATCTTTTTCTCTTACCTGGATTTGATGATACCCAACAACATCATGTAACTCATCAATGAGTTCCTCAATCCTAGGTATTGGGTACCTATTCTCGATGGTCCTCTTGTTTAATAGACGGTAATCAATGCACATTCTCATAGTCCCATCTTTCTTTTTTCAAGCACAACCGAGGATGCAAAAGGACTAGAGCTAGGCCTTACGTGTCCCATTTCCAAGAGTTCTTTGATAGTATTCTCAATTTCCTCTTTATAGACTCTAGAATGACAGTAAGCAGTTGTAATTACCACCTTAGTGCCTAGTTCCAACTCAATAGTGTGCTCAAAACCCCATCACCAACATAAGAAGGATCCCAACCACTATCTTTCTGATTTTGGGGGACAAAACACGTGGTTACAACTATGTTTGGGACAACCTAAGTGAACTTTTGAATATCCATCACTTGAGTGGAGAATAGAGGATGATTGCAAACCATGGAAGAGAGCTAGCTTCCATACCTACGAGGCATGAAGAAATGATATTGAGAGATTTTGTTTCTTTTAATGTGTTTGTTCTTTGTATAGGCACAAGAATAAAGAAGAAAGAGCAACTGAATTTGTTATCCATCCGAGTATATGGTGAAGAATATGGGACTGCAGCTGAAGATAAAGATGCCATAATGGAGGATGACAAGTTTGTGGATGCAAAAGGTTTCATTTTGCATAGAAATAGGGTCCCTCCCATACTTGGATTGGGAGCGAAACATAAAGGCTTTGAGGAAGGTTCAACCCAACTTAGGACAGCAAGAAGAGGGCAACATAGACCATCTTTTTGCCAGCCATGAAGGCCACTACAGCAAGGTAACTCTAGGTGTTTGGATCAGTTTTGCATGATGCTCAAGCTTGCCTTTCCAAGTTTTTTGTTGAGTGAAGAATGTAATCAAGAGTTGGAGAATGAGGTGTTATCTACCCCAAGTGAGAAGGGAAGTATCTTTATGGCAGCCATGAGCCGAACTACCACCATTGATGTTGTTGTCATCATTTATAGCAGCCCCCACCTAATTACAATTGCATTTGTATTTGGGAATATGGAGTGTTCTTCCACCTTAGTTGACAAAGATGGAATGAAGAATGAGGATGCCACATTGGGAAATGAATTAGTTTGTCAAGCTGCTGATTATTTATCAATTTCTTGCTTTATGACTAAGTTACAACAGTTTGGAAGGTTTTTTCATACAACTGAGTATGCAAAGGAAGAAGTTGTTACTACTGTTTTTGAAGTTCAAGATGAAAGGGACTTCAATGAAGAAAGGGGGCAACGAGTGTTTGCGTTTGTTTGGGCAAAAGCTCCATTTGACAGGCATGGGATCTAGATTATGGAAATACTACAACATGTTCCTTCACCTTGGTATGATGGCACTTGGGCATGAGAGCTTCCAATTGCTTGAGGGAAAGCAATTTCGGCAAGGGAGGATTGTAATGTCCCCTTTTTCGAATTAATTCATTTGGAAGACTTATAGCCCATTCCACTTTTCGTGGGCCAGAAGAAGGTGAAGAAGTATTTGTTGATAGTTGTTAGTTTTCTTTGAGCATTTACCATTTTCTTTCCTTGTTTCTCTCATTACCTATTGGAGGAGTAAAAAGCCAAAGGCAAAAAAGAAAAGCAACATCATTATGAGGTCGATCATGGGGGAAACTCCCTCATGGTGTTTGGCACCACTAAGAAGATATATAAGGAGTCGTTTGGACTCATTTTGGGCATGCATCTCTATTATAATTTTACATTACCTAGTTTTGAGGTTGATTGCTTAATTTCTATTCCACAAAAGGGCAGAAATCCTTTGGTGTGGATTTAGAAGGAAGACGAAACCCTTCCTTGATAATTGGAGAACGAAAACTCTTCAATTAATTGTTCCAAGTGCTTCAAAGAGGTGGGTAAGGCCTATTTTCAACGCAGGTTTGGTTCCAAGGTGAAATTTAGCCCCTCTCCTAGGGGGCGACCCATTTTGGGGAAGAGATCGGTGGTTTCTAGGGCATGGCACCACTCAACTCAGCCACCATTGCATTTTCCATATGTTTGGCAGCCGGAATCTACTTTGTACTTCATTTTTGGGGCTTGGAATCATTCATTTCCAGCCATTTCATAAGAGCATCATTTTCAGCTGTGTTTAAACTTTAGAGGCTGCTTTCTTGGTTGATAATTTTCTAAAATATTCCTAAATTGCCTCTATATACTTCAGATATTGTGAATGGTGATATTTTGATGAATTATTGTTTTTTCCTTGTTTCTGTTCTAAAAATCAGACTGCTGTTCACTGTGGTTCTATTTTCCAGTTGGCTAATATAAAAAATCAGAATATATTTCAGTTTGGATTTGTGTTATTTCGTTCCTTTAGAGTTCAGCCCTAGAAAGGGACATTACAGTCATCAATAGTATTTGTGTGAAATTACTTTTCGTGGGGGAAATTTTGGAGTGGATGCTCCTGTTGATGATTAGGACCTTTTATCATCAGCTTCTCATTGCTTGACTACGAACAATTGGCCAAGTCTTATGTCTTCATTAAAATTGTTGTCCTTTATGTCTGAAGTTTTCTTCATTGTGTTCTGTTTTTTTCTAATTTTTCAGCAACAGCTTCAATGACTGTTGTCTGGGCTTCAACTTAGGCTGAGAGGGCTTGTTGTCCTTCAAGCTTAGTGCTGAGGCCTTCTGAATCTGACTGAGTTTTGCCAGATTGTTTTCTACAGCAACTTGCCTATCATTAAGTTTTTGAATTCCATCCATAGAATAGTTAGCAGTGTTTTAAGTAAGCAAAAAACAAATGTGGATTGCGGATGGATTGTTGTTGTGCCAAAGTATTAGCATGCATTTCTTCGACCTTTTTATTTGTAGCTAACAAGCATTCTCTATATTTATTTACAGATTTTTGAGTTGCAAGCAACTCGGTGTGTATTATATATAGCCATGCAAGGTTTTATAGTCATGTAAAGTTTTATGGACCCTTCACGAATATAAGTGATCTCTAGCAATTGCATCAATGTTCTCACTGGCTGATACTTTCCACTGTGAATGTCAGTTCTTCTGTGCCTGTGATGTCTTGATAGGGTTGCCTATTTCCCTATAGGAAAATGGTTTAAACTTCTGCCATGAATTTTTCTCCATGTAATATTTCTCATAAGGGTCCCCTGTGGAGCATCTGCCTGGCTAGTACCTGAATACTTCATGGCTTGAAGATCCAATTTGGATATTCAGGTTTTCTCTTCTCCATTCCTTCTTTAGGGAGTTTTGTTTTTCCCTCTCATATGGACCATCTGCCTGGCTAGTAACTGACTACTTCATGGCTTGTAGATCCAATTTGGATATTCAGGCTTTCTCTTTACTCCGTGCCTTCTTTAGGGAGTTTCATTTTTCCCTCTCATGTGGACCATCTGCCTGGCTAGTAACTGACTACTTCATGGCTTGTCGATCCAATTTGGATATTCAAGTTTTCTCGTCTTCGTGGCTTCTTTAGGGAGTTTTATTTTTCCCTCTCTAATCATCCCACATGTTTCTGGGAGTTTGGTTATGATCACATTTTCTTCTTCTCGGTCTTCAAATTGTTTGAGGGGAGCAAGTGACTAGCAAATCTAAGAATCTGGAATTATTTCTAGCCTCTATTACAAGGAAAGAGTTGGGCTAGAACTGGAAGGTGGAAAAGAATAATAATCCTGTAGAGAATTATCGCCGTCCACAGACATACGACTTTTATCTCAAAGAGTTGGTTTCGTGCAGAGTGAGTTTGACTGCAGCCATATTTGGATATTTTCGGGAACATGCAAAGAATGAACAGCTTCTGGTTCAACTGTTTTAGCTTTAGACATGACTTGCGATCTTTGTCTTTTCGCAAGTTGGTGCTCAATGTGGCTAGGTAATACACCATAGTTCTGCAGCGGCTCATACAAATTAATTCTAACTGTTTTGGTAGATAGGATTGTTGGGTTGTATGGGTGGTTTAGGAGGACGTGTGAGGCCAAGGGAAATAAGGGCTTCGAGGTTTATACGCCAATCCTGAGGTATGCAGTCGACAACTTTAGGATTTGTTAAATGAATAAGACTTTGTGAAGCCTTGGCACAAGTTGGCATTTTTTGTAATGTCCCTTTTCCCTCGCCCATGGCCTAAGGGCCAATGCGTGCCCTAACCCTAGTCATGCCCAAGGGGTTACGAACACTATTTTGCTATTGGGTATGGGCATCTAGTCCAGTTGTTATTATTTTCTATTGACTGGGTCATAAAGTACTTTTAAAAGGGACTAGATGTTATGTTTCATCATTGGGGCCACTTAAAGTACCTTTTTGGTGACTTGAGAGGACATGCATGGCATTAAATGTTATATTTCTTCATTGAGGTTACTTTATGGGCCTAGGCGCCTAGGAAGGGAAAAGCAACTTCAAGTTATTTTTAATAAGGCCCTCTTTTTGGGAAAGTGCGCCTTGAATGTTTTAGGGTTTCTTTGACATGAAAAGGTTATAAAAGGAGGTGAGGGGT
The DNA here is from genome assembly GCA_019776745.2 of Taxus chinensis. NCBI lineage: Eukaryota > Viridiplantae > Streptophyta > Pinopsida > Cupressales > Taxaceae > Taxus > Taxus chinensis. The sequence continues at coordinate 1,134,886 of JAHRHJ020000122.1, read as the reverse complement.
GAAAGGATAATCATTCATACATACACTTATATTTTTTTTCATGGTGCAACTACTGTTTGCAACTTTTCGCTTGTGGAGTAAGATCCCACGGGAACCCTAGCTTCGATGGTGAGAGATCCATCCCTAGCTAGCAGGGCATTCTTCGGTAGTGAGAGATCTACTCTAGCTTGTCATTTTGGAGTAGCTTTCAGGGTTGGTTTTACAGAGATATTTTCAGAGTTTTCAGAAGGAAGAGTTTTGATGGATTTTGGAGACATTTGGTGGAAGATAATTCAGCTGAGTTTTTCAGATCAGATTTACGGCAGCCATTTGAAGACAGGGTTCAACATCATCTTTGGAGGCATTTTCATCAAGGGTTTCCAACTATCTTTCCAAAGGTAGGAAACTTGTTTGGGATATTTGCAGCCTTTATTTCTAGGGGTTTCCAGTGGAACGAATTTCAGATCTGACGGTTGGAATAGTCATCTCGCATATTTGTATATATGTTATTTCCAAAATCTCATCATTTTTTGCACTTGTAATCGGAGAGATTATGAATTTGAGAAGTTTTTCCAGCTGTCTTAGGGCACACTGTAATTTTCTGGCAGCATTATATTAATTGAAAAATTCCAAAAACAATTTTCCTCATGTTCTTTATATTACTAGCAAGTTCTCAGTTAAATTTTCAAGTAATTTGGACGTGGATATTTTGGGAGATATTCACATTTTTCTAGTTCGCTACCCTAGCTGTACTTTTTCTGCATAAAATCTGTAAAAATCATGTATTTAGTATTTGGTTGCAATTTTTCTGATATTTTGTGCATTTTTGTAAGGTAAGTATCCCAACAAGGGATATTTCATATTCAATCATGTAAATGCTTCCAAAATGTGGTACCCAAAGTGCCATTGAGTAATGGTGAGTTACATTTGACATGTACTAGTATAAATGAGATTGTAGATAATTTTAATTCATCAATTGTCATCAAGACATAAATAGCTAGACAATCCATGTTGATTATCAAGAGTCATGGATCATCTACAAAGTATTGGAAGACACGTGTCATTTCAGAATTGGGAATAATATATTTGTATTGACATTTTTTGAGTGGACATTTGAGCTACATGTCATAGGAGATTGCATTAGCTCTACATTATGACGGAGTTTTTTTGGAGTAACTTTTATTACAAATGGCAGGGATGCTCATGCATTAACCTAATGAGTAGTTACACATATCCAAAAGGCAGACCAATGTAAATAATTATACTCAGAGTTGTCTCCTCAGGAGTATTTGTAGGATGGGGTCTTCTATTTAAATAAGTTTTTTCGAGTGGATTTTTTTTTGTTTGGACCTGGTTTGCCTAAAAATCAAGTCTGACCGCATAATTTTGAGGAATGATCTAAAACTGCTTTTCTCCATTTACTAGCAGTTTTATTTTAGACGGCATGTGTCAAAAAGTGCAAATCTTCTTTACAAATGATTTGGTGATTCATTTGCCTTCTATGAAGACCAGTCACGGTGTAAATTTTATGTCCCTCGATATCTCTTCTTAAGTAAAGTTCTATGCTTGTTGACCCCACAACTACACTATGCACATTGTCCATTATATCCCTTCTAATATTTAGGCATAAATTATTGAGATAACAAAAAAACCGTTGAGAATAAATTATAAAATACAGAAATAAATCCGATATCCGATCTGATACCGGCCGATTGTCATGGCAAGTCGCAGTTCAATGGGTTCTACAGCGCTGGGTGTAATACAAATACAATTTATTAATGAAAAGTTCTGACTTTTAAGAGATATCCTATATCGAAATTCTCATCTGTCGATTTAGCTATGAAATACCTTTCGTTACATGTAATATACTCTAACGCATTACAACTTTACGACAACAAATAATATAACATTTAGAATTTTTTTTTTAATTTATTTTTTTACTTACATTGTAGTTGAATTAATTGTTGTGCCTAGTCGTTTGGGGAAAGGTGGTCTTGATGTGCAACATGTATTTTCATGTCATCTACTTGGGATAATGTTGTGCAAACATATCATGTGTTGTGTGTTGTCCTAAGTGATCTCCCGTAGTGTCGTGTAAACTACAATGTAAGTCAAAAAAAAAAATTATTCCGGTATTTTAGTGTTGTTTATGTGTGTGTAAAATGTGGGCGTTACATATAGTATATACACGAATGAACTTTGCATATTTTGTGTGTAATTGTTGGAATCATGGTTTCTAATCTTTCAAATATATTGTTTTCATTAAAAATATAAATTTTTATGTGTTTTTAGTAAACGGTTCATAAAGTTTAAACCGGTCCGGTTCCGGTTCCGGCCCGGTCCAACCCTCGACCGGTTCCGATTTTTAAAACACTGGATCTAACCACTAATTATTATGAATTGTGTACTTACGACAATGATACAGTTACTAAAGAGGACCAAAAATTTTAATTTACCAGTATTGTTATAGGACTATAGGAAACTCTCCCCCCTGACAAGCAAGCAATCGTTCCTCCAGATACACCAGATAATTGGATTCTCCAGAAGAAATCATATTCTATTCCAGAATTACAGAAAGCAGTTCCAATCATGAACAGCAAATCATCCTTCTTCACCAATCCAGTTATCCAGTGTGACACTCAGAATTTAGTCATTGTTCAAGGTCTCTATATCAAAGGGTATTTCAAATTCCTAATATTACTTCATATCCTCTTTACTTTTATCATAGACAGTGGCTGTTCAAAAAAAGTAGCAAAAAAGAAAGCTTTATCAAAAGATGTGTGGCAAAAAAGCTAGCTAGTCCATATTATAGTTATGGATTAATGCACCACGAAGCAAAATGTGAGTTTTATGCCCCAAAATTCCAGTTTGTTTCAATGACATAATTTACACTAACATTTTATCAGTGTCCAGGGCTAACTGACGATAACCAGATAACTATGTCTTGTTTAAATATAAAGGATGACAGAATTGTGTGCCATTGACCCCTATGATTCTTGCATAATAGCATAGCCAGCATTGGCAGGATCTGCTGATGATGTGAGAAATATGAAGATTCTTAGAGTCGAGTATCAGAATAGAAACCTAAAAAGAGAACTCTATAAAGAGTATAAGATAGTTGTCTAAGCTTCTACCAGCCCAGAATATCATTTAGTTGCTATGCTAAAAAAGGATTGTTTCCACCTGAATCCACAGTAGTTTTGACACGAGAATACAAAGATATAGACTATTAATGCTGTTACAGGAGAATATGCTTATGAAAAGCCTTGTCCTGTTGATAAAGAAGGTTTAACATATATGTTGAAAGAAATTGAATCACCATCACAGATGAAGTTGGTTGAACCTGCTCAATCACCTTATTCCTTCCCAACATTTATGGCCAACAAACATTCCAAGCAAAAGTAAGGTAAGAAGAGTATGTTTATTGATTACATATCTCTAGATAAAATTACCATATCTTTTAGGTATCCGATACCATATAAGGATACTCTCTTCTCCAAAGGATAGCACATAACCAAATTTATTCCAAATTCGACAGCAAAAGTGGCTTTTACCAACTAAGAACAAATCCAGAGCATATAGATGAAACAATTTTCTCTAGACCCCAAGAAAATTTCAATGGTAATGCCTTTTGGTCTTAAAAATGCTCCCAATTATTTTCAAGAATGAATGGATTCAATATTTTGACCCTTCTACGAATTTATAGTTGTCTATATAAATGATATTCTGATATTTGGTGGATCTGAAGAAGAACATCTTAAACATCTACAAATATTTTATAGTCTTGTCTATGAGCATGTTATTGTCTCGTCTTAAGCCAAAATGGAAACATTCAGAACTGATATAGATTTCCTTGGCATGGAAATAGAGAATGGTACAATAAAGCCGCACCCTCATATTTTGAACTTTGTAGATAATTTCCCTAAATCTTACTGAAAAGTTTCAACTCCAAATATTTTTGGGAAATCTCAATTATATAACCCTATTTTTACAACATGTTGGTACATACAGACAACAGTTAACTGGCAGATTGAAGAGAAGGCACCAACGTGGACTAAAGAACACACAGAAGCAAACAACAAATCAAACGTGGTGTAAACAAATTCCTACCTTAAAAATTCCAAATAAAGGAACTCTAATTGTTAATATAGATGCTTCTCAGAACTTTTGGGGACCTGCCATGTTAGAAAACCAGTCACATGGTACCGAAGAAATAGTCAGGTATGCCAATGGAACATTCTTTGATTCAGAAAGAAATTATTGTTCTACAAAAAAGGAGATACTAGCTGTCCTTAATGTTTTAAAGCTTTCAAAGCCTATACATATCCTGTCTAGTTTATAGCACGAAGTGATTACAGGAATCTTTCAGGTTATTTGAAATCTAAAGTAGATCCTATAACTGCTCGAGACAGCCTCTATTGCTGGAAAGAAAAGGTTTTTGAATTTCAATTTGATATTAAATTTGTAAAAGGTGAGAATAATACTTTGGCTGACTCGTTAACTAGAATATTTGCAATACTAAAAGTGTTTGTTACTTCTCAACAAGCAAGTATGACGCTGACACCTTCAGTAAGGTTGAATGATCTTCCAAGTATTATATTACCCCTTGTCATTTCACGGGTTCTGAACCATTATTATACTGTATTGTGCCGCAATTTTGGGACTACCAAAAGAGATTATGTTGCTGCTGAACATACATATAAAACAGGGGAGTTCACAGATGGATATCCACCATGTTATCATCTTGAGCAAATGTATAAAGAACTTAGAATAAGTCACCCCCATGTTATCATCTTGAGCAAATGTATACAGAACATAGAATAACTCACCCAGAGTTATCATATAAAGAATTTTGCCATATCAGTGGTTGATCGGAGCTCGGAGTAAGATATGTAGGATTTTATATACCTATATGGGGAACACCTACCCCCTTGGTAGTTAATCTTGTTCCATAATCGTGCCGTTCTGACTTCCGGCAAGATCCTCCTTATAAACCAATGTATCTTCATTATTATTGGTTTTATATTATCAATAGCAGGACTATTACAGCAATAATTAGACATAATCTGAATTACTAAGAGATCAATATCAAGAAAACATGTTTCCTATTCTACCCAAGATTGTGATTTCTCATTATCCGCTGATATTCTTGAATACAGTGGGTGGGATCTAAGAGATCCAACATATTATAAAAATGGGAGAATGAAACAACTAGGACAGCACATTCTTGCTTTTACAGTCATATGCATCCCATTACAGTTTGGAACGAAGATAATGATGAGTTTTAGGAAGACCCTTGTGCCTATGTTACTCCAAGAAACGAACATCAGAAAGCACATATTGAACCATATCATGACGCATGGCAAGGAAGAATGACAGCAGAACATATTTTTTGGCTTGTACCTCAATCACATTGGGAATACCATCCCTATGGCTCTTCTGATGATTTAGACATTGATGATTGAATCCTGCTTGAGATATAGAATAAAATATCTTTTTGATTACAGGTAAAAGAGGGTTATTGAAATGGATAATGAAACAACTAGGACATAGCACATTCGTGTTTTTACAATCATATGCATCCCGTTACAGTTTGGAATGAAGATGACGACAAGTTTCATGAAGATCCTCATTCCTATGTTACTCCAGGAAAATAACATCAGAAAGCACATATTGAAGCATATCACGACGCATGGCAAGAAATAATGATAGTGCATCATAATTTTATTGGGAACACCATACCTATCCCTCTTCCGATGATTCAGACATTGATGATTGAATCTTGCTTGAGATATAGAATAAAATATTTTTTTGCTTGTGGATAAAAGAGGGTTATTGTAAGGGCACCAATCCTTTAACAAGTTGTTGTCCCCAAATTTGAACTTAAGTGAAAATTTGAATCCACCAAGAAACTTTGGTCGCATTCAGTCAAATTGAAGTTACAGAATGGATTTTATAAGTCTATGGGGCTCAAGAAATCAATTTCAAACTTTTCATGCAGTTTTGCATGCGAGATGCAAAATGCTCCCCAACCCCCAAATCTTGAAATACTCTTTTCTTTGGTTTTTGGACTTTCAGAGATTTGAAGCACATTTGCAATTCACATGCAAATTGCATTCAAAACTCAAGATATCGAGTCCGATTATTTATATAGTTCAACATTCTTATCTCATCCTTTCAGGCATCAGTTGAACTAGTTCCATGTTTTATCATGAACGAAATATCAGATCTCATTGAGGGCTTGACATCATCCCGTTTTGAGCAGCAATAAGCTTCTTTAATTCAACAATATCACTAGGGTCCTCTAATTTTCTGGTTTCACGATTCAGATTTTAGGCTCCTTAATCAAGAATATCAACACATGATTTCATATCACATGATGTAGTAGAATATATAATATTATTCATAATATTGACTTTTATTGGTTCAAGATAGCACTTGATTATGGCTCTTAATGTTGTGTTGTTTGCAAGAAAGAATTTATAATTTTTATATAGTCTTACACTAAGAAAATCTATACAGATTTCAGAATTTATAATTTTTATATAGTCTTACACTAAGAAAATCTATACAGATTTCAGGTCCATATATTGGTGGTATAGCAAGATCCACCACCTAGAAGGGGCGCCCCATCCAGGGATGAATAACCCAATATATATAATCATGTATGATCCAAGTAACCAATGTATACGACAGAATTCTTTAAAAGTAACTTCTGGTTGATAGATACATAGTCTAAGAAATTTTTGGTCGATCTCAAAAAATAGAGGAAATCTATCAATACGACCACCATAAAAAATAATAACCTTCAGGGTTTACCATCCACAATTCTCCGTTAATGGGGTCAAGTGTGTGACTTCTGGTGAGAAAGGATCTCAGAAAAGTTAATTCCAGATGGAACACTCCTAAACCAGGATTCTTCAAACTCAATGTTGATGGACTTTCCCACGAAAACCTTGGTAAATTAGGGGCAGACTATGTGCTTAGAGATTGTTTGGGATCCATAATCCGTGTTGCCTCCTTTGAGGCAGAGGCTACGGCATTGCTTCGTGGCATCTAGCTGGCTATCAACTGCGGTATTGAAAATCTGATCATAGAAAGTGATTCTCAAATAATTGTTTCAGCAATAAAAATGGAAAATTCAAAATCATAGAGAATTGACAACATTTTGAGTCTCACAAAACACCATCGCTCTGAATTTTCATCTTGGACTATACAACATGCTTATCGCAAGGCCAACAAGGTGGCAGACGTTTTGGCCAATGCAAGGGCATATCAAACCGAAGAATTCATCATGGATAGTATTTGGCCCCTTGGCATGGCATCGAACCCCTTTGGCACAACGATCTTCCCCCTGCCTTACTGGTTAATTATGGCCCTTTTTATTTCACATCTCAGTGGCAATTGTTTCCCTTGGTGGCAGCAGCTTCTTCAAGATTTTCCAAGTCACTTCGCATCTCCACTCATGCAAAGTTGGCTATTTTATTCTCTTGCATGCGGTGAGTCTCCCCACGTTCCGGCTTTATGTGGCTCGTGGCATTTCTATTTACCTCCAAGTTTGGCTCTGTTTTCTTCACTGCTCTCTCCTTTCTTGTTTTTTCCCACGGTTTCCATGGACAGTTTCATGTTTCCACAATTTTTTCTGCAAGGTAAGAACCGTGAGATGGCCTTCAATTCGTAGGTTTTTGAAGAACAACTTCGAATCATCTTTGTTCTTCATTAAACTGTGATTATGCAAATGATTAAGGATATGCTAGGTTTCAACTATCTGAACTTGGCCATCTGCCCTAGGGTTAACTCGGAGATGGCATCAGTGTTTGTGGACAACCTGTTAAAAGTAGAGTCCAACAAGTGAGCAGCCCTAACTTTGCCATTCATTTTCATCCAGGAAGAGCACATAGTTCGTCTTGATAAGTTACTAGAGAAACTGAATCTGAATGGGACTTCCTTCTTATCTCCTTCTAGTACAATCTCCCATGGTTTCATGACAACAGTTGTTTACCAGAATCTTGAATCAAAGTTCCTCTCTTTGCTGGATTACGTGAGCAGGATTATTTCTCACTGCTGCTCCTCTCTAGCCGCCATTGTCTTTCCCATGTTGGACTTGGATGCTCTGAAAAATCCAATTCTTCCTGATGGATAGTGGCTCATGGATATCCACATAGAAAAAGCTAGAAAGGTGTATGGATTCTACTCTGTCAAGCTGGTCGAGAGGGGTTTGACATAGTCTGGGTGGGAAGATGATGCCCCCTGATTCATCTTCGATGAGGTTGGACCTTCTTCGCCATGAATGTGTTTCTTGGTGATGGATCTGTCTACCATTTTCTAGTAATGTTAACCCATAATGGGCTCATTTTTGTGTAGACTTTTTTAATAGTTTTACCAATTGGCATAGGTTGCCATCGAAGGTAATATTAATGTTTTGATCCATGTTTATAACGGTTGAAATCAATGTTGATCTGTACGTAAATTTTGACATCTCAAATATTAACAGGAAAGGGACCCCTATAACTCTTGTTTACCTATCAAAATAATAATAATGACTTTCAGCTCTCATGTATTTTGAAGAGTCTTTACCAAATACTGGAGCACACAATTTATCATAATACATTGTTAATATTTTAGACATTAAGCTTGACATTACTGGTCCTAGAAGATCATGTCATTGAACATCAACTGTTTCGAGCCTTTCTCCTTTCGATTGCAGTAGACAACATCTGGATTTTAGTAAATTTTCATGTGAGAAAATCAGTTAGACCTGTATAAGCATCCTCAAACCAGCTGAAGATTGACATTAGATTAGAGAAAGACTTCAAAATTATTATAATCAGTTCATACAGTCTGATGGGCAACAAATATGCTTTAAAAGATTTAAATGTGTTTAAAACTACAAGGGTCTTTTTTCTATAGAATGATAGTTCTTTTCAAAATTATTGAAAGTTTTATTTATATATCTGATTATTTTTTCAGAGAGATCGGGTTGTTCTAAATTCTAATAATACTACTCCGCAAAAATTATCAGAAGCATCAATTTGGACAATAAATTGACCATCTTGAGGAATTTTTAATGGCGGTATTTGTCTACACATTGCTTTGATTTCTCGAACAATGGGTGTGAGAAAGAGATCATAACTTTACGTTCTTCATAATCTAGCTGTGGATAATTGCTAAGAATTTTATTAAAATGAGCAAAGTAATTAACATTGCCTAAAAGTGATGCAATTGTTTGGTATCATAATTTTTTATAGGAGTGCTTCTATAAAGCTGAGCACATGAGTTTGTTTCATGGTGGTATTTGTCCACGCATTACTTTGATTTCTCGAACAATGGTGTGAGAAAGAGATCATAACTTTGTGTTCTTCATAATCTAGCTGTGGATAATTGCTGATAATTTTATTAAACTGAGCAAAGTAATTAACATTACCTAAAAGTGTTGCAATTTCTTGGTATCATAAATTTTGCATAGGAGTGCTTCTATAAAGCTGAGCACATGAGCTTGGGGCTGAATAGTATCTTTATGGATATTCATTCCCGGGAATTGGATGCTTTTTCTTTGCAAGCTTCAATCTTTAATTCAGCGAGTACAATTCCAAGTTGATCGGCAAGATCATAAAATATGGTTGTACATGTACATCGTCTTCATCCTTATATTTACAGAAGATTAGGTTATCATCAATGTACCCTACAATGAATTCATAGAAAGAACACAAAATAGAATTCATCCATTGTTGGAAGTAGTTAGGGGCGTTTCTTAATCCAAATGATATTACAAGCCACGGATAGTTGTCTTGTCGAGTAGAGAATGTTGTTTTATGGATATGATCATGATACAAAGCCAATAAAAATCACTTTTGTAGTGAACTTTGAATAGATCTAACTGAGAACAAGTTTTTGCAATAGCCGGCTTTTATAAGGAATAGAATAACAGAATGGTATAATGATTTTGTTAATAGGAATGTAGTCAATGACGATCCAATTTTTGTCTCTTTTTTGCTCAGAATACTTATTCACCAGAAACGCTGGACAAGAAAATGTTGATACGATAGGTTTAATTAATCCCAATGCAAGTAGGTAATCTATTTCTCCTTGCACATCCTTTAGCTACTTATATGGAACAAGGTGAGGCTTTTCATAAGCAAATTGTCTTGATGTTGAGCATCTTCATAGAAAAATTTAACTAAAGCATGTTTAGTAGGACATTTATTAGCAATGTATCCTGACTTTTGACATAAAAAAGCATTTACTTTTAGCAATCTTTCTTTTCTTGAACCTCTTTCTGAAGAAATGCTTTCTTTGCGTCATACATAACTAGGGTTTCCTCTATTTATACAAATGCTTCCCGTTATCTTTCTTTTTTTATTAGGAATATCCAAAATCCAAACAAAGTGGATAACAATCATAGTCAAATTTCTTGAATTTGCCTTTTTGAAGATGATCAACGGTTTTGGCTTGGATACATAAATCAATATTAACTAACCTATAGTTAGACATCATAGTTCACTATTTAAAATCTTAAACAATGGGATTCTAAATATCATGCATAATCAAAACATTTTCTGCTAAAATATTAGGCTTAATATAAGGCTTATTTATCAGTGTTGGTTTAATATTAGTTAAATATTAACTAATAAATGGTTGAAACTACTTCAACCACTCTGTAACCATCTTTCACATAATAAAATGATAGACACACAATGACAATGTGTGCATTCGGGTTTCTCTTCATAGATTCTTTGTGCAGTGTAATCGTTCTTTATACTTTCTCTCTCCACATATTCTAGCATTGGTATCAGAGTGCAGGGCAAGCAAAGAAAAAGAGGGGAAGAAATATATTTTCATGACAGTCACATTGGGGCATGTTGAAGAACAAAGACATTTTCGTTTTGATTTTCGAAGGCATTGCAGTCGCGCAAGGAACTCGAAGGAAATCACAAGAAGATTTTCGAGGCACATTGAGGGCAAAGTCACAGTCTAAATCAAGCGCAATTTTTCACACAATCGAAACAAGCATTTCCGCCATTGACACATGACCACGCTTTTAACTTTATTATAGAACTTTTCCTCATGGTCCCATTCTTTGGCTTGTATGATTTCTTTTATTTTCTCAAGCATGGAGTCAATGCCATCATAAATTTCTCCAATGCAAGCACTATCTTTGTCTACAAATCTAATCATACTAAGAACAGGCTCCGTGAAACTCAACAAATACTCAACTTTTTCCCACCAATCATCATCAAGGATCCATGCCTTTATCTTTTGGGCTCTCTTTGTATTTGTTTGCCTCCAGACGGTCCAAACATTAACAATCACCATGCTACTCAAAGCATGTTTCACCTTCACAAGTCGTCTCAAGACGAGTGTGTGAGAGGCAAACCTAGTCTCAGCAACCTATTAAAAAGGAATGGAAAGAATTCAATAACAATACAAATTGAAATTGATTTAAAATTAAATATTAAAATGAAAAACTTACAAACTTAGAACTTATGAATTGTTCCCTTACCTTCAACAACTCCAACTTCGAGAATCTTTTGAAAATGCCCTGAGACATGTGATGGTTGGTGACAAACATCTGAATCTCGTTTGCCTCCATGTAGATTTTCTCAATCCATGTGATTTTCCCAATCTTTTGCAACATCAGATTCAGGGAGTGTATTGCACATGGTGTCCAAAATATGTGCTCATACCTTCCCTTTACTATCAACCCTGTTGCCTTGCAATTTTTTGCATTGTCTCGTGATGACTTGGACAACATTCTGAGGGCCCACTGACTCAATAGCCTCAATTAGAATGTTTGCAATGAATTGGGCATCTTTTATTTCCCCCTCACAATCAACAACCTTCAAAAACATTGCCCCTTTAGGGCTTACTGCAATAATGTTGATAAGAGGTCTGTTTCTGAAGTCCTTCCATCCATCCAATATAATAGACACTCCTAAATCCTTCAAGGAATCTTTAATCGGTTGTAAAGATGTTTGTATGTGTTCCACTTCTTTTGCCAAAAGAGATGTGCGAACCTTATTATAGTTGGGGCTTGTATACCCCTGTGGTGCCTCATTAATGGCTCTCACCATCTGTTGCCAATATGGTGACCTCAACACATTGAATGGTAGCCCACATGCATAAACACACCGAGCCACCAATTCATCTGCAATTTCTCTCTTCTCTCCATTGTTGAATGCCCTTTTCTAGAGGCTCTTTTGTTCTCTTTCTTGATGTGGCCTCTTCATCCAAAGGAATGTTTCAACTTATCTGGAACATCCAACACACACTTTTAGTATGACTATCAATGAAAGGATGGAATGATGGTGGTGTTGGTGGTTTTCCCATAGCCCTCTTTTGTAAAAAAATGGTTTTAGAGCGAAATCTTGCAATTTCAAAGTTAGCCTCCTCTTGCTCTCTTAAGTACATAGCTATTTTATTCTTCTCCACCTTCTTACATGGTCTAATGCTCATCCCTGATACCGCAGTTAAATGAGCTTTCCAACAAGTATACAAAGACTTAAATGTGGTGCCACAATGGGGGCAATGCCTAAACACGGACACCACCACCGACAATGAGCTCTAGCACTTCCACATGCCTCCATAAAGGAGAATGAGGATCTATTTTCACTATCAAGCCACTCGGAACACTTCCTTGTGTTCCTCCCTCATTGCTTGCTTCCCCATGCCCCCTGAAGCTGAACTCGATGCCATGACTACAACTGTTTAATTTGTTTTAACCTACAATAAGAGATATTTTTTAAACATTGATAAAAAATTTAAATAAAAACAACAAATACAAATTATACAATTAATTTGTTAACCCCTACATGTCATTCTCTGATTCTGATCACCAAGTTCGCCATAAATGGTGCGAGGTGAGAGCATACACAGAGGGTAGACATTTAAGTTTTTAAAAATTCAATTTAAAACTTTAAAATTAAAAAAAAACACATGTAACTAATTAAAAAAATTAAACAGTTAAACCCTACCTACGTCAATCTTTGATTCTGATCACCAAGTTCGTCATAAATGGTGTGAGGTAAGAGTGTAGACGTTTAAGTTTTTAATGAATTCAATTTAAAACTTTAAAATAAAAAAACGAACACTAACTAATTAAAAAAAATTAAACAGTTAAACCCTACATGTCAATCTTTGATTCTGATCACCAAGTTCGCCATAAATGGTGCGAGGTGAGAGCATACACAGAGGGTAGACGTTTAACAAAATAGAACTTAAATACAAAAAAATTAATTAATATTTTTTTAAAAAACGTAAAATAAATTCTTTAAATAGATCATGATCATTGATCACATACACAGAGTTTTTTTTAATAAAAAAATGATATTTTTGACTTGGGTTTTAAATAATGAATGAAAAACCTGAAACCTGGATGGCTCGTTCAGTTGTTGCAAATGGCATATCATTCAAAGATTATTGATCATTGATCACATACGAGTTTGATTATTACATAAAAAACATTTGATAAAAAAAAAATTAAAAAAAAGCAATGGATGCATGAAAAATACCTGAAACTGATCCTCCTTGTTGTTTGTTGGCTTGTAGTTGATCCTTCTCCTTCTCTCTCTCCTTCAAGCTCTTGTCTAATTCTCTTCAAGCTCTCTTCTCCCTCTTTAAGCTCTCTTTCTCTCCTTCAAGCTCAAATTAGCAAAATGCCAAAACTATGAGTGTGTGAATTAACAAGAGGGGTTGGGTGTCTAAATAGGTTTTTGGGGGTGTCTTTTAAGGTGAAATTAGGGTTAGGTAACAGATTTTTTTGCAGTTCTTTGGACTTTACTTGTTTAGACTCAGTTACCCTTTTAAGTTAATAATCAAGTGCCAATCTGCCCTTGTTACTGATACCTAGTTGAGATGGCATACATACCACGCTTTATAGCAACAAGATTGTACAGGAATGTGCACTTGAAAATCAACTCGGTACTTAATCATAATGCACCCATAAAAATACGGTACTTTTCAGGGGCTTCTGAGGAAAATCCTTGAACATATTGTTTTGGCCTTTTTGTCTAGTGCTAATATTGCAATATCTTTCCTGGATGTTAAACATTTGTAGGACCCTTGCTATACAGGTTATCAGAAAAGCTTTTTCAAATCTCTGGCAGAAATCTTCGTTGATACAAATGGCTTAAGAATATGTCTTTTACCTTGGTCAATTGAAATGACTATAACGCGGCTATGTTTATTACTGTTTTTGCCTATCCTAACTAGGTGCATTGGATACAAATTATTGAACCCCTAAATTTTTTTTCAGGAGACAGATCAAATCGTTTTTATCTTAGATAAGGGGATCAATACTTGTACTACATTGAATGTTGTAAAAATGGAATGCCAATGTTGGACAAAATGATCCAGATGTTGACATTGCGTTACTCACTAGTTACATAACAGAATCATATATCCTAACACTTAATACAACCTTTAGAATCATTGGCAGGAAACCAATGATTGACGGAGCAAAATTGATTTGGTCTATCTTTATGTTCATAGTTTATGGATTGGGAATTTACCTTTATCAAGCTGTGCGTTATGACAACTTGTTTCTAAAATGGTGGCTTAGTTGGATGCTTTGTTCCTTTTCTTTCAGTTCTATAATGTACAACTGAGCACATTAAAATGTCAATCTTGAACTCGGAATGTTCAGCATCAAGAACTATCACCACGAGTTTTCCATGAGTTGGTACAGCAAGATAAGATAAGATAAATATATTAATGTCCAACGAATGACCACAAAAGTAGGTCAATGGGACTGCAGCCCAAACAATATACAAAGTGCGAGCGGGGACAACTCAAAACGAGTTCCCAAAAACAGAAAAGAAGAGAAAAGACAGCAGAAAGGAAACCCGAAGCCAAAAACCCCCACAGGCGGGGGCAATGGAGCAAGCGGGGGAGAAAAACGAGGGAAGCAAAGAAGGGAATGAAGGGGGGGGCAAAACAAGGACCAATGGTCTAATCAGGAATGGTAGCCACACCCCTCCTAACATTAGAGGCCGACGAAAAGAAGCTCCTGATGGACTGGCAACCCGACGAGGGGGGCGAAAGCCTCCTTCCCTGCTGAGCTCTGAGACTGACGCGACGGCCAGGGGACGAATGGAGCTGGACTGCCCTCTGGTACGTGTGTGCATCCGATTCTGCTGGCGGTGATCGAGAGAAGTGTGAAGGTCCAACCGGGGACGAACTGATCTATGCACTGTATCTGGGTCAGAAAGGCTCTGTCGTTTAGTACCTCCACCAGTGGGTAGAACCGGAAAGAAGGCCGTAATCCGTCTCGTGGGGACGACTCTCGGAGGGGGATGAAGAATCTGGTCTCGTAACAGCAAAGACTCACGGATGTAGAGGGCAAGGCACCGCTGGTCGATATATCTGAAGAAGACCGGGAGAGTCTGAATCCCTCTGAAGAGACAGTGAAATCGTCCTCTGATCTCATAGTATATGGGGCAGCGGAAGATGAAATGAGTCTCTGTCTCCACCTCATGAAGGCTACAGAGCCTACAAAGTCTATCCTCCCGATCAATGTGGTGATCAGTCTCGCACCGAAGTCTGTGGGAGCCGACTCGAAACTGACCCAGAGGTATACGGAGGGCATGCACCCAGTGACGAGAGGTGTACTGAGGGCGGATGATGAGTCCATCTCTGATTTCAAGAAAGTGCTCTGCATAAAAGGACATCTTAGGGCGCAAACCCCCAGGGGGTTCACCCAAGTAGTCTGAATGAATCTCCTGTAGATATCCTCCCGGATGGACCTGTTCAACACTTGCTTGGTGGGCAAGAGATGACTGGGAGCATTCAGAGAATACTGAAAGGGGGGGAGACGATCAATCTGGATACCAACTGAGTCCAACAAGGCAGAAGTCTCGGCAAACCAACAACGGCCCACAGCCTGGGCAATACTCACAGAGGAACAATAGGCGAGATATGGATACCTGTCCTGCTCATCGGAGAGATCACCAAACCTCCTGATACGGTGAAGAAAGGATGATATGTCAAATATAGTCTCCAGACGGAAAGGTCGGGCTCCGAACTCTGCCAAAATAATATGTTGGGGGACCGTCTGTTTGCATCTGATGAAACGGCGAAGGAGGAGAGTCTGAATCCTCTCAGCAGAAGCCCAATCTGTGTCCAAAAGGGAGGGCCCCCAGACAACAGACCCATAGAGAACAGTGGGGCGGATGAGGGAGTTCATAAGAAACATCTTGGAGGAGACGTCCTGGAAGTGGTGCCGAAAACACTGTCTCTCGAGAATGGCAAGAGACCCATACCCTTTATTCACCCTCGGCTGAAGAGCGTGCCTCATACTGAATCTAGGCCCTGAGAACTGGACTCCCAGGTAGGTGTATGTATTAGTAATTTCAACCTCCTGCCCCTTGAAGAAGAAATGGAGGTGTGATGTCCGCAACCCGTTGAAGACCATGACCTTGGTCTTACCCAGATTGACCGTCAAATGCCGAAGATCACAGAATAAAGCAAGTGCATCAAGCTGTCTCTGAAGCCCCTCAGGAGAAGACGCGAGTAAAACAATATCGTCGGCAAATAGGAGAATGGAAATCAAGACGTGATGAAGAAGGCAACCATCCCATTCCTGAATGTGATCCCAAAGAAAGGATTCTAGCTCATCAATGTAAATGCCAAAGAGGGTAGGAGACAAGGGGCACCCCTGTTTAACCCCAATGGTGCTCCTGATGAGATCAGACAATCCGTGTGCAGTACGAAGACGACCAAGGATGGACTCATAGAGGCGCATGATGGCAATAACAAGAGTCTCAGAAATACCGATGTCTCGGAGTCGCTGGAAGAGGGCCATGCGAGGTACGGAGTCAAAAGCTTTTCGAAAGTCTACAAAACAACAATAGACTTTCGAAGAGCGGTGACGAGCCTCCTCAATAATAGCCCGAAGGGTGAAGATGTGGTTGATGGTGTGGTAACCAGGGCGAAAACCAGCCTGACCTCTGGCTCTGAGCTGCTTCTGCTCCAAAATCTCGGACAACAACCTGTGGAGGACTGTAGCATAGAGTTTGGAGAAAGAATGGCCCACCATGATAGTCCTGTAGTTGTTCGGATCAGAAATGGACCCAGCTTTGTGGATCGGGTGAATGATATGATGAGACCAGGTAGGAGGGAAGCCCACGCTAACCACCTGATTGAAAAGATCTGCCAAATAGGTACCAAAAACCTCAAAACCCTGCTTGAAGAACTCGGCCTGGAAACCGTCCACATCAGCTGCCTTGCTACAGTTCAAAATCCTTATTGCCTCTTTGATATTACGGTGAGTGAAGGGATTACCAGGCGGCGGGATGCCAATCTGGGTAGACTGCTGCCCCGGAACATCGTAAAGGGTAGAGGTGTGGGAAAAAATGGAGATAGGATCGATCGTTGTGGAGGAGGGGGAGTGGCGGGGAAAGACAGTACGCCAGAAGGACCGAGGGTTAGTCCTAAGGGAGGTGGAAAGCATATATCTGCGGTGGGAAATGAAGGATCGCTTCTTACGGCGGAGAAGGCACCTGTAGGCAACCTTAAGAGTGGGGAAGGAGGGGAGGGCCTGGGTAAAAGCCTGGCGAAGGCGACGGTGAAGGGATTTGCACTCTACATCGTACCATTGGTTCATGGGGCAAGATTTAGTAGTACTAGTGGCCGAGGGATGGGTGGTGGAGCTGGGAAAGGATCTCAGGGCAGCCTCCCACATGGCAGAGGAAAGGCATGAGTACTTGGCCTCCACACTAGGCATGTTAGAGAATAGGGGCTCAGAGGGGAGAAGGTCGCGGATGTGGGATGAGTAAGATCCGTAATCCCCTTTATCAAAATGAAAGGAGATGCGAGGTGGGTAGTGGGGAGGGGGAGGAGGGGCGGTGGTGGTAGGAGAGCTGGCGACCAGAGAGAAAGTTAGGACAGCATGATCGGCAAGGGGAATGGGGGAAACAAAGGAGCAGAAGAGGGGTGAGATGTCCGGGCTGGCAAGGATATAGTCCACCACACTAGTGCCCCCGCCATGGGGACGACATGTGAAGAAGTGTGAATCCGGGAAGCGCTCGATCCCGTTGAAGATCACCAACGCCTGTGACTCCCCGAGCTGGAGGAGGAACCGACCATAAGCTGTGAAAGGGCCATCTGTATCCTCAGAAGTCCTATGCAGACCAACTGACACAGGGTCTGTCCTCTGTGTGCAAAGCGTATCCTCTGACCTGTCGTGGAGGGGGACCTGAAAGTGTCTGGTACGGGCATTAAAGTCACCTAAAATGATAACCTCCCCTGCGACAGAGTATTGACCAATACTGTCGTATAAGTCAAAGAAAGGATCACCATCTGGGCCATTGTGGATGGCATAAGGGGAAGCAGCCGGAGGAAAGTAACAAACTGCTATATATAAATCCCTAGAGAATCGAGCGGCCCTACTAATGCGAATCCACATGTACCTGGCAAACTCATCAAAACCGACCATCGAGATCCTGTTCTGGAGGGAGTCTCTATAGAGACAGGCAACCCCACCAGAGCCTCTGACACCACCCGAAGCCCGAGTCTCCTGTCTGCAAGCTGATAACCAAAGAAATCCAGTAATGCCTGGGAGAGGACGAACCGGGCTCTCGTGTGTCTCTGTGATGAAGAGAATGTCGGCATCCCGAGAGCATCAAACATAAGGCCTGGGGAAGACCAAAGGGAACCATTCCCATTCCAGCAACTGATAGATAAGCCTCTGGTCTGACTCCTCTCCCACTTGGCCCGTCATTGGGGAGCCCCTTGGCGGGGCTCCCAACCAGGAGGAGGAGAGTCTCTAATAACAGCTCGGGGATTCCTAATAACAGCCCATTTACCTGCTTTCCTTGCTGCCATAACTTGCTCCCTAGAGCGTTTGAGCTCCCCAACTTGTGTCCTGGTGAGATCTTCATCAAGGAAGACCTTGTCTGGGCGTGAAAACAGAACCCTCTTAGCCCTGAGAGCTCGCAGCCTGTCAAAAGTTGTCCTGAAACGGATGAAGAGTGTGGAGTCATAGCCAACCCAAGCTCGTTCTAGTGTAATGTCAGGGATCCCCAAAGTATCTGTGATGAAGGAGTTACCAACCGTTAATGGGTCTTGTGTCGGGGTGGGGGGTGGGAGACCCCTCACCTTGAGGTTTAGTTCCCTGTCACGCCTCGTACGTTCCTCAATTAACTTGGCTTGCATAACGGCCTCAACCGCAGCCAGAGGTGGGGGAACACTGCCTTTCCCACTAACAACCTTGGACCATGATTCTGTTTCCAGTTTTAAGGAGGCCTGGTTATTTTTGATTTCCTCCTGTTGAGATCGGAGGTCTACAATTTCTGCGTGTAGGGCATCGTTAGGAGAGCTAGTATTATCCGTGTTGGTGGCTAGTTTTTCTCTCAAGATGACATTCTCAGATTCAACATCCGCGACCCTGCCAATAAGTGTACAGACCTCAGTTTGGAGTTGCTGATTGGCAATTTCGACCTTCTGGATTCGATTAAGGAGTTCCAATAAGATGTCTGTTGTGTTGTTAGAGGTGTTCCCCAGGGGATTCCCGACCATGCCGCTGCCAGTAGGAGTTTCCGAGGCCATGATTGAAGCTAAACCGGTAGGGTAAACCACCTGAAGAGGGGAGAGGCTGAGAGGCGAATCAGGGAGCATACCAGACAACAGAGACGACCCCACAGTTAAACCAACGATAATTAATCTCCTGTTTCAGCGACTAAAAACAAAAGCCCCTGAAAAGTGGGCCAAAACTGTGTATGCACGAGCAGGCAGTCCCGTAAATTCAAGCAGTCAAAGGTTTGGAAGAAACCTCGAGCAGTGGTAAATGTGACTCACAACAGTGCAGGCACAGCAACAAGGAATGTATCCTGCGACAGACCACGAGCAGAACCCAAGCCACGAAATTGGTTGTCGACTGTATTTCGTACCCAACATTGACTATGATCCGTGCCCACTCGGGACTGTAACAAGGCACGTGAAAACGTGCCCTCGATTCACACAGTCGTGCAGAGAGAAACTGTCCATAATAGAAGCAAAGAGATCCCAATAACACGTGAAAAGTGCCCTCGATTCACACAGTCGTGCAGAGAGAAATCCCAGTAACACGTGAAACGTAGGCAATCAGTAGTATAACAATCACTTTTAAGAAGACCGCCAATAAGACCTTGCAGTCCCTAACCCGGTGATTGCAACCACCAATCCTGGATAATTCCTTGAACTTCTTGGTCACAAATGTAATGATAGAAGCATCATTCCAACCTTTGTGATCCTAGATATTGCGAAGCTGGTCCTTACATTCTGTTCATTTTCTTCTTTTAGTAGCGTCCATGGTATCAATGTTGAAGGCAATCTATTAAGGAGAAAACTTGTGATTGGCATGAATTGGTATAACAACATGGGGGTCTTCAGCTATAGCTTCTAAAATATCTTCTATCTCTTGCTCTTCTACTTCATACTGAACAACAATTTTAGATTTTTTGGAATCAGGTGTCACAGGGGCCTCAAGCCAAGGAGACTAGCACTCTAAGTTAATAGGGAAGTCTTGTTGATCAATTCTCATTAAGAATGACATAACAATAGGTTTATTTTCAAGCTCTCTGTGATGATGATGAAGGACATCAGGATTATGGTGCAGACAATTGGCTGCAATAGGAGTATCACGAGTTCCAACATGCATGGCACCTAAATTTTCAAGTCGTCTTTGAAGATCAGCAAGACACTCACAAACAGTATTATTGGCTTGGTTTATTTTAGGATAAAGTGCAGAGATGTCATCTTATACATTAGTGCCTTGTGAGCCAATAGGGTCAAGCCTATGATGGTACGTTGGACATAAAAAGCAACAATATCAAGTTGGTTTTTCATGCAAACGATACTATGGCCAGGGTTTTTGAGTATTGATTTTTGCAGACATCCTATATCAGAACTCTAGCTACAGTATCTTTAGTGAGAGAAGATAATCTATTAATTGTGCTAGATGTCAATTGGACGATGGGATCCTTTCCATTCATCCATTTAAATTGCCAGTTGAGTTGTTGAATGGTTGCAGATTGTCTCTCAGTTTTACTCCCAAAGATGGGACAATATTTAACTATGAACTGTGGGTTCAGTAGAAGGTTGACCGCTTTCAGCTCCCAATAGAATCCTTCGAAACGAATGGACTACATGCATCAAGATTGCATGGAATTTCATTCAAGCCCAAATAATCAGTAACATCATCATAGAGAAATCTAATTTGATTGAATTGGTAGGAAACTTGATTATCAACTTTATCAGAAGTAAATACTATATAAACATGTTCTCCTGGCTTGGTGTTGATAGCTTGGGTAGGAACAGAAGATACTTAGTTGGATGAATTAGGTCTAGGTAGAGTCCAGCTTCTAGATAACATCGGCTTATGTATGTGGGATAAAGCATGCTGGAGATTTATAGATGCATGCCAAAATCATGACTTTTTTGAATAGTTAATGTCAGGGAGTCGAGCTGGCTTTTTAATTTGTTCATAAGCTGGCCCTCTTATCATGGAGGCTATGGCAAGATAATCTTGAGCCCATTCAGAATATAGTTCTCTAGATGTTATCCTACTTGAAGTAGATGTTGAGATCCTTCAGGGAATCGATGGCCTCTAGATTGGGGACAGCCCTGAAGTGCATTGACATATTTGAAAATGGCTTTACAACCTATGGTGGCATAGGTTGATCCTAGGAGCATATCTATGCCTTTAATCTGGAAACAAATGACCCATGCTCTTTCAATATGTTTATCTTTGAAATCCATTGTGAATCCTTGGTCAGATTCGACAAAGAGCATCTTGATCCATAATTCCGTGAAATTGAGCTACAAGGGCAGAGTCAAAATCGGATCATGTTATAAGGTTATACACAAATTGCCTAGGTGATTTACACCTATGTTAGTACACATTTTGTAACAAAGAGACAAAAGAGAATTCAGAACAATTCTACAAAATCTACCGATGAATATAAATATGAGCTGCAGTGTATAATGGACATACTTTTACACCCGTTTTGATGCTAAAAACTTTTTGTTTTATAGTGTGTTTGTTTATGTCAATATGTTTTAAACTAAATGAGCCTATAAACCTAGCTCTTGTAATCCTTGTACCATCCATCTAAACAGCTCACAAAACCACTCCCCATCTGAAATTAATGCTCTATATCACATTATAATAACTAAAGAAATTACATAGGGTTCATGGAAATTACATTGGGGTTCATGGCAATGACAACCACATTTCTCATTGGGGATGGTTATAGAGAATCTTGATACAACCTTGTTGCCAAACCCTCCCATTGAATTGATGGTTCTTGTCATCTTGACGAAGAAGCTCTGGTTACCCTTAAACTTCCCATACTTTGATGATGCAAGGGATCATTTCAATAAAAGCTTGAACTGAACAAAAGTTTGACCTTGCTATTATGGTATAGCAAATTTATGATTTTTCCTCCCAGACAAATCACATGATTCATAGAAAACCCTCTGTTATATTTTGTACAGCAAGTAAATGGGCTAGAATTTAGATATTGTAGAGTTTGTTGCTGACTTATGCCTGAGCCTATCATATTGATGATCCCCTATGATGTTCTTTACAGAGTGAAATAAATATACCAGAACAATAAGCATATTACATAACAAGTTTTGTCAAGAAAATTACAATGGACTTTGAAGGTAAGTATTAGGAAGATAACGAGGCACTTACACAAGCCATAAGATCCTTGGCTGCCATAAGTGACCTTCTCCCGCTTTGGCACCCCTACAAAGCAAAAACAGAACAAAAATCATCAGCACATTTACTAGAGTTACAAAAGCAAAGACCTGAGAACATAGATCAAAAACATTGCACCCAACAACATGCATTGCAAGCATTGGCATACCACAAGTATTTCATCATCCTTGCTGAAAAGCGATAAGACTTCCTGAAAGAAATTAGGGTTCTTTGCCATCCCTGCATTTATGTGAATCCAATGTCATCAACTGTTAAAAAATTATAAATGATCTTGTGTGCCGTGGAGTTCAAATAACAAAATTATTAAAGAAGCAAAAGATCAGAAATTAGCATTTTGTTAATAGTTAAACACACCTTCTCCAGCTTTGAACATGTATGGAACATTTATAGCATCTTCAACATGGCCTGCATTGAACTCCTCAGGGGTCCTGCCAACATATCAAAAAAGCAATGTCCAAGTTAAGGGTTGCATCTTTGGGCTGCTTGGTTGCTCAATAATAGCTTGAATGCCTTTTGTTTTATGACATACGTAGACAGTTAAACCAACTCAGTTTATAAAGTCCCTTCTCAAGAAGCTATGAAGAATAAAAGGTTTTTCATGTATATAGTGATTTCACTTATCTATATAGGTTTAGAAACTACATTCAAAGCTGGAAGACAAATCCTTGTAGCAAAACACAAGTTTCAACCCGAATGGTTCAAATATACAACAAAAAAAATTCAGTTCATGACAATAGTATAACTATGGCTAGCTACTCCTATGTGAAAAAACAGGATAGAATTTTGTTTAAAGTCTTGATGGCAAAAGGTTTAACGTGAGAAGCCCAAAGGTATGGATTATATTCACATTACTTCTTCTAATTAGAGTTCTTGGCCTTGCAATTATTACTAAAAAATGTCTTTGAAAATCGATTATTCATAGAAGTCATATTGAGATGACTTAAACACTAGTTTTCTTTTAATTGAAAAGTTGTTCCCCCTATATTGATATAAACATTAAGTACAAGCTCATTGTACAAAAAATTGAGTGGACGAATCACAATCTAAGTGTCATGTCAGATAAGACAAGAAAGCTAACAACTTAGCAATCTAAACAAGGTTTTCAATTAAAAAAAGAGCAAAATAGCAAGGAACATAAAACATTAAGCCGTGAGGGCTACAACCAGCATAGGCGGAGGAAGAGTGGGATCATGAAGCTTGTCCCCCCACCCTCCCCATTTTCTACCAGGTGGGTCAGTAGCATCTGGTGGGTTCTACCCATCATCTTTTTTTTATCTTCTTCTTCAATAGCATTATGGCGAGAGAGATATGGTCAGAGCCATGCGAAGGAATTTCCCCTACAAAGGTGCCACCCAACCAAAAGGGTCATGTCTAGCATGGCCACCACCACCACTTCCACCTCCCTAAGAGGTTGAGATGAAGAAGGAAACTTTCACTACGGGGAGATACTTCGATGTTTGTTGCGAGAACAAGATCTTCCATTGTAGCCACATCCACAACCCCAACCCCGAGGAAGGGAACAATGGCGAGGTGAGTTTGAAAGAGCCCAACTAACAACACAAGGTGCATTGCCCCAGTGGTCAAGCAATTGTTGGAGATGTGCCTCCTCTAGGCAGACTTTCTCCACTTGCGCTTGAATTTGGAGAGTAGCATTTGAAACCACGTTAAATATGTTAACAATAGAAAAGATTGCTTCAATAGAGATATGATTGAAACTAGCATCATTTCTACCTTTTCCATAGTTGATATAGAATTATAAGACAACAAAGTGCTAAATTTGAATGTATTTTGGAGGGAGCATGGCCGAGTCCCCCAAAAGCACCATTTTCATGTGAACGTCTCGTGATGGAAAGGCGGAAAAAGGGTATGAATCTAATGCCACAAAGATTGAGAATGCTTATAGAATAAAAGATGTGCTTAATAGACTTTGGGTGGTTGCAACAAGAACATATAGGGTGAGCCATGCCATGGTGAACTGGGTAAGAGCCAATTGGTAGACCTTGATTAAAATACGCCAAAGAAAATGAGCTTGTTTGGGCTCAATAGTGGCTTCCCAAACTCTGGCAAATCTCCTCTTCTAGACTTGTTCAAAGGATTAAACTTTCCAACAAGCAATGGGGGGCTAATGGGAAACTGTTGAGGAGAGAGGAGTTGATATCCTAATTGGGGTTTGTACCAGTTGAAAGGAGTTTCAACAAGGCAACTCTAGCCATTCCACCATCTAAGGGGTGTTTGCAAACCAATTTTATGGAGATGGTGATCAGGTATGGCACTCTGAATTTCAACAATTGATTCATGGTCATTAGATAACAATTGATTTTTTTTTTTTAGTGCAGGCCGCAAAATCCAGTCCCTAGAATTCTTACAAACAAGGTCAGCCATGAATGCCTTTTCTAAACAATTTGATGCCTTTGAACCAAGGAACCAAAGCGAATGGCACTTTGTAATATGAGAAAACTAGAGACAACCAAAGGGAGTGGGAATTGATAGAGCACCCATTATGGTAAATATCCCTGCCCCAAATTAAGTGTGGTTTCAGCAACTCCCATGCTTTCCAAATGCTTTTTACCACAAAAGTGCCAACAATTTTGACAACATGGGTGAGCACGAAGGATTGCAAATTTAATCCTTTCTAAGCTCCTTTGCCCATAGGGCATCCGAGAGTGATGCAATTTCTGAGGATAATTTTCCATGATTAATTACCTTCCAACTCTCGAATGACCCATTTGGTGCACAAAGCATGGCCTTGAGTTTCAATGTCACAAGAAGCCCTAGGCCACCAAGATCCTTGGCTTTACAGGATACATCCCAAGCAACTCTGTGAAATCCTCTGCCACCTTTAGCGTTGGCCAAGAGAAAGTCCCTGAGAATTTTTTCCACTTGGAATAGGCAGCCTTGGAGGGGGCCACACATGCATTGCAAATAGACTTAATTTTCCAGCAAGGGGGAGGGGCTTGGAAACCCAAAATTCCACTTTTTCCTCCACACATTGGATCACAAACAACCATAGATCCAAAGGCATGAATTGAAAGGCAAAAAGAACGCCAACCAAGAAACTTGAATTGTTCACCAAGTTTAATCCACTTCCATTTAAACTTGTTCACCCATGTACTGGGCCTTACTATAACACTAGATTTTTTTCCCACCGAATGAAGGAGCTAGAAGCAAGGCAAAAAAATGTGCTCGTGATCCATGGCATTGTCAATGGAAGACTCTTCCTCGACTAAGGTGAGAAATGACTCATCTACAAAATGCCCATTTATTGTTTGGCTCGAATACTAGGGCTGGGGAAATCTCTTTGACAAGCCCAAAGGAAGTGTAATTAACAAGGATATAATTATGCCCTTCAGTAACCAAAACAAAAAGCGAGAGGGAAAGAGGACAACCTTTCCGAATGGATCGATTGAAGGCTCAAACCATTCTTGGTTTCCTACCTAGATCCTCTTGGTTGTTCCTGTATGGTATCTGAGCTTGAACTAGCAAAAGAAGCCCATTTGGCTCAAATTTGCACTGATGAATTTCTGGTATAAGGGAAAAAGATATAGCCCTTTGCCTCCCAGTTGCAGAATTTCATCTCCTTGATCAAACACCTCACCCCAGCTCGGCCCT
Source organism: Taxus chinensis (assembly GCA_019776745.2). Classification (NCBI taxonomy): domain Eukaryota; kingdom Viridiplantae; phylum Streptophyta; class Pinopsida; order Cupressales; family Taxaceae; genus Taxus; species Taxus chinensis. The sequence continues at coordinate 1,108,599 of JAHRHJ020000122.1, read as the reverse complement.
AACTGCGGCAGCTACACTAAACTTAGTAACGACTTAACTCGGTTGTATATGATATTCATTGCAAGGTTTGGTTGAAGTTGATTGACTAATTGATGTGTTGGACATTGGCATATATGTCTGTCTCGATGACTTGCTCCACGTCATACCTACTAGTCCCTTTCGTCGTCCATATGCCTTTATGACTCCTTAAGCAGTATGCAACTGGCCAAAGGGCCCATAATACACCATTGTTCGAGCTTGTCTCTCTCTACCATAGACAAACAACATGAAGGGTAGCATTGGCGGATTCACTATATAATTTTGGAAAGTAACTCTGCATTGGATTGTCTCATCGGCGCTTTGCAAATTGAAACTAGGACTCCCTCATGGCTTGGTTGAAGCATTCCTTACCTACCTCTCATTCAAGACCCTACACGATCAAAAGTGAAATCCGCCCCAGTTCGATTCGACCTTGAATCCCCATCCTGGTTTCCCTTGACAAAGCTAACCTCAAGGCAGTGCATTCTAGACTCAGGCTTGCTATCATCGGCTTGGTTTAGATCCTTACTTGATTGGTGTTGTAATCAGCCTGGATTGGTAGTATTGGTGGTCCCTCTTGCTCATATTACTTTCAAAGTTCTGTGTTATTCACAAATCAGCATCCTTCTAAACAAATCGACACTCCCAAACCGCCAAGCCCCTCATTTTTTTTTTGCAAGAAATTTTTAAGGGGTGAATTCTTTTGAAGAAAGAAGATTTTTTTAGAGCAAAAGTTATTTTTTTTGGTGAGACAAATTATTGAAGCAAGAAAATTTTGTGGAGAGAAAATTAAAGTGGGAAAATGTTTTTTTTTGGAATATGAAGGCGAAATATTCCAAAATTGTAAGAAGTTATTTCTTTTGGGGGGTGGGGGGGGGGGGGGGGGGGGGGGGGGGTATTATTTCTTTGCTTCTTGTCTTCTTCCTCATTTCGACAATGGAGACGCAATCCTTTGATCCCCTCAACACCTCAAATTAAAACACGAGGAAAACAAATATGAAGATGTTATTGCAGTCCAAAGGCTTGTGGAGAGTTATTAAACGCGACTTTCCAGATTTTACTTCGAAAGAAGACCAATCTTGGATTGCGTGCATGCAAGATGAGGCTTTCCGCTTGATTTTTCTCTATGTTTCAAACAATCTACAGCCCTATGTTACAGATGCCGCATCACCTAAGGAGGTTTGGGACACCTTTGCAGCTTTATTTGGGCAGGATACTGAGTCTTCTGGGTCTTCTAAAACCTTTGAGCCCTCTTCTACTCCACCTCCTATTCCGCTTCCTTCTCCTCATGTCAGCAAGGATTTATCTTTTGATTGTGCCACAAATGACATTCCTCCATCACCCACTCCTCGTGAGGATTTGCTTCTTGACGGTGACATGGATGAAGAACTTTTGTAACCTCCTCCTAGTGAGAATTTATCTTTACTTGATGACATGGATCATGATTCTTCTTCATTTAGTGAAGTCTTACTTCTCGATGGCGATGCAGATGAGGCACTTTCACCTCCTACAACTCTTCTAGATCCTCCGTTTGTTAGCCAGGGCTTGTTTTTTACGAATGAGGCGTTTTTCACCATCTCTTATTATTAACACAGAAGAAGTACCTCCACCTCCTGCTCTTGTTATCGCTACACCTTTTGATTTGGAGCTTGATATTGCATTTGTTGCTTGTCCCACATCGGATCCACCTGATTACGTGCTTGGTTCTTGGATTTGAATCTCGCATACTCCACTCTATAGGCTACACTGGCGGAGGTCTTGGCAAACACTTCCAGTGTATAGTCTCTCCTATTCAGCCTATTCTTTGGCACAGTCGCCATGGCATTATTTTTTTTGCAAGTGATGTATCTTCGGGATATCTTGATCACAGAGCTCCCATCTTTGTACGTTCCACTCTTTAAGATGATTTGGAGCAACACATGAGCTTTGCTCTTTATTTTCTTGTTGGTGATTGTTCTATTCCTCATTATACATATACTTATGATTCTGCTCTTTTATGCAAAGGTGTTTCAGATACTCTAGTTTTATTTTCTACAACATTAGGCAATCCAAGATCACACGCAGCTTCGACAGAAGAATATTCTTCACTTTTGGATGATCACCAAATGCATTTGGTACTTCTTCCTATGGACTAACATTTGATTATTGGAACTATCTTACCACATATGTAGATGGTTTATTACATCCTTTTTATCCACGCAAAATATTCTATAATGATCTTTCCGTGCTGTGAAGCAAGTTGTACCTGGGGGGATTTGGGTTGAGTCACTTTTTTTCTTTCTTTTTTTGGACTGTACAAGGGTAACTTATCGGGCATAATAGTCGGGACCCATATTCAGTTGTTTTCACTCCCTACACCTTCACTTACGGGAGGGTGTTAGAGTTCTGTTCACATAGATAGTAGTTTGATTTATTATGTACCTAGTTGCAAGTTTGTGTTCACGCTTAGTAAGCTTGTTTATAGGGAGTCATGTAGTTGTTTTGTTATAACCAAATTTGTCATTAACTCAACAAACTTGGTTTCCCATATGAGTTTGTTTGGACGTTAGTGAGGTTGTTAGTCATAACCTTCTATGTACAAGCCTATTTATAAGGCTTCAATATAGCTTTTGATAGTAGAGCGTGAGTGATACAATAGTTTTGTTGTGTGTTGCTTTGTGCTTATATTGTGTGTTCAGGGAGATGCTAGATTGTGTGTGCATGTGAAATTGAAGGCTCAACTTTAGACCCTCTTGGACCATTTTGGGCAACACTCCTTGCATTGTTGCTCATATCCCGCCTTCATCGCCCTTTACGGAGGGAAGTCCAAGAGGAAGAGGACACTACCAAAGCCATTATCGCAGCTGCTCCTAGAGCAAAGCCAGGTGGTCTCCATCGCAACCCACTCTCCTTCACCTGCACAACATAAAGGTTGAGGTTCATCGACTCCTCGTTGAGACACAGGCTACTCCTCCCCACACTAACATGTTTCCCTATCCGCCGTTGGTTTTTACACCGCTACGAGCTCCTGATTGCCAAGAGGATCTCACAAAAGCAGCTAACACAGAGAACATTACCAATATTGGCTGGTACCCAGTTCCTAAGGGGAAAGACCTTCCAAATGGTGTCTAGAGCAACCTAGATGACAAGGATACACCTTATGCAAGTCTCTTTGCTGTGGCTACCTATTTTTCTAGTAATGTTTTTGTTTAGTTTGTGTTAAGACTTTTTTGTAGGTTTTTTTCCAAAGCCCCTTTATTGACTGAATGTGACCCTTATGTACTTTGCTCTCATACTACCATTTTTTTCATGAATAGTATGTAATATTTATTTTTAAAAATGAAATTGATCACAAACCTATGTGTCATCAAAAGTAATAAATGTGAAAAGTGGGAGAGTCTTTCAAATATACTAAATGGGAGGGTCTTTCAAAGATCATAAATGATGATATTGGCTTCATTTAAGGCCCAGTGATCCTTCCCTCTCCTATGTTTATTGTACGTTTAACAACATCAAGAAAAATCATTGATGGCATCATATCAGTGGGTAAAATTATGGTCTAAATTGGAAAATAAGTCAAGGATTTCAACATGCGACTGCAAGGTTACTTTCATAAGAAAATTCTTCAGCCATCAGACCAATGCATTGGTATGCACAATCTCATGGGCTTTAGATCAGAGAACAGCAAGTATTGGGACTGGTGACGGGTGATTCATCTACCAACTCATCCTTTCCATCTGTCAGAGACATCTATGGTGCAGGTCCCTTAACAAACACTAAAGAAGATTCAACTCCTGTCACTGGCATTGCCTTAAAGAATATTCATCTGCTGTCACCATCATTGATTTAAAGAATATTCAACTACTGTCACTATCATTGATTTAAAGTATATTTGACTGCTGTTACTATCATCGATTAAATAAAAGAAATGCTTCATTATCATGTCCTTTTGAAAACAGACTTTCTATGCCAGGGGTTAAATTTGACGCCCATTTAGACGTTTTTCAGGTTTTTAGCCGTTAAATACACCCAAATTTATTTTTAGAGTTTCTTTGGTAACCTGCCATATTGACATTGGAATTAAAAAACCAACCGTTTTTGAATATGTGTGTGTGTGTGCGTGCGTGCGTGCGTGCGGGCGGGTGGGCGGGGGTGCGGGTGCGGGTGCGGGTGCGTGGGCGTGCGCGTGCGTGTGCGTGCGTGTGTGTGTGTGTGTGATATGAGGTGCGTTGAAAATATGCTTGTGACTGCAGATCTGCCTGCAACTTTTTGAATGACAATGCGCCCAATTGGTGTGGGCGTGTTATCAGTATCTAAATTCATTGAACTTGCCATTGATGTTGCCATCTGATTCGAATGTAGTTCAAATCTTTTGTTTTTGGGTCCTTGTTTTCAATGCGATTAAGGCAACCGTCTGAAGAGAAAGAGACTATCATTTTGTACTTTTTAATTTTGAGGGTCAAACCGTTTATGTTAGTATATACTTCAATAAAAGAAGAAAGGTGCAGCCATATCAATGCTCATTGTTATGGGCGTTGGGCCACCTGGACACCAACTTATGGCCATGGCAGGCTAAGACTTTGTTGTCGACGTTGCTGATTATTCTCACTTTGGGTTCTTTGTTCTAGTCTTCCCACCAATGATGAACCAGTCCCCGGATGGCAAACAATGTTAACATTTTGTAATATTTTATACGCTTTTTACATTTATGTTGCCAACCATTCAAAATTAAATAAAATTTTTATATACATCGTATACTAGATATTTGTCACTTTGTGAGTAAATGAAGTAGGTGCTAAAGATTTGAAATGAATGGATTTTGGACGTAAATTCATTTGTCTCATGTCAATATCCCTGCGCGATACGTAAGGATACTCATTCGGCCATACCTTCTGCAAGATTCAATATGATATGTTAATGTGGGCATTGTGCCACTAAGAAGAAGACATCACATTTGGGCATTGGAGGGGAATTCATATACATCAAGCTTCATTTCTTCTGGGAAAAGATGAATTGATATAAAAAGGAAGGCATTTCGAAGAGGAGGCCATACTTTAGTCATCAAGGTAGGCAATTTAATCTCTTTAATGTCCAATGTGGAGGTATTGATTCATTCACCGAGTTTCCTTCCAATAGTAATCAATTAAGTTGTTATTGCATTATGTAATTAACTAGATTTACTATTTTAAGAATAGTCCCTCAAATTTGTTTCTCAGTAATATATCTTGTGATTGTTGGAATAGATTTCTATGTGGTTACAATATTCTATTTTTTTGAACTAAAAATATATTGAACAAAAACATATTCTGCAAGTTATTGAGGGTGGAACAAATGGGTTCAAAATGATGTTAAAAATTAGTCAAAACACATACCCAAGGATGACCTGTGAGCCTGAATTATATACCAAATACAAGGCCATACTTCAGTCATCAAGATAGGAAATTGGAATCTCTACAAATTAACAATTTCATGAATGTTGATTCATTTGTTGGCAGGGGCACTTCCAATATCACATCAATTAAGTTGTTATTGTAGTATGCAATCAGCTATATCTGTTGTTTTAATACTCGTCCCTCAAAGTTTTTCTCTGTAATAGATCTTATGATTGCTGGAATAGATTTGTACCGGTTGTAATACTATTTTTCTGAACTACAAAATCTATCCAACAGAAACTATCTTCAAACCCAAGTTATTGAGCCTGGAACTTTATAGGTTCATAGATAGAGTTAAAAAATAGTTAAAACATATACCCAAGAGTGTCATATCAATCCCCAATAAGGTATACCAAACGTTCAGTTTCTTCATTTGACATCCATAGCCATAGTTCTAAGAACTACGTTGTCAATCCATATGTTTTTCTCAGAAAATAGGCAATGGTTATGAATTACATGGAAGACAAAATGTCCAACCTCATTCAAACCCAGGCTATTACAGTTCTATAGTCTAGATAGAGACCCCATTTGAAGGTTAGGAGAAGTCAATGAGATCATGAAGGTTGCAGACGTTCTAATTCTCTGTGTTGCCATCCAGACCAGTAGTTTTAGTTGATAGTACATGGTCAAGCCATATGACACAATGGAAACTGGGAATATAACGTTGAAGTAATGTGCCACGAACCCAAATGCAATAGTCTCTAGTATACAGATGAAAACAACATTTGGAGGATCAGGACTCTAATGACATTGAAGTCCAAACTATAAGTAGTGGTATTCTTCTGAGCATTCATGCTGATCAGTCATGAGACTATTTACACACACAATTTGAAAACCATGTTTCTTCTTAGAAAAGCAGCTTTCACATTTTCCAATAATATTTAGTGGAGGAAAAGATATTTGATATACAAAATAAAAACGATAAAAAAGTCAAAAATGAAAAATAAACATCATATACAAAATGACATTAATTATAAAACCGTCACAAAAAAAAACTAAATGAGGGGTAAGAATGACCGTCAAATTTAACCCCTGTTCTACGGAACCATTCACAACAAATACTCCAAAGTCAGATGGCACTACTCCATTCATTTCAGACTTGCTATAAGAATTTGATGATGGCTTTTAGTTCCTACATCTGATGGAGGAATATCTAGGGCTCCTATTAATGATAAAAAGAATACTATATCGTCAGTTGATAATGGCTTGTCTCAAATACACCATAATTTATGGATTCTTCAATATCTAGATTTAGTCTAAGTACTGCTATCTTAGATTATTAATTCTGTCTTAAATTAAAGGTTTTTGGGATTTTTACTATTGTCAATGAGAATTTCAGAGTTGTAAAAGAGGTATTTAACGGTAATTGAACAGAAATTTTTAATCACATTTTTTTCAAATTATATATATATATATATATATATATATATATATATATATCTAAGTGGGACGATAATGAAATCATAAATTGGGGAGGGTATTACGGCTATTAAAATAATATATAAAAAATACAATTTCAATATTTAACTTTATTCAATGAAATTTAGAGATTTAAACTACTATATTTAATGTTTTCAAAGGTGCTTTGAAGATTAGAATTCAATGTGTTCACTACAGTAACAGTTTTTTTTAAAGTAAAAGCGTCAAAAAAAGTTTTAAAAAATTGGGGACATCCCCTCCAAGTCCCTAACACATTTGGGACGCCTGGAATGTCACCAAAATCCAAGAGGCATGTCTCCGTGTAACCCTGAATTTTTTTGGATGAAGGATACGTGTCTCAATTCTTCTGTCACAATTTTGCACTTGTTGGTTTTGGGTGCACAAATAATCGACCTTCTTCGATTTAGTGCTAAGGTCTGAGGGATATCCATCCATAATATAAGTTAAGCAATTGTTAGTGGAGGAAGTAATGGTGAATGTAATCCACAAATTTGGTTTCTCATCTTCTAATCTTTTTCCCCATTTGCAAAGTTTGGAGCAAGTAGTACCTTACAAATAACCCTTGTCTCACAATTATTACCAATGTGCGTTTAAGTAATCTTATTACTAATGTGTGTTTAAGGCATCTTATTACAAATGCGTGTAGGAATGGTCAATGTAACTGACCACTTCAGGTTTCTCACCTTCTAACCTCTTTCCCTATTTGTAAAGTTTTTGGAGCGAGTTCTACCTTATAGATCAGCCGTGTCTCACAATTATTACCAATGTGTGTTTAAGTCGTACTATTACCTATATTTGTCTAAGTTATCTCAAGATATCCTCCATAAATACTCATTAAAATAATGATATTTGTTCATCTTGTTGTCATTATTAAAACTTGTCATCGGTGAGGTATATCCCAATATATATTGCTTAGGCATACCTTCCTAATTAACATGATGTCCTCTTTGTTATGGTGAAATCCCTCTCAATTATAAATCTTGTCTAATCTTTTGGTCATTTGCCGGACATTAATATATTTATATTATCTTATCTTATCTATCTAAGAAAAACCTATACAATTCCAATGGGAAAATTGCCAAGGACCGAGAGGTTTCCATTCCACCAAATTCGCCCGGGGCACAATCCCAGCCTCTCTTGGGAGTGGAACTGTGTTGGATGGCTATGCAATACCTTTTACACCAGCATACACACTGTTGGACGACAACCCATTCGATTAATTAATAACTATTTAATTTATTGGTACAAAAGATGATTAAAAATGGGGCTTCTAAAATAACCATTAGATCCTATTGTAAGCTATGAAGATTACAAAACAATAGTGTCTCATTTCTTGTTACCTAAATATCCACAACCTTGAAATCTTATAATGACATTAGCAGATGTAATCTTAACATAGTGTAAGCACTTTCAAGAACTTAATCCTAGTAATTGTTGACCCCAAATTATTTCGGTTTGTCTCACACCTTACACCTTCGGGACAAAGTTAAAAATGCAGCAAGAAACCAAAAAAATCATGCAAATTCTTTCACCTTACATCCAAGTAACGGTGCCCTGCTTGGAGAAGCTCATGGGCAACCTGTACGGGCACAGTCCTTGGTGGGGTTGTTTCCATACTCTTCCTAGTTGCTTCTATCCTGCATATACAACAGAATAAAGAATAATCAAGAAAGCCTAAAGGAAATAACGTGCATTTCATAATTAAAATTAGAATGTTTGACTCTATCAATCAATTAAATCTCTCGATTAACATAATTTTATCATATTAACTAGTAAATTGTTGTAGAGAATCAATTAAAGTTGTCATTAATAACTCTTGAATGTTGTGGGTTGTGGCTTGGTGGTAGATAAAAGACTTCCTAAAGTTAAATTACAGGTTTTAATCACAAAATTGGCTCTCCACCTAAAAGATGAGTGTAACTATTCATTTACCAAAAGGAAAAAAAACTCTTACAATACAAGATGGTGATGCAGAAGCATCCGAGTTCACAAGCTATCATGAATCAACAAAAAACAGGTTGAATAGTTAAGAGTCAGTTGTGTGTAGCATTTTGTGTTAAGGGTGGGCCACACAAGTCTTTATAAGTAGTGCATTAAAGCACTTTGATGAAGCCGTAGCTATGGACTACAGTATTGCATTTTGTTGGAAGGTGCGAAGCACTAAATGAAGCCTGCAAAATTCAAGGAGTTGTTGGAAACCACGAAGGACTATAGGAATCCGCGAAGGACTACAGTAGATGTCACAAATAACAATAGAGTTGCATCAAGCAATTGCAAAGATCTCTAGTGTAAGCCAATAGGCTATGCTTAATGCTCACTAATGATGGGTCCTTATGGATGCCTTGTCTTTAGTAATGTCCCACAATTCTAGGAATTTAGGGGTAAGTATAGTAGCTAATTTCAATATAGCATTTTGAGCGTGCTTGCAATGCCTACATGAACAAAGCCCAATGTGCCTTAGGAAAGTTGAATTCGTGATCGGCAAAGGAGTCGCCATGCTCACATATGTAAGCATATATAGTCTGAGCATCATTAGCATTTGGTCTGGCAGTCCTATTTCTCTAAATGTATTGTTGAGGTTGCATCATTAGCGATCGGTTGTGTTATTCCTTCGAGTTAATAAAGTTAGTGGTGTGTCATTCGCTCATTAATGTCCAATGCATGTGTGTGTGTATGTATGTATGTATGTATACTTCCATGCATGAATCTCTAGAGGGCTACGTGGTCTAAGGCGGCTCTTCATTGGACCACCATGACTGCATTTACAGTCATTTTGGTATCAGAGCAAGGATTATTTTATCTTGTGAACTAGAGGCACGACATGGATCACTGACAATTTTCCACATTGGCGTGAGTGGGTAGAAAATCATTGCAGGACGTCTTCCAACAAGTAGATTGTTGAGTAGAAGTGTGCAATGAGAAAATGACACCAAAAAGTATTTGTGGTTTTTCACATGGTTGTGAGTGTGGGTAGAAAATCATTGCAAACATCTTGCAGCAAGAAGACTATCTGACAGAAGGATTGTTGGGTAGAAGATTGCGGATATCATAGATCGTCGCAATTTCGAGGAAAAAAGACACAAATGACACGTCGGAGGAACGTAGGATGATGTAATCAAGGTCACGAGAGTTGAGGACTTGGCACAAAACTGATGCAGAACTTACGCCAACTTGCTTGGATGCCATAGAAACTATGCAATGCCCAGGTGTTGTTGTGGAAGATCATAGTGATTATGAAGCCAGACCCAATACGCAACATAGAGTGCAAGTTGCGAACGGAAATGTGGAAGATGTGCAAGCACAAGATGGGCCTGGAACATAGGCTACTTCGCGCAATCAATTGGAATGATTGAGAGTGAGCCAAGATTGGATACCCCAAGTTATTCTAGAAAACTGGAACCAACTAGAGGAGCTCATCAATTAGATAACGTAACTTGGAGTAGTACTTTGAATATGAAGGCATGGAAGATCTCAAGAAGATTCAAATTTGTCCTGTACTAAAGTCGAAGGGTCATACATCTCTTTAGTGGGAAAATATCTACATCCAACGCGGAGTGCAGTGAGGCAAGACAAAGATCAAGACATGGGATAGGTTGGTTGCAAAGCTCTAAGGCAAAATTTCTTGCCCGCGGAATTACCAGGCTCAATTTGTTCAAGAAGATTGCAAAATTTGTGATAAAGAGAGCTTACTGTGGAAGTATACATAAAGGAGTTTTACCAACTCACCATTAGAAATGGATTCATGTAGAAGAATGACATGGAGAAGATCTCTCAGGTATATGAATGGATTTTGGATTGCAATTCAAGGATGAGATTTAGAATGCTCCAAGTGTGGTTCAATAGAGGAGGCCTATCAGTATGCATCTGGAGGTATGGAGGAGACGTTGACGCATGCAAGCAACAAAACACTAGCATGAGTAAAAGGAAGAGATGCCGTACAAGGTCGCGGACAAGGCAATGGCAAGGGACAACTCTACACATTTAGACGAGGCTAACGACTCATGCCGTGAAATGAACACCCAAAGGGGGAAATGCATCCAGGGGAAGAGAATGCTTTGAGAAGCGTGGAAGAGGACAGGGATTCAATGGCACATGTTATAGGTGTGGAGAAATAGGACATAGAGCATATGAGTGCCCACACACCCAAAATAGTGGAAAGTAAAGCGCACATATTACGCAAGGTGAGACAAAAGGCTTGTCGAGTCATTAAAAGAACCAGAAATGGGAGAAGCACTAACGTTCAAGCGTGTATTGTTGAAACCAAAGGAGGAAATTGGTCCTGAATAAAGAAGACGTTTGTTTAGGACGGCGTGCAAGTCGAGCGGAAAAGTATGCAAGGTGATAGTGAACAGTGGAAGCAACGATAATTTGGTGGAAGAAGAAATGGTGGACAAGTTGAAGTTAAAGAGAATTGAGCATTTGAATCCATATAGGGTTTCATGGTTGCAAAAGGCACACCAGTTGGTGAGGAACAATTTCTTGTTAGATTCCAAATTGGGAGATATTAAGATGAAGTAATGTGCGACATCATGCCCATGGACACATGTCATGTACTACTTGAAAGGCCTTGGCAGTCCAAACAAAAGACGCAACATGATGGGTGCACAAACATCGACACAACGGAAAAGGATGGAAAGAAGAATATACTCTAAACCCATTGTGGAAGAAGGGTGAAGCAGCACCAAAAGTGTTGTTACTCTCAAGTTAGCAGTTCCTAAGTGAGGTTGTAATGTCCCTTTTTTGGGATGAAAATGGAGAAAAGGGGTTTACCAACTATCCCCAATAAATCTGATCTGAAAACACCTTCAAGTACACACACAACAATCAGAAAGTAGCTAAGAATAACTTAGAATGATTAACCAATCCAAAATCAGCAGTCTCCTAGAGCAGCGAACCGTCTATGAGATTCGAGTCCACTTTTCACCATGCAAATCAATGTAGAATGCCATGAAATAATTTATCTAGCCATGACAATATTTATATATCACAAAGACATCAAAAGATTGAAGAAATATCTTATTAGCACAATGGAAATTAATTATTTATAACAGCAGCAGTCCCGCCAAACCGAGGGCTAGGAAAAATAGTAAATCTCCACTAAAATTCACCAAAGTTTAGATTACGGGCTTATAAATTATGGAGATTCGGAATATAAAATTAGATTTGAAATTTGTGCCCTAGAAAACACCAATCCAACTTCAAACCCTAGTCGCTCCCCAGGGAAGAGCTCCACAAATGATGTAAAGTTTTTGCAATCTTTCTTCTTGATGTCTCCAACTCAAAATGGAGGGTTTCCATCTTCCTTAAATGCCACACGAGAGGGTTTTCGATCTCAAATGGAAAGGTAGTGAGCAACTAGCCCCACAAACCAATTGTATATGAAAAATGCACTAAAGATGGTTGCAAATGAAGTCCTTAAGTCCCTTTTATATTCTTCCCTTGACGCCAAAGGCCAATTAGAAGAGAAACCAACCTCTTTAAGCCTCACTCTATCTTTTAATTGCTTCTTTAATCTTCCAAACTCATCCAACCTGTCTCCTAAAGGCGGGCACTTAAAAGAAAACTTAAATCTAATAAAAGAAAACCGAAATGAAATGCAATTCCTTCCCTTGTTCAAACATGCTTCTTTGCCACAGAAAGGGAATGGCAAGAAGTCCATGTTTAGACCCTTAATTCAAAAAAGGGGACATTACAGAGGTTAAGCAGTATAGTGCATGTTTTGTGTTCATAGTATAGGCCGCACAAAGAGAAGGCATGGCAAAAACGACCGAGAAAGAGGAAACGATGCCACCAAAAGTGAAAAAAATGTTGGAAAGTATGTTTTGCGTCTTATATTATATTAAAAGAAACATGATACAAGATTTTTCCAACAAAAAAGCGGGCGGTATGAGAGCATGCCCCAAAGCCACGAGCAAACTAGGCCATGCCTAGGAATACAACAAAAACAACTTAAGAAACACCGAAGTCAAGCAACTGCAGCAAAAAGACCAGAAGAGGGGGGGTCATGATCATCTGACCAACCAGGATCAAGAAGGTCTTTTCCAGTGTCTGGATTCCCAACCAGAGCCCAGGGGGGTCTTCTTCTTCATTGTCAGCAACAACCCGTGTGGGAGAGATGGCAAGAGCCATCCAGGGAACTTATCCGACGGAGGTGGAGGTGGGAAGCTCCACCCATCCTGGGTGCGTCGCTCGGAAGCCACAAGTGAGCCCCAACCGAGCTGACAAGCAGGTGGGGGAGCCCCAACCCTGATGGCGAGCTAGGGGAGATAAATTTCTCCGGTTGACTGCATGGAGACCAGCGAGCACGGTTGAAAGAGCGCCACTAGAAACGGCTCCGACGACCTCCTCGGGGATGGCCACCGCGGGGCGGAGAGCGCCAAGAGGGAGAATGTGGCTCCCGAGCAATATTACAAGGGGCATCACCCCAATATCGCAGAAGAGACTGAAGGTGCTCCACCTCAAGGGCCACCTTGTTAGCTTGCACTTGAATCTGCAACAGCACATTGGAGATAACCACCGATTTATTATACATGGAGAATTGTTGATCAACTTCAGTATTAGCAAAAAAAATGAATTCCTTTCTTTCTATAACCAAAAATAAAATTCCCCTCTGAAAGCATGCCAAATCTGGGAAAACATGTGAGGTAATCTGGGGTTATCTCCTAAAAGAATATGTTGCCAGGTAAAACACTCTGGCCAGGGGGGAAAAGAATGAATGAAGCCAATTCCAAGCCCACTGGGCTTTGGAGCAAAACCAGAACAACTACGGTAGGGTTTCCAAGTGCCCACAAAAAGGACATTTGGGAGCCGAAACACCAATTTGAACCAGCTAGACACCAATCGGGAGACCTTGATGTAAAATACACCACAAAAAATGTGCAATTTTAGGCTCCACACAGGTAGACCAGACTGTGTCGAACCTCCTTCTCCAACAGGAAGGAGAAGAATGAAGCCCCCACCGAGTGTTGAGTTTTTCAACCATGGGAAAATGTGGTGAGAGCCAATGATATCCTTTACTAGCCGAGTAATTCCGGAATGGGGTATCCACGAACCACTTCCAGTCCGTCCACCAAGGACGAGAGGGACACACAGATATCTTATGTAGCATATGATCAGGAACCTAATCAATGATTTTAGTGATACTAGTATGATCATGGGTGGTAAGTTTGTATATATATTTAAGCTCATTCCAAGGACACCAAGATTGGATGTGCTTGCAATAAAGGTCTTGAATGGAATGAATTCCACGCTTGAAGAGCTTGAGTGTAGGAATTCCAGGGACCTCTGCAAGACACCAATCCTGGATTTGAATGACAGGTGACCACCACAAGGAGTGTTGGTTGATGGAAAGGCCATTGTGAAAGTTTTTACCTTTCCATTGAAGCCATGGTTTGATTTTCTCCCATGCTTTCCAAATGCCTTTAAGCACAAATGTGGCAACAATTTTGATAGGCACTGGGGCAATGAGGAGATTGGAAAACACTAAACCTTTCCATGTTGGGGCCATAAGGGGAACTCCTCAATGCCATGGCATAAAAGCACTTTCCAAGCTTCTTGACCTTCAATGCAATGAATAATCCATTTAGCACAGAATGCCTGCCATTGTCGCAAAATATCAATAAGACCCATTCCTCCAGATTCATGGGGAAGGCAACAGGTCTCCCATGCAACTCTGTGAAACCCTTTGCCAGAGGCATTGGCCCAAAGAAAATCTTTGAGAAGCTTTTCCAACTTTTGTACAGTGTTTTTGGATGGCACCCAACAAGAAGAATAATAAACATGAGTGGCTTCAAGGACTTTGGAACAAATATGGAATTTACCCACTAAGGACAGTGGTTTGGTGATCCAATATTCCAGTTTTTTGGCCACCCGTTGAACCACATACTGCCAAAGCTCCACAGGTGATGCTTGAAAGGAAAAAGGAATGCCAAGAAATTTAAACATCTCACCATGGCCTAACATTTTCCAATCATAAGAATCCAACCAAGAGGGCACAGGGAGGAAGGATTGTATGTAACACTATGTTTTTCGTCATTGAATAAAAGAGCCTGAGCCAAACAGAAAATATCAAGGCAATGCATGACATTGCAAATATTGTTTTCTTCCTCAATTAAGGTAAGGAAAGAACCATCTGCAAAGTGACCATTGAGTAATTGGGAGCTATCCGCAGTAGGCAGCGCAATCCCCCTGACAAGCCCTTGGGATTTGGCTTGGGCAAGCAAATACCCAAAACCTTCAGCCACAAGAACATAAAGAGTAGGTGCTAAAGGGAAACCTTGGCGAATGGAGTGAAAAAGGCCAAAGGGCATTGAGTTGTGGCCATTAATGGTGATTTGGGCCGAGGCATTGGCAAAGAGCATTTGGACAGATTGGATGAAGATAGGGCCAAAACCCAAGGCTTGTAGCATGGAAATAATGAATGACCATTCTATCTTGTCATAAGCTTTCTCAAAGTCAATTTTAATGAACATAGCAAGTTGGTTGGATCTATGAGCCCATTCCATGCCCTCCCAAACGGAAATGATATTGTCAAGAATGTAGCATTCTTGAATGAAGCCTATTTTCTCTAGCTGAATGATAAAAGAGGGAATATGAAGCAACTGAATCGCAAGGTCGTTGGCAATAATCTTGTAAGAGTCATTGAGTAATGTGATAGGATGTCAGCTATTAATTTTCTCAGGGTCTCCTGGCTTGAGAATGAACTTAATATTACCCTTACTGATGCAAGTGTGCCAAGTGACTGGTTCTAAAATCCTTCAAGATAGACCTGATGAAGGTCCGACCCAACAATATACCAAATTGATTTATAGAATTTACATGGGAAGCCATCACACCCAAGAGCCTTATCATTAGCCATTTGCATGGCCACTTCATGCAGGTCATCATTGGTGAGCATACGGTCGCATGTATCCTTTTGAGCTAGGGAGAGCTTGCAAGGAACGACAGCCAGACATTGGTCAAGAGTTGTTTGTCGCTCGTCTAAGGGAGCTTGAGCTTGAAAAACTAGCTTATAATGCTTGACAAAGGCCTACAACATAAGCTGGGGGTCTGTAACCCGAGTTCTGCCATCATGAATGGCCCAAATTTTCTGAGAAGGTTGTTTGGCTTTGAGAGAAAGAAAAAATTCTTTTGACACATGATCCCCCACTTTAAGCCAGTGCAAGATGGGCACAAATTTGAGCTCCCCGAGCATTGTAATTATCCACAATTTGGATTTTCTGATGAAGCTCTACCACCTGAAGTTGCAGAGTTTCAGAGAAAAGATTTCCTTCAAGCATTACCACCACTTGGCTAAGAGCAAAGGAGGTAGCGGAGTATGAGCGGCGTCAAATTTTGACCAGATGTCTACCATAGATTATGAGGAATCTGGTCATCCTAGTCATAGCATCCTCCCACCATTGGGTCTAGTTGGAATGCATAGGTGGATGATAGTTCTGGAAATGAGGTGGCCAAGTGGATAGGTTCCACACCCACTTGATGTGGTTGAGAGTGGGCCCATGTTCCATCAAGGCAGTATTGAGAAAAAACTGACCTTTATGACAAAAAGGTCACCTATCTTGCCAAGTGATATGAAATCATATGGGGGAGTGGTCCAAAAGGACAAAATCTGGCATAACCTCCACAGGTAAGGAATAAATGTTGTCAAACTCAAAAAAATATTGAGTTGACAACATAGCTCTGTCGAGTCATTTGAGGACCCAATCTAATCCTCCTCAAAGATTAGACCAAGTGAACCAAGCTTCAGAGGTGGGAGTGCGAGAGGCATTAGGGTCATAAAACCCAAATTTATTGCACATAAAAAACCACACCTCCCTTTCACCAGTTGTCCATCGCATAGGTAGGTTCCTGCACTTATCAGTGGGTAGCTTGACCATATTAAAATCGCCACATATAACCCAATATGCATCAGGAATTGCACCGGCTATCCACCGCCAGAGATCAGCCCTTTCAGCCACACCATTAGAGGCGTAAATGTTAATGAGGCCAAAAGGGCGACCATCAATATTAAATAAGACCCATATGGCACGATTGGTGGGGTCGACACCATGATCCATAAAAAAGGGCCGCCATTTAGGAGAAAAAAGGGAAATTAAACCCCCATGCCCCCATCATGATTACTACAGAATGTCAGGCTGTCAGGCCAGATGGATTTACAAACCATCTCTAACTGAAAACCTGTAACTTTCACTTCCTGCAAACACAACACATCTAAATTGGCAAATTTTTTACAAGCATCTCAAACAATATACTTGTGGTTGGAGTCTATAAGACCCCACACATTCCATGATATGTAATTCATGGTAAACGGTGGTCAAGGGCCATACCATCCTCATCCAAGCCATCCAAGGCATCAAATTGATTCTGTAAGAATTGAGCATTATTATTCTTTCAAGAAATCCTGCAACTCAATTTTCCTTCACCTGACATATTCTATATTATATTCCTCCTCTATAAAATCCACACTACAAGTCAGGTTATGATCCCAGGGGAGTGGCGAGGAGGACTTCAGGCCCTTTTGGATGGGGTCCTGTGAACCAGTTGTTAAGAACAACTACGACTGTGGAAGGGTCGAGGAACTTCGTATGGAATTCGTCTGGTCCATGAGAACCGAAGCCACCTTGGGCGTGCTGGAAAATTTAGATAACGGGGCAAGTGAGTCATTAGAAACTACCAGCTCCTTGGGGCATTGGCCACGGGCTTGTTCCTTAACAATTGGCTCACTCGAGCCATTTGAACTAGGGGCCTTGGGTTGCGTTGGCTTGTTCTTATTTTTCATCCTCCAACCATTTTCCACCCCTCCTCCTGAGGGGGTTTGGCCACTTTAGAAACCACCTTAGGAACTAGGTGGTTGTGCAAGACATAAAGAGGACAATCCTTGATCTTATGATCAGAGGCCTGACACTAGAAGCAAGTGTTAGGCAGATTGATGTATAAGATACACTGGGAGTAACAAATGTCCCCCATTTGAATCTCCACGAACTCTTTCAGCTCTTAAGAGAGGTCCACTTCAGCACACACACGCTTCTGCGGACGAGCGTTATAAAATCATTGAGGTTCCATACAAACCACCCGCCCTATAGAAGAGGCGATTTGATGCAAAAAATGAACACATGGCAAGGGAAGGCCAGGAAATTCTACCCAGACTGGCACTTTGAGGGCCACATAATCAAAGACCACAAAATCTTTGGTCCATGAAGAAAGGACCAAAAGAGATTTGCGAACATACCAAGTGGCCGAAATGGGTCAGAATGGTCAAGGCATGTGATGGGTCAGAGAAGCGGAAAAGGAAAAATCCTTTGGTCATGTTCTGAACACTCTCGAGCCAGGATGCCGTGAGCAGCCTAGGCCAAGTTAACCCATGATTTTAGCATGCTTTTAGAGGGGATGCGACCCACAAAATATCCAATAAGACAGAACTATTCTAACCACTGACATGCAACATTAAACTCAAGAATAGGTAAAATAACATCAGGGGGAGATTCATTACCTCATGGAAGACCTTCGGGATGAACTTCCAGGGGCGTTTCGGTGGTGGTACCATTGTTTGAGACTCCACTAGCTCCAGCCACGGTTTCAACAACCGGGCTCAAAGTGGAAGAGGCCATTATAGTTTGTGATTGTGTACCTGAGATGATTTTCTAATTTTCAGTAAGATGTGTGAGGAGCATTTGTTACATATCAGGAAGTATTGCAGAGACTTGTGGGAAGAGAAAATGTTGATTAATCTCGAAGAAGTGCAGTTTTATGTAAGAGGAATTGGTGTATCTCGGATTTGTGATTTTTGTAGAAGGATTGGAGATGGGCCCTGAAAAGATTTGCACAATTGTAGATCGACCATCACCAAGGAGTGCTTCTGAGGCACACAATTTTCATGGGTTGGCTAGCTTTTATAATAAGTTCATCAAGAACTTTAGTGGTGTATGCACACTAATTACAAAGGCCATGAGAGGAGATAGGAAGAGTTTTTTCTAGATCACAGGCGCAAAAAAGAGTTTTGTAGAATTGAAGAGAAGAATAATAGAAGTAACCAGTGTTGGCATTGCCCGATTTTGCAAAGGAATTTCAAGTTTATTGTGATGCTAGTGGCATAACCATTGACGTAGTGTTAAGCTAAGAAGATAGACCTATTGCATATTTCAGTGAGAAGTTGAATGATGCAAGGAGGAAGTATATTGTTTATGATCAACGAATTTTACGCAATAATACAAGTGTTGAAGAAATGGAGACACTACTTATTGCCTAAAGAGTTTGTGTTGTACATGGACCATCAGGCATTGCTATTTATTAATAGCCAAGGAAAGTTGAACCAGAGGAAAATGAAGTGGGTGGAGTACCTATAAGGATACACAATTGTGTTGAAGCATAAAAGTGGAAAATCTAACAAGGTGGCTGATGCGCTCATAGGCGTAGTTGTTTGTTGACAAAGATGAGAATTGAAGTTGTGGGTTTTGAATCCATGAAAGAACTGCTATGCTCAAGATGAAGATTTCAAGGAAGCTTGGGAGGCATGTGCAGTACCCGCAAGTGTTCGACATGATGCCTTGGTTGGACTATTTTGTGCAGGAAGGATTGCTGTTCAGAGGAAGACAATTATGCATCCTGAAAGGATCAATGTGGAAAAACTTGGTGGAGGATTAGCATGGTACTTTGGCTTGGATAAAACCTTAGCGCAACTAGGGGAGAGTTACTTTTGGCCACATATGAGTGTGGATGTGCAAAATTTTGTACAAGAATGTTGTGTTTGTCAATTGGCTAACGGAAGATCTTAGAATGCAGGGTTGTATCAACCTTTGCCCATTCTAAAGATGCCTTGGGGAGACAAGTATGGATTTTGTGTTGGGTTTGCGTAGAACACAAAGGGGTGTTGATTCCATTTTTGTAGTGGTGGATAGATTTTCAAAGATGGCACATTTCATTGCTTGTAGGAAGACCAATGATGCAACACACATTGCAAATCTTTTCTTCAGGATATTTTTGAGAATGCATGGATTACCGTGTAGTACAATGTTTGACAAAGATACAAAATTTGTTGGTCATTTCAGGCGAACATCGTGAAGAAGTTTGATACAAAGTTACAATTTAGTTCAGCATATCATCCACAAACTAATGGACAGACAGAAGTTGTGAACAAAATTGGAGATTTTCTTAGATGTTTGGTTGGAGATAAGCCAAGAACTTGGGATTCGGCTCTAGTGCAAGTAGAATTTTCTTATAACAATTAAGTAAATAGGAGTAAAGGGAAAACACCATTTCAAATTGTA
This sequence comes from Taxus chinensis, assembly GCA_019776745.2. Lineage (NCBI taxonomy): Eukaryota > Viridiplantae > Streptophyta > Pinopsida > Cupressales > Taxaceae > Taxus > Taxus chinensis. The sequence continues at coordinate 1,088,468 of JAHRHJ020000122.1, read as the reverse complement.
TATGGGAACAAACCAAGAGGAGTTGTGGAGTTGATAGACTTACCGTGCAATGAAGAATGAAGTGTTGAAGAAGGAGATTTTGCAAAAAACATGAAAGAATTGCACCAAGTGCGGAATCAGTTATAGAAGATGGATATGCAATAAAAACAATGCGTAGATGAGAAATCAATGGAAATTGAATATCAGATTGGAGACATTGTCTTGGCATACTACGGAAGGAAAGATTTCCAAAAGGAAAGTGGAAGAAGATAGTGCCATGCAGAATCATCAGGAAATTTGCGCAAAATGCTTATGAGATTGAGTTTCTTGTAGGAATTGATATCTCTAATATCTTTAAAGTGGTGGATTTGTATCCATATTGCGCAGTACATGAAGATGATGACAAACCTGAATCAAAAGATAACAGAGTAGATTGGAGGAAACAAATGCTTGAGAAGGAGCATGTTGATGCGGAAGAAGTAATAGACACCAGGATCAAGAAGACATTCAACAGAGAGTACATAGAGTATTTGGTCAAGTGGAAAGACAAGAAAAATGAAGATGCAACTTGGCTAATTGTTGTGGATGCCGCACAATATGGCATACCAGTTCCTTGAGCAGGAGCTCAAGTTTTCAAAATTACCCGAGGTGTATGATGCAGGAGCATCCAAGTTCATAGGCAATCTTGTATCAACCAAAAACAGTTGAACCACTTGAGTTAGTTGTGTTTGCATTGATTTGCATTTTGTGGAGTGATTTGGGAGTCACACATTGAAGAATTGTGTTGCTGGCGAGCCATGGAGTACAATGTTGCATTTTGTTAAGTGTGCAAATTCTTTGTGTAATGTTTGTGGAGTGCGCAATGTCTCTGCACAATGTCTGGTATGTTGTGCAATCGTCTTGTGTGCAGGATTGTCCTCGCACAATCTTGTTCGAGCCATGAACTTGAAATAATTGAATTTTGAAGGCACAAGTTTTAGAGAAGGTCGACTGGTTGTGTTTAGGGTCTATTGTTGGGTCCTTTGATCCTTTCATTTGAATTTTGTAGAATTAGGAGTCTTAGGAGGTGGCATGAACAGCTATATAAGTAGAGCCAATTGCCTTAGGAGAGTTGTTCAATTTTTGGAGGAACTTGAGTGCTTAAGAGCAGAGTATGGATGCAAGCTTAATGCTCACCAAATCATGATGATGGATGAACAACCATAGTAATGGTGTAAAAAAGAACTCTGCGAGAGTCTCGCAGTGATCTGACGTGTGATCCGAGTGTTGAATTGCAGTACATGGAGGATTTGCCATGTCCATATGTTGTGTGGAAGGTATGACTCATTGGTGATCGAGTTTGATGGTGTTATTTCTCTAAATAAGATATCCCAAAGCTTTGTTTTTGTTCAAATTTTTGTTTGTTTATTTAATCTTTATATTGATGCATGTTTCTTTCTGTTGAGTTGTTCTTCCGCACGTATTCTGGAGGCTGCAAGTTGTAAGGTAGCTCTTCGTTGAGCACCCTCACACCATCTACGTTAAGATTCTTGATGAGCTTTTTATGAGCCAAACAACTTCACCAGTGGACCAACGACCTATTCACTTCTATAATTAATTTTGATTAGCACCCGGTAGTTTGAGCTAGAGTCTTAACAATTGTAAGTTTCTATATTTGCCACATTATTATTATTAATAAGTTACACCGAATATGTAGGATTTAACTCATTGAGATCCTCATTTATATTTTCTTCCTAGTTTCTTTGTCAATCCGGTTTGCCTTAACATTTCTCTATATTAATATTGTGATCTGAGTGAAATTGATATGTATTCCTTACCCATCAATATAGACCTTAACACATTAACATTTTTTAAATTCCTCTAAATTGATTAATAAAACTAATGGAGAAAGTCCCTCTACTGCGATACTATCAAATAACGAAAAATATCATTAAAATAATAATAATAATCTAATAAATTGATTTGTATTGTTGTTCTTTGAATGTGTTGATTGAAGGCATACGTTAACACACAAGCTTTTTTAAGCGGGTGGTTAACACATGAGTAACCTAGCAATAAAACTGGGTTAAGACCAAAACAAGACGTGGGAAAACAACTTTGTGCCATTGAGTGTTTATACTTTAAATTCATCTCTTAGTTGATTTTAACACAAAGGAGCACAAATCGGGATGTTTCAAACAGTCCTATTTTTACATGATGACACTCCTCCAAGTGAGATAGCTTTGTACAACTTATTGAGCACTGGGAACTCCTAATGTCTGGCATAGACACACACCTAACTCAGCAAGAGCTCAACATTTTTAGGGACCCACCACATTTTTTTGCAAAAAATGATTTCGCGGACTCCCACAACGTTCAGATGTTGAAGGCATTAAACATTTCGATCGCCTAATCCATTGTAGAAAGTAACAGGCGGACTGGACTAGGAGATCATGATGATGATCAATTGGAACACAATCACCATTTCCTCCTTTCTTTCCCCCACATGATTTATTTCTAAATTAAATCACACCTAAATGTTTAAATTCAAATTGAAAATAATCCATATTTTAACTATTATTATCACAAATTTATTAATCAATGTTATTAATGGAAAATTTCATTATATACTCTCATTAATAACTCTTTGAAATATTTTCAACATTAAGTTTAAATTGATCATTGGCTCTAAAAAGTTACTTCGTAAATATTTATCTAATACAATCGTGAAATTTTCTCTTCAAGCGCAACAAAATCCTCTCTAACCTAGGTGGCTCGAATGGAGAATTCGGTGAGGATGGCAACACAAAGGCTCCAGTCGATATCGAGCTCCAGAGATATGATGTCTATTGGTTGTTTAATTCAGGGCACACGGAGGAAACCCTAGCAGAGCCGACTCCAATTCCTGATCCCTCACTCAAACCATTCCCTTATTTGTTCCAAGTATGCATTTTCATTTCTGCGCATGGATGACAAAAAAAAATTGCTTGAGTGGAGTGGAGTGAAGTATTTCAGCAAGGTTGATTTAAAGAGCAGATACCATCAAATTCACATAAAGGAAAGAGACAAATGGAAGACAGTGTTTAAGACTCAAAAAGGGTTGTATGAGTTGTTTGTGATGTCATTCAGATTGAGCACACCAGTTGGTGAGGAACAATTTCTATGACTGGACTAGGAGATCATGATGATGATCAATTGGAACACAATCACCATTTCCTCCTTTCTTTCCCCCACTGGACTAGGGTCGTATGAGTTGTTTGTGATGTTTGTGTTTGTGATGTCTATTGGTTGTTTTAATTCAGGGCACAATCACCATCTCTCAGAGTATAATTCAGGGGAAGGTTGTTTTTAAGGTGTGAATCCACCTACGACCAGACAGAATGATAAACTAGGCGAAAGATCAGTTGTGAGACAAACATTCTGTACTACGACCTATATCATATTATAAACAGTGCAAGCAGAGTTATGGACTTGTAAGGAGCATACCTCCCACCGTGAAAAACTCTGCCGATAATTTGCTGTGAGATTTGTTGCCCTGGAAATTGAAAGGAAATTATTGGCGTCGACTGCGGGATCCAAGCTTTACTCCGTAGAACCCTTGGCGAAACGCGAGAGAAAACCTTTGGACGGCAAATAGAATCTATTATGGATGAGGGTGCCTTCTGCTTTCGTTATGCTCATTGTGCAATCTGATTTCTCTCGGAAAAAACAATCCCAAGGGATTCCGGAAGGAGTTCAACAAAAGAAAACATACATAGAAAACAATATCACATAAGCTCATTAGTTAGTATATGCGAAGACTCTCTACGAGCGGTCTCAACAGAAGGATATTCCTCCTATCAATATCACATAAGCTCATTAGTTAGCATATGCAAAGACTCTCTATGAGCGGTCTCAACAGAAGGATATTCCTCCTATCATTCATACGTCAATCGAACTTTTTTCGGAGGAAGACATCAAACATGGCATAAAGAAACTAGCAAATGGTAAAGCGCAAGATGTTGATGGGTTGCAGGCTGAATTTTTTAAGTGGGGGGTTGAGGTGCTCACTCTGCATATTAGAAAAATCTTCAATAATGTAACTCAGGTTGGATTCCCACTAGAGTGGACAACTAGTGTGGACAACTAGTGTGGTTATTCCTCTTTTTAAAAGTCGAGATAGCAATAATCCTTCTAACTATCGCACTATTATGATCAATCCTCTTTTTGATAAGCTATTTGGGGGCATGATAGAACGTAGAATCAGCAGTTGGGCAGAAAGAGAGGGCAAAAGGGCAAAAGGACAAGCAAGTTTCCGATCTAAACATTCAACCATTGATCATTGCATCACTCTTAGGCACTTGATTGAAAAGGTATGGGATACCCAAGGGGATGAAGCTTTTTGTTGTTACGTTGATTTTAAGAAGGCCTTTGACACAGTTCCTAGAGACAAACTTTGGAACAGGATGGAGGAACTTGAGATTCTAGATGAACTCAGAGCAGCAGTACATAGACTTTATGAGTAGGTCAAAGCTAAAATAAGAACAAGAGAAGGTATGTCTGAATGATTTGGTAGTGACATTGGGGTGAAACAAGGTTGTCCTCTTTCTCCCACTTTGTTTGGTTTATACATTGATAAGCTTGAAGAATGGTTATGTAAAACGGAAGGAGGGGGTGTTCAGCTGGCCGAGTAAGCGGTGAAGTTACTCTTATATGTCGATGATCTTATCTTAATTTCAATAACAGCTCAAGGATTGAGGAAGCATCTAAAAGCTTTAGAATTCTTTTTCCAGGAAGTCGGGATGCAAGTGAACACTAGCAAAACAAAAAATCATGATTTTTCCCTGAAAAGAAAAGAGAGGCAATTTAACTTTTTGTTTGAGGGGAGTACGTTGGAAATTGTTACAGAATATAAATATCTTGGGATTGATTTCCATAACAAGATGAGTTGGGAGACTTGTAAAGCAAAAAGGATACAAGGATCTTGGAAAGCATCTTACCTTCTTTAGAATAGGTGTAGGAAAGTTGAGCTCTGGGACTGGAAACCTAAGAAAACCCTCTTTGGTTTGTTGGTTACTCTGGTTGCTCTTTACGGTTGCGAGGTTTGGGGAAGTAGCATGTCAAAGCATGGATGGCGGAAATTAGAAAGAATCCAGAAACATCTAATCACAAGCACTCTTAAAGTCAAATCAACAATTCCTTATGAGATCTTGTTAGTTGAAGCAGGTACCTTCCCGATGGAAGCATCGACAATAGCTCGGCTGATACGCTATTTGAAAAAAGTTGAAGGCATGGACAATCTTCGCTGGCCCAAACTGGTTACAAAGGATAATCTAGAGCACAGAAAGAAAACCTGGATGAAACAGAACAAAAAATGGATGAACAAATGGGGCATCAAATTTCAGGAGTGTCCTGACAGCAATAGGGAAATAAAAAATTATGTAATGGAGAAGTTTAGGACTGCCATATACTCTTATGTAAGTTTTTCACCACCATATTTTGATTCTTCTTCCCATTCAGATTCAAATTTGATTCAGGTAATGATACTTTTGGATCTTTTGAAAAATATACTAAAGGTATTGGATCTAAATTGTTGACTAAAATGGGATTTGAAGGAAGATTCCTGAATAAGAATGGACAAGGAATATCTAACCCAATACAGGCTGAGGATTCTCCTTGTTATGCAGGTTTGGGTTTTCCTAGTGCGGGAATGAAAATTGGAGAATCCTCCAATTGAAGGAAGATGAGATTTTGACAACAAAGTGTATACCCCACTAGTACAAAAGGAAATGGATGTGGTAAGAAAAATCAGAGAAGAGGTATTGAGATTCCACCTCCACTTTCTTATCATAATCATAAGCATGGGATAAATTATAAAAATTCTGAAGATCCACTCTTTCATTTTAAGCAATATGGTTTTTATATAGAGAAAATTATAAATGATTTTCCTTGAATTTTTTGTGGATTGCGTAATCATTTTGTTTCCTTTTTTTGGAAGATAAATTCTTTCTTATGGAAGTGGTTTCTTGATGAGATTAATGTGAAAAAAAAATCTTGTAGCCTTTTATGACGAGAAATGGAAAAAAGATTTCCTCATCCTAGAAAGGAGAAAACAGGAAATATTTTCATTCATTGTCATATGAGTGGACAAAAGGTTGAAAAAATGCTTGAAACTTCATCCAACAAGCCATCTGAGGAATGGTAAGCACGATATGGTTTACAAGGTAAAATAAGTTAATCCACCAGCTAAGAATGAATCAACCTTGGATCTATCCATAGATAATCCATAGATGATTCCATTTTTTTTGACATATGGATAATGAAAAATCATGTGATTTGGATAGATTTATATTTGCATAGTTGTAAATGATGAATAACATGCATCCTTTTCAATGCATTTTGTGGGATTATGATGAATGTTGAAAAGGAAAAATTCTCATATTTTCATTTTCCTTAAAATTGGAATAATAGTGTCACATGTAGGGAAGATATAAGGGACAGGTTAATCATACTCATATTATACTTCTCATTTCTTAATGATGAGAAAATCCATTTCTATTTTAGCGGCAACATATGTAGATTCAGTGAGCATTGGTATAATGTCTATTTTTGGAAATATACATTTCAGTATCTGTTGTTGAATTTCATCTGTGAAAATATGGAAACCACTTTATTATTTTAATTAATATAGAATCATATTGTGTTCATATATGATTATTGCACATAATTTAAGTCCCATAAATTGGGAAATTATTGTAACTATCATGTATAATTACAATTAGAGTGTACATTTATTACACTAACAAACTGGTTTGCAGATGTTACCTAGTGATATTCTACAGTAGATAGTAGTTTCACCATTGTGGGTATACATGTAGTTTGATTCTATCCTTTTTACAGTTCAGTATGTTGGGATAGATATTACATTTACAAATTCAACTGATTTAGTTTTGACTATAGCTATTTTTGGCATGTGTGGTCTAAACATTCTGGATCATGATATTTGCAGTGTTGACAATTTCACAGGGACAATGGACACTCGCTATTTTTGGCATGTAGTTTTCTTTTTACACTGATCTATTTTGGTGGAATTGATTTTTATAGTGATTAGCCTATCACATAGTATCAATTGAACACTTGATTTTCTGTTGTTGAATGGGTGTTTTTATCTGATCAATTGTTTGTGATGGTATCACACTTGGATGACAATCTACATGATTAAGTGAGGCATTCACCTATTATGTGGGCATTAGTTTGTCTTTTTATACTGATTCAAGCTATTTGCAGAAGTTGACAGGGTCATAGAGTATCAATGGAAAATTGCCTTTTTGTGGCTTATAATTGTCTATTTTGACTGATCGATTTTTTGTGACTAGCTACTCAACATTTTCATTAATTTTACCCATAATGCTATTTCTGGATCTTGTATGTGTTTGTGAAATGCAGGATGGTTTAACAACATTTTTGAGTGGAAAACAACTTTTTGCGGACAAAAAGCCTTCCCAATTGGGAGGAGTGATCCAAAGGACATTTTGAAGTGCAGATGTTCCCTTAACCTCCCTAAACTATGACCAATGTGTAGATCTCATTGAGATCTTTATAGAAACTATCAAGAATGCGAAAAATGGAGCATCGTATGCAAAAGTTATACATTGGTCAAAATTGGGTCAAAACTGATCAATTGACCAATCAAGGCGTGACACGTGGAAAAGTTGATGGGTCAAAATGTAAAAAAGTATGGTTTTGAATGCCAGTCTTCAGAAAATCAATTCATATGGCGTGGGCCCTACTATTTTCACGATATTTCCAAGATCGCACACTTTTTATAAGGAGGGGTGCCTTTGCTGAGTTTTCTTCATATTAGCATTATCACAATTTTGATATGGTATATGCCTCATAGTGTTATTGCATTGTCAATGTGGGATATATGTTGTAGTGTTGTTTAATTGTGCAAATTGGAGATGAGCCAGGGCCATCTCAGTATAGCTAACTCCCAACTTGGCACTATCCATTTGCACATTACTCGGGTAGACCACATATATCTCGGTGAGCCTTATGAGCTAATATTCAGCGCCAAACCATTATTATTTTTTAATCATGTCTCAGCACAAGCGCATGCACCAACTGTGATGGATCAGTCATATATATTGGGTGGATAAACTTGCCACTACATACCGATGATCAAATCAACTTAGCAGTGCTAAGTCATAACAGCCCACATACCTAAACTGCCTGGCCAACTTAGGCTAAAAACCACCTTGGCCACTTGTGGCATCTAAAATCTAATTCAATTCCATGTGAGCCTCCAAATACATGTGGCAAAAATGATTTTATGTGTGGCCATCCAAAGCCACATGAGAAGTGGGAAGTTTAGCCTTATTAAAGGCTTAGTTAAAGTCGTTGTCCCATAATGTGGGATTTAATCCCCCATTGGCTAAACAAATGCACGGTGGAGGAGTGGTTAATGGGGCTAGAACCCCTGAACCTCAGTGCTAAAAAAATATCAAGCCTCACCAATGCCACCAACCATAGCTCAATGAGCTATAAAAGGAGATCATTGTTATTTAAAGTGGTATTTTTGCAAGACTGTGTATAGTCCATAATAGAAAATTTTTAGAAATACTTGTTTTTTAGGAACTTAGAGGCTGAACTAGACTTTTGGTGTAAATTGGAGAGTTGTGTAAAATTCCAATAGGATTCTAGTGATAAAAGGTTTTGTCCAATTTAGAGTTCATAGATTGATTTTGGGAATATTTTTGTACATATTTTTTCGGTGAACTGAAGGACAAGTTATTGTGAAGCCAAAGAACAAACACAAAGAGACAAGAATATGATTGTTTTAGAGCTCGCGGGTTCTTAAGAGATTTATGGAAGGTTTATTAAGGTTCATTTATTTGATTTGTATAATTTAATTGTAATTGTAAATATGAAATTAATGGATCAGTTCTAAAACAAACCCGAGGATGTATGAATTTTGAACCCCGTAAACAATCCTCTGTGTTGAATTTATGATTTTATTTTAAAGTATCTGATTATTTTCAGTAATTAAATTCATAATTTGAATGTGGATGCAATAATTAATCAGTAATTGAAAATTTCGGGAAAATCAGTGAAATCGGGTAAAATTGAATTTTATGGGCTTTGATCAAACAATGAAATAAAGGAATTTAATTCAGTTTTGGATCAGTCCTAATTCAAATTAAACTTAGATTATGACCGATTTTGGACCAACTATTAACCTGAAAAATTGAGGAATCTTTAATATACTGGTAAACAGTTCAAGAATGTAAATTATTAAGAGGTTTTTATGGATCAATCAGATGTTCACATGCTCCAATGTGTCGATCCAAGTCCGAGGGATGACATTAAGATTTATACATTGATTGAACCACTTCTCATTATTCCTTATAGTGTTAGATATGAAACCTGTAATATTTGCACATGGGATTACAAAGTGTCATCACTGAAGGAAAGAGGATCACCAATCTTTTCACATGAACCAATTATTGAAATGAATTATAAACATCCTTCAAAGAAGTATTCTCATTGACGGAAAGGAGTCCCAAGATCTCTTGCATACTTGTTCCAATATCCTCCATAATTCTTGATACATTTTCTTCACAAGACTCCAGAATCAACTTATGGCCTCATTTAGAGAATCACACCTCCAAGTTATGGTATGAGACCAAATAGGATACAAGTTCTCCGAGGTGAATGAAAACACACTTGATCTTACCAAGGCACGAGAATAAAAATTATTCATCTCTCTCACCAATGGAATATTACCTTCCCAAAGGACCTTCTCTTTCTTGATCTCTACTCTAGTTTTCTTGATCTTTAAAATCTTTTATAAAAAGGAATGTGAACAAAGGAGATAATCTTAGGGAAGAGAGCATTCCATTTTTTCATGATCATTCTCACTCATTGGTCACCTTGCCATTCCTTGCATTGTGAGCATTTGAGCTTATTTGAGGGACTGAATGATTGAATATCTACAAATGGGAGAGATAAATTATAGTCAGAGGTAAGGGTGATGAACTTGGTTCAATAAATGATTGTACATATGCTAAGACAAATTCCTCACATGCTCCTATAATTGATAAATGGTTTTCTTGGTATTCTTCATTCTGTGCAAAGATACTGAGTTGAAGACTACTTTAACGAGGTGAGCATCACCTTCATGTGTGGCTTATCCCAAATATACTCTTGTCATTGTGGGGGCTACCCCATATTCATTGGGAAGATCATCTCCTCCACAAGAATTGATGACCTTCATACATTATAACCTCTACAAACTAAGCTCCCAAAGTCACGATGAAGATCCTAAAGGTTTTTTGTGCAACTTCCACTATTTGTCTTTGTCTTGATGTACTTTGAGATGGCCTCAACTGCCTGGGTGTCACTAAACTGTCTGCACCCTATTCATTGACAAAACCTTCTTTAAGAATCAGTCTCCTATGATCCTACGTGAGAAGTTTTCTCAGAAGGAGTGGAAAGGATATAATAACACCTCATGTAAACATTAACTAGGAAATCATAATCATGCACACTAGTGATGGGCTAACATTCAATCTCTTACTGTGCACATAGGAAATAAAGTCGCATGCAAGAGCACAAGCATGCTAGGTTTGCCTTGTAGCTATGTTCTTAGGGGTTGATGAATCTCCTCACTTTCTATTCAACCCTTCTCAACAAATTGATATTCTATTAACTTTGGACCTCTTGTACACCTCCACTGAAGGACAGATGCTTCATCAAGCTCCACAATGTTTCCTCTGTTCTAGAATGAGGTGAGCCTGCATCCTTCATTAGATGCTTCATGAGATGAGGAGAGATCACAGATATTACCTTTGCCGATGAGATAACTTATTATACCTCTTTTAATGCAAGCTTTACCTCTTCGATCTTGTAAGGGCAGGCTTTATTCATTGGGACCGGTAAATGTCGTATTTGGATAGAGATATACGAGGGTCGTATCAAGGAATGGGATGTTCAAAGATGTCACCAATTCCAATGACATCTCCGTCGCGAGTTGGGATTCAAACTCAAAATATAAGTTACCCATTTGATCTATTCAGTTAGCTACGTTCATGGAGGAAAGTTAGATCACAAAAGCTCGTAGTGCATAGATGAACATAGATCTGATGTGGATGTAAAATCCATTTAATACACAATAAGTCAGGATCTTGGATGTCAGAGAGATTTCCAACATAAATTGGTTCAAACCACCGATGAGCTAGACTAGGAGATTCAAGCTGAGTTTACTCTTCATATAATTAGGTAGGAAAATCTCAGGAATGTAATATTCGAGTAGTTTGAATCATCATCAGGATCACACTTTGAACGCAGATGTGGAGATCAAACCCAAAAGAGGTGGAGTTATAGAAATCCTACCCCATATAGTCCATTTTTCTGACTTACCATTCTCATCATACAAAGTTGGCCCCGAAGTCTTCAATTAGAGGAATATGATGTATTCTAAGCAAGATGAAGGAATCATGATCCTTTCTAAGTTGAAATATTATATCTAGCCACAAATTGAATGCATGTTAGAACACAACTCAAGAGGTGTATCAATGATATTAAAGCATCAAGCATACTCTTACATGAATAAATAACGTCAAGAAGATGGGAAAGGAGGCATCCTTTCTTTCTTGGGAAGCCTTACATGCTAATAGTGAAAGAGGACTGATTTTTTTCTACATAATTCACCGTTAGGATGCATACTTTTTTCTTGGGTATCTTGAAAATCTCAAAGGAAGCATTGATCAAAGTGAGCCTTCATTTACCTGGATTTCAAGTGACCAAGTTTGCCGAAATGTATGAAAGAATCTCCCATAATTATCGAATAGGGATCTCATCTAGTTTTATCTAAAAGTCCTCCACTCCAGTTTCTTCATTCCATCAGCTTGATGAGATTCAATGCCGAGTTGCATCATCCACTCTTGAGAAATGTGCATTGCTTTCATGGAAGGTGATTTGCTGATACTTCTTGATTGTACAAGTTCCTTGTTGCATGGGCCCAACATCATGTGCCAACTGAAAGACATCAGAAGGGTATTTTGCAATGTGAGATCATACTGACCAAATGAAAATTCATGATGAAATTCATAGAGGTGAAGAATTTCTCCAACTGTTTTTGGATGTTATCACTAATGATCTTCCCCCATGATCAATCTGATGAACAGAGCATAGATCATAGTACATGTGAGGATAGCGAATAGAGCTGGGATAGGAAGACATATTCTTTTGGCATGATGGATGTCAATATGTACGTAGCGAGTTCCATTTTAGTTTTCCCTTACCAAATTCAAAACTATGCAATATGTGAGTTGTGATGGTTCTACCATAGTGTAAGAATAATAGGTGAATTTCGAGGTGCCTTTTGTTGTATCCCGATAGCACCTTCATTTACATGTATATGGAGGTTGAGAATCTTTGAATGGGCATAGAAGTTATGGAATTGGGTCACAGAGGTAAAATATGGGGTGTGTTAGATCCATATTCCTTAAGCAACTTGTACAAACAAATCACACTAAAAATGGGATTCTAGCTCAAGATAAGTTGAGATCACAGCTGAAAATAGATCTGATACCAAATGTGGGGGCATGAGGTCGAATGGTAGTTGGAGAAGAGACTAGGAGATGGAATTAAAACATGAAGAAGCAGAGATTAGAGTGGAAGAATGAAGATATTGCATATATATGAGAGGATATGTATGAATAAAATTTGTAGCTCTCAGACAATAATAAAGACATATATGAGTTTCATGAATGCATATTGATGTTTGGAATTTCCTCACCTTATATTTATGCAAGGATTCCCTAAATGTATGCATGTTGATTTTATGAGGTCCTAAATGATAGATTGTTGTGTGTTCTTATGGACTGTGCTTGTAGAAGGTAATGATGGGGTAGTGATGAAGATTAACTAGCACATCAATTCCATGTGTAAACATTTAAATACTCTTAATAGTCATTAAGCTAAAATCTCTTTCACATGTTTGATAACCTTTGAACATATAACCTATAATATTTACTAAGCTCTTGACAGCCTCGTATAATATGGTTTTTATGGAAAATTGTTTGTTCTCGGGCCCAATCTTAGGGCATCAGATAGCTTTGAACTCCTCCGATTAAAATATATGAAATTTTGGAAAAAAAAATCATTCCACGAAGAAGAAGACACCGCCAAATTTTAGGGTGAATATTAACTCCTCTGACCATAACAAATCATTATTCCATGACTTTGTTTTGAAAGTTGTGTAGAGGAAGAAATCACAATACCTGTAGATTCTCAGGGAAAGAGGACCAAATTTGCATAAAATATCAATTGTGATGATTCCTAGACCTATCATACAGGTGGTTTGGAGTGTATTCAAAGTCTAATGAATAGATTGTAAGAGGAGAATATTAAAAGACCTATCATAAAATTTAGACCTCAGGGATGACTGATGCATATCAAGAAACTTAATCTGAGTAACCGTGACAACTTGGAAACCTCCACTGAACCGGGAAAAATATACATAGAACCAGGTCCTGAGAGTTTCCTCTTTCTGGGATGGGATGAGCCCATGACCTTCTTTAATATGTCTTCATGAGACTTGGGAGAGAATATTTCCTAGGCAAGGAAACTATTATAACCTTTTCAATGCAAGCTGCCCTTCTCTTCTTGTACCACTTTTTGGACCATTTGATCACATGCATTGTTCTTTCCTTGATATCTCATGTCTCTGTGATATGCCATGGGATGGGAGAGAGAGGTGAAGATTGCACCGCTTCATACTCAGGATCAAACAAATCTGAATCATCATCAGACACACTTTGAACAAACCAATCAAACTTAAAAGAGCTCATTTGTTCAACTGACATCCTCATATAGTCCCTTTTTCTGACTTCTAGGTCATCATAGAATAATTAACCCAGAAGTCTTCAATATTGAGGAATGTGGTGCAAGCCAATGGTAGAAAAAAGGAATTGATGATCCTTTTGAGATTGAAGTTAGATCTAGCCACATAGGAATGCATGTTGAATGCAACAAGAGATGTCTCAATGTTTGAATCATCAAGCACATTCTTGCAAGAATATATACCTAGTGAAAGAGGAAATGAGACACCTTTATTTTTCAAAGCCTTACACATGGTATGAACAAGATGATGTTATTTACACAATTCAATAAAGATGATCTTGTTTTTTGGGTATCTTGGCAATCTCAAAGAAGCATGATCAAAACCACATACCTGAAAATATATGAAAGTTTGGAATTGTATGAAGAAGCTCCCATACTTATGGATCGGTTCCTTTGTCTTGGGTGAAATCCTTTGCTCCGAGTATCCTTCCATCAACCCTATGAGATACACCGTGAACGCATCATTCACTCTTGAGAAATGTGCATTACTTTCATGAAAGGTAAATTTCCAGTACTTCTAAAATACAGGTGCCTTCTGTGGAACAATCTAGGTTAGTGAAAGACCTCAGAAGGGTCTTGTGAATGCAAGAATCATACACCAAATAATAAGTCATGGTGAACTTAATTAGAGGTGAAGAATTGATCCAACTGCCTGTGGATGTTATTACTAATGATGTGCCCCCAGTCAATCATTTTATCTCCTTCAATGAGAATCAAGAAGAACTGGCCCATCCAATGTTGAAAGTATTTTGTGCTCTCTTGACCGATCACTCTACTCAGAAGCACTATTGCATCTAAGTATGCTTCATGAAATTCATTCCGTGATAAGGTCTTGGGCATGTGAGAGGGTTTTCTTCCTTAAGATTGAGCCATGATCCCATTGCCACTCCTTGAAAGATAGGAATCAATTTTGAACCACTCCTATGATGCATAATCCTTCAATATTATTACCATGTGATTCCATGGTGGGAATTTGTAGACTTTGAGAAATCCCCTTCGGTGTCAAGACCGCCAGGAGAGAGTTGTCCTCCAAAATGATAGTTCTTGTGGTAGTGTTATAGTGTCTCACACAGGCCAAGACAAGCTCAGTGCTTTGAATAGAGAGGGGGTGTCCTCCTCTGAAGATTCCTCCAGTGAAAATATTTTCCTCAACATAGGCCCTCTTGGTTCCTTCATCATCCGTGCTCTTAGATCTTCCAAGCTTAGATGTGCAACATCGTTGTCACCCACATGTGGATATTCAGTGCTCAAGGTGGAAATGGGATCAAATCCAGTGAATTTGATCTTCATGATGCTTGGAATTGTGTTATAATTCTATGAATAAGGTTTGGTGAAAATTTCAAGTCAATTTGAGCACAATCTATTTTCGGCAGGTTACAAGACAAGGTCTATTTTTGGCAGTTTTTTTTTTCCAATTTTCAATTTTGTCAAATTTCTTGTCCTCTAAACATGGCGAATTAAATTATGAAGTTTTTTATTGTTCATTTTGATGACCCTTACCATTTTTATAATGCTTCTAGTTTAGATTTACTATAATAGCAAGTTGAGTTATGGAGGTCGGATTGAAAAAAATTCACTTCCACCGGCTTAGGAATTTAGCATTGAGTTGTTTTGCAAAATTTCAACTAATTTGGCTCAAGGAATGAATGGGAAACAAAAAATACAAATGGAGGTTGCTGTAGGTTATCAATGGCTTTTGCAACTGATTCAGGGCATCAATGGAACTTATTTTTGTTTCATTCTTTTAGTTTCTGATAGCAAAAGAGGTAGTGCAAGTTCCAGGTGCAAAAATGGAAGTTTGTGAGAGATATGCAAGCGTTTTTGTATTCTTCAATGGTGGATGCTGCAAATTTTGGCAGCATAATAGTAAGGGAGCACATGAGGGGGGCTTTAAAATGACAAAAATGGTTGAAAAATGGCTAAGGATAGCCTTTATACCATCCCCCCCTTCATTTCCCCTCTTAAAACCTAGTTAACTCACCCTAAACCCAACCCTGGTCAACCCAACTCAAGTGAAACCACACACTTAGGTTTTTCCCCCCCTAAAAAATAGGGGACAAAGGGACATGGGGACACCATCTCCTCAAAAATGCACCATGGGTAGGAGGATCATGAAGAAGGGGCCAATGGTGACATCATCCATGAAGTTGAAAACACTTACCTAACCATCAAGTTGTGAGTTTAAGTGACACAAGAGGAGCTCTCATGTGGTGGCATATTTTTGTGTCCCCCATGTCCCTTTGAAAAGGGATAAAAGAAGGACATAAATGCCTCCAAAGTGTGCCAAGGGTCTACATGCCATGAGGAAGGGGCCAAACTTAAAGTGAGTTGATAACTTGCTACTAACCACCAAGGTTGTGTTTTAAGTGACAGAAACTTATATCCTCTCCATGTGGTGGCACATTCTTAGTGTCCCCATGTCCCTTTTGATTTTGGTCAAAGGTAAAATAGACATTAGGGGTCTCCAAGTGTGTAATTTACCACTTTTGGAAGCTGGGTGTCACCATTGCAGTGCTAAAAATAATTTGTCGAAATGCCCTTTTACCCCGAGAGCTTCCCTTGGTGTTTCATAGGCCAACCTTATATTATTTTGAGTGGAAAAAATACCCAATAATCCAAATACATCATTTTCCAGGACTTGATTCTTCCTTCCTCTTTGAAATTTAGGCCCCTTTTTCAATTATGGTCACAGGGTGGTTCCTAGAAGGTCAACTGCCACCAAAGAAAAATCTGCCTTTTTGTCCAACTCAACCTATGGAACATGTAAAGGGTCTCATTTTATCCACTTTTAGATTTGAATCAGCTTCTAACTCTCCTTAGAACTCTCAAAATCCTCAGTTGAATCTCCATCAGGATCGAAGGTCATTGTTCGCACTGTCAGGCTCATATCTACAAATATGCTCCTTAGAATAATCTTGAAACCTTTTGCACAATGAAGTAGGACATACTTATATTTCTAATGAGTATCTTATTGTCTTTCCAAATCCTCCTTGAGGCTCTTGATATATCTAGAACAAGCCAAGTAGCTTTTTCACCACTTTCATTTCCTTATACCATGCTAAGAATAGTCGGGTATTACATAACATGTTCCTAGAGTCTTGATTTTTATTTTAGAAACTTTCCTAAACTGCCTCGGATGATTGAATAGCTATTTCCATACACTTATTGGGTGCTTTAATTTTTCCCTGTACATTCTTGGAGGGTGCACACCTGGTGCAAAAAGGCCAAAAATAGAGCCCTTTTGGAGCCTGCAGAAAGCACTTATATTCTCTTGGATCTAGATATTTTAATGAATCGGATTGAAAAATAACCCATTGCATATGAAACACACTTGAATTTAACATTAGCACATTACTTCTAGCCATTATGAGGGTAACACAAGGAATCGAGTAGACTGGAGGACAAGGTTTACATTGACTGGGAGAGGGATTTTCAAATGTGGGCTAGGTTGTCATGACAATTTTTTTGAATTTTTCATGCCAAACATTTAGCATGAAAACAAAACTTTGATATCAAAAACTATCTTATGAGATACATCTGACTCAACACACACAATGGTTTTTAGTGCGATACTTCTCCTTTTAGGCACCCTCTTTCACATAAAACTTTCATAGAACCATTTGAGGAACTAGAAGCATCCTTGCGCATTGAAGTTGGAAGAATTGATGCTAATATTATCCCATTCATAGAGATAAAAATAAAATCAATGACAACTCAATTAGATACGTTGACTACTAATAATGTTAGGGAGAAGCACAATGGTATATGGTGCATATACTATGAAGTAGAGGGGCATAAAAAAAATAATTACCCTTTAAGAAGAGTTAAAACAATGTTTATGGCTTGAAAAATCTATGGTGACAAACATGATGTAAAAAGGTATTCACTAGTGCAACACGTAATTTAAAAAGGTGTAATGCTACTGTAAGATATGCAATGCAAACACACATAATATAGAGGATTGTCACATCATCGACAAAATTCACAAAGCACAATTTTTGGGGTTGAGACAAAAAAAATGTGGGCAACAATGATAATAATAACAACAAAAATAACGAGGATAACAAAGGCAACATGCATGGGTGATGTCATGATTCATGGAGGTAGAGGAAAAATAAGGTTTCCTCCAAGGACTTGTTATAACGTGGCTCGTTGGATCATTACCAATGTTATTTTTTCCCTATCCATGTATGTAAATATTGTGGAAAGGAGCATAAGGTAGAATATTTCACTGATCTTTATGTGGTTATGATGGAGAAGATTGAAAAAAAACAACATGGATGATATATATTGCACACAATGTAACGAAGGCCCCATAAAAGGCATATACTCCAAAGGTAATTTAGGGCCTAAAGATTGAGATAAAAACCAGAGTGGTTGTAGCATGTGCGCACACATCATAAATAATAATAGAGATTATTCTACGTGAAAGACCTAAGATTGGAAACAAGTATCTAAATGCACAACAACAAAAGGAGATCTTTCAAGAAACTAAATAATTGTTATGCAAATTGTAAGGTGAAATTGAGTACCTCAGGAAAGAAGCACACACCAACATTGAAGCACAACAAATGCTTAAATTTCACAAAGTGTAACGAAATGAATTAAGAGAGGTATATATAATGTTATATGTTGAAGGTGTAATACCCTTACTCAACCAATGGTTATCCCATAAAATTTGAAACACGCAAACTAGGGAAGGCGTAAAAGAAAGAGGTCAAGTTGTCTGGTAAAAGATATTATGATAAGGAAATCCTTATTAATGCATGCATAGATGGGTGAAATATTAATGATATATTGGTAGATAGGGGCACCAAAGTAAATATTCTCATATAACATGTTTGGAACAAGATGGGGTGGTCATTGCTCCACCCTTCACTGCATGCCCTCTTCGTGGAAAATAAGACATGCATCATACCAATAAGAGTTTTAAACCACACCATAATTAATATCTTGGGATTACAATTCTTTAGCGGATTTAAGGTGATAAATATTATTGAAGAAGAAAACTTTCTCATGCTCCTTGGAAGACCATGGTGCTATGCGAATAATGTTGATTTGTAATTCAAAAATTGATATGTAAGTTTTGAGAACAAATCACAATGTGTAATAATACCAATGGAACCAAAACAAAGAACCCAATATGTTGATAATGTAGAGGAACATGAATATGTGGAACACCTTTACAACATCAGGGTCAAATTCCTAAAGAATTTTGAGCCAGATCAAGATGGAATCCTACACTAGAATGATACACAATCACTTATAAATACTACAAGTGTAGTACTCGAGAACTGAGACACGGGTCATATGAATTAGCTGGGTATGATTATCACATCATAAAATAAAGATCTAAGCATATGAACAAGGGGGAAATTATTCCAATGTGAAGATATGTTGGAAAACTAAGCAAGGAAAATAAGGTGGAAAAACTAAATTATGAAGATGGTAGGAGTGTGCAAGAATATTTGTGTCAAATGGAGATATATATGCCCCCAAAAAAGGCATGGATAAACTACATGGTTTATACAATAAAAAATACAATAGTTAGATGGTGGGCTATGCATGAACCAAAAATACAAACATGGGATCCAACATATGAATCCATGAGCACCAAGTTTTAGTGGGGAAACTATATGCGAAGATTATCAAGTTATAGTGGTGTAACCAAGGTTGAAAAGCATATAAAGAAATGTAAGGAGACATGGAATTCAAGCACTAGAAGTATAAAATTGGAATTATGGGTTCATGTGTTTCTACCATAGATTGTAAATTTGGGTACACACATGTTATGTGGATTATGAAGTGCACCGAGGAACACTCATTTGGAAGGGATTAAAAGAGAACTTTGTTCACAAGTTCTCTTTCACCTCTAAAGTTTTTTTTGATATAGTAAACACTTTTGACTGGAGCTATGAGTCAGAGGGTTAAGGGACCCCACCCTTACAACAACCTAGATATTAAAATTAAGCTCAACAATCTGCAAATCACAATTTGCTACTAAGAACACATGAAACTGGAAAAACATGAGCTGCCACTAGCGAATCACAAGTCACTGACACACTGGTGAAACACAAGCCGTCACTAGTGAATCACGAGATGTTGCATCAAACCTGGCGAAACACAAGCCACCTTGCTTGCACACACATCTAATGAAACACGAGTTACCACCAAAGAACTAACCATGCTTGATCTAAAAAATCATGAGCCATTGCGTAAGCACACACCACCATGAGTGAAACATGAGCTGCCACACACCACCAAGCACATGTCATATTGATCCAGAAACTCCTTCCATGAAATCTAGCTTGCCATCCGCACCACTTGAGACATTACCACCATGAACAGGGATCGTGCCATAGTGGGATTTGAACCTGGGTTGAGCTAGAAACAACCATCTGACTTGACCGCTCCACCCAAACCCCATCGACCCTTTCACCTCTAAAGTCCCCAGGTTGAATCCTTCATTATAAAGCATTAAGAACACAATCTTTGGGATTGAGGCCGTAATGGAAGATGGGATTTTGAATTTATATAATGATAAAAGTATGGTTTTATCAATTATATTTTAGGAAAAAAACCTAAATGATGATTCCAACAAAGAAGATGAGGTTGTGTGGTTAAAGAAGCATAAGGGAAAACCGAAGATGGTTTACCAAGTAGATGAGGAAGTGGATGTAAAACATCTAGTTTTTGAAACTAATTATGGCTGATGGGAAGTAGTACATAAGAGGGATAAAACTAACAATCCATACAGTGAACCCATCATATCCAAGAAATTCATATTGGAACTAAAGATGCGCCAAAGATTGCAACCATTGGTGATTATTGGTTTGAAGCTAAGGTTGCAAAAATAGTCAAAATATTGTGTGAATATGAAGATCATTTCTCAAGAAGTTATTAGGAGATGAAATATATGCAACCATCTTCAATGGGAAAAAACACATATCAAATTATTTGAAGGTGTTAAACTTGTTCGTAAACAACCTTATATGATGAATCCTAATTTATGCACCAAAGTCGAGGGAATTGATGGAATGTTGGCCACTGGAGTTATTGTGTTGATAAAAGAGTCTAATTGGGTAAGCCAAATGGTTATCAATGTAAAGATAGATGGCCATATTAGGATTTGTTTTGAGTATCACACGTTGAATGTAGTATGTGTAGTAGATCCCTTCCCAACACCGTTCACAAAAGAAATATTGGAGGGAGTAGAAAAAAAGAGATCTACACATTTATAGATGGATTTTTCAGCTATAATCATGTTGAAATAGTGGAATATGATCATGCAAAGAAATTTTTTTCTAAAAAATGGGGCTCATTTCTTATATAATCATGTCGTTTAGACTAAAAAATGTGCTTGCAATGTTCTGGTGCATTGTTGTAGTTGCATATGAGGACTTCATCCTTAAATTCCTACAAGTCTACTTGGATAATTTCATTGTATATGTGTTAGTAAAAGATCACCCTGAATGTTTTTGGTTAATGTTTGAGCATCGTAGACAATTGTAAATCTCATTAAACTTGAAGAAATGTGTTTTTTTTAACTCCTTTTGGAACACTATTGGGACACATAATTTACAAGGATGACTTACTTGTTGACCTGATCAATATTGTATTTATTATATAATTGGATACCCCAGAAACTAAAAGGCATGTGCGTGCATTCCTTAAACATTGTGGATATTACAAAAAAATTATACGAGGGTATGTAAATATTACCACACCTTTGGAAAAACTATTAAAGAAACAAGGATTATTTGAGTGGGGCAAAGAACAACAAAAAACCTTGGAAGAATTGAAGAAGTGCCTCTCAAGTGTACCAATATTGAGGTTTCCATATTGGAATAAACCCTTCCATGTTCATGTGGATGCATCATGGATGGTAGTTGGGGAAATACTTGCACAACTAGGGGAAGAAAATGTGGATCATCCAATCTTCTTTATACGTAGAAAGTTAATGCATGTAGAACAAAATTATACCACAATAGAAAGAGAAGGGATATATATGGTCTATACACTACAAATGTTTTTACAATATATTCTAGTGACACCATTTTTCTTCTGCACTGATCATATGGTGCCAAAAATTTGGTTAATAAAGCGGTATTGCATGGGTGAATTTGCAAGTGGATCATCCTGTTCCCAGAATTTAAGTTCTCTATAGTATTAAATCTAGGAAAAAATAATGTGGTGTAAGGTCATCTCTTGTGCATCACTACTAGAGAAGAGGAAAAAACAATAGATGATGGGATGCACAATGCAAAACTATTACAAGTAACTAGTTCCTCATATGAACTAAATGATATTGTGTTATTCTTGAAATAGGAATTACAGTAACTAATAGGAATACACAACAAAAGAAGTAATTCATTGTAAAAATTTACCATATCAAATAATCAATGACATATTATAAAAAATGAGAAGATATGAAGTATTAAGGTGTTGTGTAATGGAGCACAAACAAGAAGAGATATTGTGTGAAGCACATGGAGGAGTAGTAGGAAGACATTATGGTGGGAATGCAACTCCACAGAAAGTTATCGTGGAAAGATTATGGTGGAAACTTTTGTTGGAATAATTGACATTGATGTCAAAGGAAGCTGAAGGAGCTGGCAGACATAATGGGTTATTAGAGTCATTGATATCAAAGCTATGTTGGAGAAAATAATGAAAATAAATTGTTAAAGATCAATGTTTGTGTAAATAATATGAAATAATTGAAATGCACAACCAATATTCAATGAATACGTAACATGTGTGCAATGAATTGATATGGATGGCCAAAGGACACTAATGATTGAAAGAGATGACTCATAAGAAGTGAAGAGTCACATAATAATTTATAAAGGTAGATGAAGCTAAAAAGGCAGAGGAAGAGGAATAAGAATATAGTGTAGAAAGAGAAGTATAAGAAGAGGAGCAATATTGTGAAGATGTATCAATAAGAATTGTAAAAAATCCTAAGGCGACTTCAAAAGAAGAGTGAACCAAGATGAAGATATAAAATTTCTAAAAAGATGACAAGGTTAGAGGATGCACCAGAGAGGAGAAAACAACAAACTCAAGTTGAATAGAATGATAGAGTGTTGAAGAGGAAGGAAGAGTTAGTAGTTCATATCCGTGGTATCCAACAAGAAAAGTAAAGCGCATGTGTGAGTGGAGCGAGTGGATGAAGGTGTGAACAATAGAGAAGAACATAAATATAAAGAGATCTGATCATCATAAATTGAACCAGTGCCCATGTTTAAAGTATGATATGATTTGTGAGCACAAAGAGAAGTGGGATTACCATCATCAAGTTGAAGAATAAACTACAAAAGGTGGATTTGTCTATTGTTGAGTTTGTTTCCTCACATTTTGGGGATTGGTATCTCTAGTGGGTTGGTGCTCATGAATTCACTGAGTTTGTGCTCAGTGTTGGGAATTGGTGTCTCCAATAGGTTGGTGCCTACGAATTAGCTGAGTTGGTGCTCAATATTAGGGATTTGTGTTTGTAGTAGGTTGGTGCATACAAATGTGTATTGAGATATTTTGGGGATAGATTTGGACTGTAGATCCAAGTAGTATTTTCTCTATGATTTTCTCTTGAAAGGGTGTCCACAAAAATCTTGTGTTCTATGGTCATTTAATTGTTATATCTTATGTGATTGTTGTTATGGATGTTTATGTTTAAATAGGTAAAATTTTATCTAATAGTGGTTCACTCCCCCTCTCAGAATTAATGTGTTCTCTTCAAATTTTACTTCATGATGCAAGAGAACATGTGTATAACTACGATATTTGCCAGCGCATTGGAAAACAAAGCAAGAGGGATGTAATTCCATTCTGACCAATTATTTCCTAAGAACAATTTGACAAATGGGCCATATAATTTGCGGGGCCATGTCATCCCTCATCGAAAAACTATCTCATCTCATCTCAATTTAGGATGGGGAGAAACCATAACATCTTAATTTAGGATGGACAACAATCATCTCACCCACCTGGTTGAAGACTATAACTCTGGTATCCTCTCCTTTCTATAAATATGGGATATGGGCCCAAATTAATTGGTCATAGGAAATCCAGTTAGGTGATGAACTAGAAAGTGTTGTATTATAGTAACAAATAGACTTTTTAACCCATTGGGTCGGAGCCACACCAAAAAAATATTGTACGAAAACAAAAAACATCTAGATTTATCTTGGAAAATATTATTAGTTGATATGGAATCCTTTTAATCCTAACAAGTGATAATGGAAAAAATTTCCTCGTTAAGACTGTGTGCATAATTTTATCAAAATTTATGGTTATGCATAATAAAACAACACCCTACCATCTGTAAGAAAATGGAATAGTTGGAGAATTCAAAAAAATACCAAGCAATACTCTGACTAAGATATGAAACATTGGACATAAGGATTGGGATGATAAAATTTCAGCAATATTATGGGCTTTAAGGACAACATAAAAATACTGAACAATACAACACTTTTCCAACTAGTTTTTGGTAAAGAAGAAATGCTATCGCTTGAATTTACGGTCCCATTTAGAATCACATGTGTTGAAAATTTGGATGATGAACGTCCATTAGAAAGTTCCTAGCTAAACTAGTGTAATTGGATGAACAAATGACACATGCTTAATAGAGCCAGTGAGTAGAAAATGTGTGACAAAAAGTATGACACAATAGATAAATAAAGAATAAGACTTTAACTATTAGGAAAAAAGTGTTGGTCTATGATTCAAATTTTGCGTGACACCTAGGAAAATTTAAGACACATTGGTTAGGACCATATGATATACATGTTGTTTTTCAAACTGGGGCATGTAAACTGAAATATATGAAAAGCGCATCTGCGCCCTTAGCCATCTCAAGGTATATCAAAACAAAGTCTCCCGAAACTACAACAAAAGGATTAAACCTCGTCAATTTGAGCTCAGAGATTTGGCCATGAAAGATAATTGGTTCAACGCAAGGGAAAAAAGAGAGAATAATGGCAAGTTCGAACCACACTGGTTAGGACCTTGCATCATTGTGGCAAAATATGGAGCAGGAGCATAAAAAATTGCTCATCCTGATGGAGATGAGCTCCGTGAGCCAATGAATGCCATGCACCTTAAGCGGTTCTATGCTTAAACATGACGTAAAAATAAAAAACAAACAAAAAAGTTAAAAAGGATCAAGATACAAAAATTCAAAAAAGAGAAAAAGAAAAAAAGAAAAATGTCATCCAAATGTGAAAACCACACAATTATGGCACTTTAGATGGATCCCTTGGTGAAAACCGGCTTCCAGAGCCTTGGGAGGACTTGTTGTTCACAAGCATTTGGTTTCTAGGGGGTACTTTTACTTAGCCTGGGGCTAGTTCTGCTCTGGCATCCAAGATTCCCTTTGAGCCTTATCATGTCAAGCCTGGATCTGGCTGGTTCTCCTCTTGTAAATCAGTGAAAGGATTTCCTTTGTATATTCCCCATCTAACACTGGTGGCACCTTTGCACTTTCACCTTCCTGTTTATAAATACGTGGCACATGCCCTTGTATATTCTCCATCTAACATTGGGGGCATCGACGTTTCTCGATTTCTTGTACATCGCTTCAGAAAACCTTAGAAAATCACAAAAACATTCAAATATGTTCAAAAACAAAAAAAATACTCGCAAAAGACTTGAAAAACCGTAAACAATAGAAAAAATAAAAAAAACAAAAAAAACACAAACAATAGAAAACACAAAAATAATAGAAAATTGTTTCACAAAATTCCCACAAACGCAAAACACACTAAAAACAATCTTACAAAAACATAGCTTTAGTTTACTTTGCTTTATCTTGTTTCTTTCTTTGTTAGTTAGTTTGTGTACATTGATTGCTTGTACATTTGTATAGTTTGTCACTTAAACATACTTTGTTAGATTCATCTTTTCTTGCTTAGATTAGATTCATTCTTACTTGTACATATGAAGTGTGTTTTTGCATGCTTGTAAATAATTGTACATAGTTGTGTTAATTCATGTTGTTTAACAATGTATATTTGATAGGTTTGTTAACGTTTGCTTGTCGCATGTACATAGTTTTTTTTATCACATCATCATATCTCCATCTATATCATCACATATAACATCATCTATATACCATATATAAATAAAATGCTATGTGTACATCATACATGTATGCTAAGATAATCATTGCATATCATATCATCATATGGGGGCAAGAGGGATTGTAAATATCAAAATCTATTCCCCTCACACAAATATCATCATATCATCCCATCCACTAATCTATAACATCACATATACAATACAATTGATATCATCTATGGATCTATCATAAAAATCAAACACATGTTATACGTCATCAATATCCATCATAGTATATACATAAGAAATAAAATAAGACAACATCATGATCCAATCCTTATCCATAACCATAGTAATCATCATGAATCATATAAATACGTGGCATGTCTAAATGATAATTAATGCTAGTAAATACAAAATTAAATGCGTAAAAAGGGCAGAAAGGGTTGGGGTACTCACGAATGGTCCATCATCATCGTTCCGGACATACTCTTGAATGGTATCAACGTGTCTATGGCGATTCTTCACCCTAGCCATCTCGCTCGTCACTCATGGTAACTCACGGTAAACATTTGGTAGGGTTTGGTAGCAAATGTACTGATCACGATGATTTACCCCCCTCGGAAGGGCTATATTTGGCTATTTTAACCCACCGTGATGCCCTAGGGGCATTTTTTCACCGCCGTGATCACTCTAACACTTCTTCTATCCACTGTAATAATTATTTTTATTAAATAATCATAAATCCCTAAACATTATGTGCCTCCCTCGCAATATGCCACATGCACAAATAAGTGCCATTTCTTATCATCTCTCTAACGAATATATCAGTCCTAATACCATAACCAATAAACCCATCTTAGAAAACTAAAATAACATACTTAAGATCATGATCATAGAGTGGGTTGCAATGAAGGGGAAGTGGCAAAAAAATGGGCTAGAACGGTCATTTTTTTCAAATTTCAAATTTTGCAATGATCGGTCAGCATCCCCCTCCCGAGAATCTAGGGAGGGAGCCTTCCACGGGCCATGGTCTATCGGAAGTGCTACAGAAATGTCTGGGTCCAAAAGTTATAGATTCGGTCTGTGCTCTCGATGCTAATGTCACAAGTGACCCACTCTATTTTGATTTGGTTTAGACAGAGTTTGTATTTGTCTCTCTGGTGGATTCAAATGACCTGGTAGCCCAACTCACCCTTCTTAGAGAAAGAGCAATCTTTTCTAAATTTTTGGGTCATCGTCTCTCGGTAGAGGGCATCCGCAGTTGGTGCGATACTTAGTGGGGTAGCATCTCCACATTCACTTCTTGGAGAGAGGTTTTTTTTTCTTATTATCCTTCGTAGTTAGGCGCAGAGGGATGATACCCTGGAGAGGAAAGAATTTCTTTTTGCTAAGTCTAGCCTGCATATTTGTGAGTGGTCTGCCCACTTTGATCCAGGCTCAAGCGGAAATGGATGGCTTCCAAGTTTGGATCAAACTATATTCATTGCCTAGTGAGTTTTTGTCCTCCTCCATTCTATATAAAATCTACTCCAGCTTAGGTCGTGTTGTTCGCATTGATCCTATTACTTTGGAAGGCACTCTTTCTTCTTTTACTAGGATCTATATTTCTATATATCCCTCCAAAAAGATGCAGGAATTCATCGTCATATCCACCCCATCGAGGAAATGGGTGCAGAAAGTGGATTATGAGGTGGTTTCTGATAGTTGCTTTAAATGTAAACAGCCTGGTCATTTCCTAAAAACATGTAAAAACCCTCTTGTTTCTAGTGTGACCGTTTGAAGGAAAAATATTACCCCACCTTCTATCTCCTTTTCTGTTGAACCTCTATCTTCTGGGAAATATCACTCGGTTGGTGTTGATCTCCCTGGCTCTTTTCCTGTGAAACTTCCCCTTGTTCTTAATCCAAGTACAATCTCCCTAGTTAAGGAAATTGCATTTGTTGTTCAAGATTCTACTCAGATACTCTCTTTATTCCAAGAAGGCATCACACTCAGTCTCGGTGCAGATGCAACCTCTTTAGAAAAATGGGTGAATGAGAAGGATGAGCTGATCCTCTTCATTGATGGAGACTCCGAGGATCTTAATAACAGTTCAGATGACGTCTCCGTCAATCCACCTCTCGACAACTTTTAGAAGTGTCTGATTCTTTCAACTCCAACTATTCTCAATATGGAAAGGGGGTCTAAATCTCAGCCAGGTCGTCATTCCAAAAACATCCTTTCCCTCAAAGATATTGTTATAGGTTAGCATCTTCAACTTCGTTCCTTTTTTCCATCCTCAAGTAGGAGAGGCGAGTCCTCTCTAAAGATCAAATGATCCTTCTTTCTTGGAATGTTAAGGGCCTGAATGCCCCTAACAAGCAATGTCTACTGAGATGCTATGTTATTGATTCGAAGTATTTTTTATGTCTTATCCAAGAAACTAAGATGTCTAAAGTGGATTGTAAGAATGGTTGGTTTCACAAATGGAAAGGTTGGGAAGGGTGCTTCTCAGACTCTAATGGTGCCTCTGGTGGTTTGGGAGTTCTATAGAATTCCAGCTGTTGTAGTCTTGATCCTATATTGGTCGATCCTAATTTCATTTGGAGTAAAGTCTACATCAAACATTATGATGTGTACTTCTTTCTGTATAATGTTTATGGTCCTAATAATTCATTGACAAAAAGGGAGCTCTGGTCGAGGATTCAGCTAATCCTTGACTCGGCTCTGACCTCCAAGACTATTGTGGCTGGGGATTTTAATGTTACTCTCTCTGACAAAGATAAATGGGGGGGAATCCAATGGCAGCCTCGTTCTCAAGTGGATTTCACCTCCTTCATTGCCTCCACCAAGTTAGTTGATGTGGAACCAAGTTCTGGTTGGTTCACTTAGAATAATCGGCATCTCGAGTTCAGCTCCACAGTTGTTCGCCTGGATCATTTTCTCGTCTTCGAAGATTGGCTTCAGCACAACTTTCTCATCAAATGATTTTTTCTTCCTCTCTCAGGATATGATCATTTTTGTGTCTCTCTCATCATTTCCTTTGACCTCCTACCACACCATTCTCCTTTCAAATTTGAGTCCATGTGATTGCAGGATCCCTCTCTCAGGCCCTTGATTAACTCTTGGTGGGCCTCCTTCGCAGTGGAAGGGACTTGGATGTTCAAACTATCAAAGAAAATCTCTTTACTGAAAGACAAATAGCTGGAATAGAACGTCTCATGTTTCAAAAATATTTTCCAAGAAAAAAAAAGGGTTGAGAAAGAACTGTGTAATCTTAATGAATCTATTTTCTCTCGAGGTATGCACCAGGAAGACTTCTTCAAGGAAAAATATTTACTTAGTGAGCTTGGCGATCTTATTCTTAAAGAGGAAATTCATTAGAGACAGAAATTGCATGAAATGTGGCTGGCCGATGGGGACAAAAATAACAAATTCTTCCATGCTCCTATCAAAGCTAGAAGAAATGTTAGTTATATCTCCTCCCTGAAGTTGGATGATGATACTGTTTTGTCCTCTCAATCTCAGATTAAAACCGAGTCAGTGTCTTTTTTTAAAAATCTTCTGAATGACGATTCGGCCTCTCCTCTGAATGCACAGCTTTCCTTTTTTAATCAAATTCCTAAATTGGTCGATAATTTTGACAACACTAATCTTCTTTCTCCTTTTTCTAAGGATGAAGTTCGCATGATCATTTTCTCTATGCAAAGGGATAAAGCACCTAGTCTGGATGGTTTTCCAGCTTCTTTTTTCTATGATTTATGGGACGTTATAGGGGATACATTTTGGCATTCTTTGGAGGAATCTCGTTGTTCAGGAAAGATTCTTGGTGCTCTAAATCACACCTTTATCTGCATTTTCCCCAAAAAGGTGATGGTTGATTCTCTTGATGAATTCAAGCTAATATCCTTATGTAATACGTCCTATAAAATCATTTCTAAGGCTATTGCTTTAAGAATGAGTGCTCTTCTTCATAAAATTGTGGCTTAGGAATAAAGTGTATTCATCCCTGGGAGGTCTATTGCTGACGGTATAATAGTTTCTCATGAATTGATCCATACTCTCCATTCCTCCTCTCGCTCTAGTATGATGATTAAATTGGATTTTAGCAAAGCTTATGATCGTTTCAACTGGATATTCCTTTGTAAGTCCCTTCTCTTCATGGGCTTTAACTGGCATTTCTACAATTGGATCTTCAATTGTATTTCTTCTCCTCAATTTTTTGTTCTGGTTAATGGCTCGGCAGAAGGATTCTTCAGTAGTAGCAGGGGCCTGAGGTAGGGAGATCCTCTTTCCTCTTTT
The DNA here is from genome assembly GCA_019776745.2 of Taxus chinensis. NCBI lineage: Eukaryota > Viridiplantae > Streptophyta > Pinopsida > Cupressales > Taxaceae > Taxus > Taxus chinensis. The sequence goes on along the minus strand of JAHRHJ020000122.1, from coordinate 1,058,276 downwards.
CTTTTCATCCTAGTGGATGAGGCTCTGATTCATAGCATCAAAGTTGCTCTTCTAGTTGGGGCTCTTAAGGGAATCTATTTAACTTCCAACCTCCCCCCCTTTCACACCAGCAGTTTGCTAATGATACTTCCTTATTCAGTCAAGTGTCTATTCCAGAAGCTTCATGATTTTCTTCCATTCTATATTCTTATTCATTTATGACTAGAGAGGTAATCAACTTCCATAAATCTGTTATTTTCTTCTTTAATGTCACACCCAGGTTATAGTGAAGGATCAAGGAAATTCTTGGCTTTGTGGTGGGCTCCCTCCCACATAGATATTTGGGCATCCCTCTCTTCTCTACCATTGGTAAAGAAAATCTTTGGGATGGTCTCCTCAATTATTTTTCATCAAGGTTGCTTTCTTGGAAGGGGAAATGGTTTTCCTTGGCTAGTAGAGCTCTTCTGATCAACTCCATCCTCTTGGCCCTCCCAATATATATGTTTTCGTTCTTGCTGATACCAAGGAACATCTTGCTCAAAATTGAGAAAATGGTCAAATCCTTCCTTTGGCAAGGGAATAACGAAGAGATAAAATTTCACTTGGTGAATTGGGAGACTATTAAGCTCCCCAACCATTAGGTGGTTTGGGAATTTTGGATTTGGCCCTTCAGAATTCAGCTCTCGGTGCTAAACTTGTTTGGAACTTTATTTCTGATGCCAAGTGGTTGGATTTTTAGGTGCTTTCTCATAAATATCTGGAGGCTAGCCGCCCCAAGCTTCTGCTTTGCATCTCTAAGATCCCTAAAGGTTCTCATATCGGGAACTTTATCTGTAAATGTAAATCCATGATCGCTGACTCAGTCTCCTGGAAAATCAACAATGGTCAGTTTGTTACCTTTTGGGAGGATAGTTGGAATGGGTTGCACCCACTTAACCTTATTCCCAATCTTAATAAAGTTGTGAATGTCTCTAGAGCATCCTGGGGCACTAAAGTTGTCGATTTTGGTCGCCAACATCTGAATGGTTCGGAATCCTGGAAATGGAAAGATATTTCCTCCATTGGAGCCTCCCTCTAAGAATATTCTACCTTCTCAGAAGCCCTTCGGGCCAGGCATTCTCACTTCAATGGTGGCGAAGATCAATTGTTATGGCTTGGTGACACCATAGGCTCTTACATGCTGAAAGCCGGTTATGCTCAACTTATCTCTCGGTCGAGTCTGGGCTCTCCCTGCTCCTTTGGTTGTTGGCATCCTAGTCTCTTGCCTAAAGTTGTTATTTTTGGTTGGATGGTTTTTAAAAAGAAATTTCTTATTCAGGTGAGGAGAAGATTTTGGGGTTTCACCGGTCCCTCCAAATGCGTGCTCTGTGGTGAACCTAAGGAGGATTTGGATCATCTTTTTCTTTTTTGTTCCTTTGCTTCCAGATGCTGGCATTTTCTTTTATCTAAACTGAATCTTGCTTGGGTTCCTTGTAAAAATATTGGAAAAACTCTCCTCTCTTGGCCTAGATTAGGACAAGATAGTTCCCTCATTTCTATTTGGATCACTACTCCTTTTTTCCTTATCTAGCACATTTGGTGGGAACGTAATTTACGTTTATTCCGGGAACAATCTGCAGAGCTCCCTATTTTTATTAATAAGCTAGAAGTGGACATCCTTGGAAATAGTCAATAAAAATAGCCTCTCTAATCCCATTTTTTCATCTAGCGATGCGATTATCAGAAATTCATGGCCACTCATCAAACTCTCCAGCCCTGGTTCCATCATCAAAAAAGGCCTCTCCCAAGTTGAGACATTAATTAAAAGAAAAAGGGGAAAATGGCGACCTCCCCCCAAGGGCATGTGGAAATTGAATTTTGATGGTGCCTCAAGGGGGGAACCCTAGTAAATCTAGTGCTGGTTGTATTATCAGGAGTGATACAGGAAATCTCATTTCTGCAGGTTCCTTTCCACTTCTTGATTGCTCTTGTAATTTGGCTGAAGCTCAAGTGCTATTGGAAGGGGTCAAATTGGCAGTTCACCTTGGTTATGAATCCCTTTTCATTGAAGGTGATTCTCAAATCATTATTCAAGCTATCTCTAGTGGGTCTTTCCCTTCAGGGAAAAGTAATCCTTTCATTTCCAATATCCTCTTTTGGCTTGGAAAAATTCACTCTTGGCACATCAATCATATCTTTCGAGAAGCTAATCATGCTGCAGATCTTCTAGAAAACTTTTCCATTGATCACCCTGCTGCCACTATCATCTCGAGATTTTCTGAAGCATGGAAACACCTCTCTTACATCATCTCACATGAGTAGTATGGTACACAGCAGCAGATTGGATTTGTCCCTTCGCACATGCAATGCCTCTTTTAGGTGTGGGCATTGGCTTGGTGTGGAGTCTTACCCCTATTCCATTATTTTCGAAGCTTGCTCATTTCTTCTCTTCGTTCATGGCATTCCTTGGCTTCCCTTTTGTTTTTCTTTGGAGCTCGGTTCCGAAAGAAGCTTCACCTCATGAAATTGATAGAAATCGTCTCTCTAAATTCTTCCGTTACTCTTCTCATGAGGAGGCCTAAGTGATTGAATCTATCTTGGATGATTCCTATTGCTTCTGGTTGCGGTGTGCTCGTTCCAACTCAAATATCACTTTGTCTTTTATCTCCTTCTATCTGCTGCTACATTAGGACCCGATTATTGTTGAATTCATTGCCGATGAAGAGATATATCCAGCTCACAAGGTCGATCTTCATGAATAACTGCTCAACTTCTCTCTCCCAGATCCTCTTCTGTGGATCAAAGAAGTTGATGAGATTTCCATCAGGTCTAGTCGTAGCATTTAGTGGCTCTACAGCCAGTATCGTGATCTTCTTTGTTATGCTCAAAATGTTCATTCTTTGTTCTCAGTGGGTCAGCTTGATCATAGACTCCTCCCTAAGGTGAACATTGTTGAGGCCATGTTTCATGTTCACTTTGCCACTGAAAAAGTGGCAGGAGCTCCAGGACATGGAAAGTGGTGCCTTCCGCCTCCTTCTGCGCGAGGCTAACAGGTGTGTAGGCACCCAAATCATCTGAGTGTTTGGGTTTCGGCCTTTGGAGTCTTGTTTACTTCTACTTTTGAGCATTGGTGTTTCCTTTACCCATCCTCTCTCCTGTAGATGGTGGCCTTTCTTCTTCTCACCCCCCTCCCTTCTTTCTCCTTTCATCTTCTTATTTTTCTCCTTTATTGTTTGGTTGGGGCCTAACCCTCTGGTTCATATTTTTTGCTACATCAGTTGTCAAAAGTGTTTAGTAATACTTATTAAGAATAATGTTCATGGACGTAGAGGAAGAATGGCGAAGTTGAGTGCGATGGAGAGAGAAAGGAGAAAGTTGAGGGAGAAAAACAGGAGGGCCATTACCACCGAAATATTTCAAGGCCTCAAGCGACATGGAAATTACAATCATAGCAATAGGGGAATGGCTAAGAACACACATGGGTTATCAATCACCTAGTAAATGGGAGTCGTCTGACCTATGAATTAGTGACATTCAATTTACAAAGCTAGCCTACTTGCTTTGTTGGTACTCTGGGGCACATCCAGTTGCCTGATATTGTTTCGTTGCATATAACACTTTATCATTGGACCCGACATCCTTCATCATTTTACCTTGCATGTATCCTTACTAGGGGCATAATTTTTCACCCTTGTCGTCAATCACAAACATTTGGGGATCTTCAGCTTGATAAAAAACATTTGTACAACCATCTTGACTATTTTTTGTTTATGTGTGTTTGTACTTGTTTCCCTGTTAAATGAGCTTGGTTCCTTCTCATATTGCATTACTTTTTGTATGTTGCATTGAGTTGGTGTTTTTAAAAATGGACAATTGTTCATAGTATGAATTTTCATGTCAATTTAGTTTTGTCGTATGTTTATATTTTTAATAAGGACTGAAAAAGTAGATCTTTGGAAATATGATGACACTAAAGTTGTTTCAATACATTGGATGAAAGCTCGCTCTTTTCTTTCCGTATTCATTTCTCTTCTACACACCCCAAAGAGGGGAAAATGTAGACAACCTATAATTTATCTCATAAATAATTTAAATACTTAAATTATGTTAATTATTACCCTTTCCTGCAAATTGGTGACATATCGTTGAATAGTGATCATCATTCCTTATCATCATTAATTAATTCACGACGTTAATTAATTAAGTCTTTTATGCACAACATACAAAACTCTAATTATGACCTTCCATTAATTATATCCTTCCTTCTATCTGGGTAAGTGCACACAAGTTGGTGGACAAAAAAGGGGTCATAAGTGGACGTCATATTGCAAAAAACAATGAAATCTCAACTTGTAGGGATTATTAGCAATACGTGCACTCAAAATTAGAAAAAAATTATATAAATATGAATCATAGCATCTAGAAAATAGTTTCTAAACTACAACTATTTTTAAAAAAAATAGACAAGTTTAGTTATATTAAACACTCAAAATTATATGACTTGGTTTTTTTTAAAAAAAAACCTATAAGATTGTATTCCATTTGCTCACAATTTGGATGACAAAATCTTGTTATTTTTTTTTTTTTTTTTTTTTCCTTTGGTGAAAATTTATATGTCGTTGTCTATCTTGGGATGGATTTTATTTTGTATTTTTTCGAGCAATTTTTTTTTCTATGATTTTTTCCGTGAAAGTGGTCTGAAAAATTTTAGAAAACAGAGCACTTTCCATTTTCCCACCATAACTATATCAAAAAATATCGAAATCAAATATTATTTTTAACTAGTATAGAATTTTTCCATGCTTGGGATGGTATAGGTTTTATCACATTTTGATAAGTGAAACAAAAGTTGCAGTCTTAAACGTAGACATGAACATTCATAGGAAAAAATGTCTTAAAGACCTATTGTTAGTAAAAAATTATAAAATGATATTTATCTTATTCTATTCACTTTAAAATCAATATTTCTACAAAGCTAACAGTCTCCCCTACACGATGGCACCATTTTTGTGAGATGTTTTCAATTTTTCAGCATGGTTCAAGTCCAGGGAAGAGAAAATTTTAATTTTTTGACCTTTTTACACACCATAATGACCTCCCATAAGTTTGGTCGGGGAAAAACAAAGATTTCCCGAGCCTTAGGGTTGGATTTGATGATACAGAATAGGTTTAATAACCGCATCGCAGGTCCTTTGTAAATGAGAACTGTTGATTGTGCTTTATAAACCACGATCACACGTTTTATAAAGCATGAATCATGGTTAGAAATCATATTTACACACATCCCAACATTTGAATTACCATGTGATTTTTACTATTTGACCTTACTGTACGAATTACTGTGAAATTTTGTTTTTCTACACATTTTTCTTATCACCATGAAGAAAAAATCATGGAAGACAAGAAACGAAGTCAAAAAAGGAAGTCAATAAGTAAAAAAACACCAGACAAATTAGATGCAACAAGATTTCAAAATGTTGAGTGAATGCAGAATCTTCGTGAATCAAGAAGAGGTTCATCTTCAACCCCTACTATTGTAAGCAATGAGGAACCAGGTAATGTTTCTACTGTCAATGTTGAAGATGAATTAAATACTCGTGATGAAGATGTTTTTACTGTCAATGTTGAAGAAGAATTAAATACTCATGATGTAGTTGATGTTGAAATTGAAGGAGACAATGAAAATGTGAATAAGGAAATTCAGGTTGAAACTGTAGACAAACAAAATTTGACAAAAACACCTCCTAGGATTTTACGTAAGAAACCTAATTATTTTATTGAAATTGATGAGAACATTTTGAAACCAATGTCTGAAAAAATTTCTGAATGAAAATCAGAAGAAAATCCACTGAAATTTGGGATAATCATTTTGAAATTTTAAATGATTCCCAAAGATGTCAGTTGTTGGTTAGTTTGATGAAATTGATTAAAATGAGACCTACATTAAACACCTTAGGATTGACAACATCTAATATACATGGTCAAACCTCTACAATTGTTGAAAACCTTCATGATGCATATCACACTGTTGGTGTCAAGAGACACACAAGGGATAGTAATATTGTGCATCGTGTACTTGCTACTAGTGTTGTAAGTGAATCAACAAAAAACAACGTTTGATTACGTAAAAAATTCGAATGTTGAAAGTTAATCGAAAAACTCTAATGAAAGCAATTGAAAGATGTAATATCCTTCAATCACTCAATAACACTGATTTTTGGGCATTTTCTGCTAGAGCACCGTGTAAGGACAAAGATATATTTGATGTTATAAGAGAAGTTGTTTTCAATTTTGGCATGATAACACTAGAGTTTCACCTAATACAAGAGATGTTGTAAAACAGAGAGTTGGTTCTATGAATCGTGAACCACATCCAAAGCATTTCTTAGATATGACTCAAACTCAATTTTTTGTAAGTTTGAACAGGAGCATCTAGAAATTAAAATTAGTCAACATTTTTTTGAAATGTTGAAAACCATTCTATGTGAAAATCAACCACATGCTCGCACCACTTGTTGTAGGCAACATGTTGAATTTGTGATGCATTATGCTAATTTTTTACGTATTCATTCTATTTTACATTCTGAAACTATGTTATCAGAATGTGGTGTTCAAGTTCCACCAATATCTTCCAGGGATTTCATTCCTATGATATTTTTTGAAAGAGAAGTTGGACAATTTTTTTATAGTCAGGATTGTTTAGATGGAAGTTGTGGTACATGTGGCAGATTACCTAAATTGGAAAGTTACATCCATGAGAAAATTGGAGGTGCAATAGGACATAATTTAGTTGAGTTTGATAAATATAAATCAATACCATACCAGTTGAAAGATGGAAAGGAGTCTAAATGGTGTGAGCTAGTTACAAAACATATGCCTATTTTTCAATTTATGAGAAAATTTAAGGATGAAATTGTTTATGAGTATGTTAGGCATACACACAGAGCTCGATGGTTGGATGAACAATTCAAGATATGCAAGGACACATTTCCTATTGGTACTATTGTTTTAGTGGTCGATTTTGTAGAGAATTACACATTGCAACCACAAATGGAGGTTCAATCACAATATTACAACTCAGTACAAGTTGCCATTTTTGTGCATATAGCATTTATACATTCTCCTGACAGTACAAGAATGATCAATTTTTTTTAAGAGAGTACCACTTTTATATCAGTGATGATCATACTCATTCTACTGAATTTGTGCAAGGGTGTTTCCAGTTATTTTATGGAAACTTGTCTGATAGGGACATCCACTTCAATCAACATTATATATGGTCAGATAATTGCACGTCTCAGTTTAAGAATGCACAAATGTTTTATTGGATGAGCAAGATGCACATCAAGATGGGTGTGCAACATATTTGGAGTTTCATTGAGGCTAGACATGGAAAAGGAGAGCATGACGGTGCAGGGGCATGTGTGAAAAGAGCTCTTGCAAGAGAAGAGTTGAAGTACAAAGATGGTGCTAAATTGAAAGATGTAAAGAGCATAGTGGAATGGTGTATTGACAACATGGCCCGAGGTTCTCAAGAAAATTCCACAGTTCGTAGATATTTTTGGTTGATAGAGGAACAACAAATTGCTAACTACGAGGATTGTATGACACTCACAGGGTCCAGTGATATGCACTCATTTTGTAGCTCAGACGCTACTTTGTGGGCCACATGAACAATAGAGTTGGCATGTTTTTGTGCATCTTGTATCAAATTTGTCACTGTTGAGTGTGATTCACAAAAATGGGTGGATGGATGGATTTGTAGGCCTCTAACTCCGCTTCCTAGTTATCAACATCCATAGGAATTACGACTTGTTTCTCCAGATGAAGTTGCAACATCCAAGGAAATTTGACAAAATTTTGATTTTGGTGCGACAAGGTAAATGGTTATTTACAATTTTTGTATTGAGTTATGTCCATTGAAATTAATATGTAATTTAAATTTGAGTTGAAACCTTTATTTTTTTGTAGGACATGTGTTTGCAGTTATTGTGACAGAAGACAATGAAGAAGGAACAAACTATTTCTTATGTCATTGCATCGAGGAAAGAAAGAAGTTGACTTCTCCTATTATAGATGGCAAAGATATTGAGTACCCTACAAGGTCAGTGGTAGTTACTGGAACTTGGCTTCGACGGTATCCATTAAAAAATTCCTCTGTTTGGGTGTTTGAAGACTTTGAGACACACAGGAAAATACTCTTATATTCGCATCTAGTTCTAGCGAAAAATATTCAGCTGTATAGATATCGAGGAAGGCCTAATAACAAGATTCTTTGGAAGGTTCGAGAGTCAGATCATGAAGCAATCATGTCTGTTATTCAGAGTAGATCCAATCCTGATGGTTCATTGGAATGAATTTACATGCTCATGTCTGGTATATATAATTTCTTTGAAGTGTTTAAAATTTTCAATCAGATCATTCAAGTTCATATATTTTATTAAACTTGTGTATTTTGTATATATCTATTATATGGTTTTGATTCAACTTAAATTTCTTTGACTAACATTTTTATGCAGGTTAGTGGTGCCATAAAAGCTTCCACTTTCACATCTTGATGGTGAACATTGGAATGAATTTACATGATCTAGTCTAGTATTTATTTGAATTGTTTAAATTTTCAGTTCTAGATTCAAGTTCATATATTTTATTAAATTTGTGTATTTTGTATATATCTAGTATGGTTTTGATTCAACTTAAATTTCTTTGACTAACACTTTTATGCAGGTTAGTGGTGCTAGAAAAGCTTCCACCTTCACGTGGTTGGCACTGTTAGTAGAGAATTTTGTATTCTCGAAGCTAAGAGAAGATTTCATTGTTTTACAAGAAAAGAGAAGTAACTAACAATGATTTATGTACCTGTGGAGGGGGTTCTTGGCTCCGGTTTTGATTCAGGAGGTAGCCTTGAAGCACTTTTAGCATAGGGAACCAAAATGATTTTCCCCAAGTGTTTACAAGGCCATATTCTAAGCTATGTGCATAGTCGGTTTTTTCTAAGTGACAAGCACACTACCAATTTTATGTAAAATATAGCATTTGACAACCTTACATTGGCTCAAACTACACTATTTCATGCGTTTAGCAAACAATAGGGCAAGCTGAGAGCACCACTTCCAAGACAGGAAAAAACTGAGATAGACTATTTTAGAGGATCCCTACACCGAGGTGTAGGATCCTTTGAGACATCTCTAGGTGCCATGGAGTCTGAGTAATCACCCATCGAAGTTGAACCACATTTTTTGGTCTCAGGGCTCTTAACTGACTACAACCAAATGAAGTAGCCCACAATCAATGACCTTGTCGGGCACCAAAATGACACCTCCTCTAGCATTTACCTGAAAACCAGACATGTAAGCATCAATCAGTTCTTGGTGCCAGATGACCCACACCGTTTGACAAACTGGGCCTATAGCATTTGACAACCTTACATACCCTCAAACTGGATGTTATTTCACAGTGTTCTGCAAACAATAGGGTAGCGAGAGCACCGATTGGAGAAGGAAAAAATTGAGATAGTTTGATATTGTAGAGGGTCCCTATGCTAAGGGGTTGGATCAGATGAGACATCTCTAGGTGCCACCAAGTCTACGTAATCACATCGTCGAAGTTGAATGAGGCTTTTTTTGGTCTCAGGGCTCTTAAGGGACTACGCCCGAACGAAGTAGCCTTCGAAGCAATGACCTTGTCTACACACCAAAATAAGACCTCCTCTAGCATTTACCTCGGCCACTCTAGATAATGTTATATTGGCATATATCGGTTTGGTTCTCATGACCCACCATTTGTAAAATATAGTAGTTTGACAGCCTTACACTAGTCAAACTGCACTATTTCACACATTTACAAACAACTAGGGCAAAGAGAGCACCGATTAGAGAAGGAAAAAAGGTGGCTGAGAAAGGCTATTTTAGAGGGTCCCTACACCAGAGGTTACTAGGATTTGTTCGAGATGTCTCTAGGTGCCACAAGAGTCCAAGTAATCACCTGTCGAAGTTGAATAATCGGTTTTGGTCTCAGAGGCTCTTAAGGGACTACACCCGAACGAGGTAGCCCGGAAGCCTAATGATCCTTGTCTTTCTCTCATTGTTCACATTTGCAAAAATAACACATTGTCTAGTTTGTCAGTGTACCTAGCCACCCAAACATATTTTGCAATACGGTGGTTTGGTGCCACCGACTACCCACCAGTTTGCAAAATATAGCTTTGTTTGACAACCTTACACTGCTCAAACTTCACTATTTCACGCGTTTGCAAACAATAGGGCAAAAAGAGCACCAATCCTTGAGACTCTTAAAAAACTGACTCCTTTCTACATATTAAGAGGGTCCCTACAAAGGTGATTTTCGATCTAAATGAGACATGAACTCTAGGTGCCAATGGACTGACCTTTTTAGTAATCACCTCTCTCTTGTCTACAAGTTGAACACTTTTTGGTCTCAGGGCTCTTAAGGGACTACATGCCCGAACTTGAAGTAGCCTAGAAGCAACGACATTGTCCCGTACCAAAATCGAATAGGCTCCTCTAGTGTTCAAGAGAGACACCTTTGAAATGTGTTACATATTCATTTCTTGTGCCATGACCCACCATTTACAAAATATAGTGTTTGACATCCTTACATTGGCTCAAACTACACTATTTCGTGCATTTGCAAACAATAGGGCAATGCGAGAGGACCATGTCTAGAGAAGGAAAAAACTGATACAAGGCTATTGTAGAGGGTCCTTAGCCGAGACTCTAGGCTCTATGCTAAGACTATCTGACTAGGTGCAAAAAGGACATAACACCATTCATTGCTAAAGAAATGAAGATTGGAAATCAATAATAAATATTCCCTTTCAAGTTGGTGTTGTAATGAACTACGCTAAATAAGGTAGCCCGCATATACGATATGTTTTAATGTATTTTACTTGTTAAGTTTGGATTTTCATTCCTAGTTATTGAAGGTGAAACATAGTTGTGGTGTTAGAAACTTGAACAAGTATATCATGTGAATACCCTCCCTGTTCTGAAAATATAGCTTATGTGAATAATTATTTGTATGGCCTAAAAATAACTGCCTTGTCATTTGACATTGAATAAGGTCACATCAAGAGCAGATTGCAGCAAGGTAAACATACTATCATGTTGTGTGAACGGTTGAATTGTAGAGGGTATCTTATCTTCATCCACCACATGTAAAGTAGAAACAAATGACATGTCAATCTAGGTGTTAGGTTGAGGAGCCTATTTTCATGTGAGAAAGTGTTGAAGACTATACACTAAGAGTAATGTACAATTTCCACAGTTGTCTTGCTGGGGTTCGGGAGCACAACCCTCGAGAAAAAAAAATTGGCCTTAAAACGTGCCCAATATACCGGGAAACATTTTTTTCTCATATGGGCGGGATTTTTGACCCATAGGTTTATGGGACGATTTTGGCCCATGGTTTTGATACCCACGGTTTTGTAAAACTGCTTAAGGAGTTGTTTACTTATATGGTTTTATGCATATGGTAAGATAAGGTAACATTACAGCTGTGTTTTGAATTCAAGTGTGAATTCTGTAGAGTTTGTTGAGCATAGCTCCAAATAGATCTGGGTATTATATTGAGAGAGTGGTGGCTTGTAATAAAATATGAACAAGTGATTCTTGGTGGACGTAGCCTAAATTGGGTGAACCACGTTAAATATTGTCTCTTTGTGTTGTGTTATTTTATTCTGCACTTTTATTTGAGATATGTAATATTTTCTGCATATTAGTTTCTACTGTTGCGATTATGTGAGGGATTATTCCACATATTTTATCCCTTATTTCCTAACAATTGGTATTAGAGCCTGGTTTGGTTTGCTGAAGTGTTGAATTTCAGGGAAAGTTTTATCTTGAGTGGGAGCTATGGTAGATGATGAAAGATCGAGGGTTGATAAATTCAACAGGTAGAATTTTAGTCTTTAGAAGATGTAGATGGAAGATTACCTTTATCAGAAGGATCTTTATATTCTGATGTCTGAGAAGGTGAACAAACCCTTGAGCATGATGGATGTGGAATGGGATTTCCTGGATAGGAAGGCACTTGGGACAATCTGGCTGTGTCTTGCATCTTCGGTATTATTTAATGTTTCAAAGGAAAAGACTATAAAAGAACTGATGGATGCATTAGGGAAGTTGTATGAAAAACCCTCTGCCTCTAATAAGATATTTTTAATGAAAAATTTGTTTAATATGAAGATGTCTGAGAATGGTTTAGTAGCAAATCATTTAAATGATTTTAATACGGTTGTAAATATGCTAGCTTCGGTTACAATAGAATTTGATGAAGAAGTTAGGGCTTTATTAATTTTGTGCTCTTTACCTGAGAGTTGGAATAGCCTGGTAATGGCGGTAAGCAACTCGGTTCTAGCTAACTCAAAGTTGAGGTTTGAGGATGTTTTAGGGGTGATTCTAAGCGAGGAAATGTGAAGAAAAAGCTCTAGGGAATCTTCTACTTCAAGGAATGCTTTGACAATGGAAACTAGAGGGAGACAAAAGAATAGAGGAAGCTGTGGAAAATTAAAGGATTGGGCAAGGTCAAAATCCAAAAGAAAGATAGTATGCTGGCACTGTGGAAAGTCTAGGCATGCAAAGAAGGATTATTGGGAGCTTCGAGACAAGAAGAAACAACAGGAAGAAAATAAGGAGGCAAATGTGGCAATGGGTAATGTATGTCAGGATGCTTTGATTCTTTCTTTGCACAATATTACTTAATCTTGGGTTTTAGATTTGGGGGCTTCTTTCCATGCTACTCCACATAGGCATTATTTTGTTGATTATGTTCAAGGAGATTTTGGGCATGTTTTTCTTGGTGATGATGAGCCTTACAACATAGTTGGAAAAGGTTTTATTCAAGTTAAGATGCAGAATGGGAATACTTGGCTATTGAAGGATGTCAGACATGTGCCTACATTAAGATGAAATTTGATATCGACAGGGCAGTTTGGAAGTGATGGTTGTACTGTGATATTTACAGCAAACTCTTGGAAGGTTACCAAGGGTGCTCTTGTGGTGGCAAGAGGTAAGAAGGTTGGAACCTTGTATTTAACCACTTATAGCACTAATGTTTGTAATCTTGTGGCTTCAGAAGTAGATACAACATTGTGGCACTATAGGCTTAGTCATATGAGCCATAAGGGCATGGAGATCATAAAGAAGGATTTTCCTAGATATACAGAAACAAGTTTGGAGTTTTGTGAGGACTGCATATATGGGAAACATAAGTGAGTAAGGTTTCTCAAGGTTGGACCTACAAAGAAAGAGAGTAAGTTAGAGTTGGTGCATTTTGATGTGTGGGGGCCGACTCAGGTATCATCTCTTGGGGGTTCAAGTTATTATGTTACTTTTATTGATGATGCAACAAGGAAAGTTTGGGTTTATTGTATTAGAAACAAATCTAATGTATTTGACACTTTTGTTAAATGGAAAGCCTTGGTAGAGAATGAAACAGGTCTTAAGCTAAAATGTCTCAGGTCAGATAATGGAGGGGAGTATTGCATCAATGAATTTGATGATTACTGTTCTAAGAATGAAATCCACAGGAAAAAGATGGTTCCAGGAACTCCGCAAGTAGAATGGGGTGTCAGAAAGGATGAATAGAACAATAATGGAACATGTTAGGAGCATGAGGTTACATGCAGGACTGCCTCTTTCTTTTTGGGTAGAAGACGTGAGCACATCTGTGTACTTGATAAATAGAGGACCCTCAAGTGCCTTGGATGGAGGCATACCTGAGGAGGCTTGGTATGGTAAGAAATTTGATTATTCATTTCTTAGAGTCTTTGGATGTGAGGTGTTTATTCATATAGACAAGGATGATAGGACCAAACTAGAGGCTAAATCAGAAAAATGTACTTTCATTGGTTATGGTGGTGATGACTTTGGATATAAATGTTGGAGTATTAAGGACAAGAAAATCATTCGATCTAGGGATGTGGTCTTTAATGAGAAAGTCATGTATAAGAAGCAGTTGCAAGAAAATAGGGAAGAATCCAAGAAAGAATATACAGTGGTAGAGGATATTTCGGATGGGAAAGTAACACATGAATCAGTGCAGGAACCTTCTCAATAAGAACCCCAAACTCCTATATCAAGGAGGTATTATAGGGTAAGAAGAGAACCTGAACATTTTTCTCCTTTCTCTTTATTATTTATTACTCACTGATAGTGGAGAGCCAGAGATCTTTGATGAAGCAATGCAGGTAGATGCCAGTAAGAAGTGGGAGCAAGCCATGGATGAGGAGCATAAGTCTCTCATGGAGAACCAGACTTGGGATTTGGTGAAGCTACCGGAAGGTAAAAGAGCATTGCAGAACAAGTGGGTGTATAGAGTTAAAGAGGAAGAAGGAGGCAAGAAAAGATACAAGGCCCGGTTGGTGGTCAAGGGGTTTGCACAGAAAAAGGTATAGATTTTGATGATATTTTTCTCCTGTAGTAAAAATGACTTCTATGTAGAACCGTTCTTGGAATAGTGGCAGCAGAAGACTTGCACTTAGAGTAGCTAGATGTAAAGAGTGCATTTCTCCATGGTGATTTTGAGGAGGATATATATATATACAACATCTAGAGGGATATGAAGTCAAACATAAAGAGGAGATGGTGTGCAAACTAAAGAAGAGTCTTGTATGGCTTGAAACAAGATCCATGTTAATGGTATAATAAAATTTTATGGCTTCATGATGGAACAAGGTTATATTAGATTTCATTATGACCATTGAATGTGTATACAAAAGAATTTTGTAGTATGGCAGTTATATTATTTTATGTATTGTATGTGGATGACATGATTGGTTGCAGGGAAAAACTTGCAGGAAATAAAAGTACTCAAGAAGCAATTAAGTGACTCCTTTTCTAACAAGGATTTGGGGGCATCCAAGCAAATCCTTACTATGGGGATATATCAGGGATAGGGCGGAACAAAAGCTAAATTTATCTTAGGAAGAGTACATTAAGAAGGTATTAGAGAGGTTTACTATGTAAGATGATAGACTAGTTAGGACTCCTTTGGCAGGCCATTTCAAGTTATCAAAGGAGTATGTGTCCCAGGATATAGTAGGAGAGAATCCAAATTTCCAAGGTACCTTACTCATCAGTGGTTAGCAGTTTGATGTATGCCATGGTGTGCACTAGGCTTGATATTTCCCATACAGTGGGAGTTTTGAATAGATTTATGAATGATCTAGGTAAAGATCATTGAAAAGCTAGCAAAGTGGATTCTTCGGTACTTTGAGAGGGACCATAGGGAAAATTTTGTGCTACAGTGGATCATACACCAATTTGTGTGGTTATGTAGATTCAAATATGGCTGGAGATGTAGAGAGAAAGGAGGATCACATGACATGTTATATTTTCACTATATGTGGGACAATCAGTGAGCAATGGATTTCATGAATACACGAATATTGGTGGATTTGTCAACCACAAAGGCTAGAGTATGTTGCTGCCAAAGAGGCAAGAAAAGAGATGATTTGTGGTTACAAAAATTAATTAAAGAAGTTAGGCCCTAAAAAGGGAGGAAGGGAAGCTTGCATAGTGATAGTCAGAGAGTTATACACTTAGCTAGGAACTCTACTTTCCACTCTAGGACTGAAACATATACATCTTAATGTACCATTTCATCAGGAACAACTTTGGAGGAAGAGAAGTTTAAGCTAGAAAAGATTCATAGTAGTCAGAATCCTACACACATGATGACCAAGATTTTCACAAGGGAGAAACTGATGTTGTGTTCAACTTCGGTTGGTCTTCACGGATGACTAATGAAGGGTTGACGAAGTTTTCTTAGAAGGAAAACTAGTCTCCAAGTAGGATATTTTTATGTTGTGGAGCTTGTTTTCATGCATGTGAAAGTGTTGAATACCATACATTAAGAGTACTATACACTTTCCACAATTGTATCACCATGGTTCAGGTGCACAACTCCTGAGAAAAATTTTTTGTTTTGGCCTCAAAAAAACGTGTTCGATATACCAGGAAACATGTTCTCTTTCTCGATATGGGCAGGATTTTTTATGTACCCAGTTTATGGGACAATTTATGGTCCATGGTTTTTGATACCCACGGTATTGTAAAAATGCTTATAGAAGTTATCCTACTCTATGTGGTTTTGTGCATATGGTAGGGGTTGATGTAACATTGCATATGTGTGTGAATCCAGGTGTGAATTCTGAAGAGTTTGTTGAGCATAGCTCCTAATAAGATCTAGGTATTGTATTAAGAGAGAGAGAGAGAGAAGTGGCTTGTAATAAAATTTGAGCAAGTGATTATTAGTGGATATAACCCAAATTGGGTGAACCATGTTAAATACTATCTCTTTGTGTGTGTATTTTATTCTACACTTTTATTTGAGATCTGTAATATTTTCTGCATAATAGTTTCTACTGTTACAATTCTGTGAGGGACTGTTCCACATATTTTATCCCTTATTTTCTAACACTAGGTGCCACAGAGTCCAAATAATCACAGTCAAAGTTGAATGGTTTTTTGGTCTCAAGGCTCTTAAGGGACTGCGCCTAAACAAAGTATCCTGAAAGCAATGAAATTGTCACACACTGAAACAAAACCTCCTCTAGTATTTACCTTGAAACCAAGATGTGTTGGCACAATCTATTTAGCGCTATAACCCACCATTTGTAAAATATAGCATTTGACAACCTTACACTAGCTCAAATTTGCACTATTTCTTATGCCTTTACAAACAATAGAAGGAAGCGAGAGCACTGATTCAGAGATGGAACAAACCAAGACAATACTATTATAGAGGCTCCCTACGTAGAGGTTTAGGATCCCACGAGACATCTCTAGGTTCTACGGAGATCTGAGTAATCACTCGTCGAAGTTGAATGATTTTTTGGTCTCAGGGCTCTTAAGGGACTATGCCCGGAAGCTACGACATTGTCACATACCAAAATGACACCTCTGATAGCATTTACCTAGCCACCCACACATGTTGGCGAAATCAGTTTGGTGCCATCGACATCCCGAGGCATGAATTCTCACTACTCGCCTTCGTTCATTTCCAAGGACTGCTTAGAAAACGGTAGTTTGTAAACAATTATGCCACGAAGGCTCAAGGAAACCTAAGACCCTAAATTCTTGGGTGCGACTAGATAACATCCTTCACTCATGTTTTGGCTCAGATGGTTCTTTCTTTGGATGACCGAGTGCCAATTTATGATCATAAGTTTTTACTGAAAACTGTTAATTGGGATTAATAGGGAACGTGTTCTTGGCTCATAATCAGGTGGTCTGACTCCAAATTGGGCCTCCCTAGAGCCCGCCATAGCACCCAAAGGTATATACCCCCATAATCAGACTCATTGGTAGTGATAGGTTTCTCCCATGATTTCCCAGGGTGTGACTTCTAACTACTTAGCTCACATCAATGAGATTGCAAAAAGGTAAACACATTACCATGTAAATACTCTAATGATTATTTGATCTCTTTTTAAAGCATGTTAATACACAATAGAGTGTTAAGAATATTTTTTACATATCTTGTGCCAACTAAAGTATACAATGTTTCTATATTTTTTTAAATAAGTGAATTCAAATTAGGACCTTATTGTTACACACATCAATAACACTCAATTTGGACTAATACTTAACAAATAAATTGTAAGTACACTAAAACATATAAAATAACTTGTAATAGATCCCTCAAGAATATTTTTAATTGTGTACACTTTTTCTCACTTTTGAGTGTGCTAACCATGCCCTTAAAATAATAAAATTGATATAAGTCCACACTTGAATCTCTTGAAAACAAATTATCTTTCACCCAAGAACCTTCAAAACCATTATATAACATAACATCATATATCATATATATCATGTGGATAATGGTCACATAATTAAGGCCATCAAATAAAATCAAAAATAGAACTAATATGCTTATGAAAGCATACATAGGAGGATATCATATGCAATGAACTCAAATCAAATATACAAGTAATATCGTTATGAAAACCAACATGGATAGAATGTATCAAAGTAAGTGTACCACGTGTATCTAAAAATATAAGTTCATAATGTATCGAACTAAGTGTGTCATACATATTAGGACTACATGCGGTCGCATAGGGCTATATACATAGAACTATATGAAGAATCATGAACTAGGACCAGATGGCATATATATTTATTCATCTAGGTCCTATGAATCTAATCATGAAACATCTTTCCTCTATTCACCCTACTAGAACAAGAATTTCCATAACCTGTGGATGTATTGGAGGGAGATGTTGCTATGTATTTAATCTGTGTAGTCCTAAGCGTCTTTAAGTAGGCCTACAACTTATAACATTCACATTCATAGACATCAAGTTTTTAACACCCAAAATTTTTAAAATATATTCAAAATTTAGACATTTAGAATTTATAATGCATGTGAAATCTTACCACAATCTCATGATCCCTATCAATTTGTCCGTCGACACCCATTGCAGGGTCAATACGTAGACTCGCGATGGGTAGGCTACACACAAATAAATAGTTCCAATTAAATATTTCAGTATATAAAATTTGATATTGTAGATAAGTAATAAGAAAAAATTCCTCCCAAAATTTAAAAAAATTAAAAAACTATACATGAGTTAGTGGATCTACAGAATGATCCATGGAAGGATCTGAGATAACTCTACTTTATCAGAAATAATCTACACATATGAAGGATTCTCAATGAAACGAAGTTCATAAGCTATACAAGTAACAGGTACCACCACCCTTCATAGTGAGGCGGTCTAGCAATGACTGCCACCTTAGCCAGGAGCATAGCGGTCCCAGGACCTACCAGTCAGCATAGGGCGGTGGTCCTAGGCCATGACAGACAGAAAACTCAAATTCAAAATGAATGAGACCTTTGAATGATGAAAGGGGTGTAGGAGTCATTTCTCTTCTCCTTGCCATTAGACTTGAATGAAATTCTCCAGTGCACTAGACAGGACAGTGAGAAAGGCTATAAATATATGATTGGTTAGAAGTGTAGAAGATCATTCAAGAAGTAATTCATTGAAAGTGAGCAATGAAGTTCCACTGGTGTCTGGAAGTTGTATGTTCTGTAGCAAGTCAAAGGAAGTGTATGAGACATTGAGCAAGCAAGTGACTGAAAGGAAGTGTTAGAGATATTAACTACTTCTCTGAATTACTTATTGTATAATTTTGTACCTGAGAATTTGAATTGGCCAATAGTAGTGGGAAGAAAGAGCTATTGCACTTCACGAGGGAGTTTTTCCTCCATAAACAGGTTTTCCAAGAAAAATTATTAGTGTTATGAGCATGATATTCTTTCATTTAAGTGTACAATTGTTGACTCATAAGCACAATCGTAATTCATTCACTAGCTATCTCTTTTATTTTCTAATAGAGAAGTAAGGGTTAATACGATTAACATGTGATTTGTTAACGAATTCCAAAGTAATGACAAGAGTTTACATATGCATACAGATGATATGACAGACATCTACAACAGATCCTCCACAGCAAGGGATGATAGGAGAAAGAGTCTCTCTGGCAGTCATGGAAGCTATACTAAAAACATGTATAGCATTGAGGTATAGTTAATCTATATGAAGTTTCCACATAATAGACCCAAGGAGCAGTAATTGACACACATATCTAGAGCAATGTAGTTAATTTTCTTACAGTAAACCAACCAACCCTTCTTATCATAATAGCTTCTTAACGTCATATTACCTCTTGGAAGAGTAAGAATATAGGTTTTATGATCCTAGGGAAGCTTCGAGTCTCAATATTCCTACAAGAGTAAATACACAACTGAACTTCCATAATTAAAAAAAAAATTGTAAAGAGAACTAACCTATGTAAAAGTCATGTGAGGCATGCCAGTAGTCCACAGTGCTCCACAAAAAGATGATGACCCGTCAAGCTCCTGTGTATAAAATACAAACATATTAATATGTATATGTACACATGAAACATTATACATGAACATTAAAAATGTGTATTTAAATAATAAAAGTGCAATCAAATTATAATTTGAAATGTAAGTAACTTGAAACTTACGTCTGTAACACGCCCAACTGCAGTAGCTAGCATGTCGATGTCATATGTGTCCCCTTTACCAGACTTTTTCTACTTAAAATAAAATATATATTAGTTTTTACATGTATGTACATGACATAATCAAATACATGTATATTAAAATCTCAAATGCAATAAAGTAATATATATATATATATATATATATATATTATTTATTTGAAATTTACCTATGAAATACCAAGATCATTTACACCAGTTCCAAAAACATCCGCCATCATCTCATCTAGAGAAAATAAATCATATGATCCAGCAAATGATGTCTAGCCCATAATACATATGACACCACATGATCCACAGTGGTGTGGTGTGCTAGAACTGACACCGTCCACCAACATCACCAAATGTAATCTGGTCACTATACTTGGGTTAAAGTGTGAGTGAACTCCCTTAATGCATGTAGTGTTTCAATATCCACAACCTCCTTCACTGTAGGAAGGATAAATGAAAGCGGTAAGGGGTTTGGGTGCATGGGGGATCTTTTGTTGACCAACACTGTGCTCCAGGTCTACTCTTTGTAGAGCCACCTCCTCACCCATAAAACTTTAGAAAATTCAAAAAAATTTAGGACCTCATTAAGCACAAAATTGGGATATAATTTCTTCATAAAATAGAGAGGAACCTCATTGTTGTTGCATGGTGGATAGTAAAAAAGCATCCACCATCAGGTCCCCAAAAATTATTCTTGATTTGGTCCATTATTGCACCAATGGATTGGGAAATGTTTGTAAGTAGTTATGGGGGGCATTAGTTATCAGGTCATTAACTGATGCACAAATTTCAGTCTTCTGAAATATTTGTTTTTTACAGCCGCATGGGATAATTTTATCTGCATACCACTGCCTAGAATCACCTCTAAATGTATTCCATCTATTCTATTTGATTTATTGCAGAGTCTGAATTCGCCAATCAATGTTTGCAATGTTTTAGCTAAAGCCATGTCGGGACAGAATTTGTGGCATGCTTTTGTCTTATTTTCTGAATACATTTCTTAATGGTAATTTTATTTTTTCAGATTCTTCCAACCATATCAGCTTGTATTCCTAATGGTTCCATGGGGATAGAAGGAGCCATAGGAGGAAAATCTACTTTTGGAGGAGGGTTTTGAGGAATGTTTGGAGGGTTTTGAAGAATATTTGGATGGTTTTTAGGATTGCGATCTTACCAAATAACTGAAAAAACAACAAAAATGTTATACATATTTTTTTTTTTTGAAAAACCCATGAGATAACCACAAAAATTAACTTAAAATGTAAGAAATTTGATCAAAATTGAGAGCTTACCTCTTTGTCTTTGTAGCATCATTGAAAATTTCACGATCTAGAAGTCCGAAGAGCAATTTTCAAGGGGCTTTTAAAATCTCAAGTGTCAACTATCGGAGGAGAAATCATGGTTCGTAAGGGAAAATGGGGGAAAATGTGAAGTCGTAGGTCTTTTATTTTTGTCTCAGAGGACCGCGATCGCAGTTTTCAAACCGTGATCAAAGCTTTAGGTTCATAAATTCCCAAACATGTAAAAAATAGTCCCACAATCGTGGTACGTGAATTTCAGGTTTTTATGTCCACTTTTTTGTCCACGAACTCGTTGCACTTACCATTCTATCTAGATTAATTAATTATTATAATTAGTTAAGCTCCCCTTTCTATCTAGATTAATTAATTATTCTTAATTAATTAATTCTCTCTTCTATTTAATCAATAAATTGTCATTTATTTGATTAAAATCCTCTCATAACATAAATCATACTAACTATTCCTCTAAAAAAACTTGTATAAGCTTTCACACCCATTAATTAATCACTTTGGTTAATTAATAAACCCCCTCAATCCCCATGAGTCACTAGAGGACAAACTAAACTCTTCTAAACTGAACTCAACCACTTCTAAACCATGTTTATCCATAACTAGCCTAGCTTTGCTATTATCCCACATGCAATAGGATGCAAAAATTCTTCAAACCATTGGGTTATAAAAGGAACCCTCCTCTAACCTTTCTACTTACACCTAAATGAGCATAGAGCCTATTCTATAGCCATTTTATCATCTTAAAGAATTCTTCCATTAGAGGAGCTAGTTATCCTCATTTCTTGCATTCATCCATCTAAGTTTTGAAGTCATATGGATATATGTCAAATGGTCTTGTAGTCATGGATTGACAAGAGTACATTCTTGAAAGCCTTAGGATTCAAGCATACAATAAACCCTTTTGATTACTAAGGATCTAAATAGGTTCATTTCATTAGCATTCAATTAGAGATAGAGGTTAATTTGTTTAGCATGTTAGTTTGAATCTTCATTTCATGTTCTAATGTAAATATGTTAATAGATTAGTTTTGCTTAAGATCCAAGCATGATGGTATATTGATCTAGTTAGCATTGTATTGATGTTATTAGGTGTTAGCTTTGATTTCCTTTGCATTGTTAACTAATTCATATACACATTTGGGTATCACTTTGATAAATAAAATTATCAAAGGAGGAGGTAGAAGGAAAACTTTTGAGGAAGACTCAGACATACAAGAGGCCAGAGTGGAGGAAAAATCTACTTCTTCTATACAAGATAAGAAGAATAAGGGAAGTAAACAATGACATTCAACTGAAAGGATAAGAAGGAAAAATGCATGCTATCAACGTAGCCCATTAACTTAGAAATATGATATTCAAAATATGTTTTGAAGGCAGAAAATTTGAAGACAAAAGTTAACACATACACATTTATGTTGGTAGGTATAATAAATATATATTTAGTGCATTCCACAAACAAAAATAATGAATATGGAAATTCCTTTTTTATTGCATTCCACAAACAAAAATAATGAAGATGGAAATGCCTTTTATAATGACAACGTGAAGCAAGTTCTTGAAAATATGGGGTCCTTCATCTCAATTAGTTTCCTTACTTTAAAAAGCTTATAGAGATCTTACAATATCTATTTTCATACATCCATGAGTGATACTTTTATTTTATGGTTTGATACATAAGGATTACCTAATTATTAAATAGAAAAATAACTGGGTTGGTAAACATGGGAGAATAATTGACACGTGTCTTGAATGACAACAAAAATATTGATGAATTCAGTAATATCTTAAACTATAAGAAGGGAGGGAACATATTTCCAATTTATCAAATAGTGGACCCCAACTATAGGGTTCATGGTGTGCCTTCTCACTTCCAAACTAACAGGCGTAGAGAAATAAACATATGTCACCAAAAAAGTTCTTTTACATTGTGCACAAAATCACATATGGGATACAATATGACCTATCCCAATACATCACTTAATGAATTGTACAAGATGTGAAACTTATGCATGAGAAGGTAGGAGTTAAGTTTATATGGGGAACCACTCTCCTAATTTTGGTGTTTAATGAAATAGGTGTCCTAAAAGGAAACAAAAATCCTAATTAGGCATATCCCATGGAGAATAATTCACTCATAAAGCAATACAAGAAATTTTTGGTGTACTCTACCCTCAATAATGTGTATAAAATTGGATAAAGAAATTGGTTGAGGAATATGGAAGATTTCTTTAAGAAACATTGGAAGATTCCATGTCGGTTGCATAAGGGGTTACAAGGAGAATCCAATTTGATTTTTATGTAGTGCTACTAATTAGGGTACTTCAAGATAGATACTAAGAATATGTCTCCTAGATTCCCTTTTCCTTCACCACAGATTATTTTATATGATCGGTTAATAATATCATGGATTCCAAAGATATCATGATCAATGTGATAAGGATTGATGAGGATATGCATGCCATGTGCAAGAAATATAAATATGAGGGGAGGGTGGCATGTATAGAAAAGTGTGAATCCAATATTTGTGCCCTAAGCTAGGTCAAGACTATATTTGTAGACAACAAAGAAATTTGGTTGTTCCACTTCCTTAAGACAAATAAGAAAGGTAATAATGAAGGAAAATAAGAGGAGAAGTTCCTAATGAATAAATTATCCCACCCTGTAGGACCAAGGCTAAAGGAGTCAGGATACCAAGGCAAGTGAAAGTCCCTATAATTATTTAGGAGGACCATGAAGAAGAAGAAGAAGGTGATCATGAGCCCTTGCTCAAGAAGAAATTAATAATGAAAATGTAAGGAACTTATGTACTAGGCTTGGACTCAAGAAAAACTCACCTAATTGGGGAAAGTGAGTTAAAAAAGGGGATGATGGGAAAGAGTCTGGTACTACATGACCTATTAGTAGGCCAGAAGAAATTGATCCCTGGATAGAAACTGATACAAGAGTTGGTGGGGAAAAGGCACCCTCATAAAAGGAAATATAAGAATCTAGTTTGGTCACACTCATGAAAATAACTCCTCTAAGGTTTTATACCCCTACATTAAACCCCTTATGCATGCGAAGTGAGAAAGAGGAAGAAGTAACCCCTATTGACTTCAGCACAGGGACTACCCCACATTCAAGTAAAAAGCATAAAATTGTTAATTTTGAGGATGTGGAAGGTGAGAATTAGGAGGAGAGGGAGTAAAATGGGGAATAAGAGTGTAAATATGAGGAGGACTCGTGCCATGATGGAGAAGAGTAAGGTGTTGAGGATGAATAAAATTAAATACAACACCAAATCAAAGGAAAATGTGTGCACACAAAAGAAGAGGTCAAAGGAGAAGAATGATATGGGGACTATGAACTGAGGTATGAATAAAGTAAGCTCATGAAATATCTTTGCACCAAAGTAGAAAATGAAAGGCCATATAAGGGCGTGTTCATGTCTTCTATCTCGAGTGAATCTGTGGGGATGTTATAGAAAAGAAGGCATTGTCCTTCATTTTTGATACATGCACAAAGGAACCCTTCTATGAGTTCCCACTCATGATCCTAAGCAAGATTAGATATGAAGATAAGGATGAGGAACTAGTGGCCCTTGTAGAAACATACCACATGTCAGATACATAGGTGAGGGAATAAATCTTGAAAACATATGGATAGGTGGTTTAGTTGAATTTGAATAATAGTGTGGATGGTTACATGCACAAAATAAAGGTGGTTGAGCTAATCAAAAATCTCAATGAAATGAAGAATAAAGTAGGTGATTCAAACAAGAAACATAGACCCTTATAGGAGAAGTATACATGTGCTGATGAAAAGGTGAAATATTTAGGTGAGAAGATGCTTTGCATTGATTGTAAACTAATAAGAGACCACCCAGTACACCCCAAAACAAATATAGAATATTTTGAGCAACTATTGAACCTTTTTCTCAAGAAAATGGATGTAGATAAAGAAAGGGTAAAGTAGAATAAGGATGAAAATGATAACATAAGGGTTCTTTATGCATTAAAATTGAAAACATGCATGGATCTAGAAAAGGATCTTAGAGAGAAGGTCATGTACGTGGAAAAATTTCTCAAAGTTTTTTTAAAGAAGACTAAGATAATTAACGTGTGCATGCTTCAAGACACTCAAATAAAAGATGACCTGGAGAAACAAATGGAGGGTGGTGAGGTTGACAAGGCTACTTGCTATCAATGCCTAGAGAAATATGAGTGAATAGGGGAAGAAGACAACACAAAAAGATATGAGATCAAGTATTGGTTGTGTGAACTGAGGAATATCATTGCCAAAGTAGAGACTAAGCTAGAAAATGCAACCACCTAGGCCATAAAAATATAAAAAAATGTACAAGTCAAGGAAAATGATAGTGTGATAGGTTCCAAATCATTTACTGATTTTTCCATGTAATTTTGATAACTTAATGCCCTCCTTCAAATGGCCTTTAATGATTGGTAGGTGCATGAATATTTTCTAAAATAAGAGGTTACAGAGTTTTTTGTGGAGTCCATTAAAGTTTTACCCAAGGTATGGAAACCAAGTTAGTGTGGGGTGATGTTAGACCCCAATATTATTCTAGATTATTTGATTGTTCAAAGTTCCACATTGGGGACTTATTCTTTATTATTTACATTCTTTGGGAGCGCCCCAGAATTATGGCATAGTTCTGCATGAGAAGTTAGGGAAAGAGATAAATGTAGCACAAAAGAATATTATTAAGGATCTGCGAGTAAAGTCTAGGAAAAAGCAAACATATATACTTAAGTGCAAAAAGAAGAGGAAAGAAATTAGAAATTCATGGGAAAGAAAGTCGGTGTGCTAAGAATAGGAAAGATAAATATAGAAAAAAGTAGGAGGTGGATAAAAAAATCAATTGGATAAAAATAACACCTTCAAGGGGTGATTAGAGCATGCAAGGAAGACAAGAGGCACACAGTGGAGTTTTCATGTAGGTCATAGAGTGAGGAAATGGAGACAAAGGGAATGGATGTCATTCCTTATAATATTTAGAATCCGATTTTAAGACTCAAGGCTAATTATGGATTTTTTAGAGCTAGTGAAGGGCAAGTCCCCACTATTATAAATACCCCTTGAGGGCATTGTAATAGAGAGGTCATGATGATGGAGAACACGGTAGTTAAGATTCACGAGCGAAGAAATAAATTTTATTAACGATTTGATGAGATATTGTTATGTTTTAGAGCATTAATTTAATGAATGGAGACATTTTTTGATGAATATGAAATAATTGTTATGGGATTCATTATTTGTATGTATATTTGTGCATAATTAATTTGTTTCTTGCTATACATATTCATGATTATACCACATTTGATTAAGTACTTTGTTATCAACATGATAAACAAAATGAGATACCAAAATATCTCACGACTTGGGTGAGTGCGCTAAGGTTTCCTACCTTAGTGTGATAGGTTGGCATAGGGAGATAATGATATTGATGTGTACCATCATGCTAAATTTTCCATGTGCATGAGTGTTTAAACTAGATGTGTAACAATGCACATGTTATGCAACATTATCAACACTGAAGTACTCTGGAAGGCACAACAACATTTTGTAGAAGATTTATGGTGTAAGTACTTATTAGGTGGCTATTATAACCCTCCATTATGATCGTAATCCAACTTTTTGTGCTCCAAAAGAGCCACTTCCTTCCTCACTTCTAGTTGGCACAATGTTTGTATTGACGATGCACATGGATGACCCACTTATGATATTATTTACCAATTGCTAAATGATTATGACACTTTTAGTTTATGCACTTTGTGTTCTACCAGTTGCCTAAGTTGTTTGTCCCGACATCATAATGCCAAATTTTCCTACCTTTGGTGTGTTAGGATTGTGCTCAAACTGCAATATTTTTCATTTTTTGTGAAATATGTGTTGAAAAAATTTCCTCGTACATGTTTTAGATTAGTGAAGTGATAACAAGAAAACAAACAACTCCAAATTTAAGAGGGTTTAAGGTACTCATGAATGGGATGATAATATATGCGGGCATAATAGAGAACTCCTCCTTGTAGTGAACTAAATGACTTGCACAATAAAGAGAAATCAACATAAAAATATTAGTAGATTGGATGGTGGGTTACCTGAAAATGTTAGTGTCAAGAAGTGAAAAGTTTATAGGATGGATGTCAACCCACACTTTGATAAAGATAAAGAAAGTAAATGATGGATCTGATATAATGTAACAAAATTTGAGAAATCTAAAATGACACGGATAAATTAGAAATGTAGATCTCATATAAGTAAATGTAATCCAAATCAAAGCTAGGTGGGTCGATGGTGACCCAAGGTTGTAGATCCTAATCGATGATAATTGGAGTAGAACAAGTCAAACAACAATAGAAAATGCATATTTGAAGGCTATGGAGGTAGATATGGGGTTGGTGATGAAGTTGAGATGGAACATGAAAACTATAGGAAGTTCTGGATATTTTTTTGACAGAATGACATAAAAAAATTACAAATTCTGATGATGGATTCAATGAACACTGATCTAGTCGACGAAGACTAGATTGAGTCGGTGGTGAATGGAACTCAAAAAATAGATACAAGGTGTCAGAAGGGTAGAATGAAAGGATCTAGAGATCTGGATGATTGTATGCTCATAAAAGAGAAAGGTGGTAGGGATGGATGATACAAAATTGAACATATGTGAACTGGGTCGATGGCGATTGGGTAGAGGTAACCAGGGAATAATCTAGGGTTTGATGGATGGAAATGGATGGGAATGACGATCTACAGAGTGAGATTTTAAATAGTTGATGCAATGGAAAAACTCTGAAATGAATAGAGAACGTAAAAAAACTGATGGGGGATGATTAAGATAATGGATTAGTGGTTTCAAGTATGAAAAAAGAAAAAGAGACTCCAACTCTCCAAAGGTTGGGCACAAGATCTCCAAAATAGCTCCAAGATAGTGATTACAACTGCAAAGATGATCAAGAAACAAAAGACAAGACTCGCAAGAAATCTCAAAGTCTCCAAAGTTTCATCTTAGAAAAATGAGGGGTATGGTCATATTTATAGGGTCAATGATGACCCATATGGGTTGTTGCAGACTTTAGGGTTCTGTCCATTTGGGTGGTGCAAGAGAGTGACGAGCTCGAGAAAATGAGCCCTTATGAGGTGAGATTAGGGTTTTGGGAGGTAAGTATGGGTTAGAGATGCTTAGGATGGATAAATGGGTGGGTGGGATGTGGAAAATATTAATTAAAGGCAAAGGGGAGGTGAAATCATTAAATGAGGGCATAGGGATGGTTAATAGAGACAATTAGAGAGGATAAAAAGATTATATGGGAATTTATGATTAATTAATGATGATTAGGGATGATTGGGGGATATTAAATTATGGGTGTGATTAAGATGAGATTAAGGTGGAAAATACCAATTATATGGATAAATAGATTTTTTTGAGAGAAATGGGAATTTAAATGAGAAGAGAAGTATGTATGCTGAATAATGATGATGAAGGGGAGCGGATGCGGGATGAGGGACAAGGGATTCTGAAAATTAGTGTCTACATTTGTCCCTTTTTATCAAGTGGTTTACATTGGGAAAGCCATGAGACAAAAAAAGAAGAGATGAAAGATGATTGATGAGGTGCCCCCCCTTGAAACAAGGATTGATGACACAAAGGGGAATTAATCATGAGTTTGAAACAAATCGATGAAGGGGGAAAGAGTGGAAATGCTAAGAAAAAGAAGATCAATGACAGAAGACGCCCCAAGTGAGGAGAAATAAAAACTAAAAACTAAAATAAAATATGGCTGTGATTTTGGAATCACTTTGGTAGGGAAAAAAGTACAACCTCAATGGAGATGACGAAAATTTCCAATGGACCTATGAGTCAACAAAAATCACTGCAATATGGAGGGAATCTAAGGGGAATCCTCGTGAATGGATATGTAAGCCGTGGGACCAACGGGTCAAAGGAAAATACCAAAAATATGTCCAAACTAATGCAAGGTTGTTTAATACAAAGGTCCGACAAGGTGTGGGGATAAACTATGTGATATCCATCATACATGAAGAATCAAGAAAATATGTGTCTGGGTAGGACAAGGATGGAAAAGAGATAAATAAGGGTTCCCCAATAGGGAACACAAAGATGGGCACAAGGTGAGATGTGAAAATAGGAAAGCCATGTAAGGAAATAAACAGTGTGTTATAGGTGACACACAAGGAAGAAGAGCAGAAGAAAACATAATTTAATAAAGAATTAGGGTGAAACAATGAAATGATTGAAAATTAGGGCCAAGTCAATGATAACTAGATAGGGTCGATCGTGACTAGGGTTAGGCGGCGATGACCAAAAGGGTCGGTGGAAACTAGGGTTTGAGGCGTGCTATTATGAGCGCATTGTGACATCGAGGTTTCCACATGTGCTGAGGTACCCCTCCTCTTTATGGGAGAGGTTCCCTTATTGAAATCCAAAATCCATATTTACAATATAAACATTTGTTCAATATCTTGGTGAGGATTTTGATATCTTTAGATGCATTTATAAAAGGATTTTCAATACAGAAGAAAATAGGAAAATCTATGACTGATATTCAAAAATAGAAGATATGAGAGCATTTTCAGACATATAGATACCAGAGAGATATCTTACTTATGCTTGATAAAATAAAAGTAATTATACTATACATATGAATCACATGACATACATGTATTAGACACAAAGTTCCAAATAAACTTATCAACTAAAAGACACAAAGTTCTTGCTTCAAATACACATAGCCTTATGTGAATTAAATAGAGAATAGAAAGAGAAGAAGCATGAGAAAGGGTGAAGTTTCTTCTATATTGAGTATTTCAATGTTCTCTTTTTACATCTTGGATATCAAAATCTCCATCCTTTACAATGACAAGAAGAGATCTTTAAATACCCCGAAAAACGGTTACAAAAGAGTCTTTTCAGTTTCCTTTCTTTTAATTCAAATATTAGTATCTAATTAAATATTACAAACCCGACTTATCTCTTGTTTTTACTACTAAAGAGATAAAGCCACTTTAACTAGGTAATTTAAAATAAGAAAAGAAAGAAACTAGGAAGTCGAGACACTGGTAGATGCACTTGACATCTTTCATTTTCTTTAACACTTGATTTCTGAATCATTTCAAAGTTGCAAGCTATGTCCATTCCTCAAGGAATTGTTGTATTGGCAGTGGCATGAGTCCAACTACCCAAACATTTCTCCATGTCTTTCTCAAATTCTACATTGTCTAATAATTATTTGTTGGCATCTGTGATGGAAGAATGTAGTGTATAAATTTCTTTAATTTTTTCCTTAGAGATAGTGTCTTGTTTGAAAAAATCTTCTTTGAAAAAATTCTTGAACTGGGATTTAATTTCCTGAATGGAGAACTTATCACTTGAATTCTCCTTGAATATCTAGCAGTGAATATCTAGGAAACTAGACATGACACAAGATTTGAAAAGCATCTCCCTTTTGGAACATATTCTTGAGTTCCCCAATGGCTTCCTCAAGAACCTTAATTTTCTAGTCAATGTTGAAGACCCACTATCCTTGGAAAGATTCTGCTTAACATCATCATAAACCTTATTAGCCAAAAGGACTTGAACATTTTTCCCACTCATCAGTTTGCGATCTTAAATGCACTCACTCCATAATTTCAATTCTCTATCTAGACCATTGAGTGTTGTAGAGAACTTTAGTTGAATTTTGGCAATTTTCTCATATGCCTTGAATGATTCTTCAATAAAATTCAGGCCTGTGATTATTAAATCATCAACCATAGCTTCCATTGCCTTACCATAAGTAACATGCTTATGGATATCCTTAATGGCTTGAACTTCATCAGTGGACAAGATAATAAGAGGTGGGATGGAAGCTAGGGGAGTGGGATCAAGAACCTTATCTTCTTCCAATAAGGATTTGATGAAACTAGATAGAATTTGGTTCTTCTCCTCCAACTGCTCTTGTGTTTACTTCCCCTTCTCAACTCTTTCAATCACCCTAGACACAGTCTCCCTTAGATTATGTACTTCAATTTCTGGGGTTGATTCTCTAAGGGGAATTTTGGTAAACTTGAGATCACCCATTGATAGGTCCTTTTCATCTTTATTAGACTTGGGTTTTAAAATTTCCATGAACTTCTGACCTTGAGAATCTAAGACCAACCTTGATGTGATTTTGGCCTTTTTAGCTAGAGGGGGAGGAGTAGTACCTAGAAGAGCTGCCACTGCATCAAACTTGGGAACAACAACACTTGAAGTAGCCTTTCTCTTCTTGCTTTCCAGTAATGGTTGTACCCAGGTGAATGAGGAGCTAGAAGTGGAAGGGGAAATGGGTCCAAGTGTAGAAGCACTCATAACACTCAGAGTCTGCACAACAACCACCTCTAACATAGAGGTATCAATTTGAGTAGAGTCAGGAGCTTCCTTGGAAGATATTTCTACAGACTCTGAAAAACATTTCCTTTGATTGATCTTCCATCATACTGCCTTCTTCAGGTGTATTCTCTTCAGGATTTTCTTGTTCTTTTCCCTGACTATCATCATCATCAACTAGGTCCACAATTGTTTCCTTTGCTTCAGATTGTTTAGGAGAAGGTTCACCTTTTTGAGAAACATCAGTTACCTTATCTTCCTTCTTGATTTTTGCTTTTTTGGTATACACTAGAGTTGAGGATTCTGGAGGAGAAGGAACAAATTGATTCAATTGTCTCAGGAGATAACACAGGTATTTCCTTCTGAGGAGTAGGGGTATCATGGGAAGTAGACCTAGATTTCCTTTCCCTGAATCCCTTCATTTTCCTGTCAAACCAAAGTCTAGTTCTTACTAGGACAAGATTATTTAGCTCCTTCAAATCATCTCTCTCCTTGACAAACCAATCAATGGTTTCAATAGGAGTATGTTTGATTGATATTTCATACTCAAGAGATGATATCTCTTCATCATCATCCTCTAGTCCTTCAGGGACATCAAATATACTAAAATCAATAATCTTTTGTAGAGATAACCTTCCATAATATCTCCTCCTGGCTTCATAATCATCAGAACAATCTTCCCAGTAGTCTTCAATATCAGGAAGATGTTGATAACCCATTCTGAAATTGGAGGAAATGAACTCCTTAATGTCAAAATAAGTTCTGGGCTTATAGTAATGAAGAGTGAGAGGAGCAATTGTTCTATCCACATTTTGAGCATCTAGGGCAGTCATGCACGTGTAATTACTAAGTGTGATTGAGAATTGAATACTTGCAATATTCTTGTCCCTACAAGTTCTATGGAACTTGTCTAATTGTCTACAGATTTCTACCAAAGCCATCTTATCACTATACTACATGGGAAGTTTAGGGGCTGTCCCTCAAATCCATCCAATCTTATATATGAAAACTTCCTGAATTGGGTGAAGAAGCTACCATAGACATTGATCAATTGTTTTTCCTCATCTGAAAATATGTTGGCAGTATCTCCCTCCAGCAATATGACAATGTACATAGTGGATTCATCATTCACCCTCCTAAAGTGGTGATTTTTGATCTTCAGGGTCAACTGTGGATGATACATATAAATGGGGGCATCCTTCTTGTCATCCATAGGGGAGAAACCCAACCACTCTCTATAAGATGTAATAGAGTACATTAGATAGGAGGTCATGTAGAAGGTTTGGGTTCTCTAAACATTTGATAATTTCTCAGTCAGGCTATCACAAATGATTCCTACCCAGTTTAAATTCTGCTTACCCTCACATATGATATTGATGTAGGGGCACATCCAAAAGTGAAACTCATTAGTGGTGGGAATTCCTGCTATCCTGGCCAACAGAGTGATGACATCTGACAATTCTTCATGGAAATCAACTCTGAACATTGTCTTAGGTAGCCTTGAGGCTCATTTCTTAGGGTTCTTGAACCAAGACTTGGCAATTCTACTTTTGTATTTTTCACTGTCTTGATCAAAAAGAGTTTGGGCTTGATCCTTGGTGAGAGTATTTGAATTTTTGACCATGGGAATTCTGAGGGAAGTACAAATGCAATCTTCATCAAGTCGTGCCACCACCTGACCTTGAGGATCAATGATTTATTTTGTATCAGGATCAAAACAAGAGCTACAAGCAAGAATTGTATCAGCACACTGGACTGAAATGGGAAAACCCCCTGCCTCTGTGATCCCACTTTCTTTAATCAACTGAGCCATAGGAGTAGGGTTTTGACAATTGATTCGTGCCTAGAATTCTTCCAAGTCTAGGTGTTGTGCTTCACTATCACCAATGTTTGGTACAACATTCTCCAAGGAAGACAAGGTGTTCATGACCTTTAAAACTGATCTTCATCTTGCAACCAGAGAAGAAGATTACTTGTGAGAAGAGATTCCTTAGTTCCCTGATCAATCACCTTGACATTTCATAGCTTCTTTTTGCACCTGCAGATTTGAAAAATAATGGAACAGGACTCGAACATGGCTAGAAATGGCAAGAGGAGAGAGAACACGAATGGTCAATAGTAATTTGCAAGTGAGGTGGTACAAAATGACCAATTACCCAAATATTTATAAGCATTTAAACCCAAGTAGGTTAGTGAGGTGTAATAAATGGGGTAATTAATACTTATACTGACCTTGAAATAATGAAAATCAGGTAAGGCAGGATCAAAAGTGCACAATTTTCCCATGGGACATCAGGACGCTAGGGACGCACAAAGCCAAAAAACTGATTTGTGGAAAAAGTAGAAAAATCTACAAAACTATCCAAGGGACATTGGGACAGATGGGACACGCAAAGCAAAAATACCCACAATGAATGGAAATTGGTAAAGGTGGGTTTGCAGGGGAAATGGTGGTCAAACGGAACTTGGGACAACTGGGACAAAAAAAGCCAAAAAAGCCACAATACATTAAAATCAGACAAGTCAGAAAAAATTTTGACATAGGCCGCACTTGGGACATTGGGACAGTTGGGATGCACAAAGCTGAAAAATCCAATTACAAAGGAAAAGGAAGACCAATCAGCAAAAGTGGAAAATCAGGGAATAGACAACCCAGATGAACTTGGGACATGAGGGATAGAAAAATCTGAAATACCCGCAAAAGACTGAAAAAGCATCAAAACTCAAAATTTCAAAAAATGACTAACTATTTAGAACTAGGATTTTTCTTAGGAGACTTCTACAAGGGTATTTAGTAGTCACCAAACCCAAAAAACTCCAAGAATAGAGAAGAAAATTTACAACTCATGAAGAGGTGACAACAACTGGCTCTTTCTGGGGACATGGCTTGATTGATAACAAGACATAGTATGAACTTCAGAATCTCAGGGTTTCCAAAACAGACCAGTGCCTTATCCATTGGGAAAAATAGAGTCACAGAATGGAACAATACAAGAGAGACACCCCACAACACCACACACAAAGACCAAAAACAAGAACTATACAAGACTGTACAAAGGACAACCTAACAACCTAGGAATGAAACAACTTCAAGTACTACCCACTATATGGAAATGGAAGAGAGGTTCCATCCATATAGTCCAAATAGAAATAATTTTCTCCAGCAAAGTGCCTAATTTTGAAAGGGCCCAACCATAGAGAATCAAATTTTCCATGACTTCCCTGAGGCTCTCACCTCTTGTCCTAGAGTAAAACAATGTCTCCAACTTGGAAGTCTCTTGATCTAACCTTTTTATCAAATAGTTTCTTTACTTTCTGCTGATGTGTAGCAATCCTATCTACCACTTGCAACATGTCCTCATCCAACTTCTGTAGGTACATGATTCTCTTCTCCAGAGCACTAGTGAATTTTGAATCCTCAATGGCCTTCATCAGTTGCAAGGCTGGAAGTTCCACAGTCACTGACAAATGAGCTTCAGTTCCATACACCGCCTGAAAAGGAGACATTCCAATTTCCCTCTTAGGAGTAATTTTATCTGACTAGAGAGCGTCATATAGTTTCTTATGCCAATTTCTCTGGGACTCATTGACAATATTTCTAATGATGGTCACCAAATTTTGGTTTGTTGATTTTGCCTGTCCATTTCCTTGGGGGTAGTAGTCAAAAGAATGTGCAAGAGAAATTCCATACCCATAAAAAAATCCATCATTTCATAAGAAGAGAAGTTGGAGGCATTATCAGTGACGATTTCATTTGGCACTCCAAATCTAATCAAAATGTTTTCCTTGATGAAATTACATACTACCTCAGAAGTTGTACTTTTTACTGAAATGGCCTCCACCCATTTGGTGAAATAATCAGTGGCAGTTAATACATGAGTATGCCCAGCACTAGAATGAGGATTAAGAGTACCCATGAAGTCTAACCCCCATTGTTGAAAAGGTTCTTCTATCACCACTGGTTTGAGTGGCAGAGTGGCTAGCTTAGGTCTTCCCACAAAAGTTTGGCAAGCTTCACACTTACTAACCCATTTAGTTGCATCTCAAAATAGGGTTGGCTAGTAGTAGCCTTGCATGAAGAATTTTATGAGAAGTCATAGTGGATGAGAAGTGTCCTCCACAAGCTTGATCATGAAATTCTCTAAGTAACCTCCTTTTCTACTCTTTGTCCACACATCTGAGAAACCTTCCATCAATCCCTCTTTTGAACAAAGAATTGTCCCAAAGCACATACTGTGTAGCTCTCAGTTTAATAGCTCTCTTTTCTTTAGAATTTAGGTGAGACAAACATTCTCCATAAGTAAGAAAATGGGAAATGTCAGCATACCATTCATCAATTGAACTAATGAAGAGAACAAGTGGGCATATGTGCATTTTCTTGAGAAGGGTTATCTTCAGCACCTGCAGCAAATCAATTCACATAGACCCTTTCCCTAGACTAGCTTAGTTGGCCTGATGTCCAAATCATACTCTTGCACCTTTGCCACCCAATTTCCTCTTTTGGTTCCAAACTCTTGTTGAGTGAGGATAGACTTAACCATTGTATCTGGGATGAAGACAATAGAGTGAGAGCTGAGGATATAGAAACAAAACTGTTTAACTACCTTAACCACAACAAAGGCATGTTTCTCAATCTGAGTGTATTTCATTTCATGAGATTTAAGGACATAGCTCATGAATGCAATGGGTAGCTTGCACCCCTCAGGATTCTTATGTGTTAGAATAACAGCCAAAGTATTCTCAGTAGCATAGCAATAGATCAAGAAATCCTTCTCAAAATCAGGGCAAGCAAGAATGGGAGTCTGGGTGATTGCCTTTTTGATATTTTCAAAAGCTTCCTTCCCCTCTGGAGTCCAACCAAAGGACTACTTTCCTTTCATCATCTGAGCTATGCTCATAGTCAACTCTGCAAAATCAGGAATAAATCTCCTTAGAAAATTTATCTTCCCAAAGAATGAATGCACACCTTTTTTACTTGTGGGGAGAGGAATTCGCTGAATAGCTTGCACTCTCTCTAGATCTATCTTGGTTCCCTCCTTGGAAACAATGTGTCCAAGTAGCTTGCCTTCAGTGACACCAAAAATAGATTTCTTTGGGTTGAGGGACACTCCATGTTCTCTGCACTTTTGAAGAACAGTTTCAAGATGTTGAAAATGATCTTCCCTTTTCTTGGAAAAGTCAGTTAAATCATCCAAATACACAACAATGAATTTTCCTTTTAAGGACCTAAAAGCCAAATCCATTTCCCACTAAAAGTGGCACCAACATTAATCAGACCAAATGGCATTCTCTTATAAGAAAAATTTCCCCATGGAGTTGTGAATGTTGTCTTGTGTTGATCAGGAACATCAACCTCAATCTGATTGTACCCTGAAAATCCATCCAACATAGATAACATTTCTGAGCTAGTAACAACTTGTAATATTTGTTCCATCATGGGAAGTGGATAGTTATCTTTAAGGGAAGCCTTATTCAGATTTCAAAAATCCACACAAATCTAAATCTCACCATTATTTTTCCTTACTGGTACAATATTGGCCACCCAAGCTGAGTGATGAATTGGAAAAATTATTTTTTCCTTCAAGATATTTTGAATCTCTTGGTAAATGGTGTCTGAAATCTTGGGGTTGTATTGCCTTTGCTTCTGCCGAAAAGGCTTGATTCCTGGTTTCAGAGGAATGTAATGTTGCATCTCCCTTGGCTTGAATGATTTCAAATCTTCATATGAATAGGAAAGACATCAAAATAACTTATTAATAAGTTCATCATTTTAATTCTTTCTTATTTTGTGTAACATTTTCCAATGTTGACAAGATTGGGTTCCTCTTTGCTTGCAATATTAACATTTTCATATTCTGCAAACTGATGAACCTCATGTGATATCTTTGTCTTGATATATCGGTCATGTTTGTCAAATAAATCTTCTAGACTTACTAATCCCTTGGGTATCTTGTTACCTTTCAAATTAATACAACCATCCTTATCATATTCTTCCTCTATTCCTTCTTCAGCTATGGTAGATGTTACTGTCTCATGAGGAGCAACTTCACTTCCTTCAAAATACAACTGACTGAAATTATCCTGGAGTTTGAGAAAGGAAAGAAAATGTTGATCATCATTGAACACTTGCCAATTGTTGGCATTATCTGGTACACTTGGTCTATGTATCATTTCGATTGTAAAACTTCTCCTGGGAAAAGTCAGGATGAGGGATCAACAAGGATCCTGAGACAGCTAAAGCATCTGCTCTAGTATTTCTTTCCCAAGGAACAAATTCTATGGAAAAGGCATCCAAGAATTCAATAGAATCCCATACCAGATTTCTATAGTGTTTTAGTCTTTTGTTCTTAACTTGAAAAATATCCCTGACTTGCTTAACGATGAGTTCAACATCCCCTCATGCACAAATATTCTTAACCCCCATCTCCTTGGCCATTGATAATCCCAACAGAAGAGCTTCATAATCTGTTGTATTATTTGTATTTTCAAACTGAAGCTTGTAAGAAAAAGGATAGGACTTATTTTCAAGAGAAAACAAGACCACTCCTACTCCAGAACCAGCTGAAGAACAACTGCCATCAAAGTCAAGGATCCAAACACCATTAGGGTCATTCATCACACCTTTAGAAACTTCATCTCCTTTCTCTGACATGATCATGTAGTTCCCATGACCAATATCCTCATTGAAGATTTGCACTTTAGGATCATCAGTTTTCTGCACAATATACTCAGTCTGTCTCTCAGGTAATAATTTCTTCATCTTCCCATTCACTGGAATGAGAGCATGTGACCAATCCATTTGAATTTCACCACCCACTTCTTTACAGAATTTCCTACTTAGCAACATGCCATAGGATGGGGGAATATCTACTACTAAAATAGTGGCCTTGACCCTCTTCTCTAGGAAAGCAGCAAAAGCCACTTGTGCATCTTTGATCCTTCCTACCAATGGCACCTCCTTACTTTCCATGGAATAACAAGAACCAAATGTGCATGTCAAAGTTAGACCTAAAGCATGAGAAACTTTAGCAGGCATAACATTATCTGAGGCTCCTGAATCAATGACACAATTACTGAGCCTATGACTAGTTATGAGTAAAGTGATATAAAAAGGCTCAATTTTCTCAGTTACAGAAGGTGTTGTAGCCATCAGGTTCTTGCTGAGGTGCAGAGGTAGGAGTGGGTAAAAGGCATTTTGAAGTGGTAGGTGTGGAATTAGATTTGACAAATTTGACAACTTGAGAAAAGGCGTCAGGATGGGTTTGATAGAACTCAGCCTCAGAAATTTGAATTTTAGTTTTCTTAAGGTGGTCAATTATGTCAAAGGATCCTGAGATAGATGGGGTGTTTGCACTGGAAGCAGAAAAACACTTAGGCCTATCATCTTTTTCATTTGAGTTTGTCTTATTAGCAGAAAGATGAAGAGTAGAGGGAGTATTAGCATTACTTACCTTTTGAGTAGAAGTAGTAGGAATATGAGCTCCTCTTTTTGCAACAACTGGGATGGTAACTGGAACCTCCTTAGATTTTCTTGTGGGTTGGACCACTTCCTTTTTCTTACTCATTTGTTCTCGGGTCATGACAACATATGACTCACTATTCATATCTGCCACTACTTCATCATAATCATCGGTGTCATCATCAACCCCCTCAGTGTTGAGGAAGTTAACCTGAGAATCACTAGGTTCCTCTAGTGCTTCATCTAGATCTTCTTCAAGTTCTTCATATCCTTCAATGTCCTCTTCATCTTCTAGTTCCTAAACTTCACATGTTGCATTGATAGGAACTTTGAGAGGTGGACCTTCAATTGCTAATTTTGGTTGGGAAGGAGGTAACTGATTTTGAGGCTGAAAATTCCTCCTTAGAATATAATTGTAAGGAGTATTCTGGGCCAATTGTTTTTTGATAGCTATGAGATCATTTTCCAATTTTTGTACTAATTGATCTGAGTTATTTCCTGAAGAAGAGGCCTTAGATTTAGCAGGTTCCTTTTTTAATTTCCCATACATTATTAAATCATCTTCAACACTTATGGCTAAGCATTGATCAACATCTAGAGTCACCAGGTTATCCCTTCTCAATGCATAGCTTACTTCTGGTAATTGTGCATTTAAGAAAAAATGATTTTGAATTTGATCTATAGGTCGAGTGGCCACTGGAATCTTATTGACCAACTTGTTAAATTTGCCAACAAACTCTCTCATAGGCTCATATGGTTCCTTCTTAATCTGAGAAATCTGGGCAAGGAGGGCATATGCATCTTCAACAGGTTTTCAACTATCTTCAAACTATGTTCTCATACTGCTCCAGTTAGTGATAGCTCCAACAGGGAGATGATAAAACCAATCAACAACATTATCTTGTAACATTTCCACAAAGATCCTAACGGAAACATCTTCATGCTCCACTCCAAGTATACCACATGCCAAAATGAATGCAGCAATGTGCTCATCTGGGTGTACCTTTCCATCTCCTCTGAATTTAGGAAATATTTTCCTATTCCCTTTTGGGAGATCATGCAATGGTTGAGCAAGGGCCAGAGGTCCAACCCATTTTCCCCAAGGTAGAGGTGATGCCATTCTTGGAAAAATAGTTTGTAAAGGAACTGTAACTCCAACCAACACCAATGCTTGAATACTAGGGCTTAGTTGGTTTTGTGAGTCTGTGTTTCTTACAGTTCTATTTTTGATAGGGGAGTACTTGTGGATCTTGTTCTATTTCTCTTTGGGGTTAAAGAGAAGTCGTGTTGTTTTAGAAATAGAAAATCTGGATCCACAACACCAAGTGCTCTTTGACCTCATGTATATCTTCTGTCTGCCAGGGTGTCAGTGCTTCTGGTTTGATTGAAGTTGTTTCGGTGGGATGCACAATACGTGCCCCACAGTGGACGCCAAAAACTATTGGTTGTAGAATTTAATCTTTTGAAAAAAAGCAACAGTCAGGGGACAATGGTCCCTCCTCTTTATGGGAGAGGTTCCCTTATTGAAATCCAAAAAACCTTATTTACAATATACACCTTTGTTCAATATTTGGGTGAGGATTTTGATATCTTTAGATGCATTTATAAACGGATTTTCAATACAGAAGAAAATAGGAAAATTCAGGACTGACATTCAAAAACAGAAGATAGGAGAGCATTTTCAGACATATAGATAGTAGAGAGATGTATTACTTATGCTTTATAAAATAACAATATTTAGACTATGCAAATGAAACACATGACATGCATATTTTAGACACAAAGTTCCAAATACACTCATCAACCAAAAGACACAAAGTTCTTTCTTCAAATACACATAGCCTTATATGAATTAAATAGAAAAAGAAAGAAAAGAAAAGCATGAGAAAGGGTGAAATTTCTTCTGTATTGAGTATTTCAATGTTCTCTTTTTACATCTGGATATCAAAATCTCCTCCTTCACAATGATAAGAAGTGATATTTAAATAACCCAACAAATGGTTACAAAAGAGTCTTTTCAGTTTCCTTTCTTTTAATTCAAAGATTAGTATCTAATTAAATATTACAAACCTGACTTATCTCTTGTTTATAAAACCAAAGAGATAAATCCACTTTAACTAGGTACTTTAAAATAAGAAAAGAAAGAAACTAGGAAGTCGAGACACTAGTAGATGCACTGAGAACTTTCGTTGTCTTTAACACTTGATTTCTGAATCATTTCAAAGCTGCAACTATGTTCATTCCTCGAGGAATTGTTGCATTGGTAGTGGCATGAGTCCAACTGCCCAAACATTTCTCCATATATTTCTCAAATTCTGCATTGTTTAATAATTCTTTGTTAGCATCTGTGATTGCAGCCTGCAGTGTACAAATTTATTTTCATTTTCTCCTTAGAGATAGTGTCTTGTTTGAAAAAATCCTCTTTGACAAATTCCTTGAACTGTGATTTAATTTCATGAATGGAGAACTTATCACTTGAATTCTCCTTGAATATCTAGCATTGAATATCTAGCAAAGAAGACATGACACAAGCTTTGAAAGAATCTCCCTTTTGGAAAATGTTCCTGAGTTCCCCAATGGCTTCCTCAAGAACCTTAATCTTCCAGTCAATGCTGAAGACCCACTTCTTGGACAGATTCTACTTAACATCATCAAAGACCTTATTAGCCAAAAGGACCTGCACATCCATCCCACTCATCAGTTTGAGATCTTGGATACACTCACTCCATAATTTCAATTCTCTATCTAGACCACTGAGTGTTGTAGAGAACTTCAGTTGAATTTTGGAAATTTTCTCATATGCCTTGAATGCTTCTTCAATAAAATTCAGGCCTGTGATTATTAAATCATCAACCATAGCTTCCATTGCTTTACCATAAGTAACATGCTTATGGATGTATTTAATGGCTTGAACTTCATCAGTGGAAAAGATAGTAGGAGGTGGGATGGAAGCCAGGGGAGTGGGATCATGAACCTTATATTCTTCCAATAAGGATTTGATGAGACTAGATATAATTTCGTTATGATCCTCCAGCTGCTCTTGTGTTTTCTTCACCTTCTCAACTCTTTCAATCACCCTAGACACATTCTCCCTCAAATTATGTACTTCACTTTCTGGGTTGATTCTCCAAGGAGAATTTTGGTCAACTCCAGATCACCCATTGATAGGTCCTTTTCATCTTTATCAGACTTGGGTTTTGTAATTTCCATGAACTGTTGACCTTGAGAGTCTGAGACCAACCTTGATGTGATTTTAGCCTTTTTAGCCAGAGGGGGAGGAGTAGTACCTAGAAGAGCTGCCACTACATCAAACTTGGGAACAACAACACTTGAAGTAGCCTTTCTCTTCTTGCTTTCCAGTAATGGTTGTACCTAGGTGAATGAGGAGCTAGAAGAGGAAGGGGAAATGGGTCCAAGTGTAGAAGCACTCATAGCACTTAGAGTATACACAAAAACCACCTCTAACATAGAGATATCAGTTTCAGTAGATTTACGAGCTTCCCTAACAGATATTTCTACAGACTTTGAAAACATTTCCTTCGATTGATCTTCCATCATATTGTCCACTTCAAGTATATTTTCTTCAGTCTTTTCTTGTTCTTTTTCCTTTCTTGACTGTCATCATCATCAACCAGGTCCACAATTGTTTCCTTTTTTCTTCAGCCTGTTTAGAACAAGGTTCACCTTCTTGAATAACATCAGCTGCCTTATCTTCCTTCTTGATTTTTCCTTTTTTGGTATACACTAAAGTTGAGGATTCTAGAGGAGAAGGAACAAATTGTTCAATTATCTCAGGATCTGACACATGTATTTCCTTCTGAGGGGTAGGGGTATCATGCAAAGTAGACCTAGATTTCCTTTCCCTGAATCCCTTCATCTTCATATCAAACC
This sequence comes from Taxus chinensis, assembly GCA_019776745.2. NCBI lineage: Eukaryota > Viridiplantae > Streptophyta > Pinopsida > Cupressales > Taxaceae > Taxus > Taxus chinensis. Next base: position 1,015,226 of record JAHRHJ020000122.1, on the reverse strand, counting down.
AAATTCTAGTTCTTACTAGGACAATAGATTATTTAGTTCCTTCAAATCATCTCTCTCCTTGAAAAACCAATCAATGGTTTCAATAGGAGAATGTTTGATTGATCTTTCATACTCAAGAGACTGTAGCTCCTCATCATCATCTTCCAATCCTTCAGGGACATCAAATATACTAAAATCAATAATCTAATGTAGAGACAACCTTCCATAGTATCTCCTCTTGGCTTCATAATCATCAGAACAATCCACCTAATAGTCTTCAATATCAGGAAGATGTTGATAACCCATTCTGAAATTGGAAGAAATGAACTCCTTAATGTCAAAGCAAGTTTTGGGCTTATAGTAATGAAGAGTGAGAGGAGAAATTGTTCTATCCACATTCTGAGCATCTAGGGCAGTCCTGCAGGTGTAATTACCCAGTGTGATTGGGAATTGAATACCTACAATCTTCTTGTCCCTACAAGTTCTATGCAACTTGTCTAATTGTCTACATTTCTACCAAGGCCATCTTATCACTACAATACATGGGAAGCTTCAGAGGTTTCCCCTCAAATCCATCCAATCTTATATATGGAAACTTCCTAAATTGGGTGAAGAAGCTACCATAGACATTGATCAATTGTTTTTCCTCATCTGAAAATATGTTGGCAGTATCTCCCTCCAGCAATATGACAATGTACATAGTGGATTCATCATTCACCCTCCTAAAGTGGTGATTTTTGATCTTCAGGGTCAATTATGGATGATGCATATAAATGGGGGCATCCTTCTTGTCATCCACAGGGGAGAAACCCAACCACTCTCTATAAGATGCAATAGAGTACATTAGATAGGAGGTCATGTAGAAGGTTTGGGTTCTCTGAACATTTGATAATTTCTCAGTCAGGCTATCACAAATGATTCCTACCCATTTTAAATTCTTCTTACCCTCACATATGATATTAATGTACGGGCACATCCAAAAGTGAAACTCATTAGTGGTGGGCATTCCTGCTATCCTGGTCAACAGAGTGATGACATCTGAAAATTCTTCATGGAAATCAACTCTTAACATTGTCTTAGGAAGCCTTGAGGCTCCTTTCTTAGGGTTATTGAACCAAGACTTGGCAATTCTACTTTTGTATTTTTCACTGTCTTGATCAAAAAGAGTTTGGACATGATCCTTGGTGAGAGTGTTCACAGTCAGGGGACAAGCAAGTCCCTCCTCTTTAATAGGATAGGTTCCCTTATTGAAAGCATGGGAAAACCTATGTACAAATACACAATCTTTCATTCAATGGTGATTTCCCGATATCTTGAAATGTGCTTTATGCTTAAAAGTTATCAATACATGAGGATAGAAGACTTGAAGAGAGGAGGGAGGCAGAAGAAGACAATACTTTCAGGGAAAAGAGATGGCAGAGAAAACCCTTATATGTATTGAGCAAATGAGATATAGAGTAGAACCATTCACGTTTATAACAGGCACAATCCACAGACTCAAAGTTCTTGAGATTGTATAAACTAGAACACAAAGTTTCTAAGCATGCAAGGATTAAATGATTCACAGATCAGAGCAAGAAGGAAAGAGAAAATAAAGGAAAAGGGGAAAACCCTTGTATTGATTTCTTCATATTCGAAATTACAGTTCCAGAATATCAAAATTCCAACCCCGTACAATGGCTTTGAAATCCCATGAAATAGCTCGCAAGAGATGGTTACAACTTCCTCAAGCAAGAAAGAAATGGTTACAACTTCCTCGAGCAAGCAAGAAATGGTTACAAATCATTCCAATCATTCGCGCCCTTTCGAATTCTTGATTCACAAAGAAACGTTAATGGTGGAAAAACCAGGTTTTCAAATATACGGCCGTTACATTATTTCACCAGTTTAAATATGGGCCATTCGATTTGCTTTTACAACTTTAAATTTGGGCCGCCCACGTGGAAGAAATTGATTGGAGCGGGCGCGGGGGAAAAACTTTACGTTTTATAACTTTTACAGCGAAAAGGCATTTTGGAACATTTTGGCCCACTCGCCCGCTTTGAATTTTCAATGGTCAGACACGTGGCATTATCTACTTGGCGATGGGGTCGTGGATCACTTTTTTACTTTTAACTCTTTTTGATCAAAAAAAACTTAAAACTTCAAAATTCTCCGCCGACCCGCATCCCCGCTTTGACTTTTCAACGCGGCTACATGGCACCATCTGATTGGTGGCGGGCCTTAGGCATTATTTTTTCTATCTCTCTACATGGGCTCATGGGCCCGCCATCACCAACTGCGCCCTTTTCCAAAAGGTGTTAAGTGCTAAAAAACTCCCGCAGCCCCGCCAGCCCGCCTTGGGCAAATAATACCATCTCAGGTCCGTCGGGCCATAACTTGAAAAATATGAAGAGTTAGGAGGACTTCTTTACCTTTTCAGAAATGGGAAGAAATTTCCCATCTGATGAAGAAGTTTCTAGGAGACCACAAGCCCTTGGAAAGAACCATATTTCACAATACTTTGTTTTCAATATTTTTAGAGGCACCAACTCAAAATTTTAAGTCTAGACTTGGAAAATGAGGGGAATTTTGAGGGTGACAACAGCTGGCTCTTTCTGGGGATGACTTGGCTTGGAACAAAGACACAAGGCAAGATCAAGAACTGCAGATAACTCTGGGAAAGAGGACCAGTGCCTTATCCATTGGGAAAAGGAGTCAAAAGCAAAACCAATACAAGGCAACACACACAAGACAGGAAAAGAAACAAAACAAACCAAAAGGGAAGACCCAAAACAAAACACACCACACAACAAAGAACAAGAAAGGGAAACAAGCCAAAACCAAAAACCAAACGCAATGTACAAAAAGACTTCCTAGCCACCTAGGACTTGAACAACTTTAGGTACTGCCCACTATAAGGAAGTGGGAGAGGAGATCCATCCATGTAATCCAGATAAAAAGAGTTCTCTCCAGCAAAATGTCTGATTCTAAAAGGACCAAGCCAAAGAGAATCAAACTTACCATGGCTTCCTCATGGCTCATGTCTTTTGTCCCAAAGCAGCACAATGTCTCCCACTTGGAAAACTCTGGGTTTGGCTTTCTTGTCAAACAAAGCCTTCACTTTCAACTGATGAGCTGTTATCCTGTCAACCACTTGCAATCTATCCTCATCAAGCTTCTGAAGGTACAAAATTCTCTTGTCCAAAGAGCTACTGAAACTTGAATCTTCAATGGTTTTCATCAGATGCAAGGCTGAAAATTCCACCGTGACTGGCAGTTGAGCTTCCACACCATACACCACTTGGAAAGGAGACATTCCAATTGCTCTCTTGGGTGTAATTCTATCAGCCCAAAGTGCATCATATAGCTTCTTATGCCAATTCCTCTGAGAATCATTTACAAGCTTTCTAACTATGTTCACCAAGTTCTTGTTTGTTGATTCTGCCTGTCCATTCCCTTGGGGGTAGTAATCTGAAGAATGAGCAAGGGAGATCCCATACCCATAGCAGAAGTCCATCATCTCAGCAGAAGAAAAGTTGGAAGCATTGTCAGTCACAATTTTGTTTGGGGTCCCAAACCTGATCAATATGTTCTCCTTAATGAAGTTGCAAACTACCTCAGAAGTAGTGCTCTTGACTGGGATGGCTTCCACCCACTTGGTGAAGTAATCTGTGGCAGTCAACACATGGGTATGCCCAGCACTAGAAGATGGATTGAGTGCTCCAATGAAGTCTAAACCCCATTGTTGAAATGGCTCTTCAATCACTACAGGCTTGAGAGGCAAAGCAACCAACTTAGGTCTTCCAACAAACATTTGGCATGCTTCACATTTACCAACCCATTTTGATGCATCTCTGAAAAGAGTGGGCCAATAATAACCAGCACATGAAGTATTTTATGAGCTGTTACAGTAGAGGAGAAATGACCTCCACAAGCCTGGTCATGAAAAGTAGAGAACAACTTCTTTTGTTGCTCCTTGTCTACACACTTCAAAAACCTTCCATCTATGCCTCGTTTGAACAAAGCATTCTCCCATAACACATATTGTGCAGAACTCAGTTTGATGGCTCTCTTCTCTTTGGCACTCAAGTGAGATGGACACTCTCCATAGGTCAGAAAGTGAGCAATGTCAGCATACCATACATCTGTCGAGCTGAGGAACAGAACAACAGGGACATCAACTCCATCTTTGGACAACTCCTTGGCAGCTCCCTCAGCAATGAGTTCACACAGGCCCTTACCCCGAACCAGCTTTGTTGGCCTGATGTCAAGATCATACTCTTGCACCTTTGCTACCCAATTACCTCTCTTGGTTCCAAATTCTTGCTGAGTAAGAATGGATTTGATTGTTGTATCAGGCACCAACACCACAGAATGAGAATTAAGGATGTAAAACCTAAACTGCTTGACAACTTTGACAACTGCAAAAGCATGTTTCTCCATCATGGTGTACTTCAGCTCATGAGTTTTCAAGACATAACTCATGAATGCAATTGGGAGCTCATGATCTTCAGCATTCTTCTGGGCTAACACAACAGCTAGGGTATTTTCAGTGGCATAACAATAGATAATGAAATCTTTGCTAAAGTCAGGGCACACCAAGATTGGAGTCTTTGCAATAGCCTGTTTAATGTCCTCAAATGATTTCTTCCCTTCAGAGGACCAACCAAAAGTTTTCTTCCCTTGCATCATGTGAACAATGTTCATAGTAAGTTCTACAAAATCGGGGATGAATCTTCTTATGAAATTGATCTTACCAAAGAAAGAATGGACACCTTTCTTACTTGATGGAAGAGGAATTTGCTGGATGGCCTGAACTCTCTCTGGATCAATCTTGATCCCTTCCTTTGAAACAATGTGTCCCAACAACTTTCCTTCTGTGACACAAAACACAGACTTCTTAGGGTTTAAAGAAATCCCATGCTCTCTACACTTCTGCAATATTGTTTCAAGGTGTTGGAAGTGATTTGTTCTTGCTTTAGAAAACACTGTCAAGTCATCCAAATACACAACAATGCATTTCCCTTTCAAACTGCCAAAAGCCAAGTCCATGGCCCTCTGGAAAGTAGCACCAGCATTGATGAGACCAAATGGCATCCTCTTGTATGCAAAGGTGCCCCAAGGAGTAGTAAAGGCAGTCTTATGTTGATCTGCAGTATTCACCTCTACTTGATTGTACCCCGAGAATCCATCTAACATAGATAGCATCTCCGAGCCTGTGACAGCTTGCAATACTTGGTCCATCATGGGGAGAGGGTAGTTGTCCTTCAAAGAACCCTGATTTAGATTTCTGAAGTCCACACAGATCTGGATCTCACCATTCTTCTTCCTGACAGGCACTATATTAGCAATCCACATTGAATGGTGGATGGGGAAGATGATCTTAGCCTTCAAAAGCTTTTGTATTTCTTGGAAAATTGTATCATCTATCTTTGGATTATATTTCCTTTGCTTCTGTTTGAAGGGTTTTATCCCAGGCTTAAGAGGAATGAAATGTTGCATTTCTTTAGGCTGAAAAGCCTTAAGATCATCATAAGAGTAAGCCAGAACATCAACATACCTCTTCAACAGATTCACCACCTTCTTTTTTCTCTTCCTGAGTGCAACATTTTCCAATGTTGACCATTTTGGGATCATCAAGACTCCAAATATTCACTTTCTCAGTCTCAGCAGATTGTCGGGCTCCTTGGGAAACTTTAGACTTCATATACCTATCATGTTTATCAAAAAGATCCTCCAAACTCACCAGCCCTTTAGGGATTTTGTTTCCTTTCAGTTTGATGCATCCATCTTGATCCATCTCTTCTTTGACACCCTCTTCATTTGATGACACACACTCTCTAGGAAGATTGTCACTTCCTTCAAAGTACAACTGATCAAAGTTGTCTCTGAGCTCCAAGAAAGAAAGAAAATGCTGGTCATCATTGAAAACTTGCCAATTATTTACATTGTCAGGCACACTGGGTCTATGGATCATCTCAATGGTGAATTTCTCTTGAGGGAAATCAGGATGAGGAATCAACAAGGACCCCGAAATAGCTAGAGAGTCAGCCCTAGTGTTCCTTTCCCTTGGCACAACTTCAATGGAAAAAGCATCAAGGAATTCAATGGAATCCCAGACCAGATTCCTATAGTGCTTCAACCTTCTGTTCTTTACCTGATAAAGGTCTCTAACTTGTTTTACAATTAGCTCTGCATCTCCACGAGCAAGAAGGTTCTTCACTCCCATTTCCTTCACCATGCTCAACCCAAGAATGAGGGCCTCATACTCAGCAGTATTGTTGGTATTTTCAAACTGAAACTTGAAGGAGAAAGGATGAACCTTACCCCCAGGAGAAATGAGCACTACACCAGCTCCAGAACCAGCTGAGAGCAACTTCCATCAAACTCCAAAGTCCACACACCATTGGGATCAAGCAACACTCCCTTTGGCAGACTTGTCTCCTCTTGTGACATGATCATGTAGTTCCCATGCCCAATGTCTTCATACAGTATTTGTGCTTTAGGATCATCTGTCTTTTGCACAATATACTCTGCTTGTTTCTCAGGCAGCAGCTTCTTCATCTTCCCATTGACAGGGATCAAGGCATGTGACCAATCCATTTGGATCTCACCTCCAACATCTTTGCAAAAGTTCCTACTTAGCAGCATGCCATAGGAAGGAGGGATATCAACAACCAAGATGGTAGCCAAGACCTTCTTCTCTGGTAAAGCAGCAAAAGCTACTTGTGCATCCTTGATTCTCCCAACCAAAGGCACTTCTCTACTTTCCATGGAATAGCAAGAGCCATAAGTGTGGGTTAGGGTTAGACCCAAAGCATGAGCCACTTTTGTAGGCATTACATTATCAGATGCACCAGAATCAATGACACAATTGCTAAGCTTGTGGCCAGCTATGAGGAGAGTCACATAGAAGGGTTTGATCTTCTCATTGGGTGAAGTGACTGCAGCCACAAGGCTGGGTTGAGGTGGAGAAGGAGTGGGAAAAAGGCCTTTAGAAGAATGGGCTGGGGTTTTAGATTTAGAATTTACAAAGTTAACCATTTTGGCAAAGGCTTTAGGATGGGTTTGATAGAACTCTGCCTCAGAAATCTGAATCTTGGTCTTTTTAAGATGGTCTATAATGTCAAAAGATCCAGATGTGGATGGGGAATCACTACTAGGAGTAGGAGGAGCTTTTGATCTATCAGCTTTATCATTTGTTGGAAAAGAATTCTCAGAAGCAGAAGTAGAGGGAGAAGGACTAGCAGAGCTTACCTTTTGGGTGGAAGTAGTAGGAATAGGAGCTCCTCTTCTTGCAATCACCGGGATGGTGATGGGGTACTCCTTGGATCTTTTTGTAGGTTGCACCACTTTTTCCTTTTTGTTGGTCTGCTCCCGGGTCATAACAACATATGACTCACTGTTCATCTCAGCCACTACATCATCATAGTCATCTTCATCATCCACACCTTCAGTGGTGAGGAAATGAACTCGAGAACCACCAGGCTCCTCCAGTTCTTCATCAGCTTCCTCTTCTTGTTCATCATAGAGCCCATTTTCTTCCTCATCATCAGGCTCAAGAACATCACAAGTAGCATTGACAGGCACCTTGAGGGGTGGACCTTCAATGGCCAACCTGGTTTGAGAAGAGGGCAAGTGGTTCCTAGGCTGAAAGTTCTTCCTTGGAACATCTTGATATGGAGCATGTTGAGCCAATTGTTTCTTGATGGCAATGAGGTCATTAGCCAAGCTTTTGCACCAACTGATCTGCATTACCTCCAGGAGAAGAGGAAGAAGAAGATGCTTTGGATTTGAAAGACTCCCTTTTCAGCTTGCCAGACATGATCAAGTCATCTTCCACACTGACAGCCAATCTCTGATCAGCATCCAAAGTTGCAAGATTTTCTCTCCTCAGGGCATAGCTTACTTCCGGAAATTGAGCATTCAAGAAGAAACACTTCTGAATCTGATCAACAGGCCTAGTATTTAGTGGAATCTTGTTAATCAACTTGTTGAACTTGGCCACAAATTCTCTCATAGGCTCATGTGGCTCCTTCTTGATTTGAGAAATCTGAGCTAACAAAGCATGCACATCTTCAGCAGGTTTGAAACGCTGCTCAAATTCAGTCCTCATAGTAGTCCAATCGGTGATGGTCCCAGCAGGAAGATGGTAAAACCAATCTGCAGCATTGTCTTGCAAGGTCTCCACAAACAGCCTAACAGAGACATCCTCATGTTCAACTCCAAGGACCCAACATGCAACAATGAAGGCTACAATGTGTTCATTAGGGTGCACTTTTCCATCACCTCTAAATTTGGGAAAATTCTTCCTGTTACCCCTAGGTAACTCATGCAATGGTTGAGGAAGAGCCAGAGGCCCAACTCTTTGTCCCCAAGGCAGAGGTGCTGCCATCCTTGGAAATATTGCTTGAAGTGGAACTGAGACACCAACAAGAATTAGGGCACGGAGATTAGGGCTAAGTTGTGCTTGAGGAATGCTACTACCAGAAGCTTTGTCTTCAATAAGAGGTGTGCTTGTGGAATGAGCTCTTCTATTTCTTCTTGTTGGAGGAAGTTGAAAACCTTGTTGATCCAGGAGTTGAAATTGGGGATCTTCAATTCCATGACCCCTTCTACCACGAGTGTATCTTAGAGTCACTAGATCAAAGAAATGATCAAATTAGTTGTTCTTTTTAGAAAGAAAATTTGTTTAACAAATCCCCAGTAGAGTCACCAAAAACTGTTGGGTTTCAGATTTTCACTTGCAATGAAACCACAGTCAGGGGACAAGCAAGTCCCTCCTCTTTAATGGGAGAGGTTCCCTTATTGAAAGCAGGGGCAAAACCTATGTACAAATACACAATCTTTCATTCAATGGTGGTTTCCCGATATCTTGAAATGTGTTTTATGCCTGGAAAGTTATCAATACATGAGGATAGAAGACTTGAAGAGAGGAGGGAGGTAGAAGAAGACAATACTTTCAGGGAAAAGAGATGGCAGAGAAAACCCTTATATGTATTGAGCAAATGAGATATAGAGTAGAACCATTCACGTTTATAACAGGCACAATCCAGACTCAAAGTTCTTGAGATTGTATAAACTAGAACACAAAGTTTCTAAGCATGCAAGGATTAAATGATTTATAGATTAGAGCAAGAAGGAAAGATAAAACAAAGGAAAAAGAGGAAAACCCTTGTAATGATTTCTTCCGATTCAAATTACAGTTCCAGAATATCAAAATTCCCAACCCCATACAATGGCTTTGAAAGCCCATGAAATAGCTCGCAAGAGATGGTTACAACTTCCTCGAGCAAGCAAGAAATGGTTACAACTTCCTCGAGCAAGCAAGAAATGGTTACAAATCATTCCAATCATTCGCGCCCTTTCGAATTCTTGATTCGCAAAGAAACGTTAATGGCAGAAAAACCAGGTTTTCAAATATACGGTCCATTACATTATTTCACCAGTTTAAATATGGGTCATTCGATTTGCTTTTACAACTTTAAATTTGGGCCGCCCACGTGGAAGAAATTGATTGGAGCGGGCGCGGGGGGGAAACTTTACGCTTTATAACTTTTACAGTGAAAAGGCATTTTGGAACATTTTGGCCCACTCACCCGCTTTGAATTTTCAACGGTCAGACACGTGGCATTATCTGCTTGGCGATGGGGTCACGGATCACTTTTTTACTTTTAACTCTTTTTGATCAAAAAAGCTTAAAACTTCAAAATTCTCCGCCGACCCGCATCCCCGCTTTGACTTTTCAACGCGGCTACATGGCACCATCTGATTGGTGGCGGGCCTTAGGCATTCTTTTTTCTATCTCTCTACATGGGCTCAAGGGCCCATCATCACCAATTGCACCCTTTTCCAAAAGGTGTTAAGTGCTAAAAAACTCCCGCAGCCCCGCCAGCCCGCCTTGGGCAAATAATACCATCTCAGGTCCGTCGGGCCATAACTTGAAAAATATGAAGAGTTAGGAGGACTTCTTTACCTTTTCAGAAATGGGAAGAAATTTCCCATCTGATGAAGAAGTTTCTAGGAGACCACAAGCCCTTGGAAAGAACCATATTTCACAATTTTTTTTTCAATATTTTTAGAGGCACCAACTCAAAATTTTAAGTCTAGACTTGGAAAATGAGATATGAGATTCCCACATACTACTCATGGATTCTTGGGAAAAAAATTAATGGGGAAGATACACCTATCATTCCCAACTGTTGGGAAGAAAATAAAAAAAGGGAAGAAACTTCACCATTACGCCCGACTTTCAAATTGTTCTCTATGAATGGGAAAACTGCAAACAATGTCAAGCTAGACGTGATCTAATACTCCAAGGTACATACTCAAAATTTTCAGAACTTGAATTCAAAAGAGGGTAATTTTGAGGGCGACAATAGGTTGAAAATATCACATGAGTAATTTTCATGAGGATTCAAGACTACATATTTCTTGGGAAAATTTACTTGTTTGAAGGAGTATGTAAATGAGAGTTGTATGATGACAAGATGTCAAAGCGTGTAAAGTCTCAAGTCCTGAGTCATGAAAGAAGATCTTATTCTCTATCAAAGCATGTTAATCATTTAATGGTATTTTGAAGTCGAGTAAAGTGATAATATTATTTTTTTAAATGGTCAATAAATGGAGTAAATTCCTAGGTGGAGTGTTTCATATTTCAAATACCTCCTTTAAATATTAAACAAGTTATAATAAGAAGCTAGAGGTATATGAATCCTATGCAAGAAAAAATTATTTGTTTGAGTCTCAAGTGATCAGAGTGAAAAACAGGGTGCTAAAAAGTGGAGAGGTTTCAGGAAGCTAAAGGCCAAAGAATTGGTAGTGGAGCCAAGAACTAGTGAAGTGGAATTATAGGAAAGAAGAAAGGGAAGAGTATAATGAAAATATGCATCATGTCTATAATATGGTTGAGTGCAAATTGATATCTTGATCCCTTTAGAGAAGTACAAGTCACTAGGAATGGAGGCACACTATTATGAGAGCATTGTGACATCAAAGCTAGCAACGTGTGCTAAGGTATGTGGTATACCTAGAAGAGAAGTGAAGAATCAAGGGGATCAGTTAAATGACTTCAAAGTGTCATCCGAGAGCATCAGATATCGTGGCACAATGGAGGAGTGAATGATTTATGGATTTGATTATGCTTATGTTAAATTTAGATGTTGGATTATGATTTGGTTATGATGGCATTTTATGGTTTAGAATTGGATAGAATATGGATTTGGTAGATGTGATGTGATTTTTATTATAGACATGATGATATATAGATGTAAATAGATGTGATGATATGATAGATAACTTGTTAGACATGATTATGACATAGATAATGGGTACAAATGATGTGAGGGATTTCGAAATATGTTAGATATAGATGACATGGCATACACATTTGTGATATATAAACATGGTAGGTGTTATTTAAAATTATAAATGGATTTAGAAATATATAATAGACATGGATGAGATGGTTAGATATGGGGAGAGTATGATATGGATTCATATGAATGGGATTGAGTTTTAGAGAAATATATAGAAAATGAATAATATGAGTAAATTAAATGTGAGAGAAAGGATTCAAATTGATAGAAGGTGAAAAAAAAGAGATGAATGATACTTCATCATAATAAGGAGCGCACGAAGAATCAACTCTTCACACTAGATTGGAGGTAAACAAGAAGAGGAACCAAACAAGGTAATACACTTGTAGCCAATAGCAGGTGTTAGCACATAACCATTGATGGTTAGTTATTCCAAGGGTCATGAGGGGAAGTATGGAAGATGAACTTATGAACCTAATTTCGACATGAAAAAGGGGTTTAGATGTAACTTGTACATGGGAAATAGGTTCTCCTTAGGTGGGTGGTTGTCCTAGGTCTATGCCCCAACTCTGAGCAATATGGTGCAAAATGATCAATGCGGGAAGTTTTCTATGGATGAGAAAGTTGATCGATGTGGGAAGATTTCTTAGGATGCTTATTTCTGAATGTTATGCTTTTTTATTTTGAGTATATAGAAGGTTGATCAATGTGGGAATCCTTTACTGCCATGATATGAGATGGTAGCCATCCTTCAAGGGAGTGGTCTACATTTTTCTTTTTTTTTTTGGATTTTTAGATTTTTTTTTTTTAAATGGCAGGATATATGATATAGTTTCCTTTGAGGGAGTAGTCTATACTTTTGAAATTTTTCTTTATGAACAACTATCCTTTGAGGGATCAGTTTTTTTTTTGATAAGATAGCTTTTATATGAGCATCCAGGAATTTGACTTTTATGGAAGAGTTGGGGATAGCTAAGTAGACCACTTAGGAGGGGATGAAAATGTACAAGTGACACATATGGACCCTTAGTGTGGTTCAAATAGGTACATATGAAGGAGATGGATGTAATGATTTGGGGTTCCCACCTAGAAGGAGGAACTTTTCCATAAGGAATATGCTATGAGCAGAGCCATGGTGCCCATATTCAAGGTCATAGATAGGAAAGTGATGGTAGACCACATAATTCCAAATCATTACAATGAGAGATGGAAGAGGCTAATGATGGATGTATGATCACTGAGATGACTAAGTTCACATTGGTAGGTATGTTAACAATAGAAAGGCCACAAGTGCAATGCATTAAGAGGTTCCATTTCTATTTTACCATCAAGAGAAGCCAAATGATAGGCTCCAGACCCATACTTATGTGTGATAATATAAGGTCCAATCCAGTTGGGAGAAAACTTTCCACGTTGGCTCCTTTCTAGAGTAGTGACATTCTGATTTTATTTAAGGAAAAGGTCACCGATATTAAATTCATGTTCCTTGAGGTGTTTTTTATAAGCACATTTGATGCACTCTTGATAGACATGATGATGTTCAAGAGTGGGAAGGTGAACATTCATCTAACAACTCAAGTTGTGTTAGATGCTCTTGGCGATAGTCTTCGTCAGAGATGAAGTCACGAAGAGAAACACACAAAGGATGGGATTTGGACTTCAAGAGGAAGAATGGCTTCAGAGTCATAGATGAGAGAGAAAGGAGTAGCACCCATAGAGGTGTGGATGCTATTCTAATAGGCCCAAAGAGAAAAAGGGATATGAAGATGCCAATTATGACCTAATTTATCAATAGTCTTGGCAAGGATATTACGAAGAGTTTTGTTAGTTGCTTCGGCTTGGCCATTAGCTTGAGGATAATATGGAGAAGAGAAGATAAGCTTAATATTGAAGGAATCACAAATATTCTTGAGATATTTATTTTTTAAGGACTTTCTGTTGTCCATGATGATTTTGTGAGGAACACCGAAGTGGAAAATGATGTGTTGATAGATGAAATTAACAATCTGATTATTTTAGTTGATGTGAGTGGAATTGCTTCCACCCATTTGGTGAAATACTCAGTAGCAGTGATGATAGAATGATGGCACTTGATAAGAACATGGATTGATGAGGCCAATGAGGTCAAGTCCCCATTGTGAAAAAGGCCAAAGATCCTGAGCTGGCTGTAAGGCCTGACTAGGAATGCAGATGAGATTAGAATGTTGCTAGCATTTGACACGCATTTCTTAACATACTCACAGTAGTCTTGATTGAGAGAAGGCCAATAATAACCCATGCAAAGGACATGCTTTGGAATAACCAAACCACTAAAATGTCCACCACAGATGCTCTCATGGACTTCTTGGATAACACGAATGGATTCATGAGATTTAAGGCATCATAATAAGATACCATCAAACCTGTGTTTGTAGAGGATGCCACCAAGGATGACATAGTGGTTAGCACATTGAAGAAATGACCTCTTACCATTTTTAGATAGGTCAGAGGGGATGATGGATTGAGAAAGATAATTGAATATTTGAGAATACCAAAGATCAAAGGGATTAGATTCCACAAGATTGACAAGAGGGAGCTCACTGATGTGAGATGGTTTGTCAATGCGATGAACAATAACAAAGAGTTTGGATTCCTCCATAGTCCAAGGGATAAGAGATGTGAGAGATGCCATAGTGTCTGCAAAATGATTGGATGAATGAGGGATGGTTTGAAGGGTGTAGAAATTGAATGCCTCAAGGAGAAATATGACGATGTCCTTATATTTTTGAAGGAATTTTTTTTACATTGATAAATTACTTTGACTTGATTAATGATGAGATGAGAATCCCTAGAGTTGTCAAGGATTTGGACGCCAAGTAAAATAGCGGTTTGAAGACCTAAGATGAGGGCTTCATACTCAATCATATTGTTTGTGCATTCGAAATTAAGCTTATCGGTAGTAGGAATGTGAGTGTGCTAAAGAGGAATAATAATGACACTAGTGCCTACCCCTTTTCGATACTTAGATCCATCAAATAAGAGTGTCATATTAAGGGACAGAACTCATGATCAATAGTGTTGATAGATTCATCTGGAAATTACTCGTGAGGAAGGTGATTATCAGGAAGAGGGGCATCAACTAATTGATCAATGATAGCTTGGCCCTTGATTGATTTCTGAGAGATGAACTCTAGGTCAAACTCAGTCATGAGCATGAGCCATCGAGTGATGTGATCATTATGATAAGGCTTAGAATGCATGGTTTTGAGAAGATGAAAGCTAGTGATGACATAGGTTTTATGATTAAGAAGATAATGGTGAAGCTTGGAGGTAGCGAAGAAAAGAGTGCAACACAGCTTTTCAGCTTCAGTGTAGCGAGTCTCATAATCATGAAGGGTGTGGCTGATGTAATAAATGGTTTGTTCCCTACCTTTCTCATCATGATGTGCCAACATGGCACCTAGAGCATGATTGGAGGTAGAGACATAGAGATAGAAAGGATCCCCCTCATGTGGAGGTGTAAGCACATGTGGGGATAGGAGATAATGTTTGAGATCTTCAAAGGATTTTTGGAAATTATTATCCCAGTTGAAGTCAATGTCTTTGCGAAGAAGATGGTGAAAAGGTTGGAAATGGTCAGAAAGTTGTGAGATGAAATGGTGAACTGATTGAAGTCAGCCTTGAAGACTGTGAAGTTGCTTTAGATTAGAAGGAGGGGGCATCTCAAGGATGGATTTGATTTTGGTGGGGTCAACTTCAATACCCCTGATAGAAATGATGAAACCAAGGAGCTTTCCAGTTAGCACTCCAAACACACACTTGGCTAGATTGAGATGGAGGAAGAAGTGGATAAGACACTAGAAAAGGACTTAAAGGACATAAAGGTGATCACATTGATGCTTGGATTTACCCAAGAGGTCATCAACATAGTCCTCTATTGTCTTATGGATGAGATCATGAAAGATGTAAGTCATGGCTCACTGATAGGTGGTTCTGACATTTGTCAAACCGAAGGGCATGGCGCGATAGCAGAAAGTCCCCCAAGGAGTGATGAAAGAAGTCTTATGTTGGTCTTTTGGTGCGATGAGCATTTGATTCTACCTAGAAAATACATCCATAAGAGAAATCATCTCATGGCCAATAGTAAGGTCCATGAGTTGATCGATGTTGGGAAGAGGAAAGTCATCTTTAGGACAAAAAAGGTTTAAATCTCAAAATTCAGTATAAATGCAGATGGAGCTTTCCAGAAGATTTGGAAATGGGTAAAATATTGGAAACCCATTGCAGATAGTCGATAGGAATGATGAAATTAGCTGAAAGAAGGCATTGTAACTCCTCTTTGACAAGGAGGGAAACTCGAGGGTGCATGCGGCGAAGCTTCTACTTAACCGACTTAGCATTAGGGAAGGTAACAATGTTATGGAAAATGATGGAAGGATCGAGGCCTGACATGTCAGCGTATGACCATGTGAAGGCTTGGATATGTCTAGAAAGGAATGTGCTGAAAGACTCAAGCTCTTGTGGATCAAGGGATTGACCCACTTTGAGGATGTGGGGCTCTTGTGGAGTCCCTATGTTGATGTCGATGGTGGATTCATTAAGAAGGGTGGATGTGTCTGGTGGTAAGGTCTTATGAAGATAGGAATATTCTTCCCCCATGTAAGAAAGGATGGAATCATCATCGGTGCATTGAATAATGTCAATGGTAGGGGAATCTTCCTCTACCATATCAGGAAATTGAAGAGGGAGGGACCTAGTTTCACCTTCACACTGATAAGTGACCAGTCCCAAGGTGATGGTGGAGATTAAAAAAATCTAGAGGAGATGGACATGGTGTCATCTGCATCCATAACCTCATGGGATGGAGAAGATGGAGGTTCAATGTCCATGAGAGATAAAGATGAAGGTGGGAGAGGGTTGGTAGATTGTTCTTTAAAACCCAATCTAAAATTTTCATGGGGCTTGCAAGATTGGTCAATGATGAGGTCATGCATGCCTTGTTCATAATGCCCCATTCCAAATCCTTTCCATGCACAACGATGGAAGATAGGTATAGGAAAATGATTTTTTGTAAAGAAAGTCAAATTCATTGGTATAAGGCTTGGTGTGTGGTTGAGTATCAATGTGAGAGGAAGGGTGATCGATGCCACCATAGATGAGATTGGTTTGAAGATGAGGTGGACCAAAAGGAACGATATCCCCAACATTAGGTTGATACATTGGTGCTTTATCAGGTCTACCAAGTCTATGAGGTGTGGGAAAAGCATTGAGGGTGAGAAGGTGATACTCCCCCAACGAGAGATGATCCATCACTTTGTCTATAGAGTCATCATTGGGAAGCTTAGATGCAGAGACAGATGAGCTAGTGGATGCTTCAGAAGAATCTTGTTTGGGGATGAGCACATCATTAGGTCGATAAGTCATGTGACATGCTTTGAATGGAGGAGTGTCTATGGGGAGAGTTAGGATTTTCCCCTCATGTTCATATTTGATGCATCGATGAAGGGTGGAAGGAACACAACACATGGCATGAATCCATGGTCATCCAAGTAGGATATTGTATTGAAACTCCCCTTCTATGATATAGAAGACCTCATGGAGGATTTTTTCACCAACACAGATAGGAAGAATAACTGTGCCCAAAGCAGGGGAAACAACATCATTGAATGCATGAAGAACCACGGGTGATTGGGTGATAATGGAATTAGGGAGCTTGAGTTGATCAAAGGTGTGGGATGAGATGATGTTTATGCTAGCTCCATTGTTCTATCATAGAATGATGAATGAATGTGTCATTGATACACACAATGATGAAAAGGGGAAGGTCATGTTCTTCAGGTGATATGTCAGGAATTTTGGTATTGTCAAAAGATATGGTGGTGGAAGCAGCAAGTGCTCCAACAAGAGCCGCAAAAGGTTGAGTCTCATCACTAGGGGTAGGGATACACTTGAGAGCTTCAATGAGAGCTTTCCTATGATTGGGGAGCTTTGGATGAGCTCATAAAGTGACATCTTAACTGGGGCCTGATGAAGTTGTTTCATAATACTTTGTTCAATGGTAGCAGTAGGCCATGGGGAAACTAAGATAGAAACTTTGGTTTTCGATGAAGAAGAATGAGGAACATGCTCACTAGAGGGAGTGGTGACAAAAAATTTTGATTTAGATTGAGTAGGTGGATGGAAATCATGTGGGTGATATTGAGTGGCAATCCGAACAACATTGATAAAAAGAGGAGGACCTTCTTTAGGAGAGATCATGTTTGAGGAGGGATGGATGAAAAGGTCTTGGATGAATGAGGAGATTTAGAGATCTTGGTGGATGAAGATTGGGATGAAGAAGCGGATTGGTTGATGGAAGAGGGTGATCCCCTTCAATGAGAAGATCATCCTCATTGATAAGATTATGGATAATAGTTTGGAGGGCCTTACAATGTTTGGTATCATGTCCTAGAGCACGATGATATGCACAAATGAGATTAGAATCAAACCATGAAGGTCTTGGGCCACATGAATCAAAAGAATTAATGGGGGGAAGGGTGATTGCAGATGCTTGAAGTAAGTGTTGGAAATTTTCTATGTAGGAACCAATGGTGGTTTTTGAAGAAGAGGTTATAGATGAAGTGGATTTGAGAATGGTGGATGAAGGTAAGAGGGATGGTTTTCTTTGATGAGGCTTTATGGGAGCCTTTGATTTTGTCTTGGACTTAGAAGAAGAAGAAGGTGGTTGTGTCTTGGTTTCAGTTTTGATGATTGGTGACTTAGATGGCTTGGATTCTGATTTGATAATTGGGGATGTGGATGATTTTGAAGAGGGATCAGATTTGGAAGAAGGATTAGATTGTTTTGACTTGGATTTGTTGATAATGGGGGTCTTGGATGAAGGGCTAGGCCCTAAGATGGATGGAGATGCTCCTAAGAGTGATGATGTGACATTAGATTGCTTAGGAGGGTTAGTCTTGGGAGGAGGGAGCTCCAAATTTTTGTGTGGATGTGTGAGGGATTTTTGAATGGGTATGCCAAGGTTCTTAGACTTTGGTTGTGAGGATTTTCCTTTGGCAGGAATGATGATGATTTCAACTGGGGGATCTGTAGAGGTAGAACCAGGTGATGTAGATTGTGTTGTAGATGTGGATATTAAAGGTGGAAGTGGTTTTTGTATGATGTTCTTGATGAGATCTAAAGGGGTTGTAGATTATATAGGTTTAGGATTTGTTGGTGTAGGAATGATTGGACTTGTAGATGGGGGAGAGTATCATTTTTAGTTATATTAAGTGGGGGTGTTTGTGTAGTAGATGTTTCAAGAGATGGTATGGATGTGGATATAGATTCAGATGTTGATGTGGGTATGGTCATAGTAGTAGATGTGATTGATGTGGAAGTGGGTGTGGATGTAGGAATGTGTGATGAAGATGTTAAGGTGGGTGTTGGGGTAGATATAGGTGAAGGACTAGATGTGATAGGTGAGGATGTGGTAGATATGGATGGGGAAGTGGGTGTAATTAGGATTGATGTGGATGTGGTAGTTGTGGACATAGTCGATGTAGATATAATAGGTGTAGAGATAGGTGTAGATGTTGATGAAGTTGTGGGCATGGGAGAAGAGTCTGAAATAGACGTGGGTGCAATGGATGAAGAGATGATGGGTGTAGGTGATGGTGTTGGATCTTGATTTATAGTATTGATTGTATGGGCATTAGGTGTTTGAGATGTGGGGGGTGGAGTTTGATTATTTGGTGGATGATTGGGAAAAGGTTGTTTGAAGACATTGAAAGGCTGATTAGGTGGTGCATTAGGATTATCCACTTGGAGGTCACCATGGTATATGAGTTTTTGGACAAGGTCTTTAAAAATGTGACACTTCTGAATGTCATGACCACAGGACTTGATGATACTTACAATAATTCTCCTCATGATACCATGTTGGTTTGGGTCATGATTCATCAAAAGGTTGGATGGGAGGAAGTTGAATAAGATGGACCACCATTAACTTTTCAAATATTGGAACTATAGGATTCCCCAAGAGGGGTATAGTTAGGAGGTGGTCTAGGAGCTCTTTGTGGAGGCTCTGTGTGAGAAGTGGATGTGGAGGAAGATTTAACCATGATGGCATTAGTGGCATTCTTATATTTTCACCATGCATGGAGGATTTAGTAAATTTGGACTTGGGTTTATTTGATCAAAGTTTGAGATGGCCTTGCTCAAGGGCATGAAGTTCAAGTTTACGAGCCATGGTAAATGCCTCTTCAAAGGTTTGGAATGATTGTATTTGAAGAGTAGAGGAAATATGCTTCACACAAGACCATGAGAAAAGTTCAATTAATTCAGTCTGTGGAAGGGAGAATGATAGTTGGTTGATTATGCCATGCCATCATGTGATGAAATCCATGATAGATTCATCATCAAATTGTCTAATGATGTAGAGGTATGTAATGGTGATCTTACACACAATATTGATTGAAAAGTGTTCTACGAGTAATTGTGAGTTGGGTGAAAGAAAATAATGAATGTTGTGGAATGTCATTATACCAATCCAACATGGGTCCAGCTAATGACATAGGGAATGTGCGAAGCATAAGGTCTTGATCATGAGAAATGAGGTAACATGCATGCCTAAAGGCACAAAGGTGTTGTTGTGGATCCTCCTTGCTATTGAACTTAGAGAATTTTGGAATTCCCAATGTGGGGGATAAGGCTTTACAGGAACTGATGGATTGATAGGTTCGTTACAAATTTGTTCATATGAGAAGGTGGTTTTGGATCCCAAGGTAGCAACTTCAAGATTATCCATTCTACTCAATAACACATGCATGGGATCATTAGATGTATGGGGATGAGAAGTTGAAGAATCTGGTTGTGGAATATATGAAGTAGATGGGTTAGGTTGTTGATAAGGTTGATATGTTTGAGGATGAGTAGGTGTTGGTGGAAGTGGTTGATAAGGGGGAATGTAATTGAATGGTTGTGATTGAATGGGTTGAGATATAGGTTGTTGTTGAGAGATGGGGATGTGATAAGATTGATGGGATTGAGTTGGTTGTTGAGTGATGGGGACATTAGATTGGTTTGGTATAGGATGAGTTGGGATGTAGGTAATGGGTGGTTGAGATGTTTGAGTGGATTGATTGGGAAGTATGTAACAAAAAGCACCTCGAAGAGGAGGTTGATGGGTTTGGTTTGATTCAGAAGGATGGGGTTGTGAAGTGATCACATTTGCATGAACATGGGAAGTGGAAATAAGGGGTAAAGTTGGGTTATGTTGTTTGGGTGGAGGAGGAAGCAAATGAGACTCTTGTGATGATTGGATAGGGGCACTAATAACCATAGTGGATGAGGAGGTGATGGGGATAGAAGAGGTGATAGTAGTGTTAATGCGAGAAAAATTAGGGGGAATGGGGACCACCAATTGAGTGGTTTGGTGATTGTGAGGGATTGTGGAGGAATATTGATGAGGATCAAGCTCACGTTGTGCCATGGAAAGTTCATTCATAGCTCTAGGGAAGAATACAAAAGTTGTGATGTGAGGACTTGAGTGGATTCAGGATGGAATGATAAGCATAAATTTTTTGAATAGGGGTCCATCAATGGGGAGGTTGATATATTTGCAAAGAAGGTAATCATGAAGAGAAGATGGGTTAGCATCAAGAAGCTCTTGGAATTCTACACATCCACAAGGGATGGTAGGAGGCCCAAAAGCTTCGATAGAGGTGGTGGAAGGGGGTGTTATTGGTCTAGATGGGATGGAATGATGATAAAGAAAGGGGTTGGTTTCAACATGGGTGTTAGGTTGGATGATTTGAGACTCTTAAAGAGGGGGAATGGGAACCATTGGTTGAGTAACTGCGGAAGAGGTGACCAAAGGGGTGGAGGTAATGATAGAAAGGGAAAAAGTTTGTTGGGAGAAATAGTGGAAATAGGAATGTTGTTGGATGACATGGTTTGTTCCATTTTTCTTTCTTGGGAACATGTAATAACAGGCATGAAACAAACAATAATACAAGAAACTATGCTGATTTTTAATTACTTCAAACAAGTCACAAAAGAGTTTTGATTATCTTGATTATTAAAGATGTGAGAAGAAAAGAAAAATGGGCTTGAAGGGAGCCCAGGATATTGTCAAACTATGGATGGTTTCAAGTAGTTTTGGATGGATTCCTTGATATACCAAAAGGTATGTGAGGCACAAATCTGTCATGACTACCGGTATAAGGGCCTGATATTGGGGCCTACCCCCTCACTTCACACCACATGATAAGGGTGTCAGGAACTTAGCCAATATACTGATAGCCAAAAAAATTGTAACGCAGGCCAGAACACCGTGGTGATTTCCTATTGGGTGATGAAATCCCAATAGTTCCACCTAGAAGGAGATGTTTAAGATGTGTAGTTTTGATGCATGTGTTTTGGATGTGTGTGATAAAGTGTATGTAAATAATTAACCTCCTAATTAGACTAGATTGCCAAGAAAATATGAAGGTTATTTTTAGATCCAAAATGAAGTGTTATGTTTGATGAAGAAATCAAGCAAGGAAGGGAAAAATGATGCAAAAGGAGAAATAGAGAAAAATGAAGAATACATGGATAACACTTTTCCTTTTTATTTTTATTTTTTAAAGCAAGCAAATAAATCCAAGAAAAACAACCCATGCACGCAAGCAAGAAAGAAATGCTCCTTCCTATGAGGTTAGTAGAAGATGGATAAAAGAAAATGGAAATGAAAGAAAAATGAAAAAGACTCACCAAAGAAGGGTGGGTCCCACTGAGTGTGCCAGAATGTTGAACCAAATTTCTTGCTACCTGTTTCAGATTAGTGAAATCGTAACAAAGTAAACGAGTAACTCCAAGTATGAGAGGGTTTAAGGTACCTCTGAATGGGATGATGATGGATATACAAGTGCAAAAGAAGAATCCTCCTCGCAATGAGCTAGATGACCTGCACAACAAAGAGAACTCAACATAAAAATGGATTAGTAGATAGATGGGTGGGTTGCCTGACAATGTCAGTCCTGAGAAGTGAAAACTTCCTAGGATGGATGTCAACCCAGAAATAACGAAATGATAGAGATAAAGTAGAAATGAATGTATGATCTAAGTAAGTGTAAACCAAATCAAACCTAGGTGGGTCGACGGTGACCCAAGACTGTATGGCCTAGTCGATGGTGATTGTAGCTAACCAAGTCAAATAGTAACAAAAAATGTAGATATGAAGGATTTGGAGGAGGATCTAGAGTCTGTGATGAAGTTGAGATGAAGATGAAATTAAACAAGAATATTGCAAGATATCAAGACTTGAATTTGATAGAAAGGATGTAATAAAATTACAAAATCTGATAGTAAATACAACGAATACTAATTTTGTTGATGGTAACCAAGCTGAATCAATGGTGATTAGAGTTGACATAATAGATCTGAGGTGACAGAAGGGAAGAATGAAAAAATATAGAGACCTAAAAAACTGAATGCTCAAAAAATAGAGAGGTGACAGGGATGTATGAAAGAGTTTCAAATAGAAATGGACCAGGTTGACAGTGACTAGGAGTGAATTAGGGTTTGATGGATAATGATGGGTGAAAATAATGATCTACAAGAAGGTATGGAGGATGTCTGGTGCAAGGACAGAGATTCTATCTGGCCGAGGAACTTGCAAAACTGAAAGCACAATGATGATGGGATGGAAATGATGGATTCAAGCATGAAAAAATAGAAAGAGACTCCAACTCTCCAAGGATGTTCACGAGTGATGTAAGCAAGTTGAAAGGAGATCTAAAAGGTTTGTAGATGTTGTAGGAATGTTCAGACATGAGAAAGAGTTTGCAAGTCATAAGAAAGCTCAAATATTCACATGCGTGTCTCGAGAAGAGGGGTGAATGTAATTCTATACGGTTGACGACGACTCAGCTGGGTCACCGCCGACTATAGGGAAACTTTTCCCAATGGGGTTGAATTTGTGATTTAGTCGGGATTTTAGATTTTTAAGAATGGGATTAATGCTTTAAAGCACTTGTAAGAGCGGGAAGAGGTTCAAAAAGTGGATGTGTTCATGCAAGCTTAGGAAGGAGATAAAGATGGGCAAGCCTAAAATCTAAGAAAAGTGCGTAATCACCAGATGTAGATTTGAAGGTCCAAACATCCATAAAGTGAAAGTCCATTCAGGATCCAGTGGATCATTGTGCAATTAATTAATTAAGCTTAATTGGATCAAGATTCAGAGGTTAATGAGGATTAAAGGTGATGAGATAATAAGTGGGCATTTGAGGCCGAAGGAGGTTGAATCGTAAAAGAGTGACTTAAACTTCGGGAGGTGTTTAGCTAGGACCATACAAAATGAATTACACACACACAGGTAGACAAGGATAGGGATCACTGGAATTTAGGTGTTTATAACCCCCTAGATGTTGCTTTTGATAATGAATCAGATCTATCCATAAGCAACCATGCATTTTTCTAGTGAAACTGATTCTTCCCAAGCATAGCTTGCGGGGTCATGAGAAAAAATGAGGATTTTAATGACAATGTTACAATAATGTCATAATAGGATTTTGACCCATCCATATGTATTCTCAAAATTTCAGCTTAGGATGCAAAATCATATAAATAATCATGCAAAAAACTCATTCTGATAGCTCGAGTTTATGGTCTTTTCAGGTTGTCGCCCAAGGTATGCATTTCGATACTTAGGTCAAATTTTTCGTAGGGATGCCATGTGGATGTAATCATGAGGCTAAGGGAAATTTTTGTGTCATCTTCATCCCTCTCCAATAGTAAAATAGGGATTAAAAATTATGTTCCCTGCCCAGGTTTTGGCATGTTGGTCCACTCTCATGTGACCCCGGTGACCTACAACCACCTTTTAGCCCTCTTAAGACCGGACTTTTCTAGCACCCGCTCTCATCACATGCATGCATGGACAAGTGGAAACACCAGGCATTGACTTGCACCATTTTTGAACCCATTATCCCATAACCCAAGGAAAAAATGGGGCTAATAAAAAGGAATGTGCCCTCCCCCCATAAGTAATAATCCTTCAGGTCACACATATGACCATATTTTCTAAATACCCCCAAGAGCTCATTTCTAGCCCCCTCTTCATTCCTCTCGGCAAATGAACAAGTGACACAGTGTCAAGAAATGGTAGGATAAGGGGGCTTCTAGAATTCTTTCATTGTGCAAAATTTTGTCCCATTAGATAAAGGGGACAATGGGGATAAAAAAGGCTCCCCACCCCCTCAAGCCTTCCACAAAACTATAAATATGTAACTTAGTCACAGTTTTGCTCATTCCCCCACATGGTTCTCCATATGATGCCGAAATTCTGTAGAATTTTTCCTAGAATATTTCCTTCATCATTTTCATCTTCTATTAATTTACATTCATGCTCCCATGATCTAAAAAACAAAAACACAAAAAAGAATACAGATTGATTGAAGACCAAAAACAAGATTTTTTAACATAAAGACTTTGAAACCTGCGAGGAATGAATTTTCTGGTATCTTACAAAATGGTGCATGAATCTACAGATGGGGTTTTTTCACAATCATAATAATTTAAACCTTAAGAATCCAAGAAATATTTTTTGCATGCATGCTCTGATATTTTTTGAATAAGCGAAGAAACCTTATGTTCCCCTTGGGGACAAATTTTTAATTTTTAAAATCTTTCATTTCGGAGATTATATCGAAACAAACTTTCAGAGGTGTAGTAAAATAAAATTTAACCCATAGCAAAAAAATTTAGTTTCATTGAAACCTAAGGTCCAACAACACCATTCTTTCTGTAAAATAGTTTGGCCTCCTACATAGGGACTTGCTATTTTAGTTGTATGTATTCACAAAGAGTAGTTTCTGATGAAAGCAATGTGCATAGAGGTCATCCATGAAGTGAAAATGTTGACATTGTAACCGAAGGTGAAAAGGGACGAAAATTATAACAATTTACTAAAAATAGTAAACCCCCTTTTTGGGTGCAAGAAACTTGTTCTAGAATCCATGAAATTCAAGTTTACATGTGGGAAACTAGTTCACGACGCTTTCCTCTGAGTATCCAGGTGTGAAGGATAACAGTGTCACTCCACAGGAATTTGAACAAAAATCATGAAGGATGTTGCAATGTTTAGTTACTTGAGAGAGGAGCACAGTGGAGGATGAAATTTTCACAAGTAGGTTGACCCCAAATTGTGATCATCCATGTCCTCGGGATGAAAAAATTATCATGACTCCATTTTACAAGGAATTATTCCAGTTTATCATTCAGGAAATGTGTAATCAGGAAGATAACAGGGATGTTGGTGCTTCATGTTATGGAACGAGAGTCCATTTGTTCACTATCATCAATGTGTACTCACCAGTCCCTTTTTACTTACTCTGTCGGAATTGCTACTAAAAGAGAGGCACCATTTATCAGAGTCGGTCATCCTTATGTCAATGTGCTAATATGTGTAGGGTCATTTTTGATCTGCAATGCTTCAAAGTCACCCTCAATTATATTTTGCTTGTGGTCATCTAAGTTTTTAGTCTCAATTTTGTTAAGCTAAACACTGTAGAGTTCAAGGTTATCCAGTAGGAAAGTTCAAAGGAGGTTTCTCATAAAACTGTAATGAGTTCCTAAGATTTATTCACTGGGAAATTTAAGGATCATTAAAACCATCAGACCCTCAAAAGTAGCTTCTTCATCGGCTTAAGTTATCTCTCTCTTCTTTCTCTCTTATCTCCCCCCTGAGTTTTCTCTCTCCTCCATGTTCTATTTATTCATTCGGAATGCAATTTTTTCATTATGTCTTATGTTATTTTAAACAGTGCCTTTAATGTTTATATTTGTAATAAGTCACCCTTATTAGTAAAAATAAAAGTGAGACTTAACTCTATAGCACTATATAGGATACGATGTGTTCAGTCGATGTTGTGCTCAAAGACATAACGTAGGTCACTGTGGGGGGTAGGCGAAGAGTGATTTCCCAAATTGTGTAGTAACTATGTAATGACATAAAATCATTCCAAAGGGTTGTCAATGTAGGAGATGCCCCATGAGATAGTAGTCACTAATGGGGAATGAACCAAAAGATGGCATTTGTTCCATTGTGTATCATCTTGTGAATGTCCTGCATCAAGCTCAATATATCTCATGAATGCAATGTGTGTGCTCAAGAGTCATATAGAAAAAAGGAGTATATGTAACTATAAAACCAATATACATAACAACATAGATAAAGTAAGAACCTAGTCAATCAAACCATCTTAGCATTCCGATCTTAGATTTCCAATTGCAAATATGTGAATGTTTCTTGTAATCTATGTAATCATCTTAAGTTTTTTGAGTTGTTGGTTGTAAGAAATTGATTATGTACCTACAAGGGGGATTAATCACAAGAGCTTTTTCCCAATTAAAGTCTCATAAAGAGGCATTTATTAGCACTTAATTCTCAATATTCGTAGACCCATTCACACAAGAATTCATAGTAGGTTGGAAAGGGACGTCATCCTCATTATACAATGCATCATCACCATTAATATCCTTTATTTCTTTGGCACACTCTATATATATCCTCTAGATGTATTTGAAACCCCCTCTTCCTCCCACCACGACCACTTGTACACACAAAAATATGCACATTAGACAATATTTAACCCGGTCTTATGCTACTATTTAGAAGGTTCCCAAGTGGTTAAAGTATTAATTAATCCCACCTTTTGGCCATCTTTATTTTATATTTTATTTTGTCATTCCCATCTATTTTTCAGCACTTACCCACCCATTTTGCAACTACCCCGTCATTTTATCCCAAAACCAGGGTGCCCTGGGGTACCCTAGTCACACCCTAGGTGCCCCACTCTATGCACATCCTTTCCCGCTCCTTTTTGGGCTACTTTTAGTTGTTGGTCATCTTTATCTTTTTCTCAATTGGCCTTATCAGGATTAATTATGAAATTAAGCTTGAGAGACCTATAAATATAAAGCTTATAATACCATAATGATGGTACTAGGTCATAGCATTACACACTACTATCACTCCATCTAGAGTTGCATCCATTGCATCACTTACATCCACATAGTGCCTTGCATCAAGGCTAGGAGATATACATCACACATACTACATAGGGGGAGGGTATCTATTCTATTTCATGTACACATTTTATTTACATTTACTACAGTTACTATTGTTTGGTATTTCACAAAGTGTGACTAGCACAAGAGCACCTAGGGCACAACACACACACATGCACTAGAACTACATTAGGGTCTGAAATGCAGTACAACACTCAGTGATAAGTCCACTAGCTTGTTGACTGAGGTCATTCTGACCCATTCATATGCATATTTTATTTTTCATTAGGGTTTGATACTTCTTCTCTTACAGGTCACTACACAGTTCACCCAACGAATCCAGTCTAACAAACAAGAAGGGTCCTGAATCAGCTTGTGGACATTCCAAGATCAAATCCTAAGATTTTTTATAAACCAGGATGCCCAGACTACAAACTAGTGCGCCCAGGGGCACCCCAATACCCTTCCAGGCACCCTAGTCCTCTTAGATCTTCTAGATCTGGTCTTTGCAAGGTTCATGTGTGACTGTCTAAACTTCTAGATTCTCCATTTAGGCCTGTAAAAACTTGCGAAAGTCTCTTCGAATCATCTAAGCCATTTCTCTTCATCGACTTGCATATTTAGGGTTTTATTTCACTTAGAATAATCATTTATTTCTATTCCATACTGCTTTAGTTCTTTTATACAGTGTTTTAGTCCTCCTAATTAGATTAACATTAATACCCTAATACCCCATCCCTAGGTCCTTAGGCTTTATTTTTGTTAATCATTTTGGTGAACCTAACATTTCTTCATTGCACCTTCTAGGATTTCTTGTACCCCTTTCCTATGGCTTCTCCTCCTAAGGATTTTACTGAAGCCCACCTTAAGGCTATCAATGATCATCTTTCCAAACACCCAAAAGATTTAGATCTACTTTTGCATGTGGCTCACAAAGAAGCTACCAAACTAGCTGACCTCAATACTTTTGTTGCTCCCTACACTTCTATAGCCACTTAACCCACTACTTCTACACTTCCACCTATCTCTACTGTTCTGGTTTCAATCCCCACTCCTACAAATCACTTCATCCCTCCTTTGGTTTCACATCAACGATAGTCCTCCATTGTTTCCAATCAAGATTTAACCTCTTTGTATCATGACCTCCAGGCCCAAATACGTAAATTTCAACAAGCCACTGCATCTCCATCTTTAGATTCTACCTTGTTGTTACACAATCCATTTGCTCTTATCATATATACAAATCCCTCACCTCATAATTTTTTCATGTTGTTTTCATGTTAGAGATTTTCATGTTGTTTTCCTTGATTTTGATGATGATCATCTCTTCCTCACTAAACTCTTTCCTCGTAGCCTCCATGACTATGCCATGTGTTGGTTTTACGATCTACCCATTCATTCAATTACTTTCTTCACTCATTTAGCCAATGATTTCCTCACCCACTTCTCCATCAACATAGGCTTTAAGATATCCTATGCCCAACTAGTGCAACTTAAGCAAGGAACCAATGAGCACTTTCCTGATTATGTCTTAAGATATAAGAACAATCTATCCAAAATGACTAATGTCATCATTGATGCTAAACTACAAGACATATTCATCTAAATTCTTCTACCACCGCTCTCTGAAAGTGTTCTCTTTGAGACCTTTCCTTCTTTTGATCAACTTTTTCATACCCTCAAGCTCTGTGAATCCAAGTTCATATCCATTGGAAAGCTCAAATATCAAGACCAACCATCCTCTACTACTTGTTTTCAACATAACACGACATTTAAACCCTCTACATCTAAACCCATCGATAGTAAACTAATCGTCAATGCCATCACCCTTTCTAAGGAAGTTTCACCTCAACCACCCAAGCGTATATTCACTACCCTCCCTATGGCACCACATATTATATTACAACTACTCAATATCAGCCTCATCACCCTTTTGCCACCACTCAAATTAGATCCGTCTCGACCCAAAATACGTAATTAAAATAAAAACTTTCATTGTGATTATCATCATTGTGTAGGCCACTCTACTAACCGATGTATGAAACTTCGCACAATTATCCAAGATCTCCTTAACAATGACCAACTAGAATTTCCAAAACCTACTAGCCCTCCTCCCACCAACAAAAAGGGTAGAGTTAAACTTTTTAACAA
This sequence comes from Taxus chinensis, assembly GCA_019776745.2. Classification (NCBI taxonomy): domain Eukaryota; kingdom Viridiplantae; phylum Streptophyta; class Pinopsida; order Cupressales; family Taxaceae; genus Taxus; species Taxus chinensis. The sequence goes on along the minus strand of JAHRHJ020000122.1, from coordinate 985,782 downwards.
ATATTCCAGCCAATGTGACAAAAAGGCCACAGACTCTTCAGCTAACCATACATTTTACTCCGCACCACCTCCAGATGTTGGAGCACTTGATTTATTAGTCGGCAATGTTGACACGACCCCACCGATTATTACTTTATCTCATGCTAATCATCATGATACATTCACATCATATCACTTACATATTCAGGCATCTCTAGGATTGACATCTATTAATAACACTAGTGTTTATCCCTCTTCTCCCATTAGTATGTGTTCTTTGTCTCTTTTGTGCACTACCAGACCTCCCCCCCCTCGAATACACTATCCATTCAATAGACCTTATGGTGTCATCAAGTTGCACGTCAAGGTAGGTCCTCTTACTCTCCTTTTCCCTTTCCTCATTGGTCATGCTATCAAGGGATGTGACATGCTTCTAGGAATTAATTGGATTCTTCACTTCTAGGCTATTATTTCCATGCCTTACTTGTGCCTTAAGTTTATATATGACAATCAGGTAATTTCTATTAACGACATTCCTCCTCCCACCCCTCTCTTGGTCTCATCCCCTGCACTTTCTTATGCTCCATCCACCTCTCCAAATGCATCACATTCTATGTTGATTAAAGTACCGTCTGCTCCCCGTTCGCCTATTCAAACACTAGCGGAATGACTCAACCATTCTGCTAGTCCTACTCATTGGCATAGGCCCATCCCTCGGACAATCACCACCTCATGGCCTTGGTCCCCACCTTTCTTTCTTCCCCGCACATCTTCATCATCTTCGAGTGTGACATTGTTATGATCTCCCTTGCCGACACATTTTACTAGACCACGACATTCAACTTATACTCATCCCTCACACGTGTATATACTTCATTCACCGGCATAGCATCTCTCTTACATACCACCATTCTTGGACCTTGGTTCTACACTTCCAACCTCGCCACCATCAGTCGAGGGACATCCATCCTTCACCCTCATTGGTTGATTTCTCTTTCATGTGTTTAGGGGGCATTACCACTACACACACCCCCATTTCCTCATACAAGTGTAGCTGCTTTTTGCTTCATTCATTCCTTCATCCATACACATATTTATTTCCCACCATAGCACCTTTGTTACCTGATGATGCACTCTTGTGCTCCAGTTTGTACTCGAATGTTGAGGGATTACCATTACACCGAACCCTACACACCACGTTTAGGCATTACACATTACATCTTACCAAACATTGTGTGTTGTCCATTATCCATTCTACATTTATCCTCTATTCTACATTATACTAGTCATTCTACACATCACATCTGTCTCGCATATTTACATGTTTAGTCTCATCACACCCCGCGCTTTCATCCATTACATACATTTTACATGTTACATTAGGTTGCATTTATATATGGGCCTAGATTTACATTTTATCAGTACATATTCTATTTCTATCTACACCTATCATCGCACTTTCTACATTCTATGTTGTATTCTACATATTGTGCGCTTACACACCCTAGCCACATACACTACATCATTCTACGCGCTGCACTCACCACCCTATGACACACTTTAGTTCATCGGTCCATACTCAACTACCAAGGGTTTAATAATCAAATGGATCTTACATACATGTGATATGTCATCATATTACATGAATCGAACTAGTGACCTACACTCTAGGATATATCATCACCCACACTCGTCATTGTATATTGTAGTGGTATACACCTTAGGTTAAATCACCACTCCCCTCATCATTCCTATTTAGTCTATCATCCACTCAGCCTCACCTCATAGCGGTATATGCTTTAGGCTATTTCACCATTTTCTTCATCATTTTTCCAGTATCACATTACATCCTAACATGACATATTATCCTATTATCCATTTTACGTTATTTGATTACATCATCATTCATCCTAGTCACTACCTAGTGGATATACACTTAGGGATAAAACACCACCCCTTCTTATTCATCATGTAGTGGTATACACTTAGTGATAAATCACCACGCCCCATTATTCACCTCGTACTATTCTATGCTTCATGCTCACTCATCACCCATCTCCTAGTGACATATGCTATAGGATAAATCATCACCTTCTTCTTCCATCATGTAGTGATACACGCTTAGGTATAAATCATCACTCCTCCCTCCAACAAGTCGGGATACATGCTTTGGCTATAAGGTTCATGCACATCTCGTATAGAATCCCATCCTTTATCATCACTTCCTCCCAGTCATCATATCGTGATATACGCTTAGGGATAAATTATCACTCGTCTATTCAACAAAGTCATGGTATAGGCTTAGGCTATAGGGTGCACACACATCTTCTCCCCATGTCCCATCTCATCACCATTACACATATATATCACCAAAAAAAAAAAACCAGCGCAGTATAGATATCTCTTAAAAAAATTCAGTAGAAGTAGTTAGAGTTGGAGGACACAGATCATTTCCTCCATACACTTCTTCAGCTAGGGTGCAATGAGATCACCCAAGAAACTTGGGACAGTACATGATATCTTTCTACACCCTTTTTGTTGACATGGATCAGGTGCACATGTTCCATTTAAACTTTTTCATTTGCATATTTTACAAGCTTTTTACATTCATATGCATGCATCTTTTATATTGTGTTTTTACACATAGATACATACATATTTGACTACTTGATCATTTTCTCCTTGCAAGTCTGACCGTATGAGAAATAAACAGTCAAATTGGGGCAACAACAACAACAACAATGAAAAAACACTTCAAGATGGTACTTGCCATACTAACCATGCAGGTACACTACACACTGTAATAACTACACATGTGTTCCTCCCTAGGTTCACTCTTATCACTTTTTATGTGCATTTTTCATCTTTAGAATCCACACTCCACATTTTTATTTTTTTCATTCCATGCTTGAGTCTAGTCCATCGGCACATGTTTTTCTACACTCTACATGGATATCAGGTATGCATATCTATCTACTTTATGTTACCTGAGATTTCCAGCTCACCAACATAAAGTGGGGGCAAAATGTAGATCACAAAATAATGCACTTTACACATAATTTATTACTCGATCTTGATACTAACTATTTAGCAAGGTTCTTGACACTGTACAAAGTACTAGATTAATCCCCGTCCCTTAGTGCCATCTTAGTGATTTTAACTATTTTATTTGGCTAAGGTCACTTACCGACCATTCATATGCACCCATATGCCCAGTAAGCTTCTGTCTTCCAGCATTTCGTAATAGCCCCGACATGGGCATTATAGCCCTTATAGGGTGCGCTCATGGTCTCACCCAGGCTCAGCCCAATCTATGTAAATCCCCTTTCACCTCTTTTAATGGGATCCTTTTAGAACCAACTTGTAAGGTCATACCATTTATCTTCTTTGTAGTCGGAATTTGTCAGGGTTAATTACTCCAAATTATATCAAGAGAGCCCCGATAAATATAAAGCTTATAAGACCATAATGAGGATCCTAGGTCCATATTTTCATTATCACACTACTATCACATCCATCTAGAGATTACATTCATCAGATCACTGCGCATCCACATAACTCCATCATACATGGCAATCAAGGGCTAGGAGCCATCTGCATCTACACTCTTGCACATAGGGGGGGATTCTATTTTATTCCATACACACATACTATTTACATTTTCTATAGTTAGTTATTTCTCACTACTTCACAAAGTGCGACTCCACACAAGAGCACCTAGGGAACATTATGCACACACTCACACTTTATGTTACTACATTTATGTTCTTCGAAAAATGTAGTGTAGTAACTTTCAGTTATTAAGCCCACTAGTTTGGTGCTGCTAAGGTCAGTTTGACCCACTTCATTGCATCTTTTATTTTATCATTAGGGTTTGATACTTCTTTTTGCATTTTGCAAGTCATTTTCACCATCTTGGAATCCATCAAGATCTGATACATGGCAGATGAATCTGATGCGTCAAACAGGGAAGGGAACTTTCAGAAACCAACTCTGCTTTTAGACCAAAACTAGTTGCGATTAGTTTCAGAGCATATTGAAGTCCCTTCACAAACTGGCACCTATATTATAGACCAGGAGTGCCTCAGCTAGCACCCTAGTCCTCACAGGTTAGCTCCAGTCACTTAGATCCTTCGATATCAGCATCATTTTGGGGACTCCTTGCATAGTAATTGTCTACTTCCATGATTTTAAGTCAGACCTGAAAAACTATTCCTATGAGTATTTATCAATCAGCATGTCAAATGAGTTCTTCCCTCTTCTCTTGCACATCTAGGGTTTGACATGTAGTTTTGCATTGCTTAGCTTAAATTATTTACATACTTACTTTACCCGTTATTTATTGTATTTTAATACAACATGTTCATAGAAATCCTAGATAATTATCCCCATACTAATAAGGATTATTACCAACATTTTAGTTATACCTCATATCCCTAAGATGCACTCCAGTGCATCTAATTTTAGTTTAAAGCATCCATAAGAGAAAAGTTCATACTGAGAGAAAAGGTTACATTACTTTTGCATACATGACATATTATAGGTGATAAAGGTATGTATTCTTCTCATCCTACACATTCTATACATCTTACTGGATGCTAGATCTATCCCTACTATTCATTTGTGCAACTTGTACAAGGGCATCATTACACACAATATGACACAAAACTCATGGATTCTGGGTATATGTGGTACAACACAGCTCGCTATGTAATTTCACTCTTTAGGTGACAACTGACCTCAGTCTGACTCCCCAACTATGCCCATTCCTGATGCCATCAGCCCCTGTGGTTTGTGGCTTTGTACAGGTGATCTTCATAGAAATGTAAAGTTATAGACATTTCAATCCAGATCTGGATTAAGGTCACTCTTCTCCACACAGGATTTAGGACTTATAATTTTTTCTGCGATCATTCCTTTTCCTCCCACCCTAGGGGACTAGATCTATAGTATCTATTCATTTGCCCAGATCCAGACAATCGTGCAAGGTAACTGAAGTGTCCTCCATTTCTAGAGCCAATTGTTTCCTGTGACTTATTTTTTTTGCATGCTAAATTTCTAGCATGTAAAATTTAAAATTTTCAGTGTCATGACAACCAAACCCACACTTGAAATTCCCTTCCCGGTCAATGTAAACCTTTCCTCCGGTCCAACATTTCAACTGTGTCATAGGTCATTTTGGTTGAGAGGAATGTGATAACATTATTTTAATTAGTGTGTTTCATGTGATAATAAGTTTACCACTTTTTTCTTGAAGCTACTGAGATATAAGAAACAACAATGCTCCTAGAGGCTTCAAAAGGGTTATTTTTGGTCTTTTTGTCACTGGTGAACATCTTCCTAAAGATTACATGGGAAAATTCAAATCATCTAGGATATGTTTTGGGAGATAAATGAAGTTTTTTGAGGTATTTTAGGAATATTATGTGAATAAAATTGTTTAGGAACAAGTTAAGAAATATTCGAGTCTTTTTGAGCAAGGCATTGGGAAATGCAATAAGTTTCAAAAGAGCTAGTCACCTTGTTTGAAATGTTTTGGGAGCCTCCTTGAATTTTTGGGAGCTCATGATCCCATATTCATTATAAATATGAAAAAGTAATACTTCATGGTGCAATGATCAAGGAAATAATTATGGAGTATAAAAATGTGGAAACAATTCCATTAATGCAACATAAGAGTCCTTCTACAAGGAAGAACTTTCTCAAAATGTTTTAGACACCTCGTGAAGATTTATGAGCCTAAAAAATATAAAATGAGGGTATTTTTAATTCTCTTCATTATCCATAACAAAATTTTTGGCTCACTCTTCATCGAAAACTCTTCTTGTCACTTGGCTCATCGTCGCACCTCTAGGAAAAAGTGAAGGTATGGGTAAAAGTGTTGCAATAACTCATTTTAAATAAGGCCTTATAAATAGTATCATTGGATTAATTGGATGTTGTTTCCATGCAAATTCATATATTTTGGAAAAAAAATCATTAATTTTTTGACTTCCGGGGTGAAGGAAACATTCCTGGTAAGCAAGCTAAGGTGCAAATCATGCTCCAATGTAACACTTGGGTGCTTAGGCACACTTTTGGTGTCCCTTTTCACCCTTGGCACAAATTTGAGGTGTAATTTCACCTCATAAGTGTCCTCACTCTCATTGGTCTGGAGTTTCTCACTCAAAAACATATCATGAAGCTTATAAAGTGCACTTCACTTGTATGTGTGTAAGTGAGTGTGTTTAATTGTGTGTGGGTGTGTTTTAAGTGATGGCAAGTCCATTTTCCCTCCAAGACAAATTTTAAACTCCATTTTACACCTTGGGAGAAATTTTTGAGGTGAAATTGCACCCCATAAAGTGCACCATTATCTTGTATTTTTGATTTTTTCATAACATGCATGTCCATATATTCAACATTCTAAAACATGAAGAAAGGCTTGTATTTGGGCATGTGCATGTTTTCCATGGTTTGCTCCATCCCCCATCCCCATGGCACATTTTTAAGCTCTCCTTACACCCAAGGCACATTTTTGAGGTAAAATTTACACCCAAAAATTGTGTCCCAAGTGTAATTGTAGCTTCCATTATCCACTTGCACTTCTCCACTCCTCATTTTCTCACATGTGCACTCTCTCTCTCTTCAAGTCTTCCACCATATAAATTACCTCACTCATGCTCACCACTCACTCATAAACACAAAACATGAAATTAAAAATAATACATAAACAACTCCTTAGAATCCATTAAATAATGTTTTTGAAGCTGGTCCACCATCTTCAAACACCAAAAAACTCCCTTTTTTCCCTAGAATATCAAAATCTTGTTTTGCTCATAACTTATGTAAACCCCAACATGATTTGCCACAAGATTTTGACTATAGATTCCTCATGAAAATGTTAATTTAGAAGATTATTTAATTGCCCTCATTTATGCACTCATTTCCAATTTTTTACATCCACATGAAATTTCCAACCCATAATTAATGAATTCTGCACAATCTACAAAAAACTGGCTAGATTGAAATCTTTCAAAAATTGGAGCAAAGCCTTGAAAATGCAAAATAGAAATTTCCTGCAATTGATTTAGCATTCTTGATCCGAACCTAGAAGACCAATTTTATATTTTTAGTAAGTTCTCTACCATGGTAGCCTACTAAAAATAGTAACTTTGAAAAATTTGGTTTTCAGTACCTTCAAGTTCATTCCTCATAAAGTATCAAAACACTCAAAAAGATGAAAAATTGGTAAAATTGCTAAGAATGGGTGACACACATGTATGACTTAATAAAAATATTAAGTATGTTTCAGAATGAGCTCAAAATATGTCACACATGTTCCTCCCCTACATGTAACTCATGGTGATTCCAATTTCATGGAGGTCAAATCTTTCAGTTTGCAAGATGAAATCCCCACATTTCTAGATGTGGTAAAAAGGTGTCTTAGAGTGAACATGTCAAATTTAGGAAATATATAAAAATATCTACCTATAACTATGTGTGTGATCATCTCTCAATATGATTTTCCTCATAGGAATGATATTAGGAAAAATTCATGCTTGCAAAGGATTGAAATTTGATTTGTGACTCAGGTGGAAGGGAAGCCCTCTTGGTTCCTAATTTTGGTCTCGGAAAGTGCATTTTGGTCACCAGAGGACATTTCAATTCATCTCATATGGGGTGTTTGATCATAAGGTGAATGAAATGGTCAATACATCTAATTCAATCGTTGGAAGCTTCTTAATCTCTCCCCTTCAAGTTCCACCTTATGTCAGAAGGATTCTTGTCTCAGATCATTTAAAGGTGATAATCATTTGCATTTGTGCTGGTAAATGTTTCAAATTATCATCATGTGTAATGAAGGGTCAGAAGGACATGAGTAGTGTTTCATGGATTAGAAGGTTTTTTCAAGTGAGGGAAGACATCCTTCATTGTTCTCAATGTCCTATTGATCAAGTATCTTCTCACTTCTTCTCTCAGTGTACCTGAAGGGCTACAATGGTTGATCATTCAAGAGGAGGCTTATCACATGTGCAAAAGGGTCAAAGTTCATATGGATCCATCAGAGCATCATTACAGAGGTCATTGGGATCGGGATTTCATCACTACATTAGAGTATTTCATCGGTTCATCAAAAGATTGGATCTTCTTCATGATTAGAGCTTCTTCATCCTTCTTCACTCAGGCTTGGAGCTTCTCCTCTCCCTCTCTCTCTCTCTTCTCCTCTCTTTCTCTCTCTAGAATTATATTTCTTTTTTCATGAGATAAATTTTGTAAAAAGTGACTTAAGTCACTTAAATTTTCTATGTCTTCATTGAGGAATTGCACTTTAAGTTGAAAGGTCACATGGGAATGTGAAGAGTCACTGAATGTAGCTATACATTATAATGCTCTCTCCATTCCTAAAGGGTTATTGCAAAGGGTTAGAGTTTTTGGTTGCTAGATGTGATCTCCCATTTGGTTGATAGATTCCATGGCTACTACAAGTAAGGAACTATAATTCTTCTATTTCCTTGGTCTTAATGTTTTCCTCTCCATCTCAACTACTACTCCAATAGAGCCTTGTAATCATGCACAACTAGGGGAATAATGTATCTATTGATGAATATAATGTAGTTAAACTATGTGTTAATTGTGTTTCTTTGTTTTGTTTTTACATATTGGTGTCTTCTCATTTGATAACCTGGAAGTAATTATGGTTTTGCGTCAATGAAATCAACATGTCTATTTATTGAGTAAAAGCCCCCTCCTCACTTTCTCTCCTCTCTCTCATATACATACACCTTTCCTCCACCTCCTTTTACACACATTGGTTTAGTGGAGTATTCTTGTTTGATCCCTGATTGAAAGGCCACCCATGATGGTTAGAGTAGTGTACATATTTCCTTTTTTTCAATAAATAGAGATGCCCCATTCCCTAAGAAAAGGGGACCTGGTCCCAGAGCATTGCTGAAATCCCCTAATTTCCCTTGTGAAAAAATATTTTTCCAACACTAAACAAACATGTAAATTCTCTGGAAATTCATTAAAGAATTATTCATAAAGAGCATCATACAAATTATTCTCTACCTAGGTCCTTGAAGATTTTTTTTTTAACTCAAGTGTTTTCGCATGATCTAACCAATTCTCAATATTCTCCTTAGTAAGATGAATAATCTTTCCTCAAATTTTACATCTTTAGCTGAATGGCATGATTCCCAAAAAAAGAACCAAAATTTTCCATGTCTATTTTACCACATAACTCTACCTATGCTTGCATGAACCCTTCACACCCTAGTGCGCGCATCAATTAAGATCCACCACTTGTTTTGGCCTATCACATAAATAAATATGCTAGTATTCTCACATGATGCATGAGAGAATGTGTGCTCCCTTCATGTTTAGAAAATATGTAAAATAAACTCATGCGCATAAATTGTATTACTAAGAAATAGAACATTAAAAGCATACATTATGAATCATAAACTTTTACCCATAAGAACAAGTAAACACAATAACTTTACACATATCCTATATTATATTTATAATGTAGCACTCATTAGTATAATAATCCTTGCTCTATGTAGTCATCTCAATGCATTTATTTTTTGTCTTTTACAATGAACCCTTAAGGTGTGTTTATACTAGTAGGGAATTTCCCTTCAGTAGTTTGAACCAGAGTTATATTTGCGTGGTAGTATTCCCTTTGCCACCTTGAATTTTCTCCACTTTGATGATTGCTACTTTACGTTGCATGATTTTCTAGATATTTGTGGAACTCTATTTTTGTCACTTGACTACCTTCAACTTCTACCTTGTGCACCACTTTTTCTCCCTTGGAATGTACGTGTTTACAAATACAGTTGATTTTCTATACTTAGTCCATTTCTTTGCTCGTTATTTTCACCGAACTTCCCTATCCATGAAGCTTCCCTTTGATTACAACTATTTGCATGTTATTTTCTTAATGTTGAATCCTCGCGCATCTAATTTTACATACTTTTATTTGATATTTTCATGCAGGATTTTCTTTACTTATTTCAACCTTTGTGCATGTTTTATTCCATTCTTTTGCGAATGTCCACATGTTCCAAAGAATATAAAATTATAAATAATTAGAATGGCTTCCTAATGTGGGACTTAACTATTAAAGAATATAAATTTGTAGCTCAAAATTTATGGGCTCAACACTCGCATAAGAACATGAGTCATGTCCTACAAATCCTTTTGTGTTTTTGGAATTTACCTGGACAATAGTTTCTAACCAACTAGGAAATATGTTCTCACAATTTTGTTTTGTTTTTTTTTAAACCTTTCCAACAACATATCAACATATATCCCTCTGGTATTATATCCAAATATTTATGTTTATAATCTCATTTGATTTCAATACCTAAAATTAGCTTTTCAACACCGAGATATTTCATGTCAAGTTGTATAGGTAGCTTAAACTTTACTTGCATGATCATTATCTTATAATTTCTAATTACTAACATATCATCCACACAAATGACTATGATAAAAAAAAAATTCCCCTTATTTTTTAAATTACACAAAAGGATTTGGCTTGTTGCATATGAGTCCACGTTTTAACATGTAACTATCAAAATTTTGTTTCCACATACTTGGTGATTTTTTCAAGCCATACAGGGAATTATTCAAGTAGAAAATCAAGTCCTCTTTCCCCATAATCTGAATTTTTTTTAATTGAACTATCTATATTTATTATTCAATCTCTCCATGTAGGAACAATTTTTTAAGATCCATCTAATGTATCTCTAAATCAAATGCAAAAAAATAGCTAAATAAATCCAATATGATTCAATTTTGCAATAAGAGAGAATAACTTGTTAGTGTTAGACCCCTTTACTTGAGAGAATGCTTTCTCGACAAGGTGAGACTTGCAATTTTTGACTCTCGAGTTTACCTTGAATATTTCACTTGCATATTATGCTTGCAACCCACATGCTTCCTTTCAAGAGGTAGATTTTTCCATATCTGAGTAAATTTTTTACTTGAAATCAATTGACAAGATGGTGTTATATCAAAATATTTTGAATAGTTTGAGAAAGATTGTGATAAAGGTTGAAAAGCTTCTAGGAAAGTTAATTAGTGTGGATGATACCTATGAAGTACTCAATCGATATTCATGTAGGGAAGATAAAAAGGTTTTTTAAGTCATTGACATCTCGATTTATAGCATTAGATGTGCCCATTTAGGAAAAATAGAATAATGTAAGTGACTTGTCCTATTTTTGTAGGAAACAACATGGTAAACTTCCTATAACATGTAATTATCATAAGATGTTTATAGGTACATCTTACCGTACAATTATATAGATTGACTTAGTCACTATGCATGAGAACCGATCAATATGTATTTAGCATTGTCATCATTTTCAAGGTTAGAATACAGTTTAGGAGTGTAAATATAGTTGAACCCATTAGATGTAGTCCATCACAGCGTTGACTCCGTTAGTCAATTTTGGAGTATTGCAGTTTTCCCTATTTTCCTTCATGATTTTAATTTCTAATCAGTCATGGTATGATATTAAACATATAAGACCAATGATGAATGTAATTTTCAGGGACTTTTATAGGTGGTAGCAATTGCATTTTTACAATGAGAGTAGATTAACTTTTGGAATTTTTGTGTATGAAGATAAAGAAGCTTTGTATTATGTTTTTCTGACAACTACAATTTGATAGTTTTCAAGTGATCATAATTTGGCTATTGTAGTACGTTAGGTTGAATGCATTGTATTATTGTTAAAGTTAGTATCCTTGACCTGGTTAGCTGAGTTTCCTTGCAAGTCTAAAAGAGCACCATTTTCACCCATCAAGTATCAGGGTATCAGATTAAGGATTGTTGAAGCATGTACTAGGTAATATTTCTATCTTGAGATACCCTGGTTCTGGTTTTCCTACCATTTGTAGATTTAGAATACATGTAATGTAACTAAGTTAACCATGAGAAAGGGATTTGAAACTTTAATTGTTTACTAGAAGTCAAAGAAACCACTCTGATTGTAAGAGGTATGCAACATATGCATTATGTATTAGAATACTATATTTTTTTATGCTACATTCATTTGAGAAAGAAAACTCGTGGAACTTCAAGTATGATAATTGACTTCCAGACATGGAGATCCAATTGCAATACGAGGGTGTTAATATAAACTTTGTAATGCATAATTATAGGCATCCTAGATAAGATCTTGTGTTCAGAAAGATGTCACTAAATTACTGGAGATGATGAAGTGGAGGAGCATATGAAAATTCTATCCAAAAAAACATAACCCTCTACTGCAATTTGAATACACTCTCAAGTGTAATCAATCTATTCATTTAAATTTAATCATATGCACTTATCAAGTATTGATTATTGGTATATATTTAAGGAACATTTCTAGAGATATTGGATCCAGAGTTACTAGTAATAGGATGGGATTTGAATTTAAAAGGAATTGGAATAATTGGCCAAGGAATTATAAATCCCATACGAAGTAAAGGAAAGACCTCACTATATAAGATTGAGATATGACAGTGGCAAGAGATGACAATTGCATTAAACGTCCAAAACAAATAACAACCTATACCACTAAAGCTCCAAACATCAGGTTATTCAAGGTAATTTGATAATACATTGTTTTGATAATCAAACTTAGTGTAGGATTGTTGTTACTTTGCACAATATTTGGTAGTTAACAACAACATAAATGAGTTCATGTTAGTGAGTGTAAAAGATATGAGATATAAACTTCAGACATCGAAAATCTTGTATAACGTAAAATTTCTAGACTCCACTATGGGCTTCTAACGCCCTAGACAGTTGCCTAAATTGCCTAGTGCACTTAGACCATGTGAATGTATGATTAAGTTACAGTAGAATTTTTGGTATTTCATTAATCACTATACATTATTTTTGGATTAAGTACCACCCTATTGCACTGTAAGTTGGCCTGGAAGAGTGAAATCCTGAATGAAAGAAGGATTAACAAATACTACTCTCCTAGAGACTGAGAATTCTATAGGACCATAGAAGAAAAGATTTGTACTCATGTGTTCCATGAGTCTTTTCACATGATTGAGAAATCTTCTACTGTGAAATACATGAACTAGAAATTCCGCAGGATCTTTTCAAAGTGAAATAAAAATAATCAGTCTAATAAGATCAATCCAATTTGTCCACCCTAGAAGCCAGACTATCCGATGACCAACCACACGTAACAAGGTATAAGTTCCGTAGAGGAACTTTTTCCACGAATGGTGTCAATCCGATATTTTCTTACCATTATGGATAGTTGTATTTTACAGACAGGTTAATTGTTTTATCAATCCTTTATTGGGTATAGTCAATCTCACTGGTTTCACATCATAGGTGATTCTCTTCCGGTCCTACAATTGAGCTATTAAAATAACTTTCATTACCCTTTGAGTAAAATATCCAGGTATACATATTGATCATCATGATCCCAAGTGGAGGTTAGATTCTTTGATGTAATAAGCTGAGCTTACGACTAATCTGAAATTTGTATCACTTTATTTTCCTAATCTTTGTGTATACACATATTGTAAATTTGTATCCCTGTTGGTTCTTAGGACTTTCATGATAAATTAATGCCCCATTTTGGGTAAATAGGATTTGTTATAGTTTTGAGGGGACTCAAAAAATAGTTCTCCAAAAACGCACTAATTCAAATCAAACAACAACCATTGTAAGACCTGTAACCAGCGATGAGTTAGAGCCATGATTTCAAATGATATTTCAAATAGACTGGACAGATACCGAGTGGATTGCCGATGTCATTACATCGGGAAAGGTACCTGCTTTACGCTAACATGATCTCATAAGGAACTGGTTGAATTGAATTTATGGAATTCATTTCTGATTAGATGTTTCTAAAATGTATTTCTAAAACGTCTCCATCCATTATTTGTACATGCTACTTCCCCATAAGACCTCGCAGCCATAAAGAGCAACCGATTTTGAAAATAGTAAAATCCAAATATTTTGGTAAGTTTTCCATAAGATTTCTAAAATAGAGACAATTGTATAAATGGATTTCAATGTAAGATAAAGATGCTAACATACATCCATGAAGTAATTTACTTGTTCTACCATTTTTTGTTTTCCTTTGTTGCTAAGCAAGGAAAAATAAACATCATTTCTAGCCTCTAATAGTACAATGGCTAAGAGAAACTACCTGAAAAGAGACCGAGACATTATGAGTGCAAAGGGTTAGATGGAAGAGACGAGCGAGAGTTTTTGAAACTCATTCGTCACCTTCTAGTTTGGGATAGTTGGATTTTGAAAATTGAGAGATGGAAAACACTTATCATTATACTTCGAGACATAGCTCCATAATACAAGAATCAACCTCATATGTAGAGAGAATTTTGATCACTGGGAAAATTACTAATATTTGTGTATAGGTTCCTAAATTCTTGCAAAATAATCAAGATCAAAACAATACTAACGTGTTTGGTACAGGTTGCCAACGGTGTGCAAGACCACAATAAGTCTAAAAAGATTTTTAAAAAAAACACCATATTCAAAACACTGTCTATGCAGGTTTGGAAAAGGGTACGTCCCCATTTTCTTAACTAGAACGTAACCCCTTTGACATAACGCCTTAAGCTACAACAATAGGGGTGGTTCTAGGAACCCCAAAGTAGTCTACCGCTAAGTAACCTCGTGGAAAAAAACGGGAAGTGCTCCGCTTACCCACTTAACAAGTGTTTCCATTTGTAAGTTAGCGGAAAATTCATCTCCATTGTGACCTCAGTGAAAGATATGAATGAACGCATTAATTTCTCATCGTATTTGAAGGGGCTAAAGTAAATTTGTGATACTCCAAGACTAGTCAGTGTGAATTTATTGGAAAATCGATCTCGCAGATATCATTTGTGACAAATAGGATTGAGAGAACCATGTAGGAAAGGCATATTGTCTTGGATCCCACTATTACTGTATCAAACCATCATGTCGTATCTAGCTTTCACGAAGTGATAAATTTTTTGGATTAAAAACCTTATTGATCAAACAAGGAGACAAGTCCATCATAGTTTCAGCATAGCGTCATTCATCATGAGATCTACGACACTTTACTTAGATTAGTTTTTATTCATCTTAGGATGAGGCAGAGCTCTGCCAAAGTAACGCCAAGTTTATTTCAACCCCATTTGATATACTCCTTTGCTCTCTTGTTGATTATTTTGGATCAAAAGAGGAGAAAAATATGTGTGTTATTGATTGATTGTGTCCACCACTTTTGCACACATTTACATACGTCCTTTCTTGAGATTGGATGGTAAACATTAAAAGTGTGTTGGTACATTTTCTCATCTTGATAACTATTTGATCTTAATACCCATGTTAAGATATTCATCGTAGCTAGGCTTTCCTCATCATCAATTCTCATTAGAAGTGTTATGATGTTCGTATCGCCTTGCCACAATCTTGATACTTACATTTCATTTCTCGTAAATGTCAACTAAGTATTTATATTGTAACATTACGCTGCCCACATTATAAGCACATCCTTAGTATACTTTGGCTTGGTTTTTTTCAAACATTACCTTAGTCTTGAAGAGTATCGTTACCTTGTTTGCTTCATAGGCTATATCATTTTTGGTGTTGATACGTCATCATCTCACAAGGCTTGGTTAACGTATTTAGGTGGTGTTGTTGTGTAGATCACATTTGTAACCTCTACCTTTTGGTATTTATGCCTTGTTTTTTCTAAAAACTCTTTATAGTATCCTTTAAGTGGAAATCACATCAACCCCCTTTCTAAATACTTACACCTCATTCATTTAAAACTCAACTTACGTATTGGCATCGTGGTTGATCATCTTGTGTCGAACTACCTTTGAACAAAATGGTTACATAGGGTGTATTTTCTTGTTTAGATTGGCTTGTGTGATTGTTTCTTATGGTCTTTCATATTGAAAATGTGTCTTTTTTAGGTAATCCTTTTAATCCTTTGATCTTTTCCATTCACAACTTGTTATCCAAACCTTTTTGGATTGTCGAAATTGTGTCATTACAATGTATGTTTTCCTTATATCCTCTTTGGAGAATCACACATCTACCAAATGTTTAATTGGATGTCATTATGCTTCCTTGAATCAACATGGAACTCCCTTCCCTTCAATGGAGTTCCATCACACTATCTAGGTGTAGACACTAAAATTAGGTCACACTCCCCTTTGGTCCCTCGACGAATAAGCACCCTTCATCACATTCACCTAGCCATGGCCCCCTTCACCCCACTAATATTGATTTAATTGAATTAATTCATTATCCTCACTATATTTATTATTTAAATATCTTAATTTAAATAATATCCACACATACACCTCACTTAGACACCTCATCAAGCCAACTCAACCTAAAACCTATTCTTAGTAAGTTACCATAACTAATTAAGACTTACCTAAACCCTAAAAATCAATGCCTACATTCTCTCTAACCACATTCCTGCATGCTTACAGGAAGCTCCCAGTCTAATCCGCAGGTTAACGGCAGGAGATCCAAGGAAATCAAGAGGATCTCCCTCGTTTAGTAACCTAGGAAATCTCGCCTTGACTGACGCCGGTTACCCCTAACAGTCGCTAGTTAAATCGGAATTGCCATTGATTACCCTTTTAACCCCCAAAACAACCTTATTTTCAAGGTTGGCAAAGATTGGAAAAAGTTGGCGAAAACATTGAGATCTTCCTGAGAGATATCACATCTTCTGAGATCAAATTCCAGCAAGAGCACGCATGCAAGGAAAGAGATCAAGCATTTTCCCCTGCACAGTGTTGGTTTTCAAATAGGACTTTTTAGAAGAGCAACAGTCAGGGGACAAAAAGTCCCTCCTCTTTAATGGGAGAGGTTCCCTTATTCAGAAACGAACTTATTTACAAATGTACAAAACATTGTTTCATGGTCAAACTTGGATTTTACGAAAGTGTTTTCCATAAGGATCATCAATCACAGCAAGGACTGAGGAAAGGGAAAAAGGAGATGAGCAGAATAGCAACATTCAGAATTATAGATAGCAGAATAATTCCTCGTGTATGCGAAGCTTCAAAGAATTTAAGACAAGATCATTTGCGTTGGCTGAATGAGATTAAATTTAAGGACACAAGGTTCCATAAATAACCTTCTTCAGATTTATTAATCAAGGACACAAAGTTCCTCCTTGGTTGTACAAGATCACTGTATTTGAAAAATTGAACAGTATGCAATCAGAGAGACTAAACGAGTTAGGAACAAAATGATCTTCACGATATTAAAGGAAAACACAGAGATAACAAGAATTAGACGGACAAAGAATGAAAAGCCCTCTTGTATTGATTTCTTTAAGAGCTATTTACACTTTCAGCAAATATTCTGAGTTCTTCCTCCCTTTCGAAATGGCATGGAAAGGCCATTATATAGCTTACAAGTCAGTTACTCTTCGTAACCATTTCTTTTAACTAAAGAATAGTTAAGGACCGCCGGTTACAATACCTTAACTGATTACAAATAATATGAAAATAAAGGGAAGAAGAGGAAAGAAAGGAGAAGGAGACAGGTGGCCGGTTACTAGGAGGGACCCACTATCTTCAGAATCCGCTGCCTGAATTTCTTCAATGACTCAGCTATATCTCTACCACGAGGGACTGACGTGTTAGCTATAGACTGAGTCAAAAATCCCAGACATTTCTCCATATCTTTATCAAACTCGACGTGAGTATGATAATCTTTGTTTGCTTCTTCAATGGCAGACTGAAGAGAACAAATTTCCTTCATCTTTTCCTTAGAGATGGAGCTTTCCTTGAATAGATGATCTTTGACAAAAGCTCTGAACTGAGCTTTGATTTCTTGCAAGGACAAGGAAGCACCAGAGTTTTCATCTTGAAGATGACAATGTATATCTTTGAAAGCAGCAGCTGCCAGTGTCTTGAAAGCTTCTCCCTTCTGCCAGCTGTTCTTCATTTCTCCCACAGCTTCCTCCAAGACTTTGATTTTCCACTCTACGCTGTAGACCCAGGATTTTGATAGATTGTCTTTGGCATCATCTAAAATCTTGTTCGCCAGTAAGATGTTCTCATCTGTCTGTCCCATGAGGCGAAGGTCTACAATGCAACTGCTCCATAGTTTAAGCTCTTTATCCATAACCCCAATAGTAGAGGATAGCTTCTGTTGCAAATTGTCTACCTTTCCATGTAGTTTAAAAGCTTCATCGATGAAGTTTAGCCCAGCAACAAGCATGTCATCCACCATGGCTTCAATAGCTCTGCCATAGACAGAATACTTGTGCATATCTTTAATACTTTGCACTTCATCTTGGCTTAGAATTACAGGAGGTGGTAGAGCAGTCAAGGGGGTAGGGTCCAAAACTTTGTCCTTAGACAAGAGTGACTTGATAAAACTTGTGAGAACTTGGGCTTGTTCTTCCAGCTGTTCAATAGTCTGCTGCCCTTTCTCTACCCTTCCAATGACTCTTGTGACTGTTTCCTGGAGGTTGTGAATTTCACCTTCAGGAGTAGACTCTCCCATAGGGATCCTTGAAAGCTCTAAGTCAGATGTCAGCAAGTCTGATTCTGATTTGTCTGCTGTAGGCTTAGCAATCTCCAAGAATTGCTGGCCTTGAGCATCAGACACAATTCTGGAGGTGGTTCTGGCTTTCTTGGCATGAGAAGGAGTGGTGCCCAACAAGGCTGCTACAGCATCAAAATTCGGTCCCAAGCTTTGAGAGGAGGATTTTCTCTTCCTTTTGTCAACCAGAGGTTGCACCCAAGCAAAAGAGGAAGAAGAATCTGCAGGAGGGGCAAGAGGGACCAAGAGACAGGGAGCTCATGACACTCAGGGTCTGTGCAGCTGTTGACTCAAGCTGAGATGTGAGTAGAGCACTGGAGGCAATGGCAGTAGAAGAATCAGT
The DNA here is from genome assembly GCA_019776745.2 of Taxus chinensis. Lineage (NCBI taxonomy): Eukaryota > Viridiplantae > Streptophyta > Pinopsida > Cupressales > Taxaceae > Taxus > Taxus chinensis. The sequence continues at coordinate 966,922 of JAHRHJ020000122.1, read as the reverse complement.
AGCACCTGGAAGTTCAGTGCTCTGGACCTCTTTGTCCTTATCTGCTGGATCTTCAGGAACATTTGCAGGAGTTGGCATCTCACTTTCTTCACTTTCACTGAGAACAATGATGTTCTCTGGCCCTATAGGCAACTCTACTTGTTTTCTTGGAGGGTCATTCTCTACAGGCTCCTTCTTTACCTCTTTGAGTTTCTTCTTGTATACCTGGGTAGATGGAGAAGGAGTAGATTCTATAGGTCCCGGAGTTGTTGAGGCAGGAGGGGTTTTTACTGGTGTTCCAGAATCTAGAACTAATGCCTCTCTTATGGGTGTCGAATCATCCTTGGAGCTGGATTCTCCTGAGTGCCTCTTGAATTCTCGGATCTTTCTTACTGAACCAGACCCTAGTCCTGACTAAGACTGGAGCAAGAATCTCAGCCAGATCATCCTTCTCTTTCTTGTTCCAATCCAGGTCCTCCAGAGGGGTGTGCTTAACCACATTTTCATACTCATACGAGTATAGGTCAGAATTGTCATCCTGGAGACCTTCAGGAACTTGGTACAGACTGAGTTCTTGGATCAATTGTAGGGAGAACCTGCCACAATGCCTTCTTCTGGCTTCAAAATCATCTGCACAGTCAGCCCAGTAGTCTTCTGTATCTGCCCTATGATGATAGACTATCTTGATGTTCTATTCAATAAACTTCTTCAAGTCAAAACAGGTTCTTGGCTTGAAGAAATGAACAGTGATAGGGACCAGGGCTCTTTCTATGTTCTGAGCATCCAGAGCTGTTTTGCATGTGTAGTTTCCCAGAGAGATGGGAAAGTGTAAGCCAGAGATCTTCTTGTCTCTGCAAGTTCTGTGCAACTTGTCTAGTTGCCTGCATATTTCTATCAAGGCCATTTTGTCATTACAGAACATGGGAAGCCGTAGAGGAGTGCTCTCATAGCCAGCAAGCCTGATATAGGAAAATTTCCTGAATTGAATGAAATAGGCTCCATACTACGATATCAGGTTCATGGCTTCATCTGAAAACCTTCTTGCAGTATCACCTTCGAGCAATCTGACCACGTACATGGTGAAAGCATCATTGACCCTTCTGAAATTGCGATTGCTGGTCTCCAAGGTGAACTGTGGGCAATAGGCATACACTGGATCATCCTTGTGTGCATCTATATAGGAGAAACCAAACCACTGCCTGGATGCTGCTAGGGTATACATCAGATATGAAGTCATATAGAACTTCTTTGTTTGCTGGACGTTGGATAACTGCTCAGCCAAATTCATACTGATGATCTCTGCCCAGTTGATATTTTGTGTTCCCTCGCACACCATGCTGATGAGCGGGCACATCCAGAAATGAAACTCATTGGTGGAGGGAAAACCCATAACCCGAGCCAGCAGGATTATAAAATCTGACAATTCTTCATTGAAATCTGCTCGGAAGAGGGTTTTGGTTAGGCGAGAAGCACCTTTCTTAGGGTTCTTCAACCAAGACTTCGCCACTCGCACCTTGTATTTGTCACTGTCTTGGTCGAACATGGCCTGTGCTTGATCTCGGGAGACGACTATAGCATTGTCCATCTCCAGAATCCTCAGAGCAGCGCCAATGGCGGCAGCGTCTAGCTTGGCAATGAGTTCCCCATGTACATTTGTCAATTCACTAGAATCGGGGTCGAAGTGAGCTCCACATGAAAGCACTGTATCAGCACACTGTACTGAGATCGGGAATCCTCCGGCAAAAGGTAAACCACTATCATTAATCATCTGTGCCATTGGTGTAGGGTTTGCATCTATCATTCTTGCCCAAAAATCACCGAAGTCGAGATGACGAGCTTCACTGTCCCCTATATTGCTAACGGCAGACTCAAGCGGAGAAATTTGCTCCTGTCCCTGGAACTTGATCTTCATGTTGATAGCCTCAGAGCTGCGACCTAGACTTGGATAGGAATTTGCAGATGGAAGGGCTATACGCGCAGGGAAATTTTCAAATCGCGAGGGTTCGAGCAAAGATAGCATGGAAGCAATGTGGAAAATGCAAAGGTGGAATGCTTGTTATATAGCCGTTTGAGGAGAGAGAAATGACTTTAATGCGCATTGAATACACAACCACCAATTTGAAAAGCATCATACTCGGAGCGAGCGGGAAAAACTAAGTGTGAATGACACTAGGTACGCTTGGGACATGTGAGACGCGAATGCGCGAAACACGCGGCTCGGCCGGTTCGGGCGAAACAGGGAGAGGACGCACAAATGCATTTGGGACAAATGGGACGAAAATGTGCGAAGTACGCGATTCGGGTGTTTCGGCCGAAATTGGAACAAAGGGCCCGTTTGGACATGGGACATTCGGGACAAAAAGTTCCAGAGTACGTGACTTGACTGGCTCGGCCGAAATTGGGAAAGCTCGCACTTTTTCAAAATGGGGCATTTGGGACAAAATTGCGCGAAGGACGCGGTTCGGGCAAAATCGGCCCAAAATTTGAAAGCTCGTACTTTTTAACTTTGGGACATTTGGGACAGGAAAGTGCGAAGTACGCGGGAAGGATGATTCGGCCGAAATTGGAACAACATGCAAAATAAGTTTTGGGACACTTGGGACAAAATTTTCCGATGGGCCTGAAAATGGGATAGCTTCGGGGATTTCGGCCGATCAAGGAACAGAGTGCATTTTCGTACTTGGGGAAGATGGGACAAAAAGTTCGACAGGCCCGAAAATCACACAAAATGACCCAAAACACAGATTTTTTCAATTTCACGACTTAGGCACTTAAACTCAAAATTTTGAAATTTTAACTCTTATCAGAGCGGGGAATTTTGAGTGGACAACACGCCTTAACAATGGGGGTGGTTCCAGTGAACCCCCAAAGTAGTCCCACGCAAGAGGGAACCTTGTGGACAAAACGGGAAGTGCTCCGCACTACCTACTTGACTATTGATTCCTTTGTGAGATAGCATTATAGGTTTTCCATTATGGCGACCCTAGTGATAGTACACGTAGATGCACTAGTCGTCTATTGTTCGAAGGGGGTAAAGTAAAGCTGAGATACTCCCAAACTAGTCAGTTTGACTTTTTGGGTAAATCATGCTCACTCGTGGCAACTTTGTAACACCTAGGGTGAAAGAACCACCTAGGAGAATATACTTTGGCCAGGAGCCCACTTTGACCATTCTAAAACAATGTTGAGTTGTGAACCATATTTTCATTGAGAAATGTGTGACGCGTTACTTTTGCCTAGTTTTTACTTGCCTTAGGGCAAGGCGAAACTTTGCCGAAGTGAAGCTAAAAATTTTCATCCCATTTTTGATTTTCTTCCTTCACATTCTTTTGACACTTTGTTGATCAAAATAAGGGTGATTTCCTCTACGTTACCACTCGATTGTTTCTGCCACTTTTTTTCCATTTACACCCATCCTTGTTGACGGATGGGTAAGTTAAACATCTAAAGTGTGTGGAGATGTATTTATATCATTGGTAGCATTTGTGATCTTGATAGCCATGTCAGGATTCCCATCATAGTTAGGAATGATTCATCAGAGGTTGATCTCCCTTTGATGTGTTACCTTGTTTGCATTATCACCTGACACAATTAAGATACTTATGTCATGTTTTTCGTAAACATGATCTAAGTATCCGCATTGTGGCTTTACGCTGTGCACATTTTAGCACATCCTTAGTATACTTTGACTTCATTTGATTTCAAACATTGTCCCAAATATTGAAAGGTGTCGCTTACTTTGTTAAATGTGTCATTTCGATAGCCACTTTGACACCTAATATCTCACTTCTCCGTGAAGTTTGATAGACGTGTCCAATTGGTGTGGTTGCGCAGCTTACATTTGTAAACCTCACCCTTTAACATTTAGGCCTTGTTGGTTGTTAAAATTTTTGTGGTACAGCCTTTGATTGGGAGTTGAATTTACCCTTTGTTAATATTTACGCCTTATTCATTTTGAGCTTGACGTAAATATTGACATTATGTTGATCATTTTTGCATCAGACTATCACTTTGCACACGCATTTTCATATGGTGTATTTCCTTATTAATTAGATTTGGGTTTCACACTCGCATGATTGCTCCTTGTGATTATTCATTCAGAAAACTTATTTTCTAAGAAAATCCCTGTTTATCTCATCGATATTGCGTCGTCACGATGTCTATTTTCCTTGGACCTTCTTCAGAAAATCATGGTATGCATCCTCATACTTACACAATGTCTAGCTAGTTATCCTTATGCTACCCAAATTGACATGTCCACTTCCTTCCTTTTGAAGGAGCTCCATCACACTATCTAAATCTAGACATTTGTGATTAAAATGGTGCCAAAAATGTTTGATTATCTCACGTGAAGTTCCCCATACTTACAAAAATATGAAGACCTAGGTTTAGCAATTCAAAGCAAAAGATTTCCATTACAACTAAACCTCATTTGGTTCTTTGTGCTAGAGATCATGCATAGGGTAACTCCTATGCATTCCCCACCTTCATCTCACAATCAGTGGTATGATTTTGACACGTCTGATCCAAATTATTATTCAGGAGTTCCCCCCACTCTTCTTCTAATTCATAATCCAAAAATTTTACCTCTTCTTCTGAGGATTCAATCCAAATATTTCCTCTGTCTCTTCTGAGGATTCTAGATCCAAACTACTATTCGGATTCCACTAATGAAGGGATCTTAAGTTGTGGTCCTCCCTTTCTTTGCAGGACCCCTTTTATCAGTCATCCCAATGGATCTTCTTCCTTTGAAGATACACGTGACTCCAAATCCCTCCAATCAGAAGTATAATATAATTTCTCGAGTCGTGATCCTCTCTTTCTTCACAGGACCCTTTTCATCATTCATCTAATGCTTCATGCTTGAATCACACTCAAAGTCCCCTTCTTTGCAAGACCTTCTGTCATCAATCTACAAATCCCACGAAATCTTCTAGTTCTACATTGAAGATATACAAGTGATTCAACAGTCTTCTTCGTGAGACAAACGGTCTGACTCCATACCCATGTGTATCAATTAGAATCCGAAAACAGACTTTGTCGAGAATAAATTTGGCCAATCCTTCCATATCATGATACAAAATGACATACCATTGTATAATGTTTAGGTAGGTCCAATAATATGTACACCACATATGTACTTTTACTCAAACTAAGCCAAATCATAGTATGAACATTTCATAAAGGTTCATCCCCCACGCCATCTTCTTCTATCAATAATCATCAAACATATTCTAGTTTTCCCACACCAAGTGAACCTATTTCTTCCAATCAACCCCCTAAGGATAAAACCTATCAAATGAACTCATACCGTTTGACCTCTTTCAGAATGAAGAAACAATCAGGGCATTTATAGGGGCACATCCCTCAAAGATATTCCTCTAGCAATACATGAGGAAGGTTTCTCTTTAAACTTCGATAACATGTATTGTGAGGAGAAGATGGTTGATCCCATTTTATCAAGAAATGGAGGAAGAGCCTCAAATCATGCAACTTGATTTTCTTATATTTCCCATCTTCATCATTCTTGAGGGGCATGTGATGAAACTCCTAAGTTTCTTACATTGATCCATGGCCTTTCTTTTCATCACCCAATAACTCTTTGTCTATCATAATTCCTTGAATCACATGCCATATAAGATTTTATTAAAGTATTTCCATCAAGTGCGCCTAGTAATTATTCAAATCTTCATCGTCATCTAGGTGTGGGTCACATTCTACTAGCACTCCCTTTTAAAAAAACTTAATTTGTGGGACAACCTCGCTAAGTAGCCCACTATCTTCTATTCTTTGGGCACGTCGAACTAGCCCTCCAAAGTTTAATTCTAGGTGTGGATCACCCCCGGGTAGTCCATGTCATCTTCTATTCTTGGGCCACATCCTAGTATCCCATTATCTTACATCTATGGGTCATGTCCTAGGGGAAGCCCATCTTCTTCTATTCTTGGGCCACATCCTAGTAGCCCTTCATCTTTCTATCTATGGGTCACATCCTAGTAGCCCAGTTCTTCTTCTATTCTTAGGCCACATCCTAGTAGCCCTTTATCTCTCTCTCGATCTATGGGTCACGTCCTAGTAGCCTTTCTTCTTCTATTCTTGGGCCACATCCTAGAAGCCCTTCATCATCTTCTATCAATAGCTCACCTCCTGGTAGCCCCTCCTCTTCAATTCTTGGACCATATCCATTTCATCCATCACATTATTCTTCTACCAAAGATGGTCGATAAGCCTATGGTCATTTCCTCACATTAGTTCTAAACATCCACGTTCACTTTCTTCTCCTTCTAGGGATCAAACAAGTCATGTGTTAGCTAATAAGAAACCCAAATAGTTTGTTAATCAAGCTTAGATAAAAACTGCAAAGAGCTCTATAGCTCCCAACAAATCAAACAATCTCAAAATTCTAGAATCAGATCACAATTCAAGAATGCACACCAACGTAACCATCAGTATGGTGTAAAGTGTGCAAACCTCTGGATGGAGAACTTAAATCTCCCACATATGAAATCCATGTTTCATAACAAATCACAGTCATTTATTGAGTGTAAAATCACCTCAATCATCGAGATCGGGGATAATATCACTCTCGATAAACAAACGCGTCTAGTCTCCCTTATTAAGGAAGTCGCAAACATTGTTGTTGGATATTACCACACAGAGTGACTTTGTTAGTCCCAACCTCTTAAAACTGTTAAAAATCTAAAAAATAAAAAACAATTCAAAAATACAAAAAACATTGAGAAAACACAACAAAAATCAAAGGTATAAAGATCAAACATTGCAATCAGGTATTGTGTACTCATGGATGTTTCTTTCTTCCCTTCCTTGCTATTTTTTTCTACAAGTCTCCCTACCATTTTCATCCCTTCGGTGATATTTTTGTTAGCTTATTTGCATGCATTTTGTGACATTTATCTCTATGGTATTTGTTTGACCCTGGTCTTTTGTCACCTTGGTAAATTAAAGAACGACTGACCTCTTAGAGATCCTATCACATTCAACATCTAATAAACTTATTACGAAGAAATTTTAGCCATATTTGTTGACACTAGTCAATGTTCATCATCGTAAGATTTTCCACCTCCTTCCATAAAACCATCAGTGGTTCTTAACCCCTTGTCAAACAAGAGAGCTGATATAAGTTTTCAGACAACAAAATAATCAAAATCAATCAAACATCAAAATCTAAAAGCTACAAAGCAAAAGCAAATTGATATATAACTCTCTCTTGGGGTATTTCCAATAATCTCTATCGGGGCTATGGACGCCTGACTAGCAGTAGAGCAATGTTGCGATTAGAATTAAATACATCTCCATCGAGGCTATGGACGTTTGGCTGGCAACGAAGCAATGTATGGACTATCCTTTCACCATCTATTCACAAAATCACCTTTCATAATAAATAATTATTACACATTGGCTAGGGTGTCATCATCTTGTTGTCTTTTAAATCTTCCCTTCAAGAGGTAATAAATTCCACATGCACACACTAGATCTCTATGAGTAAACATGATTAGTATGTTATCAAGTGTTTTTTTAGACCTTGTTCAGACTCTTACTCTAGTCCATATCGTGTCTCACGAGTTTCTGCCTTTGGCTAATCAATCCTTCCTTGCGAGGATTCTAAGCTACATTCATATCATTCACATCGTTTATTCTACTTTGTTCTAGAACATCCATGTGTATAAGATTAATTTTTTTCCATGTTTTTGGAAAACCTTTATCCCCTTTCATAAAAACAATCTTCTCCTTCCTTTCTATCATGTGCTTCTAGGCCAACTTACACTGGGGGCATCCTTGCTTCTTCCCAGCACTTCATTGGTTTATGTTCACCATCATGTTAAACCTATCCCTAATGGCCTTGGGTCCCGCTTGCTACTTGTGAAGAGTTTACCTTTGAATATAGTCCCACCTAATCATTAGGGAATTTTTTTGCATCTTCACCTTTCTCATACGCACATGGCCTTATGCCCTTGTACATCCCCGGTATATCATTTGGGGGCATCCACGCTTCCTCGTCCAAATTCCTATACATAGTTTCATAAAACTTTAGAAAATCAATCAAAACATTCAAATATGTTTCAGAAACATCAAACATTCTAAAATCCATTGAAAATCCTTTTGATCCTAGAAAACATCGCTCTTTAATCTATTCTCACTTGTTCATGCATGTGACTTGCTGATCATCTTGATCTATCCTCCATCAGCAAAAGTTAGGCATATGTTCTTACTTCGTTCTGTAGACTCTGGGAAAACCTTTAAAGCACCTGTATTTCCCTTTAACATAAAGATGTTTCCTTAAATAATCATGTACTATCAAGTTTGTAGTACACATTGCTTTTCCATCAGACCCAAGTTTCCTCTGTTATTCCCCTCGCATGTATCCTTTCTTGGGGCACCATTCATCAACCCTTGAGAAACGTTAATTCACACAAGTCGTCACTGAAGCTTGATAATAAAACCATTACATTATGTTTCTATGTTAGTTTATCTTGTTTAATTTCTCGTATGAACTCCAAAAGAAAATAGATCTCCTTCTTTGTTATTGAATAATGAATTACAATGTTTCCTAAATAGGAAAACAACTCCCAACTCGAGTTGCCAAGAAAACTCTAACTCTGACTAAATCTACTCTAGGTGGTGGAAATTACTATTTTTAGCAGTTTACTAGAACCTGCTATTCTTAGTAAGTTCACATGCTTATTCGTACGGGCACAGAAATTGCCACGCATCTTCTACATCCCTAAATTAGAGGAATTTCCAACTTTCTAACTCATAATGCAACTAATAGACTAAAATTAACTAATGCCCAAAAATAGGAAAAAACCAAACTATAACTTAAATCCTAATTTTCAGCCTCAAGATGGCGGATTTAGGGCCCAAAAACATGTCAAAACTTGCCCCAACAAGTAGGTCTGGTTTCCACTGTGTTCGTCTCATCGAAACATGTGGTTTAAAAAAAAAAAACGGACTCAAACGGACACCCGGAGCTCAAGTTATGACCTTGTCAAGTTCCTGCTAATTTTGGCACATCATTCTCCCCTGCTTGAAAAAAATGTAGCTCTTGCAAGTTGTCTTCTTCAAACTGCTTCCATTTATCTGCATCCAACTTCTTAATCTCCCACTCTGTGACCCAAGTATTGTCCTCTTGTTCCAGTCCTTTCCAATGTACCAAATATTTGTTGTATTTCCCATGTCGCGTGTCCATTGTTTTCTTATCTAGAATCTGATCCACTTCTTCTTTCTTCTTCACCGGAACCTGCTGCCTCCAATCTACTACTTCATCAATAACATCCCCTTCTGCACCATCCCCATGAAAAGAATACAAATCTGAAACATTAAACACTGGAGAAATATCAAAATTCCCTGGCAATTCTACCTCATAAGCATTATCATTTATTTTTTTCACGATTTTGCAGGGACCAATCTTCTTGTACTTCAGCTTGTTATAGGTTCCTTTTGGAAACCTTTCCTTCCACAGATATACCATAACCAACTCACCAACTGTAAATACCTTTCTCCATCTGTGCACATCTGCTATTTCCTTATACTTATCATTACTATTCTGCAGCTTCTTCCGCACTTCTTCCTGCAATTGTTGTATATGTTCGGCAAATGCTTCTGCATCATCACTGACTCTGCCATCAACTGGTAGTTGTACCAAATCTAACACCCCATTTGGATTACTCCCATACACAATTGAAAATGGAGACTTTCCTGTGGATCTGTTTATGGAACTGTTATATGCAAACTCAGCTTGTGGTAATGCTAAGTCCCATTGTTTCAGCTTTTCCCCAACGATGCACCTTAACAGGTTTCCCAAACTCCTATTTACCACCTCTGTTTTCCCATCAGTCTGAGGATGATAGGCACTACTAAACTATAGTTGAGTTCCCAATTTCTTCCATAAAGTCCGCCAGAAGTGACTTAAGAACCTTGTGTCCCTATCTGAAGTAATGGTTTTTGGAACACCATGCAAACGAACAACTTCTCTGAAAAACAAATCTGCTACGCCTGTTGCATCACTTGTTTTCTTGCAGGCAATAAAATGAACCATCTTAGAAAACCTATCAACAACCACAAAAATTGAGTCATTACCTCGTTGTGTTTTTGGTAATCCCAAAACAAAATCCATACTCAGATCTGTCCACGACCCTTTAGGAACAGGCAACGGCATATAAAACCCTGTATTCTATGCGTGGCCTTTCGAGACTTGGAAAATTCGACATCTCTCCACATATCTTACCACATCTCTTTTCAGCTTTGGCCAATAGTATTTCTCTGCTACCAAGGCTATCATCTTATCTTTACCAAAATGCCCAGCCAATCCTCCGCTATGCAACTCTTTCACTATATTCTCTCTCATAGACCCAACTGGAATACATAGTTGGCATCCCTTGAATAGGTAGCCATCCTGTAAAATATACTCATCCAGGACATCTCCTGCATTGTCTGACAATGGACTAATTAACCTTTCAACAATATCCTTGAAATCAGAATCAGAAGAATACAAACCCTTTATTGCTTCAAAACCCACCACCTCATTTTCCATAGTGGTAAACAAAGTCACACGCCTACTCAATGCATCTGCAACTTGATTCTGTTTTCCAGATTTATGTTTTAGAGAAAAAGTATAACCCTGCAAAAATGATACCCACTTTGCATGCCTACTATTCAACTTCTTTTGGGTATTCACATACTTCAGGGCTATGTGGTCTGTAAATAACACAAACTCCTTAGGCACTAAGTAATGCCTCCAATGCCTTAATGCTTGTACAATTGCATAAAATTCCACATCATAAGTAGAGTAGTTCTTTCTTACCTCATTCAGTTTCTCACTAAAGAAAGCTACTGGCTTTCCACCTTGACTTAGAACAACACCAATACCCACATGTGAGGCATCACAATCAACCTCAAACACTTTATCAAAATCTGGTAGTGCCAAAATGGGTGCCTCTGTCACCTTCTTCTTCAAGAATTGAAAACTATCCTCAGCTGCCTTTGTCCACAAAAACTCCCTTCCTTTTGTGCAATCTGTTATAGGTGCTACAATACTGCTGAAATTTTTAATAAATTTTCTGTAAAATGTTGCTAGACCATGAAAGCTTCTTACCTCTGTTATACTCCGTGGAGTAGGCCATTCAATAATTGCCTTTATCTTTTCTGAGTCCATCTGTACCCCATCTGCTGAAATAATAAAGCCCAAGAATACCAAACTCTCTTGCATAAATGTGCACTTCTTCATATTTGCATAGAGTTTCTCTTTCCTTAACACTTCAAATACCAACCTTAGATGCCTCAAATGTTCTTCTTTAGTTTTACTAAAGATCAAGATATCATCAAAATAAACCACAACAAACTTACCATTATACTCCCGTAGCACGGTGTTCATCAATCTCATAAAAGTACTAGGTGCATTGGATAACCCGAATGGCATCACCAACCACTCATATAATCCATTTCCTGTCTTGAATGTTGTTTTCCACTCATCTCCTTCTCTGATCCGAATCTGATGATAACCACTTCGAAGATCAATCTTGGTGAAATACTTAGATCCAGCAAGCACATCCATCATATCATCAAGGCGAGGTATTGGGAACCTATACTTGATTGTAATTTTATTGATTGCTCTGCTATCCATGCACATTCTCCATGTTCCATCCTTCTTTGGTGTTAATAAAGCTGGTGTTGCACACAGACTCATGCTCTCCCTTACGACCCCCTTTCGCACGAGCTCTGCCACTTGCCTATTCAACTCTGCATGCAATGTCGGGCTCATCCTATAAGCCGCTTGATTTGGGAGTGAAGACCCTGGAATCAAATCAATATGGTGTTGAATATCTCTTTTGGGTGGTAATCCATCTGGTAGCTCATCAGGAATAACATCTAAAAATTCTTCTATTAATTCTGTTGTTTCTATTGGTATTTGTGCACTTACAGGTTCATCCTTATTTGCAACTAGTGCATAACAAAAACCGGTTGCCTTTGCCTCCTTCACAAATTCCTTTGCAGAAAGCATATTTTCAGCCTTCCCCTCTTCCTTAAGAGGTAGCAAAACTATTTTTGTGCCATCCTTCCAGAAAGTATAAGTATTCTTTCCCCCATCATGAATAACTTTTCTATCAAATTGCCATGGTCTTCCTAGCAGCATATGACATGCATCCATAGGAATAACATCACACCAAATCTCATCCTTATAACTGTTCCCAATAGAAAAGCTTATTAAACATCTCTTATCAACAGTAACTTCATTACCCTTCTTAAACCATGCAATACGATAAGGGTTAGGATTCTTCTCACAATGCAGACCCAATTTATCGACCATCTCATTTGAAACCATGTTCTCACAACTACCACCATCAATAATAACATTACATACCTTTCCTCCTGAAGTGCATCTTGTTCTGAAAATATTTTTACGCAGCCATGCATCCCCCTTGATATCCTTTCTTGGAGCAATCATCATCCTCTTGATCATCAGATTTTCTCCAACATCTGGTGGAATTTCCAGGTCCTGTTCATCTTCTACTTGTTCAGCTTCAACAAGATTTACTCTTGGAGCATCTCCTTGCCTTTTGTCATGTGTATAAGTATGTGGGCATTCAAAATCCCGATGCCCTTCTTCACCACATCTGTAACAAACAAATGGTCTTCGTGGAGCCTCCCATCCTCTATCGCCAGCATATCCTCTGCCCCTAGAAAATCCTCTACCTCTTTGTTGATTCTGGAAATCTTGTCTCGTATCCTCTTGCTTTTCCAATCCACGAGATGATTCTCCCCTACCTTGGCTGAAACCAGCTCATCCCCGAAAGGAAGATGAGGCCCCCCTATTCATTCCAGGTGATCTCCTAAAACTTTGACGATTTTGTTTTTCCTCAGCCTTTAAGGCTAATTGATAGGCATCCTCCATGCTTTTAATCCTATGCATACTTATCTCATCTTGAATAGAAAATTTTAATCCATTTACATACCTTGCAGCCATTTGTTCCTCAGTTTCTTCATGCTCTACACGAATGGACAACTTGTAGAACTCATCTGTGTATTCTTGCACTGTTTGTAAGTTCTGTCTGAGATTCTGAAACCTCCTGTAAAGGGTTTGTGCATAATCCACAGGGAGAAATTTATCTTTCAGCTTCTTCTCCATCTTACTCCACGTCCTAATTCTTTCTTTCCCCTTTCTTGACCGCTCTTTCTGTAGGTGATCCCACCATAACATAGCATGACCTTTCAATTTCGTGCATGCAAATTTTACCTTCTTTTCTTCTGACATAGCCTTCCACTCAAAAAAATTTCCCATGCTAGTCAACCAGTCTATCAGCTCCTCTGGTTTTAGACTACCACCATACTCTGAAACATCAACTCTTATCCCATCATTCTTTCCTTCTAATGCTCGAAGCATCCTTTCTTCAAAAGCTAATGGTGGTGCTTGCGTTTCCTCCTCTTCACAAACTTCTTCTTCATCTGTGTCATCTCCACCTTGATTTCCTCTCTGGGTTATCATTGCAGAAAATGCAGTAACTTGTCTCTGCATATCTTACATATTTCTATTCATCTAGGCAATACTGCCTCCTCTTCCTCTTCCTCTTCCTGCCATTTTTTTTTTAAATACTTCGAACCAGCTCTGATACCAGACAATGTAGCCAAATTATGAACAAACTTGATATACTGCAAATAATATGAACTCCAAAAGAAAATAGATCTCCTTCTTTGTTATTGAATAAAGAATTACAATTTTTCCTAAATAGGGAAACATGTCCCAACTCAAGTTGCCAAGTAAACTCTAACTAACTCTGACTAAATCTACTCTAGGTGGCGGAAATTACTATTTTTAGCAGTTTACTAGAACCTGCTATTCTTAGTAAGTTCGCATGCTTATTCCTACGGGCACAAAAATTGCCACGCATCTTCTACATCCCTAAATTAGAGGAATTTCCAACTTTCTAACTCATAATGCAACTAATAGACTAAAATTAACTAATGCCCAAAAATAGGAAAAAACCAAACTATAACTTAAATCCTAATTTTCGGCCTCAAGATGGCGGATTTAGGGCCCGAAAATGTGTCAAAAACTTGCCCCAACTAGTAGGGCAGGTTTCCGCTGCGTTCGTCTCATCGAAACATGTGGTTTCAAAAAAAAAAGGACTCAAACGGACACCCGGAGCTCAAGTTATGACCTTGTCAAGTTCCTGCTGATCTGGCCACCCTTCAGTTTACATAGATGATTGGGGAGGGATCGATCTCAATTCTCTATTCCCATTTCTCAAGGGAGGATTTCATGAAGATTTTTTTTCGGTACAATTGCACCTATTGGCACATTGATGTAGAGGCAAGAATAAACCAACTGAAAAGTGATATTTTGTAGCCAGGTCGACAATAATCAACACTCTTATTGTTTTATCATTTCCTAAGAACACTTCCATAATTCCTCAGGGAGTACTGGAAGATGAATCCATATAGGAAGAGCCTGAAATTTCCTTTCTTTAAACACTCCAAGCTGCCAACGCATGATAGTAAGGGATGATCTTTTCTATAGAACCATGATGCACCCAGTAATACCTTTTACAAGTCCCGTTTTTTCCTAGAAAAAATAAAATAAACCCATCCCCTGCTAAATTCATTACCACCATCTTGTAGACGCACTTCCTGCCTATGCCATTCTCTGATGATATCGATGTTAGGCTTCAAGCCTAGCTAGCAAACAATACCAACAAAAATGTGTTTAAATTTGTCCTTGGCTATATTCACTACCACCTGAGGGATCATTAGATGTTGTTCAACTTCACACCAAGAGGGAGATAATTTTATTGGTTCCCTGTTGAGCCCCAAAACGTTTTGTGGCCCACGTGATTGTTTTCCTGAGGAGGGACTAAAGAGCCTCCTCCAAGGCCATTCCTTTCCACTCCTATCCTCTATTCCTCTATCCATTGTTCCTCTTCCAGCTGCTCTCTGTTCTGCTGCTGTCTATTGTTCCTTTACACGCTCCTCCCAAAACATTTCATCCACCTCTAATTATATTAATAATTTTGGGTTCTTCACAAAATGAGAGTATTGTGAAGAACTCAAAATTATTATTAATTCAAGATAAAATAATTTTATTCTAGTTATAGAAATTTATTAGCCATCAAATATACACATTTTGAAAATAAAAGATTTAATGCGTGCACACACAAAGTGGAAATTATATCAAAACATTAAATGAGTCCAATTTGACAAGGCTGTGTAACAATGGAAGAAAAGTGTCAAACATCTTATTGAATAATAAGGAAGAATCACTCATATTAGATGAGTTTCATTATTGGTTAATCTGATTAGTATTCTTACAGATCCAACAATAACATATATGGAATATGTAGCAACATATTCGTGATCTTATCAATTATAAAATATATACTCGAAAAATAAAAAAGTATGTCATGGATACTCAAAAGGAAACATAAAAACATATCACCTTCTAATCTTGATCTAATAACTCAATAACAAGAAAAGAAAGAGAAGAAGAATAAAATCAATGTAAAAATTCAAAGTGGGCCATATTCCTCCACATAAAAATATGGAAAGCTTCAATTACAATCCTAAAAAAGAAAATATAAATCCCTAAATAGTCATATCAAAATTTATTATTACCTGGAAAAAATCCTTTCAAATAATGATATAGGTATGAAAAAATGATTTTGCAATGAAGAAAATGAGGTAGACACCTAAAATATTACATGTTTATCATATTGAAAGTATTATTCTCAAACTCAATAGGGATTGTCATCCCCCAAAATAAATCCTCTCCTTGAAAAAGTTTTACAAGAAAGACAATATTGCTAAAGTTCCTAATGAAGGAAAGTACTAGAATGAATAACCTATAAGGCAACATATGGGGAACCAAGTATATTCATATTTATATCCAAATAAAATTAACTTTTTAATGAAATATCATAAGGTACATGTGGATAAATACCATATAGATCCACACTAGAAGAAATATTCACTTTGGACAATATTCACATTGAAAGAAATTGAAGGAAATGTAATCCAAAAAATTGGAATAAATCTTCACTTTGGCCAATATCCACATTTTTCCCTATTGAAATTAACTGAATCGCATTATTAATAGAAGGTAAAAAGAAATTAATCCTAACACGTGAATTCAAGTCTATAAAATCCCCAATGGAAATAAAGAGGAAGAGGATTGAATTCTAGGGAAACCAATTATTTCATGGGCCCTCATTAGTTAAAATGGACTAACTGATGTAGAATATGATCAATGAAAAAGCATTTGGACAAATCAAACAAAGATAAATGGCTATATAGATGAGATAGTGTAGAAAATATTCTTCATATTCCCAACTAGGCCTCCTTGTACACTTTTGGAATCGATGGGTGGAGAGAAATGAAAACATTTTGAATATTCCTATCAACTATCAATTGTCCTTATCAATTTCATGAAAATTTTTAAATTTAATTGAACGACATTTCCCTACACAAAATAAATCACCTTTTATATTTTTTCTCTCCATCTCTGGGCTATCCAGTCATGAAGCTGAGAAAGCTTAGGCCAAAATTTGTGAAATCTGCATATGAGCCCCAGTTGGGAGAGATTTTCCTCCTCCTTAAGAACCTTTAGAAGTAAATCCTCTTCGATTTTCAGCATTGGGACCTCCTGGGAGGGTTTTAAGAGCTCATTTCTGACATTCTCCTTCTGTTTGGAGACCGCTGAAGTATAAGATCCGGACCTATTGTCACTGTTTAGTTTGTCCTGGTTCTGGCTTACCCCTGTACCTCTTCCTCCATCACCAGATCCACTTTTAGTCTCTTGCAACCTGCAGTTACCAGTATTAGTTTTAAAGGAGATAATGAATCTTTGACTGAACCATCTTTACCTGTCCCATGAGTGAACACCCCTGTTTTGATATGGGGGTCTTGGTTAGTATTGAAAGCCATACCAATCCATGAGATTGGTGCTTTATTTTCCTCTACATTTTTGCATCCGCCTCCCACAGATACCACTGGTTTCTCTCGCCGCCATTAATAGGGACCTCATTTCGAACTGAGAGGGGCGAACCTCTAGCAACGTTCGTGCCTCCTCGAACCCTATTTTTAGATGAAGCCCGCGTAGAAACCATGGAATAGCCGCGGAACAGTCGTGGAGCAATCTCAGAGCAGTCGCGGAGCAGCCGCGGAGCAATCTCGGAGCAATCGCGAAGCAATCTCGGAGCAGTCGCGGAGCAGCCGCGGAGCAGTCGCGGAGCAGACGCGGAGCGGAGGGAAAACTCAATTTGAAATTTATTTTGATTTACGTTATACATGTTAGTTTGATGTTATTTCAAATTTATATGCATGTTTAAAGGAGTTATTCTTGTTTATCTCTTATCATGATGGTTTATTGCTAGGTTAGTTGAAGGCTTTGGAACTTTTAGTGTCTAGTTTCATTTCTAATAGATTTTCTAACTTTTACATGAACACAACATTAATATTCTCTTTTTGATTATATACAAGGGCTTTGAACTCCTTGAATTTTTGTAAAACTTCAATTTTCCTTCAAATAAATCATATCTAGGTCTTTGTAGAAAAGTTATTGATTGAAGATACATAGTACATGGATTTGCCAAGTGGAACCTTCACTAGCCCAAACAACTCACTATGTATAACCTACAAGATCCCATTTTCATTTGTAAAATTTGTGGGAAATACTCCTCTACTCTACTTTCCACACATACAATGCTCACATAATTCAAATTCCAAGGACCATCAATGACCCATTTTTTCATTACACTTCATTATAGTGAAGGTATATCCTTCTTTCCAATATGACCCTACCTTTCATGCCAAATCACTTTCTTCTCTATCGGAAGCATGTTACATTTTATGTATTTCATTGGCCTCATAACAATAGTGATTTTTCAAGCATTAGTAACTATACTCGCATCTGGTTTGGATAAAGTTGTAGTGTGTAATCATCTTTCCAATAGCATGGTACCATCGACCAATTTACAACCATCCTTTGGGAATGAAACTTCTCTCAAGAATCACACATTTTTCTAACTAAAACAATATATTTGCAATACCTGAGATGTGATGGACACCATGGAGAGTCTTGATCCTCCCATCCTAGAAACTTAGCTTCAATTTTATTTAACCCAAAATTTGTTGAGTTGATCATTTCCCACTATTATATTACCACCTTCATATTGTTCATATCCACAGAACCATTATGTGTGGGAATTCATATGTTGAGTGGATCTAGAATCGATTAATCATTCCTCATTTCATCCATGCAAAATTAAGGTTGCACTTAAGAATACATATCTATTTTCATTAATGGATCCTTTCTCACCTAAGGATGAAGCATCTAGTTGTTTTCTCTTGTCTTACTTCACTCTAAAATACTTCTTAAAATTCCATTTTATTCATGGTTCAAACATTTCTTCAAATAAAATCTATCTGATTCTTAGATCTACATCTAAAATGTGTATGCTTATCCCCTAATATTTGATTGTGTTTCTCTTACTCTCTCGCATGCACTAGATAGGCATCGCCTGATTGATGGTGTTCAACGGACTTGTGCTTAATTTATCTTAATAATAAGGCCACATATATATCATCTATGTTCAAATTAGATGAAGTGTTGTTAATAGATAATATTTGTCTATCTTGAGAATCTCGTAAAAATCACATAAGCATAATATGTATTTCTTCATCATCTATCATTATATCCATGCATAATGATTGACTAATCACAATGTTGTATGTATTTAGATTCTTTGTGACTAAGTCGCCAACATTAATTATCATTTAATATAGCTTTTTGTGTATGGATAGTATCAACCAGAGATTTATTTTGATTCAACATTCTTGACTCATCCCTTTAACTCTCCCTTATTTTTAATCAGAAAAATTTAGTAAAGAGTAATTTGATAGAGCTTCTAGATTTCCTATCAATACTTGTAATTGATATGCTAAATAATATGCAAACTTGAAAACACAAGGAGATGTGTGTACTTATCTGATTACAAATGATCGTGGGAATTTATGGGAGGATGTACTATTGAAATAGGAAGATATGGACCTAATGATGATTCATTCTAGAGACTAACTAAAAATTAAACTAGGGTATGATTGTACACTTCTGTCAGGACTGTCTATACGATCTTGACTCTTCTATACAATCTTAAACCTGCTTCGATTTAGGATTTACAAATTTCCAAGATTGTTTCCTTCCTAGAACTATTTTTCGATACCAAACCCTATTTTTTGGTCATGTTACGAAGCTCTCTGAATATTCTGAACATGATCTCAAACCCAATATGTGGATGGAAATTCATACCAAAAAAAATTAGTTGGGTTGTGGGCATCCTCGTGCACCATCAACGTTGGTGCTAATCCGAAGAGGCCTCAAACCACATTTCATTCTCCACATAGTATATGACATCTGAATGAATGCAACCATGACTTGGAAAATATCTTTGACAATGTTCAAGTTGAGTTGGCTCTTCCTAAAATACTTGGAAAAGGGATGTTTGAGTGTTTATAGATTATATGTGCTAATGTCTTAACGTGGTAGGAAGCTTCAGACTTGTAGATATTACTACCCTAATGACTATATGTGTGTTATTAAAATATTTTGGGATTCTTGGATGCCTTTTGTAAGTTTTGGAAGTGAGTGTATCAATATAGTGTCATACAATTTCTAGGTTAAAAA
Source organism: Taxus chinensis (assembly GCA_019776745.2). Lineage (NCBI taxonomy): Eukaryota > Viridiplantae > Streptophyta > Pinopsida > Cupressales > Taxaceae > Taxus > Taxus chinensis. The sequence continues at coordinate 947,253 of JAHRHJ020000122.1, read as the reverse complement.
ACGAGATAGTGTTCACTTGCTTATATAGGGTTTTCGAGATGATTTATCTAAGAAAGGTCAACCTAGAGGGATTATAAGACCCAACAAAGAATATAAAATTGAAAGCATGTTTTTAGAACATGTCAGTCTATTGGCATGTAAAATGTCAATAATCATTTTACTTGAGAAACTCAAAAAAACTTGTCTTACCTACAAAAACATTGGCCAAAATTACAAATTTTACCCCTATGAGAGTGTCAACTTGTGAACGGCTCCATGAGAGTTTTATGTGGTTTCAAATGTCTTGTGTGCAATCACGGGAAAGTACTCGGAGTCTACTTCACGTTGGTATACTTAGTGTAAGATTATGGGAAGCATTGGATATGTTTTGGGAACAAAAATGTTTCTAGCATTAGTTATGGTACAAGGTTTTTTGGTCCCGATGAGAAGATTGATCTTGTACGGAAGGATTATGGGAGCTCTAGAATGGATTCGGAAACCCTACCAGTAGTCAAATGGAAGCTCATGGAATCCCCTACATGATCCCAAGTATTGGTTTTGATTCTAGTCATTCCAATCTTTCCTGATAGCCATAAAATCGCACTGCTGCCTCCTTATGGTCATTTTGGTCATTTGTAGGTTTTGGCCTAAAACTCAAAATGGAAGCATTTTCAGTATTTGAAATTTTTGAGAGTGGATTTGTTGGGCCTTTTCGAGTCAAAATCATATATCATACCCTTATGGAACTCCAAATTTTGCTGTGGGTGTGAGAAAGTTGCTTTTTGTTCTAATTCTTCGTTAGGATGATGATGTCAACAACTTAAAGTCACTTAAGTGACTTGGGCACACTTTTAAGCTCCTCCATGCAATTGTTTTGTTTTGAATGTTATGTTTTCCACACCAAAAGTGCATGACTCTCTTCTATTGGTCCAATTTAGGTTGACCAAAAGTCAAAAGTCTTCTTCTCCTTGTTTTGACTCCCCATGCACTCCTCCAAGGCAAAAGTGCACATTTTTGAACCTCCCTATGCATAAAATCACACTTCCAAATTGCCCCATGCACTTCCAAAGTGTGCCTATCATGTGATTAGTGCACATTTCAACTGGAAGTGTAAATACACACTTTCATGAGGGAAAATGCAAAACTTGGGTGCATTTTTGGTTTTGCATGAGCAAAGTTCAATCTCCACACCTTTAAGTGATTTTTGAACTTTCTTTTCCCTCAAAAAATTCCCTATGGCAAAAGATATAAAAAGTAATGGCCAAATAGAAGAGGAACATTCATTTTTGCTCCAAAACTCCATGAAAACCAGCTCCATGACCTAGGTTTCAAAAACACGTTTTTGCTCATTCCCAATGATTCCATGGGCAAAACTCTGCCAAAATTTGACCAAATGTTCTTCTCCAAAACACCTTAAATTTGATGTAACCTTGTTTGCAGCCATGGAATGAGTTATTTTTAATCCACAAAAGAAACTTTCAGCTGGAAAAGTCATTTTATGCCCTAGTTTATCAAAAACCATTTTGCTCATTCCAAGAGATCCCAAGGGCCAAATTGCTTTGAAATTTTGAATTGAAGACTTCCCTCTCCCAAACACCTTTCATTTGAGTTCCTATCTTGATTTATGAGGTGGAGTATTCCATTTTTCATGATTATATTTCTATTGCATCCAAACTCCATTAAAATAACCATTTTTTCCCTTTTGTCACCAAAACCTCTTTGGCGTTTTTCCATTGATTTCAATGACAAAAATCTCTCAAACATGGAGCATAAATTAATTTTACATATAGATTTCATTTGAATGTATTATTTCTTGGTTTGGTTTAGTATTTCATCTATGGTGACCACATTCGTGTTTCAGTTAGAAACACCATTGAAGACCATTGAAAACATCTAAAAGGAAGAAAACCCATTCTTGCAAACTCTCCCAAGTGCCAATTCACTTCTTGGACATTCCAACTCAACTTCCTACAACAATGAAATTCAAATTCTCTAACTACGTACCTCTCCTAGTCTTGAGCTCCAAATATCCTGATCTCATGGTTTTGCTAACCTGAAGCAAAGAGCACATGGGAGATTGTTGAATGTGAAACATCTAAGTAGATCAATTGAATAATTCCATGATAGGAGACCTTTGTTCTCATTTATTCTTGATTCTCTCACCAGCCTCCATTCAAGTTGATTATCCCAATTCTCCATTGAGAAGATATAGCAACAAGTCCTCCCATTTAACAAAAGAGAAAGATCACTCAATCAGTGCTTGATTTCATCTCACAAAGAGAAGGTGTTTTTGTTTAGAGGATTGCTATATTTCATAAGTGCACTAATCTTTCCATTGATAATTCTCAAAGTCTTCTTCATGATTTCCTAATTTTGGGGCATGTGTGATACATGTGTAGGCTTCCTGATATTTAGTCAAGACAAGTATTTTTCATGTGCAGGAGATAATTTCTCATGTGGGAGGTGGCCCTGAACAATACAATGGAGAATGAAGACCTTCAAAGAAAAACCATTTCCAATTTTTCATAGCACTTGAGCAGGAGGCAAGAGATCATGTTTGTGACAGGATCTGATTTGTGTAGTCTGAGATATTCACCATTGTTTACAGAGATGAAGAGTTGAAAGAGAACTTATGAGGCATGACCAAAGATGATCATTCTAGATAATATGTGGAGCATTATTTTTAAGTCGAAGAAAATACATGTTCTGATTAGGGAAGCAGTTGAGGAAGATCCTATTCAGCTACAACATTCCTCCATGCAGTGAAGGAAGAGTAGAATTCCATCTCGGATCCCTTCACTTGAATACATCTTCTCTCTCTTCTTTTCTTTCTCTAACTTTTGTAAAAGTGACTTAAGTCACTTAGAGTTTCTATTTCTTCGTTGGGGATGCCCTTTTTCCAATTTCATCTTGTTCACTTAAGTGACTTCATATTCTTTCATTGTAAAAGTACTTTTCTCAAAATAAGGAAAAGTGTCTTATTTTTAATCAAAATATGAAAAGTCACATTGGAATGTGAAAAGGCATGTAAAAGGGTCATATATTGGAATGACTTCTTCATTCTTAAGGATCGGTATTTTCTCTCCCTAACATGTTGTATTCTTCTATTTCTCCATAATATTTTCCTCCATTCTCTCTCTTGATACTCAGTTGAACATATTGCAAGTTTTGTAAGGAAGCAAGGGCTTTGTACCTACTAAAATGAAATGAGAATCATCGGTTGAACTTTGTGTCAATTTGTGTTATTGTTTCATGTTCCTTATTTGATTACATATGTTTTCCTACTTCTTCCAATTGAGATGAAACACTATTATGAGTTATTGGTTAATTAATTATGTATTTTCTCATTATAACCCCTTCTCACTTTTCCCCTTCTTTTTCTATAATTATGATCCATAAACTACCTTCTTTTAACATTAAACAGACCCTATCTTAGTGATAATGGATGAACAAATTAACTAGGTTCATTTTATCAAGTATGTTATGAAATAAATATTCACATAATACTAAAATTGAGAGAGGAAATACAAGGAGACAATATTTTTATCCTAGAGAAACCCAATGTGGGAAAAACTCTAGCTGTGTAAATAATTCCTACCCTTTCACTATGTAAATCTATAATACAATATGAGTTCACTGTCAAAATATGAATTTCTAGAAGGATTCAAGCTCCTTCCCTTGTATTACTTGCTTAAAATCCTCAACAAGAAAGAACTCAATTGTCTATGAAAAAAACAAGAAAAAATCCATGTTCCTTATTTTCTCACACTTGATTTCACTCCCAAATCACTTGCTTAGATTTTATTACAAGCCACTGCTCTCTCAATACAATACCCAGATCCGTTTGGATCTATGCTCAATAAAATCTATAGACTTCACACCTGAACTCATACACATCTGCAATGTTACATTAAACCCCATCATATGCACAAAACCACATAATTAGATAATTACATAAGCAGTTTTACAAAACCGTGGGTATCAAAACAATGGGTGAAAACCGTCCCATAAACCTAGGTAAATCTGCATGTTAATAACTTTACATTATTAAAAAAAAATTATGTCGGCCCAAAAAATGAACTTCTCACACCATTACAGCCCTAATTGACACTGTAGGAATGCCTCTTGGCATAACTAACATACCTATCTTAGAAAACACGCTCCACAACCTAATATATACACCACAACAAAATGGTGTGGCAGAGAGGAAGAATAAACCATTATGGAAATGGAGAGAAGTATGATGAAGCCAAAGCACCTTCCAAATGACTATTAGGTAGAAGTAGTAACAAATTAAGTTTACATTATTAAACAGGTGTTCAACAAAAATTATTAGGAACATGGTTCCTCAATAAGCATGGACAAATAGGAAACAAAATGTTTCACATTTTAGAGTTTTTGGCTGTGTAGTGTATGCACATGTACCTGAAGAGCTAAGGAAAAAGTTAGATAAGAAAGGAGAAAAGTACATATTTGGTGGGTATTCAGAGAATACAAAAACATACAAATTGTAAAATCCAGTCACTAGAAAGGTTGTGATCAGCAGAGATGTACAATTTATTGAAAATGAAGCATGATATGGAAGTATTAAAAAAACAGTGAGTATAACAATAGCTATTCTGCATGATGATATGGAAGATGAAACTTTAGAGAAACAAGGTATTGTATCTTCAAATCTTGGACATGTACCACAAGTTATGGCACAAGCTACACCTCCTTCTACAACCATGAGGTCTCCAAGATTTCAATCATCTTCAGCCATGCAAGATACACCACAAAGAACACAAGAAGCAACTCCATCACCACAAAGGAGTCTACCATCAAATAATCCTGCGCAGTGGAAAACACAGAGTCTTAGTGAAATTTATAATGTTGATACAAATAATTCATTTTTAGTTTTTCCATTGTTCTCAAGCTGCAGATCCAATACACTTTGATGAGACTATTACGAATGAATTTTGGTTACAAGCCATTGATGATAAGCTAAATTCTATAGAGAAGAATCAGACATGGGAACTGATGGTTCTTCCAAGAGGAAAGGAGATGATAGGTGTCATGGGTCTACAAGAAAAAATGCAATGTTGATGGACCTTTTTCAACTCGAACCACCTTCGCACCTTTCTTGTTCCTTTGAATGTCCATTGACAAAAGCAAGGCTTGTGGTAAGGGATTTTACGCAATAATATGGAGTTGATTATAATGAAAAATTTACACCAGTAGCATGTTTAGACACAGTAAGAATAGTTTTAGCAAGTGTGCAACTTAAAACAAATGGCCTATTTATCAAATGGATGTTAAATCAACTTTTATTGATATGGTTTTTTCTTCTTAAAGAGGACAGTTTATGTGAATTATATAGAAGGCTATAAAATTGAAACAGGTCACGAAAGAAAGGTCATACATGTTGAGGAAAGTGTTTTCTCATGGTATCAAGCAAGCATCCTAGAGCATGATACATCAATTTATATTCTTATTTGATTTAGAATGGTTTTGGTAGGAGCAGAAGTGCACCTACCCTATACACCAAGATAAATGAGCAATCCATGCACTAAGATTCTAATTGAAGATTGATTAAACATAGATGATTAAAGATCACTACTGGAAAATATGGTGCAAAGCCTTTAAAATTTGCCATTTTTTATGAATTCATCTCACCATGATCATGGAAACTTGGTCTTATGCATTAATTTTTGGGCATTGAAGTTCAACAATCAGAAATTGAAGTTTTTTTTTCATAAGAAAAGTATGCAAATGTTGGGGGATGGGGAAAGATTTAACTTGTTGAATTGTATAGCCATGAGCCAACAGGAAGGGGTCAATTGTAGTAGGTTTGAAGTTGAGAAAAGATGATAACGAATCATTTGTGGATCATGCACATTGTTTAAGAGAGTTGTTTGGAAAAGTTTTATATTTTGAGCTCCCAAGGTTTGACATTATGTATCACATGAGGAACCTGTATCAAGGTTCATGGAAGGGGGGAAAATTTTCACCCATTTGTCCCCTTGAAATGGGATTTTGAGGTATGTGGGACACAAAAATCATGCCTTATTTACTCAAGTGATGACACTTGGCATACATGCGTGAGTGAGGAGAGGGGGCTCAAAAAACTAGCCAAAAGTGCTTGACAAAGGTCTCTGGGGTCATATGGTGAGTCCATGGGCCTAAGGTGAAGAAACATTTTTATGCCCCCCTTAACCCTTAGAATTGGAAGAAGACACAAAAATGTACCTCAGTTGGTGAGGACATGAGCAAGCATGTCAAGTTGGAGCGGGGCTAGAAATTTGTTGGAAAGATGCTTATCGGAGCTCCCAAGAGGTCATGTTAGGGTCCATGAGGCTTAAGGTGGGGGGAAAATTTTTGTCCCCCCTTGTCCCCTTAAGAGGGAAAACATACACAAAATTATGCCTCAGGGAGTCATGGTGACTACAAAGTGTCACTTGAAAATTTTGGCTAATCCGAAGATCAGTACCTTGTAGAAGATCTTTACAAAATATGTTAGGCTCCCAAATGAAGTTTTTAGGCATTTATTTGTTTGGGATTTTGACTGCTAATAGCATTTTGACAAGATATGGGAGGGGTATCAAGGTCATTCCCAAACCTATTGAAAAATGGGCCGAAATTAAGGACCGCCAGCTGTGCCTGCGAAGAATGAGTTGTGGCAAGCAATGCATGGGTGTTGTGAAAATTATGAGATTTCAATTTGTAGTTTTTTATGAATTCGTAGATTTCTATTTATATTTTATGTTTAGGACCTCCAATAAATCAAATAGCTCCCGAAATATTTGTTTTATGCATCCACAAGCATAGGTGCATTTTAAAGTGCAAGCTCCTTTAAATTCAAAAACCTGCTTTTGCTAGAACTGTTCAAAGTAAACCTCTAGATGGAGTTCAAAATTTCCTAAATGAATTATAGAAATGATCTTTGTATCATGAATAGAACCTCCAACTAAATTTAGACTTTAACTCGAGAAAGTATGCACCAACTTGAGAAAGGCTAATGAGATGAAGCTATGACAGTGAAGAAATTAATGAAATGATTACACACAATAGTGCATTGGTTTGGGTATTACTCAGTTTTTATTAGAAAGTTTTATTATTTACACTTTGTTGTTCATTGTTTGATACCACATAGATAGACATTCTACAAATGGGGTACACCAACACAGAGCCATGTGTGAATTTTTTATGATGGGGGACCAAAGGGAAGTCTGGTCCACAATGAAAATTTTTGTCATTCATGGTACTTATTTAGGTAGATTCTCAAGAGGGCGTTTGCTTAAGAAACACGGAAGCCCACCAGTTGGCATCTGCACATGGGGAATCATTGGATGTAGCAAAGATGATGTTTTGTGCCACATCAGAATGAGTTCCACAAAACCACATTTACAATTATCATATTGCCTTGTTGATATGGGCTTACCGGTCATCAAATTACCTCATTTATAATTTCAAACATGCATAATGAAACACATAGACATGACATTGCAGATGGAGTGAACAGACACTACTGTAAAGTGAGACTCACACCTAATAACCAAGGTGGACATTGCATGTCACGTAATACAAGCCAAAGACATGGAAAAAAGGTGGAACTTAGGTACAAGGGAGAAGTGATAATGAAGGCTAGATATTACAAGATCAACTAGTGATAGAGTTTTTTTGGAGCTTATATGTGACATATGATTTGTAAGAGATTATGAAGTTGAGTGCAATTTGAGTTGATGTTGCAAGTTGCCAAAGATAAAGTAAAGTACGAGAGAATTTGAAACCAAGCAAGATGTAAGCTAAGTTGCAAAACATATGACTATGGTGGATTTGAAATAATAAATGAAATTTAGTAGCGTGGGAGTTGAAGAAAACTTGCATAAAGAAAACTGTGCTTGTTGGTAGAGGCATGATGAGGAGGTAAAAATAATTTTTACATTAGGTGAGGAAACTTCATTTCCTCATGAGGAAAGGAATTTGTTGGATCTAACCATGGAGACACTTAGGAGGGGTCTAATTGAGATGGAAATGAGACTCTGTTAGCATTGCTCACATGGGATTAGGTAGTTGGCCCATGACATTTATGCATTTTGTCAGATTTGTGCTCAATGACAAACTATCGTTGCGATTGGTCACGATATGGCTATTGCTCAATATCAGTTGAATTCTTGTTTAAATACACCTATCGATATAACAAGACTTAAATTTCATATACCATTATTTTGTCCTTCCAAGTTACCTTTGAAAGTGGATTTAAATGTAATCTAGGAACTTATAGTTTTCTTAAGATAGAATATATGATATATATCTTGTTCATTCTTTAGAAATATTTTGTTATCTATTTTTTTGACTAATCCTATTGATTATTTGGGAAAAGATGCAAAGTCTTGTGTATGCAGGCCATAAAGGAAAGATAATGCTAGTATTGGGAAAAGTGGAATTGATCATGAATAGTACATTTAAAATCAAATATGATTTCATATTTATATTCCTCTCAAAAAATTATGAAAGTTCAAAAAAATAATCATCTCAATCTGAGATCGCATGCAAAAGTTATAGTTGTTTTAAGTTAGCTGCGGAACTTGGACAGAGTTAGTTCCGGAACTTGCAGGTTTAGTTCTAAAACTCACAGATTTAGTTCCAGAACTTGTATCAATTGAAAGACAGTTTAGTTCTAGAACATTCAATTCGTGGAAAACAGATTTAGTTCCCAGGAACTTGCAGATTTAGTTCCAGAACTTGCATAAAAGGAATGACAAGTTTAGTTCCGGAACTTGCATTTTAGTTTCAGGAATGACATTTTTGAGGATTGTGAAAATCAGAGATTCCAATGGGAAATATGAGAGAGATTTTTTGTTCATAGAAATGTGTTTAACAAAAACCTCATTTATATTTGCTACAGGTTTTACCAATGAAGAGAGATCTAACTTTTAGTGAGCTTGTAATCCAAGGAAAAAGTGTATCAGACGAGCACTTAAAGTTCCACAAACAGAAAAAATTCAAATGGAAAATATGAGAGAGGTTTTTGTTCATAGAAATGTGTTTAACAAAAACCTCATTCATATTTGCTACAGGTTTTACCAATAAAGAGAGATCTAACTTTTAGTGAGTTGCAGTCTGAGGAAAAGTGTATCAGACGAGCACTAAAAGTTCCATAAACAGAAACAAAAAAGCCAAATGGAAAATATGAGAGAGGTTTTTGTTCATAGCAAATGTGTTTTTAACAAAAAAAATCATTCATATTTGCTACAGGTTTACCAATGAAGAGATATCTAACTTTTAGTGAGCTGCAGTCCGAGGAAAAGTGTATCAGACGAGCACTAAAAGTTCCATAAAAGAAATAACAAATTCAAATGGAAAATCTGAGAGAGGTTTTTGTTTATAGAAATGTGTTTTAAAAAAAATCATTCAGATTTACTACAATGTTTTATGAATAAAGATAGATCTAACTTTTAGTTAGCTGCAGTTGAGGAAAAGTGTATCAGAAGAGCAAATCTAAAAGTTCCATAAATAGAAATTTGAGAAAATCAAATGGAAAATATGAGAGAGGTTTTTGTTCATAGAAATGTGTTTAACAAAAAAATCATTTATATTTGCTACAGGTTTTACCAATGAAGATAAATCTAACTTTTAGTGAACTGAAATAGTCTGAGGAAAAAACGTATCAAACAAGCATCAAAAGTTCCACAGTCAAAAACAACAAAGTCAAATGGAAAATCCGAGAAAGGTATTTGGTCAAAATCATATTTTGAGGAAAATCCTCCTTCCAATAATGTAGAAGAATAAAATCATTATGATTCTTGTTACCAAAAAGCAAGGAGAAGATTTGGGAGCAAATCTTCCTAAAATAAGCAAGATAAGATTTGACTTCAATAATATATCTCTCTCCATATTTTGTGGAGATGGAGATCTTAGTTGTTAGGATTGGAATAAAGATAAGATCATATTGTATTTCCTAAAATAAGGATTTGGTTGGATGCATGAATTATAAATGCAACCTTCCACACTGAGATATGTAATTTTCTTTCTCCCAAGAAATAAAGATCTGTTCTTTCCTCTCAAATATTATGTAGTTTTAAAATTGGAAGTATGATTTAAATCCTCTTCCAAGGAATGAGTTGGCCACTCATTTCAAAGGAAGATGGATCTGTGTATTTATGTTTATGTTTATTCATTTGTCTGTAATTCATTTTGTTGTATTGTTTTTATGTGCCATTGTGAAAATTTAGTCTGTTGTGAACCTGCAGGTGTTTCGTTTAATTATGTTTATTTCCAATTCAAGAAATTTCAATTTATGCAAGTGTGTTTTAAATTTATTGAAGTTTGATTTCCTTCAAAGTGTGACTTAATTTCTGCAAGTTATGATTTCCTTGATGCAAGTGTGATTTATTTTATAAGTGTGCTTTAAATTTCTGCAAGTGTGATTTATTTTATGCAAGTTTGGTTTGTGTTTAAATAGAGTTACTTTCCAAGATCTTCTTCTCTTAATGCATACATTCAGACACCAGCCCTTGGATTGACATTATTAATGGCGAGGATTGACGACCCTCATCAATAAATGATCTGACATTATTTGTTGAGTTGTGGAGCTCAATTACTTCAGTTTAGCATGCAATGGAAACTTGTTGGAAAATACAATAACCGTCATTGGTTAAGGGGGAACTCATAATCACCCAGACTACTCAATATGAATCAAGTCAGGTAAAATCCACTGGCATCGGTCAGGAAAAGGAGGAACTTCGGTTTTGGTTAGGGCTAACCGACGTCGGTTACCTGTGTGAGGATGTTTTAATTAACTCTCAGGAATTAGATCTATTTTTAGCATTAAAGTATATCTATTGATTGTAATTACATGGCTAAGTTCCCTAAGTCTATAAACATGCTATATATAAGCATAAAAGCTAGGGTTTAGAGGTAAGATATGATTAACAAGAATTAAAAGAACTTGCAAAAATTTGTGAGAGAGAGAATTCTTGGTGATGAAGAAAATCTTGAGAGAAAGAAAGTACTGTACATCTGAGAGGTGTGGAAGATTGTAAATCTTCATTGTATATCTTGTCAAAGCTTTAATAATAGATTGGCTTGTTTCTTGGTGGACGTAGCCCACACTGGGTGAACTATGTTAAATCTGGTGTTGATTTATGTCTCTTGGTTTGTATATTTCTTCTGGTAGAATATCCACTTTTATTTGCATGTATGCTTAGATCCGATATATTATCTATACAACCGGTGTGCTAACCCCAACAAAAGTGGTATCAGAGCTTTTATTTGAGGGTTTTGTGTGTTGACAGATTTAATCACTCATAGAGGGTTTTCTGATTGAGTGGGAGCTACAACAATGGCAGAAGAAAACAAATACAAGGTAGAGAAGTTTGACGGTTGAAATTATCAATTATGGAAGATGCAGATTGAGGATTATTTGTATCAAAGAGATTTGTATTTACCATTGGATGAAAATTCTAGACCTACAAAGATGACTGATGAAGAATGGAAGATTTGGATTCTTGATAGAAAGGCTTTGGGATCTATAAGATTGAGCCTGACAGCATCCGTGGCTTCCAATATTATAGAAGTGCTTTCTATGGTAGAGTTAATGAAATCTCTTGCTAATTTATATGAAAAACCTAGTGCTTCAAATAAATTTTATTTGATGAAGAAATTATTTAGTTCTAAGATGCATGAAGGTGGATCTGCATCTAGTCAGGCACTTTGAATGATTTCTGATCTATTGTAAATCAGTTAAAATCGATTGTATATACCATTTGATGATGAAGTAAAAGCACTTTTATTCTTATGTTCTTTGCCTGATAGTTGGGATAACTTGGTAATGGCTGTTAGTAATACAACATCTGCTAATAATATTTTGAAGTTTGATGATGTGGTTAGTATAATCTTGAATGAATAAATTCACAGGAAGAGTACAAAGGAATCATCATTTGGAAATGCTTTGAATGTAGAAAGCAGGGACAGGCAGAAGGAGAGATCCAAGAGTAAGAGTAATGGGAAATCAAAGTCAAGGATAGCCCTAGATCTAAATCCAAAAGTAAGGGAATTACTTGTTGGAAATGTGGAAAGAAAGGACATGCAAATGAAAGATTGTTGGTCAAAGGATAAAGAGAACCAACAACCAGACAAAGGTAAAGAAGATCAAATTTGTTGCATCAGAGGTAATGCAAGATGCTCTTATTCTTTCTTTAGATAATAGAATTGAATCATGAGTTTTAGATTTAGGAGCTTCTTTCCATGCAACCCCTTGAAGGGTTATTTCAGAAATTATGTCCAGGAAATTTTGGGTATGTTTATTCATGATGAACCTTGCAGTATTACTTGGATATTAAAATTGATTCAAAATAATTGGAGTGTACAGGTTCCTTTTAATAACAATGATCAATTGTAATTTCTTTGGGTGGAATAAACTTGGAATGATGAAACAGACCTGTGCGACTGTCATCAGTTTGACATTACAGCTGCCAAAATAGTTAACATATGATTTACTGGCATATAAGGAAGGAGGAACCTGACATCAAGGCATAACCATTGATCTTAGGTTAAGATTTTTTTATGGAATTAGATCTATTTTTAGTATTAATAAATCTATTGATTGTAATTACATGGCTAAGTGCCCTAAGTTTGTATACATACATATAAGCATGAAATCTAGGGTTTAGAAGTAAGAATTAAGAAGAACTTCTGATTATTGTGAGAATAATTGTGAGAGAGAGAATTCTTGAGAAGAAGACAGCTTGAGAGAAAGAAAGTACTGTACATCTGAGAGGTGTGGAAGATTGTAAATCTTCATTGTATATCTTGTGAAAGCTTTGGATAATAGATTGGTTGTTTCTTGGTGGATGTAGCCCACACTGGGTGAACCACGTTAAATCTGGTGTTGATTTATATCTCTTGTTTTGTATATTTATTTCTGGTAGAATATCTACCTTTTATTTGCATGTATGTTTAGATCTGATATATTATCTGTACAACCTTGTGCTAACCCCAACAAATGGTATCAGAGCTTTGTTTGAGGGTTTTGTGTGTTGACAGGATTTACTCACAGAGGTTTGTTTGATTGAGTGAGAGCTACAACAATGGCAGAAGAAAAAAAATACAAGGTAGAGAAATTTGATGGCTCAAATTATCAATTATGGAAGATGCAGATTGAGGATTATCTGTATCAAAGAGATTTGTATTTACCGTTGGATGAGAATTCTAGACCTACGAAGATGACTGATGAAGAATGGAATATTCTTGACAGAAAGACTTTGGGATTTATAAGATTGAGCTTAGCAGTATATGTGGCTTCTAATATTACAGAAGCGACTTCTACGGTAGAGTTAATGAAATCTCTTGCTAATTTATATGAAAAACCTAGTGCTTCAAATAAAGTTTATTTGATGAAGAAACTATTTAGTTCTAAGATGCATGAAGGTGGATCTACATCTAGTCATTTGAATGATTTCCGATCTATTGTAAATCAGTTAAAATCGGTTGATATTCCATTTGATGATGAAGTGAAAAGCACTTTTATTCTTATGTTCTTTTCCTGATAGTTGGGATAACTTGGTAATGGTTGTTAGTAATACATCATCTGCTAATAATATTTTGAAGTTTGATGATGTGGTTAGTATAATCTTGAATGAAGAAATTCACAGGAAGAGTACAGAGGAATCATCATCTGGAAATGCTTTGAATGTAGAAAGTAGGGGCAGGCAGAAGGAGAGATCCAAGAGTAAGAGTAATGGGAAATCAAAGTCAAGGGATAGCATATCTAAATCCAGAGGTAAGGGAATTACTTGTTGGAAATGTGGAAAGAAAGGACATGCAAAGAAAGACTCTTCTGATTGTTGGTCAAAGGATAAAGAGAACCAACAACCAGACAAAAGGTAAAGAAGAAAATCTTGCTGCATCAGAGGTAATGCAAGATGCTCTTATTCTTTCTTTAGATAGTAGAATTGAATCATGGGTTTTAGATTAAGGAGCTTCTTTCCATGCAACCCCTAATAAGGGTTATTTCAGAAATTATGTCCAGGGAAATTTTGGGCATGTTTGTTTGGGTGATGATGAACCTTGCAGTATTACTGGTAAAGGGGAAGTTCATCTAAAATTGCAGAATGGAAATACATGGGTATTGAAAGATGTGAGGCATGTGCCAAGCCTCAAGAGGAATCTTATTTCTGCAGGGCAACTAGGTGAATCTGGTTGCATGGTTACTTTTACAGGAGACTCTTGGAAAGTCACCAAGGGTGCTTTTTTGTGGCAAGAGGTAAGAAGGTAGGAACGTTATATTTATCTACCTGTGTTACTGATTCCTTTTCTGCATTATCTACTTCAGATTCAGATGCATGCATGTGGCATAATCGGTTGGGCCATATGAGTCAAAAAGGAATGCAGATCTTAAAGGCTAAGGGTAAGTTATCAGATTTGAAAGATTTAGATCTTGATTTCTGTGAGCATTGTATCTTTGGAAAGAAAAAGAGAGTGAGATTTCTCAAAGTTGGGGCAACTAAGAAGGAGCAAAAATTGGAGCTTGTACACTCAGATGTGTGGGGACCAGCTCAGGTAGCTTCTCATGGAGGATCCCAGTATTATGTTACTTTCATTGATGATGCTACAAGAAAGGTATGGGTTTATTGTATTAAACATAAATATGATGTTTTTGAGACTTTTAAAAGATGGAAAGCCCTTGTTGAGAATGAATCAAATTCTAAGTTAAAGTGCCTTAGATCTGACAATGGTGGTGAATACTGTAGCAAGGATTTCAATGATTATTGTTCAGTGAATGGGATACATAGAGAAAGAATGGTTCCAAGAACACCACAAGAGAATGGTGTTGTAGAAAGAATGAACAGGACAATCATGGAACGTGCTAGAAGTATGAGGATACATTCTAGATTGCCCTTACAGTTTTGGGCAGAAGCAGTTGATACAACGGTTTATTTGATTAACCGTGGGCCTTCAAGTTCACTAGATGGAGGAATACCAGAGGAAGCTTGGACCAGAAAAGAGGTAGATCTTTCTTTTCTTAAAGTTTTTGGTTCAGAAGCTTTTGTGCATGTTGATAAGGAAAATAGGAAAAAGTTGGATGCAAAATCCAAGAGATGCACTTTCATTGGTTATGGATCTGGTGATTTCAGATTCCATTTTTGGGATTTAGAGAATTCTAAAATTATTAGGAGTCATGATGTTGAATGGAATGAAAAGAGAATGTACAAGGATCAAATTTTGGTACCCAAGGATGAACTGGTTGAGAAGTTTGTGAATGAAAATGAACTCTCAGATTTAAAAGTAATACCTACAGGGTTACACAGTAACCAGTGTCGGTTTACCCCTGACCGACATCAGTCAGCAGAACCGGTATCGGTTACAGAAGATCCAAACCGACATCGGTTAGTAGAACCGACGTCGGTTACAGGTGACCGACATCGGTCACTATCAAATTTGGATACAAATGTCTAGGAGGTCCAGATTGAGCCTCTGGTACCCCAAACTCCTGTGAGAAGGTCACAAAGGGTAAGTAAACCTCCAGAAAGATTTACACCTTCTCTATTTTATTTATTATTGACTGATAATGGTGAACCAGAGAGTTTTGAAGAAGCAATGTAGGATAAGACCCATGTCCAGTGGGAGCATGACATGGATGAGGAGATGGACTCCTTGGAACAGAACCAGACTTGGGATTTGGTTAAGTTGCCAGCAGGTAAGAGAACATTGCAGAACAAGTGGGTTTACAGGATCAAGGAAGAAGAGGGTGGACAAAAAAGGTACAAGGCAAGGCTTGTAGTAAAGGGATTTACACAGAAAGTAGGTATTGACTTTGGTGAAATATTTTCTCCTGTTGTTAAGATGACTTTCTATTCGTACTGTATTGAGTTTAGTTGCAGTAGAAGATTTGCATTTAGAGCAACTAGATGTGAAGATGGATTTCCTTCATGGTGATTTGGATGACATTTTCGGCCGAACCACCCGAGTCGCGTACTTCAGAAACTTTTTGTCCCAAATGTCCCAAGTCAAATGTGAAAGTTGTTCCATTTTCGGCCGATTCACCCGAACCGCGTACTTCGGAACTTTTTGTCCCAAATGTCCCAAGTTCAAATGGGCCTTTTGTTCCATTTTCGGCCGAAACACCCGAACCGCGTACTTCGCTCTTTCATGTCCCAAATGTCCCAAATTCAAAAGTGCAAGTTGTTCCATTTTCGGCCTATTCGCCCGAACCGCGTACTTCACGCGTTTTCGTCCCAAATGTCCCAAAATGCATTTGTGCGTCTTCTCCCTATTTCGCCCGAATCGGCCGAGCCGCGTGTTTCGCGCATTCGCGTCTCACATGTCCCAAGCGAACCAAATGCCATTCATACTTAGTTTTTCCTGCTCTACCCGAATATGCTATTTTTCAAACTGATAGATATGAATTTAATGCGCATTGATCACCTTTCTCTCTCCTCAATGGTTATATAAAGCCACCTTTGCAATTCTTACATTGTTTCCATGTAACCTTTTGCAATGAAATAATCTTCTGGCAAATTCCTGCTACAGCGATAATCTATCAAAATTCAAAGTCCTGGAGGAGGCTTTGGGAGAACTAAAGAACAGTTGGCAAAGGGCGAAGCTTTCAAGACACTGGTTATCTCAGCTTTCAAGGATATTCACTGTCATCTTCAGGATGAAGACTTCTGGTGTGTCCCTTTCCTTGCTCAAAGCTCAATTCAGAGCTTATGTCAAAGATAATCTATTCAAGGAAAGCTCAATCTCCAAAGAGAAAATGAAGGAAATTTTCTCTCTTCAATCTGCCATTGGAGAAGCAAACAAATATTATCATACTCATGTCGAGTTTGATAAAGAGATGGAGAAATGTCTTGGATTTTGGATGCAGTCTACGGCCAACACGTCAGTCCCTCGTGGCAGAGACATAGCTGAGGCGTTAAAGAAATTCAGGCAGCGGATTCTGAAGTCAGTGGGTCCCTCTCAGTGACTGGCCACCTGTCTTCTTCTCCTTGTTCTTTTCTCTTCTTCCCTTTCTTTTTCCGTTTTCTTTGTAAGAAGTTAAGGTATTGCGATTGGCGGTCCTTAACTGTTCTTGGTTAAAGAAGCGGTTACGAAGAGTAACTGATTTGTAAGCTATATAATGGCCTTCCTTACACCATTCTGGAAGAGGAGAAGAACTTGGCATATTTTCTAAAAGTGTAAATAGATTATAAAGAAATCAATACAGAAGGACTTTTCCATTCTTTGTCTATCTGATCTCTGTTATTCCTAAGCTTTCATTTATTTTCTTTGTGAAGATCATTTGTCTCAAGTTCGTTAGTCTTACCGATTGCATACTCTTCAACTTTGCAAGCACGGTGATCTTGTATAACCAAGAAGGAACTTTGTGTCCTTGATTAATGAATCTGTGTTATGTTAAGAAACTTTGTGTTCTAAGCAGATGTTATTTACAGAACTTTGTGTCTTTAAATTCCATCTTATTTATTCGATACAAATGATCTTGTTTCAATTCACTGTGACTTTCGCATACATAAAGAATTACTCTGATATCTATAATTCTGCATGTTGCCTTTCTGCTCTTTCCCGTACTCTCATTTCCTCAGTCCTTTTGTAATTGATGATCTTCATAGAAAACACTTTCGTAATATCCAAGTTTAACCAACAAATCATGTCTTGTACATTTGTAAATAAGTTCGTTTCTGAATAAGGGAACCTCTCCCATTAAAGAGGAGGGACTTCTTGTCCCCTGACTGTTGCTCTTCTTAAAAGTCCTATTTGACGACCAACAGTTTTTGGCGACTCCGCTGGGGAAAATCATATTCCAGTTCTGTAATTTTTCGATCATCCTTTGATCTGGCGACTCCGCGTTTTACTCGAGGGAGGAGGGCCCTTGGTATTGAAGATTCTCAGTTTCAGCTTTTGGAGCAGCAGGGTTTTCCTTTTCCTTCAACAAGAAATAGAAGGACTCGTTCGACAAGCACTCCACCTGCTCAAGACAGAATTCCTACGGGTGGTATTCCTTCAGAGCCAGCTAGCCCTAATCTTCAAGCTTTGATTCTTGCTGGTGTTGCAGTCCCTCTCCAAGCCGTTTTTCCAAGAATGGCGGCGCCATTACCATGGGGTCATCGTGTCGGGCCCCTGGCCCTTACTCAGCCTTTGCATGAGTTACCCAGAGGTAACCGGAAGAACTTTCATAAATTCAAAGGTGATGGCAAAGTGCATCCTGATGAACACATCGCAGCCTTCATTGTTGCATGTGGAGTTCTGGGAGTCGAATATGAAGATGTCTCTGTAAGGCTGTTCGTCGAGACGTTACAAGATAATGCTGCTGATTGGTTCTACCACCTTCCGGCTGGCGCTATCACCGACTGGGACACAATGAGAACTCAGTTCGAAAACCATTTCAAGCCGGCAGAAGATGTACATGCCTTGCTAGCCCAAATCTCTCAGATAAAGAAAGATTCACAAGAGCCCATGAGAGAATTTGTGGCCCGGTTCAACAAATTGATCAATAAAATTCCGCAGCCTACCCGACCTGTTGATCAAATTCAAAAATGTTTCTTCCTAAATGCTCAATCGCCCAAAGTTAGTTATGCACTAAGAAGGGCTAATCTCGCAACATTGGTCGAGGATCAAACTCTCGCTGTTAGTATCGAGGATGACTTGATCATGTCAGGGAAGTTGAGAAGAGACCCTCCCAAATCTAAGTCTGCTGCTTCTTCCTCTTCCACCCCTGGACCTAATACTGATCCATTAGTTCAGAAACTTGCAAATGATCTTATTGCTATAAAGAAACAATTGGCTCAGCACGCTCCTTATGCAGACGTTCCAAGGAGAAATTTTCAGCCCAGAAATCGTTTGCCTGCTTCTCAAACAAGATTAGCACTTGAAGGACCTCCTGTTAAAGTCCCTGTCAATGCGACCTGTGAGGTGGAAGAACCAGATGACGATGAAGATAACGAAGCTTGCGAAGAGTTTGCGAGAGAAGTTGATGACGAAGCAGACGAACTTGAGGGATCTCGAGTAAATTTCTTCACCACTGAGGGCATTGATGATGGAGATGACTATGATGAAGTAGTAGCGGACATGAATAGCGAATCATTCGCTGTCATGACTCGAGAGCAGACAAGTCAGAGGGAGAAAGTGACACAGCCTATCAAGAAATCTAAGGAGCAGTCGACAACTATTCCCGTGATTGCAAAAAGAGGATCTCCT
This sequence comes from Taxus chinensis, assembly GCA_019776745.2. Classification (NCBI taxonomy): domain Eukaryota; kingdom Viridiplantae; phylum Streptophyta; class Pinopsida; order Cupressales; family Taxaceae; genus Taxus; species Taxus chinensis. Next base: position 928,098 of record JAHRHJ020000122.1, on the reverse strand, counting down.
ATCCCTACTTCGTCTACACCAAAGGTGAGTCCTATCAATCCTGCTACCAAAGTTGCTTCTTCTTTTTCTCCTAAAGTTGATAAGCCTAGAATTTCAAGTGATGATGGCCCGTCCACTTCTGGGTCTTTTGATATTGTTGATCACCTGAAAAAGACCAAGGTCCAAATCTCAGAAGCTGAGTATTATCAAACCCATCCCAAAGCTTTTGCCAAAATGATTCAATTTGTTAATTCCCATTCCAAGACCACCTCTAAAGGCCTTTTGCCCACTCCTCCTTCTGCACCACAGCCTAGTCTGGTAGCTGCTGTCACCTCGCCTAGTGACAAAATCAAGCCTTTTTATGTAACACTTCTTATAGCTGGTCATAGGCTCAGTAATTGTGTCATAGATTCCGGAGCCTCAGATAATGTGATGCCTGCTAAAGTAGCTCATGCTTTAGGCCTGACCCTCACACGCACTTATGGATCTTGTTACTCCATGGAGAGTAAAGAAGTGCCCCTGGTCGGGAGAATTAAAGATGCACAAGTAGCTTTTGCTGCTTTGCCCGAGAAGAAAGTGTTGGCTACCATCTTAGTGGTAGATATTCCCCCTTCATACGGGATGTTGCTAAGTAGGAACTTCTGTAAGGACGTGGGTGGGGAAATCCAAATGGACTGGTCACATGCACTCGTGCCTGTCAATGGACAAATGAAGAAGTTGCTGCCTGAGAAGCAGTCTGAGTATATTGTGCAGAAAACGGATGATCCTAGAGCACAAATACTCTACGAGGATATGGGGCATGGTAACTACATGATTATGTCCCCTGATGAAATCCAACCCCCCAAAGTGTCTCCTAAAGATCCTAATGGGGTTTGGATTTTAGAGTTTGATGGCAGTTGTTCCTCAGCTGGTTCCGGAGCCGGTGTCCTGCTAGTGTCACCTGAAGGAAGCCTACACCCCTTTTCATTTAAGTTGCAGTTCGAGAATACTAATAACACAGCAGAGTATGAGGCTCTCATTCTCAGATTGCAAGTGGCCAAAGAACAAGGTGTAAAGAATCTTCTGGCTCGTGGTGATGCAGAATTGATTGTAAAGCAGGTCAGAAACCTTTTTCAAGTAAAAAATGGAAGGCTGAAACATTACCGGAATCAGGTTTGGGATTCCATTGAATTCCTTGATGCTTTCTCTATCGAAGCAGTACCTAGGGAAAAGAACAGCAGGGCTGATTCACTAGCTGTCTCAGGGTCGCTACTGATTCCTCATCCTGATTTCTCTCAAGATAAGTTCACCATTGAGATGATCCATCGACCCAGTGTACCTGATAACACCAATAACTGGCAAGTTTTCAATGATGATCAGCATTTGCTTTCCTTCCTGGAACTCAAGGGTAATTTCGAACAGCTGTATTTTGAGGGAAGTGACAACCTACCTCGTGAGAGTGTGCCCTTTGACAAAGCAGTCACCCAAGGGGAAGAAACAGGTCAGGAAGGGTGCATTAAACTCAAAGGGAATAAGATTCCTAAAGGATTGGTAAGTTTAGAGGAACTGTTTGATAAACATGACAGGTATGTGAAATCTAGAGCTTCTACTGGACCTCAGCAATCAGCTGAGTATGACAAAATCAATATTGGGAGTTCTAATGACCCTAAGCTAGTGAATATTGGAAAATGTTGCATAGTAGATGAGAGGAAGAAAAGCAATTGATCTTCTAAGGAGGTATAAGGATGTTCTTGCTTATTCTTATGAAGATTTGAAAGCTTTCAAACCAAAAGATATGCAGCACTCGATTCCTCTCAAACCAGGAATTAAACCTTTTAAGCAGAAACAGAGGCAGTATAATCCCAAAATAGCTGACACCATCTTTCAGGAAATTCAGAAGTTGTTGAAGGCTAAAATCATTTTTCCCATTCACCATTCAACATGGATTGCAAATATTGTGCCTGTTAGGAAGAAAAATGGTGAGATCCGCATCTGTGTTGATTTCAGGAACCTGAATCAGGCGTCTTTGAAAGATAATTATCCTTTGCCTATGATGGATCAGGTCTTGCAAGCAGTTACAGGGTCTGAAATGTTATCCATGCTCGATGGATTCTCGGGATACAATCAGGTAGAGGTTGATACTGCAGATCAACACAAGACAGCTTTCACTACTCCTTGGGGTACCTTTGCTTACAAGAGGATGCCTTTTGGGCTCATTAATGCTGGTGCCACTTTTCAGAGAGCCATGGATCTGGCTTTTGGAAGCTTGAAAGGGAAGTGTATTGTCATATATCTTGATGACCTGACAGTGTTTTCCAAGACAAGAGCGGATCATTTTGATCACCTAGAGACAGTTCTGCTGAGATGCAGAGAGCATGGGATCTCTCTGAACCCTAAAAAATCTGTCTTTTGTGTCACTGAGGGAAAGTTATTAGGGCACATCGTTTCCAAGGATGGTATTAAGATTGATCCTGAACGAGTTCAAGCCATCCAACAAATTCCTCTCCCAACCAGCAAAAAGGGCGTGCACTCCTTCTTTGGTAAGATAAATTTCTTGAGAAGATTCATCCCTGATTTTGCAGAGTTAACTTTGAATATTTCTCAGATGATGAAAGGGAAGCAAACATTTGGTTGGTCTTCTGAAGGAAAGGAATCCTTTGAAGGTATCAAGAGAGCTATTGCTAAAACTCCTGTTTTAGCCTGTCCTGATTTCAGCAAAGATTTCATCATCTATTGCTATGCTACAGATAATACCTTGGCTGCTGTCTTAACTCAAGAAGACTCTAATGAGCATGAACTCCCAATTGCGTTCATGAGCTATATTCTGAAAGATCATGAGTTGAAATACACCATGATGGAGAAGCATGCTTTTGCAGTGGTCAAAGCTGTTAAGCAGTTTCATTTTTATATCCTCAACTCTCACTCCATGGTGCTGGTTCCAGATACAACTGTTAAGTCAATTCTCACACAACAAGAATTTGGATCCAAGAGAGGGAACTGGGTTGCTAAGGTCCAAGAGTATGACATTGACATCAAACCGACCAAGCTGGTTCGTGGAAAAGGCCTTTGTGAGCTCATTGCTGAAGGAGCTAAACATGAGTTGCTGGAGGAGAAAGTTGACATTCCTACCGTTCTGTTCCTTAGCTCAGTTGATGAATGGTATGCTGACATCACCCATTTTCTCACCTATGGGGAATGCCCCTCTCATTTAACTGCCAAAGAAAAGAGGACTGTTAAATTGAGGTCAGTGCAATATGTATTGTGGGAAAATGCTTTGTTCAAGCGTGGGTTAGATGGGAGATTTTTGAAGTGTGTGGACAAGGAACAACAGAGAAAGTTGCTCTCAGCTTTTCATGATCAGGCATGTGGAGGGCACTATTCATCAATGGTTACAGCTCATAAGATACTCCGTGGAGGATACTACTGGCCTTCCTTGTTCAGAGATGCATCCAAGTGGGTGGATAAATGTGAGGCTTGTCAGACTTTTGTGGGAAGACCTAAATTGGCTTCTTTGCCTCTCAAGCCAGTTGTGATTGAGGAACCATTTCAACAGTGGGGTTTGGACTTCATTGGTACACTTAATCCTGCTTCTAGTGCTGGTCACACTCATGTACTAACTGCCACTGGACTACTTCACCAAATGGGTGGAAGCTATTCCAGTCAAGAGCACTACTTCTGAAGTGGTATGCAGCTTCATCAAAGAGAACATCTTGGTAAGGTATGGTGTACCTAACAAGATTGTAACAGATAATGCTTCGAATTTCTCTTCAACTGAGATAATGGACTTCTGCTATGGGTATGGCATTTCTTTGGCTCACTCTTCAGATTACTACCCTCAGGGAAATGGGCAAGCAGAATCCACTAACAAAAATCTGGTGACTATTATAAGGAAGTTAGTCAATGAGTCTCAACGAAACTGGCACAAGAAGCTCTATGATGCTCTTTGGGCAGACAGGATTACACCAAAGAGAGCTATTGGAATGTCTCCTTTTCAAGTGGTATATGGAGTAGAAGCTCAATTGCCAGTGACAGTGGAACTGCCAGCCTTGCACCTAATGAAGGCCATTGAAGATACTAGTTTCAGAGATGCTTTGGACAAGAGAATTATGTACCTGCACAAACTGAATGAGGACAGATTGATGGTTGCTGATAGGATATCTATTCACCAGCAGAAGGTAAAGGTCCTGTTTGACAAGAAAGCTAGGTTCAGAGATTTCCAAGTTGGAGACACCGTGCTGTTATGGGACAAAAGACATGAACCTCGTGGCAGCCATGGAAAGTTTGATTCCCTGTGGCTCGGACCTTTCAAGATCAGACACTTTGCTGGTGAGAATTCCTTTTATCTTGATTACATGGATGGTTCTTCTCTCCCACTTCCTTATAGTGGGCAGTATCTCAAGTTGTTCAAGTCCTAGGTGATTAGGGGGTCCCTTGTATATTCTGTACAGTGTTTTTGTTTTTCTTTCCTTTTTGTTTTGGTGTGTTGCCCTCTGTATTGGTCTGTTTTTGACTCCGTTGCCCAATGGATAAGGTACTGGTCTGCTTCCCCAAGTTTGTCTAAGTTCTTTCCTTGTCTCATTCCTTAAATTTAGGCCAAGTCATCCCCAGAAGGAGCCAGCTGTTGTCCACTCAAAATTCCCTGCTCTGATGAAAGTAAAAATTTCAAAATTTTGAGTTTAAGTGTTTTTCTCTGAAGTACCTAAGTCGTGAAATTGAGAAAATCTGCATTTTTGGGTCATTTTGTGTGTATTTTTCGGGCCTGTCGGAACTTTTTGTCCCGCGTGTCCCAAGTTCCGAAGTGCGTTCTGTTCCCCGATCGGCCGAAATCCCTGAAATTGTTCCATTTTCGGGCCCGTCGGAACTTTTCGTCCCAAGTGTCCCAAATGGAATTGTGCAATTCGTTCCATTTTCGGCCGAAACTCCCGAACCGCGTACTTCAGAACTTTTCGTTCCGCATTTTCATCCCAAAGTCCCAAACTTCTTCAGACCTATTGTAACATTTTCGCCGGAACCACCCGAGTCGCATACTTCAGAGCTTCTTGTCCCAAAATGTCCCAAAAAAAGTGAAAGTTGTTCCATTTTCAGCCAATTCACCCGAACCACGTACTCCGGAACTTTTCGTCCCAAATGTCCCAAGTTCAAACGGGCCTTTTGTTCCAATTTCGGTCGAAATGCCTGAATCGCGCACTTCACGCATTCATCGTCCCGCGTGTCCCAAAATGACATTTGTGCGTCTTCTCCCCGCCTCGCCCGAATCTGGCCAAGCCGCGTGTTTCGCGCATCCGCATCTCACATGTCCCTAAGTGAACCAAATGCCATTCATACTTAGTTTTTCCCGCTCTACCCGAATATGCTATTTTATTCAAACTGATAGATATGAATGTAAATGCACATTGATCTCCCTTCTCTCTCCTTCAACGGCTATATAACGAGCATTTCCACCTTTGCATTTCTTACATTGTACTTCCATGCTATACCCTTGCTCGAACCCTTGCAATTTGAAAACCTACGCATGTATCCCCTCCCTCTGTAATTCCTTTCTAAGTTTAGGTTGTGGCTCTAAGACTATCAATATCATGGATAAAGAGCTCAAACTCTGGAGCAGTTGCATAGTAGACCTCCGACTCATGGGACAAGCAGATGAGAACTTTTTGTTGGCAAGTAAATTCTTTGATGATGCAAAGGATAATCTATCGAAGTCCTGGGTCTACAGCATGGAGTGGAAGATCAGAGTCTTGGAGGAGGCTTTCGGAGAACTAAAGAACAGTTGGCAGAAAGGCGAAGCTTTCAAGACACTGGTTATATCTACTTTTCAAGGATATTCATTGTCATCTTCAAGGATGAAGACTTCTGGTACTGTCCCTTTCCTTGCAAGAAATTAAAGCTCAATTCAGAGCTTATGTCAAAGATAACTTATTCAAGGAAAGCTTCAATCTCCAAAGAGAAAATGAAGGAAATCTGCTCTCTTCAATCTGCCATTGGAGAAGCAAATAAAGATTATCATACTCATGTCGAGTTTGATAAAGAGATGGAGAAATGTCTTGGATTCTGGACGCAGTCAACGGCCAACACGTCAGTCCCTCGTGGCAGAGACATAGCTGAGGCGTTAGAGAAATTCAGGCAGCGGATTCTGAAGTCGGTGGGTCCCTCTCAGTGACTGGCCACCTGTCTTCTTCTCCTTGTTCTTTTCTCTTCTTTCCCTTTCTTTTTCCATTTTCTTTGTAAGAAGTTAAGGTATTGCGATTGGTGGTCCTTAACTGTTCTTGGTTAAAGAAGCGGTTACGAAGAGTAACTGATTTATAAGCTATATAATGGCCTTCCTTACGCCATTCTGAGGGAGGAAGAACTTGGCATATATTCTGAAAATTGTAAATAGATTATAAAGAAATCAATACAGAAGGACTTTTCCATTCTTTGTCTATCTGATCTCTGTTATTCCTAAGCTTTCATTTATTTTCTTTGTGAAGCTTATTTGTCTCAAATTCATTAGTCTTACCGATTGCATACTCTTCAACTTTGCAAGCACGGTGATCTTGTATAACCAAGAAGGAACTTTGTTTCCTTGATTAATGAATCTGTGTTATGTTAAGAAACTTTGTGTTCTAAGCAGATGTTATTTACAGAACTTTGTGTCTTTAAATTCCATCTTATTTATTTGATACAAATGATCTTGTTTCAATTCACTGTGACTTTCGCATACATAAAGAATTACTCAGATATCTATAATTCTGCATGTTGCCTTTTTGCTCTTTCCCGTACCCTTTTTCCTCAGTCCTTTTGTAATTGATGATCTTCATAGAAAACACTTTCGTAATATCCAAGTTTAACCAACAAATAATGTTTTGTACATTTGTAAATAAGTTCGTTTCTGAATAAGGGAACCTCTCCCATTAAAGAGGAGGGACTTCTTGTCCCCTGACTGTTGCTCTTCTTAAAAGTCCTATTTGACAACCAACATATATATATATATATATGTTGTTATAACTTCGTTTTGTGTGTATGTGTTCACAGAGCTGGAGTGTTGGTGCAGGTATATTTCTATATCCCCACACAGATGGTAAGTCCTCTTGTCATTTTAATTTAGTGTTTATTTTTCAATATTTTATCTATCTGCACTTGAGTCTTCTTTTCTCTTGTAGGTAGCGGGAGTTTTGGAATATGATATTTCAACACACGGCATGTTAGGTATAGCTTATAACTCCCCATTTCGGGAACACCATTCTCAGAATCTACGTTTTACGCCTCTTCATGGCTAAGACACTTCTCTGAGGGGGCAATATGTACGCACCCAAAATTGCACGTGCTACATTTTTGGGAAAGCGGTTACAAAAGTCCAAAGTGATGATTCAAAATCATTTCAAGAAGGTGTTCGAGATCCAAAGCCCACTTGCAGTATATATTTGTAGCCTAAATAGCCTTACATAGCTTCTCCTTGCATTTTTCAAGTTTTCCCCTTCATTATGTGCTTGCTTTGGCCTTAAGTGTCAAAACCGCCGCCCTGCCTGGGCGGTGGTCCTGAAACCGCCGCCCTGCACAGGGCAGCGGTCCTTATCAATTTTTCCAAAATCTTCATGTGAGAAATTGCATGCAACAATTCACTTAAGTTTATCTTTTGAACGCGTCCGTGAGTCGAATTGGCTAAAAATAGTTTCGTTTTGCTTGGTTCTCCTAGTTCCTTCTATTTTAAATAGATTTAATGAGTGGAACTACCTCTTCAATTCCTTGTGCATGAAGTAACCTTCTATCCTCCATTCCTATATATTCCATGCTTGTATTCAAGTAAAAGGGCCTCAAAATTTTGTGTATCTTGCATTGTTGTGCTGCAATAATCTTGCTAAGAATTACATAGGCAAGTTTGGATATCTCTTGTGTTATGTTTCTTCTACCTGTATTATGCCTAGATTGCCTCTAATATACCATCGCTCAACCGTCATCATCTTGTTTCTTGTTCTTTGCATTCCCATCTTTGGACTCACATGAATGCTCAGAGAAAAAAAGGAAAGAACTAAGGGCACAAATACTCATACTTCTGGAATTTGCCCTAATCTCTTGCTCTTCCAGGTTGGAGTTGTGTATTTTTTTGCTTTTTTTTGTCAAATCGCATATCAAATAGAGTAGAGAAACAATTCATTTCAATTAATCAGATAGTTACAAGTGGATCAAGTCAATAGGAAGCTTTCTCTTCAATATTGCCAGGGAAATAGTGGGTGAATGATAGCTCTGTTAGAGTCATGATTTTTTCTTCACTTTTGAAGTAGAATTGGAGAGATTTTATTTGAATTAAGAGTAGATCTTAGAATTAGATTCAAAAATCCGCATAGATAGCTAGCTACATCCAACTAGCTACTTGTTTTCTTTAAATTGTTGGTTAGATTAGATGCATTGTCTAAAAAGTTAGAAAAGCAAAAAAATAATTATTTCCATAGATTAGCTTGGTTATTGTTTTGTTCTTATATATTGAGAAAAACCAAAAATATATTTTTAGATTTCATTTGATAAATAATTTATTCACCGAAAATGAATCAAATTCACTTTATATGACCATCAGCGGTCCACATCAGGAAAAGACCTATGGTTGTGATCCTCTAGTCCCACAACCCAACGGGACAAAGTTAGTAACTGACATTGACACAAGTCTATGCTTAAAAATATTACGCACACACCTGTCACATACACAGAAAAAATAAGATAGTTACAACTTTAAACATAGTTGCTAACAAGGCCTATAACTTTTGGACTACTCCTGGGAATAGGATTTGACTGCATGTATGACCATTCCAAGGCCTCAGCCTCAACGAGTCTTTGGTTGTGACCCACAGGTCCCGCAAACCCAATGGACCTACTAGTCAGTTAGATATCTACACTAGCCTACGCACGCAGGTATTCATATCCTTACCGCTTCCACCTGATATCATCACACAACTTTCATTGTTAAACATAGCAGCCGATCAGGCTAAGACTTTCTGGATGAGACCAAAGAATCACCCTTAGTTCATGCAGCTCCGCTACGTCTCTTGTCTCAATTTCCATGACCTTGTCTGGAAACCTAGACAAGGCACCTGCAGGTTACTTTCCACGTATTCCACAACCCACCAATAGAATCTCGGCTGAGCTAGACATTGATTGGAGTCCCAAGTAGTTATCATATCAGACCCTACCATTACACCCCTTTAGGTTAGGAGAGCATTCTTTACCTTAGATTCACAGATTCTATTATTGCGTGTCAAAAGACATAAGGTTACCCAATTATCTTGGTCATCGCCATCACTTTCACTCCCATTTCAAATTCCATATCGGCTATCTCGGCATGACCTCGGGAGGTCGGGTGCACAGAATTTCACGTGTTGATTTTCTGTCGTACAGTCACCACTAATTAAAATATAGGGGGCTGCACGTATAGCAATTTGTTTCTTCTCCAAGGATTTCATTCCTTTTGGTGTCATCCATGTTCATAAAAAGACATCAATGTCTTCTAGTTCTAATGGCACTCGTTGTAACCTGTATAACTATGCATCTGGAATGGTATCCTCAATTGCATGTGCTTCTTCTCTTGACTATATTATGGATAGATGATCTGGTCCATAATTACTTTTCCCTAGTTTTACCACAACTGTGAAATCAAACTCTTGAAATAAGAGTAACCAACTGAATATGTGCCCTATAAAATAGGATTGTTTACCAAATATTTCAATTCCATGTGATCTGTATAAAAAAATGGTGTAGCTAGTAGGTACTGTCTGAATTTATGTAGCACATAGATCACTGAAAAGGCTTTGCGCTCTATAGTTGTGTAATTATTATCCACAGGAGTAAATTTTCTACTAGCAAAACATATAGGATGATCTGTAATGCCTTCTCTAGGATGAGCCAACACCATGCCAATGGCTGTGCTAGAGGCATCCACATGTACATGAAAGGGTTGGTCCCATGAAGGAAAATGCATAATAGGTGCATGGTAGTAAGTTTTTCCTTTAATGTCTTAAATGCGTGTTGCTAGCGGTTCTCCCCAGTAGAAATGTACCTTTCCCTTTCAGTAACTCTTCCAATGGTGTGAAAAATTTGGCATATCCTTTTATAAACTTTCTGTAATATCCTGTATGACCCAAAAATCCATGCACCTCACTTTGACTAGTAGGCTCCCTTAGGCCTATAATGACTGCAACCTTGGCTGGATCAACCAACAAACCTTCCTTGCAGATTATGTGTCCTAACAATATCCCAAATGGTGTAGCAAATATGTACTTCTTGATGTTCAATGAGATACTCAACTGTCTACATCTTTCAAACATTAAGCATAGATTTTCACAATGATCCTTAACTAATCCATACACCATCCAATCATCTAAATAGACCTGTAAGAAGTTGTGAATAAATTCCTTGAATGCTTGAACAACTATGCGCGAAAATACAACAGGCACATTTTTTAGACCAAAAGGCATTACAGTATAGGTGAAGCTACCCCATTCAGTAGTAAACATAGTCTTTTCCTGATCCTCCTGGGCAATCCGAAACCTAATGATACCCAAAGAACCCATCTGTAAACAAATAGATTTCACCTGCAACGCCTTCTAGTATTTCCTCAGTGAATGGCATAGGAAAGGGATCAGTCACACATGCAGCATTCAACTCCCTATAGTCCATGCAAATCCTAATCCATCCATCCTTCTTGATACTGATCACCATTGGACTAACCCATTCTGACTCATCAAGGGGCTTGATAATTCCAAACTTCAACATTTTGTCAATCTCTTCTTTGACCTTTTCGCGCAAGTTGGGGTTCATCCTGTAGGGTCTCTTTCTAACTAGGTGCACCCTCTTTAAGTTTTATCTTCATCTCCCCTAATGATTCATGCACACCTTTAAGTTCATGGTACCCCCTAGGGAATAAGTCCTGGTAATCCCTTAGTAACTCTATGATTTTTGCCACTTCAGAGTCTGACCAATAGTCCCCAATTATGGCTTCCTTAGGCTCAACCTCTGATCCAATATTCACCTTCTTTGTCTTCATAGGTTCATGATAGGCACACGTGGTCATATCTGCACTGTCCAATACCTCACACCTACCTGTTGAATGATTTACATCCAGATTTTCTACTTCTTCATCATCCACTAAGTAGACCATTTTTCCTTTTTCTTTCTCAAGGAAAGCACATTGAAGTAATGTTGCATCAGCCTCTATTTCTTCAACAAAATGCACTCTTGAGTCTCCTTCATCCAATAACTCCTGAAGGAGTTCTTCATCCTTGGCACTATCTCCCATAGTTAAGCACTTTATGACTTTCAATGCTTCTTCCACCAGAGGATTTGTAGAGAAGAAGTCAAATGTCTGGGTCATTCCTACAATTAAATCCTACCAATTTCTAGTCTCTCTATGGAGCTTTGCATAAACATACCAAGTGCATGCACATCCTTGTAAAGTGGAATAAAACTTGTGCACCCATAGTGAAGGTGGTAAAGCTTCCTACCCTTCTGTCCAGAGTCTCTCACACTTCTGAATGTGGTGCTGAACAGGTTGATTACCATAATAAGTACATATTTGAGTAGGTGCATTGCTCCTGAAGAACCTAGTAGCAAGAGAAATCCTAATTTCATTCCATCCTACAAGATTATCCTTGTGGGCCATCCACCAGCGTGCTGTTGTCCCACGTAGTGTATATGCTAGCATATTTCTTCTTTCCAATGGGTCTATCCATTGTTCCTCCATGGAGCGCAGGAATACCATAGGATCTTCTTCTCTGGTGTAACAAGGTACTAAGTTGTTACCTATTCTCCTGACATAACGCATGGTTTTCTGCCTCTAGGAAATATGCTCTTTACTTCACACCCCCTACCAACTCATAAGTGCTATGAGCTCAATTATCACAAGCAACACTTGTAGTATCGCTAATAGACTATGCATCCTCCCACTGAATTATTCCTTCTTTAGTTGGCTCAAGTATCTCTGGATCTCGGATGGCATGTACATAAATCCTATTCAGATCTTCTTCACTTAAGGGCTCAACATAGGGTGCAGATTTTCCATCTGTTAAAGGGATAATAACTCTCTCCTCCTTGTTTTCAAAACTGATATAACCCTTGTTGAACCAAAGATCAACATTATTTGCATAGCACCAAGGATGCCCCAATAGAGCTGGGAAGCTATCTGACTCTGCCAGTGCTAAAACCTCAAAGTCTCCAGTGAACTTGGCTCCTTGTATGGTAATGGATGCATCTTTCAAAACTCTGATGGGAGTGGCCTTAGTTTTGATTAGCCATGAACAATACATTAGAGGATGGCTGTAATGGGGGTCTCCCCATTTGTACCCATGCATCTAAGGTAAGAACATTGACTTCCATGCCTATATCAATCAGTATATTACTCAATAGCCACCCATCCACAATAGCATTTAGAGTGATTTCCTTGTCATAATCTAGGCTATGAGGGGGAAGATTTGCATGTAGGATCTGCCATCCAGTCTCAATACTTGCAGATGGAGTGTTTCCCTTTAACCAATCCCCTAACAATGGAATGATATTTTCTTGGCACAACATTTTACACACTTCCCTTAAGTCATCTATATCAGTTTGGACCATCTCTGATACTTTATTTTGCTCCATCTTCTGTGATTTCTCTTTTAAGTATTGTATCTCACCCTGAAGATTCCTAAGAACTTCCATGGTTTCCTGATAAACCTCCTTTTGATGGGTAGGATCTAGGTACCATGCATGTAGAACCTCCTCCTTAGTGATGGTAGGCTTCTATTGTAATGCTTCTCTGGCACGTGCTGCCTCAGCAACACAATGGTCATGATCTTCACTTGCAACTCCTCAGAATTCTACCTTCCAACTTAGGCATCCACTGATTTTCAACAGTGCGTTGTATCCTAACCATCCATATGCCTTTGTTTTCTTATTTATGATTTTTACTAAGATGCTCATATAAGTCTGGGAACTCCTCATAGCTATGGTTCTTTCCACAAAAAGAACATGTAATATTCTGAGGACATTCACACCTGTAGTGGTCAGGAGATCCACATGTATAACATGTTCCATGAGGAAACTCACTTCTTCCACTACCACAACCTCATCCTCCAAATCCACCATGGTATCCTCGACCTCTTCCATGACCACCTTCAAAACACCCTTCATTCTGATCATAGCATGCCTGATTGTGATCCCAGTCCTGATGCTCATTCTTTCCCTTAGAGTTATCTAAAACTCCTGTCTGTCGTACACCAATATCTATAGCATCATGGATCTGACCAATCAGCTGGTAGTCTTCTGTGTCATGAGTCGTGGACCTATAGATTTTATAGTAGCTTGAAACATTCTTCCTTATCACACGTTGTAATAATGGGAAGTGGCTAGCATCATGGTTTAAATGGCATATCTCACAATCCAACAACAATGAGCATACTGATCTATGAGGAAAACTATCCTTTGTGTGACCTTCTACTTCACAATTTGTACACCAAATCCCTGTGCACATCTCATGTGCTGAATTTGCTGATAGTTTCTCTAACTGTTTTTCCATAGCTATGATCTATGCTTCTAAAAATGGGCTCACCCCAGTATCTATACTTCCAACTACCTCAGTGTGTAAGGCTGCTTCAAGTGCTTTGTGCGGATCAGTGTATGTCTTATGTGATAATGCCCTTCTAAAAGGGGTAATTAGGCCCCCAACGAACCATTGTGCATGTTGGCTTGCATGTATATCATAAGAAATCTTAGATAACAGTGTTTTAAAATGGGCATCATACTCTCTAACACTCTCAGTAGTGCCTTGCTTAATATCCTTGAGTGCACTTATACTCTTCTGCTCAAACTCAGGGATGTGAAACTCTTTAAGGAATGCATCTTTTAAAGTTGTATAGTCTACGCAAGTCTGATCAGGGTCAAACTTTCTATACCAGCTGTGTGCATGCCCTTGTAACGTAGTAGCAAATTGGCTTTCCCTACACTCAGAAGCCATGATTCCTTTTGCATGCCACAGTATTTCACACATATGCACATGTTCAGCAACATCTTCTATGCCCTATAGTCTAGAAGATGAAGAGACATCTCCATGTAAATATTTGGGGTTGGTGCGGACCTTGCCCACCTGATCCAGAACCTCCTGTGTTTCCCCTACCTCTAGAACCACCAGATCCACCAGAACTAGAGCTACCTATGCCTCTTGATCCCAACCTGTAGCTGGGGTTAGACCAGAAGATGTGCTTCCCTGTGTCCCAATAGTAGAACTGAACTATACCCTGACAGTCTGTGAAGCGTTACCACTCCCAGAAGTTAGTCCAAAAATTGGTGCACCTGAGTTCTATGTAGATGATACACCCAAAAAGGTACTCCCATATAACAATGAAGCCATTTGTGCTTCCATTGATGTGCCTTTTATAAGACTCACTCCTACTCTTCCACTACTTGAATTAACTTGTTGACTGTTTGTTGTACTAGATGCTGGAAAACCAAGCGCAAGGGCAAGGTTTCCAGGTGGATTCAGATGTGTGCCCGCAGCCCAGGTCATCTCTGCTGGCACACTTCTACATGAGGCTGAGGAGGGTTCCCTATCATGTTTTCCCAAATGGGGGAGTTCCTGAGGCTCGGGTTCCACATCTTCTACGTGAACTTCAAATCCTTCCCAAACTATCTTTCTCCACAACACCATTTTCTCTACAACCTCCCACTGCTTCTCTACCTCCCTCTCACGTGCCTCATTATACTTAAGCCACCTTTCCTCTCTCTTCCTTTCTACTGCTAGGTCTGCCATCTTTCACCAAACCTGCTCCTACCCCCACGTGTGGTGGGGTTTAGTTAGCCATCAGTTTACTCTCCAAATTCAAAGTTACCATCAGGATCTTGATCGCCAGTGGAATGCCTTGCAGGTAAGTTCCCCTTGGATATCGTAAAAACTAGAATTCAGCTACCTCTGGACATGAATAAGTGGAAATTGAGTACTCCAAGATATAACTATTCAAAACACCATGGAACCACGTATCCACAACTCGAGTCCAAATCAGATCAGCATCATAAAGGGCCTGAAATTCTTCCTGTGTCCAGAAAAGTGTGTGATACCTCCAATTCCACTTAGATGCATAAGAAATCAGCCACTCATACAATTCTACTAGAAAGATAGCAAAAAATATCTCATATAAATTGTCATACAGATTTTGTTCCACCCACACACGTGCATTAAACTCAGATCCAGTGTTGAAATGTCATGTGTATTCTTCTTCCAGATCATGTATCCACTCCTCAACACTTGCTAAGGTCAACCAGTATGTCTTCATCACAAACCATCCTAAAAACAACTGAAAAAGAGGTCCCAGCAATGGAACCAATGATGCAGCCTAGAATTCAGCAATACAAGCCCAGGCGCACTGACACATCACTCAGCCTAGATTGAGTACTCACCCAAAGCATGCAAAGGTACCAAGCCCCTCTTTAGGGTTGTTGTTGTAGGATGTTAGCATGATGAAGACTTTAATCATTCAGATCTATGACTAATATATCTTTCATACAGTGCATATTCAGATCTAGATCTAGAACATTACAAACTTAACAGATAACCATAATGGAATCAAACATGCAATGTTGAATTATAACCGTGAGAACACCTTGTTTCAGTCCATAATCTCCATTATATTAATTGTAGTAAATACACAGAAGCTTCATTACAATAACAGTAGTATACGCTCATGCGCATAACAGATCTAGCAGCATAATCTCACTATACCCTAGTTCTCACACATATATATATACTCTCTTCCTCTATATATATATATATATATATATATATATATATATCTACTACACAGTTCACTACATATTTATAAGGGTGGGGAATTTCCCTTCACCACTTATATAATCCCAAAATAGGTTTCATGCTATTATTAGCCACACGCCGTTACAAAAATAGGCTTACATGCAAGAGTGTTAACAATAGATCTCTCTTTGTCAACTATCAGTTCACCATTCTATCATTAGCCTACATCCATGCAAAGTGCTTCATAGCTGATCATCCAAAAATAGCCAATGTGTGACGCGCAAGTCTCCAATCAGTTTGAGTGCTCCACACATGTTATCTCTAAAAATAGATCCTCATCATGAAAAATGGCTAAGTCCCAAATCTGTCATAGAATGGTGGATGGAATAGAATAAACTTCCCTCCTATGCTTGTGTGATGCAGATGAACCAACCTTGTGCCTTGATCATGGAGCTAGATGGAACTAAATGAACTTTTAGATGGATGCAACCTTAGATGATGATAGTAGTGCCTAGTGCTTGGTCCCTCATTATGGTCTCATAACTTTATATTTATATGGTTCTCTTGATCTAATTTCATAATTAACCCCAAAAAGGCTGACCACCAAAAAGATAAGAAGCTCAAATGGCTAGAAAGTGCCCAAAAAGTGGTGGGAAAGTGTAAAAAGGATCAGGGCACCCCAACTGGGACCAGGGCACCGATGGGCACCCTATTACTAGCCTGAGCACCCCAGTCAAAGATAAAATGATGGAAATGATGAAAAAATGACTGGGCATATGTGTGGTGAAGGTCAGGAATTACGACAGAAAGGATAAATAATAAAAATGACCAAGAGACGGGGGTTAATTAGTACTTTCTTCACTCAAAAACCATATGAATAGTAGTATAAGACTGGGACTAAATAATGTCTAAAGTGCATGATTTTGTGTCTACATTTTCCCCCACTTTATGTTGGTGAGTGAAAATCTTGGTAACATAAAGTAGATAGAGATGTGTACCTGATAATCCATGTAGAGTGATGTAGAAAACGGCGCTTTCAAAGGACTAGACAAAGCATGGAATGACAAAAATATGATGGAGCATGGAAACTAAAGATGAAAATGCATAAAAAAAGTGATGAGAGTGAACCTAGGGTGGAAACGCATGTGTAGTTTCTGATGTGTGTAATGTACCTACATGGTTAGTATGGTGTGTGCTACCACAAGAATACTGTTATTATTGTTGTCATTTGTTTAGTTGCCCCCATGTTGTTGACTGCTTGTTTCTCATATGGATGGACCTGCAAGGAGAAAATGATCAAGTACTCAAATATGCATGTATATATGTAAAAATGCATATAAAAGACATGTGTATATGTATGTGAAAGAATGTAAATGTAAATTATGTAAATTAGAAATGGAACATGTGCACATGATCCATGTCAAGAGAAAGAGTGTAGAAAAAGGATATCCTGTCCTGGGTTTTTTGGGCATGATCCGACATGCCATAGGAAAAGAAGTGTAGGGAGGAATTACTGATGTATTCTCCAACCTATAACTGCTTCCCTGAATATGTGTGAAGAGATCTCTGTACTTCCTAGTTTTTTGGGTGATCCGACGCCACTAGCTGAAGTAGTGTAGAGAGGAAATCCACTGTATCCTCTAACCTATAACTGATCCCCATAATGTTAAGGACAACCATGTCCTATAAAATCCATTATGTATGGGGTTCATAGACTGGTCTGAACCCACTCATTGTATATAACCCACAATGCCAAGGGCGGAAAGTGCACTAAACTGAACTGGTGTAGAAGCACTGTGTAGAATGTAAAAAACCCCAAATGATGCCCCCCTCTTTGGGGGTGCATGTGACGTCACTGATAGGAGAATGTAGCCCCAAAAGAGTACCAACCACATGAACTCTGTAACTTTTCCCTGCAAGGGGAAGGGAATGTGCTTGGTAGAAACCAAGGCATGCACAAACAAGAAGGCTAGACCAAAAAAGTGTTAGTATGAACAAGCATGCATGTATAAAGCAATGTGTAAGCTATACAAAAATATAAGCTAAAAAGTAAAAACACAAGAAGACAAATAAGACCTGCCAAAGTAGGTTGCAAACATGGGACATCACTCACGATGTCACAAGACATGCAAGGCCATAATGGTTGTATACAACAAACAAGTGTGCACACCAAACATAGGGCAAGGCCCACATACAAAAACAAAAAATAATAGACAATGTAACAAAAAAGTATGGAAGAAAATATCCTTGTATAAAAAATGTTGCACATGAAGCACCCATTATCATGTTAGAAAGATAAATAGTATGTCAAAAGCATGTATAACCAAGTAATGTAAAGTACTAAGTATAAAATGAAACAATAGCACATATGAGTGACGAATGTGAATGCCCCCAAGTGACCAGTGTAGGAAGGGTAGAAGGTGAGCATCCATGTACTGCATGTAAGAGACTGTATATGTGATCACAACTAAATAAAGGCATGAATGTGCATGTGTGTATGGTATAGATAAATGACATACATGAGATCTAACTAGCATGTGTAATAAGTGACCATGAACAAGTAAATGTAAGCAAGAGTAAAAGTAACCATAATATGCAGTATGTTGTGGATGGATGGAATGGAATGCAAGATGGATGATAGGAGCCATGTGCCCCCCAAGTGAATGGAAATGTATGCAATGAGGTTCATTTGGTTTTCCCCCTTAGTATTCAAGAATGAACCATAAATGAGAGTGTGTCATCAAAAAATGGTCGAAATGTGTGTATTGTGTCTAACGCACTTGTGATGATTGTGTATGTGTATTGTGAAGATGTGACCTAGTGATGATGTGTGTGTGACCCTTATATCCAAAGCATATATCATGATAAGATGATTGAAGAGGTAATTTTGTAGCCTAAAGCATATATCACTACAAGATGAATAAGGGGGTGGTGATGTAGCCTAAAGTGTATATCACTATAAGATGAATAAAAGAGAGTGGTAATGTAACCTAAAGTGTATACCACTACCAGATGATAGAATAGGTGACCATTTAGCCTATAGCATATGTCACTAACCTATGAATGTCTCATGAAGAAAGAACAAATGATGAACGTGTCATGAGAATAAGGTCCATTTGATTTGTAAACCCTTGGCAGTCGAGTATGGACCGAGGAACTAAAGTGTGTCATAGGGTAGTGAGTGCAATGCGTAGAAGAAAATGTAATATGTGTGATGATAATAGACAACCATGTGATGAGTAGAATGTGTAATGTATGATGTATAAGATGTAATGTGAATGCAATGTATGATGTATAGATGTGTACGATGTAGACTAAAAGTGTAAGATGTGATGTAGTATGTAAAATTACTAGAGTCGTAGACCATGAAAGTGTTGTATATCGTATGATGAAGACTAGTATGATGTATGTATGATATGTAAATGTGCAAATGATACCTAATGATGTAGTCTAAATGTAAGATGTATGATGTAAGATGTATAGATGTAAAGGTTGTGATGTAGATTAAATATAGTATGTATGATGTATGACCCATGAATAGAAGTGTTTGTAATAACTATAGTGTAGTGTGTGGCATTCATGTATAGTAATACCTCAATAGTCAAGTGTGAACCGAAGCACAAGAGTGTGTCATCAGGTAACGACAATGCTAAAATGTGTAATGAATAAATGCTATGAGAGTGATGTAATATGATAATGAAAATATGAGAGATGCACCTATGGTAATATGATAGGGGAATTATAGTGAGTGTTATGCCCCCCAAGTGTACTATGATGATGGAGCTCTATGTAGCGACGTGAGAGGTGTCATGCCATTGTGGGAGATCATTGTCTGTGTCATGATAAGAGTGAGGGACAACACAATGGTAGGCCAAAGCAACAATAGGACCATAGATGGTGGTGTCATTTGAAATGTGTCTTGACCATCAGTAGAGGAGTAGTTGCTTTGACAAAAGTGATTGGTTTGAGCTTATGAGGGATGATGGCACTAAAAATATTGATAGGAGAAGGGAGGAAGAATTTTGAGATGGTGGTAGCTTTGTGGTATTTGTGATGACTTGAGAAGAAGAGGTGAATGTATTGATTTTTAAAGGAGGTTTCTTGTGGTTTGACTTGGTGATACACAGAAACTTGAGTTGGAGGAGGTGTTGAACTATTTTGAGGGGTGATTGCTTAGTGAATTGGTGACTTGTAGAAGGATCTTAGAAATTATAGCATGATGCTCATTAGAGATAGACAAATCAAATTTAGGAACCCATTGAGATGTAACATTTGTAGATAGGCATGCAACAGAAATGTTGTGCAGTGAATGAGATAAAGCTCTGATGCTCAATATGTTTAATTCTTCATTGTAAATCATATAAATAGTTGTCATTATGTCCATTGATTCGATGGTAATTGCAATATGGAAAACCTTCATAGTTTACGAGCCGATAAGGAGGATAGTAAAGAGTAGGTGGCAAGAAGTGATCAATTGACGAGTAATGAGTTCAGTAAGAATGTCATGTTGCTTAGTATTGATGTTTGGTTCAAATATGAGAGGTTCAGGGAGGTATGACTTTGAGGTTCACTATATGAGCACATGTAGAAGACATAGACTGAAAATGTGATGTAGAAGGAGAACAAACATGAGCCTAAGAAGTATCCTTAAGATGTTGAATTTCAGATTTGAGAGATGTAATTCATGGATTCCATAGACTGAAATTTATCTTGAAATAAATAATGAAGAGCTTGAATGGATTTGATGTAAATAGATTGATTGGATTTGGAATCAAGGGAGTCCTCAAAAATCATGACCAAAAATAACATTGACTTGGGTAGGCAATATGTTGATAGGCAGATGCATATCTCTCTAGGGTTTTTTGAAGAGTGTCTTTACAAGATGGGTGCATTTGAGTCAATTGAAGAAAAGAGACTTGACATACATTAGAAGCCATGATAGAAAAGATAAGAAAATTCCCTAGAATGAAGGTGGATTCAAGATCGGGTTCACCAAATGATTAACTAAAATGTGGAATTGGTAGTTAATATAACTAGGAACAACAATAAATAACAATATTAATATGATGTAAATAACAGCTAAATAAATATAATAAATGACCCAAACAACTAAACTATGAAAATGTAGAAACCCTAATGTGAAAGTAAGGGTTGGAAGGAATTATTAGCTGATTTGAAGGCTTATCTATAGTCCACTTTGTCATAGGCTCTAAAAATATTTCCCAACTAGGTCTCAGGAAAGTGAAATTTCATGCATAAGGTCCAGAAAAGGATGTAGATCTTTAAGACAAAATCTGATGGTTGGGGCACCTGGGAGAGGATCAATGCCTACGATTTATTCTAGTTAAGATTATGGGCACCCAAGTCTGTTATAGGAGGTCCAAAAACCAACCTTCTAAATTAGGTCACTGACTGTGATGATTTGAAACACACTTCAGTTTAACTCACTGTAATTCACTGCTTAAATTATATGTCACAAAATCAGTGATAAAATAAAGACCTGCAAACCCTAAAACAAACATCAAACCCTAAAAAAGAAAAATACATATGAAGGGGTCAGACTGACCTCAGCCAATCCACAATGGTGGACTTACTCAACTAAGCACTGCAGTTACATGTCCTAGACCCAATTCCTTCTTGTGTTTGGGGAGGCTCCCATTATTGAATGTAAATTAACTAAAAGTTGTGGAGTGGATTAACTAGGTCAGGGATCACACATGAATACTCCACTAAACATGTGGCAAACTTCTTGTATAGTTAACAAGGGAGGAATTTTCTATGAGGAGAGGTAAAGGGGAGTAGGAGAAAAAGGAGTCTTCTTGGGTTAATGTTGATAGTAGGAACTATCAAATTTTCACCAACAGTAACCAAAGAAGGTCCACATTCAATTATGTAGAGAGCACAAATCTCAAAGTAATAAATCAACAAGAGTAACAAACTAGAGACACATTAAAGTTTTGCAAATTCATTAATCAAGGAAACAAATTTTCTTCTTAGTTATACTAGATCACCATGCTTGCAAAGTTGGAGAGTAGAGAGGATAGAGAAACATAGATAAGGAGATAGAGGAAATGTAGCTCTTATTTCTTGATGCAATAGTCGATATAAAGATAACAACATACAATGATCAATAATTGCCACCCTTTGGAATGGATGATCCATTCCAATTTATAGCATAAAAAAATTATCTTCCTTTTCCCCTAAGTATGAATTTTCATCTCACCACCATGTGACTTTTCACATTCTGGTAGGAATGAAACTAATTCCTTTTCTTATTTTTGAAAAGGAACTTTTACAAATGCAACACTAAGTCCCTTCATGAATAAGATGAAAGAGTGAAAAAGTACACTGGCTCAATGAAGGAATAAAATGTTAGAGAGAGTGAAGGAGTAGAGAAAGAAGAGAGAGTGGTGGAAATATAGAAAAGAGAAATATCTTATTGATGCCAAGAATCAACTTCTGATAGAGATGGAGCCTCTGCTGACTTAAAGCATTGTGATCACAATATCATTTTTCTGAGAGATATAGAAACATTTAGGGGCATCAAATAAGTGTTCAAAAACATTGTTATGAGATCTGCACTATGATAGGAACATGATGATCTTCTCTGATCCACAAGGTACAATTAGGATATAGGGATCAGTTTTTTACTCCTCTACGCCTTCATAGTTCACATTTGTGACCAAAACTCAACTCCATGATGCTCAAAACTTTGTATGAGTCTGTATTTCACTGAAATAGGTATTCATCTTGCAAATAGAGGGATTGATCCTTGAATGAAATTATTTTCCTATGAACACCATTGAATACTTGAAATGATGTGATTGCATACGCTTTCTCCTTTGAGGTGTGATCACACTACAAGGTGCTAAGTGAGTTTTTAAGAACACAACTGAGTAAATTGCATCATGTTAATTGAGATGATTTCCCATTCTTACAAATGCATGGTACTTTGGAAAATGAATATCGTCCCCTTTATCCTTAGGCTTAACATTTCACCTTAGATGACAATGTCACCTCTAGTGAAGAATATTTAGGATATTTGGAGACCCTAATTTGTTCTGATGATTCATAGTGTGATTCATATGACGCCCCTTGATCCTTACAAAGAGTGATAATCACTGGTAGGAGTTGAAATGAAACTTCACTTTCCTCCTCGTGGACTCATTTGGTCTTTAATCACACCTTTGTGATAAAGGGCCACCTTTTGGGAATGGAATCGACCTCCCTTGCATTCAAACAGGTTCTTCAAAGGCTAATCCTAGATCCATCAAGAATTTTTTCAGAGCTTCTTACTTCACTTGGTGAGAAGATGTCATATTTTTGAACTGAATTTAACCATGATGGCAAAGTTTCTACAAAAATAGGGATGAGATGAACCAAGATTCTTGCATCCTATAAGGTGAATCCACAAAATTAAGTTGGGAGATTGACTTGAGTATAAGATTGAGATAGCTAAAAATTAGTGAGCTATTTATTTTTTTCATTCCAAATAGATTAAAACAAAATATGAAGCTAGAGAGATCGATGAATTGGCAATTGGGTTGACATGTCTTCAATATTTTTACTACCATATTTAAAAATTCTTATGATCACCAAAATGTCTTACAAAGTTATCAAATTGAAGAAGTCAAATTCATTTTGGATGTGCCATGTACTTGGGAGACTATCTTATTGTTAACGATCAAATGAAACCATGATTTGAAGTTAATTTGAACACATCCTCTTGATTATAATAATCTATTTTTTAGATGTAGTCATGACTTGAGTTAAGTAGCTTGATAGGATATGAGGAATTTATTTAATTTAAATATGGATATGGATATGTGGATTTAATTGTTTACTTTGATATTACAATCAGCTAATAACTACATTGGCTAAGTGGGGTGATGTGGTGTAAATAGAATTAAAAAATTAATTCTAGAGAAGGACAATGGGTGTAGTGGGATTTTTAACTTTTATAATGTGTGAGCAGTCAATGTGTGGATGTTTACATTTTCCCCTCTTTAAAGTGTTATTGTAGACAACAATGTTTTAAAGACAGTAAACACTTAAAATGGTGGATGATGATAAATATTGTATAGGACTGCTTGAGGTGTCTCGGTGAAGCATTTGGATGCTCCTAGAGAATCTAGATTAGTATTGATGATGCCCAGAATTGTGCCAAGCAAGTGATCTTCACATTTACTCAGCGATGGTGGACCTAAAATTTGCAATGCATTGATTGGAGAGAGAGAGAGAGAGAGAGAGAGAGTATGTAAGTCACATACAAGCATTTTGAAGAAACAACTGATAAAGATTTTCTTCAAATAATTGACTGTGAGAGGCCAAAATGGAGGACTATGGTGGTTAGGATAAGGGTATAAGTAGATTTCCGGGTGTGAGGGGCTACAAATATCACAATTAGTTTTTTCTATTAGAGATCATTTTCCCCTTGAGTGATACCCATTACCCTTATCTAAGTTTAGAGAGAGATGGATCATCGTTCTTAAAGTAAACATCACGTGGATCCAGCATCTGAGAGTTATAGATCAAGTGGAAGATAAGGGCAGCGTGTTATGTAACCAAAAAATGTTTCTTTAGATTACATTTATAGTTGTATTATTTACAAATAAAATTAGGAAATGATGTTAATTAGCACACACTTAGGTGAGCTAATAAAAGTTGTAACAGATGAGAACACGCTAACGGTGCATGTATGAGTAGGAGCGTGATGTGAGAAGTAAGCTATCATGTGGAACACACTAGCTCCTAGAAATAAGAACAAGTACATGTTTAGGCTCTAGTGTAGGTTGGACATGTTTTACAGCTATAAGTTGTACATATTTTGGTGATGGTGTTAGTACATGTACAAGTTTCATTATAGGTTCCTTCATCACCACGAGGCCATCAAGTCTAGTAGGAGGACATTTATATGGAGATGGGGTTGGTGACAAAGATGAAGGTGGCATATGGTGAGATGAGGGAGAGGATACAAGATTATCTGGGAGAATCTTGCACATGTACCACCTTCAAGACCATCAACTATAGAGGTATCATTACCAGGCTCAAAAGGGATAGGGACGTTATTAAATTGATTATATCGCATAGAAATAGTTACAATGAGTAGGGTTCAATGATGACTGGAATAAATCATGCTAGTATATAGATACAACAGCTGGCAACTTTAGAGAGAGATCAGCTTGCCACCCATGTGTAGCAAGTGATGGTGGAGAGAGATGACGCTCATCACAATGGTGGAGGAAGGTGAGATGGGTGAAGTGCTACAGGATTTGATTTTCTAGATATCATAGGAGGTGGGATATTATATAGCCCTATAGGAGGCAGTGGTCCCTTAGTATGAGAATTCTAAGGTATAGTTCAAAGGGAAGGTATTATAAATTTATTAATAACAATATTAACCTACTAACAAGGGCATACTATTTTACAGATTGGTAAAGCAGCTAACAATATGTGAATACAACAATGATTTTGTTAAGTCATATCACATAGGCATTCGAGATCAGATGCTACCACCACTAAGGGGTGGGGATCAAGACCATGCAATACTAGCAAGTGTAGGAGGAATCATCCATGACTTGATTAGGATGGATATGAATTTTTTATTTTTGATATATGCCTTGTGATGAAGGCACATAGTTTTTGATACGATATATATGTATTATTTTTTGGTTATGGCTCGAGATGAAGGCACACATTTTTGATCTATGCCCATAATGGCTTATTTTGTATTTGATGTATATCGAGACACTTTTTGTATATGGAAATTGATGTTTTACATGGATATGTGGATGGGATTTGATATTTATCACATTTTTTTCCTGAGATAACATGCTTAGCCCATGGTTTTTATTATGGTATATGATGAGGGGGGATAAAAATAATCCATATTGCCAAAATGATGATATTATATGATGTTATCTTAGCATACATGTTGATTTTAATTTTATGATGATGTAGCTTATCATTTTTATTGATGATCTATGATGCTTAGATGTTAGGTATGATGATATATGATGTTATGGTGTGAATGATAATAGACAATGTACAAGCAAACAATACAAGCACCCGTAAAATCCGATGGGGTGGGAGTGGTGTGGTCAAGTCACATGGTTATGTGCTTTCCTCCACGTGTTCAA
Source organism: Taxus chinensis (assembly GCA_019776745.2). NCBI lineage: Eukaryota > Viridiplantae > Streptophyta > Pinopsida > Cupressales > Taxaceae > Taxus > Taxus chinensis. The sequence continues at coordinate 902,262 of JAHRHJ020000122.1, read as the reverse complement.
ATCCCCTTGAGGTGATCCTCCTCAGAGGTGGTTCCACTACTACATGGGGCATCTCTTCTCATTGTGTGTCATCATTGGTCGCTCCTACTCTCATTGTGTTATTGCTGGTCATTTATTTTCTCATTGTTGTCATTGGTGGCTAATCCTCTCACTGTCGTCATTGGTGGATACTCCTCTCGCTGTTATTGCTGGTGGTTTATCCTCTTACTACCATCATTGGTGGTTGTTCTTATCACTGTCTGACATTGGTGGCTAGTCCTCTTGTTGTTATCGCTGGTGGTAGCTCCTCTCTTTACCGTCACTGGTGGCTGCTACTATCGATGTCCTCATTGGTTGTTGATCCACTCATTATGGTCATTGTTGTTGGTGGCTACATCTTCATTATGGTTTCATGGTTACTTCAATTGGGTTCCTAATGGTGGTTCCCTTCATTATAACCTAGGTTTTGGATCCTCTCAAAAAATCCTTAATTGTACAAGGATGTGGGTCCTTTCAACACCCTCAAAAATTACCCTAATTCCAAAAAACACAAGCACCCATAAAATTTAATCAAATCACTTACTAAATAATAACAATGCAAGTATGCACAAGCATAAACAAACATGCAAACAAAATTAATTTAATGAACTTCATAACAGATTAAATCAAGACTTAATCTAAGTAAGCAAATAACACACTAATCTAGAAAATCATGTAAGATAACAAACAATAAGCCAACAAAACTATGTACAAATAAACAACCAAGGAAGCAAAATAATACTTTGTTTTTGTGGGATAGTTTTGAAACATTTTGCGTTGTTTTTGTATTTTCTGGATATAATGTTATATATTTTTTAATTTAATTTTGAGAACACCTATTTGAGTGTTTTTTATGTTTTCTAAAAGTTTATCTAAATGTTTTGGGATTTTCTAAAAGTTTTCCACAATTATGTCCAATAAAATGAAGAAACACGAATGCCCCCAAGAATAGATGGGAATGTACAAGGGCAAAATGCCACACGTATGTGCAAGAAAGTGAAGATGCAAAGACACCCCCAATGTTAGATGGGAATGTACAAAGGCAAACTCTCCATATATACATAAGAATAGGATCAGCCGAATCAAGGCCACGAAGGATATGCTCAAAAGGATCTGAGACATAAGCAAAAAATAGCCTAAGATAAAGCCATTATACCCCTAGGTGTGAGATTCTTATGAATAATGGACCCTCCCATGACGGTGGAAACAAATTTTCACCAAAGGACTTGTCCAAAGTGCCATAATTACGTGGTTTTCACACTTGGACAAATTTATTTCTCTTTACTTTTTTGTTGTTTTTTTTAATCTTTTACTTTTTTATTTTTGAAGGGTCCTAATGCTTAGGTGTAGAAATGTTTGATATGCATGACATTCATAGGTTCCCTAAGTTCATCACCATCAAAATTGGTAAGTTTATATTCTCCTGAACCAAATTTAGTGACCACCACATATGGTCCCAACTAGTTAGGCTCAAACTTGCCTTTATTTTCTCAATCTTTGGTAGTGTTGAACTGATTCTCTTTTAAGACAAGGTATCATACCTCAAATGTGTGAGGTATGATCCATTTATTGTAGCTTCGGCACACTCATTTCTGATACATTTTTAGGTGGTCTAGTGCATGGAGGTACTTCTCATCCATTAGATCTAATTTTGTGAGTCTAACCACTCTATAGTCCTCTTTGTCTAGAAAATATCTCAAAGATATGCACAAAGAAGTGAACTCGATCTCAAGGGGAAAGATAGCTTCGATGCCAAAAACAAGGGAATATGGAGTAGAACCAGTAGGGGTGTGGATGGATGTTCGATAATCCCAAAGGGTGGGATGAATTTGTAGGTGCCAATTACAACCCGTTTTGTTAACCATCTTCTCTGTGATGCAAACAAGAGTCTTGTTCGTGGCTTCTTCCTATCCATTACCTTGAGGATAATAGGGAGTTGACCATTTTTGTCATATTTGGAAGCATTGGCACAACGCCTTCACTTATTTATTCTTAAAAGACTTACCATTGTCAGATATAATGGCAACAGGAATGTCGTAGCAGATAATGTGGTTCTTTATAAATTTGGAAATTTACTCACCAATGACATAAGTAAGAGGAACAACCTCTACCCATTTTGTGAAATACTCGATGGTACTTATGATGTGGTTGTGGCCATCTGAGGAAGTTGGAGTGAGATTCCTTATGAGACTGAGTTCCACTTTAAGAAATGCCATGACATTGTGATGGGTTGCAACGATTGTGCTGGGGAATGTATCAAGTTTCCATATTTTTGACATATCAAACATTTCTTGACATACTGACAACAATCAGTTTTCATGGTAGGCTAGTAATAACCTACTCTCAATAACTTCTTAGTAAGAACCATTCCACTTGTATGGGCCCCACAGATGCCTTCATGCACCTCTTTGACCACTAAGATGGAATCTTCTGGAGTTAAGACAATGTAATAGATTCCCATCGTAGCCTCGATGGTAGAGTGTGCCCCCAAGTAGGATATAATGGGTGTAGTCATTATTTTACCCTCAATACTTCTTTCTAACCCCAAGCGCATTGGCCTATCATCCAACATACGTTGGGTGCTCACCCGAGGTGCACGCGGGCACCGAGCCCCTCCTTTATGTGAGATTTGCAAGAGAGTTCTATTATTAATGGAGGATTATTTGTAGAAACAAAAGTACATTCACTTACTTTAAAAGGAAGAAGATGTAACTAGATGATCTACACATCTATGCATCACAAAAGCTAAATAAACATTGTAAGAAGTACAAGAAACCAGATCTGAATCATGATAAGCCAAATAACATGAGGGTTTACACCCATAAACAAGATGTACATAATAGATCCATGTATATTGATTTAACAGAGTCTCTGGTAGCCATACTACATTCAAAAGGGTCATCTCAGACCATATACACTAAATGACAAAGACTCAACTCTTGCAAACCTATCTGATCAGAGATCCTAACTATACTTTTCCCCATTATATCCCTTGTTACAGATCCCAGTACCCATACATATGCTTAATGGTATCCCTTACAACCCTCTAGCACTAAGTACTCTAAACCCTAGCACCATGAACTCTAAACCCTTAGCATTTCTGTAGCACTTCGTTACTCTCCTTCTCTTTCTCTGCATTCTCTATGCATTCTCTTTTTGCATGTCTGTCATGTCTCTCTTGTGTGTCTCTATTCTCATTGGTAACTCTGTCCCAAGAACCTCTTTAAATAGGATCATCAACCACCACCATGACTTCTCTTCTGAGCAGATCACATGCCAAGTGTCGATGTGGTCCTCCATTGGTGAATGCTTATCCTCTTTGCAAACCTTCCACTAACTATAATGATGCCTCTGGGAATATTCCCTACATGGAATATCCTTTTCTTGACCTCCAAGGTTCCAGGCTGGCACCTTATCCACTTATCATGCCTAGTTGGGTCCTCACATTTTTCCTCAAGTGAATTCATGATTTCAAATATGGCTAGGTCCTTTAAACCTTGTTCTTCCTCCCATGTGCACCATGGTTTCACTTAAACCCTTCTTAAACCCCTTTTTCCTACATGATTTTCCCTAAGCACCCTTCTATCTACTGATCCTGCATGCATGCACCTCTTGGTACTTAGCCAATATTTTAGGGTCCAACATCACCCCACACTATGCATGTTCTCCATCCTTAGAAACATTCTGCTTCCTCAAAGAATAAAGAATAGAGGTATTGAAACAATCAAAGAATGGAAGGATGAAATAAATGGAAGAATAGAAGAATGTGCTACTGCTGCATGAGGAGTGGGAACTCCTTCTTCACGGATGCCTCAATCTTCTCCCATGCGTCTACTTCTCCCTGCACCTGCTGAAGTAGGTCACCCACTAATGTGCTTACTTCATCAAAACTAAGTTCCTCACTCTTAGCTTTCAGCGTATCAACAATGCTTTCCAGCTGCTTGCTAAGATCACCTAGCGCATCCATCCTGCGAGTGACTTGGGGGTACAGTTCCTTTAGCTTATTCTTAATCAAACCCCACAAGGTTTCGATTGCTTCCAATTTCTTCTCAACTTCAGCCAGGATCTTGTCGCACTCCACCCTATTACCTTTGTGCTTTCCTAAATTTCTTTTAGATCCACCTCATGTGTAGCAACCAATATGCTTGCTACCCTATCCCTATTGGCACAATTTTCATACACAACTTCAGCCATTTGTGTGGTGGTCTTTACTATGGCAAGGAGCTCAGAGTACTGAGTCACTGTCTCCCCAATCTTCAGCTTTTCCTCCTCCTTCTGGCATGCCATCACCTCCTCTATGTGACTCTAATGTGAGTGGTCACCTTTCCATGGTGAGGATGTGGGTCAAGTCTTCCAAGCATTGCATGGTTGACTCATATTTCTACTCAGGCGGGGCCAGGTCTGGGTGCTTCAAGATTATGGCATCTGAAATGGCCTCTATCTTCTTATGGATTTCACACACCTTTTCCTTTTCATCCCTCAGCTCATGCCTTAACTGCACACTGATCAATTCCTTTTGTTTTATCTCTTTTTCCCACTCAATGATCTCCTCATTATTTTTCTCAAGCTCTTCCTCCAAGACCCTTATTCTGTCATTTCTACCAAAGAGTCTTGCCTCTACCTCCATTGATACTTTGTTGAGCACATTGCAAACTTTCTCATCAGACAGTTGTTGGGAATTTACCAGAGGGTTTACTCCCTTGGCATCTGGTATCTTCATCAATGCATCTCAGTTTACCTCAAATTCAGGTTCATCAACATGGGACTCAAAATCCCAAGATAGCATTTTCCTTGTGCATGGGTACGCACCTTCTTCATCAAAAGAAGACCAAGCAAGGAGTTGGTTTGTGGGCATGGTACTTTGGAAGCACACACGCAGTACCTTGTTTGGATCATTAATGTAAGTCATTTCTTGTTCCTGTGCCACTACTATGCCCTTTCCACCTGTGTGTGCTACCTTTGGGAAGCTTACTGCTAAGCTGGGGTCTCCGCCCATGCTTCCATACTCCTTTCCCACACTCGCACTTTCCTCCATTTCCTTCAGTACTTCCTCAGTGCTTCACTCAATTTCATGCTCCACCAACTATTGGATAATTCCTGCCACTTCCCTCTCTATGGTATTATCCATCTGCTCCTTGGTCAGGGTCGGGGTCTTCTGATCCTTCATGTTTACTTCCTCGCTCCCCCTTTTTCATGAGTGCCTCCTTCGGCCTCATCCTTCTCTTCATTTCCTTCTTCCTCTGACTCATGTACATCATACACAGGATGATTCTGAGCCTCATCATGCTCTTCATCATCTTCATCACCCTTGTTGGCCTCCATATTTTTTGTTTCACCTGAGTCTGACCCTTTTTTCACCCTCTACTTCTTCCTTACTGGTGATTCCAGTTCAGGGGACTTCTCTTTTTCTTCTTTCTCAGGTGACTCTTCCCTTACCAGTGACTCTTCCTTCTGGAGATTCCTCCTTCTTTGGTGACTCTTTTCTCATGGGAGACTTCTTCTGGTGGACATAAGTACTTGTGCCCACACCTGACTCCTTGTGCCCCTACTATGTCTGCACTGTTTACATGCTCGGTGCCTTTTTCTCAGGAGTTTCTCCTCTATCTCTTTTCCTTAGCACAATCTTCTTCCACATGGTGGGGTCTTCAGGAATGGAGACATCATCTTCAACATAAGCACCCTTTTCATACTTAGGCCTTATGTGCAAATACACCCTCATTGTTGTCCTCCCTGCAACAGGTAATGTTACTAGTTTTAACATGTGCACGTCATGGGAGACATACTTCTCCACATAGGTGCACTTCTTGGGGTATATTAGTTTCCTGCGTAGCTCATGGTAGTCTTGATCCACTACACTTAGATCAAATATGAGTTTCTTCACCTCTTTGAAATGATTGACCCTGACCTGGAAGTATTATGATGTGAAGGAGAAAGGAAATTTACACCAAGGACTCTTGGTGCCATCTACCAAAGTAAATCTGTCGATGCAAAAATGTTGGTATATGGTGAACTCAGCTTCTCCTTGCACTAGTGAAGGAAACTGTTTGGGTATTCTCCATTCAGCCCCAAATGCATCACGCATCCACTTATACCACTTTTCCAGGTGCACCTTATGAGCAGTCATCATGGTGTCACAGGTATACTATTCAAACCTCTTGGCAGGGGAGGGGTTCTCATCTGGGTATTCCCAAACAAACTTATCTGGCCCATCAGGCACTCCAATCTCTAAAAATACAATGGTGAGGAGGACATTACCAAACATGATCTTCTCTCCATCACACATGGCATCTATGATCTCCTCTGCAATGAAAGATGAGAGGTTATAGATGGTTCCCTCTGAGATCTTATGGCACACATTCAACCAGGCCTTGTTGATTTGTGTCCATCTCTCTTACCCATTCAACTTTGTAACCAAGTGCATGGCCATCCTCATCACTGGGTCAGTAATTGTAAATGTCAAAGTAGCACGAACCCTTCTTGTAGTCATAAGCCTCAACGGTCTTCTTAATGGCTTCCTTGTCTTCCAAGTCATCATCCAATGAATCTCCTTCACAGATAAGGCCGGTGAACTTAGAAATTAGCTGGGGGGTTATGCACATCCTCTGACCTATGAAATAGAAGTGGTCTTCATGCACACATGACATCAACCATTGGTATAGTCACTCAGGCTTTCCAAAATAGGGAAACTCGTAGAGTTGCAACAACCCAACCTTCTCCATTTTTACCTTTACCTCATCATCATAGATGGGCATTCCATCTGGTGTCCTCTTCTCTATAGGGTGAACCAGTTCTAGTGTCATTTCATTCTCTGTGGTGCTCATTCGATGGTTGTAATCACTGATGGCCATCTTCCTGACATGAGACACCCATTCTTTACCAAGTAATACATCATCTGGGTACTGTATTTCCGCGTACCATTCTTCATTGAAACTGGTAGAGACATGGCTTGTTTTCCCTTTCCCTTTCCCTTCTTCGGTGAAACATTTTCTACTTTCCTTGGTGTCATTCCTTCATCAGGTCCTTAAAACTTCTTCCTTTCTCCTGGTCCTGGCTCTACTCAACTTTGTGGCTCCACTCCTTTGCAAAAATTCCTTCAAACCTCGTGCCCTAGCTATGCAACCCTAACCTAGAAAACCCTTTTTCACAAGATGACATAACACCCATGGGATTCTTCCACACAACCTTCTCCACTTACACCCATGTACTTCTTTCCACTCTGGTTCACTGATCAAACTAGCTATGCACACAAATCTTCACAACTCTTCTCAAAATTTCTTCACAAGGATGCCCTAGTTCACGAGAGCTCTTTGATAACTTAAAATGCAAGGTAGAAAATAACACACCCCCGATCTTCTATTTATAACTTTTTCTTTTCTCCACAATAAATGCCATGCCACCTACCAACATACTTTCACAATAAAGGTGGATTTTTTTCCAATGCCAACCTTCAACACTTTTCCTCCATGCTCAATCCTACGTGAACACTTCCGCAACCTTCTGGCATGCAACTACCTTGACCATAGAGTTCTTCACACTTTCTCCCATGCCAAAGTCAATTCTTCCTCTATGTCTTGGACCAAGTTCTTTCCACTACCTACCTCATGTTGCTCCTATGCTTTTACCCTTGTACGTGGTTTCTCAAATCCTTTTGACACCAATCTTCCCTTATGTTCACCTTTTCCACGCATGATCTTCCAATCCACGTGTTTTTGATTTTTCAACCTGAGCCATCCACAACCATAGCTTCCAGTACTTGTCACATCACTCCACCCCACACAAAAATGGATGTGTGGTCCTCTGCACATAATTTTTTTAAAAAATAATAAGTGGCTACCAGTGCACAAAAACACACAACACAAAGCAACAAGAAAGGGAAACACAAAGAAAGGAAACTGCATCAAAGAAAAACCTAGGCTAACTGGAAATACTACCTTATTTACAAACACAAAGAAGACTTATTTATAGTAGGGATTGAACCTACTCCCATTGAAATGGCCTAGAAACCATGTTCCATCTAGTGCTTGTAACTGAAAAGTGCATGAATCAAGTAAAAATGATACAATGTATGGGCCCATCCAATGGACTTTGAATTTCCCAGGATGGCACAGAAACTTGGAATCATACAATAGAACCATCTGCCCAACCTCAAATTATTTGTTCTTGATGTGTCTATCATGTCATGCCTTCTTCCTAGATTTTTCTATTTTCTGACTCCAGTAAGAAATAGCACACCTCTCATCTAACTGCATTAACTTATCAATCCTCTCCTCAAGTGCTTGTTCATCATCTAATCCTCCTGTGCATGTTGTACGTAGTGATGGTAACATGAATTCAATAGGTAACACAACTTCCACACCAAACACCAATTGAAAAGGTGTGGCCTTGTTCAGTCTCTTATAAGTAGTCTGATATGACCATAACACAACAGAAAAATTTGTCATCCCAATCTTTTCTTCCCACATCACAAATCTTGGTTAACATGTGATTCAAATTTTTTTTAAATGCCTTAATAGTCCCATTAGCTTGTGGTTGATAAGGGGTAGTCTTGTGATGGGCTACCATGAATTCTTCCAACAAGATCCTAACTGTCTCATTCAAGAAATGAGTACCCCTATCACTTGTTAAGCTCAACAAGCATCCATATCTGCTGATTATATTTTCCCACAAGAACCTAGCTATTGTTACCATTGTGTAATCCCTTGTAGGTGCCACTTCTTCCCACCTTGTAAGGTAATCTGTGCATGTAATGATATAGTGTGAACCTGTCCTTCACGTGGCTGGGGAAATAGGGCCTACAAAGTCAATTTCCCACTTCTCAAATGGTTTTGCACTAGTAATTAGTCTTAATGGCATTTCATCTCTTTTCCCTAGTTTACCAAGGTGCTGGAGTGGTCACAGGCCTTGCAATACTCGATACAATTTTTGTAAACCGTTTCCCACCAAAAGTTTTCTAGAAGGATCTTGCACGCAGTTGCATTCCCTACATAGTGTCCTCCTGCAATTCCACCATGTGCTTCCTCCATGATTGCAACACTCATGTTCTAACATGCACCAATGCAAAACCTCATCGTGGCCTAGCTTGTATAAGTCTCCACTAATTAACATGTAGGGCACGACACGTATGGCTAACTGCTTCCTTTCCAAAGTCTTCATTCCCTCTAGTGCCACACCCATTTTGAGAAACACAACAATATCTTCCAAGTCAGAGGGTGCATGCTGCAATCTAAATAGTTACACATCTGGCATTGTATCCTCAATGCTCTGCACATCCTCCCCTGAGTCAATCCTTGATAAATGGTCAGGTCCCAAATTACTCTTACCTAGTTTCACAACAACCATAAACTCAAACTCTTGAAACAACAAGACCCACCTGCATATGCACCCTTGTAAAATGGGCTTGTTTACCAAGTACTTCAATGCCATGTGGTCCATGTAGAATATAAAGGGTGTTTCCAACAGATACTTCCTGAATTTTTGCAATGCATAGATCATTGAAAATGCCTCGTGCTCAATAGTAGTATAGTTTTGTTCTGCTGGGGTTAGCTTCCTACTAGCAAAGCACAAGGGGTGGTCAACAATTCCCTCTCCAGGTTGTGCTAAGATTTCCTAATCACCATCCCTGAAGCATCAACATGAACATGGAATGGCTTATCCCAAGAAGGAAAGTGTAATATGGGCACAATGATAAGCCTATTCTTCAATGTATCAAATGCCATCTGTTGTGCCTCTCCCCAATGAAATGTACTTTTGTGTTTTAGCAACTTTTCCAATGGCATGGCGATCTTGGCATACCCCTTAATAAATTTCTGGTAATACCCCATATGCCCAAGGAATCCATGCACCACACTCTAGCTGGTAGGTTCCCCCAATCCCACAATAATGAAAACTTTGGCAGGATCCACCAGCAAGCCTTCCTTACATATGATATGCCCCAACAGGGTTCCAAATGGAGTAGCAAAAACACATTTCTTAATGTTGAGGGATATCCTCAACTATTGACATCTTTCAAACATCAGCCTCAGATTGTCACAATGGTCCCTCACTAATCCATATATTATCCAATCATCTAGGTAGACTTGTAGAAACTTGTGGATGAAGTCCTGAAATGCCTGAACCACAATGCATGAAAACACAACAGGCACATTCTTCAGTCCAAAAGGCATGACCATGTAGGAAAAATTCCCCATTCAGTGGTGAAATTTGTCTTTTCTTGGTCCTCCTTTGCAATTCTAACCTGATGATATCCTGAGAATCCATCTGTGAAAGAATAGATTTCACGCCCGGCTACTCCTTCCAGGATCTCCTCAGTGAAGGGGGTTGGAAAAGGGTCAATAACACATACCACATTCAAATCCCTATAATCAACACAAATCCTTATCCTCCCATCCTTCTTAATGCTAATGATCATTGGACTTATCCATTCTTATTCTTCAACAACCTCAATGATGCCTGATGTGATCATCTTGTCAATCTCTTCCTTAAATTTGATGCAAAGATTCAAATTCATTCGATAAGGTCTCTTCCAAATTGGGCACGCACCTTCCTTTAACTTGATCTTCATTTCTCCCAAGGAGTGGTGAACTCCTTTAAGCTCATGGTACCCATGGAAAAAAAATCCTGAAATTCATGCAACAGATCGATGATCTTTGAAACCTCCTTTTCTGTCCAGTAATCTCCAATAGTAGCCTCCTTAGGTTCCGCCTCCGAACCAATGTTAACCTTCTTGGTTTTTAGGGGTTCATGGTAGGTGTGTGCTTTCTCATCAGCACTATCCATAACCTCACGCATACCCATAGTATGGTTAACATCCAAGTTTTCCACCTCTTCACCATCTATCACATAGACCAACTTTCCTTTCTCTTTTTCCATGCATGCACGCTCAAGTTGTATCTCCTCTGATTCTTCCTCATCAAAGCACTTCTAAGCAGGTTCACCCAATAATTCTAGTATTCTATCCTCTTCCATGGGACTATCTCCCATAGTTAGGCACTTGACAACTTGTAATGCCTCATCCACTAATGGCTTAGTACTCTGATATTCAAAAGCTTGAAGGAGATCAACCGTCAACTCCTGCCAGTTTCCTATCTGATGGTGCATCTCTAAGTGAATGTACCATGCACACACATAACCTCATAAGGTGGAGTAAATCTTAAGCACCAATAAATAAGGTGAGGAAAGGCTTCCGTGCCTTCCATCCAATCCTTCTCACATGCCTGGATGTGAAACGAGGTAGGTTCCTTCCCACAGAGAATGTGATTCTCACCTCATGCCACTCTAAAAGGTGATCATGATGGGTTACTGACCAGCTTACTGTGGTCCCGAGCAAGGTATAGCTAAGCATCCCTCTTCTTTTGACCTCACTTATACATTGGGTCCCCATTTCTCATAGGAAAACATCAGGGTTAGGCTCCCCTATTATAACTTGGAAACTTTTTTCCTCCTAGGTGCCTTGACTGAGAAATACTTTATTACTCTTGTCACATAGCCTCTTAACTTCCTTCTGAATAACTCATATGTCCCGTGTGCCCAATTTTCACATGACACACTAGTTGCATCACTTATAGATTGAACGTCTTCCAACTGAATAATGCCTTCTTTTGTTGGTTGCACAACCTCAGGGTCCCTGATAGTGTACACATTAATTCTATCTAGGTCTTCTTCTCATAAGGGCTCAGTATAGGGTGTTGACTTCCCATCTGTTAAAGGAATGATAACATGTTCCTCATTGTTCTAAAAAATTATATACTGATGCAGGGGTCATTTAGATCTGTCTTTCTCTACAATACTCAAGAGCTTGAACTTGCTCTATTACTCCATCCACCCCTGCTAGAGGATCATTAATTGATGTTCATGCAACATCATCTGTTTTTTCTTATCTCCTTGAGGTAGCAATGAGACCTAGTACATGTTACTTCTTTGCACCATCTTGAGAGCTAAGGTGATCTCCTAAAATTATAACATTTAAAGAATTTCATGAATACCATGAGAAGGTACTCCATTCATAAGATTAATTGGCTCTCATTTTCTCATAAAACCTTTCTCCTAAAGTTTCATGGCTTAAAGTTTTGTCTAACTCCCTCCATCTCATTTTTTTTTTGTTTCTTGCTCTTGAGAAACCAACTCGTTTGGGACAGTCCCAATTCCTTCATAACTTTTCTGGGTCTTTGTTTTAGGACTCCAAATTTTTACACAAGGTCTGTATATTCATATAACCCTCTCCACACAAAATTTTTCAGATCTTTATCATTCTTCTAGCTCCTTAAATCAAGCATTTACCAAATCTGATTTCTGAATATTAACATTAATAGACAAGCCTTCTAGAGGTCTTACCAGTCCCTTGACAGTCATGTCTTACACAAAAATGAAGTCAATCCTTCATTTAATTTTCCCTTGTATAAGTGCCCATTCAAACATACCTTCATAATGGTTACCCTAAGCCTTCATGCATTGGTTTTCTCATTCAAGCCTCCAATTCTCCATTTTCATTTGAAATCTCTTCCTATGATCTTTCCAGACAGTCATACATACCTGCAATCATCAGTGTTCTCATGCTATAACAGTAGATAGCTTCATTGTATTCATCCCTGAGATCATTCAAGATACATCCAAATACACCTACATCCCACTCTTATAAATCTAGGTTCATGATTCATCTTATACCATGAATCAAAACTGGACTGTTGCCTTCAAACTGCCTCATACACATTCCTTCTCCTTCATCTCTACAACCCTGAGAACCTCTGTTCCTACTTCATCTCCATCGAATCACCTATGAAATAGGTATTCATTAGCTAAGAATAGACTCTAACAGCCCCTAAACTGACTCCACAATACCCTAACAAGACTTAATCAATATTCTAATCCTAGAATATTAATGGATATCAATCCAATACTTCTTCCAACTCGTGCATGGACTAACAAACATGATGACATGGCATTTGAAGTCCTTATTTAGCCCATATTACCCTTTAAATGCCAAGTCAAGTCACCTTATCAACTTCTTACAAGCATATATTCATTTTTACAACATATTTAACTCTAACACACCTATAGACAACATTTATCATGGTCTTGTATGACCTTATTATGCCTTGGTCCTTGATGCTCCTGCATCAGAGTGCCCTTGAGAGAAAGAATTTGAGCTCCTGCTCAAATGATTCTTCTTCTTTCTTGTCTTCCAATTCTTCCTTATTGCCTTTGCTGGTATAGTTTGTCTCCTCCATCTGCTCTTGCATTTCCTCTCCTCAATTCTGCTCTTCTTGCTTGCTCCTTGCTTCATCTTCCTCTTCATGGTCTTTGTCTTCAAGTCTATTTCTTGTAGGTCTTCTATCTCCTTCACCAAGTATGTTAACTCTGGTTTGTGTTCATAACAGCATGTAGTCACAGCTCCTTGGTCATTGCTAAAGATATGTTCTCACAAGAATTGATAGCCTCCACCTGCTTTTTTAGCAATTCCTTCTCTCTTTCATTCTTGGCCTCTTTGTAGGCTTGCTTCACCTTAAGACTGAAGTGAAAGTATTGAATGCTGAAATCTACCTCCTCAACCTGTTTTGAAGGTTCATATGCCTCCTCAACTGAAATCTGATTGTCTTCTACCACCTCTTCACTTGTATGGTCTTCATGTCTATCTGCATGATCCTCCTTGGCTTGATATATGACTTCCTCTAATGCCTTTAGTTCCTCTTGCAGCTGCTCCATACTTTTGTACTCAAAATCATATTTTGGTGCTTCTTCACCTTCAAATGCCTCAACTTCATCATCACATGTGTCTTCTATATCTTCTTGTTCCTCTTGTCTCATGAACTTTCTCATTGAATCATACACTTGATTCATCTCTTTGTCTGCCAAACCTGCATTCACAATATTAACAACACCATTAGAAGTAAAGGGTTGAGGCCATGAAGCCTCTTGAATGTCTACAGAGTGCTCTTCTTCTCCATTTCTTTTTGTTTTTTCATTGACCATTTTCAACTTGGTCATTTTCATTCTTTCTCTCTCTTGATCTGCTTCTTCCTTCTCTAGTTCCTCTTTCCTTAATTGTTTCATTTCTTGCAACTTTTCATGCTGCTCTATCCTTGGCAACACCTCTTCTCTCTCCTTCTTCTCAACTGTTCTCCTTCTTCTTCTCTCAATTTCTTGATTTCTCTCTGTTTTTGCTGTCATTCTCTTCATCAACTCTTCTAGTATCTTCATTTCTTCTTCCAAGTCAGCTCCATCAACTTCTCTTTCATCTTCATCATATATAGGACCTGTTTTGTCTTCATCCTTCTCTGAACTCTGACTTCCCTGACTGTACTCAGCTCTTGCTTCACCATCTTTTGAGGACCTTCCACTTTCCATTACTTCATGTTTGATGACTTTGTACTGCTGCTCCTTGAAGCTCTTAGCTTGCCATACCTTGTTCTGGATGACCTTAGGTTGATACACCATTTGTTTTTCATGTTTTCTTCTCCATTCATGAGTTAGACTGTGTTTGTACTCATTTCTACTCTCTTGTGCACCTGCATACTGGACTGATTTTATCTTGTAAACTGAATTTTCCTCCATACCTTGCCTTGGTTCTTCATGACTGAGCTCCAGTTTGATGGTCTCTTTCTTGGACTCTACCTTCTCCTCTTTGTCCTTAGTTTTCTCAAGCCATTTAGGCATCACATAACTATGCTTGATCTCTTTGGGTAGCATATACTTCTGATGACCTGCTGATTTATCTTCATTCTCTATTTCCTTGAGCCTTCTAGGCATTGCATGATCACACACATCTTCTTGTGTTAACCTCTTATCATTATCTTGCTCTAGGTCTTCTTTAATGTCAGAAACATCACTCTCATAAATCTGATCATCATATTCAGTCCTCATACTTACTTGTTCAATGGCTTTTAGCTTGCCTATATCCTCCTTAATGGCTTCTTGTCTGGCTTTACTCTCTTCCTGGACTTCTTCTTCACTTGGGATGCTATCCAATGCATCATAATACTCCATGTTCTCTGTCATGCTTCCCTTGTCATCATGGAAGTCTTCATTCTTTTCATATCCCTCTTCAAGCTGGTCCTTGCAGCTGTCTTGTTCATTTCTCTTCATGGGTGCTTGGCTTACACCATCCTTCATATTTCTCAAGCTCTTAAGCTTAACCTGCATCAACAAGTTCTTCATACCTGCAAACATAAACACAAGCTTAGATATAAAAACAAGAGACCATAGTGTCTCCATGAGTGCTCCTTTCCTTAGCACCTTCCTCTCATTCTCCTTTCCTTCCTTAAGTGCTTGTTCTGGCACTTTTTCTTCTTTCTTGTTCTCTACAATGAGAACTTCTTTCACCTCTTCTTGTTGCTCATTTGGCAACTCTTCTTTCTTCCTCAAGGCATCCTTTCTGTGCCTTCTATCTCTTTTCACCAATGACCTCACAGGCCATTTCATCTTCCCTCTCAATACTAGGCCACTCTTCTTCTGATGGCTCTCTTCTTCCTGCAACTGTAACCACATGGTGGTCACTTTCTCCAAATCTCTCTTCACTTCATCTATTTCTTTTTGAAGTGCCAATCTTCCTCTCATCTTCTCCTCTTTCCTCTTTTTCTCTTTCTTTTCATGTTCCTTTTGATAGCTTAGGAACTTAACCAATTCACACACTGCTCCTACCTCCATGACTGATTCAATCACAAACTTTACAATATGGAGTTCTCTGAAAATTATAGAAATAAATAGCTTGAAAACATGTGTTTGTTACCTTGAACTCCTTGGTATTGGATCTACCTTTTGTTTCCTGTTATGGCTGTCCTTTGATCTCCTATCCTTGCTCTGATACCAAATGATGCAAGGGTCATTTAGATTTTATCTTTATCTACAATACTCAAGAGCTTGAACTTGCTCTATTACTCCATCCACCCTTGCTAGAGGATCATTAATTGATGTTCATGCAACATCTGTTTGTTCTTATCTCCTTCATATCCAATGAGACCTAGTACCTTGTTACTTCTTGAAGACAACAACTGGAGGAGAGTTAACTTGATGAGCAAAGGTGATCACCTTGTGATCACTGAAACAATATATAATAGATGTAAAGAACTTCTATATTAATCTATGACTGTCCCAAGATACAAAATCCGTTCATAAAGTCTCTAGCATTCATACCTTCTTGAGTTCTCTTACCATACACCTTTGCCTCCAAATGGAGCTCTTCTTCAATATAGTCACAAGCTCTTTTCTTCTTGATTGAACATGACCAAGGCAACAAACCAATGTTTCAAGTTCCTTTATGAATGCTCAAGCATCTCTCTACTAGTGTGCAATCTCAACACTCTGCCCTCAAGACTGAACTTAGTCTAAAAGCATCCAACTCAAACTCTTAATACATAATTAGTTGGTTCCCAGGGCATACCAAAGCTCAACAGACCTCCCTTCACAATGGTTGAGGTATTCATGAGTCCATATACTGTCCTAGATCTAGGTTTTTCCTTTATCACCTCCCTTGTATGTTTTTGAAGTGACTTATACAGCCCTAGAACCCCTACACAGTCTACATTTACTCCAAATCACTGGTAGATTTCTCTCTAGAATCATGGAACACATTAATAGTACTAGGATAGTCATCATCCAACATCCATGCACAGGTACTTAACTCTACTTCTCCTTGACATTAGCCCTTTGAACATTTTATTGTGGACTAACACAGTCCTAGACCACTGTACAGTCTGATTATAACTAGAGGGAAGGAATTTCTTTGTACCTATATGCCCAATGAAGGAATTATACCTATATGCCCAATGTCATTCATATTCAACAAATATACCTGGATAGGTTCCCTCCATATTAGTGTATTTTCATCATATTGTGTCCATCTCCTTCATGTTTGCAGTCCTCCTTTCTTGCCAAATACAGTCCTAATCCTGTGCAATCATCTTTTATATGCTAACAAGGTAATAGCTTCATGCATTCAGACCTGAGATCATGCAAATACATCCAATATACCCTATTTTGTCCATCATATCAATCTATCATCATGATTAGTCATGTTATAATGCAAAAACTGTGTATGTTCTTTATTTGACTGTGAACTATACATCACTGTTGTATCTCGAATAAAAACAGTCACCTATAGCTTGAGTGACACAAGATCATTCTTCACCAAATTTGGATGATCTTTAGATCATATCAATGCAGAGATATTGTAAAATTTTCAAGTAATTCTATCCATGGAATAAAAAGATATACGAAGCCCTAGTTCAGGCCTGAGAGGCAACAATTTGCTATAAAATCCAAACTATGCATTTTCAAAACATACAAAAATTACCAATGTGATCCACATCACCTGTAGAAGATCTTTCCATGCTAATAATCAAGAGATTTACATCATTTGAATGTCATGGAGGGTTTCTATCTTGTTGTCCTGCCAGGGTTCTTGTGCACAGTCCATTGAAACAAGCTATTTCATGCAAAGTAGAGTATAATTCTTCTTTCAAACATCATACACATGTTGTTATTCATTGTTCCATCTTCTTCAAAACCTTGAGAACCCCTGTTCTACTTCATCTCCATCGAATCACCTATGAAATAGGTATTCATTAGCTAAGAATAGACTCTAACAGCCCCTAAACTGACTCCACAATACCCTAACAAGACTTAATCAATATTCTAATCCTAGAATATTAATGGATATCAATCCAATACTTCTTCCAACTCCATGCATGGACTAACAAACATGATGACATGGCATTTGAAAAGACCTTATTTAGCCCATATTACCCTTTAAATGCCAAGTCAAGTCACCTTATCAACTTCTTACAAGCATATATTCATTTTTACAACATATTTAACTCTAACACACCTATAGACAACATGTATCATGGTCTTGTATGACCTTATTATGTCTTGGTCCTTGATGCTCCTGTCTGCAAACTTCCTGGATTGCTCCTTTAGACACTAAATTTCCCCTTGAAGACTTTTGATTATGTCCATGGTCTCTTGATAGACTTCCTTCTAATGGGTAGGGTCCAGATACTTCCCATATACCACCTCTTCTCTTGTAATTAGTGGTATTTGCTTTGTTATTTCCATGGTGTGTGCAGCCTTGGCTTGCATTTTCATCAGTACAGGTTCTAACTTTGACTCGCGTGCCACCCTTGGCATCCACTGTGAGTCTATTTTCTTCACTCTTACCATTCTGATGCCCTTTTCTTTTTGTTGTTTTTGGATCATGTGTTTAATTAATTCCGGTAACTCCTCATACTTGTGCTTCTTCCCACACCAAGAACAATGTAGCAGGTTAGGACATTCGTGCTTGTAATGCTCTTTAGACCCACAGTTATAACAAGTTATGCGAGGGAATTCACCTCTTCCACCTCCGTGATTTCCACAGCCTCTAAATCCTTCACGAAAGCATCTTCCATAAGCTCCTCCATTTGTGTGTCCTTCATAGTGACGACCATCATCCTTGGAATTTTTTACAACACTGGTCTCGCACACACCAATATCAATGGCATTATATATATAGTCAATCAATCTATAATATGTGGTGTCATGAGTAGTAGAGGTACAAATCTTGTAATAACAAGACACATTCTTACGGATCAAGCGTTATAGTAGCAGACACCTACTTGCATCATGATCTCTGTGGAAAATCTCACTGTCTACCATCATGGTGTGTATCGATCTCTAAGGACAATTTTCCTTCGTATGCCCCTCTACCTCACAATATGTTCACCATAGGCCATTAAGAGTCTCATGTGTTGAGTTCACAAATAGTTTCTCCAGTTGCTTTTCCATGGCATCAATTTAAGCTTCAAGAAAAGGACTAACACCGGTATCCATGCTTCATATAGCCTCAACGTGCAGGGAGACCTCCAAGGCCTCTCATGGGTTTGTGAAAGTCTTATGTGACATTGATCTTCTGAAGGGTGTTATTAATCCTTCAAAAAAACCATTGATCGTGCTAAGAAAGATGAATATCATATGACAATTTTGACAAGAGGGTCTTAAAGTGCATGTCATACTCCTGTACACTCTCTACCATCCCTTGTTGAATCTCCTTCAGTGTACTAATGCTCTTCTATTCAAACTCAAGTATAATCTACTATTATCCGTTGAGGGTCATACTTCTGGTACCAACTATGTGTGAGCCCTTGTAATGTCATTGAAAACTGACTTACCTTTCATTCTGGGGTAATGATCCCCTTCGCAAGCCATAGCAACTCATATTTGTGTACATGCTTTGCAGCATCCTTAACACCTTTGTAATCTGGTAGATGAAAAGACATTTCAAAGAACACTTGTTGGGGTGGTTGAGGCCCTTGTCCACCTGATCCAAAATCTGGATTCCCCCTGGTGTTTCCTCCACCACCAAATCCACTAGATCCACCAGCACCTATTCCTCCTAACCCACTAGATCCTATAGATCTACCAGGTATGCTAGTTCCTATTCCACCTGACCCACCAGATCCACCTCCTATAGCTGGCAAAGGTCCTGAAATGGTTACACCTTTTGTTCCCAATGTTGTTCTGAACTACGCTTCAACAATCTGTGATATTACACCCACTATCAGATGTGTGTCCTTCGCCGCTTTCAGATGTAATACCCAAGATTTGTGTGCCCGTAATTTTTCCAAACATTGTACCATGCAATATACCTCCAAACACAGGAAATGATTGTGCAACCATGGATGTACCAAATGAAAAATTATACCTCCTAGGTGTTGATCGGTTACTTCCACCAATACCAATTGGTTTAGTAATACTTATCTATGGATTTAGAAAACTAAGTGCCAAGGGTTGGTCACCAGGTGGAATCAGATGTGTGTCGATGACTCTTCTCCTTCCTTCATATAACAAGCTCTCTCCAGAATCCAAGGGGGTTTCTCTTTTGCACTTGTCAAGATGGGGTAGTGCAAACTGCTCAAGTTCCATGTCCTCTTCTTGAACCTCAAATCCTTCCCGCAATGCCTGCCTCCATAAATCCATCACTCCTACAACTTCATGTTGTCTTGCCAACTCCCTCTCCTGAGATTCATTATACTTGAGCCGCCTCTCCTCTCTCTCTCCATTTCTACCACAAGGTTTTTCATCCTTCTACCACGCTATTTTTCGTGCCTTGCACCTAACAGGAATTTATCCAGCCATGGGAAAGGATTCCAAACTTAAAGTAATGAACAGGATCTTGATTGCGAGTGGAATAACATTCAATAATGATCCTCTAGGCTCCCTCAAGAACTCAAACTCAGCAATCTCCAGGAAAGAATACATAGAAATCATGTATTCCAAGTTATAACTAGTCAGCATTCTACTCCACCAGTGAAAAACAACACGGGGCCATGCAAGATTGGCATTATGTAATTGTTGATATTCCTCTTGGGTCCAAACATGAGGTCCATAATACCAACTCGTCCTTGATGCATATGTTGAGAGCCATTCATATAACTCTATTGGGAAACAAAAGAAGAATGTATGATAGATTTCATGATACAGGTTCTCATCCACCCATTTTTGTGCATCAAAATCAGATCTAGTAGTAAACCTTTGAGAAAACTCATCCTCCATTTTTTTATCCACGCTTTGATACTATCCAAGGTTAAGTGCTCCATCATCACACATTTCTCTCACAATAGCTTCAAAATAGGTCCCAAAAATGGAACCAAGATGTAGTCATTATTTTACCCTTAATACTTCTTTTTAACCCCAAGCGCTCCAACCTATCATCCAACACGCGGGCGCTGAGCCCCTCCTTTATGTGAGCTCTTACGAGAGAGGTTCTCACCATTAATGGAGGATGATTTTTAGAAGACATAAGTACATTCATCTTACTTTAAAAAGGTAGAAGGTATGCAACTTAACAGATCTACATAGTAATGAATCATAAAAGCTATAATACCATTGTAAGAAGCATAATAAACTAGATCTGCAGTCATGATAAGTCATATCGAATTTGAGATTTTACAACGCATAAAAAAGATATACAAAATGAACCCAGATATATATATATATATATATATATATAATTTAAAAGAGTAGTTCTGGTGGCCACATTACAGTCAAAATGGGTCATCTTAGACCATACATATTAAATGACAGAGATCTCAAACTCCTGGATACATTATCTCTAATCATGAGACCCTAACTATACTTTTCCCCATCTATAAACCTTGTTATGGATACTAATACCCATATAGAGGCTTAATGGAATCCCTTATAACCTTATAGCACTCAACTACTCTAAACCCTAGCCCCATTAACTCTACAACACTTAGCATACTCTCAGCACTTATATTTCTCTACATCTCTTTCTATGCATTCTCTCTGCATTCTCTCTGCATTCTCTCTGTATTTTGCTCTTCATGACTATCTTTATATCATCCCTGTCTCTTTCCTGTCAGAAGTATCTTGTTTTAATAGGATCATCAAACAACACCACTGTCACGTCTTCTTCCCTAAATATATCACATGTGCCAAGTGTTGATGTGTTACTCCATTGCTGAATGTTTATCCTCTTTGCAAACCTTCCACTCTCTGTAGTGATGTCTTATCAGGAATATTCCCTATGTGGAATATCCTTTTCTTGACCTCAAATTTTCTAGGTTGGCACCTTATCCACTCATCATGCCTAGTCAGGTCCTCACATTTTTCCTCAAGTGTTTCTATGAATGCCAAATATGGCTAACTCCCTTTAAACCCATGTTCTACCTCCTACGGGTGCATCTTGAGTTTCACTTTAACCCTTCTGAAAACCATTTATCGTACTGCATGTTTTCCCTAAGCACCATTCTATCTACTGATCATACGTGTGTGCGCCTCTTGGTACTTCACCAATATTTCAAGGTCCAACAAATTCCTTCAATGTATCCACTAGTTTCTTGTAAGGGAGGAGCTTATCATCCTTAACCTTATATTCATTGTTCACCTACTTAATGATTAATTAAGAATCACCTATAACATTAACATGTTTGATGTCCCATTGTATAACAAGTTTCAGTCCTATAATCAGGGCTTCATATTTGACTATGTTATTAGTGCATGGGAAACCAAGTCAGAATGCATGAGGAATTAGATCACCTGTAGGAGTGATAATAACTCCTACTCTTGAACTGTGAAAGGTAAGTGATCCATTAAAGTACATTTTCCATGTGATGGATTATTCAATATACATCATAGAAGCATCTGGTAGGTTCAGATTCAATGGTTCTATTCCTGACAAGGGGCATTTAGCTAGTTCATCCACAAGTACTTGCCCTTTGACTGATTTATGATTAACATACTCAATATCAAACTCACTATGAAAGATGATCCAATTATCCATCCTCCCCGTAAGTGCGGGTTTAGACAATAAGTACTTGAGTGGGTCAATTTTGGATATCATCTTGATCTTTTTATTTAATAGATAGTGGCAGAGTTTTTGGAAAGCAAAAACAATGACCAAATAAGATTTCTCAATTTTTGGGTAGTTAAGCTCATAATCAGATCAAAGTGACTACTTATTTACAAATGTACAATCTAATAATATTCAAATGAGGATTTTTTTGCAAATAATGTTCCCATTTTAAATTATTCTCAATACAGGAGATGAGAAGGTATAGGAGATTAATTTATAAGAAACCATAGTTTGAATGAATAAGACTGGTAAAGAGAGACACAAAGTTCATCTTATTCACCTATCAACAACACAAGTATTCTTCTTGCTTATGCAAGATTACTCACTATTGAAGAAGGCAACATGTTTGGGTGTAGAGACTGCAGAGTAACACCTTAATCATGCATGCATAAAGTTTTAAGAACACATGAATCAGTATATATCAGAAAATCCATCAAACATAGATACAAAGACACAAAGTTATTCACACTATAGCAAGATGAATTGAACACACAGTTTCTGCAATTCTAATATATCAGATTCACATTTATAAATGAAAGGATCAGAAATGGGAAGAACACAGATAAGAGAGGAACTTCTTATTCTTATGTATTGATCAAAAATTTGGTATCATTACATTGCATTCCAAACACCAAAAATCCAACAACCCATTTTATAATGAGAGAAAGACCTTATATAGGCATAGGAGCGGTTGTAACTAACTTCCTCTAGTTCCATTATATTTTAATTAAGTGTTACCACTTATTTAAATGAATTACATTTAGTCATCTTTATTTACAATTTCATATTTTTCAAAAGATAAAAGCTAACTTTGAAATACATCAACTTGAAATAAAGGCTTAGGAACTAGAGGTAGGATCATTTGTGGACGGCCCAACTGAAGTATTCACTTTGAGTATTTGATTTCTGAACTTGACTAAAGCTCCAACAATTTCCATGCCCTTGGGAATTGCAGTGTTTTCCATAGCATTCATCCAGCTTCCCAGAGCATACTCCATCTCCTTTCCAATGCATCCATTTTGTAGCAAAATTTTGGTAGCTTCAATGACCACATTATGTAATTCCATGATTTCTTCCATATTCTCCTTAGTCACATTTTTAGCTTTGAAGAGATCTTCCTTGACCAATGCTCTGAATTTTGCTTTAATCTCATCAACTGAAATGTCTCTCTGTTGATTATCTTTGAACATGTGACACCTGAGATCCTGCAGGTCTGTTAGAATTTTTGATTTGAAGGGCTCTCCCTTTTGTGACATACTTTTGAGTTCAGTGATTGCTTCTTCAAGGACCTTGATTTTCCATTCTACTCCAAATACCCATTTTTTAGAAAGATTACTTGTAGAATCATAAAAATATTTGATTTGCAAGGAGAATTTTTCATCTATGTGGCATTCATCATTTTGAGATCTTGAATACATTCCAACCAATAGTTTGAGTTCCTTCTCAGACCCAGTAATTGTTATGTCAAACTGATTTTGTGCCAAGGAGATATTGGCATATACCTTGTATGCTTCCTCTATGAAATTCAAGCCAGGTAGTAACATTCCTTCCACCATTGCTTCAATAGCCTTTCCATAAGATGGATATCCTTAATAGCTTGAAACTCTTCATGAGACAGGACAGTGGGAGGAGGCATTGAGATAAGAGGGGCAAGATCAGCCACTTTCTCACTAGCAAGAAGAGATTTGATGAAACCAGAAAGGACTTGTACCTATTCCTCAAGTTTCCCTTGTGTTTGTTTACCTTTTCCACCCTCTCTATAACCTTGGAGACTATCTCTTTCAAGTTTTGAACTTCTCCTTCAGGAGTAGATTCACACAATGGGATTCTTGTTAACTCCAGGTCAGCAACGATCAAATCCTTCTCATCTTTCTCCACTCTTGGTTTTGCTATCTCCAAATATTGTTGGCCTTTTGAATCAAATACCAATCTAGAGGTATTTTTGGCCTTCTTAGTATGAGGAGCAGGAGTGGTGCCAAGGAGGGTAGCTACAACATCAAATTCTCGGACAATGACCTGAGAGGATGTCTTCCTCTTCCTATTGTCAATCATGGGTTAGACCCATGTGAAGGAGTCACTAGAAGGGGGAGACAGAGAGTGGACCTAATGCAAGTGTATTCAAGGCACCAAGAGTTTGAGCAGTAGATACCTCCAGAGTGGGTGTTATAGTACTTGAAGAAGACACTTCCTTTGTTGGTGTTTTGAGCTTGGGAATGTTCAATGCCCCAAAATCTGGCTCTACAACCTGTAATTTATTTTCTTCTTCTTTGTTTTCAGTGCTCCCACACTCATAATTACTCTCTTCATGTTCCTTTGTCTCTTTTCCCTCTTCCTCTAAAAGATAAATTATTTATTCCACTCTCTGGACATTCTCTATTGCTTCTGGGGAGAGGGATTGTTTTCCTTATTTTCAACTATCTCCTATGTTTTCTTAGTCCTCTCAGTTTTATCCTTCTTGGAATACAATTTGGTTAAAGATTCCACAGGAAAAGGAGAAGGATTTGATTGGGCCTGTACTTTTGATATTGAAACAACAATCTCTTTTTGTGATGTTAAGGCTCCTTGTGAAGAGGGTTGAACTATTCCTACCTTGTATGCTCTCATTTTGTTAGCAAACCAAAATTTTGTTCATACCAAGACTGGATTTATTATTTCACCAAGATCATATTTCTCTTTTTGAAACCAATTGATGGTAAGAAGAGGAGTGTGCTGAATGGTTTTAATGTATTCAAGAGAATATAGGTCTTCATCATCATCTGGAAAGTCTTCTGACACTTTGTAAATCTTGAAATCTCTAATCTGCTAAAGAGAAAGCCAACCAAAGTACCTTCTTCTTACCTCATATTCATCTGAACAATCCTCCCAATAATCTTCTAGAGCAGACAAATGATAATAGTTCATTCTAAGGTGATTAGAGATGAAACCTTTAATATCAAAACATGACCTTTTGTGAAAAGTATAAAAATTGAATGCAGAAATAGTCCTTTCTACGTTTTGGGCATCTAGTGTTGTCCTGCAAGTATAATTCCCCAAGGTTATTGGGAATTGAATACCTTTAATCTTTTTGTCTCTACAGGTCCTGTACAACATGCCCAATTGCCTACAGACCTCCACTAAGACTGTCTTATCATCACAATAGATGGGTAGTTTATTGGGTTCACCTTCAAATCCATCTAATCTGATGTATGATAAACCTCTGAATTGAATAAATAAACTTCCATTTGTTGAGATTAGTTTAGCCTCACCAGACACCCTCTCAATTGTATTTCCCTCTAAGATTCTAACAATATACATGGTGAAGGAATTGACTCTTCTAAAGTGAATTTGTTGTTTTCAAATGTCGGTTGAGGATAAAATTCATATGTTGCTTCATTCTTTTTATCATCCACTGGAGAAATACCTAACCAAACCCTATATGTTGCAATTGTGTACATGAGATAAGAAGTCATGTAGAAGGATTTGTTCTTGTACACATTGACCAATTGTTCACTGAGGTTCTCACAGATTATCTCCCCCCAGTTTATACGTTTCCTTCCTTCACAAATGATATTTATGTACACACACATCCACTACTGAAATTCATTGGTAGTAGGAAGACCCATCAATCTAGACAACAAAGTGATAATGTCAGACAACGCCTCCTTGAAATATGACCTATACATGACCTTGGGCAGATTTGAAGCTCCTCTTTTTTGAGTTTTAATCCATGACTTGGCTATCATTGCTCTATACTTCTCCTTATCTTGTTCAAAAAGACCTTGAGCTTGTACTTTCGTCAAAATGTTTGCATCTTCAACAATGGGGATTTTGAAAGTAACATTTATGCAATTGACATCCAATTTGGTGATTACCTAACCTTGAGGATCCCTAATTTCCTTTAAATTTGGGTCGAAGTAAGAGGAACAGGCTAGGATAATATCTGCATATTGTACCGAGAGGGGAAAACAAGATGCATGAGCAATACCACTATCTTTAATGCATTGAGCCATGGGGGTGGGATTTTCTATAGAAATACAAGCCCAAAACTCATTAAGATCAATGTATCGAACATCATTGTCCCCAATATTAGGTAACGATGTCTCAAGGGATGAAATGTGCTCATAACCTTCGTAATGGAACCTCATGGCAATAGGCTAGGGAAGTAGACACTCAGGAGGAGAGGAATTCAACAATGGCTTTTAGGGAAACTGAATGGTAGGGCACAAAGGATTAATTTAACACCACAATACCCATAGAAGGCTTAGAATTGACTTACTTTAGCCACAAGGAAAATGGTGTTGCTCTCAAGATTACAACACAACTTGAATTTTTGAATTTGATTTGAAGATGCTCCAGTTATAGCTAAAAATATACTCCAAGGCATGGGAATGGAAAACGCACAGTGCTTAGTTGAAAACTCTATTATGTGATGGTAAAAATGAGGTCCTTTACCCCTTCTTATACTTTTCCATTTGAAATATACTTGGTTAAATGCATTAATTAGGAGTCCTCGGTGTGTTGTGGAGAACAAGATAACTCATGGAAATTTTACCCCTTTTCTTTTGAACTGTAGATATGTCAGAGATGCAGGGAACAAAGGGCCCATGGGAACAAGGGACATGAGGGTCATACATCTCTGAACTCTCCACAATGTGTAGGGAGGCTTTATTATGTGGGTGAAGCAGAATTGTGGAGAACATGAGGCCCTTGAAGGAACATGGGTTGCGGGGTTCCTCAATTACCCAAAAACTCTGTAATATCAAAGGAACCAAGAAAAGTGCAGAGACAGATTGGGTTGGCAAAGAACACAAGTCCCTTAGGAACACAAGGGTTGTAGGGAACAAAATTCTTGGCAAATCAAAGTCAACACTTAGAAAATTTTAAGAAAAGGATTTGCAGATACAAAAGGCAAGTGTGAGAATGCAAATGGAGAATGCGGGGAAATAGAAGTCGGGAGTGAAAATGGAATGGTGCAAATTTTACCAGACGAAGAACAAAAAACCCACAATATACAAAAAACCTAGTAAAATGTGTAGAAAATTCGAGAATGCGGAAACAGAGGCCCGAGGGAACAAGTTCCACTTATTCCTCTGGGACCCACAATTGCTGCAAAACAAAGGACTTAACCCCAAACACTCAAAAATACTCAAAAATGACTAAGTGTTTAGATTTTTTTCCATCCTCAAAACTTCACAAAGGCAAACAAAAAATTCAAAGGGGGTCACTTAACCAAAATTTCAAAAAAACTAAAAAATTGTACACATTTTCTGGGTAAGTGACAACAGTTAGCTCTTTCTGTGGATTGAGATGAATTGATACACCATGGAAAACAAGACAGAGAAAAGGACCCCAAAATCTCTTGGTTCGGAAGACAAGTACTTTATCCATTGGGAAATTTGTATGGAATAAGAAAATACAGAAGACACGAGGACACAAGGCATAACACAGCCTAAAAACAAAGATTGTACAAGACTATTTACATGACTATAAAAAGGATTGTTTGTTCACTTCATGACTAAAATAATTTTAAATATTGACCGCTATATGGCAATGGAAGTGAATTCCCATCCATATAGCTCAAGTGATATGAATTTTCACCTGTAAAATGTCTGATTTTGAAAGGACCAAGCCAGAGTGAATCAAACTTACCACGAATTCCTCGCAGATCCCACCTTTTGTCCCAGAGTAGGACAATATCTCAAACTTGGAAGTCTCTGGGTCTGGCTCCCTTGTTAAATAATTGTTTCACCTTCTGCTAGTGTGCAGTAATTCTATAAACCATCTGTAACCTATCTCTTCATCCAATTTATGCAGGTATATCACTCTTTTCTCCATGGCATTGGTGAACTCCTCATCTTGATTAGCTTTTACCAAATGCAATGCATGAAACTCCACTATTACTGGCAATTGAGCTTTTGTCCCGTACACAAATTAGAATGGAGACATCCCAATATCTCTCTTAGGTGTGATCATATCTACCCAAAGAGCGTCATAAAGCTTTTTATGTCAGTTTCTATGTGACTCATCAACTAATTCTTAATAATTGTCACCAAATTCTTGTTAGTCAAACCAGCCTGCTCATTCCCTTATGGATAGTAATCAGAATGATGTGCAAGGGAGATTCCATAACCATAGAAAAAACCAATTAACTCATGTGAAAAAAATCTTGGGGCATTATCTATGACAATTTTGTTCAGAACTCCAAATCTGACCAATATGTTTTCCTTGATGAAATCACAAACTACCTCAGAAG
The DNA here is from genome assembly GCA_019776745.2 of Taxus chinensis. NCBI lineage: Eukaryota > Viridiplantae > Streptophyta > Pinopsida > Cupressales > Taxaceae > Taxus > Taxus chinensis. Next base: position 873,664 of record JAHRHJ020000122.1, on the reverse strand, counting down.
TGGTCCTTTTGACTGGAATGGCTTCCACCCACTTCATGAAATAATCAGTGGCTATCAAAACATGTGTATATCCCACATTCGAATTAGGATTGAGGATTCCTATAAAATCTAGCCCCCATTGTTGTAAGGGCTCTTCAATCATCGTTGGTTTAAGAGGTAAGATGGCCAACTTAGGTCTGCCCACAAAATTTTGGCGTGCTTCACACTTTTTCACCCATTTTGCTACATCTTTGAAAAGCATTGGCTAATAATACCATGCCCAAAGGATTTTATGAGTTGTTACCGAGGAAGAAAAGTGACCTCTTCATTCCTAATCATGGAAATCCTTCAACAATATTTTCTACTAATCCTTATCCACACATCTAAGAAATATTCCATCAATCCTTTTCTTGAACAATGAGTTATCCCAAAGAACATACTGTGCAGATCGCATCTTAACTGTGAAGACCCTGCAACACTATTTTACCAATCACAATAATTTAACTAGAAATGGAAACAACTTACAACAAATAACTAAAACAAAGGAACTCGAAATGATATTAAATCACATGCCTCTTATAGGGGGCAACTTCCTTGAAGCAAAGTCAATACAATATATTTGTGGATGCTTCATTGAGCCTCGACACCTTCTTATATACTAATTCCTATCGGAGAAACTACTACTTCCCGCACATGTGGGATTATTCAAATATGCTAAAGGGACAACTTACAAAGCATATTCATCCAAAGTAACTAATCTACTATAAAGTAAATAAAAGGGTATGAACATGGGTTCCTAACATTCCCTCCCTCTTGGAAAAATATTTGTCCTCAAAGCTTCAGATGTGGAAATTGTTGTTAAATCTAGAGAGTTGGTTCCCATGTTGCGTCTTCTAGTTGCATGTCATTCCACTGGATTAGGACTTTTTTGATGGAGTGGGAGTGTAGTTGATGGGTCCACTGGTCTAGAATGGCTTCTGGTTCAAGAAGGATGGAGCCTTCATTATTAAGTTGTGGTAAAGTGGTTTGTGCTTGGACATTGGTTCCCGGAACTTTCTTCAAACAAGAGACATGGAAAACTAGGTGAATTTTGGAGGAAGGTGGAAGGTTCAACTTGTAAGCAACCAAACCAATTTTTGTGAGGACCTTATATGGCCCTAAAACTTTGGAGAAATATTATGATGCCCTTTGATCTTCAAGGAGGATTGCTTATAAGGTTGCAGACAAAGGAAGACCATATCACCTGGTTGGAAGGTGCGCTTAGAGCGGTGATGATCAGCTTGTTGCTTCATGTAGTTTTGTGTCGTCTGGAGATTGGCTCACTGAGTATTGAGAATCTGATCCCTATTGCAGAGAGTAGTTTCAAATGCATGAACTCTTGAACTTCCAGGGTGATATGGAAGAAGTGTTGGTGGCTTTTGACTATAGATTGCTTCATATGGGGTCATTTTAGTAGAAGTGTGGTATGAGGTATTGTTATCCATATTTCACCCCTAGGCCGAATATTGGATCAGTCACAACCCCGCATAGAAGAACCTGAGAAAACTTGTTCAGATATTGTAAATAGGTCGTAGGTAGACTCAACAATGGAATAGTAGGGTCAAAAAAGAAGGGGGCAGTGCCGCAGAGGAACCATGAGAAAGAAAGGGAAAAAATAGTGAAGTTTTGAAGTTTTTTGGGCTCGAAACTGTTTAGAAAAGAGTCTAAAATTTGGCCAAGTATAAAGTGCAAGCAGAGGTCACCAAGTGTCAGCTTGGCACATCTCCAAGAGTTAGTCCAAAGGCAGAGAACCAAATGAGCACGAGCTCACCACATAGCCCAAAGTCCCAAAAAATAAGGACCGTTGAAAATTCCACGGACCAGTGGAAGCTGATAGGTGTCAACTCGACGCTCCTCCAAAGGAAAACTTTGATCAAGGCTTTCAAGAAAGCACAGTGCCTCCACGTGTCCAGTCTCAGAAAAGAAGGGGTAGAGTTAGTTGAATAGTCAATGCATGGGGCAGACCGACAGAGGATGCCAAGTGTCTAAATGATGTTGATTCAAGGATTGAAGAGAGAGAAGGTTCCCAAATGAGCATCAGGCTGCCGCGTGTCCCAGGTCAAGAGATATGCCCTGCCAAGCAAAATACTTATCCAAAAGTCACAAAATAGGTTGTAACTCCACCCAAGGGAAAAGGTCGGCATTTGAGCCTGAGTCAAAGCCAAAACAGGGAGTCGGAGGAAAAGGTGAAAATTTTCCTTTTGTCAAAAAAAGGCACAAAGGAAAAGATGGAAGCGCATCTCCCCAGCCAACCAAAGAGTGCCATGTGTCTAAGTGGAGCAACGGGGCCGCTGGGGTTTTTTGAGTTATGCGTTTTTTTGTAGAAAAAGGGAAAAGGATAAATTACGGACCCACGAACCTGATTTTTTCCCTAATCTGGCTGCCACATGTCCCATATGTAAAGGGGGACCCATTTTTCAAATTGTTTTCCCACCCATTTGTACAGACTCGATACAAACTTTGAAGGGGCATATCTTTTGACTCAAGGCTCGAAATATTGTAAATCTGACACCGCTGGAAGCATCTTGGCATCTTCTACACCATGTAAAGATAAAAATTCATTTTTTTTAGGCCCTGGTAGGTGAAAATTGAGGAAACGTCTTCAAGGGCCATCAATGCGGGATCCATCTGCCTCAACAACGAGATCGGATTCTATATGTTTCGCTATTTCTCATCCCTTCAAGGCACTAAACCAATTGTTGAGGCAGTCAAGATAGATTTGGGGGCATATTTTATTAGAGGAATTAGCAGCAGTGGTTGAGTTTTGACTTGCTTTCCCACTTCTCTCTCTCTTTCTTCCCTCTGATTGAATATATAAATATAAGGGCAGGATTCATTATAAAGGCTTGGACATTCTTTTGTTTTGCAAGCTCCCTTTTCCTTCTAGTAAAGGAATTCATGGAGTTCAAGCCTTCCATTAAAATTTTAGTATGTTCTTGCCTTCTGACTGTTTTGTAATACATTGTATCAATCTGCAGAGCAATAAAACACATTTGTGATTGATTCTAAATCCTTTTTGTCTCTTCTGCTCGCATCTAGTATTTTATTATAAATTTGGTTATTTGTGCTTGATTATTGTATGTATTTTGTTGGTTTGTGTCTACTAGCAAAACTAATGTTCATCATTCCTTCAGTGCATCACCTTGTAGTTTAGTCATTTCTTATTTCTTATATCCATTTTTATCCCTATCTCCTTGGGAAATTTTAGATTAGGTAAAGAGATAGATCCTCTGTAAGTTCTCATGTATGCACCTAAACAGAGGAATAGGAACCAACCTTTAATCTGGAGAGATTTTTCCATTTTCAAGGTCCCACACCTCAGGGAAAGTTCAATGTTATGTGGATCACACCAAATGAATCTACCTTAGAAAAGTAGATATTTAGAACTCATTTGGGGGTGCTGTGATTTTCAATTTCAATTTCAGACTTTTGCATATATAGATAGCGATAGGGATGAATGTTATGGGAAATGCTTCCTGGGAGGAATGGGATGCGGTGATATTTTGGTCGTGAAGGGGGAAAACCCATTGGTTCGATAAAAATAGTAGCATGTTTGTCGAGGATGGCTTGTAAATCCAGAGGGTTGCTAGCAGTAGTCAAGGGTTAGAGTTCGATGGAGTGCAGCTAGGAAATTATACCATGGGAGCCTTTCTTCATAAGGTTTTCCATGCGATGGGAGCTGATGATAGAAGCAGATCCTAGCAATAATCCCTTTAAGGTGTGCTTCTAGCTGTTAACTGTGAAATGCATATAGAGCTCAGAAAACTCACATAGAATGGGCCCCAAAGTGTGGAGTCATTGTACACCAAAAACCACATCACATCCACCTAGAGGGAGGGAAAACATATATGATCACAAAGTGTAGTTGTTGATCACAATGCGTAAATTCCAACATTTCCCTTTACAAGGTAATGATCCCCCATTAACGATCATCACTTTAAAGCTAGAACAAGGGTAAACAAATTAGTCTGCCTATTTAGCAATGCGGGGATCGATGAAATTATGTTTATTTTCAGAGTTAACGAGGATTGTGATAGGAATATTTTTGAAGCACCCCTTGACCTTCATAGTTTGCGGGGTGGTAACACTAGCTAGTGCATGCAAAAAGATCTCTGGTTGATCCACCTAGGGTGTGGAATCCTCTGCGGTGCTTGCTTCATCTGGAGCATCATGGAAGTTATGGTTATCAGAATCGCTATCTTACTTTGGTGGTGATTCCACGGTGAGTAGGTAAATATTTTGTGTGATGCACCCATGACCCTTAACCCATTTATCATCATAGTTTTAACATAATCCCTTCTCCTTACTAGCCCACATCTTGGACTCGTTGAGACGCTTGATCTACGTGTTGGACGTTGGTCGTTGGTTGGTTGGGTTCTTGGTTGTGGAAGATAATGGGAGTTGACGTTGTGTTAAGATTTTATCTTCATCCAACTTATCCAAGCCCAAGGCTTCCATCATGTTGGTGGGGCAAAACATTTTCACCTCTTAGTGGATTGGCTTCTCTTGAAGAAGTATTTTGTTAGCCCTTCTGTATGATTAGCCAGTTTCTCAAACTCTTGCTGATACTCCCTAACAGTACCTTCCTGATGGAGTTTAGTGAGAGTTCTAGTGAAGTAATCGATATCAGAGGGACCAAATCTTTCCAAAATGAGGGATGTAAATTTCTTCCAATTGGGTTCATCATGTGCTATGAGATACCAATGGTGCCATTGCAGTGCATCCTTTTCCAAGTGGTAGGAGGCAACTAGAACTTGATTAACATAATAAGTGTCATGAATGTGGAAGAACTACTCGGCCTGATAAATCCATCCTGTAGGATTTGTACCATTGAACTTTGGAAAGTCCAGTTTGGGCCCGTGGGACTGGGTGGAGAAGGAGCTATGTGAAGAGTCATCCTTTTGCCGTTGTTTGATCAAAATATCATTCTGTTGATTTAATCGTTGCATCCTTTGATCCATCTCAGTGACCTAGGCTTTCAATGTTTCAAGTTCTTCCTCTATGACTTTTGTGCCTGTACAAGTGACAACCATAAACAGGGGTTTTTTGGAAATGAATAGAAAAATGCTTTCTAAAACACGTTTAGTAATGGCAATTTGGGATTTGAGCTCAAGAAAACGGGGAGAATGGACTTGAATGGGGTTTTTGGCACTTTCTAAGTAATTTTTACGGAGGAAAAATGTAATTTTGGGGTTGTTATGGTAAGAAATAGAAATTGTTTCCTTGAGGAAAAGAGGAGAAGAATAGTGAAAGGAAGAATGTGTGCAAATTTTGAGGCAATCGGGTAAAAAATGAAGAAGTTATGGAAAACCCTAAAAAAAATTAAAATGATGATTTATGAGTGATATAAGTGGAATTGGGTCTGGGAACCTCAACATATGAAATGTGCAGACTGGGATTTCGAGTGTTCCAGGAAAGTTTCAGGGAAAAAAAAATCTATACTATGAAAGATATGGCTAAAAATAAAATTTTCAATGCCTTTAATAAATTTAAATCGCAGGCCTCTTCGAGGGGGAAACCTCCTTTGAGAAAGCTCAATACACTATATTCGTGGATGCTTCATTGAGCCTCAAAACCTTATTTATCAATTCCTATCGAAGAAACTACTACTTCCTACACATGTGGAATTATTCAAATATGTTGAAGGGACCACTTACAAAGCATATGCGTCCAAAGTAACTAATCTACTATAAAGCACATAGAAGGGTAGGAACGCGGGTTCCTAACATTAACAACTCTTCTTTCTTTGGCACTTAGATGTGTCTGGCATTCTCCGTAAGTAAGAAAATGAGTGATGTCTACATACCACTCATTGGTTGAACTGAGAAAGAGAACAATTAGAACACTAACAACTTCCTCTCTAGATAACTCACTCTTTGGACCACTAGCAAGGAATTCACAAAGGCCTTTACCTCGAACAATCTTGGATTTGGCTTGATATCAAGGTCTATACTCTTGGAATTTTGCTACCCAGTTACCTCATTTTGATATCTCAATTCCTGTTGTGTGAGGATTGATTTTACTATTGTATCTAGCACAAACATAGTGAAATGAGAATTCAGGATGTAAAAGTGGAAGTTGCTTCACTACGTTTACCACAACAAAAGCATGTTTCTCCATTTGGGTATATTTCAGTTCATGAGCTTTCAAGACGTAGCTCATGAAGGCTATGTGTACTTCACATCCTCGAGAGTTCTTTTACACTAGGATTGTTGCCAAGGTTTGCTCATAAGCATAACAGTAGATTATGAAATCTTTATCAAAATCATGACAAGCGAGAACATGAGTATTGGCAATATATTTCTTGATGTTTTCAAAGGCATTCTTTCCCTCAGTAGTCCAACAAAAATATTTCTTCTCTTTCATCATTTGGGCTATGATCCTAATTAGTTCTACAAAATCATGGATAAATATTCTTAGGAAAATAATTGTTGCAAAGAAGGAATGCACACCTTTCTTGATTTTCGAAAGAGGAATCTTCTGAATTTCTTGAACCCATTCTAGATCAATCTTGATTCCATCCTTAGAAATGATATGCCCAAGCAACTTACCCTCTGTGACACCAAAGATGGATTTCTTTGGATTCAAAGAAATTCCATGATCCTCTACACTTTTGAAGTACAATCTCTAGGTGCTGAAAGTGATCTTCCTTTTCTTAGAAAAAATAGTCAAATAATCAAGATAGATGACTATACATTTTCCTTTTAAATCACCAAAAGCCAAATCTATTACCCTATGGAAAGTGGCACCTGCATTGATGAGACCAAATGTCATTCTTCTATAGGCAAAGGTTCCCCAAGGAGTTGTGAAGGCAGTTTTGTGTTGGTCCTGAACATCTACCTTGATTTGATTGTAGCCTAAAAATCCATCAAGCATGGATAACATTTCTTAACCAGTGATAACTTGCAAGATTTGGTCCATCATAGGGAGGGGTAATTATCCTTTAAGAGAAGCTTGGTTTAAATTTTTGAAGTCTACATAGATCCAAATTTCACCACTCTTCTTTCTTACAGGCACAATGTTAGCTACCCAAGCTGAATGATGAATGGGAAAATTATTCTAGCATTCAATAATTTCTGAATCTCTTGGTAAATTGTACATGCAATTTTGGATTATATTGTCTTTGTTTTTGGCGAAATGGTTTGATTCCTAGATTCAAGGGAATATAGTGTTGCATATACTTTGGTTTGAAGGTTTTCAAATCATCATATGAGTAAGCCATGACATCTACATATTACTTCAGTAATTCAACCATTTTTCTCTTTTCTTTTTTGGAACAACATTTGCCAATATTAACGAATTTGAGCTCCTCTTTGCTCCATATATTGATCTTTTCATGTTTAGCTGATTGATGGAATTCTTGTGATACCTTGGCTTTGATATACCTATCATGTTTTTCAAATAGATCTTCTAAACTTACTAGACCCTTAGGTATCTTATTTCCTTTTAGTTTTATGCAGCCATCTTTATCAAATTCTTCTTCAACTCCTTCTTCAGACACAGAAGATGAAACAAACTCATGATAACCAGCCTCAATTCCCTCAAAATAAAACTGATTGAAAATTATCTTTAAGTTCTAGGAAGGAAATCAGGTGTTGATCATCATTAAATACTTGCCAATGATTTACATTATCCGAAACACTTGGTTTATGAATCATCTCAATTGTAAATTTATCTTGGAGTGAAATCCGGATGAGGAATAAGTAATGACCCAGAAACTACTAGGGCATCTGCTCTAGTGTTGTTTTCTCTTGGCACAAAATTTGATAGAAAATGCATCCAATAATTTGATAGAATCCCACACTAGATTCCTATAATGCTTCAGCCTTTGATTCTTTACTTGGAAAGCTCCTCTGACTTGCTTGACAATAAGTTCAACATCTCCTCGAGCACAAAGGTTCTTGATTAACATTTATATTTCTACTACTAAACCAAGAAGAAGGGCCTCATACTCAGCAGTATTGTTCATGTTTTCAAATTGGAGCTTATAAGAAAATGGGTGGAGCTTACCTTCAGGAGAAATCAAAACAACTCCAGCTCTAAAACCAGTCCGTAGAAGAACTTCCATAAAACTCAAGAATCCAAACACCATTATGATCATCCATAACCACCTTGGGAGTCTTAGCCTCATTCTCTGACATGACCATATAGTTCCTATGACCAATGTCTTCATAAAGGATCTAGGCCTTAGGATCATCTTTCTTTTGGACAATGTATTCAACCTGTCTCTCTGGTAATAACTTCTTCATTTACCCATTGACTAGAATGAGAGCATGAGACCAATCCATCTGAATTTCTCCTCCAACTTCTTTACAAAAATTCCTACTTAAAAACATACCATACGATGGTGGAATATCTGCAACCAAAATTGTGGCCTTGACTCTTTTATCTAGAAAAGGAAAAAAAGGCTACTTGAGCATCTTTAATTCTCCCAATGAGGGGCACCTCTTTAGTCTCCATTGAATAACAAAACCAAATGTTTGGGTCAAGGTAAGGCCAAGGGCATGGGAAACTTTGGTAGGCATTACATTATCTGATGCACCTAAGTCAATGACACAATTACTTAGTTTATGGCCAGCTATGAGTAGTGTGACATATAAGGGCTCAATTTTCTCAGATGTGGAAGGTGCAGAGGCCATTAAATTATGTGGGAAGGGGAGCTAGGAGTAGGCAAAAGGCCTTTAGAAGTTATGGATGACTAGCTAGGCTTAGACTTGACAAACTTGACCACTTGAGAAAAGGCTTTAGGATGGGTTTGGTAAAATTCAGCCTCAGAAATATGAATTTTGGTCTTTTTGATGTGATAAATGATATCAAAAGACCCTAAGGTGGATGGGGTTTCTTGGTTTGACATGGTAGAGTCTTGGGTTTGTCATATTTTTGAATTTGAGGGTGCTTTTGACATGGGAGTGGAAGAAGTATTGCTTTAGGCACAGAAGAGGAAGTAGAAGGAACATTAGATGAAGGAGTACTTACTTTCTTTATAGCAGTGGTAGGAATAGGAGCTCCTCTCCTTGTAACCACTGGGATGGTGACTGGAACTTCTTTGGATTTCTCTTTCTTTGAAGGTTGCACCACCTCCTTCTTCTTATTCAACTATTCTCTTGTCATGACAACATAGGACTCACTATTCATGTCTGCCACTACTTCATCATAATCATCATCTTCATCATCAACTCCTTCAGTGGTAAGAAATTTAACTTGGGAATCATCTACATCTTCTTGAACTCTTTCAAGTCCTCTTCAAGTTCTTCCATCTCTGCTTCTACTTCATCTTCAGGCTCCTGGACTTCACAGGTGCATTGAATGGAACCTTAACAGGAGGAGCTTCTATTGCTAGCTTAGGCTGGGTGGGAGGAAGATGATTTCAAGGCTGAAAATTCCTCCTTGGTATGTCCTTGTAAGGTGCATTATTAGCTAACTAATTTTTGATGGCAATCAAATCATTAGCCAACTTTTGAACTAGTTGTTCAGAATTTTCTGTTCCAGAAGTAGAGGCTTTAGCTTTGGGTGGCTCTTTCCTCAATTTCCCTGACATTATCAGGTCATCTTCTACACTTATGGCCAAGCCATTGATCAACATCGAGATTAGCAAGATTGGCTCTCCTTAGTGCATAGCTTACTTCTAGCAATTGAGCATTCAAGAAGAAACACTTCTGAATTTGGTCAACATGACAAGTGGCTACTAGAATTTTATTTACCAATTTTTTGAACCTTGCAACAAACTCACACATAGGCTCATATGGTTCCTTCTTGATTTGGGAGAGTTGTGCTAGAAGAGCATGCACATCTTCAGCAGGCTTGAACTGATTCTCAAACTGAGTTTTCATAGTATCCCAATTGTAATAAAACCAGCTAGGAGATGATAAAACCAGTCTGCACATTCTCCTGTAATGTCTCAACAAATAACCTGACAAAGACATCCTCATGCTCAACTCCAAGCACTCCACAAGTAACAATAAAAGTTTAATATGCTCATCTGGATGTACTTTTCCACTACCTTTTAATTTTGGAAAATTATTTCTATTCCCTTTTGGTAAATCATGTAATGGTTGTGGGAGAGCTAAAGGCCCAACCCATTGGCCCCAAGGCAAAGGTTCATCAACCATTCTAGGAAAGAAAAATTGCAATGGGACTGTAACTCCTGCTAAAACCAAAGCTTGAGTGTTAGGACTTGTTTGTGGCTGGGTGTCAATGTCTGCTTGAGAAGATGAACCAGCTCTATCTTTTGTAGGAGGAGTGCTTGTAGACCTTTTACCTCTACCTCTTCTTTCTGGAGTTAACTAAAAACCTTGTTGTTCCAGTAACTGAAAATCAAGATCCTCAATCCCTGGGCTCTTTTCCTCATGTATATCTTCTCTCCACCAGTGTGTTGTGACTTATTGGTTCACTTGAAGATTGTTTAAGTGGGAAGCACAATATGTGCCCCACAGTGGGTGCCAAAAAACTGTTGGTTGGAAATTTTGTATCACAATGCAAGCACCAGTTCAGGGGACAACAATCCCTCCTCTTTATGGGAGAGGTTCCCTTATTCACCAAACAAAAGAAAATATACTTATTTACATATATACAATCTAATCAATATCAAATGAGGATTTTGGTGTAAAAATGTTTCCATATTCAATTATTCTCAATACAGAAGATGAGAAAAGGTATAGGAGGTTTTTAGAAAGAAAATAGTTTGAATGAATAAGACTGGTAAAGTGAGACACAAAGTTAATTTTATTCACCTATCAAGAACACAAGTATGCTTCTTGTTTATGCAAGATTATTCACTATTGCAAAAGGAAAGAAATGAAGAAGGCAACACATTTGGGTGTAGAGACTGCAGAATGACACCTTACTCATGCATGCATAAAGTTTTAAGAACACATGAATTAATATATTAGAAAATCCATCAAACATAGATACAAAAGACACAAAGTTCTTCACACTATAGCAAGATGAATGGAACACACAGTTTCATATTCTAATATATTAGATCCACATTTATAAATGAAAGGATCAGAAAATGGAAGAACACAGATCTAAGAGAGGAAGAACTTCTTATTGATTCTTCTGTATTGATATCTTTATTTACATTCAAAACATCAAAATCCAACAACCCCTTTTACAATGAGAGAAAATCCTTATATAGGCATAGGGGCAGTTGTAACTAATTTTCCTAGTTCCATAATCTTTTAATTAAGTGTTGCCACTTAATTAAATGAATTACATTTAATAAGTTTTATTTACAATTTTATATTTTTCAAAATAGTAAATCTATCATTCAAATATATCAACTAGAAAGAAAGGCCTAGGAACTAAAAGTAGGAGCACTTGTGGATGACACAACTGAGTCTTCACTTTGAGTATTTGATTTCTGAACTTGACTAAAGCTCTAACAATTTCCATGCCTTTTATTGCATGTTTTGCCATAGCATTCATCCAACTGCCCAGTTCAATCTCCATCTCTTTTCCAATGCATCCATTTTGTAATAAAATTTTGGTAGCTTCTATGACCACATTGTGTAATTCAGTGATTTCTTCCATCTTTCTCTTAGTCACAGTTTCAACCTTGAAGAGATCTTCCTTGATGAGTGCCCTGAATTTTCTTTGATTTCTTCATCCATGAATGTCTTCTCTGTAGAATTATCTTTGAACATGTGACACCTGAAGAGCTTGTAATCTCAGCAATTTTTGATTTGAAGGCTTCTCCCTTTTGTGTCATGCTTTTAAGCTCAGTGATTGCTTCTTCAAGGACCTTCATCTTCCATTCTACTCCAAACACCCATTTTTAGAAAGATTACTTTTGAATCATCAAAAATCTTATGTGTAAGGAGGATTTTTTCATCTATATCATTCATGATTCTGAGATCTTGAATATTCTAACCAAAGTTTAAGTTCCTTCTCAGAGCTAATGATTACTTATGTCAAACTGACTTTGAGACAAGAGAAATGTTGTCATATACTTTGTGTGCTTCATCTATGAAATTCAAACCAGACATAACATTCCTTCAACCATTTCTTCAATTGCCTTTCCATAAGCAACATGCTTATGAATCCTTATAGCTTGAACTTCTTCATCAGACAGGAGAGTGGGAGGAGGCATTGAAGTAAGAGGGGCAGGATCAAGCACTTTATCACTATGCAAGGAAGAGATTTGATGAAACCAGAAAGACTTGTACCTGCTCTTCAAGTTGTTCCTTGTGTTTGTTTCCTTTTCCACCCTTTCAATGACCTTGGATACTATCTTTTTTAAGTTATGAACCTCCCCCTCAAGAGTAGATTCACCTAGTGGAATTCTTGTCAACTCTAAGTCAGCAATAGTTAGATCCTTCTCATCTTTCTCCACTCTTGGATTTGTTATCTCCAAGTATTGTTGGCCTTTTGAATCAGATACTAATCTAGAAGAAGTTTTGGCCTTCTTAGTATGAGGAGTGGGAGTTGTACCCAGGAGGGCAAGCTACAACATCAAATCCTTAGGAAAATGATTTGGGAGGATGCTTCCTTTTCCTGTTATCAATTAAGGGCTGGACCCATGTGAAGGAGTCACTGGAAGGTGGAAACAGAGAGTGGACCTAATGCAAGTGTATTACGAAGAGACCAAGAGTTTGAGCAGAAGATACCTCCAGAGTGGGTGTCTTAGTGTACTTGAAGAAGACACTTCCTTTGTTGGTGTTTTGAGCTTGGGAATGCTAGACCAATCGCACTGCGACATGTGGAAAAAGGCGTTGGCAAAATGGAAGGGATTTTATCCATCGGTCTTCGACAATCATGAAATGGAATAGTGCGTTGGAGAAAGAGGCTCAACTTTTGTTACGGAGGGGAGCCCGACTGCCGTGTGGACTATGGTATTATCGCTGACGTGGTGGGTCCACAAGCCACCACGTGGCTTGCCACCAATCGTCAAATTCACTTGATTTTCCTATCAGGAGACAACAAGTGGACTACATGATGATCAAGTTAATTATTTTTGATACCCATGGTATGGGTCGAATTTTTATTTACTTGGTAAGTCCACTATACATTATTCCCAAATGCCACGCATATATATATTAATGTTCAAACATTAGTATAAACCACATAATACCCACTTAGCCGCCATACATTATGCTAAGCCCCTTTGTAAAGTGGTTGTAGTGGAATCTTCCATGTGGAGGAGAGAAGGTGGTGAAGCGGTTGTTGGGGGCTTAAAGCCATGCATGGTATTATCCACGTGAAGAATGGAGGGGATAAGGGTAATTAAACCTTACCCAAATAAAAATGCCACCAAATGTGGGATATTACACCCACTTCAATATGAAAACTTCCCCACTTCACCTTTAGCTGCTAACATGGGGATGTTAATCCCATTTCATATGCAAATGCGCCAACTTGGGATTTTATCCCATTAAAAATGGAGATAAGCCTATCCCATTACCTATGCTACGGGCTATGATATTTTTAGCCTTAGGATAAATGGTAATTACATTTTTTAAGGGCCCTAAAATTGTATAAATAGGGAACCCATTCTATTGTAAAGGACACACAACCCAAGCTTATTATTTGTTAAGCTTATTTGTGAGATGTGTCAACAAATATTGTTTATTGGCCTATCATTTTAGGCAATAGTAGACAGAATATTTGTGATTGGGAGTAAATTATAAACTACCCAATAGGCCCATTGAGCCACACCAATTACTTGTAAATCGTGGGTTGACGACTAGAGTGCTAGCGTCACATTGATAGCGTCGGGAAGGCCGATCGAAGCCGAAGGAGATTGTGCATCAAGAAAGTGAAGAACAATTCGACTGATCATCGGAATGTTTTGAAGAACTAGTGTACTGATAGGCAAGTAAAATTCCATTAGGTTTTCTTGTGAAATTACTATTGTAACTTACAAGTTTTGACTAGTGGAACGGTTCGACCATGAACCCAGAGACGTAGGTAATTTCCGAACTCCGTAATCAATCTGTGTGAAATTGTCATTATTGTCTTGCATTATTTTAAATTGATTACTTAAAAGGAGAAAAATTTTGGCAAATAATTAAAGCCTACACGGGTCCGAGATCAGGTAGTAATAATCTGATTATTTTCAGATCACCCACCCTCATAATTACTCTCCTCATGTTCCTCTGTCTCTTTTCCATCTTCCTTTAAAAGATCAATTATTTGTTCCACTCTCTATAATTTCTTTGTTGCTTCTGGGGAGAGGGAATGTTCTCCTTGTTTTCATCTATCTCCTCTATTTTCTTATTCCTCTCAGTTTTATCCTTCTTGGAATACACTTTGGTTGAAGATTCCATAAGAAAAGGAGAATGAGTTGATTGGGCTTGTGCTTCTGGTGTTAAAACAAAAATATTTGTTTGTGATAATGAGGCTCCTTCTAAAGAGGGTTGAACTATACTTGGATTGTATTCTCTCATTTTCCTATTAAAAAAAACTTTTATTCTTACCAAGACTGGATTTATGATTTCCTCAAGATCATATTTCTCTTTTTGAAACTAGTTAATGGTAAGAAGAGGAGTGTGCTGAATGGTTTTAATGTATTTAAGAGAATATAGGTCTTCATCATCATCTGGAAAATCTTCTGGCACTTTGTATATCTTGAAATCCTTAATCTGTTATAGGGAGAGTTGACCAAAGTACCTTCTTCTCACCTCATACGCATCTGAATAGTCCTCCCAATAATCTTTTAGGGTAGGAAAATGATAATAGCTCATTCTGAGGTGATTATAAATAAATCCTTTAATATCAAAGCATGACCTTTTATGGAAAGTATGAAAATTGAATGCAAAAATGGTCCTTTCTACATTTTGTGCATCTAGTGTTGTCCTGCAAGTATAATTCCCCAAGGTGATTGGGAATTGAATACATGTAATGTTTTTGTCACTACAATTCATGTGCAATATGTCCAATTACCTGTAGACCTCCACTAAGAATATCTTAGTTCATGGGGAGTTTATTGGGTGCACCTTTAAATATAACTAATTTGATGTATGAGAATCTTCTAAATTGAATAAATAAATTGCCATATGTTGAGATTAGTTGTTTAGCCTCAGCAGACACCCTCTCAATTGCATTTCCTTCTAAGAGTCTGATAATATACATAGTGAAGGTATCATTGACTCTTCTGAAGTGAATTTGTTATTTTCAAGGGTCAGTTGAGGATAAAATTCATACGTTGCTTCATTCTTTTTATCATCCACTGGAGAAAAAAAAACCTAAACAAACCCTATATGTTGTAATTGTGTACATGAGATAAGAAGTCATGTAGAAGGATTTGGTCTAGTGCACATTGACCAATTGTTCACTGAGATACTCGCAAATTATCTCCCCCCAGTTTATCCTTTTCCTTCCTTCACAAATGATATTTATCTATAAACACATCCAGTACTAAAATTCATTGGTAGTACGGAGACCCATCAATCTAGACAATAAAGTGATAATGTCAGACAACTCCTTGAAATATGACATGTACATGACCTTGGGAAACTTTGAAGCTCCTCTTTTCTGAGTTTTGAGCCATGCCTTGGTTGTCATTGCTCTATACTTATCCTTATCTTGCTTTAAAATACCTCGAGCTTGTGCCTCAGTCAAGACATTGGAATTTTCAAGAATGGGGATTTTAAAAGCAACATTTATGCAATTGACATCTAATATAGTGATTACCTGACTTTGGGGATCTAGAATTTCCTTTGAATCTGGGTTGAAGCAAGAGGAACATGGTAGGACAGTATCTGCACATTGTATTGCTAGGGGAAAACCAGTTGCATGAGCAAGACCACTATCTTTAATGCATTGAGCCATGGGGGTGGGATTTTCTATAGAAATACGAACCCATAACTCATTTAGATCAATATATCGAACAACAATTTCCATGATATTAGGTACCGCTGTCTCAAGGGACGAAATGTGCTCATAACCTTCATGGCAGCATGCTAGGGAAGCAGACACTCAGGAGGAGAGGAATTCAACAATGGTTTTAGGCAGATTAGACGGTAGGGAACAAAGGATTAATTTGACACAAAAAATACCCATAGAAGGCTCATAATTGACTTACTTTAGCCACAAGAAAATGGTGTTGCTCTCAGGATTATAACACAACTTGAATTTTTGAATTTGAGTGGAAGATGCTCCAATTATGGCTAAAAATAGGCTCCATGGCACAGGAATAGAAAACAGACAGTGCTCAGTTAAAAAAAATTTCACGTGATGGTAAAAAATGAGGTCCTTTACCACTTCTTATATTTTTTTTGTTCGAAATATACTTGGTTAAATGCATTAATTGCGGAGAACGGGACAACTCATGGAATATTTTTACCCTTTTTTTTTAAATTGTGGATATGTCAGAGATGCGGGAAACAGAGGGCCCGTAAGAACTAGGGACATGAGGTTCATACATCTCCAAACTCTCTACAATATGTAGGGAGGATTTATTATATGGGTGAAGCAAACTTACGAAGAACATGAGGCTGGAAGGAACATGGGCCGGTGGTTCCATAATTACTTGAAAACTCTGTAATACGAAGAAACTAAGGGAAGTGAGGACATATCGGGTCTGCGGAGAACACAAGTCCCTCGGGAACACATGGGTCATGGGGTCACCGAAAATTCCACATAAAATTTAAGACAAGGCTTTGTGGGTCAAAGGTAAGTGCGAGAACATAAGGATGCAGAAAAACAAAAAATTGGGAGGAACAAGGTCATGAGTTCCAGAAAAAAAAAAACCCAAAAAACCCACAATACAAAGAAAAAGAAACCCAGTAAAATGCGGTAAATTAGGGAATGCGGGGAATAGAGGACCCGAGGAAACATGTTTTACTTGTTCCTCTAGGACCCGCAATTGCCAAAAAACAAAGGACTTAACCCTAAACACTTAAAATACTCAAAAATGGCCAAGTGTTAAGATTGTTTTCCATCCTTAAGATGTCACAAAGGAAAAAAAACACTCAAAGGGGGGGTCACTTAATAAATATTAAAAAAAAATTCAAAAAATTCAAAATTTGTACATATTTTCTGGGTAAGTGACAACACGTGTCAATTGCAAATTGAGTGGCTGAAATATACAATATCAGGGGTTCACCTAGGGTAGGTGATATAAGAACAAACAGTTTGGCTAAATACTCCTTGAGTAATACAAACGTTGTTTGTTGTTCAGGACCCCAATGGAAATGAACATCTTTCTTGAGAAGATGTGTAAAGGAATGACACTTTTCTATTAGTTGAGAAATGAATCAGTGAATAGCTTGGATTTTTCCTTGTAAACTACACAATTGTTTGAGGTTCTTAAGAGGAGGCATTTCATTAATGGAAGTGACCTTTGTTGGGTCAAATTCAATTCCTCTTCTTGACATAATGAAACCTACTAATTTTCCTCTGATAGCACCCCAAAAACACACTTCATTGGGTTTAAGCCTGACCTTATAGTATCTGAGATGTTGAAAGATACCACCATAATATTTTTGGATGGGTCTTCTCTAGTCCCAAAATTTTCCTAAGATGTTATCCACATAATCCTCTATAATATCATTCAACATGTCATGGAAGATGACTGGCGTGGCCCTTTGATAGGTTACACCTACGTTCTTGAGACCGAAGGGCATGAATTGATAATAGAATGTCCCCCAAGGGTTTGTGAAGGAATTTTTATGTTGGTCCTCTTCTATAATTTTGATCATGTTATAGCCTGAAAATCCATCCATAAGAGATAGCATTTCATAACCTACAGTTGAATCGACAATCATGCCAATGTTTGGAAGAGGAAAGTAATCTTTTGGACATGCCTTATTGATGTCCCTGAATTCCATACAAATTCTGATACCAATGGGTTTCTTTTTCACATGTACCATGTTAGAAATCCATTCTGAATAATCAATAAGCCTAATGAAGCCTACTACTAATAGTTTTTCCAGCTCTTCTTTAACCAAAAGGGCTACATGAGGATGCATCTTACAAATATTTTTCTTGATTGGCTTCACTTCTTACACAACTAGGTTATGCACTACCAATGATGGATCTAAGCCTGGCATGTCCACATAGGACCAAGAAAATATGTCTGAAAATTTTCATAGAAGCATGACAAAGGTTTTATGTTCTTGTGCTGAGAGGGAAGCTCCCAGCTTAACCATTCTAGGTTCGTCATCTGTTCCAATATTCACATATATAGTTTCCTCTACGAGCAGTTTCAATTCATCTTCCATACGCATAGGATCAGGAGGGAGATTGAAATCTTCATATAAGGGCTATCTCAATGATATTTTCACCCTTAGAGTGGTCACTTTTTATGTTCGTCGATGTTTCAATTTGTTTGTCTGTAAGTGCCTCAAATAGGTTTTCACTATGGGACTTGGAAATTTTCTTTTTACAAGGCTTTTTAGACAATATATTGACCTTGTTTTCTTTTAAATTTTTCTCACCAAGAAATTCATCTTCCTCCCAAAAGTACACGTATGCATCAAGATTAATGGAGAATCCCTTCTTGTGGTGGCCAACAATAATGTCATCACGGAGACCCATAAACTCACCAATTGCTTCATCATTCTCAAAGAAATCAATTAGTACATGTTTTTGTTGGTCCCAGTTTACAATGGAAGGATGGAAAATATTTAATTCAGGAATGGTAGGGAATATGGTTAGGATAGACATGTCAAGAAATAGGTTTGTAGAGACAAGGTCTTCATAGAGACTACACTAGGAATATGTTTCACTATCATAATCAGAAAAACTATCTTCACACTTAGAAGAGGTGGATTTTACCTCCAAAGTATGGGACCCATATGGTTGGATACCAATACCATAATTTTCTACTTTGTTGATGCAGTTTCATTAGAGGTTCCTGCACACCTTTCTTGTTTATATCACATCCATATCCTTGATATTTCATGGAATACATAATTTTATTTGGGATGGCATACTTGGGTGCTTGATAACAAGATTCCATCTTGTCATCAAGATATCAGGATATATAAGTGTCAAGTAGTTTCTCATCTTCCAAAATGCCACTAAGAGTAAAAGTGTCAATGTTATAGTGTTCCTGGGACCGTTGATATTTATAACAGGGCCCTACCATGCATTTCTGGGTGATAGGGGATAGTTTGGAAATTAGGAGGGCCTATTGGAGGTTATATTCTCCGTAGCTAGTTGCAAGGAATTTCATCTCCCATAAAGTAAAGGGAGATATAGTGTGTAGTGTGTGTGTGTTATGTGTGTGTGTGTGTGTGTGTGTGTGTGTGTGTGTGTGTGTGTGTGTGTGTAAGTTCCATTAATGTATCTGAATCAATACCGGAGGAAATATTCTCTTAATGAACATGAATATCTATCTTTGTTGAAGGGAATTCATATGTAGTGGGAAAATAACCTAAAAATTCTCTGTAATGGGTAAAGGGTTGGGGATCCCCAAAAATGGTAATAGTTTGTCCTTCATGGTAAAATTTAAGACATTGATGGAAAGTGGAAGGCACGGTCTGCATGACATGGATCCATGGGCACCCGAGAAGCATGTTGTAGGGTAATTCCAAGTCTAATACATAGAACTGGGTATTGTGACTAGTAGGCCTAACTTCCATAGGAAAATTGATCATACCAAATGATTGTCTCCTCCTTATCATAAGCCTTGATCGTGATGATTTTAGGCTCTAGTTCAACATCAGTGCATCCCAATTGTCTGATAAGTTTCAATGTACAAATATTTAGGCTGGATCTAACATCCACAAGCACCCTTTTTATCTTTTTACAAGTGGACAATGACTTCTATATACAAGGGTAGGTTGTGCTTATGATCATCACTAGGAATCTCATATTGGTTCAAAGTAATGTGTTCAGAAGGAGAAATATATGCAACCAAGGCTTGGAAGTGTGTAGGATCAATATCAGTTGAAAATTATTGACCCTTGTAAGTGTTTTGCAAAGGATGTCCTTATGAACATTGGATATTTTAAGAAGATCTAAGATTGAAATCTTAGCAGTGGTCTTCTCAATTTTTTCTAAAATATCATAGTGACTATCCTAAGGGGTAGGTAGAGGAGGTTCTAGGATAACAAGGAGCAATCACATTGCCATGGTAAGTTTCACTCTCGTTTCATGATATTAATAGTATTTACATGCTCAACATATAGATGGACATAGCCAATAAGGGAATCAAATGGATTGGTAGAGTCAGCAATGTGATTCAAACTTTTAGTCTAGGATGACTAACCTTGATCTAAATTTTTCTCCACCTGTTTATGTTTGAGGAATGGCTCTTTGTAAATTCCCAACTGTCGATTAGAATTTTTATTAGGCACAGGTGAATCCATTTCAACCTCTCCACTATCAATGAGGTCTTGAATGAAGTGATTCAAATTCAAACATTTGTCAATGTTATGACCCTTAACATGATGATATTCATAGTATTCATAGTTTCTATACCATATTGGTTTAATGACATCATCTATGAAGGGTGTAGTGTTTGGGAATTTGAACATGTTCACAATGTCTAGTTGTTTCAATATAGATGACAAAGAATCCATGAGAGGAGTGAACACATGACGTTTGACTTTAGGTGCAATAAGTCCTTTAGTAAGTTTTAAGGGAGCACTATTCTGGACTACTTGCACACATTTTGAATCAGTTATACCATCTTCTACAACATTTTTTTTCTTGTTTTGAAAGAATTTAGGTTTGTCTATAGGTTTGGTTTCATGATTTTCTCTTGAAAATGGTTTCAATGTCCCTTTAGCCAATAAATCCTTTTTGATTTGGCTTCCTTTTTCTATGACCTCCTCGAAAGTATTAACACAATGCATTTGCAAGTGGAAAGCAATTTTGGGATTTAAATTTGGCACAAAAATGCTAACAAGTTGTTTCTCTGGTATGGAGCAAGGGAAGCAACTAGCTAACCCTCTCCATCTTTGTAGGAAACCAGAAAAGTTTCTCATTATTTGATTGTTTTGCATTCCATAATTCTAACATGGTAATGTCACTTTCCATAATGAATGAAAAGTGGTGCACAAAATTTTCTGCTAACTCATCGAATGTGAAAATAAACCCTTTAGGGATATGGAGGAACCATTCAAGTGTTTGGCCCCCAAGACTCCATGGGAATAGGCGTATAAGGTAATTTTCACTATAGGAAATTTCTTGGTAAGCCATGAAGAAGTATTTAATATGATCATGTGGATCACCTTTACCCTTTTATTGTCAAATTTAGGGTAGTCAAAGTGAGGAGGAAAGGGTGTTCTTAACATCGCTCTATCAAAAGGATAAGGGCACAGTTCTTCAAATTGGTACTTTTTACTATGTCCTACATTGTTTTCTTGCAAATTGGTGAGGGAATTCTTCATAGACTGCCATTCTTGATCAAATATTTTTCCACATGTAGGTGAAGCAGGCATATATACATGATTAGATCTTAATGCTTCATTACTGTGATTTTCAGTGTATAGATCGTGATACATAGGCCTAGGCTTTTCTTTATGGGGAGTATTAGTGTAAAACTCCTGATATGTAGCCCTAGGTTTCTCATGATCATGGAGTCTTAGCATTTATTCTTGGGTCTTTATGGACATGGGAAGCCAAACTCACCAATTGATGACTAAGAGCTTGCAATTGTTGTTAGACCGTGACTTCATCATTTTAGGTTTCTTTGTGAGTTTCACGTGGAGGTGGTTGTTCACGATCTTCATGTTCTTCATTTTCTACATTTCCATCACAGTTAATACAAACAATAGGCATGCAATAGCTACCGATGTTTTTTCAAGGCACGTTTTCTTCATTCCTTGGGCCGGAAGTAGAAGCATGTCCTGGATTTAATATTTCATCCATAGATCGAAGGGGTCATTCCTCCTCTTCTTCTCCATGAACCATGTTTGTGAGGAGAGTATGGTCAAATTTAGGTGGCATTTTAGCCCCTAATTCTATGAAACGTACCAAGACTTTATTTCTGTTTTGAAATAGAAAGTTATCCATGTGGGTGGGTCAAATTAGAAGTCATCTCGAGGAGAGTTCCCCTCATCACCACTATGGTCAACCATGTTTTCTTCTTCAAGTAAGGGGTTCAATTTGTCATTGAAAAAAAGGATTTGACCCTAATTTTTTAATGATCCCATTCTTGTAAGAATTGGCATAATGGGAAATGTTTAGCTAGGGTTTCAAAAATGTGTACAAGGACTATAAGGACCCTAGGAAAAATCAAGCAGCATGATGGACTATAAATGTCACAATGAATTTCCAAATGATCAAGGAAAGGAATCCTAAAGAATCAAGGAAAATTGAATCAAGGAATCAAATAATATCCCAAGGATATGAAATTGTATGACAAGAAGAACCAAGGACAAGTCAAGCAAGGATCCAATCACAAAATTATCTACTCAAGTTTGCAATGAAAAACAAGGTTTCAATACTTAAATCAAGTTTGGAATAAAAAAGACTTAATTACTAAAAATGAGGTTGAAGTGATTTCGATTCATGGTATACTCAAACGAGTTTAAGACAAACAAAGTCCAAGTTTTGAAAATGGAGGCTACAAATGTGAGCAACATAGCAATACAACTTAGATACTTTAATCAAGATTTTGGGAAAAGTGAGATGTTAGCATCAAAATGGTATTGATACAATATAGCCAACGTAGCGAAAGCACCTTCCAAAACTCAAGGCAACGTTTGGACAAAAAAACAAGGTCTAAGTATAACAAAGAGTTGATATTATGTGAGTAACGTAACAATACCACTTAGAAACTTATATCAAGTTTTTACAAAAACAAGATGTAAGTATCAAAAATGTATCGATATGATGCGAGCAACATAACAAATCAAGGGGTAATCAATGATGAGATTAACCTAACTACAATGATATAATCTTGACATGTGCATTGAGATAAATGCTTACCAAAACATGGAGGATGTACCAACACACTTTCAACACATAACATTCAAGTCGCAACATGGTCATGTAAGTGAATACAAAAGTGGTGGACACGATTATTTTTTGGTGGTTCCATATTTGTTGCTCTCTTTTCACAAAAAAATGTCAACAAAATAACAAAGGAGAAAGTATAGGTGGTGATGAAAAGTATGTGGCGTAACTTTGGTAGAGTTTTTCCTTATTTTATAACAAGGTATAAACTAGGACAAAGTTTCGTGATGAATGACATGCGGCTCCAACTTTAATGGACTCTCCCCTTGTTCGAATAACAAGGTTTTGACTTTGAGAAAGTCGTTGCATTGTGAAGGCTCTTTAGAACACGATGGATAAAGTCAAGTTGTCCCCAATGCCAAATGGTTACCTAAGCTTTTGTTCTCAACACTCATCAATACTTTCCTAAGAGAGGTACACTTTTCTAGAATAAATCCTAGAGAACGGACCATTACCCCACAATCAAATTAATGAATGAGACCTCATACGGGAAACTTGAAGCATTCCTCATGGGTTTTTTTCTAGTCAAGTAGGTAGTGGGGCACTTCCCATTTCATCCACCAGTTCCCTTAAGGTGTGGACTTAACTAATAATAGTTAATTAGTTGATTATGGGAGGATTATAACTAACAAAGTGTCATTAATTGGCATCCGGAATGGAATAAAGTCTAGTTAATTAATGAAGTATCTTTAATTGACAGAAATGGGGGGAAACATTCGTTAATTAGCAATAAATCACTAATTATAATGGAAATGATAAGAAAGAGGGCAGTTAGTGCAATTTCAGTATTAAAACTGTGTAGGCGGATTTTAGGTGTCTACACTGTATTTGGCCTCTTTTATATCTTTCTTGCTTTCTCTTTGGTATTAGACACCCTACAACCTAGTTTGAACTTTATTGCATTATATTTCATGACTCTGGACACCAACACCCAGCCAAGACATTAGTGCCTGTACGTACCCAAAATTGTAGGGTACCCTACCACTGGAATGATGTCACACATGTCCCAATGATGATACAAGTCACCTCGCAAGGTGTTCAAGATCCAGAGAAGCTCACGAAGTATATGTTAACATCCCAAATGCTTTATCCAAGTTCATTGTGCTTTGTTTTGTTCCTCTGCCTTTCTTTTCAAATCTTTTTGTCCTTCAATGACGAAACCGCCGCCCTGCTCAGGGCGGTAGTCCTTCACGTGTTTTCCAGCACGCTCCTTTGATCATGACTTGCGTAATTTTTCAGCTTTCACTAGCTTTTCTCAACTGCCTTAGCTCGTATTAATGTTTTATGTTCCCTGGAATATTGTTTCTTCATTGTTTAATGGCAAAAGAGTTCTAATGGGAATTACCTTTGGGTGAATGTGAAATCTATAAATATCTAGCTTATTTTCAAGCAAATGGCCTCTCAACTTCTCATTTCCATTGTTTAGCCTTTCAATTTCTTATTTAGAGCTCATTTTGTTTTCATGTTTGCATCCATGCTAGTTTTCCTTTGTTGTTGGAAGCCATTCAATCTTCTTGCTTCATTCTTGTTCATTGTTGTTCATAAAAATTAGTTTAGCGCAGAGTAGTGTCATTTGTAGATTGAATCCATTAGAGTTACAAATTATGTTCTTCACAAAAGATAGATTCTAGAATCTCTCGGTACACTTGTGTTGTATTCCCGCAATAAATCCTACTAAGAATTGCATACACCAAGCTCTGTCACTTGCATTGTCCCTCTCCTACTCACATTATATTCGGTCTATATCCAAAGCTGCCATTGTTCAAAATACCTTTTTCTGTTGATGTTAGCATATACATGTTCTTCTGGACTCACGTGAACACGAAGGAACGAGGAGATCATTCTGAGGGGACAAAATCATACACTACTAGATTCGCCACTGTTCTACAAATTCCAGGTTTTATTTGTCAAAGTTCTAGTTAAAACATATCAAATAGAGTAGTGAAATATTTCATTTCAGTTAAGTGTCATTTTCGATATTACCAGGGAAGCTGTGGGGATTGATAGTTTCTAAGAAACTATGATTCATTCCTCACTTATGAGGAGGGATCAAGAATCTTTCAATTAAGTTAATCAGCTACCTATTTATTTAGGATAAACTCACAACTGCATAGGCAAGTAGCTACACTAGGCTATCTTGCTTGTTTTAATTTTGTTATTAGATTAGTTTTTATTTTCTGAATATATTAGATTAGTTGCTCTTTCAATTCTATTAAAAATTCTATCAAAAATAAAAAAAATAGAGGAATATATATATGTTGTAGATATATTTTGCATAATTAGTTTATTTCATTTTAGTTAGGATTATATTGATCTTGTATGACAATCACGGGACTTAGGGAGCCCAGGGAATACGTTTTTGAGCCAATTATGCCTCGACCAAATATTGTTGCAGCAATAGTTGACATAGACCAAAATCTCAGAATTCAGGTCTTCCGAACAACCATAGACATACAAGAAATCAGCACACAATTAAGAGGATTAAACATAGAAGAGGACAAAGCACACACATTTTGGTCAAATCAGCCAAATTATAGACTGCCTTGATAGATATCCCTATGACTGCAGAACAACCTAAAAGAGAGTAAACATTCAGTTGTGATCCACTAGTCCCACAGCTAGACGTAGGAGACCTCCTCATTGATATAGACACTAGCCTACATATTCAATTTGCCAGAACACCTGTTAGGTACTCCAAGAAAATTGTGCAACTTCTAATTCTAAACGTAGAGGCCGAAAAGACATACGACTACTAGATACTCAGAATCAGGGGTTGACTCTTCATATGACCATAGGAGGTCCACAACAACCATGAACTTACGGTTGTGATCCACAGGTCCCACAACCCAACGGGCCTACAAATCAATCCAACGTTGATGCTAGTTTGCGAACATTAGTATTTAGGTCCTCTCCACTCCCACCAAACATCATCACACAACTATCATTATTAAACGTAACAGCCAACCAAGCTAAAGATTTCTGGACTAGACCAGAGAATTATCATAAAGCACCAAAAGATCCACTACACATTTAGCCATTCCATTTTCATGACCTTATCAGGAGATATATACGAAGCACCCACAGGTCATCCTCCACATATTCCACAACCCATAGATCGGATCACAGCAGAGCTCGATATTGATTGGAGCCTTCGAGTAGCTATCCTCACTGAACAATCTATCACACCGGTTGAGGTTAGGAGGGCCTTCTTTACCTTAGATTCGCAGATCCTACTATTATGTGTTGAAGACATAAGATTACCTAACTAGCTTATCTGCATCTCGCGTTATTCCATCCCCACCAGCTGTCTCGGCACAACCTCGGGAGGTCGGGTGCGAGGAAGAGTTACTTGTAGATTCTCATGCTTGCATGTCACTTTTCCATCATACAGTGCCCATGCACCGCCATCCCCTTTATGCGCCCCTGACCTCTTTCTATTTTACTCACCTCTTTTGGGCCTCTTTATGTGACTAAATCCCCGAATCATTATAAGTAATTAAAGAGTTGTCATGGATTTTTAATAAAGACAAGTTTGGTTTGAGGCTTGTTAATACAAGTTTAAGATAAGATTATTTATAAAGGCATTGTAATAAAGCTATTGGCTAACTAAAGGGATGAATATCCCAAGCATTTGATTAAATATGCTTAATTTGACTTATGAAAAGGAGTGAGAACCATTGTGTTGGTTTGTAACCACCTATGATGCATTATAAAAGAGATGTAAATATGAAAAACAAAAAAGGAGAAGAAAACAAAGGAACAGAGACAAGGAATTGTGCTTGTGATTTTGAGAAAGAGAACAATTGTGAAAAGAGTCTTAAGGACTTTTTGAATTTAGTCTGTGGAAGTAATTCCAAGGCTGACCAGGTTACAGGAAGGTGGTGGGCAAGAGAGAGGGGCACCAACGGTGTCCTAACCGGGGGTACAGAGTACAACCTCAGATGGTTCCTGGCCAGGGCAAGGTGAATATACACATAGTGTATAGTATTTTTCCTCTCATAATAGGCCATAGTCTGGTGTCTGTAATCCTGTGGATGCATTGGAATTTTGGTATTAAGAATTCTTGATTAGTGTTCTCTCTCTCTGTGTTGGAATTTTGGAATTAGAATTCCTGATCCTTGTCTTCTCTCGACATTGGGATTTTGTATCCATTGATTCAGATAAGTATTCCTATTTGTAAACTGTATAATTATCTCTGTAATTATGTAAATTCTATTAAAAAAATTAATAGTAAGAAGTTAATCCATCTGTTTATTTGAATAAATGAGAAAATGAATGTATTATGTCTATTTTTCTATGTATACTGTTGAAATGTATAATTTTTTGGTAAAAATAGTGAATTTGCATAATTAAGTTAATAAAATACGTAATTTGGATATGTATGTCTGTTATTTTTGTATGATTTAATATAGAATAAGCTTGTATTGATGTATTTTATCATAATTAAAGAATAATCTTGTAAATTTAATGGTATTCTGGGCTAATTATTTTTATTCTGTATTTTATCAGTCATGTTATTTTTTGTATTTTTGTTTTTTTGAGCCTTAGACCCGAAAGTTCCTTTAGAAATGGTTAATTCTATGTTTAAATCCACCCAACACAATGCAATATATAATTGTGAACATCGAGCCAATTAAAATGCTCCATGTGTCAAGTTTGTCTAAGATTCTTTTATGTTTTGCAAAGCTTTAGCCAATCAGAGAAGTTTGTGTGTTATTGTCTTGTCAGACTTACTGACTATTGCGAAGGATTAGCCAATGAGAATACGACATTTTACTTTGCAATGTCAAGGCCCTTGTCAGTCCTTTTCTGTGCATTTGTGAAGTGCGAACCAATGATAGAACTCTACATTCTTCACAAATCTTGTCTTTTGTCAAATGCAAAACTTGAACCAATAATATTGAGCTGCCAATTTCATGGTGTTAGTCTCTTGTCAGGTTTGTCAGAATGTGAACCAATAGAATTTGTCCATGTTTCTTTCGCATATGTAAGTACCTTGTAAGTATGTGAAAAGTGAGCCATTTAGATGACTCCACATGTAAACGAATTTTCAATGGTCTATCTTGTTATTAAATGTTCTTTTTTCAGTTATTTTGAATTGTGAAGTGTGAACGAATAACAAAGAGTCACGTATATGTAATCTTCACAATGACATTACCTTGGTAAACAATTATTGATTTTGTGAAATGTGAACTAGTAAGAAGGTTACACATGTCTTATTTCACAGTGATAGACTTAAGTAACCATTTCCAATGAATTATTACACTTGTCTTTGTCCTTTGCTTTGTTAAATCCAGACCCGAAATTGTTTGATCTTTGGTTTATGTCGTAAGCCTAAGGTCCGTAGATTAATTTTAATCATGTTTTAAATCTTAATTAATCTTGTTTTAAACGTAGTCATAGATTTTAAAGGTAATTTACTGTTTTATTCAATAAATTAAAGCTATAATCTATTTAGCTTGTTAATTTTAATAGATTATCTATTGAAAAATGTATCAGACTTCCGCAATTCGAATTTTGGTCAAGATTTAGCAGTTATTGGTCAAGTTAAAGTTTGTATGTAGTTAATCAGAGCTGGATTTTTATCTGGGAAAAAGTCACATTTCATTTGGTATCAAAGCTAATTATCCTCATTTAGAGATGTTTTGTTGTTGCTATTGAGATGATAATGTGCGAAAATGCTCAAGCAAAGATTATGGTGATTTTCTCACAAAGGTAAAAATTGTGTATATACACAGAGAGAAAAGAGAATGGCAGACAAATCAGATTTGAATGGAATGGAATCACAGAATGGAATGGATTACAATGAATTGCAACATAAACACCAGTAGTTGGTAAGGGAATTAACTTATTTATTTGAGCAATTAGAATCTTTAAAAATTAAATTGCAGAAGCAATGATTGATAAAGATAATAAGACTAATAAATTAGATAAGAGTACTAAATTAGAAAGGAAATGCTCTAAGTCAGAAAAGAAAATAAGGAAGAGAAAACACTCTTCTTCTGATGATGATTCTATTTATAATAAGGCAAATGAATCCTTTGATTCTTATATATCTTCTAATTCTTCAAGTAATGATCAAACAAGTTCAAATAAGAAATCTAAAGAAATTGAAAACTTTGCTACGAAAATTAAATTTCTTGAATATGCTGGAGAAGTAGGGTCAGGTGAACAAGCTGAAACTTGGTTAACAAATTTGGAAAGGTATTTTGAATTACAAAAACTAGTAAGTTAGGAAAAACTAAAATTGTTGTTTTTCAATTAAAATATGCTTCTTTAAACTGGTGGGAAGACACATTAAAAATTGAAAAGCTTAAACCTCACAAGGTTAAATGGAGTAAATTTAAAAGCTTGTTTAAAAATAAGTATCTCTCTGATCATTTCTTGCAGCAATGACAAAATGAGTTCTTTGATTTAAAACAATGTTTGAAAAGTGTGAATGAATATAAGCAAACCTTTGGAAAATTAAATAGATTTGTACCTTTTATTACTGGTTCTGATAGAGTGGTTAGATTTATAAATGGTTTGAGGGAAGAGTATAAAGAAAATGTTTGGTGTGGTAAACCACTTTAGTAGATGAGGCCGTGCAAATTGCAGAATAATTTGAGAAATCTAAAACTATGATTAATAAAAATCAAGATGAATTCAAAAAGAAAAATACTAGTTTTCAGTTCAAGAATAGAAAGAGACCCTTCACAGAAAATGTTCAATGTAAAAACTCTCAGTTTAAAAATCAACAAGGAAGGAAGGATTATGAAAAACTAAAACCTAAAGATATTAAGTGTTGGAATTGTGGTGGAAATCATCTTCACAGAGGTTTTCCTCATAAAAAGAAAAAAAGTGGGAAAACAAGGGGAAGAAGAAGGAGGAGAAAAAGGAAGAAAAAATGAATGTTTTTGTTGTTGTGGACACGGGTACTAGTCATAAACTAGTGTCTTTAGTAGAATTGTCAAGATCTATTCATGGTAGTAATCTTATTTTCTTGATTGATTCTGGTAGTAGTCATAGTTTCATTTCTCCCAAATTAGTTAAAACTTTGAATTTGTTTTCCAGAAACATAAACCCAATTTCAGTAGAGATGGTTGATAGAAGAATAGTCCAGACAAACTGGAGCTTTAGTGGAAGACTTAGAATTTCATATTGATGGTTTTACTTCTATGGAGTCTTTTCATGTGTTGAATTTGGGTCAATATGATGTTATTCTAGGAATGACTTGGTTAGAAAGAAATCATGCTCTTATTAGTTGCGAAAGAAAACAAGTTTGTATTCAATACTTTTGTAAAAATACTCATGTTTTGTAGGGAATGAAAAGACCTCTTACTTTGAAAACTATTTCTGTTATTCAAGTTAGAAGATGTATTAAGGAAAAATGTAAAATATTTTGTGTTGTTGTGACTGAAAATAATGGAAAAGTAGAAATAGATGTTGATGTTCATCCCTTAGTTAAAGAGTTTATGGATGTTTTTCCTTCTGGTGTTGAAGAGTTACCTCCTAGGAGATCTGTTGAGCATGTTATTGACATTATTCCTGGTAGTGAACCTATTTCTAGAGTACCATATAGGCAATCCATACCTGAATTGGATGAGTTAAAAATTCAATTAGTTGAATTGATTAAATTAGGAAAAATCAGACCTAGTGTTTCTCCATGGGGTGCTCCTATTTTGTTTGTGAAAAAGAAATATGACACCATGAGACTATGCATAGACTATAGGAAGTTAAATAAAGTGACTATTAAAAACAAGTATCCTTTTCCTAGAATTGATGATTTGTTAGATCAATTAAATGGTGCTAAATATTTTTCTAAAATTGATCTACATTCTGGCTATCATCAAATTAGAGTTAAAGAATCTGATATTCCTAAAACTACTTTTCATACTAGATATGGCCATTATGAGTTTGTTGTGATGCCTTTTGGTTTGACTAACGCTCCAACCACTTTTATGACTTTGATGCATGATGGTTTCCATCCTTTTCTGGATGTGTTTGTGATTATTTTTCTAGATGACATTCCGATTTATTCTGAATATGAAGAGGAACATCAAAATCATGTTAGAATGGTGTTAGAAACTTTAAGGAAGCATCAAATTTTTGGGAAACTGAGTAAATGTGAATTCTTTAAAAATGAAGTTTCTTATTTAGGCCATATTATTTCTGAAAAAGGTATTTACCCTGATCCATCAAAAGTAAAATAAAAGCTGTAGAAGAATGGCCTATACCTAAAGATTCCCATGAAGTTCAAAGTTTTCTTGGATTATCTGGTTTTTATTGTAGATTTATTAAAAACTATTCAAGAATTGCTTCTCCACTTACTGATTTAACTAAAAAGGATAGAAATATTGTTGGACTGAAGAGTGTGATCTTTTCTTTTAATAAATTAAAAGATGGATTTAATTACTGCACCTGTATTATGCACTCCTGATTTTTCTAAACCATTTACTGTTGTTACTGATGCTTGTAATTCTGGAATTGGTTGTGTGTTAATGCAAGAAAATAGAGTTGTTTGTTTTGGTTCTAGGAAATTACTGCCTGCTGAGAAAAACTATCCTACTCATGATTTAGAGTTGCTTGGAATTGTTCATGCTTTAAAGATTTGGAGACACTATCTATTAGGAAATAAATTTGTCTTGAAAACTGATCATAGAGGTTTACAGTACATCTTCACACAACCTTTGTTAAATATGAGGCAAAGAAGATGGGTTGAACTGTTAAGCCAATATGATTTTGATATTCAATATGTTCCTGGTAGAGAAAATTTTGTGACTGATGCTTTAAGTAGAAAAATAATTTATTGTAATGTTGTGTCTGTAAAAAGAAGTCATTTTGAGGAAGTTATAAAAGAAGCTTTACCTACTGATAAATATTTTTGTGATATATATGTTGGTTTGAAAAATGGAACTCAAAATGTGCATTTACAGGATAGAATCTCTCATTATTTTCTTGATAATTGTGGATTATTGTATTATAAAAATAGAATGTGTATTCCTAATCTTGTTGATCTAAAACAACAATTTTTGAAAGATTCTCATGACATACCTATAGCTGGTCATCCTAGGTTTCATAAAACTTACTCCTCTGTTAAGAAAAATTATTTTTGGCCAAAGATGAAAAAAGACATTCATGAATATGTGTGTAAATGTATGACTTGTCAAAAGGTAAAAACTGAGCAATGTAGTAAACCTGGTTTGTTACAACCTTTACCTGTACCTGACTGGAAATGGGAATCTGTTAGTATGGATTTTATTACTGGTTTTCCTAAGACTAGGAATGGACATGATTCTGTTCTTGTTGTTGTTGATAGATTAACTAAGATGGCTCATTTTATTCCTACTAAAATTAAGTCATCTGCTTCTGATGTAGCTCATTTATTTTCCAAAGAGATATTTCGTCTGCATGGCATTCCTAAAAATCTTGTAACTGATAGAGATCCTAGATTTACTTCTTCTTTTTGGAGATCTTTGTTTGATGAGTTGGGTACTAGCTTAAACTTTAGCACTGCATATCATCCTGAGTCTGATGGCCAAACTGAAAGGATTAATATAATTTTAGAGGACATGCTTAGGATGTATACTGGGGATAAACCCGAAAACTGGGAGCAATATTTACACTTGATTGAATTTTCTTACAATCAAGGTTATCATACTTCTACTAAGATGACTCCTTTCGAGGTTGTTTATGGTAGAAATTGTGCTACCCCTATTTCCTGGTCTAATCTCGAGCATAGATCCTTGGTATGGTAATGACAATGTAAAAGAAATGGAAGAAATCATAACTAGGGAAAAACATAATATGAAAGCTTCTCAGGATAGACATAAACAATTTATTGATTCTAAAAGGTCTGTTAGAGAGTTTGTTGTAGGTGATAAAGTGTTTTTGAAAGTTAAACCAAAAAGGAGTTCTTTGAAGTTAGGAAAATATGCTAAGTTAGCTCCTCGCTATTGTGGACCTTTTGAAATTATTGAAAGAATAGGAAATCTTGCTTATAGACTTGCTTTACCTCCTGAGTTGTCTAGAATTCATAATGTTTTTCATGTGAGTTTGTTGAAAAGATATGTTTTTGATGATAAACATGTTGTGGATTGGAAGAACATAACTGTAGAACCTACTTGTGAGTTTCAAATTGAACCAGAAATGATTTTGGAAACTAGGACTACGAAACTTAGAAACAGAGAAATTAAAGAAATAAAAGTAAAATGGTCTTCTTGTGATGTGGATAGCGCTACTTGGGAAAGAGAAGATTATCTTAAGGAACAATATCATGATCTGTTTGACTAATGACTTGTGTTTTGTTCTGTGATTTTCATAATAGACTTGACACTACTGAGGATAGTAGCTGATTCAAGGGGGGGGAGAAATTTTATGTGATTAAATCCGTTAATCATTATAAGTAATGAAGAGTTGTCAGATTTCTAAAGACAAGTTCGGTTTGAGGCTTGTTAATACAAGTTTAAGATAAGATTCTTTATAAAGGCATTGTAATAAAGCTATTGGCTAACTAAAGGGATGAATATCCCAAGCATTTGATTAAAGATGCTTAATTTGACTTATGAAAAGGTGTGAGAACCATTGTGTTGGTTTGTAACCACCTGTGATGTATTATAAAAGAGATGTAAATATGAAAAACAAAAAAAAGAATGAATAAAAAAAAGGAAGAGAGACAAGGAATTGTGCTTGTGTTTTTGAGAAAGAGAACAAGTGTGAAAAGAGTGTTAAGGACTTAGTGAATTTAGTCTGTGGAAGCAATTCCAATGCTGACCAGGTTATATACAGGTGGTGGGCAAGAGAGAGGGGCACTAATGGTGTCCTAACTGAGGGTACAAAGTACAACCCCAGATGGTTCCTGGCCAAGGCAAGGTGAATA
The DNA here is from genome assembly GCA_019776745.2 of Taxus chinensis. Taxonomy (NCBI): domain Eukaryota; kingdom Viridiplantae; phylum Streptophyta; class Pinopsida; order Cupressales; family Taxaceae; genus Taxus; species Taxus chinensis. Next base: position 839,934 of record JAHRHJ020000122.1, on the reverse strand, counting down.
TACACACAGTGTATAGTATTTTTCCTCTCATAAGCGGCCATAGTCTGGTGTCTGTAATCCTGTGGATGCATTGGAATTTTGGTATTAATAATTCCTTGATTAGTGTTCTCTCTCTCTGTATTTGGAATTTTGAATTAGAATTCCTTGATCCTTGTCTTCTCTCAACATTGGGATTTTGTATCCATTGATTCAAATAAGTATTCTCTCTGTAAATTGTACAATTATCTTTGTCTTTATGTAAATTCTGTTAAAAAAAAGCTAATAGTAAGAAGTTAATTCTTCGTTATTCGAATGAATGAGAAAATGAATGTATTTTATCTATTTTTCTATATATACTATTAAAATACACAATTGTTTGGTAAAAATAGTGAATTTGCATAATTAAGTTAATAAAATATGTAATATTTGGATATGTATGTCTGTTATTTTCAAAGATTTTGTATGATTTAATATATAGAATAAGCTTGTATTGATGTATTTTATCATAATTAAAGAACAATCTTGTAAATTTAATGGTATTCTGAATAATTATCTGTATTTTATGTATTTTTCAAGTCGTGTTTAGTCGTATTTCTTGTTTTTTAGCCTTGGACCCGAAAGTTCCCTTAGAAATGGTTAATCCTATGTTCTAAATCCGGCCGACTCAGTGCAATATATAATTGCGAACATCGAGCCAATTAAAATGCTCCATGTGTCGTCAGAGTTACTAACTATTGCGTCAGGATTTATAAAATGAGATTACATGTTTGCTTTTGTTTAGAAGCTTTAGCCAATCAGAGAACTCTAAGATGTGTTTCACGATGTCAGTTCTTGTTAGTTTTTTGAATTGCGACTATTGCGAAGGATTTAGCCAATGAGAATATGTACATTTTACTGTCAGTATGCAAAGAGTGATCCATTTAGGTGACTCCACATGTAAATTAATTTTCAATGGTTTGTCTTGTTATTAAATGGTCTTGTTTAGTTATCTCACATTGTGAAGTGTGAATGAATAACAAAGGGCCATGTATATGTAGTCTTGACAGTAACGTCTTGGTAAAAAATTATTGATTCTCTGAAATGCGAACAAGTAAGAAGGTTCCACATTTCTTTTTTTTGCAATTTCAACCTTAAGTAACCATTCCAATGATTTATTACCGCTTGTCTATGTCCTTTTCTTTTGTGAATTTATCCAGACCCAAAATTGTTTGATCTTTGGTTTATTTCGTAAGCCTAAGGTGTGTAAATTAATTTTAGTAGTGTTTTAAAACTTAATTAATCTTGTTTCAAACGTAGTCATAGATTTAAAAGGTAATTTACTATTTTACTCAATAAATTAAAGCTATAATCAATTTATCTTGTTAATTTTTAATAGATTATCTATTGAAAAATGTATCAGACTTCCATAATTCGAATTTTGGTCAAGATTTAGTAGTTATTGGTCAAGTTAAAGTTTGTATGTAGTTAATCAGAGCCGGATTTTTATCTGGGAAAAACAAGCTATTTAATTGTCTGCATACACGCTTAAGAAGGGGAAGTTTTTTTATTCCATACACACATTTCCATCTATCTAGCAAATCTAGCCCACTATCTAGTGTATCTTGCACAAGGGATTCTTAGGGCACCATTGTAACACACTCACAAGAACTACTTGGAGTCTGAGATGTAGAGCAACACTTGGTTATAATTTCACTCTCAATTGATCGTTGAGGTCAGGTTGAATCCCCATATTGCATGTTTTATTTTTGGGATTTAGTTTGATGGTTTTATAGGTCATCATCTCTTTGTAGGTTACAGGTGAATTCTACGATCATAGTGCGACATACAGACAACCAACAATGACTATCAACGACACTCTTGCAACACCAAAAAAACTAGGTTATGAGATCTTGCATAGTCACAGGCACCTAGCAGAGGTCTTTGGCACCTAGGCACCCTCGCCCCATTCCAGGCGCCCTGGTCCAGCTTTATCTGATAGTCCCAGAATTTCATGAGCATAGTTGCGATATTATTCCCTTATCATTCATAATTTCTCTGTAGTCTACACAATCCAAGATCAAGTGTTAATAAACTAAGTCTCTTCCTCTCTCTCTCTCTCTTGCACTTAGGGTTTCATATTTATCTAGCTTATAGTTTGTGTCAAATATGTATTTAAACATTTATTTATCATACGTGACTTTGTAATATTAGGGTTTAGCATAAATTCTATATTTGTTAAATCATTTGGTGAACCCATCTCATTCAAACACTTTTGGATCTTCATTTCTTCCTATCTTCATTATCCTAGGACCCTCTCATCATGGATGTCTCAATCCATGATTTTTTGTAAGCTAATCCTAATTGTAAGGCTAAAATCATTTCTCTATTGGCTAATACTTGTATTCCTTTCAATACTCATTCAAACCTTGTATATCAGTTATTTGTATTTGCATTTTCAAAACAAGTTACTTTTCCATTTGATATAGCTACCGCTCTTTCTGTTTATGACAATGATCATCCCCTATATATACCAGATTGTATCTATAACATGGGTATTAAGAGGACAATAGTCGATAACGAATATGAGCTCAATATTTGTACTTTATCACTCCTTCAAAACCTTGGTCTCTCCTCAGCTAATGTTAGCCCATCATCCATTTCTCCTTGTGTATATGATTCTTCTTCACGTCTTTGCATAAGCCCTATCGCTTTACCTCTTATAATCGGGCCAAAAACTATTCCTACGATATTATTTGTTATTAATGTCACAATTCAGTACAATTTCTTACTTGGTAGACCATGGCTTCACGCTATATAGACAGTGCCTTATATATTTCATTGATTGTGTTAAATTCCTCCATGATGGCTATGAATATACTATTTTTGTTGACCATGACCCATTCAAATATTGTCGCCTAGACCCAATCACTATGCTTTCTACTCCACTTCCTACCACTTATACACAACCCATTAATGATGATCAACTCATGGAACATCCCACCTCTACCACCACCTTGCTTCCTCTCAAGGTTACTGTTTATGCATTAGACACTGTACCATCCATTTCATCTTCCCATGAACACCCTGCATCGGCACTTCCTCCTTTCACATGCATTCTTTTCATAAATAACTCTTATTGGCCTCACATTTCATTTGACCCTACTTACTCTGATACTATTTGCACACATGATGGCTTGGCTCGGCTAGGATTCATGTTGGATGATCACCTCCCTCCGCCTCATGCCTCACCTCTATCACAGATATTTTTGCATCACTACTAGTTATGGCCTCCCCGTCCTCCATATATCAGTCTTTCTTGCACACACTTCTTGCACTTCTCCACTTACACTTAGGTAGTCTTAGCTTAACTACATTGGTGGAACTTTGGATCATAATCATATTGATATCACATTTCCCATGCCTTTTGTCTGTGTTTCTATTTTTAATGATTCATTCATCAGTTATACATAAAATATTACCTTTTGTATGCACATGATTGTCCACTACCACCTTTCACTGATGAAGAATACGTAATGGGCATATACAATTTACGTCACAATGGATCTTTATATGATCAACCCCATACTATTGTTTACCAGGTCCCTAACGCTTCTCCATTTGACTTTGAAAATGACAATGATGATCTCTTAGATGATGTTACTTGATTATTCTCTACATCATACATGTGGGGGCATCACACTTATTCTTCCCCCTCCTAGCATTAACAAGTGTCTCTCATTTATACTATTACGCTTTGTACTTCATACTTCCTACTTTTAAGCATCAATCTTACACAACGTGATACACACCTTGTATCGTCATTACCCTATGATGCACTCTAGCTCCACAGTTCATACTCAACTGGTGAGAATATAAATCTGAAACCAACCTCACCTTTTCACACTTCACACTCTGCGCTCCATGATCTATCTTTCTAGCACACATTCTCAAACCATTTCCCAATGACACGCTCTTGTTCTATGGTTCATTCTTGACTGTCGAGGGGTATTTTATAAATGAACCTCATCTCATACATTCACATATGTTGGGGGGCACGCTGCTCCTATCACATTCACTTTTTTCATACCATCACCGTCACACTCACACATTTGCATATCTTGGTTACATCTTACTCTTGTTTACTTATACTCACATGTACACTTTACTTATTATACTAGTCAGATATCTATTATGTCGTTATCTTTTCTATATACACATGTGCATTCACTTGGTCTTTAGTTATGAATGCAGACTTCCTACAGATCTTTACACGTAGCATTGATGCTTAGAACTATACCTCTTGTCAGTTTCACTAGATATTTTATAAATGAACCTCATCTCATACATTCACATATGTTGGGGGCATGCTACTCCTATCACATTCACATTTTTCATACCATCACCATCACACTCACACATTTGCATATCTTGGTTTCATCTTACTCTTGTTTACTTATACTCACATGTACACTTTACTTATTATGTTATTCAGATATCTAGTATGTCATTATCTTTTCTATATACACATGTGCATTCACTTGGTCTTTAGTTGTGAATGCATACTTCTTACAGATCTTTACACGTAACATTGATGCTTAGAACTATACCTCTTACCGGTTTCACCAAAGTTCCTTAGGGCATCTACTTTCTCATACATTATAGGTGTTATCATTTCATTATATGCTCCTTTCTACTTTTACTAGCACACTGCTTATTTTATCGATACATACATGTCTTGAAATACTTTTTATCTTTTTAACATGTTAACGAGTGCTTCATGTGTAATACTAAATGCCACCATGGTTGTTTGATACATTTTTTTGCTATCATTTTTCATTGTATTTTTTTTTACGAGCTATGCACATTGTATGCTTTTTGTCGCTTCAGCCTTGATTATCTTGTGACATTGTGAGTGATACCACATGTTTGAAACCCACTTTTTGCGGTCTACATTATCTTCTTACTTACTTGATTACACATTCTCTTTTACTTTCATACTTATCTTAATTGCACTAACAACATGTTCCTAACCACTTTTTTTTCATGTGCCTTGGTTTCTACCATGCACATGCCATTCCCCCTATAGGGTATCCATCTTAGCTTAGTTTCAAGTCTTCTCCTTTGGGCCACATGCTCCTATCAGTGTCACATGTGCTTCAAACAAGGGGACATTAGGTGAATCAGTCATCCCATATAGTAGCTCAGAGTTATAGTACATGCCTGCATAATATAGGAACAAAATAGAGTTACGATTACAGAATGACCCAGATTCTGACTTGGGTCCTTAGCATAATACATACACCAGCACTCAGTACCAGAGAATAGCACTTAGGTGCTTGTGTGCTCCATTGGGCGCTTGTGTCCTGGGGCATATACAGAAATTTTATCAAATCAACACAATTTACAACAGTTTCCAGAGTAGTTTTCATAGTACAAGCACAAACCTCTAGCAAGCAGAATTCATTCTATCTCCAATTGGAATAAATTATTTAATCAATATAATATAAAACTAAACACACAACACGGGACATACCATATGCAGTGGTGCTTATTCAGAAAGAAGTCGTGAAAGGAGAGTAATATTAGACCTCTCTCCCCGACACTCTTTTGTTGTGGCGTGAGATCATCCAAAAAACTCGTGCTTGGCATAAGATCAACCAAAAAATTCATTTTTGACATGAGATCACCCAAAAAACTTGCACTTAGTGTGAGATATCCCAAAAAAACTCATTCTTCTACAATAGTTCAAGACATTTTATACCTTTTTCACTCTTCACGAATCAAGTGCACACTTTCCTTTTTACACATCTTTACACATTTTTACATACTTATGCAAAAAAAAAAAAATAGCATATACACATATTTGAATACTTCTTTAGTCTTCTTTTGCAGGTTCATCCTTAATACACAACCAGAAGCAACCCACATCAGCAAACACAAACAACAACAACAGGTACAACACATATGCTTCACCCCTAGGGTCATTTCCTTTTTCTTAACTTGATATTGCACTATTACGACTAATATTGCGCTAGTTGTGCTTCTCCCTGCAAACCAATACACCGCCAGTTCGACCTATCTAACTTTCTTCCTACGACATCCCTTTTGTCATTTTTCCTCTTGTAAACCATTTAAACAAGCTATAATAGCTTCGTTCTAACTACATTAGCTTCTTACTTTCTTCTAGTCCACTTCTACCACCTTCCTGGCCTCTCAATCCATTCCATTGGATTGATTTGACCCTTCAAAACTCTCTCCAAACCGTAATCACCTCCTAAACATGTTTAACTAAGCTTAAACACGGTTTGTCTCTCCCTAAACCTAGTCAAAGTAAGCTTTGACTTGCTAAAAGTGTTTTTTGGAATTTAGTGTTTGTCCCACATGCACCCAAGTTTCCCTTTTTCCCAAATGGAAAACTATATATAGGGCTAGACCCCCTCTCTCATTTTCAAGAATTCCTCCCTTCTTCCTAAGCATAGATTATAGTATTTTGCATCTAGGTTCTAGTTTTCATTTCTAGATTTCATTTCTAGTTTAGATATTGAGCTATTTACTTCACTTTTGCATTGTTAATCCTATTTATAGGGTAAAGGAGAAGAACCATTGGCTCAAAAGCCTATAATGGGGAGATCTCTTTCTCTTAATCACTAAAACTGATTGCTTAGGGCTTATTAGGTTCATTATTTTAAGCTTTCAAAGAATAGAGATAGTTTAATTAGCTTAAATTTGAGTGTTTACTTCATAATGCATGCTAGTTAGAAGATCTTGCTCATTTCTTATCGGATGGTCCACTGATTTGTTGCTTGAAGCCTTTGGGGGTTCTTTAGGAATTCTTACCCCAAATCCATGGCTTTCTACAACTTTTCTTTGAACACATTTGGCACGCCCGGTGGGACACTTATGTCCATCCTCCATTAATGGAGGTCCTTTGAGTTCTTCAAAGTCATTTTTCAAGTTTTTTAGTGTAAATCACTTGTTATTTTCCTCATTTCTGTTTTAAACCTTGGATTAATGAACTCTATTTACATGCATTTGTGGGTTTAACATAGAAATAGGAAGCTTTGACTAACCAATAACCTGTTTGCTTTTAAAATTTTGAAAATCCGTGTTTTTTGCAGGTTTTTTACAGGGCACGCGTTGGTGTTTTGAGGTAGCGCGTACACGTTGATATAGGCGCGTCTCCATCAGAAAGGCCACGTACCCGTCAGGGTGTCCTCTGTGTTTTTGAAATTTTTCTCTGCAAGGACGCGTCCACGTCTCCATTGGCCTGTCCGCGTCTCCACCTCTCTGGACGCGTCTGTGTAATTAATATCACTGTGTAAAATTTTACAGACTTCTTTTTACTTGGGCCGCGTATCCATCGGTAGGAGTGCGTACGCGTTGAAACCCTAGCACACCTATTAGATCAGGGTGCATATGTGTTGGTGACTGATTTAAATTTTAACATACCCGCATAGGTGTTGGTTTAGGTGCGTACCCATTGGTTGGGGCGCGTACATGTCAGTTTGGGCGCGCATGTGTTACTGTCAAAATTTAAAAAAATTACAGTTTGTTTTAGCTATTTTTCTGACATTTTTTTGTAGGTTTCTAATAGATTGACAGGTTTTAAAATAGGGCTAACTCTTTAAAATTTTAGTTTGCATGATTAAGTGTTTTTCATTCCTTAGCTTAAATTAGGATTTGTGAAACGTGCGTATGCTCTCTCCTCACGCTTTCCAAAGTGATCTTGGAGATCAAAAGCACTTACACAAAATCTATTTTACATGTTAAAAACACTTGCTTCTTAAGGATAAAGTAACATTTTTATGTGCTTTTTAGGATTTCCACTTTGCGTATGCTCTTCCTTCGCACTTTCGGGTGATCTTAGGAATCAAAAGCAAGTGTGAGTTCTCTTTTACCTCAATCAGCAAAACGGAAAACTACTAACCAACTTGTTGTCTACAGGACCTAACGTTGGTCAAAGAAAGGTGTTAAGAATGAAGCAAAAACTTCTAATACACGTGTGTTTGCAGATTGCCAAAAGGTGTGCCACTTTTGAAACCACATTAAGATTAAAAAAGATAAAAAAACACACCACATTCAACACACTGTATTGCAGGTTTCGGAAAAGGGTAAGTCCCTCTCCGCTTAACTGGAACGTAACCCCTTTGGCATAACGCCTTAAGCTATAACAATGGGGGTGGTTCCAGGAACCCCAAAGTAGTCCACCACTGAGTAACCTCGTGGACGAAATGGGAAGCACCTCGCTTACCCACTTGACTAGTACACCTTGTGAGATAGCATTACCGGTTGTCCGTGTGGCGACCCCAGTGATAGTACACGTAGATGCACTAGTTGCCTACTGTTCTTGAAGGGGGTAAAGTAAAGCCGAGATACTCCCAAACTAGTCAGTGTGACTTTTTGGGTAAATCGCGCTCGCTTAAGACAACCTTGTAACACCTAGTTGAGAGAGCTTATTAAGGAGACCATTTTGTCTGGAGGCCAACTTTACTAGTCCATTCGCGTCGTTTGCCATCACGAAGTGATAACTTGTTTGGATTCAGCACCTTGTTTGTCGAACACGGTAACGAACCCATTCTAAGTTGGATCTAAGTGTTTTTCATCACGAATTTAGACAAACGTATTACTTAGCTTAGCTTCCTTCTCATTTTTTAAAATGAGGTGAAGCTCTGCCCAAAGTGAAACTAAGTCTATTTTCACATATTCTTGATCTACACCCATGCATTCGTACTTTCCACGTTGGAAGTCGAACAGAGGCATACTTTACGTGTCATGTCAGAGATAGTGCTAGCTACTTTTTTGTACGTTTACACTCATCCATGTTTGCGGCTGGGGTGTTAAACGAATAAAGTGAGTGGGTACTTTTTCACGTCTTTGGCAGTCCTACGATCTTGATTTCAGGATCTTCGTCATTGTTACGGGTCGGTTTTGTCATTCTATCTCTCCCTAGTTTGTCAACTTTTGCTTGCATTTTAGTCATTTAGTATTGGCATTTACATTGCGTCTCCCATTCTTTGGGCACGTAGTATGAATCCCTTTATTACGCGGTTACGTTGCTTGCATTGTCGCAGAATTCTTGTTATACCTTCTACTTGGTTTTAGTTTTGACATCATCTAGGTTTTTTGACGAGTGTTGATAACGCATTATATATATCATCATGATGTTGTCTTGATATCGACGCCTTGCTTGCTTGGTTGAGATATCTTGACAGCATTGTTGCACTATATCTAATTGTGACTTCCACTTTTCAATACACTTGGCTTGTTGTCAGTACTTGAGTCAGTTCTAGGTATACCTTGTTAGGGGACTTTGTCAGTATTGTGCTGATATTCAAGCCTTGTTAGATTTCTAACTTCGGCCCACATATCTGGTACAACATTGTCATTCATCTTGGTCTTTTAAGTATAGATTTGACATAACGCAACTTAGGTGAGTGATACATTTTCATCTGTCCATATCGGTATCCTTTGAAAACTAGTAAACATAGTGTTGCATCTGAGTATTGGTTAGTAATGCCTAGACTTTTCAAAATGGCAACAAAAATCCAGTGAGCTTAATGCAGGAGCTAATCCTTTCGATGATTTCCCCTTTAGCGGGAACAATTTAGGACCACTCTTCTCTCAAGTCAAAGATACAGAAACGTTAATCGATCATAGTGGAGAAGAGTCAGACTCTTCGGGAGAACAACAAAGGTTAGACCTAAACAGATTTGACGAGCTCTTATATTATAACAAAGATCAAGTACTCGTGAGAGTCTTGGCATTAGGAGCTAAACTTCCACATGAGCGTGAAGAAGAAACAAAGGTCATTGACCCTAACTTAGGAGAGTGAAGATTCATCTTAGACACAGATAATCCTTTTGATGTGGGATATGCATCCACTTCTGGGCAACATAAGGCCACTGTTGAAGGAGAAACATCACGTAAACCTCACTTTAGGGCTTCACGTAAAGTAAAAACTAAGCGGAAGGCCTCCCCTCCTCTGAAATTTGATGAAGAAGAGGATCCCCTGGTTGAGGAGGAGACCCTCCAAAAATAGATCTTGAAGTTGAGTCAGAAATTAGCAAACCTAGGTGCTTCAAAAAGAAACATAGGTAAAGACAAAGACAAAAATAAACTTAACGAGTTTCAATTTGATCCGCATACAGACTATACCTTTAAGGCAACTCAGGCTCAAAGGTCAATATCACCTACTAAGGAGCAACTCATTCAGGATGAATTGAAATCTATGAAAGATACGATCACAACATTACAACAGGGAAATATAGGCCAAAACAGAAAGTATCTCTACGAAGAACTATGTCCTTATCCCTTCGATAAAGACATGCTATTGCAGCCCTTTCCTAAACATTTCACTATCCCAAAGCTCGACAAGTAAAAAGGAAAAGGTGATCCCCATGATCACATCAAAGGATTTTACATGGCTTGTCAAGAGGTCACCTACAATGATAATTTTCTAATACAACTCTTTCCCCACAGTTTGGGAGCTTTGGCGATTGAATGGTTCTGTAGCATACCTAAAGGATATATAACAACGTGGACGGCACTAGCAGAAAAATTAGTGCGGCACTATTCTTTCAATATTGAAAATGATGTCACGATGAATGACCTTTGCAATGCAAAGCAAAAACCTAATGAGACCTTCGCAGGTTTCTTACAACGATGGAGAACGATGGCTAGTCGCTTCCCTTGTGCTTTACCTGAAAAAAATTAGTGAGCATTTTTGTTCCTAATTTAAACTCAGAGATAGCCTTCCATCTTCAGATGCATTGTGGATCTAACTTCGAGGAAGTTATAGAGAAAGGTAGCCAAATTGAAAAGGCTCTTATTACCAAAGGAACACTTAAACCCTTTGTCAAAGACAAACATGAGGCCAAATCTGTAGACAAACCTAAGTTCTTTAATAAGAACAAACACGTCGTCGGTGATGGAATTACTGACTCCAAAAGAGTCCAAGCTGTGCAGACAGGTCCACTTTTGAAGCTTTCACAAGGACCTCATCCCAAGGCACCTACAAAATGTACGTTCACAACATTGAGTGAACCCCTGACTGCTATATTAAAACAATTAGATGATGCTAAAATGGTAGAGTATCCAAGTACCACAGTACCATTCCCAGAAAATGCTCCAAAACCTGGTTGGTATAAAGACCATGAATACTGTGACTTCCATCATGTCAAAGGACACAAAACAGATAGATGTCTACGACTGAAACACTTCATACAAGACCTCATTGAAGAGGGCAAGATTGCCATAGAATCACCTCCTGATTCAGGACAGGGTCCTAATGAAAAAATGGGCATATACAAAGAACCTTTTCCCGATCACATGGATAAAAAGAAAAGGAAACCAGATCACAAGCAGGCCTCTAATGACTATCGCACTGCTGCGTATGTTTACCCTAGTGATAACAGTCCATTCGACTCCCTTATAGGTTGCATCCATTCGCCTGATGAACGAGTAAACACAATCCAAATTCTCGAAAAGAGTTGTGCAGTTGGAACGCGACGCACTCGCTTAATCATACCTGATCCAATACCAACTACCCAAAGCCAATATAATTTACTAGACCAGCTAGAGAAAACACCAGCTAAAATATCCATTTTAGACCTTCTTAAAATCTCTACTGCTCACAAGGATATATTGTACAAAACATTACAGAATTCTAGAGTCTCTACTGAGGTAGATCCCACACACTTGCAAGCTATGGTCACCCACCTTGAACCCACTGATCATATCACTTTTGATCACAACGCTATCCCACGTAACAACCCTGAGCATAATTTTCCTCTCTATTTAGAAGTGGTCGTTACCCATCGTAAGATTAAAAGAGTGCTTGTGGATGGGGGATCTGGTCTAAACATATGCACATTGAAGCTGGTTAGGTAGCTAGGCCTTTCAGAAATGGATCTGGGAGCTAAGACCATCACCATCACAGCGTATGATAATGAGGAGAGAGAATCCACAGGTACTATCATAGTGCCCATGGAAGTAGGTCCAACCTGTCATGATACGACCTTCCATGTCCTGGATTTAGATCTCCCATATAACATGCTCTTGGGGCATCCATGGATTCATGCCATGCAGGCTATCCCTTCGACATTTCATCAGTGTATCAAGTTGTGCCATGAAGGGCGTATAGTCACTATCTCAGGTGATCCTGAGCCATTCACTCACTGTCAGGCGTTGCATAGTTTCTCTCGTGCAGCCTATGAGTGCCCTTCCACGGATGTTGTCATCCCTCTTAAAATGGAAGCTATGAAGAATCGGGTGGACTCAGAATCACTCACACCTTATAATCAGGACTTCCCTTCTTTGGTCAATCCTTTTACATCCTGGGAGGCTACATCAGCAAAATATGGCCCAGGAGAGCCATTTACTCTTGAACAAGCATTATTAATTTCAGACTTATCAGTGTCACCTAGGACACGGGGTAAGCCCTATTTTCAGTTCAAAAGTACACGAGAACCATGTTCAGAACCATTGGATAAATTTGTTCATAGTGGCCTCCTGTCTGAAGAAAAGATGTTGGAGGATCCCATTAGTAAGGTACAGAAGGAACCATGGCCTCATGCCATCAAGCACCTTAGTATACTAAAGGACACCGCATGATGTTTGTTATGGGTTATAAAGGATACAGATGTGGAGCCAACACACAAGGCTATCTAGAACCTATTCCTACTCACCATTTCAAATCTGACAAGCATGGTCTTGGGTTAAAATCCCAGGATGCTCAACCCGTCGAGGTTGATGCTACCTTTTCTGAGTGTGAGGATGTTTCGTATAATGTGGATAGCGATACAAGTTCCCAATGTAGCCTCTACAAAGATTTGGCTTCCATGAACCTATTCCCTGAGTCAGCCATCCTTACCCTATCTGAATCCATCCCTTCAACCGATTATCAAGTCACCCTAGTTTATCCTGAACTTGTAGATTGGGACCAACAACTTTACGTACCACTTGATATCTTCGAGAATGATGAAGCATTCACAGAATTCATGGGACTCAGGGATTTTCTTCCTACTGGGGACCACAAGAAAGGATTCCAAATTTAGTTAAACACATGTGCATACTTCGGAGAAGAGGCAGAGATGTGTGGCCACTTGGGTAAGAATGTTGTGAATAAAAGTAAAAATACTTCAGAGCAGCCTAGTACAAAGAATAAACAGAAATCTCACAGTGACAAACTCTTTGAAACACTTATAGAAGAACAAAATGAAAAGCACATGGATAAAATAACTTATCCATTTGAAGATGATAAAGAGCTACCTCAGGAGGTTGATCTCACCCTCCCTCCTGATCCTACTAGAATGGAGGACGCATCTAAGATGCTCATTGAGGAAACCATCAGTGTTAACATTGGTTCAGAGGATTTACCCAGGATGATCAAGTTGGGGGCTTCGCTCTCAGCTCAGGAACAAAAAACCTTTGTGGAACTCTTAAGAGAATACATTGATATTTTTGCATGGACATATTCAGATATGCCCGGCTTGGATCCAACACTAGTTGTGCACAACCTTGTTGTGCACCCAGATGCCAAGCCCATTAAACAGAAACTGAGGAAGATGCATCCTACAGTTGCACTTCTTGTCAAAGAAGAATTGGAGAAACTCTTGGCTGCAGATTTTATCAAACCTATTGATTACTCAGATTGGATCTCCAATATAGTTCCAGTACAAAAGAAACCCATTGGAATTAGGATCTGTACTGACTTCCGTGACATCAATAAAGCATGTCCTAAAGATGATTTTCCTTTGCCAAACATAGATATGATCGTAGACTCTACCGCTGGCTATGAGATGCTATCCTTAATGGATGGCTTCTCGGGGTATAATCAGATAAGGATAGCAGAAGAGGATCAGCACAAAACTACCTTCATCACTCCATGGGGAACCTTTTGTTACAAAGTCATGCCGTTCGGACTCAAAAATGTCGGGGCTACTTATCAGCGTGCTATGACTGTCATTTTTCATGATATGATGAATGATATTATGGAGGACTATGTGGATGACATATTAGCTAAATCAAAGAGTAGAGAAGAGCACCCAGAAGTGCTTAGACATATATTTCAGCACCTCAGGGACTACCAAGTTCGTCTTAACCCTAAGAAGTGTGTCTTCGGTGTATTATCAGGAAAACTCTTGGGATTCATAGTATCACAGAGAGGGATAGAAGTGGATCCCACCAAGGTCACTGCTATTACAGACATGCCTCCACCCACCACTCTTAAACAACTCATAAGTCTGGAAGGAAAGATCCAGGCCATTCATCGTTTTATCTCTCAGCTTGCGGATAAATGTCATCCATTTACACATCTTTTGAAGAAAGATGTTGCTTTCAAGTGGGGGCCCGAATGTCAGAAGGCATTTTCTCTACTCAAACAGTACCTTGTAAATCCACCTGTGCTGATGCCCCTACTCCTGGAGAGCCTCTCCTTTTATATATTTCTGCTACCCAATTCGCTATTGGTGCACTGCTTGCCCAATACGACCTTGGCCATAAGGAGAGAGTTGTTTATTACCTTAGCCGTACATTGATTGCCTATGAATTGAACTATTCACAGATTGAAAAGGCCTGCTTGGCAGTCATCTTTACATTTCAGAAACTCCACCATTACCTCCTTAACAATAAAACTAAACTTATTTCCAAGGTTGACCCTCTTAAGTATCTCTTATCCAAACCCACCTTAACAGGCCGAATGGCTAATTGGATCATTCTTTTGAGTGAATTTGAGATAGAGTTTGTAAATCAGAAGTCCTTAAAAGGACAGGTATTGGCAGATCAGTTGGCAGAAGCACCTTTACCAGGAACAGAGCCTTTGTGTCTGGATCTCCCAGACGCATCTATGATGTATATCGAAGAATCCATGGAATGGCAGGTCCATTTCGATGGATCATTTACTTTTCATGGATCAGGAGCAGGAGTAGTGCTTATTACTCCCACAGGGGATATTATACCAAGGGCATTCCGGTTGGGGTTTCCTTGTACCAATAACATTGCAGAGTATGAGGCACTCATTGCTGGCCTCAAGCTAGCTATCACTTGGAACATCAAACAGCTGCGAGTTGTTGGAGATTCTCAGCTCATCATTAAGCAGGTCAATGATGAATACAAGGTCAAAGATGAAAAACTTATTCCCTATAAGAAGATGGTTGAAACCCTGAAGGAATATTTTTCACATGTCATATTTGAACAAAAACCCAGATCTCATAATAGATCTGGATGCCATGGCTACCATCGGCTCTCTCTTGCGCATCCCACCCTGAAGAGAGTAAGATGCCTTTCTTTGTGGAACACTTACAGATGTCGGCATATGATATGCTTGAATCCTGTTTAGCATGTGAAGTTGTTGGTCCCCTATCCCCATGGTATGACCCTATTTACCAATACCTACAAGATGGAACCTTCCCACCTGACATTACCCATTCAGAGAAAAAATCCCTTATCCACCGCATTGCCCATTATACCCTCCTAGGAGGCACTCTTTATCATCATGGCTATGACGGGAACTTGCTTCGCTGTCTAAATGTTACTGATTCGGTTCACGTAATTAAAGAGGTACATAGTGGTATCTGTGGGGCACACACTAGTGGCATGGTGCTAGCTAAGAAACTGTTGAGAGTAGGCTACTATTGGCCTACCATGGAATCTGATTGCTGCAACTTCATGAAGAAATGTGAACTTTGTCAAAAGTATGGTAATCTCATACATGCACCAGCACAGGCTTTTCAGCCTATTACAATGCCTTGTCCTTTTTCAAAGTGGGGTTTAGATCTCATAGGGAAGCTCCACCCTTCTTCATCAGATGGTCATACACACATCATAACTGCCACCGAGTATTTCACTAAATGGGTGGAGGTTGTTCCTCTTACCTATGTCACCGGTGCACAAATATCCAAGTTTATCATGAACCATCTTATATGCCGTTATGGTATCCCCTCGGCCATTGTCACTGACAATGGTAAATCTTTCAAAAACAAGATGATAAAAGCCTTGTGTCAACGCTTTCATATCCAACTTAAATGGTCCCCCCTATTACCCTCAAGGTAATGGGAAAGTAGAGGCTACAAACAAAACTCTTGTGCATATCATGGAGAAAATGGTCAGTAAAACTGGTCGTAATTGGCACTTGCAGATCCATCCCACCCTCTGGGCTTATCGAACCTCCATCCGCACCCCTACTGGTGCGACCCCATATTCACTTGTCTATGGCACTGAAGCCATCATACCTTTGGAAGTGGAGCTTCCCTCCCTGAGAATATCTCTCAGGGACTACCTTGACAAAGATGAAGACTACAGAGTTGCTCGCCTGGCAGAGTTGGAACTGTTAGATGAACGGCGTATCAGAGCGCTTAATCACCTTAAAGTATATCAAAATAGAGTATCCAGAGGATACAACAAATGCATCATTCATAGGGAATTTGATGTAGGTGATCTCGTACTGAAAGAAAATCAGAAGAATACCACCAAAGATAGGGAAAAGAAAGGTAAATTTGAGGCCAATTGGCTCGGTCCCTATGTGGTGACCGCTAAATATGGATCAGGGGCATATAGACTTGCCTATTCAGATGGTGAAGAGCTTCCAGAGCCCATGAACGCCATTCACCTCAAGCACTTCTATGCTTAGGCATGGCTGGAATATTGAGATAAGAAACTAAAAAGTAGAAAACAAAGAAAAAACAAGCAAAAAATTGAAAAATTGAGAAAAAGTAAGGAAAAAACAAGTCATCCTCGTGTGAAAACCACGCAATTGTGGCACAGTGGGCATGTCCTTTTGTGAAAACCAGTTTCCGGCACTCAAGGAAGGTTTCTCATACACAAGTCACTCTTGCGACAGGATGGGTAACTCTTGCCACTTTCTAAATTCCACAGTACCCTGGCTAGGTCTAGGAATCCGACCTCAAGCTCCCTTGCAGGACCTGTGATCTGGTTTACTTACGCTATATCTGTGTGATGGATGTGGCCTATTTGTATATTCCCACATCACGCTGGGGGCACATTCACATTCCACTTCATTGTACATTAACACGTGGCATTTGACCCTTTGTATATTCCCACATCACGTTGGGGGCATTCCACGTTTCTTTAAAGCTTGTACATTGCTTTCAAAACATGACCTTGGAAAATACAAAAACATTTAGAAAAAGGATACACAAAAATCTAAACATCTGGAAAAGTTCCCTTCTTAGGGATAAATCTACATTCATCTCACAATGTCATCTTAGGGAAACCTAGACAACAATGACAAACACAGCTACGAAAACTTATCCTTCGTGATAAACTCAAAAACATTAGAAAATATGTCAATACTGTCCCGCAAAAACAAAGTGGTAGTTAGATTGCTTTTAGTTGTTGGTTTGTATAGTTTTGATGTACTTAGCTTGTTGTGTTGTTCGTTCTTTGAATGATTCTTTGCTTACATTATATTAGATCTTGTTAGGTTTAATTGTGTGTTGCACTGCGTTCATTATTAGGACTTTTATGCTTGTAATTAATTGTTGTATGTTTCTTTGATTGCTATGTGCATTTGTTAGAACTCATTTTTACTTGCTTAGATTAAAGTGTTAGATTAAATCTTCATTTTAGTTGCATTGCATTGTGTTGCATGTGTATATTTGTTTAATTTTGTTAAATTTTGCTTGTGTGTTTGTTTAGCACATTTGTTTGTTATCACATCTATCATCTATCATTTCATCACATTTATCACATCATCTATACATCATATATAAATAAAATGCTAAGTATTACATCATGCATGTATGCTAAGCTAATCATCACATATCGTATCATCAATGGGGGCAAGAGGGGTTGCGCATAATCACTAATCTATCCCCCCCCCCGCACCAATATCATCTAGTATCATCCCAAAATGCTAGCCATGTGGAATCAAACATCTCATAAATTAAAAACACATGATATCAAATACATGAGTATATCATCGCTATGAAAGAAAAACATGTACATCTCTACATCTGAAAGTATGTCACATACATGAAGAGGAAAAGATACAACATGAACATCAATGAAACATAATTACCATGACAATATATCAATACATGACAAGATATACAAGAAAGTGTCCATATGGTACATGTATAGTAAAAATCTCAGTGTCAAAGTCTGGTATATACAAAATGCTCTGTCCGTCTGCCATATAAAAGGGGCAGGGATCAGATACTAAGCCTGCATACAGAGGCATGGTGGTACATAACAAAAGTATCTACATCGATCAAAATCGAGCCTTCATCAAGAGGCATCCACAAAAGAATCAAAAGAATCTATACATGGGCAAAACCCACCTTCATAAGAGGCATATACAAATGAATACATACATACATATCATGGCATGAGTAGGAGACTCAGCCGCAACTCTCGCCCTCACCGGGGCTGCTGGGACCATGTCCTGGAGGATGGAATAATGGAGGCCATGATGGGCCTGCCCCTGAAGAACCTGCCAACTGTGAGGAGGGACCCTGTGTACCCCTCTGTTGTGTACTCGGCTGTGTGGCCGGCTGCTGTACTGACCTGGCTGACCTCCATGATCTAGAGCCTGTGCGGCTCACATCAAGCTGGGCATAAGGCATCACTCACTCCTCTGCTGGAACTACTCAGAAGTAGGTTGTCCTGTAATAAAGAGCCTCACCTGTGGCCCTGATAGTGTCACGTATCAAATCCTCATCTCCTGTGGCTAAGGCTGCCTGTAGGGTGGCATCACGCTCACCTATCAATCAACCTCTATCAGCATCAGCCTACCTAGCAGTGGTGGCCTCTCGATCTCTCTCCAGTGTGACAGTCTGTAAATCACTACGGGCCTGGTCTCTCTCTATCAAATAGGTCTGTCCCTCAGCCTGCACCTGGTCATGCTGGACCATGACACTATGTAACTAGCTCTGTACCTGGCCTAAGGCACCCACTAACTGAGTGCCCTGTGCTGCCAACTGTGTAATCTGACCCTGCCATATGGCCCTACCACTGTCCTGTACCTGAGACCTAGCCTGGTCTCTCTCGGCAGTCAAAACCTGAATCTGTGCTCTGGCCTGATCTCTCTCTGTGGCCACCTGAAGCTGTACCACTATCGCGGCCTGTAACTGCTGCTGTAGTGCAGCAAGCTATCCATCACCACCTCCTGGGGCCTGAGGAGGTGGACCCTGCTATGGTAGAACCTACTGTAGTGGGACATATATGCCCACTGGAATGCCTACTGGAGGCAACTGACCAGCTGGGGCCTGGTGTACCTTTCTAGGTATAGGCCTAGGACCCTGTACCTGTGGCTGTGGAGCCCTACCTCTAACTTGATGTTGTGCATCAGGGCCACCCTCATCATCTGAATCATCATCATCAGTACCACCTCTAGTGCCATCATCATCACTAGGCGGCCCCACTGGGGGAGGCCTCACATCTGCCTCATATGCTGCCCTCAGGAATGGTCAGCCTGTGTGGAATCACGCCATGGTACCAGGGTGCATACTCTGTTGTGCACCCTGGATCTTGAACCTACCTCAAGGGTACCCATGCAATGGGTACCACCTGTGTAAAACTGGCCCAGGCTCTGTCAAAGGCTATCTATGGCCCCATGTCAAAATACTCGCGCGCCTCTCCATGCATACCACATATCAGGCCCCAGAACATCCTGTGTGGTGCCAAATTGTCACTGACACCTATCAACTCTATAAAAATCCCGCATATAGCTGCGGCTGCCCATGATAAAATGATCTACTCCAGCTATAGATAACTCTCGGGCATCCTCGGCCACTGGAAATGTTGATATGGCCTCCATACTATGGCCACCTACTGTAAGTCATCGAGCTCTCAATGATAGGGATAAGGATCACCCCTGTAAGGCCGAACATCATCCCCGACTGGGACCCAACCCATGGTAGATGGCTCCTCTAGAGCCCGAACTCTAAGAGCACCTAAGGGGCACCCGATAGCAATGTGATCCCAGGCCCATATCATGAGGATCCTGGCCGGGACCTACCATCTTCTGATGGTAGTAGGTGATAAGATGAAGATCCCAGTAAAGATGTGCCAGAATGCACTGGCCCCAGCAATAAGTCTCTCCCTGTATCAATCCAAGTATGACCCCAAGTAGTCCAAGGGGGAATGAAGAATCAGTCTTATCAAGGAGTAAAACTCCATAGACAAATGCCATCAAATAGACTATGAGCCGATCTAGAGAAAGGTCATCAATGCAGCATGATAATCTCATTATCATCCCGCGACGAGGTATCGTCGGGACTCCGAACAGCTGTGCAATGCATCCATCCAATGTTGCTCTGTCACTCACATACTGAATGGGCTGGCCAACGATGGGAACATGCATGATGTGCCAGACATCCTCCAATGTAATGGTAATCTCCCCTATAGGCAGCCAAAAGCACTGGCTCTCACTGTGCCATCTCTCTGCTATGGCCGTGAGAAGGCCATGGTCCAATGTGATCTGGGGCATGTCAGCCACGTAGGCTAGCCTTGTGACATAAAGGAGGATATCTAATATACTTCCATCCCCGTTCATAAACTGTGACTCTATCATCTCAAGATGGCCATATCTCTCCCACATCTGAAGTGTGGGTAATCTACGCTGCAAAGATCAAAAAAACAAGTGTTAGGCACTTATCTAACTTCTAGCTATCTTTCTAAGGAAAAATGGTTCGCTGCATCCTTGAACTTACTAATTTCCCTTTTTCTTCTAAATTCTTCTAATTTTTCTCCTCTACACTTTGTTATTTTTATTTCTATAAGTGTGTTTCATATTCTTCCAGATGCATGCACCCCTTTTCGATGCACACGTGTCCTCCTCGACGCCTACGTGCCCTAACCAATGCATACGCGCCCCCTACCTTTTCCTATTTTCCTATGTATGCCACACAAGATGCCAACATGCCCAGTGTGATGCCTACGCATCCCTCCCAGTGCACACACGCATGCATGCATCCATTCCCAGAAAAATTCAAAATTTCCCCCCAGCGCCTACGCGCTTGGTTCGACGCATGCATGCGTCCCCATTTTCCCCCTTTGATGGACACGCGTGCACGTACCCATTTTTCAATGAATACACCCATGCGTATCCACTTTTTCGATGCGTACGCATACATGCGTCCCCATATTTTTGACACATGCACGTGCGTGCATGCATATTTTCCCCCTACCTACCCTAGAAATGACCTAGAAAAGCATTAAATGCGTAATTTAAGAGAGAAGGGATAGACCACTCATGAAGGGTCCATCCGCGGGGTCTCACTGGTACTCTCGGATCCAGTCTGCTCACCTCCATCTCATCGGTAACCTCTCCATCGCACTCCAGGCTCTCTCACTGACACCTCGCAGTAAAAATTTGCAAGGGCTCTGGTACAAATGAATTGATCGTGATTGTTTTTACCCCCCCGGGTGGGTATATTAACTCGTCGCGATGCCCCTGGGGCATGTTTTCTCCACCGTGATCATTCTAATCTTCTTCTACCCACCGTGATAATTATTTTTATTATTAAAATAATTATTTTTATTAATTTTCACATGTTGGGGCACTTTGTGCTACCCTGCGGACACTTCCTCTTAACCCTGGCATTGTTTACAACCTTACAGGCGTTTTCCTCTATTTTGATTCCTCTTTTTCATCTATCTACCTCCCATCGTGAACAATAATTATTTAAAATAATTATTATCACCCTGTCTTTCTTTCCATGGGGATACCCTTTTGGCTCTTTTGCGGCCTCGCCTTCCCCCGTTCGCCTCCGTGCGTACTTTTTAGAAGATCTTTGATCTTTTGAATTCTTCTGACCGATCAAAAAATTTAAAAAATTGTAAAATTGATTTAGAAAAATAAAAAATAGTATAAAACTTTGAAAATGAACTAAAATCGGTAACCAACTCATTTTTCAGCTGAAATCTGTGTCTTTTGCATGGCACTCATCCCATATGCTACTAGCATTTTTCACATGATTTGAAACAATGACTTGCGAATCACCCTGATCTACAATCATTTACAAAAGACCGCTGCTTACTTCGTCTGTACTCTGGGGCACTATTAGTTGCCTGGTACTGTTTCGTCGTGCACGTTGCTTTTTCATCGGACCCAAGTGTCCTCCGTCATTTCCCTTGCATGTGCATATTTCTTGGGGCATCATTCTTACCCTTGTCATTTATCAGAACATTTGGGACTTCAGCTTGATAACAAAATATTTGTGCAACCTTCTTGAACATTGTTGGTTTAAGTGTGTGTGACTGTACTTATTTCCCTGTTACATGAGTTTGTTTACTTCTCGTATTGCATTGCATGTCTGTATGTTGCATGGAGTTGGCATTTTAGCAATAGACAGTTGTTTTGTATCTTGGATTTTCATGTCACTATACGCTTCTGTTGTATGCTCACATTTTTAATAAGGACCGATGAGGAGGTCTCTAAGAAAAATGATGATTTAAAAATTGAATACATTTGATTTGTGGATAGCTCAATATCTCTTTCCTTGTTTTATCCTCTTCTCTTCACCTTCCCCATTCTTCTATCTATGTCTCACCTTTTTCGAGTGTCGATCGACTTCTTTCATCACCCCATCGACACTCGAGGGGGCATCCTTCATCCTATTAATTTTTCTTCTATCCCTTCAAATTTTCTTCTCTTTTATATTTGTCTACTTTCTTCGAAGTGATGTAACTTACATCACCTCAAAGAGGGGCAAATGTAGACACCTGTAGTTTGGCCAATGCACTATTACGACTAATATTGCACTAGTTGTGCTTCTCCCTGCAAACCGACGATACACCGCCGGTTCGACCTATCTAACTTTCTTCCTATGACATCCCTTTTGTCATTTTTCCTCTTGTAAACCATTTAAACAAGCTATAATAGCTTCGTTCTAACTACATTAGCTTCTTACTTTCTTCTAGTCCACTTCTACCACCTTCCTGGCCTCTCAATCCATTCCGTTGGATTGATTTGACCCTTCAAAACTCTCTCCAAACCCTAATCACCTCCTAAACATGTTTAACTAAGCTTAAACATGGTTTGTCACTCCCTAAACCTAGTCAAAGTAAGCTTTGACTTGCTAAAAGTGTTTTTTGGAATTTAGTGTTTGTCCCACATGCACTCAAGTTTCCCTTTTTCCCAAATGGAAAACTATATATAGGGCTAGACCCCCTCTCTCATTTTCAAGAATTCCTCCCTTCTTCCTAAGCATAGATTATAGTATTTTGCATCTAGGTTCTAGATTTCATATCTAGTTTAGATATTGAGCTATTTACTTCACTTTTTGCATTGTTAATCCAATTTAGAGGGTAAAAGAGAAGAACCATTGGCTCAAAATCCTATAATGGGGAGATCTCTTTCTCTTAATCACTAAAACTGATTGCTTAGGGCTTACTAGGTTCATTATTTTAAGCTTTCAAAGAATAGAGATAGTTTTAATTAGCTTAAGTTTGAGTGTTTACTTCATAATGTATGCTAGTTAGAAAATCTTGCTCATTTCTTATCGGATGGTCCACTGATTTGTTGCTTGAAGCCTTTGGGGATTCTTTAGGAATTCTTACCCCGTCCCAAGATAGAGCAGGAGAGAAACCAGATGTCCAAAGTACGTTACTCATCAGTGATTGGAAATTTTATATATGCCATGGTGTGCATTAGGCCTGATATTGCACATGCACTAGGAGCAGTGGGTATATTTATGAGTGATCCAGGTAAAGAGCATTGGCAAGCAGTAAAGTGGATCCTTCGGTATTTGAGAGGGACCATGGGGACAATTTTGTGCTATAGTGGATCAGACACCACTTTACGTGGTTATGTAGATTCAGACATGGCTGGAGATGTAGACAACAGGAGGAGCACAACAGGTTATATTTACACTGTAGGTGGGACAACAGTGAGCTAGATTTCACGACTACAGAAGCTGGTGGCTTTGTCAACCATGGAGGCTGAGTATGTTGCTGCCATAGAGGCAAGCAAAGAGATGATTTGGTTACAACAATTTCTTGAGGAGTTGGGGCATAAGCAGGAGGAAGGTAAGCTATGCATAGTGATAGTCAGAGTGTTATACACCTAGCTAAGAACTCTGCTTTCCACTCTAGGATGAAGCATATACAGTTGAGATATCACTTCATCAGGACAACTTTGGAGAAGATAAGTTGAAGTTGGAGAAGATTCATACCAGTCAGAATCCTGTAGACATGATGACCAAGGTGGTCACAAGGGATAAACTAAAGCTATGTTCAACTTTGGTTGGCCTTCATGCAGATGACAGTGAAGGGTTGAGAAGCTTTCTCAGTGGAAATCAGTCTCCAAGTGGGAGATTGTTATGTTTGTGGAGCCTATTTTCATGTTAGAAGTGTGGTACACCTTCTATGTGTACTACACTTTCCACATTTTTACGGTGGTCCCACTCGGAGCGGGTCAGGGGGGTTCGGGGGCAAAGCCCCCGAAGCAAATTTTCATGGGTGGTTTATTAACCCATGGGTAATGGGAAACGTTATGGGCTTTCTTTGGGCCCATATGGGTGGTATTTTGACCCATAGGTTTATGGGACGGTTTTTTTTGTACCCATGGTTTTGATACCCACGGTTTTGTAAAACTGCTTAAGTAGTTGTTTATTTATATGGTTTTATACATATGGTAGATATAATATGTAACATTGCAGATGTGTTTTGAATTCGGGTGTGAATTCTGTAGAGTTTGTTGAGCATAGCTCCAAACAGATCTGGGTATTGTATTGAGAGAGTGGTGGCTTGTAATAAAATATGAGCAAGTGATTCTTGGTGGACGTAGCCCAAATTGGGTGAACCACGTTAAATATTGTCTCTTTGTGTTGTGTTATTTTTATTCTGCACTTTTATTTGAGATCTGTAATATTTTCTGCATATTAGTTTCTACTGTTGTGATTCTGTGAGGGATTGTTCCACATATTTTATCCCTTATTTCCTAACACTATGGGGAGATGAAATGATTTCTAATAATTTTAAGGTTTAATCCATGGTCATGATTAAATTGTCTGACTTGCATGAAGTCTTAAATTGAACTAGTACTGAAATAATGAGGAATTTATATGGTAGTTGCATGGGTTTAAAGGCCTTGATATGGTATCGTATAAATTTTGGTAATTGACCTGAAATGCATTCTTAGTCATCTGATTTATACAATTTCAAAAGTGCATAATAAGGCCTTACAATCATTCCTAGGCAAGATCAACTGCAGTAACGACAAGAAGATGAAGATATGCATAATTTTGCAAGATCATGAGTGAGGCATATGACCCTCATGCTTGCCGTAGACATAAATATAGGCTGGATTTCAGGCCAAACAACAATTCTAAAGAAAAGAAAGCTTTAACCATAAGATAAAGTTAGAAATTATGTCGTCATCCCAAATTATCTCAATGTTGAATATGAGATAAGGATTTCTCATTAGATACCCATGACTATGTCCTATCCAAATATTGATTGATATTGTTGTCTTAACTCAAGAAAGATGAAAAAGTTATGGAGTAGCATATGTACAGTTTCTTATTCAGTAAAATGAAAGGATATTTGAATTAATGTGGCTAATCAATTTACACTGAAAATTAGGTCTTTTTCATGAAATGGAAAATAATTGGGGGAGTGATTATTAGGGATGTTTTCACCTACTGGATCATGCTCAGATAAGGACAATAATCAGATCAAAAAGTTTGCGGAATTTTCATAAGAATGGCATACCACGAATCATGAGAACTTTCAAACTATTAGGGTTAGTTAAAAGATCTATATGAATTTAAGTCCAATTCATGGCGTATGACGTGACTGTAAAGCACAAAGTTACAATATTTAACATGTGAAATGCTCAATTAGATAATTCCCTATAGAATCACTTGTGCACAAATTTTATTAGCAAGCTGCCATTGTTCTAATTCATCATAATAGAGGGAGATTTCCAGGAATACGATAAGCTGAAAAAAAATCTATTTATCACCCAAATGGATGGAAGTCATGGCAGCATTCCTTTCTTCTAGTGAATATCCTCCTTGGTCTTTATATGCACAAACCTATCTAAATAGAAGAATCTCACTGGCCAGTCATTAAGTATTAAACCATATGATCATTGATGTTTCCACTTCAAAAAAACAATTGATGGTGTGTTGCAAAAAATATTATGGGAAGTTTACAACAATGTCCTTAATGAAAACGTTTCCATGAAATGCACATGGTGGTACTCTTTTTAAGAGCACACTTCCCAGGAAATTTCAAGAACAATGAAAATATCTTTAAGGCATGAGAACTCTTCTCCCTACCTTGTTTTATATGTCCACAAGTGGGTCACTATAAAATGTAAATAATAGTGCTTTCTTTGATCCTATGAAAAAAAATTGAGATGTTTCCCCTCCTACCTATGGTCCAAGTGAATCCAACCTTTAGTGATGGGGTATTTGGACTTCAATTGGAAAAATCAGACTGGAGCTAACATCCTTGTTCATGTTTACAAAAGGGTGAATTTCCTCTTAATCTGGATCACAATCATTAAGAAATGAAGTATGGGAGGGAACCTAGAAGTTTGAGGTCCAATTTTACAATAACCTTCAATATTTAAATGATTTTTGAATTTGAAGTCAAGGGTATTGTAACAAGGTTTCATCAAAAAATTAAAATAATGCAAAAGAGATTCAAATGGTACCATGAAGAGAAAGATCTTTGCACTTGTAATAAATCTGGGACTAGTCTTCCAACTATACCACTCAGCATTTTCTACATGGTATTGATCTACATATTGCAGTAGACAAAACTTATCAAGGGATGGCATAATAGTTAAACAATGAATAAGTCACTTGGTTTAGCTTAACACAGGTTCACACACTAATCTATTTAGAAATACGGTACACAAGGAGAAATATTTAATCATCGCCACTAAGATACTTCATTATTCTAAATCTTAATGAATAGAATCCCATTTCCATATGCAAATCATTGGAGGGATTCTACTAAGTTCACCCTGATCTGCAAATTGAAATAAAATCAAGATATGGATGGGCAAGATAACAAAGTTGGCATTAAGAAACCAAGATCATATCAAAATTAGAATAACAAACTAGAAATCATATTAAGGACTGGTTTTTCCTTCATGTTGATATCAAAATAGATCTAGGTGTATGAATAGAAAATATTGTAGAGTGTAAAAGGTGTTTTCCGCATGTGATTATTCATTTGTGGGTTTAACACAAAAAATAATGTATGTAAGCAAAGGTGAAAAAAATGGATTATTTAGTTTGGAGATTGAAAAGGGTTACAAGGAATCAAATGGAAAATTGATTCAAACTTAAGACCCTAGTGATTGGTCCATCAAATGCTTTATAAATATTTTATAAACTAAAAGTTTGATCACTTGAAATATACACGTAGTGATTATATTGGTAGGATAGGTTAAACATTTGTCTCAGTTTTTCACATCAATATAAAGTGGGTCAATAGTGATCTTCCAAGAGAAGATATTATGGCTTACAGTTCACAAAACTTTCTTGGTGATGGTTAATATTGGTCAACTCACGATTGTTGTAGAAAATCAGGATGATTTTAATGATTATGTCAATCTTAAAGAGTATAGATTCATTTTGAAACTTCCAAGGAACATTTATAGATACTATAGGATTTAGAATTTCAAGATTATATAAATCAGGGTTTCCTATGTTCATGAAGTTTCCATTTTGGATGCAATAAAGAGGGATATTTGGATCTAGAAGGTAGATGAAACTATGAATAAACCAAGTTGCTTGACAATACTATCCCCTGGTTGTGGCTACAACAAACTGAAATTCCATAGTTGGAATCTAAGCATATGCACTAGGAACATGGGTTTCTAAATAGGCATTTAAGAAATTTCATAAAATGGTCTAGAGAATTGACATTGGGGCATGGAATTTATTAATCTAATCTAGGAGGACATAAAACATTGTAAATAAATACTCTAAAGTAGTATAAAATGACTAAATAATTAAAACTAATGGAAATAAAACCCTAATGTGTAAGAATAAAGTGAGGAAAAAAATTATTTGATTGTAGATGACGGTCGCAGAGTGTCGCATGTCTGACATGAAATTCTAAGAAGTAGAGGAACAACTGCACAGAGGTCCCAAAAAGGGTGGATCTGGAAGATATCTGAGAGACTGGAGCACCCAGAGGGTACTGGGGCACCCAGGGTGCCTGGTATGAAGAAATAGGTGCCCTGGTCTCTAAAAAATCTCAGACTTGATTCTTTCAGGGTCAGAAGATGACCTGTAACCTTTTTGTCTATTTGTCACACTGATTTGTTGAACTGTGCACCGAATGTACCAAATGAAGCGACATGATGTTGAAGACTTGCAAAAATCAAAAAGAAGTATCAAAACCCTAAAAAAAAAAAGATGCAAATGAATGGGTCAGACTGACCTCAGCTGCCACAACAGTGGGCTTACTAAACTGAGCATGCACTACATTTCAGACCCAAATGTAGTTCTGGTGTGTGTGTGCATGTTGTGCCCTAGGTGCTCTTGTGTCAGTCACACTATGTGAAATAGCGAGCAATAACTAAATGTAGAAAATGTAATAGCATGTGTGCATGGAATAGAATAGAATCCCTCCCCCTATGAAGTGTGTGTGTTGATGTAGATCTCCTAGCCTTGATGCATGGAACTATGTGGATGCAAGTGATGCAATGGATGCAACTCTAGATGGAGTGATAGTAGTAGATGATGCTAGGACCCTCATTATGGTCTCATAACTTTATATTTATAGGGTTCTCTTGATCTAATTTTGTAATTAACCCCAACATGGCCGACTAGGAAAAAGATAAGGATGAAAAATGGCTAGAAAGAGCCCAAAAAGTGGTGGGAAAGTTTGAAAAGGATCAGGGCCCCCAGGTGGGACCATGGTGCCCTAGGGCCCCAGTACAGTCCTGGGCACCCCAGTTTAGGCTAAAATGATGAGAAAGTGCCAAAATAGACTAGGCATGTATATAAAAATGTGTGGGAATGATGAAATAAAAGTAAAATAAGATGGCCAAAAGATGGGATTAATTAGTACTTTCTTCACTCAAGAACCTTCTAAATAGTAGTATGAGACCGGGCTAAATAATGTCTAAAGTGCATGATTTTGTGACTACATTTTTCCCCCACTTTATGTTGGTGAGCTGAAATCTCGGTAACATAAAGTAGATAGAAGTGTGTACCTGATATCCATGGAGAGTGTAGTAGAAAATGCCAAAGGACTAGACTCAAGCATGGAATGAAAAAAAATGGAGGAGCGTGGAATCTAAAGATGAAAAATGTGCATAGAAAAAGTGATGAGAGTGAACCTAGGGCAGAACACATGTGTAGTTGTTGCGGTGTGTAGTGTACCTGCATGGTTTATAAAGCATGTGTTGTATCATGGAATGTTGTTGTTGATGTTGTTTTTGTTGTTGTTTTTGTTTCCCCCAATTTGACTGTTTGTTTCTCATACGTCAGACCTGCAAGGAGAAAATGATCAAGTAGTCAAATATGTATGTATGTAAAAATGCTATGTAAAATAAGCATGTGTATAAAATGATGTAAAATACGCTAAATGAAAATGTAAATGGAACATGTGCACCTGATCCATGTCGAGAGAAAGGGTGTAGAAGGATATCTTGTACTGCTGCGAGTTTTTTGGGTGATCTCACGCCACCCTGGCTGAAGAAGTGTAGGGAGGAAATGCTTTGTCCTCCAAGCTCTAACCACTTCTGTTGAAATGTGTGTGAAGAGATCTTTGTAGCGTCCTAGTTTTTTGGGTGATCCGATGCCACTGGCCGAAGTAGTGTAGAGAGGCACACCCACTGTAACCCCAAGCCTGTAACTGCTTCCCAGAAATGCTAAGGACACCATGTCCTATAAAATCCACTGTGTATGGGGTTCGTAGACTGGTCTGAACCCACTCATTGTATGTAAACCCACAATGCCAAGGGCAGAAAGTGCATTGTACTGAACCGGTGTAAATGCATTGTGTTAGTATGTAAACCCCCAAAATGATGCCCCCCTCTTTCGGGTGCATGCGATGTCACTGATAGGAGAATGTAGCCCCAAAAGAGGACCAACCACACTCTGAACTATGTACCCTGGAAATTGCTTGGTAGAAACCAAGGCACACACAAACAAGAAGGCTAGCCAAAGACAAGTGTAAAGAAAACAATGCATGCATATAGAAAACATGTGTAAGCTACACAAACAATGTAGTAAATGTAAACACACAAGAAAACAAGTAAGCCACACAAAGTGGGTTGCAAACATGGGACATCACTCACGATGTCGCAAGACACGCAAGGCCATCATGGCCGCAAACAACAAGCAAGTGTGCACACAAACATAGGGAAAATCCACATACAATGGCAAACAATAGCAGACAAGTATAAACAAACAAACAAGTAGTCATGGAAACATGTAATCCTACAAAACAAGTGTTGCACATGGAAGACCCGTTAGAGAAATAACCAATATGTCAAAAACGTGTATGATCAAGTAATGTAAGATGCTAAGTACAAAATGAAACAATAACACCTAAATGAGATGAATGTGGATGCCCCCAACAACCAGTATAGGAAGGGTAGAAGGTGAGCATCCATGTCGTGTGTAGGATTCATGTCTATGCAATCACACTAAACAAAGGCATGAACATGCATGTGTAGATGAAATAGATAATGACATATAAGAAATCAATCTAACATGTGTAGTAAAGTGATCATGTAAAACACTACTAGCAAAAATAAATGCCCCAAGACAATGCACTATGTTGTGGATGGATGGAATGGAATGCAAGATGGAATGATAGGAGCCACGTGCCCCCCAAGTGGATGGAAGTGTATGCAATGAGGTTCATTTTGTTTTCCCCCTCAGTAGTCAAGAATGAACCATAAATGAGAGTGCATCATCAGGAAATGGTCGAGTAGTGTTCGTTGTGTCTAGCACATTGTGATGAGTGTGTATGTGTAGTGATGAAATGTGACATATAGAAAGGATGTGCATGAACCCTATAGCCAAAGCATATATCACAACTTGATGAATGGATGAGTGATGATTTAGCCTAAGCGTATATCACTATATGATGAAGAAATGGATGATGATTTAGCCCTAAGCGTATATCACTATAAGATGAAAGGATGAGTGATGATTTAGAAGTGATATCACTATATGATAAGGATGTATATTTACTATATATGACTATAAGATGAAAGGATGAGTGGTGATTTAACCTAAGGTGTATACCACTACCATATGATATAATGAGGGTGGTGATCTAGCCTAAAGCGTATACCACTACTAGATAGAAAATAGTGAGTGATGATTTAGCCTAAAGTGTATGTCACTAGCCTAGGAATGTCACATGATGAAATGTCACATGGTGAGTGTAAGGTCCATTTGATTTGTAAACCCTCGGTAGTCGAGTATGGACCAAGGAACTAAAGTGCATCATAGGGTGGTGAGTGCAGTGCATAGAAAACAATGTAGTATGTGTAATGATGAAACGATGACCATGTGATGAATAGGGTTTGTAAATGCATGTGGTATGTAAATGTGTGTAAAAGGTAAACATGTAATGTATACTGTGTAATGTGTAATGTAATGTGTGATAATGTAGAATGTAGGGATGAAAAATGTAAAGCTAGACTCATATGTAATGTAGACTAGCATAGTATGTAGAATATAGATGATGTATAAATGTGTCATGTGAAATAGCCTAATGGCATATGTAATGCGTAGAATGACTAATATGTGCATGATGAAAATGAATGTAGTATAATGTAGAATGTAGACTAAGTGTAGAATGGATGGTGTATGATGCACGATGTGTGTGATGAAAATGTAAATGTGTAGTGCCTATAGTGCAGTGTGTGGGGTTCAGTGTAATGGTAATCCCTCAACAGTCAAGTGTGAACCAAAGCACAAGAGTGCGTCATCGGGTAATGAATGGTGCTAAAATGTGTGATGAAAGGGTAATGAAAATGAAAAATGCTAGATGATTGTATGAGATGCATGTATTATGGGGGGGTTAGATGTTATGCCCCCCAAGTGTATGATAACATGTGTACTATGTAATGAAAATGTATAAGGGTGATGAAACATGATAGATTTCATTTAATTGATGATGTGTAAGGAGTGTTAAAGTATTATAGATGTGTGTATGTATAGGTGGTGATGTAATGGAGGAATGTAAGATGAAATGAGGTTCTTTATGGTAAAATACCCCTCAACAGTCATATAAGAACCATAAGAATATGAGTGTGTCATCAGGAGGGTAGAGTAACAAGAGTCACCTACCAAAGGCCAAGTTTACGTGGAGATTGTTGGGAAAAGTTTGTAGTAGAACTAGGTGGTGGTGGTGAAAGTGAAAATGTATCATAAACACTAGGAGGAGGATTAGTTTCTTTGACGAACTTAATTGGTTGGAGTTTAGATTTGAGAGGAGGCCATGTTGCACTGAGTCTCAAGGGAGACTGCTTAGGTTTATTTGGTAATGCAGTAGATGACTTAGTAGGAGTGGTTTGTGAACTAATTTTGATAGGTGGTTGAATTTTGTTGACTTGGGGATATCATAGGTGATTGCTTAGGTGGTGCTTGTCCATCTGAAGAAGGTGCAAGAGAAATGGTGGTGTGATGCTCATTAAGTGGAGAAGAAGCAATATCAGAAATAGGAGAAGTGCTTGTTGGACTAGGAGAAGGATCACTATGCACATGTGAGGGTTTTCAATGTCACACATGTAATGAATAAGAGAAGCATCTAGAACATCCTTAGAAATATTAGAGGGAGGCTCGCTAGTAACCGTAGGAGCTTGCTTAGATGGATCTTGACTAAGCGAAGGAAAAGTAGACTTAGGAGCCCATGTGGGTGTAGTATTTGTAGGTGGGCATGCAATAGGATGTTTTCCAGTGAATGAAATAAATCCTTGACACTCAAGATGTTTGACTCTACATTGTAAAGCATAGAAATCATGGTCATTATGTCCATTGATTCGATGATAATGGAAATATGGATGACCTTGATACTTTGTTAGGTGACAAGGAGGATAGTAATCAATAGATGGTAGAGTGATCAATTGATGACTAAGAAGCTCAGTAAGAATGTCATGTGGCTTAGTATTGTGATCAAGTATGAGAGGTTCTGGAAATGGCATGACTTGAGGTTCAACTATATGACATGTAGTGGACATAGATTGCATATAAGATGTAGAAGGAGCACAAACATGTGATTGAGAAGCATCCTTAAGCTGTTGAATTTCAGATCTAAGAGATGTGATTGTGGATTCCATGGCTACAAATTTATCTTGAAATAATGTATGGAAGGCTTGAATCAAGCAAATTTATCTTGAAATAATGTATGTAAGGCTTGAATCGAGTCTAATAGTGGTTGATTAGATGGAGGATCATTAAGACTAGGGTTGACAAAGAAACAATGAAGCATAGAACTTAATTCGTGTGGTGGCGTATTGTCATCAAAATACTTGGTGTCTAGGGATTTTTGTAAAACAACTTGACAAGTGGGATATCTCTTAAGTAAATCAGATAAAGAAACTTGACACCCATGATAGAAGAAAAAAAGGATCCTAAGCATGAAAGTCAATGTCGGGTTCACCAAAATGATTAACTAAAATTAACTAAACTAGGAGTAAGTATAATATAGTTAATCTAATCTAGGAGGACATAAACGTTGTAAATAAATGACTACTAAAGTAATATAAAATGACTAAATAATTAAAGCTAATAGAAATAAAACCCTAATGTGCAAGAATAAAGTGAGGAAAGAACTCAGCTGATTATAGATGACTGTCGCAGAGTGTCACAGGTCTGATAGGAAATTATAGAAGTAGGAATGACTACACAGGTCCCAAAAAGGGTGGATCTGGAGGATCTGAGTAGACTGGAGTGCACCAGGAGGGTACTTGGGGCACCCAGGGCCCTGGTATGCAGAAAAAGGTGCCCTGGTCTCTGAAAAAGCTCAGAATATGATTCTTTTAGGGTCGAAAGATGACATGTAACCTTCGTTGTTTGTCGCACTAGATTTGTTAAACTATGCCAAATGTGCCAAATAATAAGATGAAAGAATGAAACCTACAAAAGACCCAGAAGGAAGTATCAAACCCTAAAAATAAAAAATGCAAATGAATGGGTCAGACTGACCTCAGCTTCCACAACAGTGGGCTTACTAAACTAAGCATTGCACTACATTTCAGACCCAAATGTAGTTCTGTGTGTGTGTGCATGTCATGCCCTAGGTGCTCTTGTGCCAGTCACACTATGTGAAGTAGCGAGCAATAACTAAATGTAGAAAATGTAATAGCATGTGTGCATGGAATAGAATAGAATCCCTCCCCCTATGAAGTGTGTGTTGATGCAGATCTCCTAGCCTTGATGCATGGAACTATGTGGATGCAAGTGATGCAATGGATGCAACTCTAGATGGAGTGATAGTAGTAAGTGATGTTAGGACCCTCATTATGGTCTCATAACTTTATATTTATAGGGTTCTCTTGATCTAATTTTGTAATTAACCCCGAAATGGCCACTAGGAAAAAGATAAGATGAAAAATGGCTAGAAAAGCCCAAAAAGTGGCAGGAAAGTTTGAAAAGGATCAGAGTGCCCCATGTAGGACTAGGGTGCCCCTAGGCACCCCAATACAGGCCTGGGTGCCCCAGTTTAGGCTAAAATGATGGGAAAGTGATGAAATAGATTGGGCATGTATATAAAAATGTGGGAATGATGAAATAAAAGTAAAATAAGATGGCCAAAAAGATGGGATTAATTAGTACTTTCTTCACTCATGAACCTTCTAAATAGTAGTATGGAAATATAAATGCTAAGTAATTTAACATTTGATATTATAAATGAATGATTTTGCAATTATAAGGTGGAAAGGTACTTACATTCTAATTAAAATTACCTGATGATTAACTTTCAATGTAGTGATCCTAGGTTCTGGAATCATGTGTGATGGAATTTAACAATGAGCATCTACTTGCATGGTTAAGTGATAGGATGCCCAAATCTGGACAGACTGAATTCCTGTTGAAATGAGGGCACCTTTAGGGTGCCACCTGGTCTATGAAATATTCTCAACATAGTTTAAAAAAAATGATCTGATGTTGATATGGTACTAACCAACACCAAATGTATTCAAGATTTAACGTGATGTCACACTTAGTTCATATAATTGTCACTTAAAAAATGTAATGAAGAATCACCTAAATTTGACCCCAAGAGTAAAGGATCAATCCTAAAAAAAATAAAAATGGTCTTTGAGGGGTCAAACTTGATCCTCATCTGCTTGAACCACAATGGTGGACTTATAACTGAGCACTGCACTATATCTCAGACCCAATGTAGTTTTATGTGCTTTTGTGTGCAATAATGTGCCTAGGTTTCCCTAGCGTCAAAGACACAAAGATAACAAGCAATAGCTAGATAAAATGTAGAATGGTGGATGGAATAAAATGAACTCCCCTTCCTACATAGTGTGTGATGTAGAATAATGCCCAAATGCAGTCCATTGTTCTAATGTAGATAGCTAAATATTGATCAGAAATAGTCCAAATAAGGTAATGGATAACTATGTTAGTTTATATAGGGATCTCTTGTTAAAATTTTACACTAATGACCCGACATGCCAATTAGTACCTCGGGATTGATGAGAGGGAACCAAAAAAAGTACTAGACCTCAAATGCATGTAAAAAGGAAAACCAAGTGTATGATTCTGGTGGACTAGGGTATAAATCAGGACCCATACCTACCCCTAATCCTTCTTGGGCACCTAGTCAAAGACTAAATGATGACAACTGAGTGAACCTAATTTCACTTAAAAATCCCTAAATCTGATCCAATAACTGTGTAAGTGAGTGATGAATGTACAAGATCAACAACGTTAAAGAAATTTTTCAAGATAGATGACTTCCATATGGAATGGGTCATCAATGAATAATTTTCTTGCTTCTAGATCCATATCTATTAAATTCATACTATGGTGATATAATAATAGTAGTAAGTGTGTGATTTTGTGACTACATTTTTTACCCAGTGGTTATGTTGGTGAGAGAAAGCTTAGGTAACATAAAGTAGTTAGAAATGATACCTGAGAGAAGTCCCTGATAATTGATATAGAATCAATGCCCATGATTGGTAGAAGAAGGATGTTTTCAAATGATTCATGAAGCAAGATGATCCATGGATCAATGTTGATCCATGTTGCAAAACCAAGAGGTGTAAGATTGGATTACAAGTTACTAAATGAGGAGTGATGTTTGTGATGCATGAATGATTGATGATTTCAAATTTTTATTGATGATGGCTTTATTGATTTGGTGATGGGGTAAGGAGTGATCAATTCCCAACCCAATTGTGTATGTATAAAAAATTGGAGGATTTAGGAATCATTCTACTAGAGGAAGAGTGTAGGGAGAGAGTTGTGTTATTAACCAACATTTAACTACATCCTCAATCTTATCTAGCCACTATGAGACACTACAAGATGTTAGGAAATTTTAAGTGATTTCAGGATCCAAAGATTTTGATCAAATCTTGACCCAAGTATAATTAGTAGTATAGGAAAGGAACATGTCTCATTGATAATCCCACTCCAAGGGTGTCACCAAGAATTTTTGTGTGATGGTTCCAAGTTAGGTCATCCTGGAAGAAATACATGAAATTAGAATAACTTCCCATATTATAACATATAAGGGAAAGTAATGAATGTAACTCCCAAGTTAGGTCATCTAGGCCACATGTAACTCCCAACAATGTTTTGAGGGATCAATTGTTGATTAAGTATTGGTTGAATAGTGGATTTTGATTGTTATAGACTTGAATTACATATTTTCATAAGTTGAATTGATTGTTTTGGATTTCCTCTATAGAGATATTTTATGCTTGTTGTCCTCAAGTTAGGTCATTAGGGGGAATAAAAAAAAATCATGAAAAATCATATGGTGTATTAGTATGTGTTCAAAAATGATGAATTAGAAGTGTAGAACTCTTGATCAGTAGTGGTGTTTAGGGGAATTATAGTATGACCCCAATTATATGATCCAACCCTTTAGGGGAAAGGGGAAGTGATGATCATATTAGAATGAATTTTACAGCCACAAAGTAATTGACATCTTCAATAGACAATGTATCTATGATTTATCACAAAAATATGTGTAAATAGTCCCAATGTGAAAGACAATGTCAAAGAGATGAAATATCAATGTGTCATGTGTATGAATGATAGTACATTAGAATTTTGAAAAGAATTCACATGAAAGGGATAGAAATCTCAGTAAAAATGCTCAAGATAGGAGCCAAATCTTATGTGATATTGTATTAAAATGAGTAAATGATTATCAAATGAAGTATGACCATAATAGAGTGAATAATGAAAATTGACTATGATAATAGTAAAGTGAAAAAGTGATTATTCAATTCATTTGTCTTTGCACATCTCATGATATATGCTTTGTAAATAAGTGTGATAGTGAGCTCTGAGTGTGTAAGGATGCCTTGTAAATTAGAGCACTTGCTGATGAGATCCAGTTTTCCATTTGAGATGGTAAATCCACACAACATGTCACATATAATATCATAAGTATGCACACCAGTTGGTAAGTATGTCACCAATTTTTTCAAAAAATATGTTGTGTGTAGTAGTCATTAATTTGGTGAATTTTAGCTCATAATTGTTATTTTTGTTTTTCTACTGTTTTAGAACTGGAAAAGAGCATGAAGGTGCTAGCGGCCTTTGGGACAGGAGTGCCCAGACAGGGCATTAATGTCTTGTCCTGGGCACCCCATTCCTGATTCTGGGCACCCATGTCCAGAAAAAAATTGCTAGCATTTTTGGGGTCCAGCATGATGTAAATGTGAAATTTATGTGTAAGTGATATCGTAAGTAAGCATGTGTGTATATGTATGGTGAAAGAACCATTGTGTTTGGTTGTTGTTTGGATGTGTAGAGGGATATCTATTCAAGGGAGTTTTGTATGGTTGTACTTGAGTACTATTTCTTGGGTTGGGAAGATTTCATGATGATTGGGAGGTTATGGACCATGTCATCCTAAAAAACATAGTGAGGATGGGGGATGTGTGACCCATAATATGCCTATGTTGACAACTTTGTGTGAGAGATGGTGAATGTGTTGAATTGCAGTAATATTGGAAACCTACAATGAGATGACTCTACATTAGAGGATGTATATCACATACTGCATTACCTATTTTTCATGAGAGGGTATATGTCATGGTTGTGTTAATATGGATGATCAGATGTGGCCACTATGATGGTATTTTGTAAGTGACATTGAGTATCCTAGAATTCAACTATAACCCATATTAGTTTGGATGTGATTTTGAGATCAGGGATCAGTCTTGTAGGAATTTATAGCAAGTGGTTATTAATCTCTAAATTGAGTAGGACATGAGGTGGTGTGGGCATCTTATATAAGGTTTATGCATGATATTTTCCCACCATATAGAGGAGGAGACTACTAAAAAGTGTATGCCTATGATGTGTGTTGGCCCACATGTATAGAGATCTTACAGATTTACACCATGGAGCATGGAGGTGGGATTAAGTTACTTTGATACATGTATGGGCCTACAAACATTTATTCAACATAATGAATATGCTACATTAGTGTTCTACAGTAGCTTACAATAGCACTAGGCTAGACATATGGCCACATAGATGGATTGGTGTGTATGAAACAATATTTACCAACTTAGTTTTATAGATGAATGTTCCTGTAGGAATGTCTTATTGGTAGACAAAAGAGGATAGTCATACATGATGGGTTTTTGTAACCGAGATTGAATTGGATGAAAAAGAGGATGTGGGATTCTACAATGCATAGGATAATGAAAGGTCTGGAATTGGATAGGGACTATTTGACATGGAACTTGATTTTTGGCCAGGTGGATGCATTGATGTCATCTACATATTGTTGGGGTTAGCACACCGGTTGTACAGATAATATATCAGATCTAAGCATACATGCAAATAAAAGTGGATATTCTACCAGAAGAAATATACAAAACAAGAGACATAAATCAACACCAGATTTAACGTGGTTCACCCAGTGTGAGCTATGTCCACCTAGAAAAAATTCAATCTATTATTCAAAGTTTTGACAAGATATACAATGAAGATTTACAATCTTCCACACCTCTCAGATGTTAGTACTTTCTTCCTTCAAGCTTTTGCTTCACTCACCAAGAATTCTCTCTCACCAACCTTTTTCAAGTTCTTTTTGCAATTCTTCTTAATCTTACTTCTAAACCCTAGCTTTTGTGCTTATATAGGTTATTTAAGACTTAGGGCACTTAGCCATGCAATTACAATCAATAGATCTATTTTTAATGCTAAAAATAGATATAATTCCCGAGAGTTAATTAAAACATCACACACAGGTAACCGACACCGGTTAGCCTAACCGTTGCCGGTTCCTCCTTGCTTGACCGATGCCAGTCTAGGACCGATGCCGGTCCCCCTTAACCGATGTCATTTACTATGTTTTCCAGCCAGTTTCAATTGCATGCTAAAATGAAGTAATTGAGCTCCACAACTCAACAATCTCCCACTTGGAGATTAATTACTGCACCATACCTGTACAACGTCATTCTTGGATCCTTCCTTAGCTTTGTTTCTTCCTCTTCAAGTCTCAAACTCGAAGACCAACAGAAGTGGAGTGTAGCTCCAACTTCTCCTTTGCTAATGGCTTCGTTAGCATATCCGCAGGGTTCTTGCTCATATGAATCTTTTCCAGATTCAACTGTCCATCCTCCAATACCTGTCGTATGAAGTGATACCTCAACTGAATGTGTTTCATTCTTGAATGAAATACTGAGTTCTTTGCCAAATGAATTACACTCTGACTATCACTGAATAATTTACAATCACATTGCTCATTTCCCAACTCTTCCATGAACCTACTCATCCATATCATCTCCTTGCTAGCCTCTGTAGCTGCAACATACTCTGCCTCTGTAGTAGACAAAGCCACAACCTTCTGCAATCTTGAAATCCAGCTAACTGTCATTCCACCTACTATGAAAATATATCCAGTAGTGCTCCTCCTACCATCCAGATCTCCAGCCATATCTGAATCAACATAGCCACATAATGAAATATCTAAACCTCCATAGCATAACTACATGCTAGATGTCCCTTTCAAATACCTGAGTATCCATTGGACTTCTTTCCAATGCTCTTTACCTGGATTAGCCATATATCTACTCACAACTCCCACTACCTATGCAATGTCTGGTCTGGTACAAACCATAGCATACATGAGACTTCCAACTGCTGAAGCATATGGCACTCATGTCATGTATTTGACCTCCTCATGTGATGAAGGACACTGATCTTTTCTCAATTTGAAGTGTCCAGCCATAGGTGTACTAACAGGTTTTGCATTCTACATGTTGAACCTTTCTAACACCTTGTAGATATAATCCTCCTGAGACAAATACAATTTCTTGTTTTTCCTATCTCTATGTATTTGCATGCCAAGGATTCTTTTTGTAGCTCCTAAATCCTTCATAAAAATGTGTGAGCTAGCTTTCTCTTAAGCTCACCAATGTCCTGCATACTAGATCTTGCAATAAGTATATCATCGACATATAGTAACAAAAGAATATAGCTCCCATTTTCAAGCTTCTTGAAATAAACACAATGGTCAGATTCACATCTCAAGTAACCATGCTCATGCATAAAACTGTCAAACCTCATGTACCATTGCCTTGGAGCTTGCTTGAGCCCATATAGGCTCTTTTTCAACCTGCACACTAATTTCTCCTTACCCTTGACTTCATACCCAAGCGGCTGCTGCATATAAATATCTTCATCCAAATCACCATGAAGGAAATCCATCTTCACATCTAGTTTCTCTAAATGCAAATCTTCTACTGCAACTAAACTCAATACAATACGAATAGAAGTCATCTTAACAACAGGAGAAAATATTTCACCAAAGTCAATACCTACTTTCTGTGCAAATCCCTTTACTACAAGTCTTGCCTTGTACCTTTTCTGTCCACCCTCTTCTTCCTTAATCCTGTAAACCCACTTGTTCTGCAATGTCCTCTTACCTGCTGGAAACTTAACCAAATCCCAAGTCTGGTTCTTTTCTAAGGAGTCCATTTCCTAATCCATGTTATGCTCCCACTACACGTGGGTCTTATCCTGCATTGCTTCTTCAAAGATTTCTGGTTCACCATTATCAGTCAATAATAAATAAAATAGAGAAGGTGTAAATCTTTCTGGAGGTTTACTTACCCTTTGTGACCTTCTCATAGGAGTTTGGGGTACCGAAGGCTCAATCTGGACCTCCTGAACATTTGTATCAACTTCTGACAGTGACCAATGTCGGTCACCTCTAACCGACATCGGTTCTATAACCGATGCCAGTTTGGATCTTCTGTAACCGATACCGGTTCATCTGACCGATGTCGGTCAGGGGTCAACCGACACTGGTTACTGTGTATTTTTGTAGGATTTTTAAAATCTGAGAGTTCATTTTCATCAATAAACTTCTCAATTTTCTCATCCTTGGGTACCAAAATTAATTCCCTGTACATTCTCTTTTCATTCCATTCAACATCACGACTCCTAATAATTTTAGAATTCTCTAAATCCCAAAAATAGAAAACTGAAATCACCAGATCCATAACCAATGAAAGTGCATCTCTTGGATTTTGCATCCAACTTTTTTCTATTTTCCTTATCAACATGCACAAAAGCTTCTGAACCAAAAACTTTAAGAAAAGAAAGATCTACCTCTTTTCCAGTCCAAGCTTCCTCTGGTATTCCTCCATCTAGTGAACTTGAAGGCCCATGGTTAATCAAATAAACCATTGTATCAACTGCTTCTGCCCAAAACTACAAGGGCAATCCAGAATGTATCCTCATACTTCTAGCACGTTCCATGATTGTCCTGTTCATTCTTTCTGCAACACCATTCTCTTGTGGTGTTCTTGGAACCATTCTTTCTCTACGTATCCCATTCACTGAACAATAATCATTGAAATCCTTGCTACAGTATTCACCACCATTGTCAGATCTAAGGCACTTTAACTTAGAATTTGATTCATTCTCAACAAGGGCTTTCCATCTTTTAAAAGTCTCAAAAACATCATATTTACGTTTAATACAATAAACCCATACCTTTCTTGTAGCATCATCAATGAAAGTAACATAATACTGGGATCCTCCATGAGAAGCTACCTGAGCTGGTCCCCACACATCTGAGTGTACAAGCTCCAATTTCTGCTCCTTCTTAGTTGCCCCAACTTTGAGAAATCTCACTCTCTTTTTCTTTCCAAAG
This sequence comes from Taxus chinensis, assembly GCA_019776745.2. NCBI lineage: Eukaryota > Viridiplantae > Streptophyta > Pinopsida > Cupressales > Taxaceae > Taxus > Taxus chinensis. Next base: position 797,694 of record JAHRHJ020000122.1, on the reverse strand, counting down.
ATACAATGCTCACAGAAATCAAGATCTAAATCTTTCAAATATGATAACTTACCCTTAGTATTTAAGATCTGCATTCCTTTTTGACTCATATGGCCCAACCGATTATGCCACATGCATGCATCTGAATCTGAAAGTAGATAATGCAGAAAAGGAATCAGTAATACAGGTAGATAAATATAACGTTCCTACCTTCTTACCTCTTGCCACAACAAAAGCACCCTTGGTGACTTTCCAAGAGTCTCCTGTAAAAGTAACCATGCAACCAGATTCACCTAGTTTCCCTGCAGAAATAAGATTCCTCCTGAGGCTTGGCACATGCCTCACATCTTTCAATACCCATGTATTTCCATTCTACAATTTTAGATGAACTTCCCCTTTACCAGTAATACTGCAAGGTTCATCATCACCCAAATAAACATGCCCAAAATTTCCCTGGACATAATTTCTAAAATAACCCTTATTAGGGGTTGCATGGAAAGAAGCTCCTAAATCTAAAACCCATGATTCAATTCTATTATCCAAAGAAAGAATAAGAGCATCTTGCATTACCTCTGATGAAGCAAGATTTGCCTCTTTACCTTTGTCTGGTTGTTGATTCTCTTTATCCTTTGACCAACAATCTTTCTTTGCATGTCCTTTCTTTCCACATTTCCAACAAGTAATTCCCTTACTTCTGGATTTAGATCTGCTATCCCTTGACTTTGATTTCCCATTACTCTTACTCTTGGATCTCTCCTTCTACCTGCCCCTACTTTCTACATTCAAAGCATTTCCAGATGATGATTCCTCTGTACTTTTCCTGTGAATTTCTTCATTCAAGATTATACTAACCACATCATCAAACTTCAAAATATTATTAGCAGATGTTGTATTACTAACAACCATTACCAAGTTATCCCAACTATCAGGCAAAGAACATAAGAATAAAAGTGCTTTCACTTCATCATCAAATGGTATATCAACCAATTTTAACTGATTTACAATAGATCTGGAAATCATTCAAATGACTAGATGTAGATTCACCTTCATGCATCTTAGAACTAAATAGTTTCTTCATCAAATAAACTTTATTTGAAGCACTAGGTTTTTCATATAAATTAGCAAGAGATTTCATTAAGTCTACCGTAGAAGCTGCTTCTGTAATATTGGAAGCCACGGATGCTGCCAGGCTCAATCTTATAGATCCCAAAGCCTTTCTGTCAAGAATCTTCCATTCTTCATCAGTCATCTTCGTAGGTCTAGACTTCTCATCCAACGGTAAGTACAAATCTCTTTGATACAGATAATCCTCAATCTGCATCTTCCATAATTGATAATTTTGGTCGTCAAATTTCTCTACCTTGTATTTATTATCTTCTGCCATTGTTGTAGCTCCCACTCAATCAGAAAACCCTCTGTGAGTAAATCTGTCAACACACAAAACCCTAAAAAAAACTCTGATACCAGTTGTTGGGGTTAGCACACCGGTTGTACAGATAATATATCAGATCTAAGCATACATGCAAATAAAAGTGGATATTCTACCAGAAGAAATATACAAAACAAGAGACATAAATCAACACCAGATTTAACGTGGTTCACCTAGTGTGGGCTACATCCACCAAGAAACAAGCCAATCTATTATCCAAAGCTTTGACAAGATATACAATGAAGATTTACAATCTTCCACACCTCTCAGATGTTCAGTACTTTCTTCCTTCAAGCTTTTTCTCTACCACCAAGAATTCTCTCTCGCCAACCTTTTTCAAGTTCTTATAATTCTTATTTATTCTCATTACTTCTAAACCCTAGCTTTTATGCTTATATATTCATTTTTAGACTTAGGGCACTTAGCCATGTAATTACAATCAATAAATCTATTTTAATGCTAAAAATAGATATAATTCCCAAGAGTTAATTAAAACTTCATCGCACAGGTAACCAACGTCAGTTCTGCCTAACCGATGTTGGTTCTACTTTTCCCTTGACCGATGTCGGTGACCGATGTCCTCCCTTAACCGATGTCGGTTACTGTGTTTTCCAGTAAGTTTAATTACATGCTAAAATGAAGTAATTGAGCTCCACAACTCAACAAGTTTTGTATGGCCTATCAACTAATTTGTCTTTTAACCATATGTAAGTGTGTTAGAGTATTAGAGCACCGACCTATCCGTTCAATAGACCAGGGCCCATAGGAGAGGAGTTGTACCTCCCGGGTGATATATGAGGTTCATTTAAATATAGAGTCATTTTTAGTCAATGGACATAAATGATGTGAGGTATATGGGATGTACATAAGGCATACCATGTATGATGGATGATACAGTGATGGGTGTTTTTGTTTCCAATGTTGGTGGATGTAGTGGGAATACCACAAGGAGGATGGAGTGTAGGGAAAGCACATACCCCTGACAATATAGCAATGACTTATAGCGATGAGCGTGGGTATATATATAGTTATGGTATGTGATTGGTTACTTTATCATGTGATGTTTATGGTTTTCTAATGTGTTGTATTTATTTTAGGTGATGTGTATTGGTCCTTGATTGTGGACACATCTATCCACACATTGATGCAGAATGTTTCCCACCGACATACTTGCAATGATGGATGGATGTTAGAGCGTGTGGACTGATATTAGCAGGCAAGCATGTCATTTTTTTGAGTCAGTGGTGATAGAAGCAGTGGAGTCTACCGTGATGCTAGTGAGTGAGAGAGATGAGACACTGAGGAGACATGATGAGATAGAGAGGCACAGTGGTGGTAGTCCCTTAGTGCATAATGTGTTTTCAACTCATCGCAGTTATAAAGTCACTTTATAGAGAAGTCTATAGATGTTACACTACTATGAAGGCAGGTGGAGAGATATCGAGGTACGATCATGGCACAATTTAGTAGGAAAGGCATCGAGTTCTAGAGCACTTGTAATACTAGATAGTGATAATGATGATGAGATATGATTTGTATTAATGTATTCGATGTAGGGGAGTTACCCCCTAATGATGAGATTTTTTATAACTATGATTGTATGATGATGGATTTATTAGCATATGATGACATATTATTGATATTATAATTTGATGATGATGTAGGATTTATTTGATTATCATGTATGATTTTTTGATGTGTTGAGTATTGTTCATTTTTGTTGAGTTGACTTGTAATGCGTAGTTAATGTGATGATGATAATATAATATGTGATTTTAAAATAACTTGTTGTGATGAATGTCTGGTGATGTGTAAAAGTTGATGTGTCGTAATAGTATAATGTGTGTATGTTAGTAATATGAAGATAGGGGGAAGATTAATGATACCCCCAGTGTATAGATGATGAGGTTCATTTAGATAAGACCCCTCAGTAGTCAAGAATGAACCATAAAGTAAGAGTGCATCATCAGGAAATGATTCGATAGAGTGCGCTAGATGAATCAATAGAGCACATGAAGAGAGGTTCTTATTGTAATAGATCCCTCAATAGTCATGTAAGAACCATAAGAACATGAGTGTGTCATCGGGGGGTAGGTGATAGAAATCACCTACCAAATAGAAGGCCAAAGTGAAGTGGTGGAAGCATGTGGAATGAAAATAGCATGAGTGTATGAACCAAACTTGAATGTCATGTGGAGCAGTGGTGGGAGGTGTGAATGCCAAGGGTTGTGGAAGCTAATGTGAAGTAATACATGATGTGAAGTATGGATGAGATAGGATGATGGTAATGATGGATGGATGTGATGGAGAGCACACATGAGTGAGTGACTTGTATGTGATGGATGAATAATGACCTTAGCATGAGACGAAGGAGATAACTCAACTAGAGTAGTAGCTTGCCAACGAAGGAGATGAGATATGAACTGCTCACATGAGTGAGATCCAAAGGAAATGATGCCCTTATCATCTAATTGTTGCAACTGATCATGAAGGGTGAAAAAATCATTATCCCTATGGCCATTGATATAGTGATAGTTACAATAGGGTCGATCACGCTGATGAAATGTTGTAAATTGATGTTGTGGATGATGTTGGTTAGAAGGTAAGAAAATTAAACAATTGTCAAGTAAAGAATGCAACACATCATGTGGTCGAGCGTGATGAGAGAAATGCAATGGCTCATGCGAAACAATTGTAGAAGATTGAGGTGTATCCTTTCGCGGAGTAGGAGAAGAAGGACACTTTTTGTTATGTAGTAGGTTGAATTTTCTTTGCAAGGAGGAGATGGAGATCGTGTAGGACACTCAACAGATGGCAATGGAGAAGAACTAGATGATGTAGTAGTAGTAACAATAGGTGGAGGATCTATAACATGTGTAGCAATGAGGTCTTGTTCTAGATCAATGACTTTATAACATAGAAGTGTGAATGATTCACATGTGTCATATTGCAATCTTTGTTTTAATGCTGGAATCAAACCATGACAGAAGATAAATTGACTTCTCTAAATCGATAGGTTGAAAGACTAATTGGTGCATACAAGCATTGAATTGTAAGATGTAATCCATGATAGGTTTTTTTTCCCTGATGTAAAGTAGGTAGGTGATCATAGGTAACTCTAGGGCCATTGTTGATGATAAAATGATGGAGAAAAGCTTCTTCCATCTAATTATAAGTGCTAATAGATCCAAATGGTAGATGAGTATACCATTGTAAGAGTCATCCATGGTAAGACTATGTTGAAAGGATTTAAGTAATAATCATGTCATTAGAATATGAAGCCATAGCCATATGGTAATGTTTGAGATGCAAGTAAGGGTTTCTAGTACCATCAAAACATGAAAAGGTAGGCATGATAAAATCCTTAGGAAATGTTGAGTTATGAATCTTCTTAGGAATAGGGTTTCCATGTAATGAATTGTTATCAATGGAAGCATAGTAGGCCCTTTCTTTCTAATGTGAGTGATTGAACCTATAGATCAAGATTGTAAGTGACCCAAGCAACATGCATGAGAGAGAAGATATCCTGTGAAGGAATAGTAGAGGATGGAAATAATGTGATAAGTAGTTGTAACTTTCCATTGTGAGTAATCATAGGGATGTCAAGAGGAGACAAAGGAGATTCTAATGCTAAGGGTACACCATGTGTAGGTGCCAAAGAAATAGGTGATGAAGGACATGGAACATCCATAAAAGTGATAGGAATAGCATCGAAAACATCCCTAGGAGATGAAGCGCTAGATGGAGATGTGATGATAGGAGGAGATGAAACTAATAGATGGAGATGGAGTGATAAGAGGAGATGAAATGGTAGGAGGAGATGAACTAATAGATGGAGATGATTCATGCATATTATTAGATACAACCTCAGAAGAAGATGACAATGGAGCAGGAGATTCACACTCAGTAGTATGTAAAGTAGTAGACTCATGACTATCAATTGTTTTTTCAAAATCAGAGAGAGACTCAGATATGAAAATTCATTAAGTGTATCAATTGGATCATCAACATAGTATGAAGGAGTATGTGAACTAGTATGTGATGGATCATGAGAAGCATTATCAGAAATAGGAGAAGCATGAGATGTAACTATAGTAGTGGTCTGACTAGGAGGAGAATCAGTATGCACATGTGTACTATCATCAAGACCAAGCATGAAATTAATAAGAGAATCATCTAGATTTTCTTTGGAAATGTCAGAAGGAGGATCATGGCTAACTGTATAACATGGTGTACAATGAGTGAAGCTCATCACATCAGAAACAATGCCAATAGTAGAATTTTCAAAGCTAGTAGGCACATTACATTCATTGACTAAGATTTGTTGTTGAATATGATCTGACATAGTAACATCACTATAGAGAGTCGTGAGCTCAGCTATAGTTGCCTCATCATAGATGGGATTGATACTAACATGAGGCATGATGAGCCGAGAAGGAGAAGAGCTATCCTTAGCCATTAGGGTTTTAGTGGATCCTAGGGAAAAATGTTCTAATCTACGGGTTCACCAAAATGATTCAATAAAATCTGAATATTTTATTAAAATCATAAATATACAACTATGATAAATGACATATAATGAAATATAAATGCTAAGTAATTTATTTGATATTTTAAATGAAATAAAATAAAAGGGAAAGGTACTTACCTGAATTGGACTTACCTCACAGTAATCTGGGACTGAACAGAGTGATGGAATGGCATAACAGAGCATCGTAACATGAACCTTCAAAAATGTAGTAGAGGAAGATCTGGCCAGACTGGGGTGCCCTGGGAAAGGATGAGGGCACCTGGGTGCCCTGGTCTAAAATTTGGGTGCCCTGGTCTACGGAATAGCTCAGAAATTGATCTTGATATGGTTGTTAGGTCTTCACAGTACTTCACCTTTGGTCACATGAATGTCACACTTGGTTCGTTAATATCACCATAAACCTATAATGATGAATCACCTGTAAAACCCCACACAAAGCATCAAACCTTAAAAAAAGAAAGATGCAAATGAGGGGTCAGACTGTCCTCAGCTGCCACAATGGTGGACTTACAACTGAGCATTGCACTACATCTCAGACCCAATGTAGTTTTGTGTGTTTGTGTGTGCAATAATGTGCCTAGGTTTCCCTAGCACCAATGACACAGAGATAACAGGAAATAGCTAGATAAAATGCAAAATGGTGGATGGAATAGAATGAACTCCCCTTCCTATGTAGTGTGTGATGCAGAATAATGCCCAAATGTAGTCCCTTGCTCTATGTAGATAGCTAGCCCTTGATAGAAATAGTCCACCCATAAGGTAGTATGTATGTTGTGTTTATATAGGGATCTCTTGTTCAAATTTCAACACTAATGACCCGAACATGCCAACTAGTACCTCGGGAGATGAGAGGGAAAACCAAAAGACCAACCTCAAATGACAAAAATAAAACCAAGTGTGATGGGGACCAGGGTGCCTAAAATCAGGACTAGGGTTCCCCAGGCGCCCTAATCCCTCTTTAGGAGCCCTAGTCAGAGACTAGTGATGACAACTGAGTGAGTACTGACAGATAGGAATCCCTGAGACCTGACCAGAACTGTGCAAGTGAGTGACAAATGTACAAGACCAACAATGGTAAAGACCAACAAGACAGATGACTGAACTATGGAATGGGTCATCAATGAATACTTTTCTTACACAAGATCCATATATAAAACAACATACTTGGCAGTATAATAATAGTAGTAAGTGCGTGATTTTGTGACTACTACACACTTTGTCTTTTCTAAATTTTTTTGATTCCACTTGAATGTTAGCACACTCAATGATGAAACCCGCAACATTAGAGTCTAGTCAATGTCCATAAAATAATTGAACTATAACTCATCTTGAGAATATATTTATAATTTAAAACTTGAAATTGTAAATAGTAAAGTAGAAATATAAAAGCATGAAAGGAATACACATGTTTTTTTATTGAAGGATAAATTTGTAAATCTTGTTGTACTTAGAGGTTTAGATTGGAATTGTTTTGTTAAAGGATTGGCAAAGGAATTTGGTATCACTTGACTTAATACCAAAATGAAAATGCCACATGACTTTCTAGTCATGCCAAGAACCTCAAAAGAAGGAATATCACATAAGGTTTTCTATTCACCTTGATATCATCCAAAAAAAAGTGAGAATAAGGTTTTGTCGACACTAAAATTTTCCTCCGTAATTTCTATTTCATTAATGTATGTATTAGGAATAGGATGTTGTTAAGTATAATTAGTAGTAGCGTCTAATAGAAGATAATGGCGCCGTCAGTACGATGCCACCAATAATGTAGAGTATGGTAATAGTCAAAGTACAATAGGAATGTTGTTAAAAGTAAATATTTGTCGTAAGTGGTCTGGTAATGTTAAAATGTCAAAGTTTGGGTAATTAGAGAAGTAGGGTCTACATGATTAGGAATTAGAAATATTATATTGGTAATAAGGACAAGGAGTGAGGTCATAAATATTTTGTGTATTTTATTTGTAAAAAGTCTAAAAATGTGGAACCCATGTAAAATGATAAGGTTTATCTTATCTTAAAAGATAAGCTTACATGTACAGATAAGAGTTAAGGTATGGAATATGATTCGTCAGAGTGGATTTCTTATCCTATCTTAGAGATAGGATGGATAAGCCTGGAAGTTCTATAAATAGAGAGGCCACCCCCCTCATTCAGCATAGAAGGAAGTAGTGAGAAATATTGTAGGAAGTGTGCAAAGGAAGCCATCAGTTTAAAGGTGTGTTGAAGAAGCCATTAAGAGGTGTAATTGTAAAGTTTCTCCCATAGTCTTGGTGAAAGGCAAGTGAAGTCAATAACACTTGAAGTACCATCATGGGTGAGATTGTAACAATTTCATGTTAATATTATAATTTACTTTGATATTTCAGATTTGTCATCATTCCGTCTTATCATAGTCGATGGTATTCTTTTGTTATGTTGTTGTTTTGTTTCCAGATTACATCCACCAAATTAAAGGCTGTGCATTAGTAAATAATCATAGCACGAGGAGTTCCCGATGAAGAATTATCATAGTGCTGGATTGGTGATGACAGTTTCCACATGGTTTTCTAGTCACCTTGATATTCTTATAATCTCAATGAACACACCTTTATAGATGGATCTAGGCCCAAGTGAAAAACATCACAAATTTGAAATGGAATGATTAGTCTCATGCCCCCACCATGTGATTTCCTATGATTATCAAAGTGAAATGTTGAATACAATGAAAGGATAATGAAGGTCCATGCATACATACCCTGTAGTGAAACTATGATCAAGCTATGTAGTACTGAAAAGGAATGAAGTATTAAAACCCCCCAAAAATTTTGTACCAAAATTTAGTAGACCCTGATTTGAACTATATAATTTATTCCTAAACTTGTATTAGAAATTTGAGACTGTTTGTATAAATATGAAAATATTCCCCAAGATGAAAACATCCATCCTAGATGCTAACATCTAGAGGTTGTGTCCCTATGTGTAATCTATTTATTTTTTATATCTAATCCAATTCTTGAGTATTTTTACCCTATGCCATTTTATTCTTGAAGTCTAAATTCTTCTATGTCATAGATATCTATGTAATAAACCCCACTAAATGCCCCCTCTTTCAACACAAGTAATATGTGCAAATAGAGTGTTCATCTCAAAATAACTAATGTGTATCCATGTCAAATGAATCTAATATTTAACATTGGATCACATGGATTTCTTTTTAGGTGGCCACCATTGAGATTATGTTCCTATAGGAATGTGCATGGTAGAAACCACAACATGAAAAGAGAGCAAACAATAAAAAAAGAAACCAACACATATGAAATCAAGTATACAAGTACACAAACAATGTAACATATGTTAGTAATAAATAAGGCCAAGAGACCACAAGTTAGGGACACAAAAGTTTCATAGAAATAAATAAACACGAGAAAAAGGTAATAAAATCCACAAACAAGAGACACCAAAGTGTCACAAAAACAATCATAGAAAATCCATAGGCCACTTACATCAGATAAATCATACAAATAATCAAGAAATTAATTATAATAGAAGATAGTAGCATAGATGCAACTAAATAAAGATAAATTTTCGATGCACATGACATATGTGTTAGCCATATTAGTCTTAAAAATATCATATAACACAATATAAAAAATTGAGCATAAGGAGGAAGTGAAAGTAATAGTATTGAAATAAAATCACCTCAATAGTGTAAGATATGCCCCTAGATTAGCAAGGCCATTAGGACAATATTAGGCCATCGCATGTCATTATGTATAATCATGCATGTCCTACATCAAGTTTGAGATACCTCATGAATGGATGTGTGTAAAGAGTATATAGAAAATATGTCATCTATTAAAATATATGACAAACAACATATATAAAGTGAAAAACTAGCAACTCAAGTCATAAATAGGTCATGATTTTGTATTTTGAAATTATATGAATGTTTTTGTGCTTATTTAAATGTTTTTTATTTTAGAATTTTGTATATAAAGAAAAAATAAAATATGGGGATATCCTAAAGTAAGGTCAAGAGGGCATGGAGGCCAATGCCTAGGAATGGAATTGTACATGCTAGGAGTGGGAGATATTGATTTGAGCATAGTATGTAGGAATAACAAGAGAGTGATTGTAATTTTCCACTTGAGGTGACTTTGAACTAAAGCTTGACCTTAAATAGAAGAGGAATCATTACCTTAACAATAGTATCATGTAGTCCATTGGTAACAAGAGTAGCAAAAACAAGTGCATTTTTGTTGATAAAATTAATTGTAACATGTTCAATTAGAATAGGTTTCATGAATAACATTAATATTAATAATAAAATTTATAACATGGAAAATATTGGAGCATTTATTAATAGAGTGTCCAATATATCTAGGGAAGTCACAACAGGCATGAGAATCAAAATATTTATCGTGAGGCTTGCTTGTATCAACCTTGACAGGTTGAGGAAGAGATACAAGGTTGCATTCTAACGAATTTTGAAAAACTACTTGGGGGAAGGAAATCATGTGAATTTCCTCCAAGGAGCAGCTCGTGGCTCAATATTTATAGGTCAATATATTACATTAATAATAACTTTAGCATTAGTCTTGTTAGCATTAAATTTGTATTTGTAATTAGATTTGATTGAAATGTAAAGGTATTAGTAGCATTAGATGCAAACTTAAGCTTGTTTAAATAAACATATGTAACAACTATAAAACATTGTAAAAAAAATTAAGGGTACCTGGGTTTCCTCCCAAATATATAGACATTTAAGATGTAGTAATAGTAGGTATAAGCACATGAGATGAAATACTAGAGACAAGTAAGGGTATAACATCATGAACTAGGGGTCTAACACCACATGTAGGATCTAGATATACATCAACAATACTACCATGCAAATCATTCGTAACAAGAACTAAAATAAGAAAGTGCATCATTTGTAGTAGAAATAAGGGAATTTGTAACATGTTTTATCACATCAAGAGAAATACATTCAATGCAAGAAGTGTTCACATTACCATGTATAAAGGACATACCCAAGTAGATGCATCACATGTAATGTGATTTTAGTTCAGAGTTTTAACAAATAAACTTATAGAAATAACTTTGAATTCACACAATAATCAATCTCCAACATTCATAATTTTCTCAATATTCAATCATATTGAACATTGGACATTTATGGCACTAGATCTCTTTATTAAGGAATGAAGCCAATCCCACAACTATCTCCCATTCTCATGAGTTGGTTCAATAACCAAATAAATCACATACCAAAGTAATAATATTCACCCAACCACTTGCTAACTTTGACTAAGCATTAACAAAAACTAGAATAGATTTAATATAATTAAACCTATATACTAAATAACAAACTAGATTTACCTATTTACTCACACATAATTATCCTAACATTCCCCCCTTAGTGTGAACATGTGGAATAAGCATATCATAGGTATTGGAAACAGAAACATGTGTCCTTACATGATTGAAGATTTAGGTCTGCAGTTCTGATAATTTAGATTTTTTTTGCACATGATTACCTACATATAAAAAATCAATAGTTTATGTGTTCACTCAAGTGAACTATTTCATCGGATGACAATACTTCCACTGATACACTTATATACAAGAAACACAATAGTTCCAATTTTCAATTCTAAGGAACTTCCAGCTGATTGATGAAAAATTACAACTGTGAAATCATCTTTGTAGTCACTTGCTCTCACATTCATTTGTTTATAGTTATCACACTATACATAATAAACTAAAAAATAAAGATTTGAGGACCATGTCCTTGTCACACTTATATCCACCATTATAGATAAATACCAATCTGATAAAAAAATATATGGGGTGGTTACTGCTGCCACGTGTGAGCCAATCCTAACTTTAGTCATTTTGGCACAAACGTGGTGCCACTATTACAATCACATTCCCTTCATTAACTACAAATGAGAGGCATTCATTGGCCTCCTTCCTCTAATGCCTCTAACCTCCATTTAATGTGCTACTTACTCATTTGATGAAGACTTCATGCTCATTGGTTTCCACATTGTTATATATTTTTATATCCCCATGTAATGTGAAGCACATATCTTTAAGGATGTCGGGTTTTCCCAGAAATGCGTCTGTAAGGAATTTTTAAAATTTTCCAACACTTTTATAATAAAAATGATTTTGATGACTTGAATTTTTAAGAGGCACTAACTTGACTTTGACAAGAATATAATTTTTTTTATAGATGATAAGACTCTTTATTGACAAGAACCAACACTGAATTTTAGACTTTTGATGACATATATCGACTAACAAAATTTGTCTGACTTGATAATTATATATGAATTTTACAATAGATTTTTGACAATGACAAAAATAGACCAAAACATATTATATGACCACAACAAGACATATGAAAGACTCTTAGATGAAAATTTTAATGCCTTACAAATAAATTGACACTAACACAAGTCTTACTGTATGGACTCGATTACTTATTTAATGTTGACACTAGACAAATTTTTTAAGGACAATTTTAAATACTATTAAAACATAAATGTATATTCATAACATTAATACAAACTAATATATCAAATAAAAGAATAATTTTAAAACATGAACTTTCCAATATAATGACTTATCAATAATAAAACAAACTTGCTTATGTTATATGCAGAATTTATTTTAACATGTGTCTTTTACATAGCAATTATGTTACATCTGCATCCTGAATCTGAAGATAATGTAAACAAAAAAAATTTGTGCCTATGTATTATCTTCTCAGCAAAAAAAGAATCACCTTAATTCTATACCTTATAAAGAGATACATTTGTTTTACTAAAATGTATTTGCTAGAAATTTTTTTGACATGATTCTTTTAATATCTTTCTTTGTTGATGCACTTGCACAAGCTTCTAATTCTATACCACTAAAATATGTTTACACTTCTATTTCTGCAAATTCATAAACATCACACTAAACATTATTCATAAAAAAAATTAACTCATAAAGTTGGGGCAACAATGCAAACTATGAATAGGCCCCTTAAAAAATGTTATGCTTCCATTGGAAATAATATCTGTTCGTATACCAAATGTGATTTTGGTTTAGAGTTTTAACAAATAAACTTACACAAAATAAATTTAAATACGAAAATAATCAATCTCCAATAATAACAATATGCAATATTCAATCATATGGAATCTTGCACATTTATAGGCTATTGACCAAGTATGAAGGCACTTAGGCACGCAGGATCCCAGTTATAGAATGGCGCGCAAGGCAAAAGTGCACAAGAGAAAGGCTTAAGGAAGCAAATAGCACACGCGACGTGTGAAAGGAGGTTCGGGACTTAGCCAATTTGAGCACCCAAGGTAGAACACGTGAAAAGCATGATCGGTTGTGCATGGATAAGATGCCAGCCTGGCAACAGGTTGGCCCAGGAAAGAGCATGCCCCAGATGGAATCTTCTAGAAGATCATCATGAGATGGAATGGAGAGCTCAGGCCTGAAGGAACATGCTCACATGGAGGACCACATTCGACACTTGGCGATGGATCTGAGGGCATGGAAAGGTGAGTTGGCAGCCCGGGAAAGTGATAAATACAAGTGCCTACCACGGAAAAGATATATACACACACAGAAGAGAGAGATATATCATCTGGATATACATAGGGAATAGCAGGTTAGAGAGTGAGTGAAGCTCTGCAGAATTGCTGCGAGTAGATATTATGGTTCAGGAAATGATGTACTAAGCATGGAGTTGTTATTTTTCTTTTCTGTTAGCTTAGCTACATACGTCCAGTGATGCGCATGACTATGGTCTGCTCTCTGTGACACTCTGTAATGAACCAATGAATATATTGAGGTTACCTGTTATAAATAGATATGAATATCAATGGGTTTAATGTATATTTCATTCATATGAGTTCTCTTTCCTTTCATGCTATGAATGAATGGTTGTATCTTTCTTTCTGTTATAGTATATGTTCTGGAATCTGTTAAAGCACTTGGTCTGAAGTGACTGCAAGGATCTGGAGGCCGTTCTGAGCCCTATGGTTCTTGTATGTCTCAACTTCTTTCCTAAATACTCTTACACTAATCATAGATAATGCTTCCCACTAAACTCACATAAAAGAGAGACTCGGTACCCGCGCATGCCTCGGGTGAGCGCTCAGCTTCTGCTGGGTGATAGGCCAGTGCGCATGGGGTTCTTCCTTTTGTGATAGGAGTAAAAATGACTACATCTTGGTTCCATTTCTGGGACCTCTTTTCAAAGTTGTAGTGGGATATAACATGCATCATGATCTGTGTAAAGAGTAATGACGGATCGGTTAACATTGGAAAATGTTGAATCATGGTTCAAGAGCACGGAGGATGAATTTTCTCAGAGATTCAACACTGGACCTGAGTTTAATACACGTAGATGGGTAGAAGAGAACCTCTACCATGATCTGTATGAGACTTTTTTCTGCTGCTTCCCAGTAGAGTTATATGGATGGCTTTCAGCCTATGCATCTAGATCAAGTTGGCGTTATAGATCACATGTGTGGACCGAAGAAGACTACCATAGGTTGTAGGATGCAGATCTGACATGGACCCATGTTGTAGATCATTGGTGGAGAGGAGTACTAGCTAGCTACACTCTAGGATATGCCATTTCTACGTATTCTTTCCCAGAGGTTGCTGAGTTTGAATTTCTGTGAGAACCTAGAGGAACGTTTCTACGTGTTATTCCTCTAGCTATGAAGATATTGATGGTTACCATGAGTTTAGAGGCACTCCCAATGGCCGGCTAAACCATTCTGAGCACTGGGTAAGGAAGCTTGGGTGGAGGAAGATGGCAGATGATACGACAGAGAAGGAGAGGGAAGAAAGATGGCTCAAGTATAGCGAAGCACATGAAAGGGAGATTGCTAGATGACACGAGGCTGCTAGTGTGATGGATCTATGGAGACAGACGTTGCGGGAAGGAGTTGAGGTTCACGTGGAGGACATGGAACCTGAGCAGTCTGTGCTACCCCATCTTGGCAAGCACGTAAGGGAGACCCCTTCAGCTTCTGGTGAGAGCTCATCACATGGAGAAAGGAGAGTCATTGGCACATATCTAAACCCACCCAGTGACCGAGCCCTGGCACTTGGTTTTCCCAAACCAGGAAGAAGTATTGATCCAGTTGAAACTAGTGGAAGAGATAGATCCGTGCCTAGGAGGTACAATTTTTCATTTCCTTCTTCTATGGATGCACATATTCCAGTATTCAGAGGAGTTTTTGGACAAGGGGCAAGTGTACAAGCTTTCAGGCTCACATCAGGGAGTGGCACGGGACAAAGTAGTGGTAGTGGGGTGCTATCACAGACCATCGGTGCACATAGTTCAGTGGGACCATGGGGGCGTTTGGCACAACTCCTATAGGGCCTATTAGACACATTGGTTCTGGTGGATCTGGTGGCTCTGGAGGTACAGGACCCGGTGGACCTGGTGGATCAGGTGGTGGAGGAAACACCAGAGGGAACCAAGGCTCTGGTTCAGGACAAGGACCCCAGCCACCACCTCAAGTATTCTTTGAAATGTCTCTACATTTTCCAGATTACAGGGGCATTGAAGGATGCTTGTGGAACATGTTCACAAGTGTGAACTGCTATGGCACACGAAGGGTATCACAACCCCAGAATGAAAGGCTAGTCAATTTGTGACCACACTGCAAGGGCACACACATAGCTGGTATAGAAAGTATGACCCTCATCAAATGGTGGTGGACTACACTGCTTTAAAGAATGCATTCTTGGTAGAGTTCCACATTCCTGAGTTTGAGTAGAAAAGCATCAGCGCTTTGAAGGAGATTCAACAAGGAATGGTAGAGAGTGTGTGGGAGTATGATGCACATTTTAAAACTCTCTTGTCTAAATTATCATATGATATTCACCCTTCACAGCATGCACAATGGTTTGTTGGAGGATTGATCACCCCTTTTAGAAGGGCCTTGTCTCATAAAACTTTTACAGATCCACGCAAAGCATTGGAAGCTACCTTGCATGCCGAGGCTGTTGGTAGTATTGATACTGGCATTAGCCCATTCTTGGAGGCTCAGATTGCTGCTATGGCCAAACAGTTGGAAAAATTGTCTGCGAACTCAGTCCATGAGACTCGCAGTGGTTTGTGGTGCACAGATTGTGAAATAGAGGGGCACGTTAAGGATAATTTCCCCCAGAGGATGGTACACACTGTGATAGTAGATTGTGAGATTTGTCATGGGGACCATGATGCAAGTAGATGTCCCTTGCTGCAGCACATGATCAGGAAGAATGTATCTTGTTATTGCAAATTTACACCTCCACAACCCATGATACTAAAGACTGTAGGCTCATTGATCAGATCCATGAGGCCATTGATCATGGGGTACACCAAACCAGCATTGCCAGTGGTTCTAAAAATGATGATCACCATTATGAGGAGCGTGCAGATGGAGGCACACGTGGAAGAGGATTTCAAGGAGGATTCCATGGTCAGGGTAACCATGGAGGAAGGAGTGAGTTCCCACATGGAACATGTTTCAACTGTGGATCTACAGAACATTACAAGCATGAGTGCCCAGACTTGTTGCAGTGCTCGTGGTGTGGAAAGAAGCATAAGTATGAGGAGTGCCTGAAATTATTTGAGCATATGAATCAGCAGCACCAGAAGGACAAGGGCACTGCATGGTCAGCATCAAGAAGGTAGACATACAGTGGATGCCTCAGGTAACACAGGATGAAGGTTTGGAGCCTGTCTTGGTAACAACAAGGGTAGAAGCCACACACACAAGAGAGGTACCAAGACAGAAGACCCTGGTTACAAGGGAGGAGGTCATTCATGGAAAATATCCAGACCCCACGCATCAGAAGGAGATATATCAGGACACCATGGATGTTATTCAAAGCTTACAAGGGGAGATCCAATGTCTAAAGGAGCAATCCAGAAAGGAGGAACAAGGAAGGAGAGTCGAGGCACAAAAGGATGACCTGGATGAGGTCAAGGAGGTGTGTAAAATGCTAAGGTAGGAGAACATCATTCCTTTGCTAGGATCCTGGTTGAGAGAGAAGGTACCACACACCAGAGAAGAGCACGAGAGATAGGTCTTGCACGTGAACCTTCCCCCTCACAACCTCGACTATGACAAGGAGATTACATTGAATGCAGTTGTAGATGGATGGCTCCTCAGCAATATACTCATTGACACTGGCGCGAGGTTAATGTTCTGACTTTGGATGCATGGCATCAGATGGGGAGACCTGCATTACAGCCATCTTCGAATGTGTTGTATATGGAAAACAAAACTAAGGCAATGCCCATCGGTGTCTTGAAGGATGCAGCTATTAATCCAGGGAGCCAAGTTTACTGGGGACTTCGAAGTCTTGGCACTCACCGAGGCAGACAATTTCCCAGCACTACTTGGGTGCCCTTGGTGTTACAAAAATAATGCAGGACCTTCGGTTCAACAAAGGGTACATCAGCTTCGAGAACAAAGAGGAATGGGTCATTATACCCCTGGTTGATGGGAAGTCGACACCCTATATTGAACCATTGGGAGAAGAAGTTCTGGACAAGATTTATGTGCACTCAATCAGAGACCCTGAGATGGTACACCCTACTAATGGAGTTATCCAGTTTGAAGATGCTCAGTCAGTAAGTGATACCACCAGTCTGGCTTGTGACAATTGGGTGCATGGAACTTACGAATTAATGGGATGGTAGTTGAGAGGGTCGGTGACCAAGGTAACAAAGGCACACACTGTTAGGCACCTTGGAGGAAAAGAACTACCCAAGTATTCAGGAGGAGCCTTCCCTGAGATCTTTCTGCAGGAGGTAGAAGCTCAGTGGAAGAATGAGAAGGAATGGAGGGAGATGTTAAGTTATGTCTTGCTTGGCATTGCATCTCGTTGGTGGGCCACACATCAGGAGAGCCTTTTAGAGTGGCATGAGGTAAGAATTGCTCTCTCTGTCAGATTTTCTAGGAGTAATGTACCCACCATCATCAAGGACTACCATGGGAAGGAGCCCACCTCTTTCCATATCCAGGAGTGTGAACGGGTCTGGAGAGAAGGCACAGAAGCTTTGCCACCATCCCTCTGGGTGCACAAGTTGTATTCTACACTGCAGGGTTGTGCACGTGCATGGTACATTCATTCAGAGACACGCCGCCAGACAAGGAATTGGCAAGAGCTCGCGGCTGACCTTATTCAAACCTTTGAGTATCAGAGTACCAAGCCATCGATTGATAAGGCCTTGTAGGGTATCAAGTGCCTTACCATGGGGGATAGTGCCAGAATGGAAGATAGGTTGTTAGAATTATTAGGTGAACCAGGATAGGGGGCACACATTGAAGAAATTGAGGAAACATAAGAGTTACAACTTGAGCACACGTGTTTGGAAAAAGAAAAGGGAAAGTTGGTATATGTGATTGATGGAGAGGAATTAGAAAGCTTAGATGTTAGCCATTCTGTAGGAACACGCAAGGTAGTGGATAGTGCAGATGCTCACGCGCATGCCTACCATGAGCCTTTAAAGATGAAGAAAGTTAACATCGGTTCAGAAGAAGAACCTAAGGAAGCTATTATTGGGGATTACTGGACAGAGAAGGAAGTATCAAAGATCATTGATCTGCTACGCATGAATTTGAGGATTTATTCCCACACGGGTACCATGAGCTCAAAGGCATTCACCATTCCTTGGGGGAGATGAAGATAAAACTAAAGGATGGTGCGCGCCCAGTTAGAAAAAGGCCCTACCAGATGAATCCCAATTTGTGCGTGAAAGTTAAGGAGGAGATAGACAAAATGATAGCTTCTGGGATCATTGAGGTAGTGGAAGAATCAGAGTGGATAAGTCTGATGGTAATCAACATCAAGAAGGATGGGTGGATTAGGATTTGTGTGGACTATAGGGAATTGAATGCAGTTTGTGTCATTGATCCATTTCCAACCCCCTTCACTGAAGAAATTCTGGAAGGAGTCACTGGGCATGAAATCTACTCATTTACGGATGGATTTTGAGGATACCACCAAGTCTAGATTGCAAAGGAGGACCAGAAGAAGACAACTTTCACCACCGAGTGGGGAAGTTTTGCATATACGGTCATGCCCTTTAGGTTGAAGAATGCACTGCTATTTTTTCACGCATAGTGGTGCAAGCATTCCAGGACTTCATCCATAAATTTCTTCAGGTCTATTTGGATGATTGGACAGTATATGGTCTGGTTAAGGACCATTGTGACAACTTGAGATTAATGTTTGAGAGGTGTAGGCAGTTGAGGATATCCCTCAACATTAAGAAATGTGTGTTTGCTACACCCTTTGGGACCTTATTGGGGCATATCATATGTAAGGAGGGCTTGCTGGTAGATCCCGCTAAGGTTGCAGTTATTGTGGGGTTAAGGGAGCCTACTAGCCAGAGCACAGTGCACGGATTCCTTGGGCATACGGGGTATTACAGGAAATTCATTAAGGGATATGCCAAGATTGCCATGCCTTTAGAGGAGCTGCTTAGACACAAAAGTGCCTTCCATTGGGGAGAGGCGCAACAGAGGGCATTTGATACATTAAAAGATAGGCTTATTACCGCACCTATTTTACATTTTCCCTCTTGGGACAAGCCCTTCCATGTCCATGTAGATGCCTCAGGGACCACCATTGGAGCAGTGCTTGCACAACCAGGTGAGGGGATTGTTGATCATCCTCTCTATTTTGCAAGCAGGAAGTTGACACCAGCAGAGCAGAATTATAAAACAACCAGCATGAGGCATTGTCAATGATCTACGCACTCTTCAAGTTTAGACAGTATCTGCTGGCAACACCCTTTGTATTCTACACCGACCACATGGCATTAAAGTATTTAGTAAACAAGCCCATTCTTCAAGGGCACATATGTCGATGGGTGTTGTTGTTTCAAGAGTTTGAATTCACCATTGTAGTGAAGCCCAGAAAAAGCAACTATGGGCCTGATCATCTGTCAAGGATTGATTCAGGAGAGGATGCACAAAGTATTGAGGAAGCAATGCCAGATGCCCAACTATTTAGATTGTGGCGCACGCACCCTCAGATTTGGAGGAGATTGCAGTATTCTTAAAAGAAGGTGTGGCACCAGATGGAATGAAGGCATTGGAAAAGAAGCAGTTGGCCATACGCGTCGCGCCCCACATGTTGATTAGTGGAGACTTATACAAGTTGGGATGAGATGAAGTTTTGTGCAGGTGTGTATTAGAGCATGAGCACCTGGCCATCATGGAGGAAGCACACGGAGGAAGTGCGGGTGGGCATTACGCAGGTGATGCCACCGCGCGCAAGATATTAATGGCAGGATTATGGTGGGAAACCTTGTACAGGGATTGTAGAGATTATTGTAAAGCATGTGACCACTGTCAGTGCATTGGCAAACCAGGAAGGAGAGATGAAATGCCTTTGCACCCTATCCCTAGCACGGAGCCTTTTGAAAAATGGGTGATAGATTTTGTAGGACCTATTGCACCAGCAACGCATAGGACTGGGTCACGTTATGTCATCACTTGCATGGATTATCTCACAAGGTGGGTAGAGGCAGCCCCAACTAAAGATTGCACGGCAGCAACAGTGGCAAGGTTCTTATGGGAGAACATTATCACAAGGTATGGATGTCCATTGAGTTTGACCAGTGATAGGGGTACACATTTTCTGAATGAGACCATGAGGATCCTGTTATCAGAGTTCATGGTGGCTCATCACAAGACTACACCCTATCACCCACAAGCAAATGGAACCATGGAAGCATTCAACAAAATACTGAGTCATACCTTGACCAAAATATGTGATGTTGGAAGACAAGATTGGGATGACAAAGTATCGGCAGTGTTATGGGCTTACAGAACTACGTATAAAAGACTAAATAAAGCCACACCTTTTCAATTGGTGTTTGGCATGGAAGCCATTTTACCAGTTGAATTTATGTTACCTTCTCTGTGAATAGCACGCACAGGAGGATTAGCCGATGAACAAGCACTGGAAGAAAGGATTGATGAGCTAATGAAACTGGATGAGAGACGATCACTTGCCCGATGGAGCCAAACAGTGGAAAAGGCAAAGCAAAAGGCTTGGCATGATCCACATTAGAAACAAGAAGTTTGAGGTTGGGCAGATGGTGTTACTATATGATTCCAAGTTTCTGCGCCATCCTGGAAAGTTGAAAGTCCATTGGTTGGGTCCCTACACAATTTCATACATCCTTGATTCAGGCACGTGCCAGTTACAAGCGCTGGATGGGACGAAGTTGCCTGGACACTTCAATGGCAGTAGGCTGAAGCCCTACTATAAATAAGTCTTCTTGGTGTTTGTAAATAAGGTAGTTTTTCCAGTTAGTTTAGAAGTTTCCTTTATGCATTTTCCCTTTCTTGTGTTTCCCTTTCGCGTTGTTGTTTTGGTTTTGCACCTTGGGCACCGGTAACCTTATTGCTATTTTTGGAGAATTTGTGAGTGCACAGAGGACCACACATCATTTAAGTGTGGGGTGGAGAAAAGTGAAGAAGCACGTGATTAAAAGTACCAAGGAAGTTGTGTTGAAGAGCCTTGTTGTGTAGCCTAGTTGAAAGAGGTAGATGAAGAGAAAAGATAGAATGGTTGGTGCCAGGATAAAGCTACTGGTAGATCCCACGTACAAAGGAAAAGGAAGCACAGTTAAAGCAACATGAGGTAGGTGAAAGCAAGAATCTGGATAGAAGAAGTGCCTTCGGCGTAGGTTAAGCACGCGTAAGAGTCTCCTGTCAGGTTGGTTGGGTTACGCACCAGAAGGTTGGAGGAGTTTTCACGCAGGAAGGGCACGTGAGTGAAGGCACTGAAGACGGACTTTGTTTGAAAAATCCACATTAAATGAACAAAGTATGGGGGTAGGTAAAGTAGCATTTAATGATCAGAAAAAGGAAAAACTATAAATAAAGGGTCGGGGCACTCTCATTTTTACTTTGCAAAAATGAAGAGTTGGAGATATAAGCGAGTGTTATAAACTAGGGTTTTCAGATTCGATCGAGTGGAAGATCTGTGTGATTAAAATGTGAAGAGCCAGTTTGAGATTGTGAACCAGAAGGAATTACACGGGCATGGAAGGAGTTGAAAAGGCACTGTCTTGTGAAGAGTTTATCCAAGTTAGGGTTCGACAAACTAGGGCACAAGTTTAGAAGAGTTATATCACAGATCTGAGATCGAAGGTTGGGAGAAGAAAGACAGAGTAACAAAGAGAGGGTAGGAGTGATAAAAATACCTCGACCATGGCACCCAAGAAAGGAAAGGGCAAAGCTAAGGCTAAACAACCAGAACCCAAAGTAGACACAAATGAAGAATGGTATGCAGAGATGCAATACCCAGATGGGGTGATGATGGGAAAGGAATGGTAATCCCACTTGAGAAGCATACCTGTTAGTGACTATAATCACCACACAAACACCATAGAGAAAGAAATGGCATTGGAATTGGTACGCCCCACCAACAAGCGAACACCTGAAGGTTTTCCCATATATGACGATGACGTTAAGGTTAAATTGGCAAAGGCAGGGCTGTTGCAACTCTATGAGTTGCCTTATTTTGGGAAGCCAGATCACTTGTACCAGTGGTTGATGTCTCGGGTGCATGAAGACTATTTCCACTTTGTTGGGCACAAGATGCACATGACTCCCCAGTTGATTTCACAATTTACAGGCCTCATATGTGAGGGAGATAGCCTAGAAGATGACCTTGGTGACAAGGAGGCTATTCAAGAGACCGTCACTGAGTATGCCTGCAAGAAAGGGTCACGGTACTATGATATTTCAGACATCAAGGACCCCATTATGAAGATGGCTGCACATCTGGTGACTAAGCTGAATGGCCAAGAAAGATGGACGCAGGTCAACAAACCTTGGCTACATGTCTGCAGGAAGATTGCAGAGGGGACGATATACAACTTATCCACGTACATTGCAGAGGAGATTGTTAAGTGCGTGAAGGAAGGGGACATGATCCTCTTTGGAAATGTCTTGCTCACCATAGTGTTTGTAGAAATTGGAGTGTCAGATGCATCAGACAAGTTCATGTGGGAGTACCCAGCCGAAGACCCTTCACCCACGAAGAGGTTCGAGAAGTATGCTTGTGATATAATGATGGCTCCCCACAAAGCACGGCTGGAAAAGTGGTATACGCACTTGAGGAATGCATTCGGGGTAGAGTGGAGGATCCCTGAACAACTCCTAGCAGCCACTGAGGGAGAAGCTGAGTTCACGGTGTACCAGCACTACTGCTTGGGTAGATTCAAGCTTATTGATGAATCATGGAGCCCTTGGTGCAAGCTTCCTTTCACGTTCACTACCCAATACTTCCAAGTGGGAGTAAACAGATTTAAAGAATCAAAGAAGCTAAGGCTGGAACTAGGAAGGTTGGACCGGGAACACAGGGAGATGGGGAAGAAGCTGAATTACCCCAGTGGTAAGCACACATACATAGAGAAGTACGTGTCACATGAGATCCAAATGACTAGGCCGATGATGCTTCCCATCACTGGAGGATCCACGGCACGCGTGTACATGCGCATAAGGCCAAAGTTTGAAAAGGGCACATATTTGGAGGATGAAATCTCCATACCTGAAGACCCCTTGGGGAAGAAGAAGCCAACATCTAAGAAGAGAGGCAGAGGAGAGGAAGGAGCACCAAGTGTGCCGACTGCTCAGACAGTGAGCATGCCATCTACAAGCACCAAGCCAAGCACCTACATATGGAGAAAGAAGTCTCCAGTGAAGGAGAAGATGCCAGAAGTAGAGGCACCCGAGCAACCCACCACCATGGAAGAATCACCAAAGGAAGAAGAGAAGGCCAAATCTCCTGATCAGAAGCCACCTCTCAGGAAGAAGCAGAGGGTGGATGAAGAAGCTGACTCAGAGGTGACCAACAGCTTGGAGAAGTACTTGGGAGAAGGAGAAGATGAGAGTGAAGGAGGTGGCGATGAGGAAGAAGAGCCTGAGAAAGACAAAGAGCCACATGTGTTTAGTGTCTATGACTCAGAGGAAGAGAGTGGAGAGGAGAAGCAAGAGTTTGTATTTGTGTGGCACAAGGGCACACAAGATGAGGAAGGCACCGAAGACACGAAGGTAGATGAGAAGGATGCCAAGGAGAAGCAGGGAGCCATAAGCCTTAAAAAAGAGTAGATTACTGAGGTAGCAGAGTGAGAAGTGAAAAAGATGCTCGAAGCCCTTGTAGACCAAGAGTTAGAGTGCAACGTGGACATAGTGCTTAAGGAAGGGAAGGAGGAGAGCATTGAAAAGGAACATGACAGCCTATGAGGCCCCACTCTGATAGTTAGCTTCCCCAAAGGCACGCGCTCAGGTAGAAGAACTCTGGATACAGAACAGAGACAGATAATGGGCTATGTGGATGACACAAAGAAGGTGTTACGTGCATGGTTCCAAAGCACCATACCCATGGAAAGGCTCCTAGCCATGGGGTCTTTTGAAAAGGACGACACATACCCCATGACCAAGAAGATGCTCTCTTGGGCATTCGAGTCACACATTGACGAGCCAGACTTTGAAGTCTACCAGAAAGTGCTCATCTCATTTCCAGAGTCTAAGGGAGACAACCCCTTAGTAAATGCTCAGGAGCTTTTAGACGAGCAAGTATGCAATGCTCTAAACAAAGTCACGGTCGAGACCGAGGCTAGGCTGTTCACGTGAAATGACAGAATCAGAGCATTGGAGGTGAAGTTGGGGAAGAAGGAGGAAGAACTGGTGGAGAAGGCCAAGAGTTTAAAACAGGAGGAATTAATCAGCGCGCAGTTAAGGCATGAGTTAAAGGAAGAAAAAGTAAAGGTGCAGGAGGTCTACAAGAAGGTGGAGTTGATCAAGAGCACCATCATATTAAAGCACCCAGACCTAACACCAATCCCTCAGAGGTACGCATCAACTTTGGAATGCTTAGAAGACCTAACGTGCATCCTCACTATGGAGAGGTGACCCTTGGCACTGGAATCTATAGAAGAAGTGGCCACGCACTTGAAAGAGGAAGACCGGTTGAAGGTAGTAGCACTCGTTGTAAGTACATCCAAGTACTCATGGAGATTAAGGTCACTGCCCAGTCTGCAGAAGCCACATATGACACATGCATGGATAGAGATAAGGTGGCAAGCTCCTTGGTCACCACGCTTGAAGCAGAGCTGAAAGAGTTCCAAGAAAAGAACAAAGGGAACAGGGTAGAGAGGGACAAGGTTCTGGCCAAGGTAGAAAAGAAATCAGAGGCAATTGAGGCTTTAAGGAGCTCAATTAAGGCCTGACTGAAGGAACTATACCCCCAAATTACCAGAAGAATGGATAAACTCATAGACCTGGGTAAGGAAATGGAGCAGATTGTGGACACTTTGGGCACCCAGGGAATTGGCCTAAGCTTTGATGAAGTGAGCACCCTGGTGGGTGACCTATGCCAGAAGGCGAAGGGCGAGGTCGAAGTGTGGAACAAGCTGGAGGTAGATCTGCGAAAGGACTTTCCCAGCCTATTGAATTGATGTCCCCCCCCCCCCCATTCTTCATTCTTTCCCCTATTCTTTCATTCCTTATTCATTTTGTAAAGTATAAGTCTACATCTTGGTTCCATAAAACAGCTTGCATCTTGGTCAAGTAAGATGTTTCAAAGGATGGAGAATAGGCATAGTGTGGTGTGATGTTGGGCCCCTGGAATATTGACCAAGTATGAAGGTGCTTAGGCACATGGGATCCCAGTTATAGAATGGCGCGCAAGGAAAAATCACATAAGAGAAAGGCTTAAGGAAGCAAATAGCACACGCGACACGTGAAAGGAGGTTCGGGACTTAGCCAATTTGAGCACCCAAGGTAGAACACATGAAAAGCATGATCGGTTGCACATGGATAAGATGTCAGCCTGGCAACAGGTTGGCCCAGGAAAGAGCATGCCCCAGATGGAATCTTCTAGAAGATCATCATGAGATGGAATGGAGAGCTCAGGCCTGAAGGAACATGCTCACATGGAGGACCACATTCGACACTTGGCGATGGATCTGAGGGTGTATGGCAAGGTGAGTTGGCAGCCCGGGAAAGTGATAAATACAAGTGCCTGCCACGGGAAAGATATAGATATACACACAGATACACATACAAATAAGAGAAGGATATATCATCTAGGATATACATAGGGAAAAGTGAGTTAGAGAGTAAGCGAAGCTCTGCAGGATTACTGCAAGTGGATATTCTGGTACAAGAAAGGATATACTAAGCATGGATTTGTTATGTTTCTTTTCTGTTAGCTTAGCTACATACGTCCAGTGATGCGCATGACTGTGGTCTGCTCTCTGTGACACTCTGTAATGAACCAATGAATATATTGAGGTTACCTGTTATAAATAGATATGAATATCAATGGGTTTAATGTATATTTCATTCATATGAGTTCTCTTTCCTTTCATGCTATGAATGAATGGTTGTATCTTTCTTTCTGTTATAGTATATGTTCTGGAATCTGTTAAAGCACTCGGTCTGAAGTGACTGCAAGGATCTGGAGGCCGTTCTGAGCCCTATGGTTCTTGTATGTCTCAACTTCTTTCCTAAATACTCTTACAGTAATCATAGATGATGCTTCCCACTAAACTCACATAAAAAAGAGACTCGGTACCCGCGCGTGCCTCGGGTGAGCACTCAGCTTCTGCTGGGTGATAGGTCGGCACCCATGGGTTTCTTCCTTTTGTGATAGGAGTAAAAATGACTAAATTTTGGATGCCTAACTCCAATATGACCCGGATGTATTCAGGTGAAGTGCTCATATTGGTTTAGACGCTATTTTCTATTTGCTTGCAGGAAGCGGAAGATCTTCAGGAGAGAGGAGCTAGGTATGTTGGCAACAATTGAAAGGAATAAAGTATGGAAATGAAATTTTGCATATTGCAGGTCCATCTTTGTAAGGACTTCTATGTTAGGAATAATCCTATTAGTAACTCGCATGAAACTTTCCCAATGTGAATGTCCACATATGTGTGCAGATTAATAATGTAGTAATGGCTTGGTTAGTCCATAGTTAGAAACATACAACTCGACCAGTATAGTGACAAAGATCAACGCATTCATGTGAGTTAGCTAGATAGACCAAATAAAAGATGTCTACTGGGAGCTCCCCTATGACAACGCACAAAATAATCTTTGAGGTCAGCCTTACAATTAGGAGTTTCCATAACTTGGGATAAGAGTAATGAAACTTGACGCAAGAACTTAATTGCAGGAAGAAGACAATGCTCAACTTGATGCATTTACTTTTACTTGTGTGAGATCTTTTTGAAGCTTGGTTAGTACAGAGATGAAAACCAACTTTGATCAAATGCTTACATGTAGGATCTCAGATCCACCTATTTTAACTCATTCACTAGCTTGGTCCTCCTGATCAACATGAAAGGGGAATCTCCCTTAGTTTTGTTATGATGAACTGCATACAACTCAGTTCAGTGGGAAGCATACATCTTTAGATTAATTTATTTTTTAGATCTACATATTAGTTAAATTTGGCGGGAAATAAATAAGTTTTGCAACACTATGTGAACTATGTAAAACTCATGTGCAGAAATAATAGAGTCGATGGTTGACCAGTAGGGAAGGTGCATTGTCAAGATTTCACTACCCCACACCTATGGTTTGCATTCAAGCA
Source organism: Taxus chinensis (assembly GCA_019776745.2). Taxonomy (NCBI): domain Eukaryota; kingdom Viridiplantae; phylum Streptophyta; class Pinopsida; order Cupressales; family Taxaceae; genus Taxus; species Taxus chinensis. The sequence continues at coordinate 770,119 of JAHRHJ020000122.1, read as the reverse complement.
TTATAAAATTTTAGCAACTATGAACCCTTCAACCTTCATGGACATAACACACTCTCCTTAAGATGCATTTATTTCAGGAATCCTGGCATTTGGAATCAATAGAATCTCCTGGGACCACATCCAAATCTTTTGTCATAGGCAAATCTTATAGAATGCAATATTCCCAAGAAAGTCCCTATATTGATATAAAATGAACATTAAGGTACATATTTTTATAGACATTGAAGCCATAATAGTAACAACATCCATGGGAAGTTGGATACAATGTTACTAATGGTATGTTAAAATATACATAAATGAGGACATATTTCCCCTAACTAATCTTTTAGTCCGTTATTTTAGCAGCCGAGTCAAAGTGTCAATTCCAATATATTACATAGACTTTTGTAATGTGGTTTGAGTCTATAGTTTTGTTATTAGGTGTTAACAACTACATAAAGATTGTATGTAAATATTTCAAGTTGGTCCTAACATAGTAATTTTATATCGTATGTCTATTAACCAAAGAGTGTTATGTTGAAAAATGAGTCATTAGGAATGTGTCGCAAAATTGAGTCATTTTATGATCATCCTAAAAATGTTAAAAAGCTACCTGATGTAAACACATTTTCAGGAGAATTCGACGTTTGCTTTCAAGTAATCAACATGTCAGTTTTGGAAGGTAGGAGGCAATTTGTCTATTCTAAACAACATGTAGACTAAGGTTAAATGGTCTTGCATTTCAGTTGAGTAAGCAATGTTGAGCATACAATGGAGGATGGAGGCAACGGAGAATGGAGGTACAATCAACATCCTCTCATTAGTCACTAGCAACGGGGCCACGAAATTGCATTAATGACAACTAGCTGTGCTAAAACGACAAAAGCCGAGATTGGTAACCAAGTAGCAGTGGATACCAGTTATACCATTTAGGTCAAAGTGGCAATGATCCAAAATGGTGTCTACATACGAAGACAATGAGGACTGAGTCCTCATCATTTCCTTTTGCAATGTTTTCATGTTTTGTGTGTTGTGGTATGTGATGTGGAATTTAAAACTTGTAAGTGTGGATGTTTCTTATATTTTCCCCTGATGTAAAAATAATGGAGATTCTGAGCAAAATATTGTAGCATCATGATTCTTGTAACAAACTAGTTTGTTGGTTGTCTTGTAAAACCATCTATATGCATAGGATGAACAAATGATTGTATGTTCCATATTCATACCTGGGTTGTTGGTGAGATGAGATGTTGATGTTCCCATGAATCAGCTGACGAGGTTCCCTGTTCGTGGTTGATGTGTTCCTTCTCTCTATTTTAGGTTGAGTTGTAGTGCAAACATCCCAATGCTGCACATATGGTTGTTGAGATGTGTGCAAGCCCAATGTTGCATGTTTGTAAATTTGGATGCCAAATCCAATGCAACGCATGTGTCAATCAAGATCATAAGTAAGCTCCGTGGCGGCATGTTACAGTTCTAGAGTCTGGTGATATCTCCCATGTTCGCACTAAGGGGGGAATGTTAGGAATTTGTGTTAGTACTCACATGAAACTTGAAAGTGAGTGAGTAAAATAATTGTATGTGTGAAGAATAATAGTAACGATGTTCTTAGTAACAACTCATAGTTAGAAATAGGTGTGTGAGTAAATAGTATTTTTGTGTTCAAGTTATATATAATACACATCAATGATGTTGTAATGCAAATGTGATTATCCCAATATCTCAAAGAAAATCTTGATTTCCACAGTTACAAACATTACCAGTAAGAGTTGTATGTACAATGTGATCTCAATACTTCATACCCCGTATCAAGATATGGTCTTATTATTGTAATGCCTCTCACAGAAGAAGGTAATTGATAGAAGAAGAGCATTATTTATGTGTTTACATTATTGTGTAAATTGTGTTTAGGATTTTTTATGTAACATTTCTTTTGACCGCATCTTAAACTATTTTCCGTTGCTAAAAACCTAATGCCCATCTATCTTCAAGTGTATGGTGGTTTTGGAGGTTCTATAAGGAGATTTGGGCATCTTCTTTGAGAATCTTAGGACATTATAGCACAAATCCTTAGTGAATGCCGTCCAACTATTTAAAACTTTGAAATCATGCACCAAGTAGCACATGCACGTGCCAAGCGCTTTAATGATACCACTAACCATCTCCACTAGAATCACTAAACTTGGAGATGAATAAGAGTAATCCTAAAGTTAGGTCGGCCTTCAAAGTAAAGCATTTTAGCAACAAAGTCAAATCCTTGTAAAAGTCGATAAAATGACCTATTTCATAGAAATACAACATGAATTATTGTGACTCTAGTAAGAGGGGTGGAAAATTTGGGATCTTAGTCTTCATTGCTCCAAAACTGAATAGGGACCAAGGAAATAATTTTATATTTTTTCAATTATGCCCATATGAAAAAACATAGACATTTTTACACAACATTCGTCATTAACATGAGGATGTATGCTAAAAAAGAAGAAGAGGTTTTCAATTAATTTACCCAAATCAAGGAAAACCTTAGAGAGATTTCAAAAAAAAATTGTTATTATTTATATATGTCTCAAAAGGTGTTTTAGCAAATAGAACACCCTAGAAAGATGGCCTAGGAGACAATCCAAGCTTGGAACCCCAAGGAAAATTTTGAAAACCAAAATTTGTGCATGAAATAGATAGAAATAAAAATTAAATTTGAATACAAACCCTATAATATTGATAAAATTACCCTAGGGTGAGAGAAGCTTGTGCAAGATCAACAAGCATATTCAATAAATGATTTAACCCTGAAATTTTTTAAAATAAGGCATGGGATGTGGGGGAAGGTTATTCTTATCTATCCAAAGGTTAAAGGGTCAGCCATAGGTTGGTATGTTTGGATTAATTAATAAAAATTAATATATTGATCAGAGTATACACTCATTATAAAATTATAAGATTGACATGGAAACGATTAACAAAATATAAATAAGTAGATGCATTTAGTTGATTACAAAGGTAGGAGGTTGAATTGGTAATGTAGAGTGATTGTGCAAACTAGAAATCATATGTAAGTGATTCGTTTTTAGAGCTAGAATGTAAATATAAGTAATTACAGAAATATTCAACAAGTATGGAAGTGTCAAATGGTCTGATCCCTTTTGCGATGGTTTCATATGGTGATGCACTAACACTCTATAATTTCTTATGTGTCTATAACTAACTGTGATGACATTCACTTTGAAACCGTAGGCCACGCATCTATAAAAACCTATGTATGAAGTGAGATAACTTCAAACCATAACCATGGGTAGGAGACCCTAAAAAAAGGTTAGTGTCTGGGTTGAAGTGAAATTCGTTCACTGGCTATGTTGACACTATTTCAAAGAGCCCTCAAACCACATGTATTTATCCACCTAACATGTGACATATACATGAACGAAACTAGTTTGGTAACTTGATCACTTGACAATGAAAAATAATGGCTTGGGGCTCTTAAAAATTGATTAGATTTGAATGTATCTGCATTGGGAAGCTTTAATCTTGAGCATGGCTAGGAATGCTTAATACCTATGTGGGGGATTCTCATATATTTTATCGCTACTTTGAAGGGATTTGGGAGAGCTTGGAGTGCTTTTTAAATCTCTTAAAAGTGCTAAGTGATGTAGATAGGTGGGTTATAATTTCTTGTATAGGTGTTCATAGGAATAATTTCACATTAAGGACATGAGCTATGGTATATGAACCAACCCATAAAAGATATCAAATCGAAAAATGTGATTATTTGGTGGCTAGGGAAGAAATTGTTATTAGATTCTGACTTAACTTATGGATGAGTCGATTCCAGATGGATGGTCCCATACCTTCAGTATGTGGGATTCTAAAAGGTTTGAGGAATGATTCCCGAGAGGAATATATTGTTATGGAATGATACAAGTAGTTATGTAAGAGACCGAGTAGTTTGAATAGATAAGCAAGTCAAACAAGAGAGATAAGGATAGGTTGCCCAAGCTTCGAATATGTGCACAAATCATGTTTTAGGTGAAAATCCAATATTGTCATTATGAAATGATAAGCTACAAAAATTTAGGTGTTTACAAAAATAATATTACCTGATACAACCACTATTTAGGATATATTATATATGACACATTGTAAAATACACAATGTTTATTATTTTTTACATTGGTTGTTTGAAATATGCTTGCTTTGCACACACAACTAACTACTACTACCATTGTTTAAAACTTTATTGTGATGTCTTTTTGATTGTTTATATCTTATAGTATGCTTACCATGTCTTGTGTTGTCATGTCATGTTGTGAAAACTGATGGATATTTTGGTGTTGATTTTTGTGTCTATAAATGTACTACTCTAACATTCATTGTTGCACTCTTAGATATTGATCTCTATAGATTATTAAATATGCTTATTAGTTCTCTAATAATAAGATATAATGCATATTTCTTATAGATCACCATGTTCAGTTCATATTATCTACATGGTTCACATCCTCTATGCTTTTATTATATACTTGTTACAACTAACACTTTATCTTTTGAGCTAAGTGATACATAACAAAAACACTCATCTCAAAATTTGGGCATATAGTGGGATCTTCCATAAGTTCACACCAATCATGGGAAAAGGGGTGAGAATATTTCACACCATTCAAATACAAATATTCACTGCAAATTACATACATTTAGTAAATTTCCATGGACTTGGGATGGTTCATACTTACAATTTATAGGTTTCTTATCATATTTATATGGACTTGGGATGGTTCATCATTACAATTTATAGGTTTCATATCAAATTTACATGGAACTGGGATGGTTCAGCATTACACATCATAGGCAATTATAAAATTTTCATGGCTTTTGGATGGTTCATTATTATATATTACACGTTCACACATAAATTTTATCATATTTATATCGACTTGGGATAGTTCCTCGTTACAAATTACAATTTTATAGAATATTTATATAGACTTAGCACAAGTTCATCTTATGAGATTTACTCAAATATACTAGCGTGGGTAATCTTCGTGACCGATATAATGTTGACATAGTTTCCATAATGTTAGATGGTGATGTAGCTACCTAGTTCTAAACGATGATGTATGTACCTAGTGTTTGATGGTGACTTAGCTACCTAATACTAGATGGTGACTTAGCTACCCTAATGTTAGATGGTGATGTAACATCCAAATTTGTGTTCTCATGTGAGATATTCATAAATTACATTTGGAAAACACACGGGGGGTAATAAGGTGTATTCATTACGTGCTTTTATAACATTCAAACTTCAATTTTTATATATGATGATTTTATGTTTATCTAGAGCTTTAATACATGTATTTTCCATTAGACTGTAGATATTCACATTGGATTTGGCATGGGGGAAAATTGGTGCTCAGATTTGTCTCGCCCCATTTGCCATTATTTTCCTCTGATCTGTGTGTTGTGAAACATTTATCTCTCAATGTGTATGTTCTGAAAGCTTTTACCTCCATTTGAATGCCTCAATTTTTTATGCAGAATCCATTATCATGTCCCTCCTTGAAAAGTCTTCGAGTTTTCCTTGTTTTTGCCCTAATTTCTTCAAAATCCATGGGCTTTTACATTTTTCCTATTTTTCCTCTACCATGGAAGCTCGAGAATGGTTAATCTATATTTGTATGCCTTTGAAAATCCAAATCCATGGTCGAAAAGATGCTCGGAACCATGATTCACTTGTTTTTTGTTTCAAAAATTTTCATCCTTAGCGAAAAATCGGGTTCTGGGCGTGAATGGTGATTTTATGTATTTTTTTGACGGTCTGACGGGTGTCTTTTTCCTGTCAAAGTTATTCCTCAGTGTTCAGTGGTCATGTGGCTTCTTTTGGTTGGTCAAGGGATGAAGGGAAAATTCTTTAACTTATCACTTTTAATTTTTTTTGGCAAAAAGGAAAATTTGGTCCCGTAGCTCCGCTCAAATCTGATTGGTTCTTTTGGTGCTTACGTGGCTTCTTCTAATTGGATGGGGCGTGGCGGGTAGATTTTCTCAACTTGATATTTTTGGCTACTTTGGTAAAAAGTTTGAACCCACCCCACAGCCCCACCAGGCTTTGATTAAAGAAAATTTTAAGTGGTAGGGAAAAAGTCTTGCCTTTGACCCCATAGGAGGACACATGGCAAAGCTAATGGCGGAGATGCGGGCCTTCGGAGGTAAGTTGGATGTTTTTCCCTTTTGGAAAAATGGAGTAAAATTCTAAAATGGAAGCGCGCCCCTACCAAATCATTTTTGAAGCCTTAGGGTTTTTGAAGTTGCGCCATAATGACACATGGCTTCTTTCCTTAGAGCCCGCGCTCGATCCAAGGTCTCAACTTTTGGGGAACATCTCAAGATGTGCCATTGTGACACGTAGCAGTTTGAAAAGTCAAAGGGGTGGGGAAGTGGGACCATCAGAGGCAACTTGGATTTTTTGCCTCTTGTCATCAAAAGGATTAAAATCTCAAAATGGCCCGCAAGCCCAACAAGAAGAAGGTCAAGGTTGGCGTTGAAAATGTCAAAAGGCGAGGAGGTGGGACCATCGGGGGTAACTTGGATTTTTTTCCTCTTGATATTCAAAAGATTAAAAACATCAAAATGGCCCGCAGGCCCAATAAAGAAAATGTCAAAACTTGCTCCAGTCAATAATGGAGGTGCGGACCTCTCGAGGAAAATTTGGAAAATTTTCCTTTTGGGAAAAAGGAGTTAAAAGTGAAAAAGGAAGCATGGTTCTGATGGGACCCACATTGGGACACATGTCAGGCCCATTTTTCAAGGGCGGAGCTGCGGGGAAAACTTGGAAAATTTTCCCTTTTCCAAAAAAGAGGTGAAATGGTAGAATTTGGCCGGTTCCTTTGGGGCCCACCTTAGGACACGTGTCAGGCTCATTTCTCAAGGGCGGAGGTGCGGAGAAAAATGTGAAAATTTTACATTTTTCCAAAAGTTGTAAAAGGAAAAGGGCAACCCACAGGCCCGCTCTAAAATTAGATCTCCCACGTGGACGGTCCAAATTCAAAATAGAAATCAATGGCAACTGTGCCTCTGTATCTAATTTTTCTACCATTTTCACTCCAGAGCTCTTGGGGATGCATATTCTTGTGGTTTTTTATCATTTCTTGGAGTCTCCTGCATGCAAATGAAGAGGAACATTAATTTGGAGGCCTGGTTTGGTGGGGAAGGTCTGTAAACATCTCTCACCATTAATATGCAATCTGACTGTCGGATTCGGCCCGATTTTTCTTTCCTTGGCACACGAAGGACCTGTTGATATCTGGGTTTGGTGAGAAAAATCTAGGGACATCTTCTACCATTAAGGTGAAATCTGACCTTTGGGCTCAATCTGATCTTCCATTTCTTCTTCTCGAGGCACGCAAAGAACCAGATTTGACAGATTAGGGGTGGAAGTGGTTGGCGAATAAAAGGAAAAGTGATCTACCGAGAGAGGGACTTGAATGCGGGAGATGTTTGAAGAGATCTACCCCCTGAGCACCTGAAGAAATTTTACAGATCTGATTTTGGGAATCATGATCGAGATCATGGCAAGCATTGGTGGCACTCAATGTCTCTGGTTTTGGGGGGAAAAGGCCTGTTGTAAAATGTTATAAATAGGCATGAATTTTTCCGTGAAAAGGGTTGGGAGTTTGTGAACGTAGAAGTATTAGGAGTCATAGATTGATTTCCTAAGAGAAAAGCTTGATAGAGCCCATCTTTCTGAGAAACTATCTAAAGAAGCTATTTATCTCCTTTGTGTTATATTTGATCATGTCAAGGTGGTTGCAAGTGTACAACCATTGACAAGCTCTGAGATTGTTTGAGAAACTTTTCCCTGCTGATAAATTTAACCAAACTTGAGTTAATCTATGTTATTCTTGGGCAAAATTTGTGTTTGCTTCATTCCTGAATGTCTGCAAGTAGTTTTTCTTGTTCCTGTTGCATTCTTACATTGAAATCTGTGTGAATCACACAAGATCTTATCCTTGTGATAGTTTGGTGGCATTTGCAATTTCATTTATCAGAAGAGCCTTCATTTGATAGTGAAATAAACAAATTTAAAATCACTGTGACTCCTAGCATGACTATAAGATTGTTTGTTAGCCTTTGAGGGTATCTTAGGTGTGATGAAACAAAGATTGATAATGTTCAGTTGATTTTTCCAATTTGAGCCTTCATTTTGGATCCTTGAAGTTTGTGTGAAAAGTGCTGATTTGGGCCTCCATTGGAGCACATATTCTGGTTAAAGGAACACCCTAGCTACTTTGAAAGTATTCTGCTATTTGAGGTTTCCATTTTTGTAAAAGTTCTCAAAGATTTGGTATAATCAACTTTATCCTGCTTCACCTCCCACCAAAATTCATTCAAAAACAATTAATCATACCCATACTACCCCTGTTTGTCATGTATGTATACAAATGCATAATTTTTACTACCAAAACATGCAGAAACAATCAAGTTTTTCATTATCTTTAGTGGCCTGAACCTTGCCTAGAAAATATCTCCATTATCTAGAGTGACAACTCGTGAGAGTTAGGTTTTGTTGCATTGATCATATTTTCTTCAAGGTCTTCTTAATACTTCACAAGGAAGGACATCTCCATCTCCTCCATAAACAATAGGCTACAAAAGGGTCCTCTCACCCTGGTTGAAAGGCACAACCATAAAGTAGTGAGGATAGGTCAAATCCTCTTGAGGGTGCTACCCATTTCTCCACATCTGAGTGACAAAGAGCAAGTTGCATTTCATCCCCAGCTATAAAATGACACATTACATGCTCTGCTTGTCTCTAAGCTTCCTGCCTACCCTGTGATGTTGCTCAGCTACTGAGGGAGAATCAATTTGGGTAGTGATAAATCTTTCAAATAATTCACCTACATTAATATTCATGCACCCCTACCTATCCAGAGGCATTTTCAATGGTTCCCATATAAAAATTCACCTTGGCTAAGAAGGAAATTGATCCAAGGACATGTAATCACCTTCTCTTGTAGAGAATATCATGTCATAGTTATTCAAATTCGAATCAAATCTGGACACATCTATCATTGTTTCCCTATATCACAATCCATGCACTAAAAATAAACAAACTATCATTACCAAGTGTTGTGGTCATAATTAGGGCTCCATATTTAACCTCTGCTCTACCATTTTGGACTTGGTGAACTACGTGTGGCTTGATCTCATTTCAATGTATTAGTACATAGTATAAAATTCATCAAAGTTAGTGGGGGAATGAATGAGAGTCATTCTAAGAATGCATAATGATGAAATGCAAGTCAACAAGGATTGGAGAAAAAAGAAGAAACATATAGGTACATAAGATTCAATGTAGAGGCCTAGATATAAAAATTACATCTAGAGACACACACGAATAAGGTGATAAATAGGAAGATTGTATATCATTTTGAACATATGAAACATTCGACAACCTTAGGACACATTCAGTGGGAGAACTTGTCCGCATATGACAATCTTATTGTCTCATGCATAATTTTAATCTCCTAGATTTAACAGGAAAATTTATGACACCATGCATAACCTTCTCATGCAATTCTATATCAATATCTTACATGCTAAGCCCATTTTTGTTGTCAATATGTTCCAAGCCCTAACCCTAATTGATATAAACTAATTTTATAATTTTTGTTGAGAGATACTAACATAAGGGGATGATAAATAGTTACATGAGTGAATGAGCGAGAGATACCCAAGAATACCTAGGATGGACCTCAAGGTAATAAGTGTCCATACTAATTGAATTCAACTGATATTGTGGTAGGATAAATACCATGTGTATTTACCCCAGACGATCAAGGTACAACCAAATATGTAGATTTAGAAATTAAAGATGTCTATTACATAACATGATGTAGAGGCACCACATAGAAGAACATAAAAGGAAACGCCATTTTTATAGAAGGAGTTGAAATGGACACTTCTAGCAGAAGGGGATAATGCTATAGATTAATACTGTATAGGATGACAAAATGACAACCATAAGGATTTGGCTAATGCCAATATAGATTTGATTAATATTCCTTAGAATGTGACTATGACCAAAAGGTACAAAATGATCAATAAGGAACTAATAGTAGGATTTAGTATGGTAAGGATTCAATATGATCAAGAGTTAGGTTTTGAGATCCCAATAAATTGTTGGTGAGTTTGGTAGAATATGAAGAATATGATTACAAAAACTCAAAGGATTCATATGGTTAGTATGGATGTGCAACCCATAAAGGGCTATCGTAGGTATCAAATTGTATGAAATAATGGTAAGGGTAGAAATATATTTATCAAGTATGTGTAATTGAATAAATAAAGAAGTCAATAGAATTCTTGATAAGTTTTAGAATGAGAAGGAAAGAGTTTATAAAATATCATGGAGAGGTAAGTACTTTGAGAAATAAGGTTTCCTGATTAATCATGTTAATTGAAAAGGAGAGATCGTGATGGGACTGTTCGGTTGTAGAAGGATTTGGGCCCCTAGATAAGTTGGGAGTATTTAAATGAGTACATCACGAAGGGGAATCCACCAAAGAAACCCACCTAAGAGGAATTTTCCTATAATCCTATCTGAATAATTTGGTCTATGTTGTGAGGTTTCAATGCATATGTGACAAGAACTTCATTGACACATCAATTGAAGAAGGAAAGGATATGGTTACATGAGTTGAATGTATGTATTTATGGAGAGGTCAATGATCAAAATCAGTTTTAAATGATAACATAATCTATTAGGTTAAGTGATGAACTAAATGATAAAAACACACAGATTGAGAAATTTATTTGATAGCTTTTATGTGAGTTGTGCACTACCAAAACTCTTGTAAGGCTAGATAACTAGGTCTAACGCCACATAGTCTATTAACAAAGCTACAAATTTACAATAGTAACATAAATATCTTATCTTATTGGAATTATTATGGAAACTAGTTAAAACAATATAACAACTCCCATATGTTTGAATAAAACAATATATGGTTAATAAATACCATATAACAATTAATATTTAATTAATAACAAACTAATTAAATAATTAATTATATAATGCATAATTAATTAACCTAACATTCCCCCCCTTAATTTTGCATTGTCTTAAGGGATGAGGAGAGGAACTCTCTGAACAACTCAAACTTGTCACGTGCAAGTGACTTTGTGAAGATATCTGCTCGTTGTTCAGCTGTTGGAAAAAATTGAAGTTGTATGTTGTGCTTCAACACATGCTCGCATATGAAATGAACCTGTACCTCAATGTGCTTTGTTCTTTCATGAAAAACTGGATTGCAAACAAGTTTGAGAACACCTTCATTGTCAACATACATGGTGGTTGGTTTGTCCTGTGGTATTCCAAGTCCTTCTAGTATGCGACGTAGCCAAATCACTTCACAGACAGCTTCTCCTGCAGAATGATACTCGACTTCTGTGGAAGAATGAGAAACAAAGTGTTGTTTCTTGCTTCCCCATGATATTGGTCCAGATCCCATAAAGAATACAAATCCTGAAGTGGATTTTCTATCATCAATGTTGCCTGCATGATCTGAATCTGAATATCCTGACAAGAAGAAGTTGTCGTTCTTCTTGTATTCTAGACCAAGATCCACTGATCCTTTGAGATATCTCAAGATGCACCTTGCTACTTTCCAATGAAAAACTTTGGGTTCTTGCATGAACCTGGATAGATAGCTTACTGCAAAGCTGATATCTGGTCTAGTGTAGGTTAGGTAAATGAGACTCCCAATCAACTACCATAGAGAGTGGCACTTACCTCAGGAGATGGATCTGAACGAGATAACTGCAATCTGTTCTCCATAGGTGTAGCAATTGGTGTGCAATCCATCATCCTGAATTTCTCGAGCGTTGTCTTGGTATATTTCATCTGAGAAACAAATATGTGATTCTCTTTCTGCCATACTTCCAATCCAAGACAATAATGCATCAGCCTGAGATCTGTCATGTCGAACGATCGATTAAGATCTTTCTTCATTGCATCGATCATCCTCACTGAACTGCCAGTGATGACTAGATCATCGACATAGACAACGACAATCACAATCTCCCCCCTTTCTTTTTGAGGTAAAGATTGGGATCGTATGGATTTCTAACAAATCCATGTTGTACAAGATGCTCATCAATTTTGATGTACCATGCCCGGGGTGCCTGTTTAAGGCCATACAGAGATTTCCTGAGTCTGCATACCTTTGCTTCTTGACCAGGTACAACATATCCCTCAGGTTGAGTCATGTAGACTTCTTCTTGTAAATCTCCATTCAAGAAGGCACTTTTTACGTCCATTTGATGGACTTTCCAACCAAACTATGCAGCTAGAGCAAGATCATCCTGATCATTTTGATCTTAGTTGTGGGAGAAAATGTCTCCTCGTAGTCAATGCCTTCTTTTTGTGCATACCCCTTTGCTACTAGTCTCGCTTTATACTTTTCCACTGTCCCATCTGCTTTGTACTTTGTTTTGAATATCCATCTGCATCCAATGGGTTTCTTCCCTGGTGGAAGATCGACAAGCTGCCAAGTGTTATTTTTCATCACTGATTGATATTCAACATCCATGGCATCTTTCCAAGATTTTGACTGTAGGGCTTCCTGGACTGTAGAGGGCTCATCAGATTCAATAACTCTACTCATCAAAGCAAAGTTAACTTCTTCTCTTGCTTTACTACAAGTCCGTGGTCCAGGGGTGGATGTATCCGGTGGAGCATCCATTCTTGCATCTCGTAATGTGCTAGTACACCACTTGGGCATATGTTGAACTGTTCCTGTGGGTCATGGTTCTATCAGATCAACACCATCATCCCCATCATCACTTTCATCATCTGTGGGAACATCAACTTCAATTTTTACAACTGGTGAAAAATCTACATCAGGTGATTCTAGAGGAGGAGTCTCTACTTCCTTCTTCTCAAAAACTCAACATCTCTACTAGTGTAGAATTTCCTGGTCTTTGGATCCATCAATTTGTACCCAAGAGTCTCTTCATTGTACCCAATGAAGATGAGTTTCTGAGACTTCATATCCAATTTCTTTTTGTTTTGCTTGGGTATGTGCATACTTGCTTTGCACCCGAATACTCTAAGGTGTGCAATAGATGGCTTCCTTTTTGACCATGCTTCTTGTGGTGTTACTCCATCAAGAGCAACTGTGGGCACTCTGTTCAACAAATACACTGTTGTCTTTATTACTTCTTGCCCAGAATGTCTTTGCAAGTCTAGAATCATCGATCATGCATCACACCATTTCCATGATAGTATGATTTCTTCTCTCAACAACACCATTTTGTTGTGGTGTGTGTGGAGGAGGCATTTGTCGATGAATCCCGTGAGTTTGTAGGTAGTCTTTGAACTCATCTGGGTGAATTCCCCCCTCAATTGAGTCTAGAGTTTTGATGTGACGACCAGTTTCATTCTCAACTGAGACTTTGAACTTTTTGAAAGTTTCAAAAACCTTCAGTTTTCTTGCAAAGACAAAAAATCCATATTTTTCTTGAATAGTCATCAACACAAAGCATGAAGTATTGAAATTTAATGACTTGGTTCATTTTTTGTAAAGATCAGTATGAACCAGTTCAATTTTACCATGAGCTTGATATTATACTCTTAAAAATGGAATGAAGCTCTGTGTTGTTTTCCTGCTAGGTAGTGATGACACTTGTCTGTATCCTTCTGAAGAGATGGTAGCCCATGTACCATATTACTAAGAATAGTGTCTCGGATACTTGAAACTGCTATGACCAAGTCTCTAATGCCACAACTGCCAAGCTGAGGTAGAGTTCTTAGTCACAAGTTATCATACTTGTGAAGTTTCAAGTTGGAACATGCATTGGAGGATTTTGTAACTATGTTTTTGAGCTATTTGATTTGTCTTGAATCAAACATGTTTTCTTTGCAAAATGAATCAGGAATGTCAATTTTTTTTGGTTCATATCTATTTGACCATTATGATTGAGATTTGTTTAGTCAACCAGGGACATTAAGTGTGTGAGGAGGCATTTGTCGATGAATCCCATGAGTAGAGAAATTGTAGGTAGTCTTTGAACTCATCACTATGAATTCACCCCCCAACGATATGAGTGGAGAGTTGATGTGATGACCAGTTTCATTTGTCTCAACTAGCCACATTGAACTTTTGAAGGTTTCAAAAGCTTCACTTTTCTTGCAAAGAGAAAAAATCCACATTTTTCTTGAATATTTGTCAACACAAAACATGAAGTAATGAAATATAGAATGACTTGGTTGCATCAGACCACAAATATCGGTATGAACTAGATCAAGCTTACCATGAGCTCGATATGTACTCTTATAGAATGAAGCTGTGTTGTTTGCCTGTTAGGCAGTGAGAACACTTGTCTATATCCTTATGAAGAGATGGTAATTCATGTACCATATTACATCGACGAAGTGTATCAAGATACTTGAAACTAATATGACCAAGTATCTGATGCCACAACTATGTTAAGGTAGATTTCTTAGCCATAAGTTCTTGATCAAACATGCATGTGCCCACATTGGAGGATTTTGTAACTATTTTCGAGCCTCGTGATTTGTCTCGAATTAAATACATTTTCTTGCCGAAATGAATATCAAATTCAATTTTTAAGTTTTGATCAAGGATTTTACTGATTGAAAGCAAATTCTTTTAGTCAACCTAGGGACATATAAGACATCTGATAGTCTACAGTTGTGTGAACCAAGGGGTAGAGAAATGTTCCCAATCCCCTAAACTGTATATGATGAATCATCACCCAACAAAACATGGTTTTTCAAAGGCGTGTCCCTCATTGAAGTAAACAAATCTCTGTGGATGGTCATGTGTTGAGTGGCTCCCAAATCAACATACCAAACATCACTAGATGATGTGGAAGGTTCACTTGATCGAGTAGTGTACAAGAAGAATTCATTATCTAAATGTTCTTCTTACTTAGCAATATTTCCTTGCTTATGGGGTCTTCTTTTCCAGTTCCCCTTTTTCTACCCTTGATTGTAGTTAGAATGTCCCTTGTGAGATTGTTGTGTGAGGTCCAGAGTTTCTTGATGAACCTTTCTTGTAAGTATTATACCAACAATCTTTCAATTCATGTCCTCTTTTACAGATTGGACATTGCTTCTTCTTGTTGTTTGTTCCCTTTGATACTGGATTTTGATTTTGGGACTTTTTGATAGGAATTAGGTTTTCCTTTACCTTTTCCTTTCCATTTTTGATGTGAAGAAAGTGCTTGCTCCTCTTCATCATCCTTGTTATGCATGGCTTCCTCTTGTTGCAGTAGGTTTACCAACTTGTCAAAACTAAATGTCGTATTTGACATGTTTAGTGTTGTTACAAAAATGTGGTATAAAGAAGGGAGTGATCTCAGAACAATGGGAATGAGAGTGTCATTTGTGACCACTTATCCTAGGGCTAGAAGTGAAGCCCTTAACTTTACAAGTCTTCTTAAGAAAGCTTCATTTTTCATTTTCTTCTTAAACTTCAATGTGTGTAACTGACTCTGCAAATTCAGTATGACATTCTTGTTTTTGGCCTCATATACCATGCTCAACTTATCCCATGCTTCTTTGGTTGTTTTGGCATCTCGAATGTGGGGTTGCACATCATCAGACACTCCAAACAAGATGTCGTGTTTGGCCTTTTGATATGTTTTATCAAACTGCCTCTGTTATGTTGTATCAGTAATTGATCTGGTCCAAGTACCATTCACAACAGTCTAGATCTCTTCAAATTCAAGTTGTGTTTTGAATTTAGTCTTCCATGCAACATAGTTGTTTCCTCTGAGTAGTTGTGAATTTGGAGGAAAAAATTTGGGGGAATTAGTGCCCATTTTGTAGAAATCATTGACAGGGTTTGGCTCTTATCACTCTAGGTATAAGGTCTCCCAATCTATATACCATCAGTCCGATATACCGAACCTTTCTATATACGCACCCTTCCGATATACCCAGTATGTGGAAGAAGCTCACCCTTTCTATATACCCGACGTGGTACGTGAAAGAGGCATTAACGTACGTGAAAGAATTCAATATGTGGTACTAAGACAGTACTGAAAGGGGTCTGTGTGATTATTGACACCGGCTCAAAGAAATATCCTCATACACATAACTTTGCTATATACTTGGATAATTTCTCAGTCTGGATTTATGTCGTGCAATCATTCACAGACAGATGGGATGGCTCATAGTGTGTGCACTGTGACCTTATTACTCCCCGTCGATTTAAAGGGTCGATGCCCAGATGATGTTGTTGCAGCTATATTAGGCATTAAGTGTAGTAGTAGTCATGATGGCTTTACCCGTAAGTGCTTCCCAGAGGCACTGTATATACCGAACGCTGCGAATGAGATCTAGGATCTCGTGAGTGTTTTAGAACCAAATTTTTTTGTATTTTTATTACAACTTTCTGCCAGTTTCTGAGTAGTTACAATATTTGCAGTTGACTATGGAAACCTGTAAATTAGTACAATATACTGAAGTATACAATTTACATTCAAAAATTTAGAAAAAATTGAATGGCAGGAAAAAGTTTTTTGTTTTGCGGGCCCTGGTGGCCTCTGGAGTCCAAAACACCCTTGATGCAAAAACCATTAAAAAATAGCTCAAAATGAATTTTTAGACAGGTCTTCCTTTGGAAAATGTTGTCTCAAAATGAAAAAATAGGCTTAATAGGAGAAAAAAAATTTGCCCTAAATTAGGGTTTTTCTCGCTAAATTTAGAGACCTGTTTAGTTGTAACTAAATGTTTAGAGGTGGGTTTTCCACCAAATTCACCTCTAAAGTTGGCGGTTTCACTGAAATTTTCCGCTAAATTTTAAAATGGTTTAAAAACATGTGTTGGGGGGGGTCGAACCTCAGAACCTCATCCACCCAAGTCTATTTCCTTATCCAACTTAGGCTCTATGAGCGCTTAGGTATATGAAATTGAAGAAAATTGTATATAAAGAAGATGAATTTGACTAACCTTTTTAAGAATCAATGACAACCTGGCAGGGAGTAGAGATCCACGTGGAGGATGTGTGGCTTGTGGCGAGATTAGGGTTTCCACTTGAAAATGGATCTGAAACTTTATTTTTAAGACGTTTTTATTTTTGCCACTTTTGATTTTTGCTTTCACCATTTTTGTTTGCATTTTGGGCATTGGTTTGCCATGTAGGATTTATTTTTCTTGATTTGAGGGGTCATCTTAAACTGTCACTTTTTTTTCATTGTCGACCTATTTCTTGTGTTTCACTTTTGTTTGATGCGGATTGGCCACAGTGTTTTGTATGGGTCTGAACATGTTTTAGGTAGAGGAGGCTCAACCTATGTTGAAACAACCTCAGTTGTCAATTGAAAACTCTTCGACTATTGGTTTTGTCCCAAAATTTGGGCACCATTTGAATTTTTGCTGCAGGAACAACATGGAATGATCCAATTTGGTATTTTTTGCAGACTCTCTGGTTCATGTGAGGGCGGTAGTAATTTTGGCTTCAATAAAGCCAATGATCCTCTTCATGCAGATTGAAGAATCTCCAACGTTAAACAATGGTTAATGTAGGAGGTGGAACACTGTGTAGAAAGGACATCAATCTTTAATGGAGGACGACCATGGGAATATGTGGCTCCAAACCATCCAAAAATGACTTGGCCTTTGGTGATTGCAGGATCTCCAAAGAAATCAGGCTCGCTTGCAATGAAGTGTAATCAGATCATTCAATGTTCACCAGAATAACTTGGTTGAATCAATGGGGTCTACCTGGTGGATCAAAAAAATGAACTCACCTATGAAAAACTCAGGTGGGAGCTTGTTCCATAATGCAAATGCAAGCTACATCTTCAAATTTAGCAGACTGTCTAAATGTAGCAGAAACTAAACTACTTCTCTAAATTAGAGACAAAACCCCTAATGGGGAAAAAAATTATTTTTTTTAAATAAAATTTTGCTATACCTGCAAAATGCTCCAAAGCAAATTTTTCCTGGTGTAGGGAGCACCAAGTGCAAAAAAAAATTTGTGTTCCAAACACCTGGAATGAACAGGAGGATGTGGGGAGGCAGGGATGGGGCTGGGAAGCTACAGGAGGCTGCACACTGGCTCTCAATTGAATGCAAATGATTCTCCAATCTCCTCTATCTCTTCCTGCTCTCTCTTTCCACACCTTCACAGGTCTAGATTCTCTTCTGGTACCAAATGTAGAAGAAAGGGGTCGGAAGCCTGATGAAATATATTAAACTCAATCAACCAATTACAATAGTGCAGGAGTTATTTATACATATTAGATAGTGAATACAAACAAATGAGAACTTGCAACAATGCAACAAAAATACATTAGCTTCCAATATTACATCGGGAAGCATATAATTGTTATAACAATCATAACAATTATACCTAGTGAAGAAATAAAACAAATATGGTTAATAAAACCATAATAACAATAATATTTAATTAATAACATTAACCACGTTTCTTCTTTAACTACAATTAATGGAGCCTATCATAACCCTAACTATATATCAATCACGTGTTTAAGTTAATCAACATGCCTACATTAGTGTGAATTGTACTTAAAATGGACATGAAGAACTACAAATGCAAATTGGGTTAGTTGCTACAATTAAGAAAATGGTGAAAAATCTCCTCATATTAATGGCTATAAGACCATATTACTAATTCTACTAAAAAGATGAACACTAGATGCAAAGATTTATCAGCCTAGTGTTTTTGTATGTAATTAAAAGTTGCAAAAGCTATGGAATGAGGCTAAAGAACCTCAAAGCTTTGCTAACTCAACTATGCAGCATGAGATTATAGCTAAACAAGAAACTATCTATGCATGATTTAATTTGAAATAAACATTCAAACCCTAGAATTATACTAAGGTCTCTACTACTCCATGATTAGCTTAAAAAGTGATCAAGTGAACCTAGTTATACTCTAAGCAATCAAATTGTGTGTTGTTTACTCCCAAACACAATGAAGAGATCTCTCCAAGTTGGCTACATGGCCAAGCTTTAGATCTTCCCTTACTAACTATATTTGTAATGGATGGATGCAAGATGGAGGAGCCCTTAATAATGGAGTATGACTAAGATCCAAATGTTCCATAGCTTAAGCTAACAAATGATTTCTAATGCCTTTCCAAAGTGCTTAAGAGAGGAGGACCATTTGAAAGGAAAGCCTTAGGCTTGTATTTTTAGTTTTGTTTTGGAAGAGTTTGAAATTTGGGTGCATGTGGGACTAAAGATCTTTTAATTATATTAGGATAAACATGCTTTAGAGTTAAGCTTGGTTTACAATACTAAGTTAGTTTGGGTTAGGCTAGTTAAACTTGATTAGCAAGTGATTAGAGACTCATTGAGAGTTGGGAGGGGTCCATTTAACCAATTGTGACTGATAATAGCCTAAAAGCCAATAAAAGTGGTCTAGAGAGAACTAGGTAGGTTCTGAATGGTCAAAAGGAGGAATGTTTAGCTAATAAGAGAGATATTAGCCAATTTAAGCTGATTATAGGGGGATTATACACCAAAAGTAGTGTCACTGAATGGGCATCCGAGAATGGAGCGAAAATAGGTTAACTTGACAAATGTCATTAATTGACTGGAGGAGAAGATGGGAAGATCATTAGTGTAATTTAAGCAAAAATGGAATTTTCGATTAGGATTGGACTAAACCATGCAATAGAAGATAAAACTCTTGATCATATGTCTTATATGATTAATACTATTCAAAGTATGGTGTAAAGTATGAAGGTAGGAGCTTGGTCCTTTTTATAGATTTCTATTAATAGCCTTGCATCTTGGTGCATGTGGGACTAAAGAATAAAGTAGATTAAGGCTTGTTAATCATGATTAGTGAAATTAACAAGTGATTAGTGTGAAAATTAACAATTAGTTGATTATTAAGAGGATTAGGATAAGCTTTTGAATGAATTTTGAGATGTTTGGAATGGAAAAGGGGTGATTTTGAATGGTTGGAAGAGGGGTATTAACCAATAATAGAAGATTGATCAAATACAAGGGTAAATAGGCTTAATTAGCTAATAATTGCTAATTGTTTTCTCGGAAGAGGATTATAACTAACAATGTGTCATCAATTGGCATCGACGAATGTGATAGAGGTTAGTTAATCAAGCAAAACATGTCGTTAATTAACCAAAATAGAGGGAAATTTTAGTTAATTAGTTGAAATCACTAATTATAATGGAAATGTGGTGAAGAATGAGGGTAATTAGTGCGACTTTTAACAATAAAACTGCATAAGTGGATTTTAGGTGTCTACATTTGCCCATGTTTGAGGTGAAGTAAGTGAGATCACTTCAAACATAGTAGAAAATCATAAACAAGAAAATTTTGAAGAAAAATTAGTAGAATGAAGGATGCCCCCTTTTGAGTGTCGATGGGGTGATGGAAGAAGTCAATCGACGATCAATGCTTTTGATGGAAACAGATCCTGAAGAAATGAGGGTAGGGATAAAAATGATTTTTATTGCCCCAAGTGTTTTGGAAGAAAAAGTAATAGTGACAAGACATGATAGTGAATAATATAGGAATAGATTTTACATCCAATTATTCAATAAACAACTATGTTTCATCATGTTGCTCATGATTTACATCATCAACCTTTATTAAAATATATGCATACAACAAAAGTGTAAAATAACATGAAAAGCTATAATACTAATATTTGTTCATTGCTAAAAATGCGTAACTCCATACAACACACATAATGCAACATACATAATGCAATGCAATACGAGAAAGTAAACCAAGCTAACCTAATAGAGAAACAAGTACAATCACACATACTCAAACAAACAATGTTCAAGACAGTTACACCAATGTTTTTGTTATCAAGCTTCAGTTCCCGAATGTGCGTGTTTTAACGAAAAGGGTTAAAAATGGTGCCCCAAGCAAGGATACATGCTGAGGGGAATAAATGAAGGACACAAATAGATCCCATGAAAAAGCATTCATGCACTATGAAATTTCTCTGGTAACTCATTGTTGCATGGGAGTACCGACATAGTAAGCAAACTAGCTTTTGTTAATGGAGGTAGATCAAAATGATCCGTGAGTCATTGTGAAAAGAACAAGAAAGAATCCAAAGAAAGATGTTTTGTAGGAAAAATTTTTATGTTTGAGGACAATGCATTTGATATAGGCTTCAGCTGTGTGCATGTTTTTACCAATTTTTTAAAGATTTTTGCATTTTTACCAAATTTTTGAATTTTTTTACAATTTTGATTTTTGAATTTTTAAGAAGAAAATTAGTCTAGAAGAAGGAAAATTGTATGCGGGGTACATAGCCAAAAAATGATGGGAATTCAAAAATATGCCCTAGGAAAAAAGGGGTTGCTAGGAAGCAAAAACATGCCCCCAACGTAGCGAAAACGGGTGAAAAATTGATTATTTATTAAAAATAACCATTCCAAACGAGTGGTAGAAGAATTTGGAAGAACTACGACGGTCATACAGTGCCTTGGGGGCATGAAAAATGTTACGAGGGGTCAAAACGTTGTACAAATACCAAGCCATAATGGGGTAAAAACCATCACGACTAGTTATTTTCTACATACCATTACCAATTTTACTACTGATTTTGACTCTAACATGGGAGAGGAATGGATAGGATTCATAACCTGTATACACCACAGTAGACCAAGTTTGAGACTACATGAGGCTTCCCAGGTACCTGACAGTGGCCTACAGGTACACAAAGTAAAGAATTTCATTTTTGCGTTGAATTTAATAGCATTTAATAGGCGTTCCGATTAGGGTTAACAAGTTTGTGCATGGCAACACCAGGCACGGCCCTTGGGGCGCATCATGCAAAATATGCTAGGCCCGAGGCTCCACCTATGCACAAAAAGGATGCATAGGTGTAGGTGAGCATATGCGTGTGAACATGAGGCGTAGTTATCCACCACTAGGCACCAAAAAGGGCATGCTCATTGGTGACTTGAACTGAGGTTGGGGGGTAAATGAGGGGTGCACATATGCGTCAAAACGCAAGTGCTGGTGTGGGAAAGGGGGCACTAGTGCTATGGAGCTAAAAATGGCGTGCCTACGCTAAAAGGGGTGCACTGATGTGAAAGGTTAACTTTGTATGGCCTTAGAAAAATTTTTAGGAAGTTTTTAGAAGAAATTAGTCATGAATAGATGAAGTTAATGTTGAGTAGATCAACTTAGATGAAAATGTTGTAGATGACATTGCATGTTTAACGAGTGTAGCATTGTCTGATTTTACAAAGTAGCGTAATTCCATATTAGAAGACTGTGGCATGGGATAGTTGACATGCATTTCAAAAAGCTAAATGTACGCGATTTTGTCAAGCATTTCAGTAGAGAGAGACACGTAGTTTGCAATTCACAATGAATGATAACTAACATGTGCCAGGATTTTGATGACTAAAATTTGAGAAGAATGATTATTTTACCCCTATATATCTATCGATTTGCATTGTGGAAATGCTTGACACTGGGACCCGACATATATAATGTAGCTAGAAGGCCTAGTTGAGGGAAACGTGTAATAGGAGAGAAGAGAACAAATTTTGTGAAGTATATTGTCATTTTCGAATCTCATTTAAGAGATACAAAAATCATACTTCAGTAAATGTGATTAAATTTTGTCTTTTTAGCGTTGAAAGGTATCTATTACAAAGGGAAAGTTTGTTGTCCCCTGAATAGGAGTCAAGTTGCACAAGCAAATGCAAAATTGTTACGATCGTAAAGGAATATATTTTACACCAAAAGTCATTTTCCAAATGGGATTGGCACCTCTTGCCACTGATATGTGTCAGATCCATCATCGGCTGCGAATGTAACGTGCATCGTTGTCGCACGGATCGCATCTTGACCGTCGTTTTGCTAGAAGCAGTTTTGCAGGGTTCTTCACCATGCGTTTTTGTAGAAATGCGGTTGTGCAGGACTCTACTCTCATAAAATAATAAACAAATTGTTTCAAGGTACTGTGCTAAACGGAGCTTGTCGCTAATAGCCGTCCTAAAAATCAGAGCAAGTATGGGTAAAATCAGGCATGCACTCAGATAAATCTGTAACCCTCATATCTCCTCATTTTACTATATACAAATTGATTGATCTGGATTTGTATCTGTATCTGAAGCAGGTTCAATTGTCTTGAGAGGAAAGTACTCCTGCCGTTGTTTGATTGCTGTATGCAGAAGAATAAGAAGAAAAAGAGTGAGGATTAGGCGGTTCTTCATTCAGGCGTAATGTCTAACCATATTGATTTTGCTTTTCTTCTTCTGAGCACTTGTGCTACGTGCACTTTGTAACCTTTGCAGCACCATGAATGTGGGATGAAAGTTTCGTAACAAATAAAATAAAACATTGTCTGCTGCTAGGTGGAGGGAGGTCGATCAGGGGGTGATTAGGTCACGTGGGGGCCTGTCGGCTAGGGGGGAGAGAAGGCTCCACATGGCAGATTTTATTGGTAAGTTTTTGCTCGCCTTTGATTTGTGCATGAGGGCGCATTGCTTAGTCATTATAATTAGATGTATATGTTCTTTGTTATTGTCCATATAAACATTATATACATACGAGTACATATTTATTGAATTTTGTATATATGTACATTTACATATCTATTAAATTTCGATGTTTTGTAGATAAATTTTGATGTTTTGTTAAATTATTTTTTATTTTTACAAGAGTTATAGTTTAGTAGTTAGGATGATGGCTTGTTAAGCTATTCACCAAAGTACAAGTCCCTCTAGATATTTAAGATGGAGAGTCAAAACGGATAGGGTTGAGATCGTTAGAATGATAGTTGGAGATAAACACAACCCTTAATTTTGCATGAAATCGCTACCTTAGCGTTCTAATTTAAATTCAAGTCTTCTTGTCCCTGACGTTTCTGGTGCAACATGCATTCAAACACCTCATACATTTACATTTTTTCTAACTACCCATTAAATTCAAGATCTAAAAATTCAAAAGAGTATTGACTACTTGCATTTTTAGATATTTCCCTCTACGGTGTCATCGTCATCTTCCACAACACGAGTTTTTTCCTTCATTCGATTGACATACAAGTCATGCAATTCGTAGACGATATAGTTTCAAATTGGGTCCATGTTTCCTCATTCATTTCAATTTCACTTCTCCACCCTCGAAAGTCATCTTCTACAATCCTCTTCCTTTCCCCTTGTCCTCTTAATCCAGTTTCTCTTCTTCATTGTATCCCTTTCGCCGTTCAAATTATACATTTGACATGTGATTGCTAATTTTATACAAGAGAATTGAGGAGTAGGTTGCATGGAAGGTAAGTGGATCTAGGGAGAGACATAAGATCAAACAATACATAATATATTATAAATATACCCAAACATAGACGGATTTGGACTAAACGTTGAAAGACACAAGTTAGGGGGAGGTAGAAGATTGTGTATGGTTAGTGATCATGCATACCAATAAGAGCACATATGAAGCTTCCATAACCTAGAATATTCTTGATAATATTTATACATCACCTAGCTTGGCCAAGGATTAATGGAAAATACTACAAATACCCCACAAGAGGTACTCATTTAAAGTGTCATAGGTTAGAGACACAAATTTATGGTAGAAGAGTTAGGACACATTAGAGAAGAAGATGAAATAA
This sequence comes from Taxus chinensis, assembly GCA_019776745.2. Lineage (NCBI taxonomy): Eukaryota > Viridiplantae > Streptophyta > Pinopsida > Cupressales > Taxaceae > Taxus > Taxus chinensis. Next base: position 745,532 of record JAHRHJ020000122.1, on the reverse strand, counting down.
CAAACAAAGTTATATGGTTTCATTGATTCTGTTAATGTATTTGGTTGTGTGTACTTTATGCATTTGGGATTGTAATCATCATAATTCTTTTTCCTAGGTCACATGAAATGTAGATGTATATGATGTATGAGTTGGACTCTATTTTAAAAAGACATGCGATCCATATAGTTTCCATGATGGATTGTGTGTAAAGAATTTTAATCTTATTAGGATAGGTTATTGTGATGATGTGATTTTGTTCGTTATGTTTTTTTAATTAATACATACAAATACATTCAATTTCATGGCATTTATATCAGTACTCTCCTTTTTAAAAAGGTACTCACTATAATTTTTTGTACTTCGGGTGAGAGTTTCAAGTGTAGGCTTCATTCACAATGCCAATACATAAAATTTTGGATAGTATATATTTTGTGTAAGGTTTGGTCTATCACAAAATTGGGAGAAAATTTGATAAGGTTTGAGGTAACATAATCCTAACTATTTGCATCATCTCCTGAATAGGGAAATTTACTTGATACTGGAATTGAAAACAATGGTGTGATTTCTAATAGTCTCGACACGTGGCTTGAAAATTTTGTAAAGAAAATAAAAATAGTTTTCAAAGCTCCATTCCTAGACTATAATGTAGTTTCCCCTCTTATTAAAGCCTTAACCTCAGAATAAACTAAAATCAAGTCAATTATCACTATAGATGAACACAACATGAGATATGTTGAGATGATAACCCCTATTAGGAATAAAAATAAGGAAGACGTGACAGTGAAATATTACCAAGTCCAAAAAGTACCACCTGGTAAATCAACAAAGAAAGGGGTCATAAACCATTTGAAAATGTCATGACGTTGTTGATTTGATGAGTTGAAAAAGATGGATATTCTAAAGAAGAAATTAAAGAGAAAACTTTACAAATTGTCTTATATATTTAGCATTCAATTATCCCCATTTACACCACTATGGTTTACATTCCTCCATTTTATGAGGTTTCTTGTCTTGATAAAGATTTTTATTCCTTCAATTGGTCAAATACACAAGTTTGGTCGAGTCACCAAAACTTGGATAAAAAGCTTATTAATTCAAGATTTGAAATTAATTAACAAATCTTTAAAAAAACATGAAAAAGTGTCTATTTAGTGTAATTAAATTGAAGAGGGGATTGGAAATATCAACAACAAACTCAAGTAATCAAGAAATTTACTTCTGATTTTTGGGAGACAGAGTTGTCTAATATAATTTGTTTGTTTTTAAGACGAATTCAACAATGTAAAAGATGGCATGTCATGTGTATGGTATGAGGTTTGTTGTTAGTGCAAATTCACAGCACCCCCAAAATGACCTTCAGATTTGCTTTTCTAAGGCAATGTCATTTGGTGTGAATGCACAACATTGAGCTTTCCCAAAGTGTGGGACCTTTACAATTGGGGAAAGCTCTCCAGAGAAGGTTGGTTCCTCTTCCTCAACTACCTGCCACAACTTATTCCAGTGCAGGAAAGCTAATCTAATCCTAATAAAACTTCCAAGGAGACAAGGAGAGAGAGAAAAGAGGGAAAAACAGAGCCTACACTAAAACGGTGATACACCAGAGAAGGAAAATGTTGAACATCTATCAAAACTGCCATGGAACAAGAAGAGGTGAGAAAAGGAAAGGATGGACAAGTGCATCAAAAAACCAAGGATGGATTTCACACAAAAAATGTTTCAAAACTCCATGAACACAGCTCCAAAACCTATAATGAAGAGAGGCAAGAAGGAAACAACCAAAAACGAGCAAGGATGGACAAATGCATCACAAAACACGTTTTTATATTGCTCAGAAGTTTGCACAAAACATCATTTCACATGTAAGAGGAAAAAACACCATTACAGAGTAAGGGAGGAGGTTCAAACTCCATTTTCAACCCTGGGGAAGAAAAGAAGGGAGAGGTAGAGAAGAATGATGAACAACCTTTTACAAATGAGCCAAATCTGGCTTTTAAGCATCGAACAAAATGAAAGAAAGGTTAAAAACATGGACAAAATCGATTCGAAACTCCAACCACCGACAGATCCATTTTATTAGCCTACAAAGTGATGGGTTTCCATGAAAAATCCCATACTTCATTGTACATTGCTTTGCAGAGCAAAAAAAAAAGACCCATACATCATTAATATTGGTGGTTGGGAACCATTTCTACATTTTTTGCATACCAGAGACGTTTTCCCATTTGTCTCCTGCAAACCTTTATAAAAATTCAAAATTGAGGGGTCCAACGTGTAGATAATTTCACCAAATTTCTAATGACGCCAAAATTGCAAAAAAAACTGAGCTCAGGTTCGAAAGATATGGCCCTCTGAAGATTTAGGGAAAAAAATGGTAAAAACAGGGTCAAAATCAGGGTCAGCGGGGTCAAACCTTAAAATTTTCCCTTTTGGAAAAATTCCCCAAAAATCTTCATGCCTCCACCACTCCGAGACACGTGGCATCACCTGGTTCGCTAATGGGATTGCGGGCTTCAAAATAACATTCTACCCCTTTTCGCGAAATTGGAAAAATTTCCCAAAATCCTCCGCCAATCCGCCACTCTGAGACACATGGCACCTTCTGGTTGCTTGGCGGGGATGCGCCTCAACTTTTCACCTTTGCACCCTTTTTGGTTTTGGAAAAAAAAAAACCTAAACTCATTCCACTGATCCGACTCCCGCCGACACGTGGACACGTGGCGCCATTTTATTGCTCGGCGGGGGTGCGCTCCCTATTTTTCCCTTTAACACGCTTTGACCAAATGCCAAAAACCTCGAAGTCATTCCGCCCCCACTACTCCACCTTGACATGTGGCATCATTTCCTTTCCTTGCGGGCTTGCAGGCTGAAATTTTCCCTTTACATTTTTTAGCCAAAAGGCTAAGTGCCAAATTTTGTCCCACGGGCCCGCCTTGGGAAAAATTTCCCCTCCAAAAACTCCGCTGAGCCATATCTCAAAAATTACAAGGAGTTAGGAGGACTTCCTTACCTTTCTAGAAAGGGGATAAAATTCTCTATCTGATGAAGCAATACCCAAAAACAATTGAGTGCCTGAAATGTGTAAAAAATTGAATTTGAAGCACAAGGAAGGAAAAAATGAAGGCAAGTTAGCCAAAATAAGCAGGGGGCTCATTTTGGATAACAGCTATCGAATGGAGAATAGAAATATCGCATGCCCAATTGAAAGTACTTAATGATATTCAAATTAAAGCTTTTGAGGTAATCTTGGCAGTTCAAGGATTTATTAAAAAAATCCTTGTGATTTCCTAAACGATAAAAACAAAAGAAATGTTTCTAGATAAATCAAGAAACATATTTTAAATTTTATTAAAAATAAAATCATCAAGTCTTTGAGCTTCAATAGAGCAGCCATAAGAAATTTGGTCAAGCTCCAAAATGTTCTTGATGTGATATAAAGTATACTACAAAAACATGGACATCTTCCTAATGATAATTTTGTTGGGCAATCTTCTTGGGATGTCTGATCAAAGTATATATAATGGAATGGTAATGAAGGAACCAATCAAATAGGCTAGAAAATACAAATTGAGGATGGAATTTCAAAGAAAAAATTCAATTGAGGTTGTCAATGATGATGGGTTTGAAACCTTGAAAGGTGATGTGTCGATAAAATTTACCACTTGAATAATGTGGGGTCGCCCTTTTTATTTTTAATACATCAAGTTTGTAATATTTCATATGTTCTAAAAGAAAATTTATGAAGTTAGTTAAAAATGGTTCTCCTAACCATTTTTCCAATGTTTAGGGGTTATAAATATAGCCTTTGTTGAATGTAAAAGGAATTTTAACAATTAGTACAATGTTGAATGTGAATACATATGTGTCAAAAACTTTGTATTGCGATGATAAAAACATATAAAGTAACATTTGAACTCTTTGCGTATCGTGTTCTTTTTCATTTCATTATCACCTTTTTTGATGATACATGCTCTATTTCTTTCATGATTAATCAAGTAATTACGTTAAAGTTAATTGTCAGTGAATTTCACATGCAAAATCCTAAATGCAATTTTCATATAATTTTTGTTTTTAATAAAGGGAACCTCCACTTAAAATAGAGGAGAGACTATTGTCCCACACACTTTTGCAAACACATATATTTTGTCTTGTGACAAGATATTTTACTAGCAAGAATAATAGCTTGCTTTTTTCAATTTTCCTATTTGTACAATAGCTTTAGAAACATTATTGGTGATGTAAGAGCTGATAATACTACAATGGTAGTAGATAAAAAACTAAAAGGCAATTAGATATGATTTGTACCCTTAAATATGCACATCCTTTTCTTCCATTTCTTTTGCTTTAATTTGGGGAGTGTTATCATTAAATAATTTTATATCAACCAATCTTTTATAATTGTGCTTCAAATAATGATTGTTCGCATGTTCAATTGTTTTTTACATGATTCATTAGTTAATGAAACATAAGCTGCCACAAAATCATGTATGTCCTTTATGAACACATGGGCATAACTGGTATTGTTTCGATTATTTATTTATTTTTATTCATTCATAATTATAATTAATTTATACTTTAATTGTATTATATAATTAATTATTTTTTATTAATTTAGTATACAATTTATCGTCATTAAAACGTTAATATTAAAATTAATTAATATTATGTATGTAGTATAATATTGTTTAATTTAATCCCCTAGGGTTGGCCTCAATGTCATGTCATTGTGATGGTGACCACTAGATCATAGGTTCAATCTGATTTAATCGCAGTGAATTTAGCTTGGGCGTCAACTCGCTGCTCGAGGATTAGTGAGGTGGACTCACCCTACCAAAGCATGCTTTGGTGTGCCAAGTCATTGAGTCCCACAAAAATACCAGGGGTGCTTCATATCTCAATACCTCGGTAAACAAAAAAATCATTTAATTTAAAAAACTAAACTTCAACATTTACGAAAAAAATATGTTTTATTTATGTCACCTTTTACGTCACAATAATATCATTTCTTTTAATTGTGAAAGTCATAATCCAAACATAATAGTGTGGAAATTACATTTTTGTGTCATAAATTCATAATAAATGTATGTCACATGCACAACACATAGGGACCTCACACTCTTATCCAACTTCAAAATAATATTTACTTCATTTTTCTTCCTACCATGAATTCATAACATTCACCATGCATATCTCCATTTTCATTTTAAAATGTCTCTAAGAATCAGATCTATGTTAAATGAGAAGGATTTTGTGTCACATCCCACTTTGGGATCACCGAATTTGAGATCTGCATAGGTTGTCAATACAGTGGATTAAATTACCAAAGGTAATTTCTAACTATAAAATGAATAAATATTGGTGTAATATTTGTGTTAATAAGATTTGATTAACCGTTGAGAGTCTTAACTCCCACCGACACTAGACTATCTTGGCATTTAATAAGGCAGTAAGGTAATGTGTTATTGATGTGCAGTCTTTGTTTATATTGTTGGTTGATCATGAACAATAAATGGTCATCGCGACCATTAAAATTTGTTTACAAGCAATAACATAGTGATCATTGCTTTATGATATTCAAGCACTTGTGGTATGAGTTTGAAGCAGTAATATCATTATTATTGATGCATTATATGCAGTGTGTGTTAATGCAACATTGACGATTGCTTTACATGTAAGGTATCACATCATAGTCACGATCATTATCATTATCATTGGCATAAGAAAGTATGTTTTAAATTAAAATCATAACATATGCATGTATTATTGTTTATTATATCCTTCATGGGTTATGGGTGATTAAGTCATAATTGCTTGGGTGTAATATGTGAGGCATTATGATTATATTTTTTCAACATTGAAAAAATAAAAATAAAACATGATTTGTTAATGATTATTTGTGAAATTGTATTTGATTAGTTTAAAGGATAGGCCCTGTGGGATATAAGTAATTAAAGGTGTAAGTTATTGATTGTATGGTTGACATTGGAACATTATTATTGGTGTTTGATTGTTTAATTTAATTATTGTTTTATTTAAACACCTCAAATAAAATTGAAAGGGTCATGGACTCGAATGGAAATTGGAAAATAATTTTGGAATGTTTTAAATCCACTCGAAAAGTGTTTAATTGGCTTTTTGGAGCGCTTATATTTATTTGGCATGGGTGAGTTCTAGAAAATATCTCAAACCCTAGCTGATTTATTTTGAAGAAGTTTTGTGAGGGAATATTGAATTGGTCTTGAGGGGTTGTTGAACTGGTCTTTTTCTCCGTCTTTGCACAACTATTCTAAAAATGGCATTGGTTAGTCTTAGCTTGAACTTCAGTTTTATTTTTGAGGGTTTATGGATGACAAAAATAGATGCATGCTTGTAAACTAAAGGAAAAAAAATCTATAAAACCATTACAAGTGCATCTCTGAGAAAAATGTGAGTAGAAGATAGGTTGTCGTGTGGCTCAACCTGGAAGCTAGAGTTGAAGGAAAGCAAGATCTATACATTTTTTTCTCTTATTTTAGGCATGGGGTTCTTTCCTTAAAATAAAAAACATATAAAAAATATGCTTTGTTTTCTGGACAATAAATTATTGTCGAGAATCAAAAATATGTTTTATTCATAGTTCAATGCATGTATATATTATGATTTGTGTCATGTTGGGCATATATGGTTGTATTTTTGCATACACCTGAGCATGTGATTTGTATGGCAACTTTTCCTGATTTTCCTGTTATTTTTGTTGTTGGGTATGAAGGTTTTATCTTTGAAACAATGCCTTGATATGATTGTTTGATATAAAATAGTAAACAAAAGAAATATTTACTTTTCTACCTCTCATTGGTCCTACTGGACATGGATTATGAGGAATGCATAACTCTATTTCTCTCACTGTGAATGTTATTGTATGAATATTTTTCTCTAAATGATGTTGTTTGGATACTTTACTCAGAATGTTGAAATCGCGTTGAGAAACGAAATGCTTTATTATCAACCCTAAACAATGCATACTCTTATTTGGGTTTAATATGAGGATTAGATTCCATTTTAGTTCATCTTTGAGTTGTACCAAAATCTGCTGCAAATACTCACCAAAAAGATAGAAATAAAGAAGTTTATTATTTTATCATTGAAGTGTTCATGTTGCAATAAAAGAAAGGCTTAATGAAAGATCATCATGAAAAATCTGATTTGTTGAACTTGTTGGATGGAAAAAGTATATTGAGAAGTATATGTTGTAACTTGCATAGAATTCTTTTAAAATAGTTTGGTATTGATTTGTTGCGTTGTATATGGATGATCCCATTACGAGACAACTGAGAAGTATAGTTATTGAATGTATGAATTTTTCAAATATATTTTATTTGGGGGTTTTGATATACCCTGCATTTATTGGATGATGGCATCAAGCCTATTTTGGGTTGACCTAAATCATAATATAATATTGATATTGATAACACCCATTGTTAACTCCAATAGTAGGTAAATTTTATTGTTGAATTTTAAGGAATTACTAGAATGACATTAGTTATGATCTCTTATTGTTGATAAAGAGTGAGTGTGGATGGTGCATTTTAATAGATTCAATGGCTAAAATCTAAATGTTTAACTTGGACATGGTGCAACCCATCAAGTTCAATGTCTAAAGTGAATTGAATGGATACTCTCTTAAGAAATAAGTTCAAAAAACTATTTTTATGGAGTAGTTTCCTCATTGGCATAGAAACGATAAAATCCTATTTTGAATTTATATTGTACATAAAAAACAATGAAGTATGATTAGACTAAAAGGGAATTATTTTGTAAAACTTCGTGAAGGAAAAAGACCTTGGTATAAAGATAATCCACTTAAATGTGTATTGATTTACTATAAGGTTTATGGATGATACTTACTTTAGGATTATAAGTCTATGTACTTGAATAGATAAGTGGTCAAGACCTTTGGTCAGCTTGCAAACAACCATCATAGACACGGTCTCCTTGTGGATGCATAAATAAACCTTCTTAAATAGGAATTTAATAATTTATTTTTGATTTCTAGACTTAATAAGACATGTGGGTATGATTAGAAAGGTGGTTATTATATCTATCTATATGAATATATTGTTATGGAGAAAGAAATAACCTTTAATGGATAATATAAATGTTTGAATGGAATTCTAAGGACTTGAAGATCTCCATAAATGTCTGGAATAAAAAGGGGTTTCCAAGATATTAGTTTTTAAAAGAAGACTTTTCAGTGAGGACCTATGTAGAAGAATTTTCAGTGAGGACCTATGGATGCATAAATAAACCTTCTTAAATAGGAATTTAATAATTTATTTTTTATTTCTAGACTTAATAAGACATGTGGGTATGATTATAAAGGTGATTATTATATCTATCTATATGAATATATTGTTATGGAGAAAGAAATAACCTTTAATGGATAATATAAATGTTTGAATGGAATTCTAAGGACTTGAAGATCTCCATATATGTCTGGAATAAAAAGGGGTTTCCAGGATATTAGTTTTTAAAAGAAGAATTTTCAGTGAGGACCTATGTAGAAGAATACCTTGCAAACTACTTTGGGTAAGAAAGAAAAAGAAGGTTTAATCAAAAATATTATTAAACTTCCACTCAAGTTTGTGGTTGGAAATAAAGAGTTGAGTTAGATAAAATGAAATGATATCTTCTTGTTTTAAAAGGAGTAATAATAAAGGAAAACAAAAGAGTATGACAAGTCTTGTGAGGAAATAGTCACTCCTCCATGACAAGAAAGTGGAGCCATATAGTTGTTACATTATATATAGGACATCATAATGGTTTACTTTATTTATGATGATTATGTATGGAATAAGTAATCTGGAGAATATAAATATTTATAGCGTTGGCTGAGATGGGTAATCTTCATCAAGGACCTAAAATATTCTTATATATCTATTGACTATGTCCTTTGATATAAAAATAGTTAGATGCATGACTATGAAGAATGAATTAAATAGTTATGAAAACTAGATCGATATGAAAAGAAATCAATGTTCTATTATTATGATTAGTATTATGATATTATTATATCTAGTGCAATTAGTACATTAAATGTACATTGTGTTAATGAAGTTATGTACTCATTCAATTATTGTTCAAGCAGAACGATCATAGTTGTGTTGTGCTATGAAGTGGGTCCCAATCTCCCAAGACTTCACTTGAACATTTTTCTAATGAGATATTAATGTTAACAATTAGGTGAGTGAGCATTTAATAATTTATTTGCATCAAGCCCATAACAAAGTTATGAGGCGACAATAGCTGCAAGCATGGAAGGATGAAGTAGCACTTCTTTTCTAGTAGGAAAAAAATTAGTCGTATAATCCGAGAATTGGAAAATGGGTCGCTATTAGCACCAATAAGAAGTTATGCAAGAGAGGAGAGAGGTTTCGAAATTTTAAAATTATCAATGGGAGAAACAGACAACACTCATATTGAAGACTTCAACTAGGATGATGTGGTTGGTTTTGTAATTTGAGTTATTTAAAAATGTAGTTAAACTAGGGTTTTAAATTTATTTTAAATGTTTTTAACATAGTAAATTATGGTTTGATTAGGGTTTAGGTTTTTTTGTGGCGCTTTGGCTCAGGATTTATCTTTAACTAGGGATGAAATTGGAATTTAAAAATTTGGAATATAAATTTCAAAATTTGGAGTTTGAAAAACGTAACATGGGATTTATCAAATTTTAACACATATTGTTGATCCCTCTTATAGCTTCACTCTCTTTAGTTCCTTAGAAATTATCTTGATTACTACAATTTCATTTCAAAAATATGGCACTCAATAAAATGTTGATGGAAGTAGTGAGGATATAGTTAATGATCACTACCATTGTTACTTGATACTTGTCAAAATTAACTAATCAATTATACAATAGTTATGCCTACTTAATTGTTACCAAAAATAATAGCATACTATGGGAAGATATTGATTTGATGCAATATCTCGGAATGAACTACTATCACTTCTCCATATTATGATCTTGTAATTGTCCATGTATAACACAAACGTCATCATGTAATGACATTTTAAAAGATTAATGCATTGTGTATAGCCACATTTATAAGATTAATGCACTACGTATAGTCACATTAATAAGATTAACTCATTGTATATCGATGTTTATAAATAATTATAATTAGAGTAGGTAAAATTCATGTTATCCATGTGTTTGTAACACAATACAATTTATCTACCATTAATGGGTCTAGCGTGTCGTCTTCATCTCATAGAAAAGTTAGAAAGATCAACTCCAAATGGATTCTTCGTGCTTCTAGTTTCTTCAAGTTAAACTTCGACAGGGCTTTTAAGGGTAATATGGGAATCTCGTGTGTAATATGCGTCATCAAGGATTACTCTGGATCTTTGATTCAGGTTGGTTCTTTCCAACTCCCAGATGGTTCTTGCAGTGTTGGGGAGGCATCAACATTAGTACAAGGTCTTTAATTGGCTCTTGATTGTGGCATCGTTCGAATTTGTATTGAAGGAGACTCCATGGTCATTACTAATGCTATCAAATCCGGGAAATCCAAGGCTTGGCGAATCGACAACATCCTCGGCCAGGCTTGTCATCTCCTCTCCAATTTCACCGAATGGAACATCCAACATTGCTATTGAGAGGCTAATAAAGTGGCAGACTTGCTCGCTAATCAAGGTACCTCTCAAAATTTGGATAGATTTGTTAATAATATGTCAATTTGTGGCATGGTTTGTAGGAGTTACTCCATGATTTGCCTTCCACTTTGGCGAGTCATCTCTAAACCATCTATGTCCTCTCACATGTGTTAGCTTTTCCTTGTGACACATGGCTCGGACCTCACAATACCTCTCATTGATTGTCGCATGCTTGGGGGGCGTGTCTCCATTTCCTCTCACATGTATCCTTCTCCTATATTAGTATGCATTGCATTATTTCTCTCCACCCCACCTCCATTCACCTTTTGTCCTCTACTCTACCCTCCACTATGTGCTCACTTTAGTTTCCCACCATGAATGACACAATGCTCCCTCATCGAGGCTTCATTTTAGGGGTGAATATTTGTATGTGTATGAATATTAGGATTTTTGAAGTTTGAAATTGGTGATTCTTTTCACTACTGTATGGTAGTAGGTTCACAAAAATTTAATGGGTCATAAATAAATTTGACCCTAATTTCACCTTACTGTTTCCACTAAGGGCCGACCAAAGTTGATATATTTGTCATTATGTTATAATATACTATTATATATATGATTAATTCGTCATAATGTAGTAATACAATATAATTCCAAAATTCGTTAATTTTGAGATCTGGAGTTGAAACTGAAGGTAAAAGAGAATAATACTGTAAAAACCCGAAAGTATAAGCAACAAAATATGAAAATCGTTATAAACATCTTCAAGACCTTGTTGAGAAAGGTGGAACAATAAAGGCTAAATTTGCAAAAGCTGCTGATGCAAGTCTTCAGTCAAACCTTATACAATTCCAAACAGTATTTCACATTTAAAAAAAGGGAAGACCTATTTCAAATCTCATTAATTATAAGATATTATTTCAATGTAATGGGTTTCCAAACATTCCAACAACACACTGGTCAGATACAAGTGCATGGGAAATGGCAAAGTGTATGGTAGAAATTGAAATCACTGATTTGAGAGAGAAGGTAAAAAATGTGAATTTTATCTCATTGTCAATTGATGAGGTCACAACAGTAGACAATACATCATGGGTTTGCATGCATGTCTACACTTTCAATTTCAATAACCATTTGAGGAAACCTCATCTACTAGCTATGCACAAAATGATGGAGAATTGTAATTCTGAGAACCTCTGCAAACTTTTTATTAAAAATTTGAAAGAAATAACTTGGTATGGATGATCATTCAATCTCTACAAAGTTGATTTGTGTTGGGGATGATGGGGCATCTATCATGCAAGGTCATAAAACTGGGCTTTGTATTCACCTTCAAACAACGGTTGCCCTTGTACATGATACATATTCACTGCATGGCTCATAGAATGAATCTCGCTTACAAGATTGTAAGTAATTTTGAAAATGTCGCTAAAGTGGAAGAGCTTATACACGATTTACATTCATACATGTCAAGCAGTCCTAAAATATTTTTGGAGTTTCAGAAATTTTTTTGGAATTACAAATGGTAAAAAATGTTGAAAGATGTTGACACAAGATGGATATCGTTGTATGATCCTGCTTGCAGAATTTTTGAGGAATACAGGTCATTAGCAAGGTATATGTTCAAGAATCGTAGAGAAGTTGACAAGGCAAAAGATATGCTATATTGCTTGACTGATTTGGAGACATTATTAACATTATGCGGTATTTTTCCAATGTTGAAGGAAATAAACAACTTGGTGAAACAAGCTCAGGAAAGATCTATATACATTGTTGATTTTATCAAATTAAGGAAACATGTATGTATGATTTTGGATAACTTATATTCTAGCCAAGACTGGTTTCAGAAGCCAATATTCAATAGTTGGAAGGTCTTAACAGATACAAAAGATCCCAACAACTATTTGAAGTTCAATATCAACGTCATCTTTGTATCTCAGTTGATGGGAAAAATATACCAATGCACACTTTCCAAAGAGATCCTTATGTCCTAGGTTCTGATATTGAGGAAGTACCAATGACAAGCCTTCTATTTGATGTTACAGTGTCTGATACACAGAAAAATTGATGAAGATATCTGAAACATTATCTTTTGAGATCAGAGAATGATTTAAGAATAGTGATCTGCTTGAGGCCATGGGAGTTGTAAATCCCAATTTTTGGAATCCAATGATTGGTGAAGAACAAACAACTCAACTCTTTACAAAATACATGTCTAGACTAATGGATCAGTTTTGTAAATCTTCAGATGTTAATGGAGGAGAATTGAATGGTATATTGAATAGAAAATTACTCATATCACAGTCAACACATTTTGCATTGACAATGAGTGATCAATATAAGACTCTTACTGAACCAACAAAAAATGGAGCTATTACACGTATGTGGAGAAAGTTGTATCATAGTAGCATTCTGAGGGAAACTATAAGTGAATACTTCAAACTGTATGAACTCATACAAACAATGATTCTGGGGTCAGTTGAAGATGAAAGGGTTTTTAGCGCATTAACATTTGTTAAATCAAAACTTCACAACAGATTGGACAAAAATATGGAAACTTGTTTGAGACTGTATGTTTCAAGATATGGAGTGGACACATTTCCATATGAAAGAGCATTAGCTACTTTAACATCCCTTGCAGAGCAGATAGATTTCAATCAAATAACAACCAACAAAGACTTAGATTATGTTGAAATTGACTTGGACTTCTGGTGACCTACAACTGCAAAAGATAAAATAAGTGATGAAGGGCCATTAAGGATAAGGTTGTTTCAGTTATCATACATTTGAGTGTTTTCCTTTTTTGAAATATATATAGTGTGACTCATCATTTAGTTATTTTTCCTTTACATATATTTTTTATATAATGTTTGGAAATTTTAAATCACTTCTATGTTTTTATATATTGTGTGAAATAACATATAGTAACTAGTTGTGCAAACTGGATGATGTAAAAAAAATTAATTACATTACTTAGGAAATTATGTTCAATCACGATTTCTCAATATCGAATCCACACATGTTCGCAAATATATTATAATCCATATATCCATCAAGATTCTAGGGATTAATAAAATACATAGGAGTCTAGAGATAATGTTTTCTATATTTAATTCAGTCGATTTGAAAATACACTATAAGTATAATCTATCTATACATCAAGAATCAACTATCAAGATTCAACAGTACAATGTACATCTAAGTTTTCAATATTGAGTCCATCCAAGTTTGAAACTAAATTGTAAATCCATGTATTACATTCAACTGTACATGTTTTAAAATAAGATAATGTTTTCATCTGACAAATACAATGATTGACATCAATAGTTTATCTTCATTTGGATCCTTGTCCTGGAGAAGCTTCTACAACATCAACATTTGTACTATCTTTAATAACACCAGACTGACTAATTCATTTGCAGCAGCATTAATATTTTCAAGATTTTTCCTATCCTCACTAACTGCATCTCCTGCTGAAAGGAGAGTAGGATCCTCATCAGTTTTTTTCTTCAACAGAATATCAGGATCCAATCCATGCTCCTTTATAATCCTTCACAATGTATTGTTCTGCTTGTTTAACAGAACAAGTTTCTCTTTGAAGGATATTGCTCCCCGTACACTTTCTCTTGCTTTTTTAAGGTGTTCATCTAACACCTGCACTTCAGTTTTCAATGTCTAGTATTTGGACTACACGTAAAAATCTCATAGTTAGAAAGTAGATAAATTATAACAAAATAAAATATAATCTTCAAAATATTAAGTACTTACCACAGCCAAGTCTTTCTTCGCATTTGCAATAGTGACAAGTTTTTTGTCTCTATTCCACTTATTGTAATATGATTGTGCCTCGACATTCAAATTTTCCAATCTGTTAAGCATTATATTTAAAACATTATCATTATTATAATTATTGTTGGTGACAATATTACCAGATTGTGCTTGAGCAAGTAAAGCATCAATCTTAACCGGTTCATTTTTTATCAATGAAAAAAGTTGTTCCCTATGTGAAAAATTATGATATCATTCATTAATTTCTTTGATCAGAGCTTTCACTCTGATCTCCCATATCCTCAATTCCTTAATATCAGGAACAATATTTTCCATCACAAGGGTTGTACAATTATCAGCCACAAGAATGTCAACCAAAAATTTTGTTTTGCCATCATCATCCAAAATATCCTCCCCAATTGGTGAAGGAGGATCTGAAGTGGCTTGTTGTTGTGGCACTGGAAGCTCCTTTTGTGCAGACTGAATAAGATCATCATTATAATTCCCTTTTGTTTCCATGTCATAAAGGTTGTCAAAGCCAAGATACTCCTCATCCATATCTATATTATTTAAAACAAAAGTGCCTCTGGCACTCTGCACGCCACCCAATGAAAAGTTGGGGAACTCTGAAGTGGTATAATTGTGTGTCCCCTGCTCATTTCAGGGAACACTATCCTCTTTCCCCTACCATGAGGCATAAGAGGAGATGGGTTTGGTGTACTCCTTAAGCACTGAGCATAGGGGTGGTCGTGGGTTGAACATGAGATTGAGGTTGCAAAAATTTTGTGAGCATCAATAATTTAACAATATCAGTATGTTGTATGCACGAAGTCAAACAAGAGAACACTAAGCACTTAAAAAGAATGAAATCAATATAGATTTTTTACGTTGTGAATGTTGTTGTTGTCCATAATCAATATACTGTGGCACTGGATGGAAGGAAGGTGGTGGCATTGCAAGCCTTGATTTTAAGGAAAACCAGTTAAATTGAATGATAAAATCCTAAAACCAAGACTAATATAAATAAAATTTAAATCTACGATTTATTCATACTTGAACTTGAAGGGCAAAGAACTTCTGTAGACTGAATCTCTTATTGCTCAGGTATGTAAGTAGTGTCTGGAGCAGTTGACACCATGGGTGATGTGTCGGACGTGGCTGCACATTAGGAAAATGACATATGTCATTGTCAAGACTCATATTATCATTAGTCTATAAACAAATTTAATCAAAATTAACATGATTGTGCATTGTGGATTAATTAAAACTTGGATTGGCCTGAGTACGTGTTTTTTCATGGTTGTGGGACGATTCAAATGAACCGTGCATGTGTTTGCTTCTACTTCTAGGTTGTTGGGTGCTAGTGACATTCATAGTGTCATCGATCATGGTGACATCAACTGCAACATTGTCACAAGACCCCTAAGGCCCAACAAGGTTATGTCTATGAACTATCGCAACATGTCGAGCCATTGTTTCACTTGCTTTGACCTGTTGAAAATAGATTATATATTTTTCAGAATTGATTTAAAAATGATTATTTTTATGAAAAGAATCAAGATAGAATGCTTTAAAAACAAAATTCTCACCAACTATCGGTCCATAGACATTGCATATTTTTCCATCTTCTCATGTAGTGCAGTTGGAATAGATGTTGATTTCAGTGCGTGAAAACCCTCATAATAGAAAGCAAGAATAAAACAAGAAGAAGAAATAACTGCACTAGGATTCACAATGGATTTGTCAAGGTCAGAGAGAATCCTTGTTGAAAGATATGAACACCAATCAAATCTAACACCAGAAAGGGTTTGGAGAAGGTAGTACACTACCCACTGAGGAAAGTCAGTGTATCTTCCCTGTAAAATGATGCGGGCCTGGAAAAATTCCACCATGGCCAGGAGAAAGGGGTATTTGATTGATTGAGTGTTAATCCCTCTTTTGGAGGGATTATTAACCTCAACCTCAACAAAAATCTTGTAATGAGACTCTAAAAATTTATTTTCCTGATCAGGTAGAATGGTTTTTGTTGATACATGCAATGCATTTTGATGGGGTAGCCCTGTTAGATGATGAATATCATCAAGGGTTATTCTGATGACAAATTGGTGTGATGGTAATGCAACTTGGAAAGAGCAATCAGAACTATTATATGTATGCATTAAATTGTCTAACAACTTGGTTTTATCTCATACTGAGGCATGTAAGTAGTCCATGGAACCCTGAGTTTCCAATCCAATCAGATTGATATTTAATTTCTGGGTCTTCCAGCAGTTGTATTAACTATGGATACAATAGGTTTTTGTAAACAAAATATGGAGTGCTAATTGAATTTTTTCTTGGTGTCATGATTCTTGGTATTTTGAAAAAAAAAGATGTTTCTAGATACTTGTATTGGTACCGTGTACATGTCACGTGAAGAGCTAGTCATGTGGATAATACTAGAAGTGGATTGTAGAACAAACCATTTGGAATAGTGGCTGACGCTATGAAAAACTCTAGTCTTGGAGAAACCTGCAAGTGAAAATGGGACAAATGAATGGGGATGGGTATATATATATATATATATAGGCAAAACGTCTAAAACATGGAAATGCTACCGGGGGGAAACACAAATGGGGCAAATCTCATGCAACAACGCAAAATGTGTCGTTTGGTATCACCATTAGTGTTGTCAACTGATGTCGATATCGCGGCAGCGTCCAGGATCTGGAAACAGATGGCATGTTACCATACAGAAACCTACATTTGAAGATGTCTGACAACGTGTAGGAGATCACATATGCAAACATTGTTAGCAACCCTGAACCAATGACAAGACTAAGAATTTATTGGCGTCTGGCAACGTGATGGCATAACCAGAGCGCATCAACATGATGTCGTCATTGAACGATAACAGATTTGGATTACCATACAGGAACAAATATGTAAGACGATTTGGCAACTTGGAAAAAAATCGCATTCGTCACCATCCTGACACCCTCATTTCCTAGATTCGCCAACACATACCTTTTTCGGAACATTAGCCACCCATCCTATAATGTTTTTTGGGAGGGGGATCTTACAATGAACCATGCCCTCGCCTCCAGTTGGTCAATTCCCTACTGGAAATGGCCTTCATTTTAGCCATGCCAAATAAACATATGCACTGAATATTTATCATTCAATCAAGGCAAATGTTTAACGCCATTAAGGTGGTGCTCTCAACTAAATGTGTCAAACTCTCTAATGCACTCATGCAAACTCAGAAATCACTTCTACCTTTATTGATAATCTGCTCCAGATTGAGCCTAACAAACAAGTAATTGTCACCATTGTGTTGCACTTCATTCATCTTGTACAATAGGTAGGGCTTGGCACCATGGTTGACAAATTTGTGTTGCAATCCCCTGGTCTCTCTAGTTCGTGTTGGTTTGCAGACAATGTCGTGGCTATGTAAGATTTCGTTGAATTGAAGCGACACTTCAACATTGTTGTTGATTTTGTTGAATGGGTGGCAGTTCACTGCCGAAACAAGGAGTCATTTGTGTGTTGCCTCTTACAGCTCAACTTGATCTTTCTACGTGCCCCCGTCATACTTGCGGTCCTGAGGATTATATCTCTAACGAAGCGGATTGCAAGGGCTTACAAATATCTCAAGCCTATGGTTGGCCTAACAAAGTGAGATGTCTCATTGGGTGGTCGAATGAATGCTCTGCCCCATGTGCCCCCAATAGAATGTAGAAGGTTTGGAATGTGGCTCTGAGGATGTGATGATAAAGTAAGTTGCCATCACTTAATAGGCTCTTCCTCTTTTTTGGTTGGCTCTACCATCGTCTACCTTTGAGTTTTGATAATCTAATGCGGAGTTTCTATATCCTCATGCATGAATTGTTTGGTTTTGTTGAATACCTTTGTTTGGCTCTTTGAACCATTGACATCTCGCCTAGAATTATATACGATATTTTGTACATCCTTTTGGCTATCAATATAACCGGGATAAGGACCCGTCAACCCTCATTTATGAATTTAAAAAACATGGTACAATTCATGGAAAAAGTTGTAAGAATTGTCAAAATCAATAGAATAATGTTTTATTATAATTGCATTGATACTTTACCCTCAAAAGGTATTGTATACACTCTGAATTGAAATATTTGTTAAAATGATATCCCTCAAAACATACAATAAATGACAATTTAGTTATTCAAGATAGCCTTGAAAAATCCAACCATTTGTACCAATGAACCATTATGCAGACAAAAATTACCTATGCTTAATTTAACTACGTAGACTTCAAATATTTCATTGTTTTGTAGTTGGTTATAGTAACGTTGTCACATCCCTTTTGCACTTCGAGAATACAATCACTTGGTAAGGACATGAGGATAATAATAACAATGGCACTATTGTATTCAATGTCAAAAATGTATATATATTTTAGAGTTCGTTTAGTTTTATAAACAAAAATTATCTTTTGATGTTCTTTATAACAATTCTATGAATTTGAATCCATATGTATAATATGTCTCATACAACAATTATATATTTAGATACCCACACAAACACTTGCAATACGTTTCATTTGATGATAAAGTTTATTTATTGCACCATTTATATTATTACTTGTTGTATATATCTTTTCATTTATACAAGTGTTTTCATAGTCGACCAAATGTTGTGATGATTTTTTGGGATTCAACTACACAATTTGGAGTCAATCTCCATAGACAATATATACTCCAATAGTTTGACATGATTTTTAATAAGTTTTATATAACTATAAATCCTTGAATATATCTGAATTCGAAATATTTAATCAATAATTAAATTGATAAATTATAAATAATTATTAATTTAATTACCAATTATTCAATTAGTATTTTGTTAAATAATTATTAGTAAAAATAAAATTAAAATAATATTTCATTATTATAATTTATCATGTACTATTATTTACGTAATTTGTATTTATTAGTAGTAAATTAGATAATAATATAAATGGTATATCTATTTTCTTGTTGATTTCTACTAAAATATACATCACCTTTTAAGCATGAAATTACATTAAAAGAACATCACAATGCTACAAATACAATACAACAACGGAAAAAGCATAACATGTTTATGTTGTTATGGCATTTTACATGTAAACGACTAATGAATAACAATATTACATATTACATATTGGTCCCTTTGACTCTTCAGTCACGTGAACGTCATTAAAATCTTTCATTTCATTTCATTGATGACTGAAGGAGGACACTTATGCCACGAATGAAAAAATCAGTTTTGGCGTGATATGATAAAAAAAAATGCATTCATTTGATGTGTTGGCAATGATTTTACAGCTCCGTTATGTCTTAAAGATGACCTAAACTAAAATCACAAAAATGAAAACAGTGAAGAAACCGTCAAAATCCATCTCAAAGGTGATATATATCTAGCTTAAAAGTTTTCTCAAAGGTGAGGGAAATGTAGTAGTGAATAAAAGCACCTTGGTTCAAAGAGATCAAATTTAAATTTGATAATAAAAGGGAGAAACTGAGTATTGCCTCTTCTCACCACTTGTTCCACAAAGGAATCATACATCGTGAAAGCAACAACGTCACCCAAGAGTCGAGTGGTTGACCTCCACATTTCTTCAACAATGGAGTCTTAGTTTTGTCAATGCTCCTAGTTCTTTTTGGGTAGGGACAGCGGCCACACCTAAAGATTGGTGAAGTCATTTGCAGTTCTCATTGACAATGTTACCCACCACCTGCAAGTATTGTAACAAGTTCATTTGTTGGACTATGTTTATCTCGTCGTTTCTATCGAAGTGCTGGTGTTGTTGGAATACATGAACAAGGAAGAATAAAGGAGGTGGAGGATTGCACACTTTCGAGATTGTGTGTCCATCATTATATCATGCAAGAGATAGTTACAATGTGGTTGATGGGTACAACCGAATATTAGTTAATGTGTAACTAACAACTAATTAACTAAAGCCTTATATTCTAATAGGTGCATCCTATGAAGGTGCTGAGAAGTGCATCGTTAGCTCTCCATAGTTCAAAGATGTGCATTAAACTTGTTCAGCCCATGGTGTTGCATGTGATTGTCCCCTCTTTCCGCCTAAGCTTGGACGTGGACCTCTGGCCCTTTATGTCCACCCGACGGCCAAGGGGAATTTTTAGGGTGACATGA
Source organism: Taxus chinensis (assembly GCA_019776745.2). NCBI lineage: Eukaryota > Viridiplantae > Streptophyta > Pinopsida > Cupressales > Taxaceae > Taxus > Taxus chinensis. The sequence continues at coordinate 724,982 of JAHRHJ020000122.1, read as the reverse complement.
CTTTATTGTTTTATTATATTGTGCTATTATTTCTAAAAATAATAATATTATGAAAGCACAAATAATAAATAATAAAGTACTAATCAAAAAAGTAATTGTTTTAGAAAGAGTGCGACTTGCCTTAGGAGGCATTTTTTGGAAAATGTGCCATTTGGCCCAAAGAAGAAAAAGGCGACCAGCATAGGGGAATGAAACAAATTGATTGGGCGACTTGGAGGTGGTAGTTGGGCTGAGTTCCCTTTAAATAAACAGGTCGACTTGCATGAGGGTATCCAGATTTTCATTATCATCTTTGCATTGCTAAGAGCTCTGAGCTTTTACCAGAAATTCCAAGGACGAAAACCCTTGTGAATTTATCTCTTGCGGACGAAAACCCCAGGAGATTGAGAGGGGATTTCACTCAGAAATTCCTAGTGTTCTTCATCAGACTTCCAGGTTCAGTTCAGCCATGTGTGAAGAGGGATTTGAAGGTGTTTCCCAGTGATTTGCAACCAGCAGTTGGATCAGTCCATTGTAAACAGTCTGGCAGCGAATTCAGAGGTATTTTCATCTGAAAATATTTGTCAAATAATTGCCATCATTTTGTAATCTGATCGCTGTACTTTTTATCAGTTCTGAAGTATATTTTGAAGATTTTCAAGCTGAATAATAACAGGATTCAGATCTGATTTTCTGGGCCATTTTGGGACTGTAATAAGTCAGTTTTTTATATAAATCTGTCCCTAAATATCTGAACAGTCATTAGAAATCAGAAGTATTTTTATTTGGCATGATTTATACCGTTATCTCTCTTCAACCCTAGTCGCATTTTCCAGATCTGCACTAGGAATTTGATATAAAATACACAGAAAACTGTATTTGCTGTTTTTGATTGATTAAAAATCAGTATAGTGTAAGGAGGATCCATCTAGGGATCTTTCAGTGGTATCAGAGCATCAATCCTCCCACCTGGAGGGTTTGTTTTGTATCTGTTTATGCAGCCTACAGAAGTTGGGCCACACCGATATTATACAAGGAGTCAGGCACGTCTGAATATTGAAGGTATCATGGATAGAGCACACACTCCTCCACGACGTGAGCGGCCTGATCCGGATGCCCTTTTTAGCGGAATGATCGATTCCCATCAGGAAATGATTCAGACCATGAGGCAGCTGATGGAGAATTTGACTATGGATAGGGCAAGAAACCGGCATGATAGAAGGGAAAGATCTGCATCCATAGCTAGCAGCCACAGAAGGCACAGCCGGGTTCCTACAGAAGTGGGCAGCGTAAGAGGCTCCCCTCCACGAGATAGGAGATATACAGAAGAAAGGAGACCCACAAGGACTGCGGATCGACCTATGCAGCCTAGATTCCTACCAAGGGAGGAGCCGCCATTAGTTGAGGACCCACTTGAAGACATAGCCTTTCAAGATAATGTAATGGTAGCTCATGATGAGTGGAGAGCATTACCAGAAGAGGTACGGAACGCCTTTCCCCTCCACCAGTATTGCATGCAGAAAAGGGAGAGCTTGAAAGCTAGGCAAACACAGAGGCCTAGGACCCAGCAAAATAGAGAATTGAAGCAGGTTACCAATAAGGTGACCCTTTCCACCTTCGATGGCAGTGGAAAGATTAGTGCCAGGGCATGGATTCACAAGCTTGATACATACCTCACTCTCAAACCTATGCAGGAACAGGAGGCTATTCAGTTTGCTACTCTTCACTTGGAGGGAGTGGCATATGATTGGTGGCACCATGGGCTTATCACACAGAGACATGACTTACTACGGTCATATAGGGAGTTTAGTGAGAAGTTGATTGCCAGATTTGACCGCAAAGATGTGGAGCTATATTACAGGGATTTGGCACAGCTACGACAGAGTGGGCACGTTGATTCTTACATCAACGAATTTCAGCGGATTGCAGTAATGGTCCCCGAGATGCCTGAGAGACGTGTGGTAATGCTTTTTATTGAGGGCCTGCATGACAGGTTAAGAGGGTTGGTCAAGGCCCTTAGGCCTACTACGTTACATGATGCTATCCAGACAGCATTGGATTTGGAGACCACTCCCACTTCTTACCAGCCTAGTAAGAAGCCCTTCACAAGCTCCAAGCCGGTTCAGCGTTCCACTACTCAGCAAAGGAGTGTACCCCCTCCTAGGATGGATCAGGAGACTCGGAATGAGTTGAGAAGAAAGAAACTTTGTTTCCATTGCAAAGATCACTGGGAGCCTGGACACAACTGCCTTGGGAAAGGCAAGGTGCATCTTATTGAGGTTATCTCGGATGCAGAGGCAGATTCTTCAGCAGATACAGATACCGAGGACAGTGGTCATGGTGCACATGAGGAGCAGCCCCAGGTAGAGCTAGGAGATGGAGATGCATCAGGCTCAGGTACTATTGCTTCACTCTCTGGAGTCCCTAAGTATCATCCATTTCGTGTGAAAGGAGTACTTAAGGGCCAACGAGTTGTTTGCTTGATTGATAGTGGTGCTACGCACAATTTCCTTGATGAGGGATTTGTGATGAAGCGGGGATTACAGGTGGAAGAATTTGAGGGGTTTAGTGTACGAGTGGCAGATGGCTTTGCTCTAAGCTGCACTAGACGAATTCCACAGCTTAGTATCCAGCTAGGAGACTACACACTGACAGATGATTTTTACATAGTTGGACTTGGAGAGATAGACGCAGTTTTGGGGATTCAGTGGCTTCAGTCTCTGGGGAGATATGTGCAGGATTTCAAACGAATGGAGATAGAGTTTATGTCAGAGGGGAAGAAGATTGTGCTACGAGCTCTTTCGGATGGTGGGCCTAGAGTTGTTTCAGCACATAGGATGGAATCTATTATCAGTCATGGAGAGGTTGCATGGGCAGCCCAATGTTTCATTTCATCCAAATCTTCTCCAGATGGTGGACAGCAGTTGCATGCAGATATTCAGACCATAATAGATAGGCACGGGCAGGTTTTTGGTGATATTCCTCCAGGGAGACCACCAGACAGAGGGTTTGAGCATGTCATAGAGTTGGAGGAGGGTGCCAAGCCTGTGATCACTACACCCTACCGTCATCCTAAGAAATTTAAGGATGAGATAGAGAGGACCATCAGAGAGCTTCTTGACATGGGGCATATCCGTCCTAGTTCTAGCCCATTTGCTTCTTCGGTGGTGTTGGTGAAGAAGAAGGACGGGACGATGAGAATGTGTATCGACTACAGGGCCCTCAACAAGAAGACCATCAAAAACAGGTATCCCATCCCCCGTATTGATGAGCTTTTGGATGAATTACATGGAGCCATTTATTTTTCGAAGATTGATCTTCGATCGGGATACCATCAGATTCGGGTCCGAGAGGAGGATATCCTCAAGACAGCATTCAGATGTCATTATGGGCATTATGAGTTCTTGGTGATGCCATTTGGTCTCACTAATGCACCTGCCACTTTTCAGTCATGCATGAACCATCTCTTCAACAAGCAGTTGAGGAAGTTCGTGCTAGTTTTCTTTGATGACATCTTGATCTACAGTAGGTCATGGGAGGATCATTTGAGGCATTTAGATGAGGTACTTGGCATTATGGAGATTCAGTCTCTATTTGCTAAGATGTCCAAATGCGAGTTTGGACTTACTGAAATACTATATCTGGGACATGTCATTGGGGCCAATGGGGTCAAGGTCCATCAGGAGAAGATACAGGCTATGCAGGATTGGCCTCCACCTAGGAACATATCAGAGTTGCGGGGATTCCTAGGGCTATGCGGATATTATCGGAGGTTTGTGAGGGGTTATTCAGATATTGCTGCACCATTGACAGATCTCACAAGGAAGGGCGCATTTAGATGGACGGATGAGGCACAGATAGTATTTGATGAGCTCAAGATGGTGATGAGCACATGTCCAGTCCTTGCTCTTCCGGACTTCTCTAAGCCATTTATCTTAGAGTGTGATGCTTCGGGTTCAGGTATTGGTGCAGTCTTGATGCAGGACCGTCATCCCATTGCCTATGAGAGTAGAAAGTTGAGGGAGAACGAGAGGTTGTATTCCACCTATGACAAGGAGATGCTCGCCATCATGCATGCATTGGCAAAGTTCAGACAGTATCTGGTGGGAGGGAAGTTCGTAGTGAGGACCGACCATAACAGCTTGAGGTACTTCTTAGAGCAGAAGGAACTCAATGAGAGGCAGCAGAAATGGGTCAGCAGGATTCAGGCCTATGATTTTGACATCGAGTATGTCAAAGGGAAAAAGAATGTTGTGGCGGATGCACTATCGAGGAGACCCCATGTTGCTGTCCTATATTCTATGAGTGAGATTTCTGCAGATTGGAAGTCTCAATTGCTGGTCGAGTATTCAAAGAACACCTTAGCATGTGAGATCATGGACGGCAAAATTCAGGATGGGCGCTACCAGGTAATTTCTGATTTGATTTATTATAAGGGTAGGATTTATTTGGTACCTGAATCTAAGCTTAAGGGGAAGATTCTACATGCACTCCATGATGCACCATTAGCAGGACATCCAGGGTATTTCAAGACATATAGGCAGGTTAGAGAGAGATTCTCTTGGAAGGGTCTCAAGGAGGACGTCCTACAGTATATTCGAGAGTGTGTGACTTGTCAGCAAAACAAGTCCGAGCATACTTTCCCTGCGGGCTTATTACAGCCTTTACCGATTCCAGAGCAGAGGTGGGAGAGTATATCTATGGATTTCATTACAGGACTACCAGTTGTGCAGGGCTATGATCGCATTTATGCGATAGTTGACAGGTTGACTAAGTATGGACACTTCTTTGCCATCCCCACGAGTTTTAAGGCACCACAGGTGGCTGATTTATTCTTTAGGGAGGTATTCAGGTTACATGGGCTTCCGAAGAATATTGTTAGCGATAGGGACAACAGGTTTATGAGCACATTTTGGCAGGAACTCTTCAGGTTGGCAGGCACTGAGTTGACTCCGAGCACTAGCTATCATCCGCAGACAGATGGGCAGACGGAGATTGTGAATAAGTGGATTGAGGGGTACCTGCGCAACTATGTTTCAGGGCAGCAGAGAGCATGGGTCAAGCAACTTTATTTGTGCGAGTATTGTTACAATACTACGTACCACATGTCCATTGGGATGACCCCTTTTCGAGCCTTGTACGGTTATGACGCGAGATCCTTCGTGGATATGGCGTTTGGAGATAGCAGAGCTCCTAAGGCTCGAGAGTGTTTACAGGACAGCCAGGATATCCTTAAAACCCTTAAGGACAATATGCAGCACGCCCAAAATCAGCAAAAGATGTATGCAGACAGGCATAGGATTGAGCGATCATTTGAGGTAGGGGATATGGTCTTTTTACGACTCCAGCCTTACAGACAGAGTACTCTTAAGAAGAGTGGAGCGGAGAAGCTTAAGCCTCGTTTCTATGGTCCATACAGGGTGGTGAGGAGAGTTGGACAGGTAGCTTATGAGTTGGAGTTACCTTCTGAAAGTAAGATACACAATGTTTTTCATGTATCTTGCTTAAAGAAGGCATTGGGACAGCATGCGACCTCTTCAGTAGAGTTACCCCCCTTGGATGATGAGGGAAGACTGGATTTGGTACCTGAGGGACTTCTGGATTGGAGGGAGAGAAGATTGCGGAACAAGGTGATACGGGAGTACCTGGTTCGTTGGAAAGATTTACCCTTGGAGGATGCTACTTGGGAGGGTGAGTCTATTCTTCAGCACCCCGCGTTGCTACAGTTGCTTGTGGGCAAGCAACTCCGGGGAGGGAGGACTGTAATGTCCCCTCTTTCCGCCTAAGCTTGGACGTGGACCTCTGGCCCTTTATGTCCACCCGACGGCCAAGGGGAATTTTTAGGGTGACATGACTTTATTGTTTTATTATATTGTGCTATTATTTCTAAAAATAATAATATTATGAAAGCACAAATAATAAATAATAAAGTACTAATCAAAAAAGTAATTGTTTTAGAAAGAGTGCGACTTGCCTTAGGAGGCATTTTTTGGAAAATGTGCCATTTGGCCCAAAGAAGAAAAAGGCGACCAGCATAGGGGAATGAAACAAATTGATTGGGCGACTTGGAGGTGGTAGTTGGGCTGAGTTCCCTTTAAATAAACAGGTCGACTTGCATGAGGGTATCCAGATTTTCATTATCATCTTTGCATTGCTAAGAGCTCTGAGCTTTTACCAGAAATTCCAAGGACGAAAACCCTTGTGAATTTATCTCTTGCGGACGAAAACCCCAGGAGATTGAGAGGGGATTTCACTCAGAAATTCCTAGTGTTCTTCATCAGACTTCCAGGTTCAGTTCAGCCATGTGTGAAGAGGGATTTGAAGGTGTTTCCCAGTGATTTGCAACCAGCAGTTGGATCAGTCCATTGTAAACAGTCTGGCAGCGAATTCAGAGGTATTTTCATCTGAAAATATTTGTCAAATAATTGCCATCATTTTGTAATCTGATCGCTGTACTTTTTATCAGTTCTGAAGTATATTTTGAAGATTTTCAAGCTGAATAATAACAGGCTTCAGATCTGATTTTCTGGGCCATTTTGGGACTGTAATAAGTCAGTTTTTTTATATAAATCTGTCCCTAAATATCTGAACAGTCATTAGAAATCAGAAGTATTTTTATTTGGCATGATTTATACCGTTATCTCTCTTCAACCCTAGTCGCATTTTCCAGATCTGCACTAGGAATTTGATATAAAATACACAGAAAACTGTATTTGCTGTTTTTGATTGATTAAAAATCAGTATAGTGTAAGGAGGATCCATCTAGGGATCTTTCATTTGAAAACTAATATCCAAAAATTCGTCTCTTCACAATATCCATTGGCACAAATATGATGTCGCAGGAACAACTCAATAAACAAAACCTCGTGATACTCAAACTAAATAAAGGTTGTACCACCTCTGCATAAAAAATTGTTACCCCAGCCATGATGCATTGAGACTCCTTTTTTGTAGCTTTGATATTTTGAGAGACAGATCGGTGTTACTTCGAACCACCAATACTACCTCCTCAAGCTCGATTTTTTCTTCTTTCTGACATAATCCTTTCTTTTGAAGCTTGCCTTGACATGAGAGCACTTACAGCAACCTCTCCCCTTATTCATTTGACTGCTCACAACAGAGAGTAATTCCAACATATGAAGCATGGATAGAAAAAACAATTGGAGAATTATTTTCAGCTTTGTTGCAAAGTTTATTGTTTACTTTGATACCTTGAACAAATCAATAAGTTTATTGTCTATATCTATACCTTCCGATTCTCTGCATCTGTTTTTATCATATAATATATTAGTCTCCTAAAATGGGCAGTTCAAGTAGCCTTCAAACTAATCTACAATCTATTCTTGCAAGTCTTTAGCAGCTAGGAGGGAACAATTTACACTAAAATGTCAGATTTATATTGAACCCGCTTGACAAAATTCCTCTTGCTACTTCCCACCAATGCCAAGGGTAAAACCTAACTACTGGTTTCCTTGGATTCCAATAGATTGAAGAAACCATAGCAGAATTCCATTTACATGGGATGGCAAAAGTGTAAATGGAATTCAATTACCTGGGTTTAAAATGGGAAAATCTATGCAAAAACTCAGGAAACTAAATAGCAATGTAATATTCGTAAAAAAGAGGGCAAAAACTGCTTTTTTATTTCATTTCAAATATAGCATGTAGATATATAAATAAATATAATGGATTAAAAAAATACTGATCAGAAATATAATGCAAAAGAGAAATAAACATAATATATTTTTAACATGTCAATTACAAAAAAATATATAAGGTTAAAAATTATTTTACTTCTACCTTAGATGGTCTACGTAAACAACAAAGGATTAGCCGTAAAATAGTAGACCGTACTGAACTGGAGCACGTCTGACTATTTTAGAAAAAGCCTTTAATAAATCCATTCAAAATAAAACTTTTCAAAAATCTGCATTGCCCAGCCTAACACTAAATATAAAAAATTCAGTCTGCCCATGTTTGGTATGTTTCTGTTGTATGTAAAAATGAGCCCCAAAAAGGACAGGTATTATAGAAAAAAAAGTTAAACCAGCTTTTAAAAATCTCAGAAAACAGCACGACAAATGGAGTGGGTCACAATGACTGCGAGCTCTTCATGAGTAAAGCTACTATGGAAGGATCAAAAGAAATTAGAATGGAAAATTCAGGCATTGAAGAACTCGGGGCACTTTCTATCACTGGCAACCGGTACAGAATAGCTTCTGCCATATACAATCTCACATGCAAACTTTTTAAAGCCACGTTGATGTTTAAGGGAACAATTGATGGTATATGTCTTGTAGCAGTTAAGTATCTTTATGTTTTTTGTGCCTTGACAAGCTATGAAAAAAGGCAGCCATGAAAATTTCAGCAGTTTTGTAATGTAATCTTTTGCACCAAATCTCAGATGCTTAATCAGGTATTATTTCCAGATACCACAGCATGCTGATAATGTACAAATTTCTACATATAATATAAAGATTTCTGCATATCCAAAAAATACAAAAAAAAAGTCCTATTTCTAATCTAGATCTATTTTGTAAAACTGCTTATAAGATTCGTGAAGATTTCAAGGGAAGACAAAATTGGGAGAAGAGTAGAACTCTGCCTTTAACTTCTAGTGATTTCTCTAGAAACCTCAAGCCGCTACATTACCAATAAAGCCTTCCCAGAGAGAGATTTCAACAGATTGGTAGCATGAAACACTTCATATTTTCATCCCTGGATAGTGCAGGCCATAAATAGGCTCTTCACTTGTTACTAGCATGTTTTTGGTTTCTGAATGACAGGAGGACATTTTGAGCATTAAAACTAAGATTCTTAAGCTCTCATTGTTGCTCCTCCAATATGTTGTTTTGGAGCTAAAGCTAATCTTTAGCTTTTATTGCTTTTTGGTCCTTGACCTGATTTTGCTTTCCTTCTTCTTTTTGGAGTAGAATTAAACAATCCATTTGCCTTAGATTGCACCTAGATTATTCTTCTCCAGTTCTGTCAATTTCTTTTGGGCACATCTGGACCATTGATATTAATTTGATTTAAGACTATTACTGGCAGTCGTCTTCTGTGTTTGAACAGCTTAAAGAATGCTTGTTAGCATCTTCTCTATCTCATTTAATAGAAAGGTTCATCCATCCCAGACACCTCCCTCGTGAACATCCTTTGCACATTATTATTGACACATTTATTGAACTGACCCTCTTAATTTCCACCCTTTTTATATAGACTACAAATGGTTCAATTTTCTCCATTCCTTTTTGATACCAAAAAAACCCTGGAAATATAAATGGCTCCAATACAAATAGGTCACCAATGACAAATCAGTATCCCTTCTTGCAACCTCATCCTTTAAAATAGGTGTTTCATGAAACTGCTTTGCAAGTTGAAATACAATCATATCCCCAACAATCTAAAGTTACACAGAATATTCTTGCTTTCTCGTCAATTGTAAAATAACTACTCTGAAATGAACAAGAGATTATGCACAGTAGAAAGCAAATAGGTAAAAAAAAAATTGAATTGCTCATTATACAACTCAGTCCTTATCTTGAAGGTTGAATCAAAGAATCTGGAAGACAAGAACTCATTCATTACATAGGTAGAAGAATTATCAGTCCACATACTTATTCCTCTGAAACATCAATCATAAGCATATACCTTCAACCCAAGTAAATCAACAAGATGTTGTGTACTAATCCGAAACTAACAAATACATTCAAAATCAAGTTGAATTTACTCTCATGGGACACTATATGATCTCCTTGCATATACAATTAAATCATTTGCTGCCGAGAGAAGAACTCAACTTCTCAATCTGCAAATGACAACCAAGCAAAATTGTTACCTTTACACATTTGGAATCCTTGAGAGTAATATTGTAAAATGAGACTTTTGCATACCTGGCTTACAAGCATGTCTATTTGCTCTCTATACATTTGCTTGACATCAGCAAGATCAGCCCGAAGTTCTTCTAACTGCAGTCATGCACATGCTAAGTGTTCAAAACTGAAATATGAATGATGATAATGCATACTCCCTGCACAGTTTCAAACTAAAATCGATTGAACAAACAAAACCAACACCACTGTTGCCTGAAATATATACTCGCTATTTTGTTTTACAAGTTTAGACTGCACAGAAACACCCTAGACCCCTTCGTACCAGCCTGGAAACGTACCAGGTACTGGTACGTTGTGGATACGTACTGGGTATGTACCCACAGTGGCAGGGTATGCTACGGGTATGGTTTTACCGTACCCTTAGTGTACCCTGCCTGTGGGTACGTACCCACATTGGCAGGGAATGCTACGGGTATGGTTTTTACCGTACCCGTAGCGTACCCTGTCACTCTGGGTACATACCCGTCTTTTTTAAAAGACAAGTCAAAAAAACTTAAAAAATATGCATTATTTTTTAATTTTAAAGTATCCTATTTCTAAACCTAACCCTAAACGACCCCCCCCAAACACTTATTTAAACACCCAATCCCTCTACTTTTTTCTCACATTCAATCTTTGCTATTTTGCTAATATTGACTCTTGAGCTTGAAGGAGAGAAAGAGAGGTTGAAGGAGAAAGAGAGGGTTTGGAGGAGAGAAAGAAAGCTTGGAAGAGAGAGTGATTGAGCTTGAAGGAGAAAGAGAGAAGGAGAAGCAAGTCTACAAACATCAAGGAGGATTTTTCGCAGGTATTTTTCATGCATTCAGGCATTCTTTTTTTTAATCTTTTGAGCAATGTTTTGTATATGAATATGATCAATGATCAATATCATGAATAATGTGTTTCAAACACATCATTCATGATTATTGATCATGATCTAAATTTATTTTTAATATTTATTTATTTTACGGTTATTAAAATATAATATATTAATTAATTTTTCCGTATTTTTAAGTTTAATATTGAAGTTTTATTTAATTAAACGTCTACCCTCTGTGTATGCTCTCACCTCGCACATTTATGGCGAACTTGGTGATCAGAATCAAAGATTGACGTTTAATTTTTTTAAATTAGTAACTGTTTTAAATTTTTTATAATTAGTTATGTATTCGTTTTTTTTTATTTTAAAGTTTTAAATTAAATTTGTTAAAAATTTAAAAACGTCTACCCTCTGTGTATGCTCTCACCTCGCACCATTTATGGCGAACTTGGTGATCAGAATCAGAGATTGACATGTATGGGTTAACAAATTAATTTTCGAATTTGTATTTGTTGTTTTTAATTAAATTATTTTAATATTTAGCAATGTTTTAAAAAATCTCTTATTGTAGGTTAAAACAAAATAATCTTACAATCATGGCATCCAGTTCAGCTTCAGTGGGGCAAGAGGGGAGGAAATGTTTCGGGTGGTATGGCAGTGAAAATGGATCCTCATTCTCCTTTATGGAGGCATGTGGAAGTGCTAGAGCTTGTTGTCGGTGGTGGTGTCCGTGTTTGGACGTGCCCCCATTGTGCCACCACATTTAAATCCTCATATACCCGTTTGAGAGCTCATCTAACTGGGGTATCAGGGACGGGTATTAGACCGTGTAGGAAGGTGGAAAAAAAAACAATAGCCATGTACCTAAAAGAGCAAGAGGATGCAAACTTTGAAGCAACAAGAGCTCGCTCTAGAACTATTTCTTTACAGCAGAGGACCCATGGGAAAACCACCAACATCAACACCATCATTTCATCCTTTCATTGAGCCTTGTGTTGAAACTGTTCCAAATGATTCCCCTTTTGATGCAGATACCTCAGGGCCATCAAGCAAGAGAACAAAGGGGCCATTAGAAAAAGCATTTAACATTGAGAAGAGAGAAATTGTAGATGAATTGGTGTCTCAGGGTATATTTGCATGTGGACTACCATTCAATGTCTTGAGATCACCTTATTGGCAACAGATGATGAGAGGCATTAATGAGGCACCACAAGGGGTATACAAGCCCTAGCTATAATAAGGTTCGCACTTCTCTTTTGGCAAAATAAGTGCAACACATTCAGACATCTCTACAGCCAATTAGAGATTTTTAGACTGATTCAGGAGTCTCTATTATATCAGATGGATGGAAAGACTCCAGAAACAGACCTCTCATCAACATTATTGCAATATGCCCTAAAGGGCCAATGTTTTTAAAGGCTGTTGATTGTGAGGGGGAAGTAAAAGATGCCCAATTCATTGCAAATATTCTCATTGAGGCTATTGAGTCAGTGGGCCCGCAGAGCATTGTCCAAGTCATCACAGACAACGCCAAAAATTGCAAGGCAACATGATTGATAGTAGAGGGTAGGTATGAGCACATATTTTGGACACCATGTGCAATACACTCCCTGAATCTAATGATGCAGAAGATTGGGAAAATTGCATGGATTGAGCAAATATACACGGAGGCAAACGAGATTCAAATGTTTGTCACCAACCATCACATGTCTCAAGCCATATTCAGAAGATTTTCAAAGTTGGAGTTGTTGAAGGTAAAGGAACAATTCATTTTAAATTTAATTATTTGATTTTAAATTTTTAAATTGATTTCAATTTGTGTTTTTATTGAATTGTTTCCATTCATTTTTAATAGGTTGTTGAGACTAGGTTTGTCTCTCACACACTCGTCTTGAGACAACTTGTGAAGGTGAGACATGCTTTGGGCATGATGGTGATTGATAATGTTTGGACCGTCTGGAGGCAAGCTAACACAGAAAGAGCCCAAAAAATAAAATCATGGATCCTTGATGATAATTGGTGGGGAAAAGTTGAATATTTGTTGAGTTTCACGGAGCCTATTTTGAGTATGATACGATTTGTAGACAAAGATAATGCTTGCATTGGAGAAATATATGATGGCATTGACTCCATGCTTGAAAAAATCCATGATATCATACAGGCCAAAGAGCAGGACCCTGAGGAAAACTTTTACAGTGAAGTTAAAAATGTGATCATGAAAAGGTGGAACAAAATGACCACCCCATTGCATCTCCTTGCTTATGCTTTAAATCCCAAATATTACAGCAGTGAAATAGTTGGGAGAGCTGGTAGGCAGCGACCATATGATGACCATGAGGTTGCAAATGGGACGAGGGCAGCATTCAGGAGGTTGTTTCCTGATCCAACTACATCTAGTGCAGTCCGCCAGGAGATGTCGATGTTTGTAAATGGACAAGGTAGCATGGGAGAGATAGAGGCTATTTGTGACAAACCCACCATGGATCCAATCACGTGGTGGACTTGTCATGGCCATGATGCCAAGTACTTACGACCAGTTGCGATCAAATTGCTCTCATAGGTATAAAGTTTGTAACTTGTTATTTGATATTTTAATTACCAATTAAGAATTAAAATTCAAAATGATATCATTCTTTTTTTAATTAATAATATTAATACTTTGTTTTTGTGACAAGAGGCTAGTAATTCTTCTGCAGAGCGCAACTGGAGTACTTATGGCTTCATCCACTCAGCCAAACGCACCATGTTGGCATCGAAGAAGGCTGAAGATCTAGTATACGTTCATTCCAACTTGCGTCTCTTAACCCACAGGACGCAAGAGTATACTAGTGGTCTTAACAAGCTTTGGGACCTCCAACCTGAAAACACGGACTTTGAAGCTTTTGCTGCTTGTTTGTCCAATGTTTCACTTCTTGGCATTGATGAGGAACTTCCAGGGAGCCCTTCACAAGGGTTCGAAAGTGGAGCTAGTGGGAGTGGAGCTGCAAGTGGCATCCATGAAGATGATTTTGAGGATCATCTAGATGATATGTTCTAGGCTTTAAGAGGCCTAGTTGAGAACTTGAATGTATTATGTTATTTACTATCATGTTTTGAACATTATGAATCAATACAAACTCAAGTCTCAATTCTCAAAGTATTGGAAATTTCAAATTTGTTTTCATGTTCTATGAATGATTTTAATCTTTAAGTTGTATGACTCTATGAGTATTAAATTTCAATAAGTATGCAATGTATGAGAATTAAATTTCAATAAGTATGCAAATGCTTCTTTAAATTTATAATTTATATACATATTTATATATATATACATATAAACATACCCAAAAGCGTACCGTACCATGAGGCTTTCAAAGATTTGTCGTATCAGTGTACTGTACCCTGTACCCGCATCCGTATCCGTACCGGTACCGAAACAGTCTAGAGAATTACTTAAGTCCGCATCTTAATGCAACGGTTAACAATGAATTCCAACTCGTCCTTCTTTAGGGTTTGAAGGTTGCTTTTTAGAGACACATTCTTTCAATAGTTTTTTTAACATCCAGCAAGGCATTTGATTCTGTACACATGGCAGAACCTCCCCACAAACAAAAACAGAGTTTATGGGTCATAGTTCTAATATTTGTGATGGAGGATGACAAATGTTTAAATAATAAATATAAAATTGTTAATTTTATTACAAATGAACAAATTAATGGAGCAACTCAGAGATAGAAACTCCAAATGGGAAAAGCAAAACTTATAGACCAGTCTACACAAATAACAATGATGTGTGCAAACTCTACATAATTGGAGGAGAATATGAAAAGAATCATTCAACCCTGCAGCGAAATAAAAAGCCACAACATACATCATCGTTCAACATAGCATAAGCACTCATCTTTGCTACTAGCAAGTTCCTCTGTCATCAATATTTTGGTCTGCACACAGATGTATAACCCCTTGTAAGGAGGAGCAAAAGTCCACGTGCTTTGTGTCTGTCAAATTTAAGAGTTTTTCAAAATCTTTCTGTCCATGATATCCCATTGATGAGTGATTAAAGGACATGTTATAAACCCTTTTGAGTAACCTTTCAAGTTAGGGGTCACAATGATTCCAGCATAGCATAGGAACGTGAAACGAATGGCCCAATGGGAACGTTATATAGATCCTTAATGCTTAAACATAGGCAGCATTCTGATTTAGATATTCGAAGGCCTACACTTGGAAAATTAGCTAGTCCAAGTGAAGGCTGCCAGGATAAGAATTTCAGGAAGGGAAGATAGTCTCTTAATTAGGTTTAACACCTAGGGTTTATAAACTTTACATAGATCCCCTCGTTACCTTGTAGCACCCCTGCCAAGCTTGTAGCCAATTTAAAAATAATGTTGCCACTGATTGAGCCCCATCAGACACTTCTCACAGCACGGAACGATCTCAGGAGCTCATGGACTGGGTGAAGCATCTCGGAATGGAGTCATACTTCTTTCTCATTCTAATTCCCCACTCCGGGTCCCATTGAGAATTAAACTCCGCCCCCAAATGATATAGTTGCCTCTCCGTCCCATGCCCATCCCACTTAACTTGCAACTCATTCATGGTTCTTGCGGAGAGGAGAGAGCTGAGATCTCCACGGTCCATCTGACAGCGGCCAATGTAGCTAATAAGGTGGACATAAATAAACTTGATTTGCAGAGCAATGGGAGCTGCGCTGATCAAGGTGAGCTCTCAGGGCAAATGTGCATTGGACGTGACTCCACGCTTCGAGTACCATCTGTGCAGTTCCGCACTACAATTTGATTTACCAGTAAATACACTGGCCCCTGAGCTCAGAATGAACATTTTTTCCCAGTGGTGCAGAGCCGCATAATGTACTCAGTAGGGCTAAATTTTAAAAATTGCATTTTAAAAAAAGTCGATGAAGTTCATTTCAAAGTTGGCATTCACCTATTAGTCGCAAGTTGGGTTTTGCCAATCACATTTTGTACAGTTACATTGAAATCCGTTTAACAAACTTGGTCAAATGAGCAAAACCTCCAATGTGAGTAAACCACAGACGGCCTCTCTCATAGTGAGACTTTGCTTAAGCCAATGCTCCAGATCTTATCATCCTCGTAATTGGCATGAAAAACATGTAACAAATGACACTGAGTGTTGAAATTGGGCATCAATATTGCCATGTATTAAACTCCTAGGTGTAGGCGTCTCCTGATTAAGAGTTGTGCAAAATATTTCTTCTTGATTCTTGATGAATCGTTGAAGGATGGATATTCCCCTCCTCTTCTTCTTCTAAGCCAAAGTTGTTGGAGTCATAAAAGGAATTCCCCAAATCCAAGAGAATGTCTCCCCAAACGAATCGGAGACTCCTCATAGAAGCTCTTGTTGGTAAACCTAGAGCACATGTTTTGTTTAGATATTCAAGTCCCTTTTCACTTGGATTTCCATTGGCCATTGACTTCCTCCTAGATCAAGACACTTGCTCAGCAAGGGAAATGGTCTCATGTCCTCCTTGACGGGTGTCATGTCTAATCCCCTCTGGATACTTTTGCTCCACCAGAGATTGTAGCCAATGGGAATGGCCATCTATTTGCCTTCATTTGAGGACATCTCCAGTGAAAGGAATGGGATGCCAAATCCTAAAAGAATGCTGCCCTTTGCATACACCCGGAGCTTAAGAATTGAGCATTGTAGACAAGAGCACAATGGCAAAAACTGTATTCCATGCTCACTTTGACTAGCCAATTACTTCGCATCCGCAATCACGAGTCTTGGTGCTGACATGTTCGCTGTCCTGTCTTCGGCCAAGGAATCCGAGCTTATGGTTGTTCGAATTCTATTACCGAACTTTCCCTGCACCAGAGCCCTTTTGCATGCGATTCCAGTAAGTAGAATTCCACCTTGAGTGTTGAAATTGGATCGTGCCTTGCCACGCTGTTGAATTTAAGTACTCTGGTGTTTGGCAGCTCCGCACTACAAGGCAACTCCCAGGGGCTTAATCATAGTGATATCTATATAATATAGTATTTATTTTTTTCACTTGTAATGGTGCAGTATCAGTGCATTTGGGTCGAATTTAGGAAGATTGGTAATCATACTATCTGCATATGAAAGTTTGTCGCCAAGGTTTAAAGGATACAATCACTCATAGCACTGTAGGCAATTAATCTCATATACGTAAACATGGCAAAACCTTGTTTGCATGGTGTGCTTGGTAGGGCCTGTAAAAACCTTCATAATACATATGTGGCCTCCAATTAATGCAGATCTTATGCCATGCTATAGACATATACTATCACCATCTCATAAACCAGAGCAATCATATGTGCACATACTGCGCATTGTGAACGTTATGAACCCATAGTTACCAGATCCGGCTCGGATGTGCAAAAAAATCTGGCTGAATCTGAATTTTTCAGTGCAGCCCGAATAATTTCGAGTCGATGGGGTCAGCCAATGTTTTTTCCCCCCAAATATATAGGTTTTTTTTTTTTTTTTGCAATAAAAAGACACCCAACACCCCTTATAATATTATTTAATAATGAACATATATTAACATTTTACATCACAGTTATTAATAAAAAAATCTATATTTGTCAATTTTTGCATATTTATAAATTATGCTCACATATAATATGTATATATTTCGCATTGAATTTTTCCAAACTTTTTCATGAGTTCCACATTTTTCGAATTTTTCCAAACTTTTTCACGAGTTCCAAATTTTTCGAATTTTTTTCCCTCTCGAACGGATCTCAATTTCCAACTTGATAACCATGGAGAGGACCAATTAGATTCAATAGTGTGTCGTTTTCTTATCTCCGTCATATAACCAAGAGATATGTGCATTGCCTTTCAGAATACGTAGTAAAAATTGCTCCAATCACTTCCAAGTTATGATGCTATTAGACAAGGTCAGAACCTACATAGTGTAGGACCAACAGTTAAAATACTTAAAGCTTCCACGGTCAATAAGATTTGAAAAGAAACAAATTGAGAACATCGATTTTTCAGGTCACAGTATGCGAGCTGTCATCAGGATGCTGAGCATAGATTGCAGATATGGAGTGTACATATAACTTTGTAAAGATGCATGATTTTGGATGGGCCTAACCAAAAATCTAATAAGTTGATAAAAAAACCACCAAAATGGGAACAATAATTAATTATATAAAAATTGCAACCTGAAGAAAAGCCCATAATGATGGAAAACGGCCACAAACAAAATTAATTAAATAATCACCCCCAAAAGAAGAATTAATTAATCCATTAAATATTTGTTAGCACAAGTCCATTTTTAGGTCTAAAATTGATGGCTCTCCAAGATTGGCATAGGTTCAGGGCATCATCAATGTTAGAATTGCCTGGATGCTTCTCAATCCCACTGCCTCCCTTAGCTGGCACTTCGTGTTGTCATCCTCACTAGTGATGAGCTTTTCCTTCTTGATGAAAATATGGTGCATATGAGTGCTCTCCGAGAGTTGATTTGCCAACCCTACTGTGGAGAAGATATTTTGGAAGAGATCAAGTGGAATGGAATGTACCTCTTGTAGAAGAGATTTTGCTTCCGCAAAGTTATTTGTTTGGATACCAATAACATGTTATTAGACCTGAACATGTAAGCCACTCCATTTGTGATAATGCCTCCCAAGCTGGTGATCTCCAGATTCCCCATGCTGGCTAGACCAAATTCGTCTGTGGCAAACGGAAAAACTAAAGGGGACCAACCCATTCTAGAAATTATAGAGAAAGTGAAATAAAGGTAGCCAGATGGGAGTCATCATCTTCTGTGAATAGCCAAGTCCTGCATACAAGAGAAAGGAAAGACTTTTCTTGAGCATGAGCTATTGTAGTTGCACAAATCTTGGAGATGGTATTCCGAAGAACATCCTCAATGGAAGATTTGGTACCATTGAAACTAGAATTGGGCGATAGAGTGGAGTTTTAGAATTGTAGAATCTGTCTTGTTCATGAGGCTTTGACTACATGTGCTAAATACTATAAAGTAAATGATCCAGGGAAAGTGATAACAGACTTAATAGACCAAAGGTGTAATTTTTATAAAATATTACTGAGATTTTGTTTCGGTAGAATATCTGATAAATCAATTCAGTCCAAATGAAAACTTATTGAGAGAAAACATTGGGGTGATTTTGCAATCACCATCTTCCTTTTACATATCCCAGAATACATGGATCTGAAACTTGGTTCAATTTGTAAATATGATTTTTCCTCCCATAAAAATGTTGAAGACTAGGGTGTCTTCAATATCATGACAAAGAACCATTGACTCACAAGGCATCATTACATTTCCATCTTTGCCAAACAGCTTACTACATAGTTACATAGTCATTGGAATACAAGCTGCAGAGTACTTTCAATGAAAGGAAATGGTCAAAAGCAATATCAAATTTCCGGACTTACATTGGCTTTCTTGGCTAAATTTCAGGTAAAAAAGTTTAATTGGCTATATATTGCAAACTTTGCAAAGAATGGACCAGCCAATGATGATTGCATTCTCTAAAAATCATCTTCCATTGATAAAATTATCTAGACAAATTAAACCACGTCTTCTTTTTTCTACGTAAATAGAGTTTATCTAGGTATCTGGGGCCAAAGAAAAAAGATCTACAAAGGGCAGGGATTTAAAAGAATGCATGCAGAATACCTAGACGCATAGATTCATAAAAAATAACAGATTGCATAAACAGACCTTCGTGCATTCTTAGCATAATATAGGAATAAGCAACAAAGGGTGTTTTCTAATGAGTCTAGCTTTATAAGTTGAAAGTTGAAACTGAGTCTTTGTTATGTTTTACATTATTTTTGCAGTTCATTAATCGTATAAACTTGGTCGAAAACTGTACTTCTGCTCTTAAATAAATTATAATAGTACAACATTGATTACACGACCATATAACATGAGCCCCCTTAGTTTAATAAAACCCATTGTATGTCTGGATTGAGAGATCTAAGGCTACCATAGGGATAAAAACTCTACCAAGAACACAGAAACAGGGAAACCTAAGGATAAGTTAGCATCTGAGCCTAAGCTGCACCTACAACATGTTTATTTTTAATTTCAATTTGAAAATTTCATACCCATTTTTAGTGTAAATTTCAGGAAATTTCTTTCAGAAAGAAGGAAAAAGCTTTACCTCCTCGTCCCGCTCCCCCATAAGCTCAATGCAGATGTGTGTCGACGTCTTAAGGCTTCCAGTTCTGCCCTTAACCCAGGTAAAGCAGCTACCTCTATAGATAATTTTTCACACTGAATGGACCAACATCATTCCTTAGATCTTCCACATAAAGTTTAACATAAAGAAAATCAAGCATTATCCCCAAATGAAATCTTCTTGGAATTAAAATGTCCTTCACAAAACACACGCAGCACAAAATATAAACTAACCTGGTTAGTCATTTTGACCAAACTCTTCAGCTAATGAATCGCGTATTGATTCCAAAGAGGCCTGTGAGAGTCCCATTAACATAAACAATATCAGGGAGCATAACTGAGACAGGAAAAGATATTACCAGAAAAAAAAAAAGAATAACAACAATTACAACGTAGAAAGTATGTTTCTAATTTAATGCAACTGCAACATTGCAACACTAATGCCAATCCTATTCCATTATGCAAAACATATTTGAGCACAGAATGGCTGCACTCAAGAATGTGTGAAATATGGTCGATCCCAAGAAACAGGCGTTCTCATCAAATATGATTCAATAAAGATGAACCCAAAATTTCAACACATTACATTTATAGGCACAAGAAATATAAAGTAAGGCTGTACTTCTCCTTATTTTAGAACTTAGGTAGTTAACCAACATAGCCTTCTTTGACGTTCTATAAATTTATCATCTATTCTTGCATAACCTGGAACATATAGCTCGTAGATGGTGTTTTATTTAACTGGTAATCGTACGTGAAATGTACGATGGGAACGCCGAAGGAGGTCTTTAGAAGGATTCATATTGGAAGGAGAGAAACACTGGGAGAAGAAGACGGGTGAAGATGAAGGGGTTAGAGGATGAAAAAGTGTGGGTGCAGAAAAATAGAAAGTAGAAACAATGTGAAACTCAAACGTAGAGCAACATGACGTCGCATATGGAAATACTTCGAAGGAGAACAAGGGGTGTTATTCAAGACGTTGCGGAAACAATTTATAGGTATATATGTGAAAGTAAGGAGTGGTAGAAAAATATTACGGAAGCGAAAATGCAACAAAAACAAACAAAGGCTCACCCCCTAAAAGAAAAAGCAAACCAAAACAAAACTACTCCCCCTCATGGCTTTCATATGTATTGTTGATCTAATTGTTACATGGTAGGTGGAATATTGCTTAATAAATACTCTTACACTACATATTAAATGTGTGTCCTCTTTTGCCAATCTTCAATCTACTTGTCTTTTACCTACATATCATTTTATAATAAAATATTTATGTATCTACACCTCTTGGTAACTACATATTAAAACACGTCTGAATCTCCCATCCACCTATCAAGCATATATACAAATAGAGCACTTTGTCATTTTCCAATAATAGAAATAAAATTAGTGTATTATCACTGGTAAGTAAGGCAAGTCGCTTGCACACATTGTATTGGTGTTGGGAGCTTTCACAACAATTAAACGTTACCCACACCTTGTATGCCTTTTTATCAATATTTCCTTGATATGACAAGTATAACAATGAAATTTTAGGGTTTGCAGGTTATAGATATTTTAGATTTATCTGCATCCTGAACGCCATTATCAATTTTTTCTTAATAGGACAAGTTTAATGTAGGAAATTTAGGGTTTGCAGAGGTAGGACACATTTTAAATTTGTTTTTAAGGGCATTCAATATAGATATTCCTTAGATTGATAAGATTGTGGTTTAAAAGATATGATATGAATCGTATAGCTTCAAAAGTATCGTATTTGTTGTTTGTTTCTCCATCTATTTAATAGCAAAATAAAAGTTGAGCGGGAAAAATAGACCCATGTCAAACAAACCCACCAACCACATTAAACGCTCTTCAAAACCCAAAGCATAACATGGAGAGCGAGACATCCTAAACGCCCTTTCAGACCTATCATTTTCCTCGCATAATAATAAAAGCACTTTATTTGAGATTCGTAGGCGTTAACCACGTTGAAACCCAAATTAATGTTGTAAATTTAGCAGTAATTGGATAGTTACAGTGACAATTAAATTAAATAAATAAATAGAACGTTACAGGGAACTGTGCTAAATGAATCTCTATCGCTAATAGCCGTCCTACAATTAGCACCATTATGGGTTAAATCAGACCTGCAAACGGAGATAAATCTGTAACCCTAATATCTCCTTATTTTAATGTAAGTTACGTTAGCTGGAAATTTGTTTATGATCATTATCTATCCGAGTCAAAAATAGCCCTTCAAAGGTTACATTTCAGCATTAAATGGTATATTACCTACCATAGTCCGCCGGAAGTTTGAAAGACGCCTGTACTTTTATCTGGTTTTAATGGTAGATGTTTTAGTAAATGACATCAACTTTGCCAAGCAAGCAATTGTCCATGTTTGTAACAAATATTTGGTATAAGCTTAACGCAAGTATATAATGTATTAACATACATTCTCCATATGGGAAACCCCCAAAATAGGAAACCAAAAACATAAAAAATTCCAACACGCTAAGCAATATGACCCAGGAAAGGATATTTGTGTTCTACAGTCTTCTCTTCTCTACTAAACAGTAAACACCATTAGAATGGTAAAAAAACAAAAAGAAAAGTTGTTCATTTAAGGAAAAGTTGTTTGAATTAGGACAATTAATTACAACCATGATGCCAGTGGCCTTGGCTAATATGCGACCGGAATCACATGTGATTTTAGTTAGAGAGTTGCAATTCTGCGGAGGTGGAGCGCAAGTTCAGATCCGGCCCCTCTTTGCTAACATTGTTCTGATCCATGGTACAAACACACACTGCCTTTCCACAAAATCCTTAACATTCAGAAGCGGATTTCTCTTTTTGGAATTTCCCTCAGGTGCCTTAGATGCACAGGCCATTGGGTCGACGTCACGAGTTCCATTCCCGTTGCTGCAAAAATCCTCCCACTTGAAGGATGGCTGCCACGCCGCCTCCTTATTCTCATGAAGAGGAGTCCAAAGTTCTATTTTTTATCCTTCGCAAGGCGCCGAATCGCTTCTCTGTTGCCTCGATTTATTTGAATAGAGCGAAGAAATCCTCCACGTCGACATCGTTGTTCATTCTGAGGTGCTCCCGCTTGGCATCCCATTCAACCTCTCCCTTTTCCGACGCACCGCTTCATTATCCCCTTGTTATTTGCCTAACATGGCTCGAACCCACGACCTTAAATGAAAACTCCTCGCGAATTCATTGGAAATGGAACACCATTACCAATAATCGACAGCTAAGAACAGCCTCTACAGACTTGAGTGGCCAAAGCAAAAAGAAACACGTTTCGTCCTCCACACCACTCTTCGAGTTCGCACGTCAAATAACCATACCTTCCTCAAGAATCGGACCAACGGTCAAGATTCATTCAATTAACAACCATGTACCATATTTGAGACATGTGGCAGTCCGAGGGCTCTTTCTCATAGGGAAAATGCCTTTCGGCATAACTACCCACTTTTTGTCTAAATGAAGAACGATTTTTCCTGATGTAAATAGAGTCTTCATTTCCTTCCTCCAACTAAAGGTTCTTGTCGAATCTATCCTTGAACCATGAAGAATTGGCAGATGGAATTTGTTGGAAAAAAGTATTAAGTGGGTTGTTAACCCCTTATAAGTTCCTAAGATTATATTTAATATTTATTAATTTATATTAAATATAAATATAAACTAAAGATTATAGTTAATAAATATAAATATATTTTTATTTATTAAATATAGCCTATGGTTTATATTAATTAATTTTAACCAATTAGGTTGAAAGGGTGTTTCAGGAGTCGCACCCAATCACCCAAAATAAATAGGGCACTCAAGGTCCGTGAAAAATATGGTGAGAGAAGTGGAGGTGGAAAAGAGTTACACGGCTTATTTACTATGAGTAAATGATTAGGGTTTCTCAAAATAATGGATATCTATTTTGGTGGATTTTTTACCTCTTATAGGTTTTCCCACGGCAAATTATTGTGTTGGATATTTACTTTAATTGTTTTTATTTATATTGTAATGTTTAATGGTTAAATTAATCTTTATTAATTTAGTTTAACCCAAGCTTCCTAACAGGGTACCAAAGCGGATAAAATTTACTAAACTATTTTTAAGTTAAATTAAATGATTTAATTTATTTATAAACCATAAAGTTGTTGGGGTAGTTGTAACCTACCCAGGTTATAAAAGTTGGACCCTTTTTTTATTTTCACATCCCTCTCTCACTTGCAAAAATATTTCTCGTGCTGGAATTATATTTAAACACAGAACGGGCCCACTGGAGTTTTAAATTACTGTTTGTTATTCAGAATATTTCAAAGTTATCATTGAAGACAACAAAACGGGACTCAAAGGGAGAGACATACCTATATTAGAATTGATTGTCATTGTGGATTTTTTTCCTTAGTGTGGTGAGCCAAGGTACTGAGCATGCTCATGGCACTAGCTATGGTGTTAGTGGATTTAAGTTCAATGAACCGGAAGAGGAGGCTAGGAAAGCTGCAAAGAAAACCCAAGCAAGAGAGTATGGATTTGAGGAATATTACAAATTTGATTCAGACTTGGAAGATGATGGAATACGCAAGGCAGGAGGTAACATTGAACATGCTGCAGCTCTTGCTCAAGCTGTGGCCTTGGCTGCAACAACAAAAGCAAGCATTACTTCAATGCCAATGTCACTGCCCAACTCCGGCACACTCACAACAACAGAATTGTCAACAAGGGCCTCCCTGGAAAAACTTGGGTAGGAGTGACGCCTACTGTTTTTGGTCTTCCTGGAGCAACATTACTTGTATCTAGTATGGCAAGTGTTGTTCTGAATGATGCAGCTGCAAAAGCACAGGCCTTAACTACAGCTCTTAATCTACAACATAATCTCGCAAAGATACAAAAAAAGATGCTATGCTAGGACACTATGAAGCTGAACTGGAAATCAATGACTTCCCACAAAATGTCGAGCCTTGGATGCGCCCCAAATGCAGTCTCTTATGGCACGCATTTTTGGGCTTCATTGTTCTCAGAGTGATATAACCATTGCGAGAACACTATTTGAAGAAATGCTTTGCAAGGGATGGGTTCCAGATGCCATACAGTATTGATAGATGGGTGTTATAAGCAGGGAGAACTGTAGGAAGCTGCGAAGCGTATGGACACAATTGAAGAGAATAGGTACAGTAGTACTGATGTGGCTTATTATGTGATGTTGAGCCAAGTTTATCACCATGACATTTCATCCTTCTGCTCCATTCCATTCTCAAGCGTGTTTTAGGAAAACATCAAAACAAGTGATTGCAGTAAAGTGCTCTCCCATCGTTCATGTTTCAAGGTGTGGTCCCTTCCTTCACATTATGTTTTAACCCAACAAAGAAAACAAAATCAGACCCATGCACCAACACAATTCGATAGGTAACCTTGACATCTGTCTTTCTCATCTAGAATCAGACTACTAAACATGTTCATAATTCAAATCTCACTACAAATTACATATATTTGATAATAGAATGGATTCTTTGGACAGCGCATACTGGGACACTATTTATGAAACAACCAAAGATGCAACACATGTTCTTTTTGACACTAGTGGGCAGATTTTAGAATAAAATAAAAAATAATCTCTTCCCACGGGGAACTCCATGAACATTACTTTGTACGTCACACCGTTCTATGCAAGGCACAGAACTAGTGATCAAAGACACCTGTGAAGGAACTACACAGCCCGCAGGCTTGCAATCTCAGAGAGGATAATGACGAGACAGAGCGTTTGACAAGGATGGACCAACAGAGGAGGAGGTTTGACCTTTGATTTCCTTATCTCATTCTTTTTTGATCTTGGTAAAGAATAGATGAAACTATGACTAATAACAAAGACAAAAGAGAGTTCTAAGTTTTGAGTCCTCTTAAAAGAATGTTATAGAGGTACAACATAATGATAAGGTTAATAGTGCTTCAAACTCTCATAAGAATTATTAATATTAGTATCGACCCTTTTCTTTCTATACTATATTTGTATACTTTTTAAACGCACATACACTTTTTATTCTACTCGTGGAACCAAGGGGTGAATATGTTTCGGATTTATTCTCGTTGTGATTTCTCTTTCTTATAGTTCCATTATGAATCATATATCTACGAGGCTTGTATAATGTTGTTCTTATTAAGAATCCCCCTATTCTTGCCTTTGTAATTAAAGTTATAGTGTGTTCCTAATGATTTTAAATCTATCTCTTAATAGAGATCTTCGTTAAGATCATTTTATGCCTCGATTGTGAATGTGATAGTTCATCTTTGTAAACTACAAGTTGGAGAAGTGATGACCTTCTATATGGTTGTATATAATTCACGATACATGCCGTAGTTGGACTAAGTTGGATCTTACCTTTTTATCATGTTATTTCCATATAGTAAAATGTTAGTAATTGGTGATTCAAGTAGTTTTTTGCCTTCCCTTGTTATTTTGAAAGTTCTGTTATTAGAAAGGTCTAAATAAACAATCTATTTATAACAATAAAATTGTGTTATTTAAAAATTCTATGATTGTTTTTTACTGATAATGTTGGTTGTATAAAGTCTATTTTTTGGATATCTTGTAGATTTAGTGCAAGATTTATCATATGCCTAAAAGGGTTGTTACAAGAACTCCCTATGAGTATCAATATAACTTGTTTGTCAAGAGGTATAGCCATGACTAGAAACCCATACAACATCAACGAACTTCCAAAAGATTATATTGAGAAGTAAACGATAATACAAAATATCAAAATGGATTATGCTGCCACACCTTTGTGTGTTTGTGTGTGCACAGTATAAATGTTATAATAATGCATACATTTATTAGAGATTAAAATGTTCTTTTGTGGCAGCCAACTTTATAGAAAGAATATTTGCATTAGATAATCTTGATTAATTTTAATCAATTAATGTGTGATTACTAAGAAAAGTATTGTATGCACATCAAATGACAATTGGGGACGCCCTTCATGTCTTTACTGGAGACGTCTTATACTGATTGCATCTAATATTTTTTTAACAGATTTATCACATACATTTAGGATACTATCCTACTATATTGTTCTTGACAATGGTTATATTCCAAGATTAGAACTCTTTTGTAGTTTCTCAAATATCAAATATGCTAGCAAATTTGAAATGGTTGATTGTAAACTTATTGCCATTCCTATAGAAGTTGATTGCAAACTAGATCCTAAACCTACATGTGAGAAAGCAAACCCTACTCTTTATAGGCACCTTATAGATCGTTTAACCTATCTTCCTATCACTAGGTCTGATATTGCATATATAGTAGGTATTGCTTCAAGATTCATGCAGGAGCCATAGCAGGATCATTGGAATTAGGCTAAAAGAAGATTAAGATATATTAAAGGAACAATCAATTTTGGTTTACGTTACACTTCTAATAATGCTTGTTTATATGGATATTGTAATTATGACCATGTTGGTGCTGTAATAGATAGAAAATCTATGGTTGGATATGCTTTCAAATTTGGTACATGTGCCATTACTTGTAGATTCTAATGACAGTCCTCTAATCGTGTCACCTCTCCAAACAATTTACCCAACCAAGATGTCTCCCTCCACCCCCGTTGCACAGGCGATTTCCAGTCCCAGGTCAAATGAACAGGGTAAGCATGATGGCAACATTCCTAACATCATTGCAGAACTACTCAAAAGATTAGAGACTCTGGAATCGTCCAACAGAAGCCTCCGGACTGAGATTTTTGAATTAACCTCTCGGGTTGAAAAGGTTGAAGCTGATAATATCTCTTTGCGAAGACAACTTGCGGATTCCAATGCATACACAACACCTTCTGCTGATAAGGATCGACTACAGACTGAGATTTCAGATTTAAAACACATGCAAGAGGAAATCAGAACCCAGCAGGAAAATCTTCAAAAACAAACAGATTCCTGGGCACAAGTGGTTAAAGGTAAAGATTTAAATCCTCCTTTAACAGCAGTCCAAGAAGTGGTTCAAGCCAAATTGGTGGAAGAGAGAGTCCGACGTTCCAGGGAGCTGAATCTTAAGGTTAGAGGATTGCCCACCCCTCCTCCCTCTTCTGACCCCTTGGCCATTGCTTTGGAGTTCCTCACAGGAAACTTGGGGCTGCCTGAGGTGCGGCTTGATAGAGCTTGGTTCGGTCTGGACTCTACTCTTTTTCTCCGTTTCAAATCAGCTGATGACCGCCTTTTGGCTCTCAGAGCCAAGCGGAAACTTTTTTCTCTACCCAATAAGATCTTTCTTGACGAAGATCTTACTAGAGAGCAAGTTGCCGAACTCAAAAAATCTCAGGAAATTGTCATGGCAGCCAAAAAAGCAGGTAAATGGGCGGTGATTCGTAACCTCAGGCCAGTGGTTCGAGATTCCTTCCCCCCTGGCTGGGCTCCAGGTTCCAGCTCTAGTTCCAGATGACGGTCCCGACGGGAGAGGGCTAGGAAACAAGGCATATCCATCGCATGTTGGAATGGAAATGGGTCCTTCTGGTCTTCTCCAGGCCTCTTGCATGATGCTTTAGGATTCTCTGACCTTCTCTTTGTTACGGAGACACATGCGAGCCCGGTTCGCCCTCTCCCTGATATCAGTGGTTACTACTGGCTTTCTGTTTGCAGACAAGAGACTCGGAGGTCTGGAGGCGTCAGAGGATCTGGCGGTGTTGCTTGTTTGGTCAGGGACACCCTTCGGAGCAGGATTTCTATTGTTGCTGAAGATGAGTCTGCCCGCTTTTTATGGGTTCGGATCAAACGTAATTCCTCCCTCAGAGACATCTTCATTGCAGTCTGTTATTTTCCTCCAGCTTCCTCCTCATTTGCTATTCATAGCGGCCTGATGGAGACCCATTCTTTGACCTTTATGCTGGTATCTCTCAGTTCTCGGGTTCTGGAGAGGTCATCATTTTGGGGGACTTCAATGCTCGTACCAGAAATCTGCAGGTTCCAAGGCACAACAGGACCGACGATGCACTTTGCACCTCTGAGGTGGATCTAGAGTTGATTGGCTTCCAGCGAGAGTCTGAGGACACGACAGGGCCCTTGACTTCATACGGTCGGCATCTTCTCCAGTTGGGGGAATCTCATGACCTACTGATTCTGAATGGCATTCCTCGCTTTCCCGAATCCCGGTTCTTCACCTGCAGACCTTTTTGTGGTGGGGCCAGTGTGGTTGATTACGTCATGACTACCCCCGACTTGATTCCTCACATCCACCACTTATGGTGTCTCCCCCATCCCTCTTGCTGACCATGCGACCCTCTCCTTTTCCCTTCAGATTACCCCCCCCATGACCTCACCCCCTCCCCTTGTATCTCACGTACTATTTGGAAATTTGACAAAGGGGATCCCGACACTTTTTCCTCCCACCTTCGTCTGCTTCTCCCCCCATTCCCCATTTCACCTCTCTCACCTCAGACCAGATGTTTAATACCCTCTCCTACGCTATTCGTGAGGCGGCCACGAGTTCCTTTCCCCACGTCACTCTTTCCACCATGCATCGTGGTACATGCCCTATGAACAAATGGTATGACGAGGAATGCAAGGCCTTCCATCGGAAACTCTGCTTTGCCTTCCTGCACGCCCTTCCCTCCTTCCCTTCCCTGAAGTCAGCCTATCGTCACCTCCTTCGTTATAAGAAACGCACCTTTATCTCTCATAGGCGCCGAGAGCTCCGCATGTCGCTTATCCACTCCCCAAAGCATTTTTGGCGCACCATTCTTCCCCATCATTCGCCTTTACCCCTGGACTTAGATCCCAATTCCATGTTCACTCACACCTCCACTCTTTATGACTTCCCTGGCCAGCCTCACATCTAGGTTGATTCCCCTCCTCTCCATTGCCATATTTTCACCCACACCAACGTGAGGAATGCCATTCTTGCTATGAGTTGCAGTAAAGCAGGGGATGAGGAAGGGTTCCAAGCGAAACTCTTCAAACATGGGCAGGAGACGCTCCTCAGTTATCTTGTGGACCTCTTCAATCAGGTTGTTTGTACCGGTTTCCCAGAGTCTTGGTCCCACCACATTATCCACCCCATACACAAGTCGGGGCCTACTTCCGACCCCAACAATTACAGGACTATCATGGTGGGTCACACATTCTCCAAGCTCTATGCTACAGTTCTTCACTTGCAGCTTTCTGAGTTCCTCGATCGTAACCATTGTAGAGCTAGGGGGCAGGCGGGCTTCCGGCCGACTTTCCAGACTATCAATCACATCCTCACTCTTCGGGCTATCATCGAGGAGGCTCGCCACCGCTCTTCCAGAGTTTTCTATTGTTTTGTGGATTTTCGGAAAGCCTTTGATTCGGTTCCACGGGGAGCCCTTTTCCGCAGGCTCAGAGATATTGGCATTCCCGAGACTCTTCTTACAGCCATTATGCGCCTTTATGAGGAGGTCCTGGGCCGCCTCCGCACCTCTGTTGGCTTGTCCGACTTCATCAGGAGTACCATTGGAGTCAAACAGGGTTGTCCCCTCTCTCCTACCTTATTTGGGATCTACATTGATGAGCTTGAGGATTTTCTCAAAGATCACATCCAAGAGGGCGATGGTTGTCTTCTTTACCATATTTTGATCTACATCCTCCTCTTTGCAGATGACGTAGTCCTTGCCTCCTCGGCTGAGGGCCTCCAGAGGCAATTGGGTGCCTTAGCCCTATTTTGTGACCATAGGCAGCTGACAGTGAACCTTGGGAAAACCAAAGTTATTGTTTTCAATTGTCTGAAGACCTCGCACCTCCACTTCTTCTTTAGAGGTGAAGAGATTGAGATCACTTGCTCTTACACATACGTGGGGATTCTTTTCTCTGGACCTCGTTTTAGCCTCCGTCCTGCTCTCCAACCCCAGGTTAATAAGGGGTATGGTTCTTTGGCGATTCTTGAGAGACAGTGTTTCCGCCACCACTTTCAGGACATTCTTTCCAAGATGTCCCTCTCCGATTCACTGGTTAGGCCCACGGTTCTGTATGGTTCGGAAATTTGGGGTCCCTCTCTTTTGGACTCAGATTGGGCTACTATTGAGCGTGTTCAGATCCTCATGCTCAGACGTATTATCAGGTGCAAAGAATTTGTTCCTCACAACATTATTCTTGTTGAGTTTGGGGCTTGCCATTTTCGATTGGAAACCATCTTCAACCTTGTGTTGTTGTTGCACCGTATCCGAAAGTTTTTTGACTCTTCTGTTGACAAGGATAGGTACATTTACCTTGCCTACAACTCCTCTAGAGCTATTGCATCCTCAGATCATAGTGGTCGATCTCGCTGCTGGTATGCCTGTGTTTCACGCCTTTTTGAGTCTATTGGCATCCAGATGGATTGTCTCCAACCCTTCAGGTGTTCTTTGGATGCCATTGCCCATCTCCTACCGAAACCAACAAGACCTTCATAGAATAATCAGAGATGATATCTACAGACAGTTCATTCAGCACACTTGGACGAACCCCCCGGGGGGGTTACGTCCGAAGATGTCATTCTATGCGACACACTTTCTTGAGATCCATGATGGGGTCATTATCAGACCCATGTACATCTCCTGACATTGGTTACAGGTCCTTCGTATCTCTCTGGGTCAGTTTAGAGTGGGCTCACATCGACTTCGTGTGGAGACTGATCATCACTTAGACCGCTCGGAGCGGACTTGCCTGCTTTGCTCTCTCCAGGAGGTTGAAACTGAAGAACACTTCATTTTCCGGTGTCCTGTTTACTATGAGATTCGTGGGAGATTCCATTGCCTGTTCCGTGAGCTTCCTTCCTTCACAGCTTTCTTCAGATACTATGATCAGAGATGTCTTGCTCTCTATCTTCAGGAGGCCCTCAGGCTTCGAGACAGGTTCCTCCACCCTCCTCCCAGATGGATGAATACTAGACAAATCACTTCTTTCTCCCCGGTGCTCTCCTCGGTGAAGGGTACTAAGCGGCACTTGGACATGAGTCTGGACCGCCGATTCAAATCTGTCAGGTCTCGGGACTCCATTTCTCCCACCCGAGGCTCCCTACCTCAGGCACGTCTCGGGGCCCCTCCACATAGACATCGATCCACCAGGCTTATAGAGAGGCACCGCCTTCCTCCCGGACACTGGCTTCCTAGACATTCCACAGTCTCAGCTACTGGTCATTAGTGCATTGCGAGTCACTCCCATCCGTCCTTGAGTGTTGGGTGATGCTATTGGGGGTGTTGCTCCTTCTTCCGCTCCCCCCCCACCACATCATCCTATTCTTCTTCTTCTCTGGTTTCTCGGCCTCTGCATGCTTCCTTCTCTTCCTCTTCTTCTCTCATTGTATTTCGGGTGACCCGTTTGGGTCCTCTTGCTGGGTTTGTTTGCTTTGTACTCTGCAGTCCCATTGACCTAATTTTGTGGTCATGTGTTGGACATTAATATTATTATCTTTTGTCTTAAACATCTTGCACACATTTGTCAAATTTTTCTCAACCTTATTGAAACATCTTGATCAACCTTCAAATCATCTACTTCATAACTGCAAAACAATCTTCTCTAGGTAACACTTTTCCCCCATGCAAGACTTCTCAAAGGAGCTCAAATCTTCACTGTTTATAAACATCAATTCTTCTCTCTAACCCAAATGAAATGGTCTCTCGTGATAAATTTTGACCCAACACCTTAAAAAAATTCAAATAAACTCATTACAACCCACATATGACCCATATAGGTTGGGCATTCTTAAGAACCATCAATCCATTTATTGTAATACCTCAAGAGAACCAATCACTAGATGAGAAAATACATTATTGAGGTAACAAAACTAATTTTAGTCAAGCTTCATTCATAGGTATGCTTCAACCAAACATGAGTAATTGAATCATTTACATAAACCATGGTTGTAACACATTCCATGAACCAATCAAATTTATTTCATAGGACTATGAGGCCCACTGGCTCATTACCTTACAAAACGCTTGCTGGGGTGGGTGAGCAATTACAATCTTTCGTACTCGGCAAATACTCGGCAGACCCAAAAAAATAAAACTTGAAAAACTCGGCAATATTCGGCCAATACTCGGGAACACAACTTAAAAAATACGCAAATTTCTTTTAAAAACATAAATTTTAAGCAACATATAGCTACAAAATGTATCAAATGAGTCCATAAAATGTTGGAGAAGTGTTTTCTATTAGATTTGAATACAAATACAATACAAAATCGCATCATCATGCGAATACAACAACTGGCTGATAAGTAATATGAATTTATGATGATTGTCATTGAAAAATATCATCATAAATTTCATATCTATGCAAGTTACAATATACAATAAGTTACATTTTCCTCTTCCCCGCTCTAGAGAAATATTGGGGAGAGGGTCTAGTGCCTCTACTAGTCCCCACACTCGGTTGTGTCTCCTCGCTCCTCCTAGAAGGCTGCGACTCTGGCTCGATCCTAGTAAGTAGATGGTGGTGGCTCCTCTGTTGCATGTTGGAGATCACCTCCAAAGATGTCATCCAATCCAATATCTCCTCGAGTCTACTAGTGCTTCTCCCTCCATAGCTTCCCTCTCAAAAGAAGCAATCTCATCCTCTGTGAACGCAGGGTTTTCCTCTTCTTGCCCAGTCCACTCGTTGTATGGATCTATCTCATCCAAATCAATGAGCTCCTCTGATGTGGCCTCCACTTTTCTTGTGCGAAGCCGGAGATTGTATTGCACAAAAACCAAGTCGTTGAGCCATTTTTGAGTCAACTTGTTGCGCTTCTTCGTGTGAATGGCCTCAAACAAACTCCAGTTGCGTTCACATCCAGAAGCGCTACAAGGTTGAGATAGAATTATGAGGGCTAGCTTTTGAAGATGCGGGGTATTTCCTCCCCAATCCTCCCACCAAGAACCTACAAACAAGATAATCAAAAGTTTATAAGTAATTAATAAAATCAAATATGTAACTAATAAGTAACTTGGTAAACATTCTAATTTTTATTACCTGGTGACTGCGTGGTTCTCCCTCGAATAGCTAGCACCGAAGAAAAGAGCCTCCCCCTAGCATGTTTGTAACTCTGCAGCTCTAAAATGATGAGGTCCCTCGTCTCAACATCTGGTATCATCCTCTCAATACATGTTGAAAGGCCCTCCATAACCTCTCCGTTCACATCTGTGAAGTTGTCAGAGAAGAAATACTTGGGGTTGAGGTAGTACCCCGCTGCATGAATAGGTTGGTGGAGTTGATTGTTCCACCTCCGATCAATAATCTCCCAAAAGGGACCATATCTGGCGATATCCCCCCTGTAATAGTTTTGGATAGACTCTTTGGCCCTATCCATGGCCTCATAAATGTACCCCATGGGGTTTTGCTCCCCATCAACCAAACACAAAACCCTCACCAACGGCTCTGACACCTACACACAAATTAAAATGTAAGGTTACAAACTTACAAATAAAATAAAAAAAAAAGTGAAAACAATATATTTATAATTTAACAAATTAAAATAAAGGAATGAAATATAAATCGAAGTTTGAAATTACCTTGATGATCTCTATAGCTCTCTTTGCAAAGATATCATCAAAAACTATCTTTGCAACCCTCTCTCCGTCAGCTTTCTTTGAATATTGTGACTCTAGCCATGCTTGACTCACAAACATTTGTTTCAAAGATGTCAACAAACTAGAAATACTTTGCAACGTCAAGAAGTTAGTTGCAAACCTTGTGACACCGGCTCGAACAAGTTCTTTCCCCTTTGTGTGTTCTCTCATCAAGCTCAGAACCCAAGGGTGATTATATATGTACTTTGTTATGTTTTTTGCATCTTCTACAACCGGCCTCACCCAATCAATTTTGCCTATGTCCTCCAAAAGAAGGTCAAAGCAATGAGCTGCACAAGGAGTCCAAAAGAGTGATGGATGTCTCTCCTGCAGTAGTCTCCCAACCGCCACATATGTTGTTGCATTGTCTGTGACAACTTGCACAACATTTTGTATACACCAACCTCTAATACAACCGTCTCTAACATAACACTCAAATTCTCTGCATTTTTTACTATGTTAGAGGCATCAATAGACTTCAAAAACACCATCTCACCGTTTGAAGCCGCTAAAAAATTAATGAGGGTGCGGTTCCTTCCATCCGTCCACCCATCTGAAAGAATGGTGCATCCGAATTTTTGCCATTGTTTCTTTTGCTCTTCTAGAATGGTAGTGGCATCTGCATCTACACCCTCAAGCAATTTTGTGCACTCAAATCTTTTGGAGAGGGTGCCTTGTACCCTTTCCCTGCAACTGTCAACGATGTCACCAAGTACTCCAGTATGAGCTCTTTGCCACATTAAATGGTAGGGTGTTCTAGTATTGAAAATTTGCACAAGCTTTATCTACTTCCTCGTGTATATATTTGTTCCAGCTTGTACCTTACAATGAAGGTTGTGCTCCAAGTGTGTTCCTTGCCAAAAAAAGGCTTTGTATGCCTTTGCTCGAACTCGATGAAGATGTGCCTCTTCTGGCTCTTCCTCTTCGTATGCGTGGACCACGAATAGAGCCCACAATTGTTGCCGCATCATCCTCTAAATCCTTTGTCATTGCAACCCCGGGTGCTAATAGCTTGTGTACTATGGCTGCCTGCACCCTTGCCCTCTCTAGTTTCTTCTTCTCTAGCTCTGTCAGTTGATGCAGGAATCATATGGTTCTTAGATGGCTAAGCATTTCAATAGGTGACTAGCAATGTTCTCAAGATGGTTTTCACTCCATTGATGGAGTTATGCAATTTCTAATATGTGTGTAATTTGTTGTAGTAGAGGTAAATTGACTTGGGCAAGGTGAAATTTGGTTTGATAAGGCAAATAAAGCCATATAGGCTATTTAGAAGGATAATATTTGTGGAAAATGTGAGTTTCATGGTTTTAAAAATGATTCTAAGTTAGGAATCTTGTTGATCAATTGTAATAGTGTTGGTTGCACTATTCTAGGGTGTTAGTAGCAATATGGTAAGAAGAACAACAAATTTGAGGTAGACCCTTACACATTGGAAAGCAACTTTGGGTGTAGAATTGTAACAATGGTGTATTAGGAATAATATAAGGAAGAATGATTAATTTATCATTTGATTTGTTATGCAAGTGTTCATTGCAATTTGTAAAAAATTATGAGCACTTGATCTTTGTTCCCATGACTGAGAGCATGAATTTTAAATGAATAATGAAAAGAGTTTTATAAATTGTGAATATCCAGTTGAAGAAGGCAGACTTATGACGAAATGAAAGTAATTTTTCTTAGCCCTAGAAACATTATAAAATTTCCTGTAGCCTCAATTCACTCCTCTCCGGCTCTAGACTAGGGCAAGGCCTATCTTGCATTTATGACCATCAAAACGTGATGAAATTTGTGGAAAATCTTGTCCAAATGGGAGCTAGAAGTTTGCCAAATGTTCTTCGCATGGTATGAATGCCTTTGGTTACAAGTAGGTTATTACAGAGGTTGATATTGGGGGTTCTTTAGTTGCATGGAGATCTATCATCAACTCGAAATCAAGTGATGAATCCTCTTGGTATATATTCTTTTATGTTGTCAGTCTATAAGGTTGGACTTATCCATATTCTTTCATGGCAACTTAGGCAAGCAAATATCAACTTGTGGAGTCATAGATGCAAACTAGGAACCCTAGCTTCGGTGGTGAGAGATCCATCCCTAGCTAGTAGGGCAATTCCGGTAGTGAGAGATCATACCCTAAGACTTTGTCATTTTTGGAGCTGATAAAGGGCTCTTCAAATCCATGTAGCTTGTTGACATTTTTGAGAGGAAATTGGGTTTGACAGGGTTTGTATGTTGGGAGAGATAGTCAGGTTTTTGCTCAGGGCCAATTTGACGAAGCATTCAAGCTAATGGTTTCATTGTACCAAGGGTCCAAACACCCTATCAGGTCATGTTAGGAGGTCTCAAGAGTAGTGAGCAATTCAAAATATCTCAAGCTTTTAGATGTTGAGCATCTTTTAAACTATGAGGTGCTGTTTAATGAGCACGCATGTAAGAAAAGGGTGCAGCTATTCTATTATTGGAAAAATTCCAAAAATAGTGTCTATAATATCTGTTATCTGTAGTTAGCAAGCTCCATTTAAAATTTCAAGAGATTTGAGCAAGGATTTTTGGAGTTATCCATTATTTTCTGTTCGCTGCCCTAGATTTAATTTGTGCAAAAATCAGATTTCTGTTTGGCTGCAATTTGTCTGAATTTTGCATATTTAAAGTTGGGATTGCCTAAAGGAGGTAGTTTATGGGTGGAGTTAGTGTCCATTGGTTATAAGACATTAGAGTAGTGGAAAGTATGTATGAGGTGCTCCAAATTGCAGGTGGAAAATGGAGTCTTGTAGGAATTGTCCTTGAAACCACAGTAGATTGCCCACAATTGGTGACATCATCCTCTAGAGTGAGTGTAAGCCTTTTACATTGCAACCTTCAAGAAAAGTCACATCTTCTGGCTTAAGGCTTGCTAACAAGACAACATGACTCTTCAAAACTTTCTTCTCCTCTAGTGTCACCATCTCTTACATCTCTCTCTGCCTCTTTGCGTTGGGGCAAACCGCAACATCTTGGCAAACAATAGATGAAAGGTGATATTTCAAACAATTGATGCCTCCAGAAATCCGATTTCTGCCATAGAAATTGCAAATAACTTGTGTACAACCTTCACCAGCTCACGTAGACCATACTTCCAAGGAGGGTACGGCATTCGCAGAAACGGTCCTACTAGTGATGTTGACCCAGATTTCCGAACCTGATTGTGAAGCATGATGCCATTGTTAAGCTCTAATCTGCAACACTTTGCACATTTAAAAATCAGAAAAACGTAAGCTTAATTAAATTTTAAAAAAAAATGTACCTGAATAACCAAATTTGAAATCTAAAAAAAAATACATACCTGCTGGTATGCAAATGACTATAAAAAAATTACAAGCATTCGATCACATTGAATTATATGTATTTAGAATTACAAAACCAATTCGATATCGATTACAATACACATACATAAAATTTAACTAATGTTTAGAATGAATTTGAAAAAAAAATAACCATACATACCTCTAAGGCTGCAAATGAGTATAAAAAACTTAAAAGCATTCGATTTTACATTACATGTATTTAGAATTACAATATGAATATATAAAACATTAAATAATATATTTGCAAATTTGAAAAAACTTGAAAGAATTTTTAAAAACTTTTTGGTCCAAATGCAATTCTCCAAATTTTTTGGAATTCGACTCAATTTGGACCATGCAATGAAATCAAATGGTTGATGTGAATGAAAATCAAAACTTTTGGATTTAACAATTGAAATGCCTAATAATAGTTCTGAAATTTGTTACATGAATTGAAAGAGGCAATTATCTTCGATGTAAGTCCTAGATTGCACATTGGATGCCACTGAAAAAGGTGCCAAGTCCTCAAGCATGGCAATTATCCCTTGGAAGGCAAGTGAAGCCTGATGTCTTACTTGACATACTGGGACCATTGAATTTGAACTAGATTGCAGTTACAGCGTGGAGGCAGAATGTGACCTATAAGGTTACATTTAGGAATTTTCACCTTTGCAGAGAATCGGACTAGGAAATACTTCATTTGATTATTTCAGGACTGCACTTTGCAAGTGTTGAATTCAGGCCATTTTAGTTGTCTACGGTTGACTAAGCCCATTAGGATAGAAACTGAGAGAATGCTTTATAGCCAACCAATGCATTCGATGTAGGTCCTCATCCTCCTTGATATATCACTCATTCGTTTGTGCAGATAACTAGGGAATTGACATGCACTATTTGAAATCATTCATTCATTCATTTATTAACATCATGTAAATGCAACCATTAGTCAGTGCTCCTTTTGTTTCAAAGAAACATACCATAGATAGTTCATTAATTGCTCAACAGGAAGTACCTACATGTATTATACCTGAGCATCCTTCATTTACCAACCATGCATTGTATACTCTTCACAAAGAGTGCAGCATGGACATTGTGAACGTAAATCTGTGGCACAAGGTTGTAAAGGTTGACTGTACTCTCATGCCCATTTAAGGGAAGCAATAGACTCATATCATTTGGAAACGATTTGACATTAAAAAAATTTAAGAAAGAGCAGATGCAATTCAGAACTAAGTTAGCATACTATAGCAATTTTTCATAAGCCCCAAGGGAACCTTCCGGTTGTCTACAAAACAACAAAAGAATTTATGTATGCATTGATGATTAATATTTTCCCATTTTATTCAATTTTGTGATATGTCTGTATAACATATCAACATTATGTGCATATTACAAATCTTTAGGGAATTGTCCCTTTTTTTTACAAATAACAATGTACCTCAGCTTCTAGGAGTACCAATTGCTAGCTCCTGTAATCACCATGGAGCAAGCAATTGGCAAATGCTGGAGCAAATCATCAAGTTCATAACATCCTTTAGGCTGTAAAGGTAAGTTGTTGAGGGAATTCAAATTGGGCTTTCAATGACAAGAACTAGATCTGAAAACTTGACATTGTACTGCAATATCAGTTTTAGTTGCAACTGCATATTATTATTTTCCTTTCACCATATTTCTTTACTGTTAGATAGTTGCAATCCTTTTTGCATCACAATTCTTAAATATTATCTGAATTGTGCCATAATGAGAAACATGCTATTGTTTGGTGGTACATATATTTCAATGACAGTCCACTTTGGGTCCTTTAAAGAGAATACAAAGGAAATCTATGCACTTGCTAGTAGTTACAATAGTCTGAATGGGCATTATCATTGTTCATCCTCAGAGCTGAGAATGCGCCAAAAATAACCTTCATGGAAATGTATTGTTAACTTTTAATGCAAAAGTTAAAAAACTTAAAACCCCAAGAATGGGACTCAAAGCTAAGATGACCTCATAATTTTGGGATCTAATCTGTCTTGAGGCTTACGTATTCCAACATATGCTTTGAAACAGACTGTTTATATTCTCAGACAGTACCTGCAGAAACACCATGACATGGAGGGATATAGACCCAAAAATGAGTTACAAAATATAGAAATATAGTAAGTCTGTTTAAGACAACTTTTAGACCTCTTTCATAGGTTCCATGGTAATGAAATTTACCTGTCATCCATTTGGGACCATGTTGTATGGATCATTGAACATTGTTGGTATATTGTTCATTGGAAAAGCTATATTTTTAATTGAAAAATAAACATTAATGGACATCAATGTTATGCAAAGAATAAAGAAAAAGATGACAGAAGCTACTGATAATTCAGGCTAATTCGAAATATCAAATGGCTATGGTCTTCTGTTTATGTTATCTTGCAAACATTAAAATACATAATTCCTGACAATGGTCAAACATCAAGCAACATAGTTAACTTTGTGTAAATTATAGATTGCTTTCGACCAAAAGCATCAAATTCAGCAATCTGGTTCATTAGAACTGTAGGACCAGACAATTGCCACTCCCAAGTACTTCATGTTTGTGGTTTCACACTACCCTTATATAACATGCTTTTCGACAATGTTGAAGATGGCCAACGGAAGCACCCAAGTTGGGCATTTTATATATCCCAATGTTTTCTGACCCTTTGCCTGAACTCGGTGCAAGTTGTGTGCAGTTGCAAAATATTTCATGAATTCCTCCACCTGACATTGCTTGTTATTGGTTTTTTTGTGAGGCTTACCCCGTGAAGGATAAGGCTCCAGAGTATGTTCTCCAAAATGGAATTGCAGATCTGAAGAGGAACCTATGGAATTGGTAAGAATTTGATGAAAAGTAAATTACAGAATCTACATAACAAATTATGCAGCATAGCAAAAGCTGAATTTATGAATAAAAAGTGCTGTTAGAATTGTAGTGGAAATTATTAAAATCATTGAGTCTCCAAGCTGCGACCAATTTGCTTACATGGAAAAGGTACTGTGTGACACTAATGTGAGTTGGCCATTTGGAAGGGGATGCCTGTAACCAACAAGAGTTTTCCTTAGTATCTATTTCACAAAACGCTTTCTGCTCAAGCTTAATATAACAAAGCCTATAGTAAAGAATTTTGAGGGACTTTGACTAGGTGCCCTACCTTGTGTATGCATTGAACTCTCTTCCAGGGAAAGAAGAGGAAAACCACATGATTTATTATTTATGGGTATTTGAGAAAAATCATAAATAATCTTTATCGATCTCAACTAAGGCATCAAGCATTCTTCTCAAAAAAATGGTATCTTAACATCTCACAAACCCATGCTGCTATAACGATATTTGCAACAGGACCACATCCGGACAGAAGACTAGCATGACAATGATACTATCGTAATGAAGGTTGAAAATATGTTCTATCTCAGACCTCTTCAAAAATGCAGTTCTCCCAGGATGTATAGACATGCAGCATTTGAGCAGGAATACTATGGACTAAATCAAATCACTGTCGTCAGACATAATTTTTGTCCTTTTGTCCCATGTTAATGTGGTTTTGCCATTCATATAAGTTCAAGGCATAATTGTGACAAATGAAAAAATAAAATCTTTCTCATTCCAATAATGGATGATTTTCAGGAAAATAAGCATTAAAATGACCAGTTGACCCCTCAACAAAAAATGACTTAAGGAGATTGAGAACATTGGTGTTGTGAAGGCATTGGCACTGCATTTGTCTCACCAGTATGACTATAACCTTTTCAAGTTCAATTATAAATGAATGGTTCTATCTAGCATTTTCGTGTTTGTGGTATCCTTAGGATTTGACTGCATTTTCAGAAAACTCCTTTCCAAGTGTCTTTATAAAGAATTTATAGTGCTTATATCTAAACATAGAAAACACTACTCAAAAAGCTCTAGCATACGTACTTATCATTACAGTCCTTCAACATGGGCTGTAGTTGAGGCTATGCACTGGTAAAAGTAGTGCACTACATCAGAAGTAGAAACATCATTTCTAATGCTATGGAGTACGGTGGAAGCATCCTGTAAACATAGGGTTTTAGTAGGGTATATACAATCCACATTATGTCAGACCTTAGCATTACAGCTCAAATTGGGATCAAGTTTTATTTCCAGTTTGTAAAAATTTCCTCAATAATTGGCTATGCTCATATGGAGATTTATAACAATCCTACTTTACATTTCCATCATTTGTGTGTCCACCTGATGTGAACTGTTTCTTCATGATTATAAATATGAAATATCCCTTGTGGGATATCACTTGAAATTCACAAAATAATAAAAATAACAGCAAACTGAAATTCTGATTTTTCTGATTTTTAACTAGGACA
Source organism: Taxus chinensis (assembly GCA_019776745.2). Classification (NCBI taxonomy): domain Eukaryota; kingdom Viridiplantae; phylum Streptophyta; class Pinopsida; order Cupressales; family Taxaceae; genus Taxus; species Taxus chinensis. The sequence continues at coordinate 682,968 of JAHRHJ020000122.1, read as the reverse complement.
GCAATATGCAGAAACAGAAAAAATAATTGTATTTTACAAAATAATAACTTCTAACACTACCCAGAAGCTTCAAATTTCACTTAGAAAAGTATGTAGAATAGTAAAACAAGAGAGAAATATTTTTTGATCTCTCAAATCTGATTTTATTTATTTATTTTAACTACTGAAACTGCCTAAAAATTTCAAAAATTCACAAGGAGCTGAAATACATCTGTTATAAATTCTGAAATTCTGGACAACAATGTATTTAAATTATAAAATGAATCAGATCTACCTAGAAAACTGAAAAACTCCAACCAGAAACCCTAGAAAACACTGCTGCAAAACCCTAACTAAGTAGATCTGAAAATAAATAAAGCCCAAACTGAATGAAACTCCTCATGAGAATTCAGCCAAACTTACCTCAAACCCTTGGAAATAATCTGATCTGTAGATGGCCTGAAGTATGGACCAAATGATCTCTCTCCGGCACTGAGCAAACCCTTGAAATCTCTGAAAACTCTGATCTGAAAATCTGATTTGAATGAAGCTCCAAATTAGCAAACTAGGGATGGATCTTTCACCACCGAAGAGTGCTCTGCTAGCTAGGAGTGGATCTCTCACCACCGAAGCTAGGGTTCCTATGGGATCTTACTCCACAAGCAAAAAGTGTGCAACCAGCAATGGCTCCAATATCTGAAAATGTGTGTGCATGATATGAATATCCTCTTCTCCCCAAGCACCACCTTTTTATAACTTTTCAATGCAACAAAGGGCCCAAAGAACCCTAATCGACCCCTTGGGGAAAACTTTTCATGAACATAAGGTAACTTAAAGTTACTTAATCCCCCTTACCCTAAAAGTGACTTAAGTGACCCCCAACGAAGGAATAGAACAATAAAGTACCATGAGTCACCCCCCTCAATGACAAAATATAACAATTGTTCCCACCAAGTTGCCCAATCACTAATGTCAACGGCAAAATATAACATAAAGTGCAAGGTGGTAATCAGTCATCCATACCCAATAGCCTCCAGCATCGTCACTAGCCCCTCGGGTATGACCAAGGCTAAGACTGAAAAATGATCCTCCTAGGCCCTGGCAGTGAAGGAATGGGGACATTACAAAGTCGAAGGTGGAGGAAAAAAAAATAAAAAATCGGAGCTTTGAAATAGACTATGGCCTTTCCCCAAAGCAAAATGGACAATGGTTTTTGTGAGTTGTTGCAAGGGTTCAGTTAGACATGTATGCACTTATGGAAGTGATTTCAACCTAAGTCACAGGGTTCAACGATTTTCAGGCAGAAAGTTCAAAAATAGCCCAACTTTATTGGAGCAGAGGAAATTCGTGAATATTCGTTAAAGTGCGACCAAAAAAACCTCAGACGAGCTGTGAGTGGTCAATGTCAAAAGTGCCCTAGTCGAGTTGTGAGTGACTTGTGAGAGTAGAAATGCCATTGTGCAGTTGTGCTTGTGAGAGTGGTTGGAGACTCGGATAATATCATAGAATCAATAACCCTAGCAGTTGGATGTATTTTGGTGAAAACACCAAAGGAATTTGCTAGTGCCAATCCACCAGAAGTGAGGACTGTAAACCACCACCACTCATTGTTATACACTGCCATTCACACCATTTCGAAGGAACCATATAATCCTGCTATATGGATGTCAAGACTCTAAGAGTCTAAAGCCAAAAACTTAGAAAATGTTCAATTAGGTTAAAGTTTTTAATCTTAACATCTTCGAAGATTTTTGTTTTCGGTTTGTAATATCAAATATTTATAGTCACGATTTTATATTTCTGTGTCTATTACTTTATTAATTTTTTATTTTAATAAAGTAATTAAAAAATAAAATGTTTAATTATTTAGTTTTTAACTTTAATATTTTAAAAAATATATTTTTATTTAACATTTATATATTTATAAAATTTAAAATATTAAATATAAAAAAAAGTTTATATTTTCAAAACATACTAATGGTATATAATATTATATTATAGCAATCGAATTTAATCACAATTTTTTTTCGAATGTTATCATTGTCAAACTTAATCTGAATTTCATCATTGTCGAACTTGAACTCGAACACGAACCTTGTGACTGAGCTTTCAACGTACGTGAGTCTTTGGTGGTTGCGTATGCTTGCGAGATGTAGTAATGGAGCCTAAAACCAGCCTTCGACCATCACTTTTCCAACCTTCAGATATGGTTTTCTTCTCTTCTATTTTGATTTCATATTTGCACTCCTATTTGGAATAGAGTAGAACTCAAACTTAGAGCAAAGCATGCAAATCAACTTAATACCATTTAACCATAATGCAAACCTTATTTAAAACGGATCTTGTACCAAGTTAAGCCAACCACGAAAACACCTTGTTTATGGCCGGTGTTACAACCAGCTTAAGTGTGAACTTGTTAAATATAAACTAAAACATGACCACCCATGCGTTTGCGGCTTGCGCCTCCAACAGTGAAAGATAAACACTTGAAAAACGAAACCTTGTGGTGTAAAAACAGCCCTTGTAAATGTTACAAATCCTCTTCAAAATCAACGTGCAAAAAATGTCTACAACCCTATCCCCTACAATTTTATCTCTTGAACACATTTCTTGTTACTTGGAAATATCTGCGCAATCATTAAACTTCACCTAATCATATGCTTAATGAATTTTCGAAGTGGCTTTTGGAGACACTTTGAAGAGCTGGTTGCAAGAGGCAACCGCTCGATGTTGCGAAACTATTTCGGAATCGCATTGTTTTTAATGCTTGACCAATGAGAAATCGGGTTTTGTTGCCTCAAATCTCTTTATTCCCGCATTGACAATTGTGTACCATATTTGGTTTCATCTTATTCACTTGAGAAGCATTTTTCCAGCACCTTTTTTGGAGCCACCTTGGCTTATGTTGCTCAAATGCTTACTATAAAATTTCACCAACTGGGTCCGGAAAGGTGCCTCCACAATAAGCATCGTTTATCAGTTTTTAGTTCTGTCAATTTCTCTGCATTCTCACCATAGAGGAGAATAGGTTAGAAGAGATAGATTCCCTATTTGGGCATTCAAGGACCTTTTCTAAGGCCATTCTGTAGCCACCTGGGCTAGTTTGAATGGTAGTGTGACTAAGTTTTGTTGACCAAACTTCGACTTTTCGAGACACCCTTGGAGGGTATGATTAAAGTGGTGTTTGGGAATACGTTTAGTAGCTGTAAATAACCTTATTAAAGGGTAAATGGAAATTATGATTGCCTAAAAATGTTGTGCTCCTCTCTTGAACCTTCTATGGTTATAAAAATGAAAGTTTTCTCTCCCTCTCTCCTTCCCTCCCTCCCTCTCTCTCTCTCCCTCCCTCCCTTCTTCCCCTTCGACTTTTTGAGACACCCTTGGAGGGTATGATTAAAGTGGTGTTTGGGAATATGTTTAGTAGCTGTAAATAACCTCGTTAAAGGGTAAATGGAAATTATGATTGCCTAAAAATGTTGTGCTCCCCTCTTGAACCTTCTATGGTTATAAAAATGAAAGTTTTCTCTCTCCCTCCCTCCCTCTCTCTCTCCCTCGCTCCCTCTCTCTCTCTCTCTCTCTCTCTCTCTCTCTCTCTCTCTCTCTCTCTCTCTGAAATCAGAAATGTGAATAGACTATGAATTTGTGCGAAAAAACTTGATTGGTCTCTCCCCTTTGCAAACCTTATGGGTAGGCTTGGTGGTATGTGTCGTCTATACATTTGGTATAATGTCTTTCTCTTATCTAGTCACGTGAGCGGGTTCATGTGTGTGTAAGTGTAACATGCATTGCTGTGTTGTAGTAAGTGATCCCTAAGTGTCGTGTATGCAAGTGTTTTAAGAAAAGAAAAATTGTCGTTTTTACTTTGTGGTTTTTGGTCTTGTAAGTTGTGGGTGTTACAATGAGGACCATTGGTTGATGTCGTTACCGCCATGCTTATAATTGTTTCCTTGCTGGGCAGGCCGACGCAAGGGCCCTATAGTTGGTAGCCTTTGTTTTGGCACTTCAGCGAGAACCAGAGATGAAAATGCCTCGGGAGGGGCAGAACCATTTCCCTTATTCCTGGCTATCCTATTGCAGCATGCAAACAGTCTCTCATTCGCTTTGAGGGACAAATCCTAGAAAACCATGGTGCACTACTGCTAAACATTGCAGATAGAGCCCACAAGTAACAGAGAGAAGATATTTAACAATCCTTGGCGCAAAACAAACATCCACCAAAGTAGATGTTCTGATCAAAGCACAATGCCATACAACACATAGCTCAAGGAGTACATATATCTAATATCAACAATAAAATTCAGGCCACTGGGATCACTCCTACACAACTTCTCAGCCCTGTGTGGTTTTCTATTTTGAGCATTTCCTGCAGATTGTTGATGGCACCATCATCCATCCCACCATTGAAATTATGTCCAAAAGACTTCTCTTGCGATGCTGAGAGTAGGGTCACCAATTGTAGATCGGGAATGGCCACCGCATCGCCCAAGGTGATAGGATTTTTTCTCTGCAGGAGAGGGAGGTTAAGGTGCCCCATCCACCTTGAGATCTGAGGTTGATATTATAGCTTGAACAGAGATTCGGAAGGGTCACTGGCTACTTTCTTCCACTATCCTGATCAGATGTCTCTTTACCTCAAGGAAGTGATCACCCTCAAATGTCAAGCTTTCCAGAGGACTCCGAGGACTACCCAATTAATTACCTCATTCCAACCTATTCCAGTTGTTGAAGGTATTAAGCATCCTCTGTATGCTACAGTTATGCGCACATATGGTAATAGATTAATGAGATTGTGTCACCCTACACGAGCAGCTTTCAGAGTCTTCGTCCTCACACACTATACGTGGAGGACTTGTTGTTCTTCAGCCTAGAGGGTTAGCTACTCCTCATCCACACTGTAGGAGACACCATTAGATAATATTAGCAGCTTCCACTTTACTATTGAAGGACCATCCACCGTGGATGCTAAATGAGTTTCTGGGAGACATTCTGGGGGGAGGTGGGAGGAAGAGGGGCTAGTGGAGTGAAATCGCATGCTTGAGATATGCATAACACACCTGAAAACAGGAGCAAGTGGCACCAACAATGACAACAAGATCTATAACTGACCAACATGCATAGGCCAATGACTCTTAGACCCAGACTGTGACTGAGTCTCAGACTAGTTGAACACTTGCAGACATAGCTGTCCTGCAGTGCTTAAGGTCGGGCTTAAGGACATGAGGAAAAGCCCTAGTGGAGGCAGCATTTTGTATTTTTCGATATTGTTGATAAATATTAGACAGTACTACTATGCCTCGAAAGAAAGAAATTATATTAATCATAGTTCAAAAACTTGTACTTGGCGGACCAAAAACTTGACTCAGACTCGGGACTCGGCAATTACTCAAGATTACTCGGCAACTTTATCACTACTTAAAAAATACATGAATTCATTAAATAAGCTTTACAAACATATTAAACATTTTTAAATGACATGAGAATGAATGTAGAAAACACATAAGTATATGAATGAGGCGATGGAATCCACTGTCAATCACCTCGCAGAGACTGTGAAATGCACAAAATCCCCTGGCAGAGAAGAAAGAGAACAAAACCCGAGTTTTTTGATTAAAAGATGACTCGACTGTTTTTATACAGAGGTTGCTGAGTTTTGGGCTCGGACTCACCGAGCTGCAAAAATCGCCATCAACCAGCTCGCCAATTTTGAGCCAAGAAATATTTTGACAGGTGAGCAGTGATACTGGCCGAGTTTTGCAGAGTTTTAAAACTATGAAACTAACGTCCACAAATGACCAAATGTAGGTCAATGGGACCCTATAATACACCCAATTACAATAGAATTGCTAGGGTAAAAGAACCAAATAAAGACAAGAGTCGGTAGTAATTGCAGTTGCACAATTAAACAAAACATTATCGTGAAAACTCCACCAGTGAATAGAATGGCAAAATACAATCTGCCTTGAATATAATAGAATGACCCTATTGGAACAAGAGTTCAAAACCTAAAATAAATTGACAAATACATCTCTAGAACAATACAAGAAAAACTGCAAAGACAATTCTGCATTTTAGAACATGACACCAGCTTAATTAAATTAAACCGTTCAAACTATAAGTTTTTGTCCAGGTAAAGGTTTTTTTACCAACTCCAATAGATATTCACAAACAAGAAACAAATAACACCACTATTCACGCCAGTTTATATGAACATTGACCATTTAATGCTTCTTAGGCATGCGCCTAGATGTTAGCTTTTCTCTCTTTTTTAGAGAGAGACTTTCCTGGTAACCCTGTTGTTAAATTGATGCAACTCTTCTGTTTCCTGAAGTAATATAACATGAATCTCTTATAAACGAAAACCACATAATTGAAAAATGCACCCTCAAGTAACAAAAGAACACATGGCAATTAGCCTCAAGCGGAGCATGATCATCAAATGGAAATAAAGATCAATAAAACCAACAGATATCTTTCTACAGCCAGATATCTTTTATACAGAAATAAATGGCAAAAATTCTTTAGGTTGTAAGAAATGGACTAACGATATCTTCATTCATTCCCCTAGTATATGTCACTGCACATAGCCTTGCTAACCCTACAGGTGCCTACTTTCACAAGAATATATCTTCTAACTTTAACAACCAGTAGATTCCACTTACTTTTCTCCATAAAAACATCTTTGACTATTCTCTCTGATCTTCTCAGTGCATTTTATTTTACATCTATCCTCGTTGTCAATCAAACCAGAGGGATACGTAAAGAAAAACAATGAAAATGATGGTATGCAGGGAACTGGAGTATACCAAACGGGCCATATATGAAGATAACTCCCCATCCTTTTGACGAAGAGTAGCTTCTAAATGTTCAAGTGTGGTTGGCACAAAGCTTTTTCCAAAATAAGTTGATGCCGCAAGTTCACCTGTGCTTCTCATATCGACAAGGGCTTGTTCTGAGGATGAATCCAATGTAGCCTGTAAGTAGAAGCTTTCTTCCATGCTACTTGCACTTCCAGCACTTGAAAATCGCCTTAGATGATTGCTTGCTCCTTTCATTGCATAAAATAAAAAGGCGGTAAATAAGTACTCGACTCTAGATTTTAAAATAAGAAACGAATCTAACTAGACTCAACAAAAATAATTACCATGCTCCAAATAAGAATTTGTGTATTTAGAAGAGTCATTCTTTTCTAAGACTGGCCATGCTTCAGGGCGAGCAGTCTTTTCAAGATCTAATCTGGTAGTCCTCTCCCGTTCTAGTTCCTGTGGAATTTTCAGGTTAACAACAGTAATTCAAAATTGCAGCAAAAACAAAAAAGAAATTCCTGTAATACTAGCATCAGTTTTTATTTTATCCGAGCATACATGTTCAGTTCCCCAGAAATGAGAATTAGCACCTAGTGTACATTGTAATATCAGCGTGTTCCATTCATATCTAGTTGACCAGAAAAATCAAGCAGAAACATTGATCCCATATCATAAATGTATCTTTGCATAAGCTACTATGCAATAAGAAATAAAGTAGGGAACAAAACCAAAATCATAACTTTCAAAATACATGATAGGCAAAACTTTTGTCACAGACTAAAACCGTGAATGAATACAATTGCCTTAATACTATGGTAAGCTTCACCATTTACCCTGCTCATACTACCCACAAATCGTCCATCCTATTTCCAATCAAGACACTAAGTACCACCTGCTCAACAAGTTCCCGCCGTGTTATTTCTTCCACTAGAGCACGTTTATGCCGATTCCTCAGTTCTCTTATTTCATCTTCAAGTTGCTTGGCACGACCTTCCTGACTGGCTGCTGTTTCTAGCGCTGCAAGATATTCTTGTCGATTTTCAGATGCCCTCTGTCTTTCCTTTTCTAGTGAGCGAGTGAGTTGTGCTTGCTCAGCCCTAAGACATGAAACCTGCATTTGGTGGAGGTTAACCAAGACATTAACACCTAAGCTTCATGAGTTGGTTATTCTTCAGACTTCTCATCGAAATAATCATGCCACAGAGAAAAAAGTTAGCAAAAATAGATTATTAAATGATGCTTATGTACCTGAGCTTCCAAAACGGCCATTCGAGATAATGTCTGAGTAAGGCGTTCATTCATAGATCTCTCTCTTTCTTCTGCTGATGCAGCCTTTGCCTCTGCCTCCTGTTAGTTATATTCTTCAAAAATTCATACTAATTTAAAGTAAAAGTCAAAAATGATAAAAATCTTTTAAAGCTGAAGAAGCATATTGTCCGTCCAAGGAAATAACCTGGACACGAGAATTAAGGTTTCTCTCCACACCAGACCATGCTTCAGCACGCATAGCTGCAGTTTCCTGCTTATCAACAATAGAGGACTGGCATTAAAAAAAGCTATAAATGAAAGTACTGATGCTAATCAAAGGTAGTATTCAATGATCAGAACAGTAGAAAAAACCTGCATTGCTTCAATTTGCCGCAGCAATGGTCTCGTGGACTCTGGTACTCTCAACACCAGCTCTTCATAGCGCATTTCAGTTGCCTGTACAACAGTGGTAACATAATATTGCAGAACTCAAATCCCATAAAAAATTCACAATCAAATAAAAGGTCCTTAGAGTAATGATATGATATGTGGAGATAAAGTCAGACCTGGCAACGTTTCTGAATATGATCAATTTCACTCCGTAACTTGTCTTCCTGATATGCAGCCTGTAATACATCAGACAGGGACATGTCATGAACAAAACTTATATGCTGCAATTAGCTACCTACAGAAAAAACAGGTAAGTCCTCCAAGATATTTAAAAGCTCCATATCACAAGTCAGGGGCTCGACAAATAAAACAGATAAAGAAGCCACTGCCTGACGCTCTGTGTTGCTAAGGGTTTCCCTTAGCTCTTCAAGTGTTTGTACAAGTGCTGCCTCACGTTCTCCCCGCTTCACGTAAACGATGCTCAAGCTCTGTTTTAGCTTCACTGTTTGCCCGTGTCTCCGCAAGTGCCACTGCCTCTTTTGCTTCATTTAGTGCATTCGTGTAGAAATCCTTTTGTGCAGCAAGTTCTGCTTGACTATTCTCAACAGCTTCCTGTAAGGCCTTCTCTGTTGCAGCCTTATCCTTTTTAATACTTTCCACCTTTGCTTCTTCTACCTAGTTTGGAAAACCTTACGAGGGTGTTAGGAAATGTCAAACAGTCAGGAACTCAACTATTATGCATAGGTTTATCCGAAAGCAAAATTTAAAGCATTCTCATATAAACATTCTATAGAGAAAATCAAAATGCCTATGCATGCATCCAGTCATAGCTAATGTTCTAACAAAGATTGTGTACCTTCTGAAAGGCGACTTATTTTTACAAGATTTACAAGACATTTTGATTTAAGAATCAACTTTTCAAAAATCTTTTTACTTTTCAATCCATGGGACTTGATTGGGAGTTTGAATGTATCAACAGCAAACCTGGTAAATATGAATGCGGTAAACATGTAGGTCATTCTCTCCTGATCATTTGAAGATTGCAGGAAGTGACTGTAAATGACATCACAACGCTTAGAACCTCAAAAATTCTATGTAACATCCATCGCGTTGCTGTTTCAGGATTTGAGTATTTAGGCTTGGATAGCTATAATATTGTTTTATCAACTTCATTGATACGAGATTTGTGTTGGAATTATTATACATGTTTATATTACATTGACCTAGCATTATTTTATGCATTTAGCTAGAACTAATTTGTGTGGATTATCTACTCTAGGTAGTTTACATTGAGTTATTGCTTTTCAGTTACTTTCTGTTATATTTTGTATATACATGCATGTTTATATCATATATGTTGCAGGCGTTAGAAAATGTGCACAAAGAAGGAATGAAGAGAGACCAGAATGCACACATTGTTCATTGTGTGTCCGTCATTTTATTTTGTGAGAGATGGTTACAAAATGGTTGAAGTGGTTACAGCCATTTATTAGTTAATATTTCACTAATATTGACTTAATGCTAAATTTTAAGCCTTATATTCTAATTGCAGGTGCTACTAATTTCTGTTTGTGGCTGCAGGAACATGTACAAGAGGGTGGAAAGCAGTAACACGATCAAAAAGTGTATAGTGAAAACAGGGGTCAAGCCACAGCCATCATCTTAGCCCACAACTTAAGTCGTGTTCCCTCCCATCTTGCGTTGTGCTGTTGTTCTGGATTCCATGGTTGTTTATCATGATTGTCTTCTAATTATTTCAGTATGTTGTCTTGACTATTAGTTCAGACATGCAAAATGGAGTCTGCATGCTTCATATGGATGATTGTTTGTCATATCTGCTTATGTTCTGTTTTGATGTTTGTATAGATGTGAAAGAGGGAATCAGACCAGCCTGGACACTCGCTACTTTGCATTAGAGTTGTTTAGCAATACAAATTTGGAAAACAGGACCTTGAAGCCCTAGATTGCTAAAACCTATTTTATAACCAAGGCTCACTATCACATAGAAGGGACCTAGGCAACATTAACCTAAAGGGGACCTTGCACAAAACACATTACATACTTTGATTTATTACAAAGAAGATCTAAGCAATTATCTAAGCTTTAAAAAATAAGGGAATAAAACAAAGCTGCATGGTGGCATTGTCCTTGCTAAGAGGGTAATAATAGACTTGAAACTTGAAAGCTATGTTTAAAAAAGCAAAAAGGAATCATTGGGCTTGTCTTGGACAAGGCTGCAAGAAAAAACATGGCAGCATGCAAAAGCCCGCTAGAGTTTTGATATCGGTTCTCTTAAGTTGACAGCTAGAGCTTAACACGTTATTAGACTTCACTTTCAGTTCGTTACTGATTTTTTAATTTTAAGCCATACATTAAAGCCCTAGTTGCAAGCATGATTGTATTTACCCATAGGTTTTATATTTTTAGCCGGGGCTGAGTTCTATGCCTTAAAAAACAGTTGATGCTTCCCTAAGATTAGGTTTTGAGCTATTTTTGGCTAGGAAAAAAAAATCATATAAAGGAAGCAAGCATGATAGAAGAGCGGACACAGAGGTTTGTCTTTCAAAAGGAGGATATGTGATGCATTATGCTACATTGCAGGGAAATGACCCTGCCCCCATACCCGCATCCAAGCGTTTCGGGCATGGAAATGGAATCATAAATGCTCAGGGAACACGCCCAAAACGTCCCCCTGTCCCAGATTCCTAACAGAAACCGTACAGAAACAGCTCTGCCATTTCCAAACCCGGGACATTTCCATCCCATTCCCAAGGGCACAAGTCGGCGGAAAAGTGAAAAAATGTCAAAACCCTTAAATGCATTCTCTAACTTGTTAAACACACTTCCTAAAAGCTATATAAACACACATGTAGATTATAATCATGTACATGTGAAATTTTAAGCATGTTGAATGTTTTGAACTTTCATGAATATTACATTTTTTAAGTGCTTTATCTTTTATAAACTAAAAATGAGTATTATGCATTTTTTACAAATATTTATAATATGTTCAGCAAAACTTTCCATGCCATTTCATACCCAAAGTTTTTTTGAAAATCAGTGTTTCCTTGTTTTAGACCCATTTCTGTTTCCTGGCAACCCAGGGATAATGTTGAGAGTAGGTTGTTTTGCTAGACAGTGTAACTACCCAATAGTTTTGGAGTCACATAAGTCATATCTGTTGAAGATCAGGATATAAAACACTGTATGTCAGATCCAAATAAGTAACAGGTTATCGTTTGCAGAAATTCTCATAAATGGCAAAACATGTAATCAGGAAATAAAGGGATCTATTTTAAATGACTTATCAGATATGTTGGAAACCTCTTCTCTTGGATGGAAATTAGGGTTTTTGTAATCTTATAAATATAGTATAAACAACAGTCTTGCTGTGGAAAACCTTGACCTGTTTCCATTTGGTATAATGTACTAATGATGTCGATGCATTCACTTGCTCTTTATGTGGATGATTGTACTCTTTACTGTGTGTGGTGCACCTGGTTTAGTCGCTTGGTTTTATAATGCTTTTATTGTGACTAGAGCAATTTGATTGGTCTATCTTTTGTTTAAACCCCTACGGTAGGGTAACGGCGATAGGTCGGTATGAGGGATGGACTGTAAACCACCCACAAATACCTTAGATTCAGGCTCGGGAACTGGCAGACATCGTGGTGTTCTGAAGCCTAGGTATTTATTTCTTAAGATGTTGAAATCCCTAGCTAGGATTTACATGACATTTTGGTTTTATTTGAGTAGTGAAAATATGGTTCACATAGACTAAATGCCACTTGTCGATCATGGCTTCTGCAGCGAGTGTTTCTGCCTCTTGTGGTTTCTCTTCTCTTGATTTTGAGTTTCTGTGGTGAGTCAGCAGAAGTTGGTTGCGTGTTTAGTTGTTGCCTGTGGGTGTGTAATCATTGTCATCCTTGTATCTGAGTGATCATGTGGAAATGTTTTTTGTGCTAGAACGATTCTATCATTGGAGTTGTAAGGGCTACCGATGGTTGTGTTACAAATATATTGTGCAACATTATTAATATATTATAATATTATTAATAATGAGTTAATACAACTCATATTAATAATATAGTTAATAGTTGTGTGTGAGTGAAGTTGTTGAATAAACAACTCACGTAACTATTTTGGTGTGTGAGATAATAAAGGGATGTGAGAGATATCCTAGGGATAAGTTTGAGAAATTCATGGAGAGTGATATGAGGGATTGAAGATGAAGTTTGACTCCACCTTTGTAGGAGATCAAACATTATAAAATGTAACCTCTATCATTGTAATTGATATACGGGATGAATTAATATGAAGATCATTATTCCGTGAATAATAATATTGAGTTTTCCTGTGTAAAACTGATCCAAAATTATTATTTGGTATCAGAGCGAGATGGACTTGTGAGAATTGGTGAGGGGTGGCAAGTGTTTTCCATTGCCCCGACTGATGAGAAGAATTTAGATATTTTGTGGTGCAGTCATATTTGTATAGTTTGTGATCTGCATGTATTTCTCTCTCAACACGGCAACCCTGTTTTTTATTGATTGCATAGCTCTATACTTTGGATCGAAGGTGATATTGAAATTTGCATAGGTGTTTTTCTTGCCACATCAATTCCATCAAAGCTTTTACACTGCAATCTGAACATTACTGGCGTGATTGGCATTAGTTTATAGAAAGTGGGATGGTTAAAGTTGTTTCTGTCCATACAATTTCATTCTACATAGCATGCAGATCCAAAGGTATCACCTCATTTTACCCAAGCCTAAATTTACCTTCTACATTTGAGGTAGTTACCGTGATTAAGCTTTAAGCACTTCTCCAGGTGGTCGATTGGCCATTTTAGCACTTATACAAATCTATCTACCAAGTCTGCGTTGGTATTTGTAATCAGAGTTGTGCAGCGTATATGTTGTCAGATCCAGCGCTAGAAGTTGTTAATTTCATGTGGTGGTCGACTACGAGTTTGGCATCTTCTATCTTGTGCTCAAATAGCTGATGTGGGTCGTTTCATTCTCAACTAAGAGCGCAAAATCTTGCATGGGTACCGTCCAATCTAGCCACATCTGGGGACCTGTGCTGCAAATTCTCTATTCAGATGTGTCGTGGCATTCAAAATATTCAAATTACTCAGCCAAATTCGTGCTTCGCGAATCATGGAATCAGCTGGTCATTCAATTCACCTCACCAATAATAGGAAATATGGTTTGTGTCTAGAGTTTCAGGATTTAAAGCTTGTAAGTACGGCTGGGTCAGGTGTTTTAATTTAGTCTATTTTTGTTATTGTGTATTTATAAGGCTGGGAGTCATGGTATTTGGTTTTTTATTATTACTTATGTATTTCGGTTAGCCTTTGTCAAATAGTCAATTTTGTCACCGTATCAAGAGTCTAAAGTTTCATACTTTTGTATATTTAGCTTTGGTCAAAATATTTAGTTTTTCGTTGACATTTTAACGAGTCCTCGCATTGTCATAGTATTTATTATTTTTGAGTCTTTGTCCAATGCAATTGTTAATAGACGTTGCTAATATTTATTCTGGTCATTTTCCGATAAAATATTATGTGTCTTCATTATAAGTGTATAATCTATAGTATTTTGTGAAGACTTAATTCGTAGTCAAGTCCGTATATTAGTGATGTGTAATACGTCACCTATCATATTCTTTAGATTTTGTATGTCTTTAGTTATTAAGTCATTTTCATATAAAAAGTAATCCCTCCTAGACTGCTTTGTTTTAAGGAGCTTTTCAGTCCACAGGAAAATTGTTGGAAAGCTACTGTAGTTGCTGAGGAACATGGTTTGTAAGTTGTAATAAGTTTTGTTTCCATCGTGGTTATGAAGTCCTGTATACTGTTTAAAGGAATTATGGGATAGTATCAAGTTATTTCTGGTTATGAAATCTGTATTGAAGGAATTTGGAATCTCTAGAAAAGGTTGACTGTGTGTAAGGGCAATTTATAGGCATGTTGTACTTGTAACCTTGTGTAAATTCTTGCCAAACCATGCAAAATGTACTAAAAGGGATTAGTGTTATATATATCCTCTTATAGGCATGTGAAGTAGATTTCATATTATAAAAAAGAATGTTGTAAAGTTATTTATGTCTAGCAAGAGGAAGATGATTCTTGGCCTTGTTGTTCTTGATTACTATCGGTTATGGAATCTTATAAACAAACTTGCATGTACTCAGTAGATTATCTCTATTAAGTTCCTTGGGAATGGTGTTGTGACTGTCTTCAGCAAATTGCACATGGCTTAAGACACTGATAGAAACAAGATAGACCTACACTTTTAGATGAGGTCATGAATGTTGCAAAATATAATAGTTTTGTGAAGAACCTCATGTTGATAGCTGTAGATGATTATGTTCATTCAATGAACTAGCTGTACTTATACTAAGAGCTACTATTGAAATCATGAGTTAGGTAACAAAGCTTGCAAAAATTGTATACTTACAGCTTAAATATCATTTGAGAAAGAAGTAACAACATCAAATTTGATGTGAAACATTATATATAAACTGTATATGATGACTGTAGAAAACATCGGCATTACTTCAAAATTGGGCAAGTAGTTTTGTTTGGTGCTGTATTCATTTAGGTTTCATCTCCTTCCCATTGTATGGTAGCAGCAAAAAAGTTGTTTAATGTCGTTATACCCAACCTGCAGAAACATGGGTAATTAATGTTCTGTTCTTACCTTGGCTAGTAATTATTTCTAAAGGGACTTCCTCTGAGACTCCAATGAGGAAAATCTTATATGTTGACAAAATAAGATGGCATTACAGAATCTGACACATAGGAAGAGCTTGGAACTACAGAGATTGAGTACACAAAAAATTATAAAATGGATTATTGAGACAATATATAATTAAACGGTCTGAGAACCATGTAATAGTTGGATATTCAATTTAGAATCATTGGCGATTGCTGTGTAATTTGGACAACATCAAATAAAAGCTATAAATTTGATCAGTTGAATGAATAGTAGCTATTAATGAGTTGGATTTTCCAGTGGCTAAAAATGATGTGTAGATGAATAAGGAATGTAAAAATTGATAACAATAACTTTCCTTGTGATGTAAAATACAAATGACTAAATGTTATAGTAGGAGCCTTATGAAACGGTATGGATTCTCTGATGGGTTGGTATGGCTCTGTAAGGTGTCTGAGATGTCATTTGAATCTCAAAAATGGTAGAATGTCGATACAATACTCAGAGATCCCCATCAGGGGAGGCTTGTGGGTTTACTATAGAATCTGGCTTCAATGTAATTTTGTGTAATTGAACTCTTATGATCCTAGTTGAAAATGTGGGGAAAAATCACTTGAGAAGTGAATTAAAACCACCTCCAAATGGGTGAGTTTCAGAGTTGGGGAAAAAACTAAGGTGAATATGAGAGTAGGAAAACCCGCCAAAAACTCGCTGAGTTTTGAAAAACTCGCCAAAAAACAGGCAAAACGAGTAAACCGCCAGAAAACTCGCCAAAGACAGCATTTCTTTCCTTTTTTGGATTTTTGGTGAAGAAAACACAAGCATAGAATAAAATTTGCCATTTTTGGAAAGGGTCCGGGAAGATGTAGCAGCAAAAACTTGCATGTGCCATAACTTTCATTCTGTGGCTCTGTTTCAGGTGTCGTTTTCTCTAAAAGTGCATATTTTCTCGAGCTCTACGCATTGATGGCAATATTTTTCTTATTTTCATAAAATCCATTTTTGCACCTTTTTGGACCAAGCAACTTCTTGCAATCTTCTGAAAGAATCATGAGCTTTGATCGCTTGTAGACAGATTAGTAATTAAAAATACTGGATAGCTTTCCAAAACTCGAGTACTCGAAAACTCGACGAGTATTCTCCCGTGCTCGGACTAATCGTACCTGCCAGCTTGGTTGAAAATGTAATTTATTGTATTTTGTAACTTGCATAGATATGAAATTTATGATGATATTTTTCAATGTCAATCATCATAAATTCATATTACTTATCAGCCGGTCTTGTATTCGCATGATGATGTGATTTTGTATTGTATTTGTATTCAAATCTAATAGAAAACACTTCTCCAACATTTTATGGGCTCATTTGATACATTTTGTAGCTATGTGTTGCTTAAAATTTATGTTTTTTAAAGAAATTTGAGTATTTTTTTAATTGTCGAGTATTCCCGAGTATTGGCCGAATATTGGCGAGTTTTTGCCGAGTTTTTTTTTTTGGGGGTCTGGCGAGTATTTGGATTTGGCGAGTATTCCTACTATGCTGATCGCCATCATCTGCATCCTCTTGAATTGAGTATTGTTCCAATATGATTTTTCCTTCTTCATTTAGCTCAAGCGACTTTGTCTACGTGGGAACCTTCTGCCTAGAGTGACTGCTCCTTTGCCTCGTTCACTAGTTTGCGGACCTGCCATGTAAAATTTGGTTTTCACCTTTCACTGGATGAGTTTGGAATGAGGTAGACTTTTTGATCTGTTTTGAGTAAAGACTTATAAAAATTGTATGTGGCTTTGCTTTAGGATTACGGGAAAGACCAGCCGAATCCTTGAAGGCATTTGTTTTGCATTGCTTTTTTGCTTCATTGATTTGTACTGACCCTAGGTCTGTCCAAGATGAGCCCAATTCCCATAATATGCTGTTTTTTATGGTTAGGGGGAATTATATCATAAATTATTTTGCTGGTGCTCCAAAGCCAAGGAAAATTGGGGCTTTTGGTAGCTAATATATCAACATGCTTACGGAAAGATTAACCGAATTCAGAGAAATTGGTTTTTAGCTAAGCCACACATCTGCAATGAATGGTATTCCTCAAAAGTTAGCTTTTGTTCAATATATGCGATACAATTTCGTGTTTCTAAATATTTAAGTGACATTTCTGTCTATATTTTGTGAAATTTCTCGGCTGTATTGTTTGAATGGGATGTGTTTTTTTATTATCTCACAATTCCACCACTCCTTTACCTATATTTGTGTTTGGATATTTTAGTACTTAAAGGTTTGTGAAGATAGATATCTTTTAATGTCCACGAGGCCAAAAAAATTCTATGGGACAGCAAACCTGTCATTTTTACTTTCTGAATTTCTGATTATTTATTGTCTCAAATTGATAACGAATTCTCCCATTTGCTCCACCCTCTCCTTGGTGCATATCATATCTGCTATAACGAGTCTGCCTTTAAAACACTTGCATATTTGGTCTAATGTCATTGTAAGCATTACACTAAAAAATAAAGCGTTTTTCTGATTCCACTACCCCATCAGTGCAAAAGGCACAAACTCTCTCTTCCCATGCCTCTTTTGGCCTTTTCCACCTACATGTTTCACACTGAAGCCGATGTGAATGTTTCCTTAACTTTTCTATGAGAAACTTTGCTCTCCAAGGGATATTAGCCCCTATATAGTCCTGTTGATGATCACAATCAAAGTTAATTCGTCAAGGTGATATTTCTTCTTCCTCCCTAATGCTTTATCCCACACAAACTTGCAGAATTTATCTATAACAAAGGGTTTTATTTCCTTGCTATTATTGGGACACACAGTCAAGTCAATGTGCCATTTCCTCATCCGCTTGTTGTTTTGAATTCATCCAAGACTTCTTTCGCTTGCATAAGATCACATCAAAGACCACCTTGGGCCATCTACGTGCCTTAGGTAAGACAAAGCAAGTGACTTCAAACTTGCCTGTTATCAGACATTCATACTTATTTTAGGAGACCTTTAGCAATGGCTTCTGGGACCGTACCTGTTTCAACTAAAATAATCTCACACCGATACCTTTAGTTTGAACATTGATTTCTCTATTTATTTCCATTTTGAGTTTGAAGTGTTGCTGGCCCATAGTTCGCACCCATAAAGCACCCCCCGGATTACTAATAACTCAAAATGAGTCTGAATAGTTTTCCAATCCCATAACTCTACCTTGGTTTTACATCTATTTTGTATTGGCATACAATGGCTCTCCACCGAAATCCCAAGGTATTTTATGAGATCTATCCTGCGAGTTTGAATGTGATGATCCCCTTTTTAAATCTTAGAAATACTTAAAGAATAGTTTGATTGTTGAGCCCATTAACTTGCTATTTATGGGCAACTTAACAACATTATTATTAAAGTATTTATGGGAGTACTTTAGCGTTATATTTGCCCATTTCTCAGAATTTTTGTGGCATCATTGAATATCACAAAGATGACATCTTTTAAGGGAGTTTTATTAATTAGAAAACAAGATTGATCAATAAAAAACATATGCAACTTTAAATTATAACTGTGGTATTAAGGGGAAAGCAGATGTAACTGAAAGGGAAAGAAGACATAAAGGTGGTCACTTCAGATTTAAGGGGAAGTACGCCTACCACATGGAATAGTGTCCCTAGAAAAACTGTATAAAAGAAGATCAGGGGTTCATTTGTAATCATCTTGATTTACTATTTTCTTATATGAGAGAGCATTCTTGCTTCTTTTTGGAGCTGTTAACGACAACAGCTAAAGAGTTGATAGCTATTGAGGACGGAACCCCTCAGTATTCAGATCTGTGGATGGATCAACCTTCATTTCTTTCACATTTGTCTTGATCAATTTTTGGCCATTTTCAGGCTGGGCAGCCCATTTTGGGAATTCGGGATGGAATTTCTACGTGTTCTTGTTGTTGGAAAATTCTGTAAGAAATATCTATGATTGTTGATCACCCCATTCATCATTTTCAGCTATTCTGTGTGTTGTAATTCTGCATATTTCTCATAGACATGAATTGCTTCAAAGTTTGATGTTGTTTAGCCTGAAAATAAATTAAATCAAATTCAGATCTGTGTTTTCATCTAAAATAAAAGGAGGATATTGTTGTCTAAAAATTAGACTGCAAGTGTTTCTCGAGAATTTTTAATTTTTTTGCAAGGGTTTAGAGTGAAGAAATCAGGCTCTTTAAGATGTATTTGGGCAATTGTCAGATTTGCTGTGTTTTTTATAAAAAAGGGATTATTAGTGGCATTCCCCAACTAAGTTTGTTGTTGAAGTCAATCCCAAGGTATTTATGCTCAGTTCTTCTAAAATACTTCCTTCAAAATAAAATCCAAGCTGATTTCTGTTCTTTCTATTGGAGAAGATCATGATCTTGGTCTTACTGTGTTGACTTGCATACCCACTTCTTTGCAAAAATGCTCAAGGGCATATAAGTGCTGGTGTAACCCCGGATGTCGGACCTAGCAATCAAAATAAGATCATCTACATACAAAAGAAGCCTTCATCACAAATTCTCCCAAACGGACTCCCTCCCCACCTTGCACATTCAGCCACTCTGGGAGTTTGTGTTGATATAAGCTTCAAAAAGGGTAGGGGATAACTTGACATCCTTGTTTAATTTCACATGTTCTAGCAAGACTTTCTAAAATGTCTTGGTTGAGTTTTGACTCTATGACTCACAATCTTTTCATAGATTTTATGGTTTGGAATACCAAGCTCCTTCATTCTGCAACATAGTTTATCTGTAGGGACCGTGTCAAAAGCCTTTTTGAAGTCAACAAAACAACATAGACTTCCTTGTTTTCACTTCATATCTTGCTTTGATGATGTGTCTCAAGCAGTAATTCCCTGATCTATTGTTGAGTGCTTGAGTCTGAAACTTGCTTGCCATTTTTCTCTCTTACCTTTTTTTCTGCCCACTTACTGATTCTGTGCTCAATCATGCTGACAAACAACTTTGCAAACAAGGGATGACTCATGATAGTGTTGTAGTTGGAAGGATTGCTAACATCTCCACTCTTAAAAAGAGGCATCACAAGGCTGGTAGTCCAGTTGCATGGAAATCTATGTTGAATGATGTTGTTGAATTTTTATAATGTGAAGAGCGAGGAATTTCAACTCACATTTTAGATTCTCTTCCTGGAGCTCAACCAAGTCCTTGGCCTTTCCTGAACCCAAGTTTTTAATGCCTTCCTTAACCATTCTTGGAAAATGAATAACTTTGTTGTCATGTTGATCAAGTGATGGGGCCTCAACCTCTGCTTCTTGCTTGTATATTTGTTTTGCATATACAGGAAATCAGCCTTCCCTATTATTTAGGTTGTCTTGGACAACTACTCATAGCCTATTTTATAGGCCCTCTCCCTTTGTAACTAACACGGGCATTGTATATTTTGTGAGCAGCATAATAATATGGAGACTCTTATTTGATCCACCTTCTATGTTAAATGTCTGGGCTGTGCAATGTTTCATGGCTGTGGTAATTGCTTGCCGGAGTGATATTCGGCTGAGAGTATTCATTTCTTTGATACAAAGTGATAACACTTAAAGCAAGTGGTATGAATCCAAAAATAAAAAAGAGAAAAGTTACTTTGATTGCGGTGAATGTAAAAAAGCTGGAAACATTCATAACAATTGCTAGAGAGGGAGTTTTTCTTCACAAGAAATTACATGGCCAACATCTATCTGACAAAAAGATGAATACTTTGTGATAGTATTTCAGCAGGATAATTTGTTTGCCATATGATGCATTAATTCAGCTATGAAGCATGTGACCTAATAAAGTAAGCAGTCCGTGGAGCTTGATCAAGAACTATAAATAAGTTGAAATCACTCTAGGAGATGGCTTATTGAATCAGATTCAAGGATATGGAAGTGCACATAACAGATCCCAGGTTGGTAAAGTGGAGCATTAGTACTGTTGTATTTATTTCAAGAACAAAGCATAATCAAGTTACTGCCAATGAGATAGCAAAGCAACACTCGCAGTAATAATTTCATGATTGAAAATGCCTACTTTATAGGACAGCAAGGTGACTTCTGGACTACGTTGTAAGTGATGTGGACCAATATAAAAAAGAGACATTGCAGAAGCAGTTTACTTCATCACTTTGATTGACAGTTTTTTAAGGTCCCGTGTGAATTTCTTTAAGATGCCTGAGGCATTTGATGCATTCAAAACTTTCAAAGCAATGATAGAAAGGTTCAATGCTTAAGACAATAAAGGTCCTAGTCACAAACAATGCTGGTGAAAATGCTTGTGACTAATTCCAAAACAGTTGCAAAGTAAAAGGCATCAGCAGGCAATTTATGGTTGCTTATAGTCCAAAGCAGAATGAATAGCTAAGAGGAAGAACATGTTAATAATGGAGGAAACTCAAAGCAGTTGACGGAAAAGGGCCCTAGTAATAAATTTTGGAGGTACTAAGCAAGGAAATGTAAATCTTAAATCAAAGTCCACAAAGGCAATGAAAGACGTTGCAACTGAGGAGGCTATGACTGGGAATAGCCCTGCCTAAAACTGTAACGTCCCCTTTCTTTCACTAAGGGCCTAAGGGCCAATTCGAGTCTTAGCCTTGGTCATACCCGAGGGGCTAAGGACATTGGAGGCTATTGGGTATGGATGATCTGATTACAACCTAGTTCATTTGTTATAATTTTTTGTTGACACGAGCGTAAAGTGGCTTGGTGGGACTAAATGTTATGTTTTGTTGTTAAGGGGGGGCCTAATAAAACATTAATGTTATAATATTGCGTAGGGGTGACTTATTGTACTTTATTATTCTATTTCTTCGTTGGAGGGGACTTATGGTACTTTATTATTTTATTTCTTCGTTGGGGTCTTAAGTCACTTTTAGTCCCACATGGAGTTTCCAACTTGGAAAAAGGTCATGAAAAGTTATAAAAGGAGGTTTGGGGGAGGGATAGAGCACATTCTTGCATACACTCATATTTTTCACATTGTGCAACTGTTGTTTGCAAAATTCTTTGCTTGTGGAGTAAGATCCCACAGGGACCCTAGCTTCGGTGGTGAGAAATACATCCCTAGCTAGCAGGGCATTCTTCGGTGGTGAGAGAACCACCCTAGCTTGTCATTTTGGAGTTGATTTAGGGTTGTTTTACAGAGATAAATTTCAGTGCTTCCAGAGGGAGGGTTTTTGAGGATTTTTGGGCCTTTTGTGAAGAAAAATCAAGGGTTTCAGATTAGTTGTTGGCTGTAGCGATAAGGGCAAGTTTGGGCACCATTTTTGAAGACTTTTCAGAGGGTTTTTGGCCTCCTTTCTAGGGTAGCAACCCACTTTTGGGGTTTCGCTGCTATTTTTGGAGGGTTTCCCAAGTGTGGCTACCGGATCTGGAGGTTGAGTTTTCATTCTCACTATTAATAGATGTTATTTCCAAAATTTCAGAATTTTATCAAGCGTATTGAGAATATTAAAATTTTCGAAGTTTCCTAGCTGGCTAGGGCATTCTGTATTTTTCTGACAACGATATGTTATTCGAAAAATTCCAAAAATAATTTTCTTGTGTAAGTAAACATATTAACAAGCTCTTCATAAATTTTCAAGTGATTTGAACAAGTATTTTGTGAGTTATTGATTTAAATCAGTTCACTGCCCTAGCTGTTAATTTCTGCAAAAATCATAATTTTATTTTGCTGCAAATTATCTATATTTTGTGCATTTTTGAGTGGCATCCCACAAGGGATATTTCAAAAACACCTCAGGGTATTTGGATCCCCAATGTATGCACACATTCCTAACAAAAGAGGACCCAAGCTTGAAGAAAAGACCAGCAAATGCATATTTGTTGGATACAGCACAATGGCAAATGCATACAAGTTGTGTGATCTAGAAAGTAAAATGTAGCGTAGCCATGGATCTGTAAGGGATACCAAACATTTTTCGAAGGTAAGTTGGGAGGGGGAGTGCAAAATCATTCCCACCTTTACCTTGTTGTCAACATAAATTTTCTTCACATGAAGTTTGAGGAGTCAAGGACTTATGCCATCAGATGTAATAGAATCATTATGAGTATTGCAGATAACAAAATTGGGAGGAAGACAAAGTTGACCAATTATGGCCATAAAATTGATATGTCAATATTTTCTATTGAGCAGCATCTGTGCACATAAGTTGATGAAATTTGATGATGGGTAGAAGGGATGCCATACATTGATGGTTTAGTTATCCCACAGATTGAACTTCACCCTCTTGAGTCTTGATTGACTCTTCCATATATAAGGATTATAACTTGTTTGCAGTTAGAATGGTTGTTATTATAATTTGCTAGCAACAATAATATCTGCTGCAATGAGTTTATAATCATAGTCATGGCATTGAAAGATGTTATTCTCTCAATGTTCCATGTTCGTCAACAGATGATGTCAGGACTTACCTAACTTGCTCTGAGCTATATCACCTGGATTTGAATTCAAGTTCAGATTCAACACCTATATGATTCGAGAAAGTTTGACAGTGCAAAAGGTTTTGATTAAATTTGTCATCAATTTCACTATTGAACAGATAAATATGATGATTTTTTTTCCATATTCCTTGGGGAAAGAATTCAGAGATAAATTAAAAATCAAAATATGTGCCCTTCCTACAAAACTTACAAATTATAAATAGTCTGGCAATAATAGTCAATATTATTATCACTGGATTTATTCTAATAAAATTAACAGAAGAGAAAGTACCGTTCAAATATTTCATAGACTCAAAACGCGTCTCTTTTTTATTATGATTATACTACAGTGAAACTTTTAAGTTATTTCTACAAGAACAATTCATGTAAACTATTTTCATAAATTATGAAAGCATACATTACTTGTGAAACCATAAATTAGTTCTTTTTTATAAAGATGTGAACCACTACATTAATTAGACATTTGAGGCTTCCACAATCCAAAATGTAAGGCGAAAATGCTACTGGAAAAATTACTGACAGATTCTTATGAATCAACATTTTGAATCACACTCCGTTATCCATCATCAAAATAAAGATATGATAAGATTATAAATACAATTCAACAAGTGCAACTGTTGATACTAATAAGTTATATTAATATGTTTAAAACAAGTCCTCTCTTGGGAAAATACTTTGTCCTGAAATCATAGGAAAAGATGGATGAGAAACCACAAAAAAACTGATGCTCTCAGGAAGCTTATTCCGCTGGCAAGTACTTCCATTTTATCAGATATCCTATGATTTGTTTAACACAAGGATCTACTTCATGATTCAATAATACCTTCAAGTTCCAATAAGAGCCTTACTTTTTCATCTAATATAAGTAGTTCAGCCTGAATTGATGAATGTGTGCCCAACATTTTCTTTAAGAGGGATACATAAAAAAATCATTAGTTCATCCTTTAAGTGGGAGGTTCAAGGTATATGCAACTTGACTAATTTTCTATCACATTGGAAATGGAATTTAGAATTTTGACAATAAATTTTAATGTTTGCAAGTTTTTCTGAGTTTACCAGTGTTTGTTCTATACGGCTGAATGTGCACCTAAAAACCCGATTGCCTTCCTGGAGTTCTCTTTTAGTAAGCTGTTGATCTAGCTGTTGCTTCATTTAGTTATTCACACATTCCAAGTTCTCCTTAGAATTTGAATAACTTTCTGGGATTCTCCAAGAAATTATGTACTGTAGGGACTTTCATCTTTGTAGACAAAATATCTTCAGGTTTTGGAGATTTTAAGTCGTATAAAGCTGTAAATGGTTGTGTTGGCAGATGCGTGAAATGTGGTATTGTACCACCATTCAGCTAAATTTGACCATTAAACCATTTGTTTTCTTTTTCTGACACAAAATATTTAAGATGTGCTTAGAGATACTTACTTATTCTGATTTTGTCCTTTAGTTAGAGCCTTAGAGGAAAGGTTTACAAAATTTATTTGTAAAAAGAAGGATCAAGATTGGTAATGATCATTTCAGGAAAATGCTGCAGCTTGTAAACATTGTTTGCATACGCTTCCATAATTTGCTTTGTCGTGTTTTTTTTTTTGCATTCCCTTAAAATGAGCATATTTCATGAGATGGTCTTCCACAACAAAAAATTCTCATTAGCTTCTAAAACAAGTAGACCATGGATTAAACCATCTATATTACTACTAATTGCTATAGAAGAACATGCAATGGTTGAAGTAGTCACGACTCTCAGCTAATCTAGAGATTCGCTTTTAGTTTATTCACAAGTATTGCATTCAGCGATATACTTTTTTCATACCCTTCCAATGAAATGATTGGCAAAAGTTGTAATTTTTTGAAAGAAAACATGTTGTAAAGTTGAAAATCATGGCTTTCTTTCAAAAATTGATTCATAGCTCTGAATTTTGAGGAAGAGAATATGGTTTAGGATGCAAACAACATCATTTTACCAAACAAATTTTGGATATCCTTTTGGAAATTTATTGATATTTCTAATTATTTTTTGACACTCATCATCTTTGACATACTCTACTTAAATATCTTTGACCCATTGTAATTTAAATTGCACAGGCTGACCTTTTCTCATCACCATGAGATAAGCCATCAGTTGCAACTTTATCCTTGCTCTTTTTATGCAAAATTTCAAAAATCAAACGTTTATATTTTCTTCCATTTTTGTTACTGGGTCAAGAAAAAATTGCTCAAGGAGATATTTGAAACAGTCATGGTTGCTCTTGACTGGTATTTTGCAACCTAACAAATATTATCTCCAGTTTATGAGAACAGAAATTAGTGTGACTATATATATATATATATATATATTTCTCTAGTTTTTAATTTTCGACTTTCAAAAGCAACACATCCATCCTTGATGCAGATGCAGAAGAATCCAGGTCTACAAGATATCATGCATCAACCAAAAATATGGGTAGTGTGTTGGAGTGTATGGTTCAGTGTTCTCTTAGTGCTTTATCATGGATTTGGGTCAGGATCAGCATCAAATTCAGTTGGTTGAGTGATCCGGCTCTTCGTAGGATTCAGGGAACAGCTGTGGCCATTGGTGACCTAAAAATGATAGGTTCTTGGACAGAGCGAAAAAAAATGTCATGGGAAATACTTCCAAGCTAAAATTTGATTGCATGATAAGATTCTCCTCAAAATGTTGTGCACTTTCAAAAAAAAATGGGCACTGGATTTTGAGCTCATATGCAAACAGTATGGCCTCCGGAAATTAGAGGACTTTTTAGGGTTGTGAAAGCGCAGGACAAGCCACGTGCCAGTTTTGCAGCCTTACGGGGCGGTTTCACAATTGCTGGTCTGCATCTAGCAATGGTTTCGCAACAGCCAGACTGTCTAAAGTGGCAATTTCACCAACTATAGTTGCACAAGTCAAGTAACAGCTCAGAGACAATTGAATAGACATTTTTTAGTGTTTGTCAAGATCAAAGGGGACACAAGAGCCACTTCACAGGCATAACAGGCGGAAATGGTTCAAAGAAAGCAGGTGGAGCGAGAGCAGACTTGTTTGGGGAGCATAGGTACTTGAGAAGCACAGTGGAGCAGCAAGTGTGTGATTTAGCTCTTTGAGGGGTTGAGTGTTTTCTCCTTCTTGTACTGTGTAACCAGAGAGGAGTGAGTGAATCTGTATAATTTGAATCTCTGTAATTCCTCAAGAAGAAGCCACTAAATTTGTGTGTCTAATCTCAATGTTATTTGTGTGAATGTATGCCGTTGACTGTGCGAGATAAATGGTTGCAAGAAAAAGGCTGTCATTCAATTGAATCCCTATCCTTGACTGTATCAATCCTGCATGGTTATTTCTCCAATGACTGCAACATAATAAGCACCACATTAAACCACAAAAGATTTCAAATAGTCTATCGTGGACAGAACTGGCATTGATGATAATGCTTCTTAGCTTTTGGAAACTTTGGTCAGCTTCTAGGAATCATTAAATTTATACTTCTTTAATGGAGTTGTAAAATGAGCATAAATTTTAGAAATTCATTGATTATATCCAACTAATCCCATATACTCTCAAATATTGAGATGTTCTTTTGTGCAAGCCACTTGACAATTGCTTTTATCTTGGCAAAATCTACCTCCATGCCCTCTTCGAAAATTATATGACCAAAATATTCAATCTATGCAAAAAACTAAATAGTAAATATTGATTTCTTAGCATAGTATTTAGTTTCTTCCACAATATTTAACATCTAATCAATGTGCCTAAGATTGTATTTTGATATAACTTAGAAAATAATAAAAGAATACTAGAACTCCCTAAAATGGAAGAAAAAAATTATATGTAGCAGCTTCAAAGTTTTCGGTGCATTAGTTCACCTAAACAGCATAACCTTGATTTCTTAATGGCCTTTAAGAGAGCAGAAGGTTGCTATATCCTCCTGTTATATACTAATTTGATAATATCGTCATTGCAAATCCAATTTGGGAAAGAACTTGGCATCATGTAATTCAAACAGCATTTCGTCTATGAACATAATACGCAACTTATTTTTAATAGTTATCTTATTTAATACCCTATAATGGATGCACCGATGATAAGAATTGTTGCTCTCAAATCTGTACTTCTCTAATTCTTTTGGTTCTGCAAGGCCGAGGGGAGAGACCCTAGCAATTCTTATCACAAAATGAACTCAAACACACGAGATCTGTCCACAGATGCAACCTCCATGACTAAGCCCCCAATTAAGTGTCACTTGCAACATAATCACACATTTGCAAGAAAATATACAGACCTGAATTGCTCTAATGTAGAAATGTACAAATATCCATGACTTGTTGGTCTTCTAACAGTGTTTTAAGCATACCCAAGTAAGTACGAAGCCAAGTTTACAATAGAGAGGCCTCTAAAGGAATGCAAGATTAAACAAAGGTCTCAAAAGGGGAAGTACAACTAGTTCTTATAAAAGAAGGGGCTGATCATTCCAACTTCAACATGTGCCTTATTCATTGGGCCAAATCTGAAAAGTTTTGGTGAAAGAGTCAGAGATAACATAAGAACAACACCAATTTACACAATTAGTGGAACTTCCTCACAACTTCAGACAATTAGTAAATCACATACATTGAGATTTTCCCAACTATCAGACCATCATAACTCAAAATTTAAAATATAACATAATATAAATGTTATTAGGTGCAAATGAAACCACAATTCCACAAGGATTTTATAACCATTGATGCTTTGAGTGATTACAAATCAGACCCTTGTAACACTAATTAACCAGAATGGAAGATTCTAATAATTTGAGAGAATGCATTTCAGACTCAAATGACAACTTCCTTCTAAATCTACCATCTTATTTATGGCTCAATAAAATATACATGAGCTACTCTCCCAAGATCTTCATTACCATATCCTTGGATTGATTTCAATTATTCATGAACTCTAACACCTAAAACAAAACTAAAAATGGACACCTATAGACTAAACAACTGAGAGGATCAGAGATCAAAACAAATGGCAAGCCCAATTTGTTAAGTTGGAAGAGGATTTGATGAAGCCAATGCATCATCCATTTATACACATTGAGAACTTTATTATAACTGGAAATGGGGGGAACTTCAGAGTTAGTGAGAGCCAATGAAAGATGAAAAATGGATAGGCACATGTTGCTCATGGATCAAATGACATTTGGCAACCAATCATGAGCTTGCTTAGAGATCCAAGGGTCTCGAATTTCATTCCTTGAGCAACACACAATACTTTATAAGCACCTTGGAGGTCACCACTTGTGTGGAAAGGTGCAGAAATTTGGAGAAAATGAATGACATATAGATGGTGGAAGCATGAAACACTGCAAAACTTCTGTCATAAAATACACTGCAAATCTCTCAACCATTTGCCTCAAATATAGAACCAATGTATAGTCCTCCTGATAAGCTTTCCAATGGTACCAGCTGTGTATCAAATGGAGCTCTATCAAAAGTTATGACCAAAAAACCAGGTCCCTCTCGCCGCCATTGTTCTAGTTACAACGTCCCATGCTTTGGTTCCCCTCCCAGCCAGACCGTCAATTTTTAACCCATCAAACATACACTATAGCAAATCCCAGACCTTACCGATCTTCGCCACATGTTGCTTTGGCCACGTTTTAAGCATAGGTGCATCGGCATGATTGGAGGCAGGGCTCAAAGTTTTCAAAGCTCGCTGATGTGTATGACACCGATTGCCTCCCTGTGTCCTTCATCAGTGTGTTGTTGGGTTTAAAGCTTCAAAGCAGCTCAATACACTGATTGTCACCACTTGTCTAGTCCAAACTCCATACCATGTGTAACTGTAATATCCATTTTGGGGATAAAACTGAAAATTAAGGAAATTAGCTCACCCCAATACAAGCAAATCTGATTTTTATGACAGTAATTAATAGAGGACCAAAAAAACACTCTCAAACCCTAGCGACTAGGAGAGAGAGAGAGAGAGACAAATCCACAGTAGAAACACTCAAAAATTATGAGAAGTTATTCCTTAGATTGCCCTTGATTTTAGAAGCCAAATATTGTGATCAAATCATCAAACTCGGAATTTTGGAATTTATTATGGCACAAAAACAGCTGAAACTTGTAAATTCAATAACTCTTAGAAAACAAGGAATCTCCACACATATGAATACTCAAAACGATCATAAAAATACCAGCAATCAAATGAGACCAATATCATGATTTTCAAACCATGGAAATCCTCTCAAAATTGATCCCGAAATCTCTAAATGAGTAGATAAAGCTGCCCAATGCCAATAAAAATATGAATATTAAGTATTCTCCTCAAATATGCAATAATATTCACTCTCAATCAATGTTGAAGGGTTTTTGTCCTTCAACAAAACCACTAGAGAGGTTTTCATCTTTCTAGGAAGCCACACAAGAGGGTTTTCATCCTCAAGTGGAAGAACATGGAGCAACAAGCTCACAATGCCCAAATAGGAAAATGCACCAAATCTAGATGCCCAAATGAGCTCCTCTAATCTTATTTTATACCTTGCTTTGGCACCAAAGCTCATAAAGGTAAGGCCAACCCCTAATAAGTCATTATAATCTTTTCTTAAGTCTCATTAAAGGTACTAAACCCAACCGACCCACTAAGAATGGGTAATACAAAAGTAAATCATGAATATAGAAGATGAAAACTGAAATATAAGCCATGATCTTCCATTGTTCAACCATTGCTTGATAAGGAATCCTTTATTTCAGATTGATTCGAAAAAAGGGGACATCATAGTAACCCATGAGCTCTATGCAAGGTTTGGAGATAGAGATTTAAGCTTGAGACAATGCAGAGTTCCGATGACTACCATGTGTCCTCTCCTACCACTTGCCACTCATCGGTGCTTTGCAAGTTTTAGGGACGAAGACTTGGGCACAGGAATGCTCCACGCGCCAATTGACTCCACGTGTCTTTCATGACACTTGTCAATGATTGAAACTCTGTGAGGTTTGGAGACATATCCAAAACTTTTAACTCTGCCGCACGGGAAGATCAATGAATGCCACTTGCTCCCCATCCATCATAGGCGCTAAAAACCATGACAAGCGACCAAGTCAAAGAGCTTTGAGACGTCGTTGAGTGATCCGTGGCATTGGTTTGCTCCATAACACTTGGCAAGCATGCTAACAAAGAAGTCCAAGGAGTTGAACACCACTTGAATGTTTCATGGGCAAAATCCTTTAAAAACTTCTAATTTCTTTTGGATTTGGCCTGTATGCATGCAGAGCAAAAGAGGGCAAGCATTTTTTATAAGTCTTAATCACAAGGGTGCCCAAAAATACGTGTATGCTATGTCACAAGGTTCGGCGAATTTTTCACTTCAAGTTCGAAATTCGTCGAACTTTTGCCAAAGAACAAATATTCGTTGAAATTCATGTCTAGTTTGTCTTGAAAATCGCGCAGGAAAATAGTTATCTGAATCACAGGAAAACAGCAAGGAGATTTGTGGAGGTTTAGCGTTCTGTTTGAGGCTTTTGCGTCCAAATAGTTATCAGGTTCAATAAACCCGCGAGGAGAGTTATCAAGGAAAAATTTGAAAAAACGTCAACAGTCTTGACTCGCTGTCGATCCCAAACCCGCGAGGAGAGTACCAAGAGGGTGGCCGAGTTGCAGAGGATCATGACCAGGACTCGCAAGAAGAAGCCCTCTATTATCGTGACAACTTTTTCCATTATACGTTTTTATTTTATTTTAATGTTATCTATACATTTAATTCTTTAGCTTAGTTTTTGAAGGTATTCGTTATTTTTTTCTTTTATTACATTTAAAAAGGTAGGTTAATAATTTTGTTCATTTAATTTATTTTTAATATTTAATTTTATATTACATTTTCTATTCATTTCATTTGTTTTTATAATATTTTTTATTTAATCTTTTCTATGTTAAGTTTATTAATGTTTTTAATGTATTTATTATAAAGTATTGTTATATTAAGTATAAATTTTGATGTTTTTTATTTGTAATATTTAAAATTAATTTTTTTTTGTCTTCTTATTTTAATTTTATATATTTTTCTATTATTCGAACTTAATGGCGAATTTTTTTTTGAACTTTATCCATCGGACGAACTTCAACCGAATTTTATCCTCGTCGAACTTGAACTCGAACTCAAACGTTGTGACTTAGCGTGTATGCCATCATGAAAAGCTTCCAAGCTCCTAACGTGCCACAAATAAAGTGAAACCATTTTGAGTGCCAACAAGAACCACATTTTCCCCACACCAATATAACAAATGCAGAATAAGGACTTTTCTCTCAAAGTAATAACCCCAACTTACAACAATTCTTGTGCCAGCTCTTCTATTAATTCATGATACAGATATCAATATATGCTTCAACATTTTCTGTTGTAGAAACAAGTAGAAGCTTCTACTTATAGGCAGTAGTAATCTACTCCGACATACATACATATATATATATATATATATCAAAATTAAGAGAATTTAGAATTAAGAGAAATACTTATATCTTTTCCCCTTCCTTTCTAATGCCATTAAGATCTTTTGTGAGGACACACATAGCCACTGTCACATTAAATAAATCAGGGTCATTATCATCCTTTACAGTATTACTAATATCACTTGCAAGGGTGCAAATGGTGATAATCATAGTTACAATATTATACAAGTTCATTAAGCTCGAGAGGAGGGAATGCTAGTTGAAGTTTGGGATTTCAAAGAAGTTCAGAAAAGTTCTAAACTATACATGATATGAAAATATGCATCTCATTGAGAATAATCACAAAATCATATTGCATGCAATGAGAGTTTCAATTCCTCGAAAAGGATATTTTTCAGTGTTAAATTTACAGATTTTCATATAAACTGACTCTCTAAAACCCACCACCCCACTTTCATTGACGAATACCAAAAGAGTTTCTTTACAGTTTCGTCTATGCTTGCAATTACTCTAGAGTTTATTTAATTTGAAATATATACAGGAAACCATAAAGTTATTCTGCAATATAATGTGAGGGTGACTAGAGAATAGATATTATCACATATTTATGTGATGTGGTCATCTAGCCTCCCCAAGGAGAAATGAAAGTGAATGGTAAGGCAAGAGTTCTAGAGGAAGACGCTTCCATTTGGGGGAGGGGGGTGTTCGAAAAAAATTCGCGAAGTTTTTAAATTAATTTTGTTACCAGGTCCAATCTGAACCGTTTTAGTCCACCTCAAATGTTTAGTGCAAGGTTCAGCCAAAGCTGATAGATATACCCATATCCATTATTACGTAATAACTAATATATTAGTTGGTAATCTTACTCCTCAGGTATATAGTGTCTTTGCAACTTTCATATAAAATTTCAGAATTGTGTACCTCATCACTTAGTAAGAAGTCACAACATCATTCTCAATTATTATATGTAAGAACTATTATATTAGTTGGTAATCTTACTCCTCAGGTATATAGTGTCTTTGCAACTTTCATGTAAAATTTCAGAATTGTGCACTTAATCACTTATTAAGAAGTCACAATATCATTATCAAATATTACGCCCAAGGATTTAGACGCATATTCTAAGAAAACTTTCTTGACGAGTAAAAGTTTAGCATAATTTTAGCAAGCTCCAAAAAATGACAAGTTGTTCACTTATATGGATAGAATATAGATTTTTGTGATGAATTATAAATTAGGTAGTTAAAAAGTAACTTCCAATTGAAGGGACACACACAAAGCAATTAACACAAGGAGACAATGCTGATTTTTATGGAGCAAAATTAATCCAAAAGAATACACAAGGATTGATGGTAACAAAAAAATTACTTTGGCAAATTTGTCTAGATGAGTAACAAGGAAATCAATACATACTAGCTCTTTTTCATAAAAAATAACCGTTTTTGCTGCTTTCTCTAATATATATAAGGAAGGTTTATAGGGGCACTATTCTCGTTTCTCTAAAGATTCATATATAACATATACTGTATACAGATGTGTGCATCCATATAAATTCACACATGCAAACCATTACATATAGCATGTATATATGTCAACACACACATGTGCATACCCATATAAGATCCTTCGTGCATTAATGTTTGGTGCGTATTATTGCTACCTTTTTGGTTTATTACAATCCTAGTTTTGTGTTACTCTTTCCATAGTCCCATTTGCATAGAGATGTAAATATTCGTGAATTCTCGTACTTTGGTCAGTTACCATGCATGTATCTTTGTAAGGTAGCTAAGAAACTAAACCAAGGTCATTTCAACACAATGAAAGTTCTACATTCTTTTGAGACCAAAAAACAGCCGTATACACTATGCAATGAAAAAAATTTGAAGGACCTCCAATTGAGATATAGTGAATATTGTATGGTAACTGTATCCACAGGAGTGTATTTCGCTTAGATGCCACTCCTATTTTACCCAACTAAATCTTAATCTCATAGAGATGCAAGCAAGTTTTATGAAGATTCTAAATTCTTTGATAGCAGAGGCACCTATTGAAATACCTGCAACTTGGAATTCAACCTTTGCTTCTCTTCTTCTAATTCCCGAATCTAGAACAAACAGACAAAATAATGTAAACCTGGTCAATATGCAAACCACATCAAGAAAAAATGCCATTGCAAATCATAAAAAGCAGAGAGATTGAATAATGAGGAGGGATATGGTGATTTCCTAACAAACCTGGGCCCTTAACTTTCTCATATGAGCTTCTTGCGAAGCTTGTTTTTTTGAAAGCTCTTCACCTACATGTTTGAAAGCCAAAGCAAAACAACCCACAAAAACCATTTAAGCATGAAAGAAGATCAAATGATATAGACAGTTCTGAACAAGATCTACATAGAACATACACACAATTATACTACACATGGCATACATTACATTGTGCAAGAATGTGGAGGAAGCCTATCAATATGCACTGAGGGCAGAGGAGAAATTGACACACAAAAAACAAAGAGTGCGACACGAGACAAGGTAAAGGTTGCATAAGGACGCATATAAGGTGGCAGCAGAGGGAGTGCCGCACACGAAGGCGAGGTTAACATTTTACCGCACAGTGATGGCATGCAGAAAGGAAGAGGGAATTTTTCCAATAGTAAACAAATGCTTTCATATGCAGTATACCCTGTTCCATATAACATTGGTCTTCTTTATCAATGCATAAATTTCATTCGATGCCAATGAATGAAGTACACGTAGGATGGGTCACAACAGGTGTGTCAGTTTGGGCACAACTGCCTCATACATAACCATACATGATTAAATATAAATTTAATAAAAAGTTAAATAATTATTAGTACACGATTAGATGCATTCAGCCTAGTGTTTTGTTCTTACATCTTAGTTGGTAAGTACAGAAAAAATACCACAGCAGTAGCAGATAACAGAATATAACAGCAAATATATTCAGCTACACATGCAAAAGGCAATGATAAATAACAAGCGAATGATGATCTTTCAATACCAAAAGGAGTGAACATATGTATGAGTCAACAGTCGCCGGCAAAAGTGTGATCTTAGATTATATTTTTTCATACTGATAAAATTATACAGATAATAGTCTTTTGAAAACTAATCATAATAAGGGCACTTGATATTAACTACTCTAACCCAAGTATGCTCTAAGCTGCCTATACTATCCCCTAAAAAAGATTAGACTCCTATCCGTCAAATTCTTTCAACTCCAGGGTGTAAGTGTGCTGTCCCGAATGTGCAGAGACAGCTTATTCCACAAGCGTCTGTCCTTGGATTGCAATTGCCAATTCCTGTGATATCCTCATGGCCTCACTTATTTGATCCTGCTATATACGTGCATTACATAGGTCTTCCGGATATACTGAACCTGCAGTCCCTTCCTGTGGTTTCTTGGGTCCCTGTTGTTACACTTTGAGCCATATGATCCATGCAGTTTCGAGAGTACTTGTTAAACTCTCTCAGTGATACGATGTCCATGTGGCTTTATAATTGTTTCCATAGATTGTATCTCAAAATTAAACTGTTCCTGTGGTGTATTTTTCAATTTTTCAAGTTTAATTTTCAATTCCATGTGCTCCTTTTCACATGCCACCAAAGAAATAGTTCAACCTTTCGATTCCCACCTTCATTTGCTATCATTTGTGTATGAGTATTATGTGAATAATATGCTCTTTTTAGCAACTCATGCTTATGTGCATCTGATTTCTCTGCTTCAGATTTGCAGAGTCCCTTTCTGCAAGCTCCGCTTGACCTTCTCACGTTCCAACTCCACCTACATTTTAGCAATTACCTCCTCCTTCGCCTTTTTCTTGTATATCAATTGTCACAATATTAATTCAATCAATCTATGATATTGACCAGCCCCAATGAATAAAGAATAAGTGTTTTGATACATTTGATTTATACCTTCATCCTCTGCTATTGATGGCGCAATAACAGTAGTACCTTGTATCTCTGTTTTGTGATTGTCAGAGTTATAATGTCTAGCTTCCTTGCTAAAGTTTTTTGCCTTGTTTCCTGATCCTATACAATTGTTCCACACCTTAATTCAATTATAATAATTTGTTTATCCAGTTTCCTTCAACTACAATGGACTTCAACCGAATCGCTGATTGTCCCTCGTAATTCAACAACTGCTGCAAGGATGAAATGTTTTCTCCTAGTGAAAATGGTGCTACATCATGGTCATATCACACTTCATTGAGCAGTGGTTGATGAAAAACCCGGGCAAACCCGTAGTCTTTTGCCTGTTTTTTAAATTTTCAATTTTTTTAATTTTTTTCCAATCAGACTTGAATAAACAACAGTTGCCTCTGATTATACCAAAAGCAAAACACATAACAACACACTTATCTCTCATTGCATACTTACCTCTCATTTTTCATTTAGGATTGAGTAATAATTTTAATTTAATAGTAAATATTTATCATAACATTCAACATTCGGTTAGCATTATAAATTTATCAGAGTGTTTTTTGAGGTTATTTTATTTTTTACATGCATACTACATGGTTACTTCTTGTTTATTAGGCTAAAAAAAATATTGTACTGCTGTACTGGGGGTAAAAACAGATTCTTATTCGCCCTACCCGAACCTGTACCCAGAATGAACCAGCTACTTAGGTTAGGGCATATGTCCAATATGATCTGTGTATGACGAGTAATGGAACTCAGTAGCTGGATTCTGCTTACACCTTACCAGCTGTGTATGGTTTTTTGTTGATATGAATTATACTGAGTTTTATTTTACTCTTACTGTCATACCTTGAATATAGCTTAGACACCGAAATGGCATCTCATAATTCTTCTGAAAGTGAACTCCACATTGGCCTTAATAATTGTGTCCACATCCACTACATGACCTTTTATTAAACTTGTTGGTTCTCCAAAACAACTATCCCTCAGGAATTTTTCCCGTTGTAATTTCAACAATTACTGATTTACAACAGTTAAAACCCCTCCATTGGTTAACCCAATAATTTAATTCAGCATTTTCTGGGGAAATTTTCAGCTCCTCCCTAATGTATCAATGAATACTTAGGCCGTGATCCCATGCTGGGGGGCTTGCTATTTTTATTCAGCGGGTGCTGCTGAGTAACAATAGGAGCTTAAGCCAGTCTGCAGTCCCATGCAAATTTGTGTTCAGCGGTTGCTCTGAAAGAGCTTAGGCTAATTTGTGGTCCCGAACAGATATTTGGAGGGAAAAATATGGAGGGAAACTAAAATCTGATACCAAGTGGCAGAAAAATTGGAGAAAATTCCTGAGTGGGTGAAAGATTTTTTCTGCCCCCCATTGCTTCCCAGCACTGGAAATGGTCTTCCTATCCTACTGCGGGAGAGATTTTTATGGAACTTTGTCTGGCATTAGCAGCAGCCGTTGCAAAAAAATTGCATGGGACCCGATTTGCAGGAAAATAGAAGCAGTGGCCCCCAGCATGGGACCACGCTCTTAGCTGCACAAAATTCTCACGTGGGCCAGAGTCAGTCAGCATCACTACCATATCAATATGCTGTCAAGCCCCTGCTTCTCCTAACGGTACCAAGCATAAATGAGCCCCATTGATTTTGAAGTGTTATCTTGATAAGTAGGGCTTTTGCCATATCCATTGCTCAATTTTTCTGTCTGCCACCTCCCACAGGTTTCATTTCTCTGTTTTTTGCCATCTCTATTGATTGTCTTTCTGGCTACAAGTGTTGTTTGATCCTACAATTTCTCTTTTTTTCCTTCACAGTGCAGTATTTTTCCTTTCTTTACTTTCCCTGTCTCTGACTAGTCGAGAACTTTGTTTTCACAATATCTCTTTGCACGATTCTGTTGCCTTGTAAATGTTTCCTCCTCTCCAAATTGGCAAATGAATTGAGTATTCAATCAACTATATTTTGTTGTTCTTACATTTGAAACCATTTTCAATTGTCTCCTCGTTATTCTATTATTATCCTTCATTAATATTCCATTTAAGTCTTTTGGCACACTTACAAGGAATACATCCACTGTTGGACGCCAGGCATTTTCTATTAGAAGGCGTAAACACTAAGAATGAAGAGAAACTAGAAGGCACACGGCACACTTCATCTTATGTGTGTACATCATTTATTAATCATAAAGTAGTTACATTTGGGGAGGCAGTTGCACTTTGAGTTTGTATAACTAAACTACATTATCCAATAAAATATCAGTTAATGTTTACGTAATGATATACGGAAATTATGCAAGTTTGTCCCAAAATAATACAAACACAATGGGAAAAAAGCATTTAATCATTAAATCAGCAGGCTATTGCTTCGATGTTAATTTAAAATCTGCAGTCCTTTGAAGCTTTGCTGCTGTCCAATGTATGAACTTTACTTGAGACAAAAGCCAAGAAATATCAAATATCGCTAACAGCAACACAGATCCAATCGTGTAGGCATAAGATATATCAGGCTGCCCACCAATTGTCCATCGGGTGATTCTTCGTCTTGTGAATAATTATCATTGGCAGATAACTTCAGCCCATCAGAATCTCGGGGATGCTGATCATTGTGAATATACCAGGCTTGTGGAGCCTACCTAAGTCCATATAGGGACTTAATCAATCTGCAAACCATATGATCACGACCAAGGACCTGATAACCTTCAAGTTGTACCAAGTAAACCTCCTTTTCAAAATCTCCAAAGAGAAGCAAGTGAAATGTTGACCGTATTTGCAGTATGTATGGTCTCTTTTCCCTCTTGTTGTGAAAAACCTTTCACAACAAGACACACCTTGTACTTGTCCAAACTACTACCGTATTTGTTTCTTACTGTATACACTCATTTGTATCCAATGAGTAATTCCACCAACACTAGATTAACAACCTTGTCTCTGATCCTCTGAGCTAGTGCCTTTGATTGAGTGGTTTTTCCTGCCATCTTGCCATACGCATCTTGGATAGTGGAGTCACCACTCTACAATTCTTTGAGTGTATTTTCCAAGTACCACCTCGCCATACGCTACCTATAATCAAGGCATTTCATCCGCATTACACATAAAGCATTTCAGCCTCTCACACATCCTATAAAGTGGATATTCCCTCCACAACTAGTGGATGTAAGTTGATTGGAATAGGGTCAACAAGCCTATGAGGAATGTCATACTCCAACATATCTTGTATGGTGAAGTCTCCAGCCACGTTTGCTTTTAAGTTGACTGTATCAGAGTCTACAAGCCTATACTGGTCACCTTGTGCAATGCCTAGGGCAATTAATCATTCATGTTTCACATCCAACACAATACACTGCTTCCTAGAGAAATTTACACCAATGTTGGGATTTCTGTTAACCGACTAATAGACAATAAATTTTTATGCGTGCTAGGAATATATCTAGCATTCCTTACAACTTCTTGAAGCATTTACTCCATTAATGTATATGAATATCCATATCTCTTCTTAGTGACTTTGCTGTAAATTTAGATCTCAAGATCCTGCTCATGAGGCATATTTAAAAGCTTATGGAACACTTTTTGATACCAATGACCAAAGAAAGTGCAACAGCATGCAATTGAGTCCCTAGCACAATGCACAAGAGCTTTCAGGCATCAGCCACTGTCCGGATACTTATGTCCAATGAACCCACAACTTTGTAGGACTAAATTGAGTTCATGATCCATAGAGCAGACTCTTCCTCAGGACCCATAATCTGCAACTATTGCTGCACCAAGATCCTGGCTTTGTTTGGGAAAGATCATGACAACCATGAAATTGTTTTTTTGATGCCAACCTTATGACAATAATGGCATTTCACCTGGTATTCTGGAAGATTCACCAAGGTGACATTTCCACTTCCCTTTTGACTAAGCAGTCAATGCACTCTATTAATGTATTGTTGGGAACTGGACTCAATTATTGTCTTTCCCTGTAAATTGCTTCTGCTCGCAAATAGGAACTATATGCTGATCAAAGAAGTCAAGGTCTGCTTTCCACCATCAAGTTCTACCAGGCCATCAGAAAGTTCAACAGGAAGGCGGTAAAGTGTTCAAAACAAGCGCACCAGAGTTTCATCATCACCACTGTTTTTCTTGATGGCACCGAGCTGGTCTCAGAGATCTTTCATCTAGAAAATCGTTCTGACAAGGACCCCCCCTCGTGCATCTTTGCTGAAAACAAAGTTCTTCAGGTACACCATCCTGAATTTTCTCCAAAGTTTGATACTTGTTCTTCAGACTGGTCCAAAGCAAACTTGCCTTATGTGGCATTCCAGACCGTTTGTGCATGGCATCATCTGACATTGTCTTCTTCCAACAATATACTAAGGCAAAAATTAAAATGTTTGTCAACTGCAAATTGATTCTGCAATAGTTTTATTTTGTCTTCAGTGCAAGAATGATTTTATGACAGTCCTAATACTCTGTGATTGTCAAAATATTGTGACTCCAGACATTTTAATTCTGTCTAGTCAACTTTTGCGCTTCGCAGCAGAATTCAGGGAGAATAACTATGCAATTGCCACTTATGACCAGACAAATCAATGTAAAACCCAAAATGAAATGGTCTACAAGAATATCTCTCACGCAAATGCCATATTAGTCGACAATTGTTAATTGCAAATCATTATCAAATTGCTTGCATTGAAGGTAATTGTTCATGATTGAAGCTAGAAATCATTATCACGAAACTTTCATGAAATGTTCATTAACTTCGACTTGCATCTTCCAAGGATGAATGTTGTCACTATGTCGAGGTAATCTGTAGTTCTGCCTAGTCAGTTTGTTTTGAAGTGGAAATCAAGTTCTTCTTTATCTGCATGTCAATCCTTGAATGCCCTAGCAAAAGAATGCCTTCCTTGCTACCTTGTTTTGTCCTGTAGAATCATCCTCAGATGAACACTTTTGACTTTGTAAACATCTGTAGGAATTC
Source organism: Taxus chinensis (assembly GCA_019776745.2). Classification (NCBI taxonomy): domain Eukaryota; kingdom Viridiplantae; phylum Streptophyta; class Pinopsida; order Cupressales; family Taxaceae; genus Taxus; species Taxus chinensis. The sequence continues at coordinate 642,071 of JAHRHJ020000122.1, read as the reverse complement.
AGCTTGGTGTTACATTCGCTCGGGCATTCTGGTCTTTTTACTGCCTAACACAGCATTATTGTCTGCAAAAAGATCTCCTTCAATTATGACTTTTAGCTCCTAGAAAAAAAAACTTTGCTATCTCAAATCTACATGGCCATATGTTTTAATAAATTGTGGCTTCTGGGAGAGTTCAAATGACTGCAAGGTTGTTCTCAAATTGTAGATATTGTTGCATAAATCTTTCTGTTTTCCCTTCTTTTAACTCTTCAAAACTTTATGTTATGATCAGAAATCAGCTAATCAACTTCTAATCAAAATAGACAGTTTTTAAAGGCAAACCAGTTGTGATCTTCTGAGTCCAATTCTGGCATTGTCTTCATCACGTCTTTCCTAATGTGAACAAATTGCAATTTTCAAAACTTTACCTGATTTGCCAAAAATCAGCTCTAAAACTGGATCTTCTGAACCACTGCCATCACTGGTCTTGCTAGGTCTGCACAACCTCAAAGCACTACAAATTGTGTATGGTGATCATATTTTACCTGCCAAACCTCATTTCAGAAGGCATGTCCAGAAATCTACTTCTGCTAGGGCTTCAGTGTCAAACACTGGAATAGGTTCTTGTTGCAACCGAAGGCTAGGGATTTTTACCCTCTTCTATGCAAATAAACTGAGCTTGAGGAGCCACCTTCTCCTAGGGATTCAAACAGTGGCTTTGATACCAATGTTAGAAGCAGCATAACACATGTAATTTAACAAATGTATGTATCATTCACCTCACATGGCATTCTCCCCATTTATTAAATAAAGTAGTTAGCTTTCATGAATGAAGGTAGTTATACATTTCAATGACTAAATACATTAACTAAGATGTTTTCTTGATGGATGAATGGTCAATTGAATGTATGACTCCGGCAGTTAACTACTGCGAACCCTGCATTCTATGAAAAGACAACCTATGAATATCTGCCAAAACAAGAACAAATCATACATAATACAGATGCATGATAGATTCTTGATTTAAATTTTAATTTACACCAATGGATACTTTCATAAACCATTGTAAACTTGCATAAGTATGAAGTGTTCTTGAATCTTTACATCTTTCATGGAAAAGACATTGCCAGATATAACAGCAACCAATAATATGCACAATTTGCGATATGAATGTAAGTTACACTAAGCTTATCTACACAATCCCATCTTATAATTTTAGCGCAAAAATCCATGTATGTCGCCCTTATCTTGTGCTAAGGAATACTTGTTTCCTTAAGACTTTGCTACATTTCGGGATATGCATTCACTTCAAATTGGTCTTGTATTGCCATCACCATCTCTTTGAGTTGTGAACAAGGCTTCCTGTCTACACTCCTGGTCCTTTGAGCGACTTAATCTACATACTTCTTAAGTCCTCCAAAATTCATGATGTTGGTAAATTTGTACCATTGTCAACTATGTAGATTGTCAACTGCACAAGGAAGAAATAAAGAGAAGGCATTGCACACTATGGAGATTAGTGTGTCCGTCATTATATTATGAATGAAGTAGTTACAAAACATTGATATAGTTACAACCATCTTTTAGTTAAATAACTAATGACATCCTTATAAATAAGCCTTACATTCTAATACCCCCTCTTAAGGCTTATCCTACATAAAGCAAAAAAACATTTTAACAAAGCTAGAACCAAACAGAACTACGTAATCTTTCATAGGCTTTCACTTTGAAAGCAGTGCTTTGACTAGGTAGGGCTCCATCAAGTTGCTTCGTGACCTTCGTAAAGGTGTAGCTCCCGAGCTGAATTCCCGAGTTCCCGGAATTCCACCTCCCCGAACTCCCGAATCACAGATCTCCCGAATTATTGGACAACCATCCATATTGAGCCATCCACAAGCTCCATCAAGTTGTCTCATGACCCTCATGAGGGTATAATTCCCAAGATCCACAGTCTCCCGAACTATCTGAGCAACCATCCATAGCTTCATCTACCTTGTATCCTTTCTTGCCTTCAAAGTTTAGAGCTTCTTTAGATTACGTATTCATCGTTGTCCTCACTACCTTTTGCATTGGTGGGTCTTTTTCTTTCCCATTTACTACGCCCCACAAATTTTTATTCTTAAGTTGCATTTGTATCTTTTTCTTTCATGTATGAAAATTTAGACCAAAATATTTTTCTACTAGGAATTTCCATTTAATAAAAGAAATAAAATGACTTGCTGAGTATTACCTTTGCATCTTATGCAGTATACTCAATTCTTGCCCTAGCAGAAGAACAAACAACCAAAACATCCTTTGCTCGCAACTATGATGTGCACTTTCTTGTTCCCTGTTAATGGAAGAATACATGTCCAAACTAAAAATGTGCCCTAGTTCGTATTCCTTGAAACTTCATGTATTTTCCTGAAAAACACGCTATATTTAATGATTCAGCTGTTTTCCTCGATGGTATCGCATTGTACTGATTTTAGTTTTTGATTTGGGACAAAAACGTTATTGTGCCCTCCAATTTGAAAAACGCGACACCCTGTGATTTTTGTGCAACACACTTTATTTTGTGCCCTTTTTGTGTCTTTCACCATGCAATACCAATGTGCATTTCAAAAGCTTACGATTTTCAAACAATTTAACCTTAGAAAACAATTTTGTCCCGTGTAATTCACGAAAGAGTCAAGGTGCCGCATTAAATTCATGAGTGAAAATCACCTGTATAAAAAACCTTATCATCATTTGTCGATCTAAAAATTTCGTGACATCATGTGTTGCTTTCCCTTTCGAATTATGCCTGATAAATTGAACTCATAATGTTTGAAAATTTTCAGTGGTCTCCATGCGTAAAAATTTCACGAAAATATGTCTTTCTTCCTCTTCTCTCTCTTTCCTTGCATTTCATCTGATACCAATGTTGGAAGATGTGCACAAGGAAGAAATAAAGAGAAGGCACACTATGGAGATAGTGTGTCCATCATTATATTATGAATGAAGTAGTTACAAAACGGCTAATATAGTTGCAACCAACCATCTTTTAGTTAAATAACTAATGACATCCTTATAAATAAGCCTAAATAGTGTTTTCTACAAATTACGACTGTTATTTGTTCTTGTTTCTGTAAGTGAAATCTATTTCATAAAACATTCGAGCAATATCCCTTTTGAATCGTATTGTGTCTAGTTTTGCAGCGCCAACTAATTGGGATGTTTTTCCACTGTAAGTGGCTTGAAAACAAATGCTCATCTCAAAAACTTCTAAAACTCGTGTATGCCGATCTTTGGCATTGCATATTCCCTTTTCAACTGGCGAAATTTTCTTTTATGTTTTCACATACAAGCCCTAATAATACTTGCAGAACTGTATTTTCTTTCTAGTGAATTTACTTGCATACCAGTACTTCGCGATCTTTTCTATTTGCCTCCTGATTCACAATTCTTCTCATGACCTCTTTTATTCGCAACTTTGTTTGCACGCTTGCACGACTGTGTATTGCAGTGTGACTTTACTTCCGTGCCCTAACTGGTATCTCGCTGATTCGTGACTTTGTAAGCTAGATACCTCAAAAACACTATAAATTTGGTGTACCCTTGCCCTTTGGCAATGACGAGTTTGCTTAAAATCCTTCACAAAGACATGCTCAGTTTCGAAATGCCCTAATCGGACTGATCTCTCTAGCTCTTTCGTGACTTGTTCATCTCCACACTCTGCTTTGTCACAAATTCAAGAAATATTAATTAATCAAAGCAGTAAATCATCGTTGAGCTTCATTCTAAAATTTTCAATTTTACATCACATGTTTCTTGTCCAAGACCGTACAGTTTGGTCAGGTGTGTTATACAGTCCTGAATGACTTGTACAGTCCTGCCCTCTTTGATCTTCAACTTTATTTTCAGTTTGAATATATTTATTGTGTCGCTTCATCTTCCTAGGGATGGCCTTGTATTATTTTCAGAAGGCTATATAAGCAAGTCAATATCACTTTAATACTCACTTGGCACTCTTACAAGATACTATTGCAAATATCATTCCAAAAGCACTCAAGACCTCTCCTAAATCTTCCTAAATACACCTTGCACATCATTTAGAGCAGCCTTTATATATACAAGTTTGAATGCACTCAATGTAGAGTCAAAGAGTCTAGTTCCTCAATTTTTTACAAGCATGCAAAGGTTCATAGAGCCATGTCTTAGCAAGAGAAAGTCACTCCAAGCATTATCAAAGGAAAGGAACAAAGGGTTGCCACATCAATTTTTCTCAGCTACAGTCACACCACAACATTCACTACTAAACATTGGATTACTTTCATAGGGCTTCATTCTAAACTCTAGTGTTAGCCCAAGGCTATCTTTGTGTCAAGAAATAGACACATGAGGGCACCTGTAGGGGGTTGGCTTAAAGATCACACTCACACTTGCACATGCACCTAGGAGAACTACATGAGGTTTGATCTTACACAAGGGTATGTAGTGCACCACTTGGATTGGTTTAGAGTCGACTGCCAAGGGTAGTCCAACCTCACTACATACATGATTTCTCATTTTGGTTATCTAATACTTTGATGAAGGTACTCATTAAAGTCTCTCTAGGTTTCTAACTTTGTTGCAACGATTACAGGAAAATCCCAAGGTTGTGCGAACAGCCTATGAGCAGAGATTGCCTCCACGGGATCTTTTGCAAGTGAAGCAAATGTCGGAGAGATGAAAACTGCTCAGTGCAAGATCACTTCCTGGCAGAGACTACCATTACCACAGGGCAAAACATGCAAGCTTAGACATATGCACAACATAAATGTACAATATACAATATACAATAGTCGGATTATGCTTACAAAGAGGGAGTGCCCATATTATAGGCTCGCATCAAGTTATCCTCAACTAGAAAATAAGGTGGAGAGCTAATATTAGGGAATACTACAAATCCCTAAAATCATGCTCAAGCCACTTACGTGAGAATAAAATAGCAAGTTGTTAATAAAACAACTATACTCCCAAAATAAGCTTATCTCAAGTGAGTGGTGACGAACAGTTAGGCTAAACTAAGTAGGTTAGAAAATATCCTAAACCACTTAGCAGTGTGAACACGTCAACTCCAACACCCTCCCATAAGCACAAAATTAGGAGTGAAAAATGAGAAAAGCTATTACCACAACCATGGAAGACAAGATCCAAATATGAGTCCACAAAGCAACAACAAGGCATAAATAAGTAGCCTATCATAAATAATGCCTTACTCATTTACAATAACTTTTCAGGAAAAGAGAAGTTACCATGGATGAAAATGTAAAACAAACTCATATGATGCTTTATCATGGTACAAAGCCAAAAAAATAACCCAGTAAATGAAACAACTCCAACAGTTGAGAGAAAATCCTATGTAACTAGAAACATAATAAGGCTCATTATAATAGCCCATTCATCGAAGCACCGCTACAAAAAAGTAAAAAGAAACAACAAAGTACTTGAGTTGCTGAAGAAGTACTTGGTATTATTAAAAGGATCTGCACTACTGGTTTGAGATCCACTACTTGATCACAAAACTAAAAAATCAACTGACACTGTGATACAAAAGAATAGCTCCATGCAAGGAGACTGTCAATGGAATCACTGACACTCTAACAGAAAATACAAGCTTCTGCCCTTCAAAGGAGAACAAGCTCAAAATCAAACTTAAGGATTAGGTGATGTCGATAATGCAAAAAATACCAAACATAATTTGATCTACTGCCAAAAAATGGTGTGACTCGAACCAAGAACCAAGGACATGAGACCCGAAAGATGGATCTGCACCACACCCTCCCATACTGCTAAATGGGTAGAGTGACACTACAAATGGGTATGAGTGGCTGAACCAACTCTCAAACACTGACAAACTGATATTGGGTTTCACCAAACTAGCTACACTTCAAAAGGAAAAACCAACTCAAATGTACAATTATAAATCAAAACTGACAGACCATCAACATGTCTAAAAGGTGTCGACAATACAGATATAAAATATCTCAAAAAAGGAGTTGCACTCTACGCCTGTCAAAGAAAATAGCTCAAAAACAAGGAGCATTACAATATTTTCAGGAGGAGAAAAAGTGGAGCAAGAAACTTGAATGGTGGAGGAGCCTTGCTTGTAGAGTCCTCTCAATGAATGCTTATGTTGCTGCCACATTATGTTACAAGCATGAAATCAATCCAGGCTGCATGAACATGACATGGCCGAACCAAGATGCTTGCATATGATTTGGTGTGAGAAGCCCGTACACAACTGGAGCATTCAAAGTAAATGGATGCATTAATAGTGTGTCAGGTTGATCATTCCTAACAATTGAAATCTCATGTTTCTCAGGCCTAAGTAAAGGTGCAATAGAACTCATGCATTGCTCAATATCCTCACAAAGAGTCAATCGAACAAAAAAAAAAGGTGGAGCTCATCATAAGTGATCCCAATGAAGTAGTAGTTGCATGAAAACCAATACCATGACGAGAATGGCACTAATAACAAGACTGAATAGGAGAATCAATAACCTGTGAATCTTTGTCCCCATACCTTTGCCAAAAAACCCATCAAAAAGGAGCATGCGAGAACCAAATGTAATAGTATGCTTCTCAAATGAGTAACACAAGTGAGCAGTAGAGCTCAAGTGGGATACACAGAGTGTCTTACTGCAATAGGCATAAGTGCAGAATTAGAACATGTAGTAACAAGCACAATAGACTTAGGATCATCAAGAGCAGGAACAAGAGCAGACTCGGAAATTGACAGATCAAGGTTAGTGGGTGTAGGAGCAGTAGTTGCTAGTGGACTAGGAGCACGGGTATGAGAGTCCACAATATGAGGATGATGTTGCAGGCTAACAAGTTTTAATTGTAAGGAGTGTATGAGGTCATCTTTGGCATGAATTAAGGACTGTATAAGAGAATTATGCTTCTCGAGCAATCTATTTTCTTCCACAAATTTGACTAGGTCCTCCTGAATGGAACAAACATCAGATAACAACATTTCAAATCCTCATGCAACATGCCCAAGAAAGATCAAATCAGCTTCACAGATACCATGTCAGAGAGATGAGGTGTAGCCAAACAGTGCTAATAACAACTGTCGTAGACGGAGAGATCTATCCCAAACAAACACGGACCAAGCCGATACAAAATGCAACAAAATCTTGCAATGTAGACCACCAAGCAGATCTAGAAATTTCCAAATGCAAAGTAGAACAATGCAAATCCAGATACAGACCTTCAACTGGGTAATGGCTGCATGAAGCCATCTCTGATACCATGTTGGAGAGAAGAAAACTCTCAACCCAAGATCACCCCAACAGAACTACCATTACCACACCTTCAAAACATGCAAGCTTGGACATATGCACAACATTAATATTAAGTCAATAATGGAACAAACAATGTCTCCATGATTATTTAGCTCTAACAAAATATACAATAGTCGGATTATGCTTATAAGGAGGCAGTGCCCATATTATAGGCTAACAACAAGTTATCTTCAACTTGAAAATAGGTTGGTGAGCTAATATTAGGGAATACTACAAATCCCTAAGATCAAGCTCAAGCCACCTACATGAGAATAAGATAGCAAGTTAATAAAACAACTAGACTCCCAAAATAAGCTTATCTCAAGTGAGTGGTGTTAACACGGCTAAAACTAAGTAAGTTGGAAAATATCATAAACCGCTTAGCAATGTGAACACGTCAACTCCAACAGCACACAATAAGTTGCAAAGTCCAATTGTTGAAGGTCCAAGTCCATACAACTCCAAGTCTAGGCCATACAGAGTTTTGTTATCCATTTTTACCCCCTTTGGTAAAATGAACTGGAAAAAAACAAACTTGGGCAGTTGACAGAGCTTCACAGTTGAGCCTGGGGTTTTCATAGGGAAAGGAGTTCAATTCTCGGCCAAATTTGAGAAAATTGAGTAAAATCAAGAAAATGTGGCTTTGAGGAACTCTACTTCATTTTTCCTAACTCCCCAATCCAAGAAAATTCTAAGGAGTTAGTGAAAAAACCTGTAGAATAGTCCGCGGAAGCCGCAGAAAAGTCCGCAGAAACCATAGAATAGTCTGTCGGAAAAAGCCGCGGAAGCCGCAGAGTTAAATCTGCGGAAAAAGCCGCAGAACAAAGTGCCACAAAAAAGTCCGTGGAAGCCACTGAAAATCTACGGAAGCCGCAGAAAAGTCCACAGAAAAATCCGCGGAAGCCACAGCAAAGCTGCAGAGTAAAATTCACGGAAAAAGCCGCAGAAACAAATTCCGCGGAATGCCGCAAAAAACCAAAATCTGCGGAATGTTGCATAAAACTAGAAAATCCACGGAACAAAGGAAAACGACAATTTTTCACGAAAAACTTCTGAAAGGCATAACTTTTGATCCAGTGCTCGAAATTTGACAAACTTTATATCATTGGAAAGGTCTCAATGTCCTCTATGCAATGGGAATTGTATTTCTCAATTTTATTGAGGTTAGATGTGCAAAAATTGGAAAACGTCTCCAGCACGGAAATACACAGTTCCAGGCCCAACCACCGCAATCAATGAAGTATGGTATCCCATTTCTTCTTCCAGAAGCTAAAGTACATATGTAAGATGATTTGTAAGGATGCCCATGCCATTTTCAAACCATTTAATGGTAGTTGTTGGTTGGTGAGAGAAGAAATCCAAGTTTCACTCTCTCTTTCTCTCATTCATTTTCTATATCTTGTAAACACTTCTCATTTGAGAAGAGAGATATTCTGGGATGTGGGGAAACTCTGTAAAATTTGTTTTCCAACACCATTGAGCTGCAAACCCTCTCATGGGCTTGGCAAGTGTATTTGTGCCTCTATTTCAACAATGTAATGGACTGTGCATATTCCAAGAGAAATAAAAATTTTGTTCGTGTTCTTTCAACCCTTGCATTGTTTTGTTGCATCTCCTTGCCCTTCTATTTTTGTTGTTGTTTTGATGTGCATGTATGTCTCATTTGTAGGTGCAGGATGTTGTGTTTCATGGAGATTTAGTGGTAAATGAAGATCCGGGTCTGTGTCACATTGGTCTGGCCTCTCTCAACTTCATTTTATTTATGTATTCTCCCTCAGCAGGATATTTCACCCCCCTTTCTTGGTGCTATCACCTCTGTAGTGTAGGATTTCTTAATTTTCATGCTCTCTCTCTCTCCTTGCTTCCTTAGAATTGTTAGATTAGGAGTAGATAGTCGCATTTCCTTCCTTAGAAGTAGTTTAGTGCTAGGATTAGGTAGAGGAACCAGCCTTCTCTGGAGGATCATCTCAAGCTCACAAGTCCCACAGCTTGAGAGATGATTCAATGTTACCCAAAAACATCGGTTGCTCATTCACGCAATAACATAATTTAATTAGGGTGTAAACATTTGGTGAACCCGATGTTTGAATTCGAATCTATTGTTCAAACCCTAGTGGCCTTAGGGTTTTCTCTTGTCTGAGTTTGGAGTGTTATAATTCAAAGTATCATGGATCATTATCATTATCATCATCTTTATCTCAAGCCAAAGGGTTCCCACCTTTGCTCTAGTAGAATCTATTATCCCTCTTTTCAGGTCCATGCTTTTCCTTCATGTGATGGGGACAACCATATGTTGATTCTACTTGCAATGATGTATACAATGCACTACCATCTCTAACTCTTACAAGCAATATATTCTATTGTTGATATTTTTGCTCATTTTGTCTTCACAATTTTCACTAATACTATACAAGGCGAAGGTTCTCATAACACATATAACAATCAAGCTCTAACTAATGATAAGGCACAACATTTTACATGCTTCTTGCAAGAACATCTTGATAATATTGATATTATTCTCCATACCACTCCAGAGACCAACTTAAGAATATTATCATATCCTCAAGAATTGATCTTAATCCTCCATCATGCAATGTGCACATATCTACTGTTCCTATATTTATGGTGTCCTATTTCGTTGGGGGCACCTAATATTCCATTTCATAGTGTTGTTATGTTTATTCCTATGACCATTGTTGTTCCTACATCTCCTATCTATACTCATAGTGCCTCACATTATTCTTCTTCTAGCACACAAGCTCTTGAATCCCTTGTTCATACTTTACAAGCTCAAATTTTACAATTACAACAAGGTGCATCTTCTTCTTCTCATACTATGGATTCTACTCAATTGCTTCATAACCCACTTACACCTAAAGTGGCTTCCTACCCTTTTCCTATCGGTTTTGTTGCTCCTAAGCTTCCTATCTATGATGACAAGGGTGATCCTGAAGAGCACCTTCATACATTTCATGTTTGTTTGCTTGGATTATTCTTCAAATGACACATTACTTACCAAGCTCTTTCCTCAGAATCTCAAATATTTTTCTTTACAATGGTTTTGTGATCTCCCTATGCATTTTATTTAGATTTTCACTCCCTAGATAATAAATTTCTTGCACAATTTTCTATCAATATTCATGACAAAGTTCCTATGCTCAAATGGCTAAAATGTGACAAGGTTCCAATGAGCCCATCAGTGATTATGTTCTACACTATAAAACCATGCTTACTAAGATGAACAATATTTTGGCAAATAGTGAATTTCAGGATCTTTTTACACAGAGTCTTCTTATACCTTTACAAGAATCGGTTATCTTTGACAAGTTCAATTCATTTGATCATCTATGTCATACTTTGAAAGAATGTGAAGCTAAGCTCCTCAACATGAATAAGCTCAAATATGTTGCTAATCCTCCTAGCACCTCTAATCACAAGTTTCAATCCAAGACTACTTTTAAGAAAAAAACTAATGATGATAAAATCCGAAGCTAAAGCCACTGTCAATGTTGTATCTCAACCTACAAAGCTACAATTTACAACCTTCTCAGAAATTCACATTTTACCTTGTGCACCTCAAAAAGTGATTCAACAATTAATTGAGTGTAACCTTGTATCTCTCCCTCCACCACTTGAGGTTGATACAAGTGCACCTCATGGTAAGAGAATTTGATGTTAATGCCCATTGTGATTACCATCGATGTGTTGGCCATACCACTAATCATTGTGTTAAGCTTCACCATGTTATACAAGATCTTCTTGATGTTGGTGTTATTGAATATGAGATGTCCCACTCAATCTAAGCCTACTAATGATAATGCAAAGCTCAAAATATTTAGTGATCCACTTCCTAACCATAATACTACTAAATCTACTTTGGAGAGTGCACCATGCTTATTGTGTTGTACACCTCCACCTTCTTATGATCACATGTTTGATGTTATGATTGGTACTATTACTACTAAACCTTCTTCACCAGTTATTACTTTTGAAACTAATATGGCACACAATTTTGTTTCTGATACACTTTACATTTATGTTTTTGTTGATCAACATCATATACATAATATTTTGATTGATAGTACAACTCCACATAATATGTGCACTTTTAAGTTACTACATTCTCTTGGATATAATAAAAGCAAATAGCATTTGATCCTATGACAAACATAGGGCATATTGTTCTCCCTCTCATAGTTGGTTCTGCTACTTTTGATCATTCCATTCTTAGTGGCATCTTCTCTTAGCTTATGTGACATGAGTTAGGTTTCTTGGCTTGTACTTTCACAACTATACCTTCATACTACATCAATGTGTTGAGTTCAATCACAATAAACAAGTGGTTACAATTAGGGGTATTACATTTGAGGACCCTATATCTCAACAACTTGGCCTAATACATACGCTTACTACTCCTAGTCCTAGTGCATCTCCATCTATTTATTTCAGTGATTCTAGTTTTCACATCTTGTAGGACACTCCCTCCTAGTGCATCTTTGCATAGGTCTTTTAGTTGACATGCTACTTCTTAGCTAATCACATAGCCTTGTAGTCACCTCTCCTCAGCCTTTTTTTGGTCATTCAGGTCACATACTACTCTCATAGACACTTTCTCCTAGGCCTCTGACTAGATCACCTTCTACACATACTACTCATCATGGGTCTTCCCACCCTAGATCTTCTACGGCACATATTATGGCTTTACTATACATATTATACATGAGCATCCTTCATCTCTTCTGACACTTGTGGGGCCTATCCTCCTTCACCCTTTGAGTGTGGTGTGCCTCTTTATGAGGCTCTTATTGGGTAGCTCTTGTGCTACCCCTTTTCTTGTACATAGTTATTTTCAAAACAATTCAAAAACATTCAAATAATCACATAATACAAAAACATTCACATATTTGCAAAAATACAAAATCAAGACATGTTTATGGTTTGATTGGCTAGCTTGTTACTTTATACATGTTGTTTGTCACATTGGTTTGATAGATAACATATATTTTCTATATATTCTCTTTATACACATGCGTTCACAAGGTATATTGAGCTTGATGCAGGACACACAATGACAAGTGTTGGCTTGGTTCCTTCCAATTGACACTACTCTTTGGGGGCATCTCCCCACTATATAGTGTTTTTGTTTCATTATATGTTACTTTACACTTCCTCATCATGCTTGATTATATACATAGTGTTTATGTTATCTTTTGAGCTAAAATGACTAACACATGTGTCTTGTGCAATGCTAACCTATCTTGCTATCTATGTTTTTACTATCATTATTTTTTATACACTTGCTTGATACATTATTGTCACTACTTGCTTAACATGGTTACTTCCTTGATTGACTATGTGTTATTTTGACTCCTTGCTTATGATTGACTATTGATTTATTGATTACAATGTTATGATTTTTTACTCTATATGCCCTGAGTGCCTTGATTGTCTTGTGACACCATCGTGGGTGTCCCATGTTTGTGGCTCTATGCCTATCTTGTGTGTATACACTTGCTTCTTTATATGTGGCCTACAATGCCTTCTATTGTGATTGTCTTGTGACACCATGGGTGTCCCATGTTTGTGACTCTATGCCTCATATGTGACTATGTTTCTATACATTGATTACTTACTTGTCTTACACTTGATTGTTTTACTTATTATTTCTACTTTTATAATATTGGTTTATACTCTTGATGATTACACTACTGTTTTTATTTTTCTATATTTACTACTCTAGCTTATGACATGTTTGACTTTACTATGTTGTTTTATATACTATTCTTACTATGGAGTAGGATTATGACATGATTGACTTTTTCTCTGTTGTTACTACTTCTATACACATGTATATTGCTTATTTGCATGTTGCATGTTTTTTTCTATGTACACCATGGTTTCCACCATGTGCAACCCCTTTACAAGTACATGTTCCCAACAGTGGCCACCATTCCATCCTTCTATGAGTTCCTACACAAATTATCAAGCTTATCAGACATGGTTACACATCTATTGTTTTTGAGTTTCATGCTCAAATGCTTTATCACACATGCCTTAAAAGAGGGGGCATTCATCGAGATATTTCTACATCTACAAATAGATTACAAACATAGGAACAAATTTTTACAAGGGCTCAATCCTCAAAAAAAGGTACAGATACTAAAATGTGGTAGAATTCAAATAAGTCAAAACTGTACACTTACAATCAAGACCATGGTATGGTCTTGACCATAATACATTCCCAACATAGGGGCATATTCTCATAAATTTTCCAACATTACATATTCTATCAACTATTTACAGGATTTTTACATAAGTTTAGATACAATTACTCAGTTCAGAGCATGATACAAGTGGGCATGAGTACTTCATTCCTTCTCCTTTAATACACTACTCAGACACAGTTACAAGAACAAGGTTTGGGTGCATGGGCCTTTGTCTCCTCTATGTTATTTCAAAATCTATATACTCAGTCTTAGCAATACAACACCTTATGGGGGCATGGTATATCCATTCCTTTTGACTATGGTTTTATCTTACTCAACAATTACAACAATTGGACCTAGATCCATCTGTAATGGTGTGGTCTATGGGTTTAGTGGAAAGTATCAAAGAAGCTAAGTTCTTCATAGGTTGACCTTCCTCTTCTCTCTCACAAAATTCAAAGGGGAAGATATCAAAGTTACTAAAAATTCTTTGATACGATAGTCTTCTCTCTTTAAATAAAGTCTCAAAAGGGTACTTTGGTTCCTCTCTCTCTCTTCTATTTGGTGTTGGGTCGCATGCACTCAACACTTCTATTTCTCCTTCAGCACAATTGGGGATTGATCACCCCCAATCCTTTGACATCTCAACAAAATTCCAAATCTCTAGAGCACAACAAGAATGGGAGCTCCTCCCTCCACAAAATGAACAAGTGTATCTCTTCCATGTTTTGCATCTCTTTACTTTCCTTCTTGCAAAGTTCAATGTTACATGTATTATTTATATTTCGAGTTAATGTTCAATTTCTATCATAGACATTGACTACACTTTGTGTTGCATAGGTTTCATCATGGAGCATGCCAACACCAACACATCAAAAGACAACTATCGAGTGAAGACAAAGTGTGTGTGCACACTCAGGTATGTTTTTCCTTTAAGCATGCAATTTTCAATTACACACTTAAAGGGGGAAAATGTAGACACTAAAATTTGGTAACTTGTCCTTTGGAAATGACAAGTTTGACTATGTTCCCTTGCTAAGACAAATGCTCACATTCGAAATCCAATCAATATATCTCTCTAGCTCTTTCATGACTTTCTTATCTCCACACTCCGGTATGTATCATCAAATTCAAGAAATATTAATTAATCAAAGCAATAAATTATCCTTGTACATCATTCTATAACTTTTTAGTTTTACATCACATGCTTCTCTTGTCCAGACCATACAATTTGGTCAGGATGTGTTATACGTCTTGGCCGACTTGTACGGTCCTACCCTTTTGATCATTTCAACTCTATTTTCAATTTGAATATCTTTATTGTGTCATTTCATCTTCCTAGGGTCAACCTTATTATAATATTTCACCTACGGAAGGCTATATAAGCAAGTCAATATCACTTTATAACTCACCTGGCACTCTTACAAGCTACTATTGCAAATATCATTCCAAAAACACTCAAGGCTCTCCTAAATCTTCCTAAATCAGTTGCACATCACTTAGAGCAGCCCCTACTACAGGTCTAAAGCACTCAAGCAAGTCAAAAATCTAGCTTCCTCCATTTTCAAGCATGCAAAGGTCCTAGAGAAATGTCTTAGCAAGAGCAAAGTCACTCCAAGCATTGTCAAAAGGTTTCAAGGAACAAAAGTTTAGGACACACAATAGCTGAAAGCACACCACATCACACTACTACCACATTGGGTACATTCTATACTCTATAGTTAGCCCACTATCTTTGTGTCAAGAGACATGAGGGCACTCACAGGGGGTTGGCTTAGATCACACTCACACTTGCACAAGCACCTAGGAGAACTACATGAGGCTTGATCCCACACCCACACACCCACACTTGAACATGACCTAGGAGAAATAAATGGGCTTCATATTGTAGTGCAAACACTTGGATTGGTTCAGACAAGGGTTGACCACCAAGGGTAGTCTAGCCTCACCACACACATGATTTCTCCTTTTGGTTATCTAACACTTTGATGAAGGGTATTGCAATTTTTTAGGGTTTCCACTTTGTTGCAAGTGATTATAGGGCATCCCAAGGTTATGTGAACAAGAGCAACATACAAATGAAGGACATTTCTAGGCAAGCGAAGCACACAAGAAATTACAGAGTCCAACTGTCAAAGGTTCTAAGACCGTATACTTCCAGTCAAAACCATACAACTTCTATGGATTTAGACTCATACATAATTCTACAGTCCTGCACTAGCTCAGTTTCCAGTTCCAAAATCTAATAACAAAGCATTTCTCCAGTTTTGATTTGTCTTTTCCACCCATCTGCACATCTTGATCTCCTTTGTTCCGACCTGTATAACTAATTCTTCATCTCCTCTTGTGTATTTAGCTATTGTTTCATCATTTATCAATTACAAGTATTAATGCATTATTTCTAATTATGTATGGTTAATTATAAATTGATTAGATCAGAAATAATCCTCTGTAATAAACCCTTACATCTTATTTATTGTTGTGCACTTTCCATAACATAATTTAGTTAGGGGTAACTATTCCAAAGGTACCATAGCTTCCTAACCATCAATTAATTGATAGGGTGTAAATATCGCTACAGTTTTAAACTTGCTTCTATATGCCCATAATGTTGATGGTTAGGTTTCTGCCCATTTCTGTTGATCAATGCCACAAGTTATATGAATGATGATTGTGATTATGGATTTGTTAGACGCTTTTCCACTTTCATGTTTGCTCTAGGGTAAATATGTTGTGGACTTATTATGTTTGATTTCTAGGATTTTCGTCATCTCCCTTGTTACCTTATGGGACATATGAATCTTGTTACAATATTGTCATGAACAAATTTTTCTATACTTTTTACCATATTCTTTGGTAGTGCCTTTGCTTCTTCCCATTTCATAAGATAATTTGTTGCAAAAAGTATCTACAACTTCCCTCTCTTGTTCGATGTTTAAATGGTCAAACAAAATCAATACCCCATTTCTGATAGTTCTTGTGACAAGGTTGGGTTTAGTGTTTGTAATTTTTCCTTGAATGGTCTCCCAATTCTTTGGCATGTTTCACATGATTTAATCCACTCTTCACAATTGCAATGAATTGGCTGCCAGAATCCTTTTGGTAAAAAAAATCTTACCATTGCTTCAGCACTCATATGTCCTCCAGCCTCACCCTACAGTGCTTCTTTAAGGACGGTTTCTACTTCTATTACACATCTCCATACAATCTGATCTTTACCTAAATAGTATAGCAATTCGTAGATTAGCTGAAACAGTCTGGATTTTAGAGTGATTTTTCCTCTTTGGTACATTTTCTTCCCATAGACAAGCATTCCCCTATGTCCTTGTACTGTTTTTGTAACATTGCAATCTGAAACAAACAAGAATCTCAGTAATCATCACTGACTCCATCAGCTGGTTCACCATTTCTGATCGGCTCTCACATGACTTTTGCCTTTCCTTACCATAAAGTAATGACAACCATCTTGACATTCAAATAAAAATTTGACAACAATCAACATGATGTTTCCAGAAATCTGCAACCTAAGCTAATGTCATCATGAAAATCTGAATCATCTACACAACCATTTTGATATCCTGGCATGAAGTACAAGTTTATTTATAAGATAGCAGCACTCAATGGTCCACAAAAAAATGTGAATGTGTTTGCTAGTAAGTAACATCAGAATTTTTGAACAAAACGGTACTCCAAATGCTTCTCTTTTCTATGGTTGTATAATGGGTGATCCAGCTTTGCCAATCCTTCTTGCACCAGTATGCACCCTGCATACTTCCTTAACAAACAGTCCAACAGGAGTGACAACCCTCCAAAGGTTTAAAGTGACTGCCGCATTGTTAAGAGATGCTGCAACATAGTGCCGGTGGAAGCAAATTTTATAACTACATGCTGGTGAAGTTGCAAAATGGCATTATTATTGTATATTAGTATATTACCAAAAATGTTGCGTGATTAATAATATTATTTTTTTGTTTATCGTCTGCCTTATGTATCCAAACTTATTAGTATCCTTGAGGTTAATGCAATGAATGACACAAGGAGTACACAATATATTTGGGTAGTCCTCAATCATAACCTTAGCAAGAAATTGTTTGCACTATTTGTCACAATTCGGACAACTTTCTCCTCCCCAAATTCTTCAATCGCCTCTTTGATGAGGCACATGAACCATTCTTAGTACCCCCTCTAATATCAGGTCATTTCCAAAGAATAACCCCTCGTCAAATTAAAAGCAATATAGTAATGAGAGGTCAGTGTTAATGTTTGTATAACCATCTGAAACAATGAACACCCTGAAATCCCTTCCATTTTCTCTAATTTCTTAGTCTTTATGTAATGCAAGACCTCACATCTATAAAATAATTGTCCTCATTTGCTTGTAACTTGCATATGAGTATCCTTCATACACAATTTTACCAGATTATGTACAATCTCCTTCCAATAAGGAGATGTACCCATATAAAACACTATAAAAATGACTAATGTATGCATCAAAATTTCAAACTTCTAGCATCCCAAATATGGTCAAGTGGGAGGAGACCATGGTTTCACATCATAGTTGCCAGGGGACAGGGATGGGGATCGGGAGGCCAGTTTTCTGACATTGGGTATGGGGGTACTTGGAAACGGCAAAAGAAATAAAATAATAATTTTTATAGATATAAATTCATGAAAACTCAAAAAATTAAGTATGTCAGATTCTGATTTCATAAACATTGAATAGAGGCTTCAGTTTAATTCAAATGTTTAAGTTTTTAACTTTCTTAAACTTTTAAATTTTACTTTCATTCAAGTTTTAATGTATTCAACTTCATATGAAAGTTCTAAAGTAACAACTAAGAGAGGAGATGGGGGATTCTTCTCACAGGAAGACATCTTGAGACTTCAAATGAAGTCTTCTGAGACTTAGGATACCTGTGTCCAAGAAGCATCTCACATATACATACCAGACGATGCAAGTCCCATGTACCAGTACCCAAGGCACACCCCAAGTAACAAGAAGACTACGTCTCCTAAAGCTTTCTATTCTTCCTATATTTCGAACTTTTCACAAACATCTCATTTCTAAGCCTATCAAACTTTTTAAATCAGGTAACTGTGAATTTGTTAACGGAGACATGCTTATAATTCAAATAAAGTATTTGAACCACATCCTGGGCTGACTCAAACCAAGGCTTGGATGCATTTTTCTTGTTGGATCGAAATGCAATTCCTATATGTTTATATCTCCGCATGTAGAAGGCTAAGCACATATAAGAAGTCAGGTGAGTTCAATGCACAATATTGCCCGTCAAAGGCATCATTGGAAAGTCTTCAATTAACTTGCATCTTTCCGTGCAAGTTGCGAGCTCCCCTAACAGGTCCTTGCGCCAAGCTGCTTTCTCCTAATAGCAATGCTAATGCCACCTAACTCATTAAATTGATTTATATTATTTGAAGCTTGTCAAGAGCATACCCAAGCTCTTGTCAATGACATGCACCTGAGTCCTCCATTGTCTTCAGTGTGTACAATGCACAGTCTACATTTGCAGATACATAGCTTCGAAAGCTCATTTTGGATTTACTTGAGAAGATTCCATTCTATTAGGATAGATAGTCTAGGGTTTGAGGGTCATCATTTTTCATTGAATACATCCTAGAATTAAACCTATCGTTTCAAACTTCGATTTCAGATTTTCAACCATTGATAATGAAATCCATTTTAAATTTGGAATAGTTTCTTGCAATGAAGTTTGTAACAACAAATTCTTAACCAATCTAACCTTCTTCATCCATTAAGAGCACACTTCAGAAAGCTGTTTTGCACTAAGCTAGAGCCCTCCAGAATTTTCCAGAAAAATGCCAAAAAACATGCTAACCAATCAACTTTCAACATTGACCAGACATTTGGGCAAATAGCTGAGATTGTGGGGCCCACACATGTATTTTGTGACATTCTCATGTGTGCCCCCACCTTATCTAATCTAAGGATGTACTTGAGTTGATGCCTGTTCAAATTTTAAGTACAAGTACCAGGACCTTTAGGTCTTGAATCATAATGTTTCCGACAAGCTCAAAAACATTACAATGCAACACAATGGCAGATCTACAGATCTTTTCTCACAACTGATTGACATTTCATGGATTTTTTCATGGTTGTTCCCAAAAAATGAGAATATTATACAACAATGAAAAACTACTTCACATCATTACAATGTCTGCAGACTGGCCCACTCGTGTAATCGTGACAGAAGACGAGTCAACATCGCCCTGCTTCCCATTAAATTCTCTGGTAAGGACAATGGTAATCTCGCATCCTCCTACAAGCATTGCATATATTGTAAGATTTAATGTTCAATAAGAATACTATGAATTAAAATTTGTAAATTGATCAAAATAGTACATAATTCTGAATTCTATTGCTAACACAGTATCAGTAAGGAATTCAGTATAACTGAGAAACATGATTACAAGCTTTCATTGGGACTTAATTCAACTTTCTGTGTAGCCATATGAAAAATTAGTCACATCCATCCATGCTATGTGCCTGATAATCCAAAAACTCAGTATAATTCACGAAATATCAAACATGTTGTTCAGAACAATTGTTTTAATGCATTTGTTCTTCATTATCACAATAATGATCTGAACCATCGCTGCAACAAGTTAGTATTCCAAACATGCATAACTTGAAAGTTAAGAACTATCATACTAGTCATTTCTGAAACCATGGCACTCACTGATCCCAAATTCTGAGTCATACATTTCGCACGCACATGATCAAATATCATACCTGTTATGGAAGCATCAAGGTGGCTAACTAATCCAATTTCCAATCATCATGTATGACAACTACTTTGAGTCATTTGCGGACAAAATGAATATCTAGAAAATGTTTCCTCTGAATTTCTAGCCTAGATCAAGGGGAACATACGTAAAACATCCCAACTTTCCAAAGTTGTACCCCCATACCTAACAATCATCATGGCTTTTTTTATTTTTGATTTCAATCAAATTCCTTGTAGTTTCACCTTTGCCATATTCAGATGGAGTTTGAAACAAATTAAGGATAGAGCAAATGCATTCACCCGTTCTAATGCACACAAGCACAATCATATGTGGAATCATGCCTCAATTTTCACTAAAGTCATACTAGATGTCATTGAATAGATTCTCAAGGTATATTAATAAAATATGTACAAATTCCTGTCGAATCCTGATTCTTAGCCACTGATGATATATCTCGGTGTAAGTTTTCAGTGTAGATGTATTAATTTCCTTGTATATTTGCAACTTAGATCACTCACATATCTAATGGTTATGTTTGTAAACATAAGCCTTCTAGACCAGCCCAAACTCCTTGAAATGGAGAGTCTTTTCTTGAAAATATCTGTCAAATGCAGCTCCTAATGAGTCAATGCGAGTGCTTCCCAAGTAATTTGATTTTACCTCGATTCATATTGTGAAGTTCTACTAATATTTGCATCTCTTTGTAAGTTGAATTCATTTCCAAATAACCATCAGTTCCATTCACTTGCGACAAAATGGTTGTCTTCCATCAAAGCCACATACGCAGTGCAATGCAGGACAGTACCCTCACAATATAATTGGAGATAATAAAAGCATCCACAGGTTAGCATTTATCAGATTTGCTCGTGTCTTCCCAGCTTACAACAAGTCACATACTTTTTCAGTCTACAAATGATACATTAGACTAGCACTTGCCATTGCAATCAAAGTAGCAGGAATAAGACGAGGTAGTCAATGCCATCCTAACTGGGTTCAAAGAAAATTGACACAGAGACGTACCCAGTTATGCCACATGTGCAACCAAAGTTTGCAGTCTACAACTTGTGTCAATCTATCCCCTAACAGAACGGCGTGGGATGTGCTCAAGCTGAAATAATCCCGTCAACACCAACAGCGACATAACTCCTGGTGGGTAAATGCTACCACGCCTTGAGCATGATCGTCTGCTCTAGATTTGTTGCTTTTTCTTGCAATTGTAACTTGGAATTGAGCTTGTCGGGCCTATTCCTTATCCGAAACTCGTTCATGATGGCTTTGTTGCAAGTTTCATGCATGATGCATCTAAAACTACTCAAACTCCTAGAATTTGGATTTCAGCGGTAAATGACCTGATTGCACTACAGTTCTTTGATTAGTGTTATTCACAATTGTATGTAGCTTGTCCACCACTGTCTAGCGTGTGAACTCTACCACTTGGATTGCATAGATGTTCCTGAAAACTTTAATTTTGAACTTTTCACACCATAAAATCTAGTCTCTGAACAAAAACAGTGGCCTCGCAATGCCAACGTACTGAGATACAGGCTTTCAGGCTATGTTGTCTTCCAGTGATAATGGTTCTTGCCAAGTCAAGGCTATGGTCTATAAAGCCAGATAGTTGTCATGTGGCACTCTATCCCAATTCCCTCATGCAATGGCATGCTTCTTTACACTGCAGATTAGATGTCATTTCAGTACTAATGCCAGCTAGCATGACATCACAATAGCTCCCGTGGGTAGCTCAAAGTCAGGGTATCTTGATCACATGATCCCCTTCATGCAAGCTATGTTGCTAGGAAACAGGTAATGGATACCGAAACGTGTAAATGGCAATTTTCAAAAAACCTTGGATACAAAACTTTGCCGTTACAACGTCCGTACAATATATAATTAAATTTAAACGTTATATATATATATAGCTATATATATATATAGATGCATAATACTCATTTTCAAAATTTTAGTCCATGGACCATAAGAGATAAAGCACTCAAAATATTTTGTATTCATTGAAGTTCTAAAGATAACTCATCATTCAACATGGTTACAATTTCAATGTTTCATATATACATGATTATCATCTAGACTCTAAAATATATCATCTAGATTTTCTTCATAATCATCTTTCATACATCCATGTATCAAAAATTATAGTTGTAACTTGTTTCATTGTATTCGTTTGATTAAGGATCCCAATGGAAAATTCTATTCTAAGGAGTAGTAATAAACTAAGTCAAAACCTACTTTCAAGCCTGGCATTTCTCGGTTTCTGCTTAGATTCTTCCTACTTTCTTTGGATTACTATTCTGACCCAAACTATATCTAGGCTTGTTTATTGTGCCTCCTTATTAGTATAGTTTTAATGTTATAACACTTTACAACTAAGCACATTATAACTTATTCCTAGGTTTGGAAAATTATCGGAGCAGAAATATAGGTTATATTTGAAAAGATAAAGTGGAGTAACACAACAACGAACTGGAATAAACACTTTCTTTTAATACATAAGCCGTGGAAACGTCCCGGAAACATTTGGGAAACACCAGGTACATTTCCGGAAACATCCCTGGCGTTTCCGGGATGTTTCCAAGACGTTTCGTACTCGTTTCCGTACTGGAAACGTTTCAGGCTGGATACGGGGGGTGGGGGGCGTTTCCTAGCAACATAGCAGACAAATACTAGTTAGATCTGTAAGAAACTGCAAAAAGAGAGGGGGGGCACAGGCAAAATGCCAAAAGGAGATAGCCATGCGAGAAGAGAAAAGACTAACAAATCACTAAAAGAGAGCAAGTCAACACACAAGTGGAGAGGTTACACCTAGAAGGAAGATATGAGAGAATGCCCAATGGAGGTAGACAATATGAAAAGGCGAGAAAGTGCTAACAGATCGTCAAAAGGATGACAGTCCTCAAGCACATCCAACTAAGCATAAATCTTTTGCCAAAAGTGAGAAGTAGCCATTAGCAAGAAGAGAAATCAGACATATTCAAATCACTAAAGGATTTAGTTATTAGTCAACACACATTAGTGTCTAGAGTGTCTCGTTCACCTAGAAGGAAGATATGAGAGAATGCCCAATGGATGGCCAGACACCATATGAAAAACCGAAGAAAATGCTAACAGAT
Organism: Taxus chinensis; assembly: GCA_019776745.2. Classification (NCBI taxonomy): domain Eukaryota; kingdom Viridiplantae; phylum Streptophyta; class Pinopsida; order Cupressales; family Taxaceae; genus Taxus; species Taxus chinensis. The sequence continues at coordinate 618,701 of JAHRHJ020000122.1, read as the reverse complement.
TTTCGTCAAAAGGACACAGTTCAAGCATTCATCAACTCAAGAGAAGGGAAGTGCAGAAAAATCTTCTTTTCAAGATAGGGGGGGCACTCTTATGCATTTCCAGAGTTATTGCAGAGTGTCGATTGATCACCGAACAGGAGGCATCGAACGCATAAGGAAAGCATTAGCTAGGTCAATCGAGTAGGAGGTCGGTCTTATAACTATAAGAGAACTACTGGGCACATTCCCCCAAAACATAAACAGAATATCTTACATGCATGGTATGTGATACTTGCACATGACTGTAGGAAACAGGAATCTTTCTATTACTCTCATATGCATTTTATACTCTTTCTGTACAGATCAACGAAGCAAATGTATGATGGAAACACCAATAGATGTGCTCGAGCAGGACAGCAACCAAGTGCGTAAAAGAAGCAGGACATAACTGAGAGTCAATAGATCACCAAATGTTAGGCAACCAAACACATAATATATTTTTTAGGACACATCGTCCCTTTGGGAGTCTTGGGTAGAAGGTGCATAAAAGGGAAGTTGTCCTCTGTTATGATCAACAAGTGTAGCTAAAGGACAAGAAACGAGATTATCAAAGGAGAGAAAGGAATAAGCTCGATTGGCTCCATAACTGTGACGTAGCTAAGTTGTTAATACCGATCATGCTAGAATGGAATCCAGAGGACAAGGCACAGAAAATATGGTAGCATGTAGGATTTAGCAAGGGAAGATGACCTGATAGTTTCATACCTTTTCTTTAAGAAGTGCGACAGAGGCATCAGCTTTTCCAAGAGTTGTTCTCGACTGAGCGGTAAGGACACTGGATCGTTAGAGCGTAAGAGCAAGAACAGTGGGATACGCATAAGTCAAACATGGACTAGCTACAGTGGATCAGAGGAGTACCTTGTAGATGAGGAGGAAATAGAGTTAGAGACTTGGTTGAAAGAGATTGCCTTAGAGGAGCAGGGTCGGGAAGGCGTTTCCTAAAGCGCAAATTACATACTGTGTTAAAACCAGCATGCCAGAAACATAGCCTTCGTGAGAGAATTGGAATGCAGAAGCATGGGCACTAGCATAATTAATAGGGAAAGGAGTGCTAACCCAATGGAGGCCATTTCAAGTAACAAGGCAAGAACAAGTGCAACCCTATTTGGACAAAGTGTGAAAGCCGGAGGCAGCTAGAATGGGTCTATCTGGACGCTTTCGTGAGCTAAGTGTATGCAAGAATAAGGAAATACGGGAGTAGAGCTTGGAGAGCTACTGGCATAAGAGCACAAAAGAAGACTATGTGGACAAGGACAAAAGGGAGGAGACAAATTAACAATGGGTCATGAGGCAAAAGTGGAGAGGAAAGATTGCACTATAACAAGGTATTACTAAACATCAAAACAGGCACACAATGAGGAGAACTTGTTTCGAGAAGTTGAGGCAATGGCCAGAGTGTGCGGAAATCTCTTGCAGACACCATCCAGATCAAGGAAATGCTAACGTTCTATGTCTTTGGAATGTGAGAGAAGGCATTCCAATTTGAAAAAGAAAAAATATCATTGGGAAGGATTACAGCAAAAGATTCAGAAGGCGACATCAACTGGAGTACCTGCCAGCAGTAATCAGGTACAGAAGAAGGTATAATCCGATTTGAGGATTATGACCTATCAGAGTCTAGAACCAAATCAAGTGCTATGTTTAGATTTAGATAGTGCGTAATTTTTACGTGGCACACACAGATCCTAGATGTATGGATTAAACCATCCGACATACTTCTAGAGTGCAACACTAGGAGAGATCAAATCAGATCTACTAACATTCCAGGGTGACAGATGACATGAGGACTACTAAGAATGTGGACCATTGAACTGAGCTCTTGGCAATGGGGATCCACAAAAATTCAGCGTCGAGAGATCTACTCCTTCGGGAACCAGGTCCCGGATAAAACAAGGATAAGCATGATAAAACAAGTTTTCTTCGCTGCCACGAGAGCTTCTTAGAAGAAATGGAAGTAGCAATAGGGAAGAGAGAATTGAGTTAAATAGATGAGAGAGAGAGAGAGAACCTAGCCCAAGTCCCCCATATTTCCATGGTACGTCGGGAGATAGGAAAGCATCTAGTCAGATCCTAAAGTCCTGAGGGGTTGAACAGAGATGAGAGATGTTTGATGAGAGCTGTCATCCAAGGCTTTCCATGCTATTCATAAGCCCATAGCTTGTAGCGGGTTCTTGCTCATAGGTAGATGAGCTCCACTTATATCATGGATAGCTTGTACAAGGTAAGCCACGAGGGTAGGAGGGCTTACTGCAATTAAATCTACCAAATCAGTTATTTTCAGTGCTTTTCTAAAACTTCTAATGGAAGTTAGAAGTCAATCTCTGAGATGCATTTCCGCTAGCAGTGAATTTGATGGCTTCGTGGATGTATTCCTTGAAAACCCACATTCGCCACTTTGGTCATTCAAAGCACTTTACCATATAAGCTAGAAATGCCAACACTAGTTTCTTAAGTCATACTATGTCTGATCCATACTGCTATGGAAACTTTGATCATGCTTCCATGAGTCAGATACTAACACTCCTTTTCAATGAGATGTGCATCATTACATCATGGTAATTGGCTCTGACAGCCACATCACTACATAAAGATTCCTGACATGATACTAGCCTGTACACATACATGATGCATCACACATGCATCACACACCCCTGTTGAGAACTGTGTGCACCTGCAGAATCTTACATATGCTCTAAAAGCTGCAAAGTTGCAAGAAGAGAAGGTGAAAATTGCACCACTGACCAAATCTAACCAAGACTGGTCATTACCTATTTCCGAATAGATTGTGGTCTTTAAAATGGAATGGCAACAGTGATAATAGGTTGCCACTTATATCATGAGCTCACAAGATCAAGAAGCATGTTACCATTGCCCAATTTATCTATATCCTTCCAGGGATAGAGATCAACAGGTCTTGGTTGTTGGCATATGCAAGAAGAAAGAAATCAGAGAAGGCAAATCTGCACACTATCCAGAATGGACGCAGCAGGGTATATTTATTTAGAGAGAGGTGGTTACAAACAGTTGGTAGTTAGAGGCAGGTATAACTGCATAACCGATCAGGAACACTATATAATGCTCTTATATTTTAACACCCCCTCTTAATGACTAAACCGGAAACAATACCAAGTTTGTCCCGAAATTTTACAAATGTTCTGAAGCCCATATGTTTAGTCATTAGATCTATAGACTGTGCCATAGGTAGTACTTCGAAATCAGCAGTCCATTGTTGTGTTGCGGTTGTCGAATGGAGAAGAACCGCAAAACAAGAATTTGGTCGTGTGAACAAAGGATATGGCAAGTGGTCCACTGATTCTTCGTTACGTGATTCATTGACCAGTGATGAATCATCAATGGCTGAGAGTGTCAGCCCCATCTCCAGAGTGCTGGAATCAGAAACTCGGAGAGGTGGATTGAGAAATTTGTTCCAGGCTTGTGTAGCCTGTTGGAGTCTATACAGAGACTCAGTTAGCCTGCAATCGAAGTCACCTCGACCATGTCCTTGCAACACCATGTAGTGCTCATCCAACCTTTTCAAGCATGATGAGAATCATTGAGCTGCTAAGAGAAATGTGACCATCTGTGCAGTGGAAGTTAGAACCAACTCCGAAATAGTAGGAGAAACAAACATCTCCGTCTCAGCAGTGGGAGAAATAACCATCTCCGCAGTGGTAGGAGTGAGAACCAACTCCTCTGTCTCATCTATTTGCTCATTTATCCCCCTCTGTTGGGAAAGGTCTTTCACAACACAATGAGCAAACTATTCACGCTCTATTGTCCTTCGAGCAAGTACCTCTGAGTGAGTGGCTTGGCATGCCATCTCACCATGCACCTTCAGTGCATCTGGAATAGTGGAGTCTCCATCCACAACAAATTGTTCTTCAGAATGAGGAAATCCATCCTCCCAAGGCATGTCAGCCTCCCGTACATCCTGTATGGTGGAGTTGTCCTCCACACGTGCATTCATGTTGATCGTAGCAGGATCAACAAGCCGATATTGGCCACCTTGCCCAATACCAAGGGCAATCATCTATCTCTGTTTCATATCAGAAACAACACACTTCTTCCCACATAAATATTGGGATTTTCAGTTAATTGACGAATAGATAGAAGATTCTTTTGTAAAGAAGGTACATATCTAACATTTTGTACCAACAGTTTATGAGCATTATTCAATACAATGCATATATCTCCTATCCCTTCTACTGCAAGTGATTCTCCATCAGCTTGATTTAAAACATATATTTGCAGTAAATGAAACATATCAGTCCCTACGACATGAAAAGTGTGTGGATGCGCCAGAGTCAATGATCCAGCAACTAGTACCACTGTCATGTGAGCATGATGTCGTAAGACAATAAAGAGCATGCCCGTCATCTGAATCCCATTCTTCTGCAACTGCTGCCACATGTTCCTCATCACATGGCTTTTTGTTCTGTTGCAAAAGATCATACTTCCGCTTCCGACAATCCTTCTTAAGGTGCCCAACCTTGTGACAGTAATAGCATGTGACCTGATACCAAGTGGAGGACTCACCAAAATGACGTCTCCACTTTCCTTTTGACCGTGTGACAAGAGCACTCTCTGATTGGTCACAACTGGATTCTGCCTGAATTTGTCTCTGCTCCTTTTGCAACAGGTAGGAACTCACCTTGTCAAACGTGAGAGTTTGACTTTCAGCCATTAAATGGAGTGCCTCCACAAATGACTCATATGAAGAAGGTAAGTTGTTCAGAACCAAAGCCACCATATCATCATCGTCCACCTTTTTGTTGATGGAAGATAACTGTCTCAGAGGTCTTTCATCCGAAGTAGGTGCTCAGACAGCGATCCACCTTCTTGTAACTTTACAAAAAAGAGCATATTCTTCAGGTATAAAACCCGACTCTTTTCTGACGTCTAATATTTATCCCTCAGACTGGTCCACAACGTGCTTGCCACAGTAGCATTCCACACTTCCGGTATCATATCATTTGACACCGACAACTTGAGAAGTAATAGAGCCTCCTTATGACGTTTGTCATAATCAGTGAAGTTCGCAGCAAGTCTGCCTTCGCTGCCTGTGATTATTTTATCACAATCTCGAAATTTTGCAAGCGTCAGAATCTTATGGCTCCATACATTGAAATTTGTGCCTGTTAACTTCTTTGAGTCCAGCAGAATCAAGTTGGAAATATTTGCCATTTATTATTCCAAATTAACAGAGAAAATAAATAATGTTTTTCCCCTTCAAACAATTATTCAAATGCGAAAGACGTTTACCCTTACAAAATGACAAGCATACGTTGAGCAAGGAAGAACTTTCAATACCCTCAAGAAGTAATGCGAACAAGTAGATAAAATGTAGTACTGTAAAAACTGCAACAGGATTCAAACAGAGCCCTCGAAGACAGACTTCCTTGTCTTCGAATGCCCTAGAAAAACAGTTGTTTGCAAACAACAGTATTGTGGATGCCAAGATTGCCCTCACAAATTTCAATGCTTGCGTTTTGCGATTGGTTTGAATCCCTGACTTATGTAAACTTCACCAATGCAACTGAGTGAAAAAACTTTTGTAATCTTTCCCTCACGACTGCTAGTGAAAAAAATTTGCGTTTTTTTTTGTATTGTTCCCTCTGCGACCATGTATGAATATCAAACATTGCCCTCGTGACTGGTTTTTGCCCTCGAAACGACAGTATGTAAGTTTGCCCACAGGGCTTCCTGCAAATATACTGGTATGACTATACCCTGCAGCGACTGTACCATCAGGCTCTGTCACCAGATGCAGCAACTGTATGCCCAAATCACGTGAGTCTTCACAATATCTCACGAAATTCTTCAGTGCCCTACTAGGGCTTCCTCGAATTTCCAGTTCGTACCTCTTGAGAGGCTTCCTCGAACTGTGAACCTTGAACGCTCTGATACCAATGTTGGCATATGCAAGAAGAAGAAATCAGAGAAGGCAAATCTGCACACTGTCCAGAATGGACGCAGCAGGGTATATTTATTTAGAGATAGGTGGTTATAAACAGTTGGTAGTTAGAGGCAGGTATAACTGCATAACTGATCAGGAACACTATACAATGCTCTTACATGTTAACAATATTTAAATACTAGTTTTTTAATAACCATCCCCAAAATCAAGGAACTATTTTGTCATCCCAAAAACCCCATCCCCCCTTCCCTGAGACTTAGGTTACTATGAATCTGTGTCACAGGGTTCGGCGATTTTTGGACTTGAAGTTCGAAAAGCGCCGAACTTCATTCGACCCCCAAAAAATCGCCAAATATTCGTTATTATTCGCTATTAAAAAAATGATTATAGATGGAAAATGATGCACACACCTTTACATGCAGCAGCATGCTATTTGGAGCCTAAGTTGTTTCAAGTAGATAGAGATAGTGATCTTGAGGTTATGACAGGGCTTTATGAAGCCATTGAGAAGTTCGAACCAGATCCGACAACCGCATGTCTAATTAGAAAGCAATGTTGGAAATACAGGGCAGGAGAAGGGATGTTTGGAATGTCAGCAGCCAAATATGACATGTCACAAGTTGACATGCTTGGGTACAGATGGTGGAAGTCCTATGGAGCACAAACACCTGAATTGCAACGCTTTGCCATTCGAATATTGAGTCAAGGAGCAAGTTCATCAGCTTGTGAGAGGAACTGGAGCTGCTTTGACCAAATACATTCTAAAAAGAGGAACAAGTTGTTGTCTGGAAAATTGGGAGATCTTGTTTATATTCGTAGCAATTTACAATTGTCTATGAACAATGCAACAAAAGACTCCACCTCTTCTTTGCAACATAAAATTCCAGATAACACAATGGATGCAAATGAGCCTGACTTTTTGGATGATGAATTGAGTGTTGCATCTAGTGATGATGATACTGCATCAACTCAACCGAGTGCTCTTGATGACTTGGAACTTGTTTAAATTTGAGTCTTGACTCTTAATTGTAACTTTTTGACGATTTCATATGTTCCTCATAGTTTAACTTTGATAAGCATGGTTTATAAATGTAACAGAGACATCTTTTTATATAGATTTCAAGTTTATATAATAATGTTTTAGCTATTTTGAAAAAATTGTGCATTTATATCTTCTTTTTTTTTTTTAAAATGAAAATTATTACAGCCGAATTTAATCACGAATTTTTTTACCGAATTTTATCATTGCCGAACTTAATCTGAATTTAATCCTCGCCGAATACGAACACGAACACGAACCTGGTGACTTAGCTTACTAGAATGGACAATTCTTTGTGATTATTTGTAATTTGTTAGTATATGCTCAAAGTGACATTTCTTCTCTCATATAGTGCTCTCCCACTCTGTCATATATCACATACCTTGCCCCTGGCAGTGTGCATCTTTGATTTAGTGTTGGGCAACCACAATCCTGCCAACAATATATTCCTATGAAGTAGCTTCGGTTGGGATTTTTACCAGCTTCCCACGAGTATGATCTCGCATTTCATGTTTCATTGCTCCCCTTCTTAGATTCTCTATTTTATGCCCAAATTATTTTTGCCCATATAATTTTCCTTCCATTAGTATAAAAAGCATTGCATGAATGAGGAGCTTCCTTGTATCCTTATTTGTTGTTGTATACTGCTGCTGGAAACTCCTGTTGCTAGGAACTTTACAATTTCTTCCATATCTTCTAGTATGGATTCTATTTTAAACAAGTGTGCACCAATGTCACTCCTCAATAGGACCCTTGTCCTCACCATTATCTAAGTCTTGACAAATAGCATATGGCCTCAGATTGGTTTGCTATGTTTCAGATTTTTAAAACAACATTAACCATCATACATATCCTCCTTAAGTCACAGGGTTTGAGTTTGATTTCATGTTCAGTTCTGTTCAAGTTCACCGATAGATAAAGTTCGAAAAATGTCATTAAGTACAGAACAACGGAACTTTTTATTTATCATTTTATTCTCTCTAAAAAATACATAAATATGTCAGAGCGAGAAAGTGGAGAGAGCCGTCTAACCCTGATTTCATTTGGGTATATGTGTATATTATTTGTGCATTCAATGAAAACAAAGACCCTCCATTTGGCTTTATGCAATGTTCAAAATGAAAACAAAGACCCTCCATTTTCTTTGGGTATGCAAGTATCAAATACGGATATGAGTATCGGTTTGGGTAAACATACGGATACTGTCAAATACTGTTAAAAAACCCTTGGATAAGTAACATACATATATAGGTTAAAAATTTAAATATAATGTGTTATATAGTACATATATATATATATATTTAAATATATATATATATGTACATCTACTCAAAGAATTACTCATTTTTTAAGTCCATAAAAAACTGATCTTAGTAATACAAAACTTGAATCAATGTTCAAAACATTCAATATACAGTGTACCACAAGACTTTGCATTTTTATTGATCATGTGGCTGCCATACATGGTGGTGATATACGGATATCATGTCAACATGAATATGAGGACAAAACTTGAAATTTGAAAATAAGATACATAGGACACCATGTTCAAATTTTCAAATACAATATACATTCATATTTTACATTTCATATTTACTAGCAGGATAAACGTATTTGCTCTAAATAATGAAATAACAACTTTAGGAAAAAATGAAATAAATACTTAAAAAAGACAGTAAAAAAGACATTTACTGCAAGATACGTGCCTGATATGTACGGGATACGTATCCGTGACGTATCCTGATGTATTCGGTACGTATCAGGCATGTATTTTTCGTATCTGATATGTATCGAAGGGGATACAAGGGGTTCTTGGGTGTATCCATGCTTCCTAGTGGCATGATCATGTACATTAAAACATTTTATATCTGACCTATGATTTATCTTAAATAAAACATTAATGCATACTTTGAAAACAGTTTGAGATATTTATATATATAATGCATTAGTATATACAGTTTTAATACCAAGAAGAGAAAACACCAAAGAGTGAGAAGTAAATACAGAAGACTGAAAAGTAAAGAGGAAGAGCTGAGATCAAGGAAGAGCACATTGTTTTCAAGGGCTTGTTACACTTTTTTTTTAAAAACTTGCGCTATCTTCCATTAAAAGATTGCGGCATAAAGTAAGAGGTTATGTAAAAAATAAATATGGAAACTATATATTTGCACATAGATATAAAAATTCAAAACTTAAAATGCGTCGTTGTTTTACCGAATAAATTGGTCTACATCTGTATAGGTAAAAACAAATATGCATTATATAACAACAGAATATTATATATGGTAAGAACCTTAATATTTAAGCATAGCATATGTATTGCATAAGTATATAAAATTGATTTACTGCTATGAAAAGATGAGTGCAACTTATATATGTACTTACATATGACCACTATAATCAATCATTATATATATATGTATATATATATTTAAACATATGATTATATATTTATTATAATTGATAATATGGACTCTATTTTAAATATACGAATGTAAGGTATCAAAATAGTTCTTAGGTGTCAGGTTCATATGTTAGGTGAAAAGGTAAAGGGATTAGATATTTACACATTATATTCACAAATTTAATCATATATGTTGTAACTTAAATATCATACAAGGTGAAGAACTGAAGTACAAATGCATAAGATATAAGTGAGATAGCTATTTCCATAGTCCATACAAATTAGTCAATTATAGAAGTTTTGAGCCCATAAGATTTGTTAGGTAAAGGGTTGTACAATATCAAATGAGTCATATATTTGTAAAATGTGTATAAAATAAACATTTTTAAATAAGTTATTAATCTTTTCTTTAAATTTTGAATAGATGCTTCCATATATTAACTGAAAATAATATTCACAACAAAGGCTGTACAAAAGAATGAACTTGACAATGGAAGATACACATGAAGATTACAACTTAGTCCTTAAAACAACCAAAACAACAATGAAATCAGAATAATCCCCAGGCTCAAACTTTTTAGCTTCTTGGAGCAAAATAAATCCAATTTCGCAAGTAATTGTAGTCGAAACTTCGCTTCTCCAAGAGTGAGAAACAATCATGTAATGATTCCATACCTCAAAAGAATGCCAAGACATGATTGGATCTAAGTTCATTTAATATCTGAACAAGGCAAAAATTCACACACAATTGACATCAATACTCCTACAGTTCCCACGAAATGTGTTTAACAATCTAACATCAATTTTTGAGCAAGAAAGACATCTAAGACCATCAAGATCCACTCTTGGATAAATTAGCCTTTGTTGAGGTCAGTGTCTCCTGATATATCACAAGCCATGCAAAAACTCTTTGTACGAAATGTGTATTGTCCACACACTATGATGTCTTTGGACCCATTAGGCTTCTTCATCAGAGGGAATTCGTCTCCAGAATTGAGGACCGGTTGGTGAAGAGTGTCGTTTCTGAGGGTAGTAGATTTGTAAAACCGATGCATGTCATTGCATGCAAGAGATATGGGATGCTTGTCTAACGTAATTCATCGCCAATCACATGCACAAGAAGCTTGGACCTTTCAAATGTGTAATGTCCCCTTTTCAGAATTAATTAGGCCCTTCTGAGGAAACCCTGAAGCACATTTTGCATTTCTTTTCCGTAGGCTAAGATTGATCTAGGGATAGAAGCAAACTAATGGGCTTAAGTGGTCCAAAGATATTTCCAATATTTTAATTGGAAAAGGACACTTAAATTATATTTTTTTGCCAAAAAACATTCCTAAAATAAAATAATAATAGAAGGTTGACTTCTATTATTAGGTTTTTATACCCAGATGGATCCACCAGCCAAATCCCAATTTGCTCGACTATTGGAAACTCTCCAAGTGAGTATTCTTGTAACTTTCTTTCAGACTATTATAATATAAGGGGTTAGTTAGTTAGTTATTAGTTACACTGTTTAATCAAATAATCGGTTGTAACCATGGGGCAACCGCATTATAGACTATCTTTTGCATAATAAAATGATGGACACAATCTAACAAGTGTGTAATCTACCTTATCTTTAATTCTCCCTTTAGCACGTGCTTCTAACATTGGTATCAGAGGACGAGACACGCGAGGAAAGAGATCTGAAGGAAGAAGATCAGTCTCATTAAGGGCACCATATACAGTTGCAGTCGTGAATATATAGTTGGCGAGCCATTAATATATAGTCGGGTTTCACAGTTCTGAAGTATTATTAGGACTTGGGCAAACATAGTACAGTTGCAGGAATAAATGAATAAGATCTTCCCCTTTTATAAATGTTTTGTATGGTTATGAGGTTGTAACCGCTAACTACCATTTTATAACCGTCTTTGCATAATAAATACCCAATTGATACAGTGTGTATTCCGGTTTTCTCAGTCAATCATTCTTTACACATTTATTTGGTTTATTCTCTCTCAAGCACAAATTCTAACACAATCAGAGCGTTTTTGCCAAGCAATTTCGAGAGAGGAAGAACAGAGCATTTCTGTGAGTCCCATTAGGGCAAAGTCGTTACAAAACAAGTGGTTACAACCGATAGCAGAAACTATTTTTTGAAAGTCATGGGAGGGCATGTTTTTGGGAAAAAATCACAATTGTATCAGTCGCGAATCAGAAGAATACAATTTTTGAGCATGAAATAGCCACGAAATAAAAAACTAGGAAAATACAATCGCGAATGGCAGGGCAAAGTTGAAGGAAATTCCACATTGTATTTTCAAAGAACGAGCAAATACAATCACGAATGGCACGTATTTCAATCGAAAATTAGACAGCATTTTCGAACTGGTTGTAGTGCAGATTTTAATACACAAAAAAAATCGTGATTTTAGACATCACGAATACAAAAGGCATTTGCGCTAATATGGTGCATTATTACAGTCACGAATTGAGGGCACAAAAAGTTTCACAGATTAAGTTTGTTCTAGACGCTAGGGCACCAAATAGATGCACATCACTAGGGCAACAAAAGTGAACACTTGGAACTTTATTTTATTCTCTATTTATTCATTTGGTAAAATATGCAGTTGTATTTATTTTATTTTATTAAAATGGAAATACCATAGAAAAATATTCTGGTCTAAATTTTCATACATGGAGAGTGAAAATACAAATGCAACTTATGAATAAAAATTTGTGGGGCATAGTAAACGGGAAAGAGACAAGCACCCACTGATGCATCTAAATTGTTAGAATGGAAAAGCAGAGATGATAGAGCCAAAGCTATTATTGGCCTTGCTCTCTCTGACTCTGAACTTCATCATGTAGACCTAGACAAATCATCCAAGGAAATTTGGGATACTCTAAATAAATTATTTGGAGCGAAAGCAGTTAATGCCAAATTTTCCCTAAAACTTCAGTTATATAGGTTCAAAATGGATGACGGAGTCTCTATGTCAAGCCACATCAATAATCTAAGGTCCTTGATCAAACAACTAGCAGAAGTGAAAGCTGCAATTGAGGACGAAGATGCCAAAGCTATCCTATTAAATAATTTGTCTTCAAAATATACCAATGTAGTTTTTACCCTCAGTCAAATTCAATCTCAATCTCTGGATGATATGATAGCAGCTCTTCTAGCTGAGGAAAAGCGAACTACAGAGGATGCAGAAGGTCATTCCCAGCTAAGAAAGTGCATTTTATTCTAGAACCAGAAAACTATCATAGAAGATCAGATAAGTCGGAGATTGAATGTCATTATTGTAAGAAAAGAGGTCACACAACATGGGATTGTCGTGTTCGAGCCAATGATGTGCTCAAGGGTAAAGTCATATCAAATGCAGTCAATATAGCCATGGTTGAAGACCCACCGGATGCAGAAGGTAGTGAGGACAGTGACGAATACATGCACTATAAAGATGCTCCAAACTTTAAAGGCAGGAAAGGATACAAGGTAGATGAAGCTCGGTATGGATGGTTGCTCAGATAGTTTGGGAGACTGTGGATCTTGGGAATTATACCCTCACGAGGGTCATGAGACAACTTGATGGAGCTTGTGGATGGCTCAGTATGGATGGTTGTCCAATAATTCGGGAGATTTGTGATTCGGGAGTTCGGGGAGGTAGGAATCCGGGAACTCGGGAATTCAGCTCGGGAGCTACACCTTTACGAAGGTCATGAAGCAACTTGATGGAGCCCTATCCTATCATAGCATTGCTTTCAAAGTGAAAGTGTTTGAAGATAGCGTAGTTCTGTTTTGTTAGATTGTTTGTTTTTGAGTTATGTAGGGTAAGTCTTAAGAGGGGGTGTAGGAATAAATGAATAAGACTTCCCCTTTTATAATTGTTTTGTATGGTTATGCGGTTGTAACCGCTAACTAATTTTGTAACCGTCTTTGCATAATAAATACCCGGACACACAACCCATTTGTCCAGTGTGTATTCCGGTTTTCTCTTCAATCATTCTTTACACATTTATTCGGTTTATTCTCTCTCTCCGCAAATTCTAACATCTTTATTGTAGTTGGATCATATTCATAGATCATAAAATACTGTTTTTACGAATTATGGTGTTACTGTGATCCATATTAACAAATCAGATTAGGGTGCCACATGGATTTTAAGAAATCCCCAAAGAACCTTCTAATACAAAGGAAGGCTGCCACTTGGGATCCAACACCAAAAGAAGGGTATCACATGGATTTTTAGTTTCCCAAAGAACCTTTTAGGGATATTACAAAAGGCTAAGGACAGTTTCACAAGATGCTTATGCGTCCTAAAATAAGTGCTTCCCTTGTCAGGCATTTCTTCTTTGAGAAGAACCGCCATCTGTCGTTCTTGGATTTCTAGCTTCTGCCGTAAAAATGCTTAATTTTCACCTTAGATTGAGGTACCTCACCGCTTGCAAATTACAGATATAGGCTTTACCTTCTTTTCATGATGATTTAAAATAACAGTCAAAGTTCAAAAGGGAATGAAGACCATGTTTTGCAAATATCCCATTGTGATATCAAGCATTTGGAAAGTTGAATATAACTATGCACTTTATCATTGATGCACCATGACTTTTATTTTTCTATGTTCTAGCATTGTAAAGGTGCCTCAAGATTACACAAATTGCTTCAAGAGGAGATGAAGTAGCTTCATGCCCACTACATTTTATGGCAAAAATACGTAGTAAATCAGTATGCGACTTATATAAAGAATGTGCCAATTGCCCCGAAACCTATATAAGGCACCTTCTTGCGAGGATGGACCTGTATGGTGTCTTTGAGACAGATTCACCCAACAATCTTGAAAGCTAAGAGCTTCCCCAAGACAGAAACCATCCATCCTAGACATTCTTGTTCTAATGGTATCCATGACTTGTGTATAGGACAGGCTTTTTACCCACATGAATGTATGGATCTTGACCTGTATATATTGATTTTTCCTTGTACATAATATATTTTGTTAGTCACAGCATAGTGCTTATGAAAACTTATATGCATTCTATCTGTGTTAAACTTGCTCAGATTGACATATACTGTCTATGTTAAATATCTCCACTTGGCATTCCCCGGTCAAATTTGGAGGTGAATGACTCATGTGCAATACCCATTTCATGCAACTTCAAAATAATTGACGTGTGTCCATGTTGGATGTATCATGATATTTAGTGTTAAAGATGACATTGAAATTTAGTTGCAAAAGTGGGGAAAATCATGAGAAATGGATCTTTTTCTAATTTCCTCGGTACTATTTTTTCAAGAGTGCATGGTAAAAACCATGACATGAAGACATTTTAAACCCAACAAATCTAATATAGACAAATTGTCAAGCATAAAAGCATTTCCCATTTCAAACAAGTATATAATTGACATAGAAGCACTTACAATTTGGTACATATCAAGTCAATGTCATATAAGTTTTGTGCTGTTAAGAGCTATGGAGTTAAAACCATTCATATTAGTAACTCAAGCATCCAAAAAGGGCATTTAACATTGATGTAAATTTGCCCTAATGTCAGTACTTCATGCCTTCACTAGTGAATATGATAAATTTGATAGGAGCTGGTGGATCCTTTGTAGCTAGATTGTTTGTTGCACTTTTTTGTCAGACTATAATGATAGCATGCTAGGTTTGAATAAATATAGAATAGCTTTTCTTATTCTGAATATTACATATCCCATGTAATGGCTTCATGTTTCCTCATCATCAAGAATTAATCAATGTTTAGAAAGCATGAAGAAGATGAAATAATATATTATTTCACATTAATTCAGAGACACAACATGCATGTTATAGCCAAGCCACTTCATTCTCTTGGTTTCAATTGGAGAAATCAGAACTGTAACCATGCCAAATAGAATAAGCCCTCCCTGATTCTCAAATTTTAACATCCCAGACAAGTGTCCAACTAACATTTGAAATGCTGCTAATATCTTTTGTTCCAAGGTTTTCCAAAAAGTTGGTAAAAGTTTATCATGAGTCATCAGAAATTTGATAAAATAAACTTCAACTAGATCCAGGGCACCCAATGCCAACCTTGTCTAGTCATCAGTAATTTGGTGAAAGAAGCTTCATCTAAATCCAGGGCACCCACTGCAACTGTGTACAGCTTAAACTCAAAGTCTCAGTGTCAAAACAGCTAGAAGTCTTACTTGTGATGCGCTCGGATGTTCGCTAAATATAGGATTATTGTATATTTTACAATTCAATATAAGATGATACTACTGGTGAACATAGAAAGAAGTGTCTGTCACAAACAATGTTCAATTGCTACACAATGAAAAACAATGTCATATATTTATTACATTTTCAAAGCATATCAAGTTATGCTAAGATTTGAATAAGAAAGCCCTTACAAGAGCTTCTGAGACATCATTTTCTAGCTCTTTTTAAAAATTCCACCAATTATTTATCATTCCACCCAAAAATAAACTTTTCATTATGTACACAATGTTTCAATACCTGGGCTTGTCTTGCAGCACCCCTGCAATGCTGCTTCCATCATTTTCATCTCTTTCTTTAGCTTTTCGACATCAGGGTCACTCTCTGCAATAACAGGCATAGTTGGATCTGGCTTGACAAGGGACTCTGAACGATTCTGACCTATGTCGGCATCCTTTTCCAATTCTTCACTATGTCCAACCATGGCAAGAATTGTGCTGTCTGAGATCTCACTACTGGAGAACACTGCTTTGTTCTTGGCATGAAATTCATCAACTGTATGTATCTCATTGCTGTCAGTAGCAGTGGCTGCACTCTCATCCTTGCTATTGTTGCTAAATGATGATAAATTGCTTGGCTCGGGCTCAAAAGGGACAGCTGCGTCTGATTTCCTGGATACCAAATTACCATCATCCCCAGGCTGTTGGAAAGCAATCTCTATCTGAGACACATTTTCTTGTAAATCCTTTACTTCCTCTTGTTCCTCTGCCTGGATTGGCACATATCCTTCCACCAACTCTGGACCCTTAAACAAGAGGTTTCCATCTGTGAATTTTTCTGAATGATCCACTTCTGCATGTTGTATTTCCTGATGTTCCACGACTTCACTAGGAAGAGTAACCTCTGAGACTTCTTCAAATCCAGCTTCTATCTGAGCATATTCAGAAGGGACTAAATGGCTATGCTGTTCTAACTCCTTTGGTGAAGTTGGTGAAGTTGGATGATCATCTTGATCCAAGGCTGACAGATAATGCAGACCCTTCTCCTCACTTGTCATGGAGAGGAACTGATTCTCTTCCCTGGATTGAGGTGCTAGAGCCTGCTCCTCGGGATGAGCGGCAACGTCCTTTGAGACAGGTTCCAGTGGACTTTGAGCAATAACCTATTTGACTCATCTTCCAAAACTGTGCTCTTAGAAGTCTGGGCAGCTTCTTGAACAGCGACATTGTCATCTATATCCTTCTGCTTCGATAGGATTGTGACTGGGTCAAAAAGCAATCTTCTGTCTGCAGAAATACATGGTCCATTTATAAAATCGGCAAAAACAGAACATGTAATTTAAGCGTCTGATGCTTTAAAGGAAGGAAATATTTCCAACAGAACATGAGTACACAAAACTTGAGTAATAGGCCTTCATATATTGATGGTATTTCAGCCGACAGATGCCCAGCTTCGAAACATTGGCACAGAGTTGACCCTTTTCCTCAAGGCACAAGCACCAAATTCTCATTGACGATAACCTCCTTCGTAACATGATGATTGTGGCATGGTAATCTTAATGATCATCTCCCACTTGATTTAAGAGAACCATATAACCAATGTACTCAACAGTTCATTGGCCAAAGACTTTTTTCAGCAAGGACATGGGTGTATTTTCTCCGAATACAAGGCTAATGATGTCTTTGAGAAAACTTCAAGGCATTGAAACCATGAAGATTGTAGAAAAGCAATCATCCTAAACTTCCAAAATCGAGAAGATTCTAGACTGACATGGATAATTGGGGGAGTGTGTAGAACATAAATGAAACTATAATTAAAGATTGCGTGTTTACCAAGCATGGCATCTTGCACAAATTCACAGCACCGATATTGACTCCTCAACAGAATCAGTGTTGCTTTCAGGCGGATAGAACTAAAACCGGTCTGAATACAAATGGTGAATTAGCATGCATTTATTCCAAGGACATGTCACCTGAGGTTTGGGCTTATTTGCAATTTGTAACTGTGTAAACTATATTTGGAACCACAAAGCTTACTTCATCCAAGGAAGCAAAATGGTCAAAATAAACAAAAAGAGCACTAATGTTTCTGGATTTCCATGTAGCGTTTGGCATCCATTTCCTTAAGAGAACATCGGGTCAACTTCACAAGTAGTGTATCAGCTACAGATCAATTGGATTGAAGCCTTACAATGAGGTTGCCCCATTTATCACCAGATTAGAAATATGCTACCAATTACAAAGCTTGGCGGCATGAAACACATCGACAAAAGATATTAAACAAGCGTGAAGAGTGTCATGACAGAAGAACGACTAGCTGTGTACTCTGCACCGTTTTGATTCATGCTTGAGCCTTGACTCCTAACAAACGCAGGATTAGGATTAGACATATAGTTAAGGAGAGTGACCAAGAAGTTAACCAGGCTGACTCAATTGGGTGGAGCAATCAAAATAACAGCTTTTACCAAATTGAGATGAGTAGCTTCAATTCCCAAAAAGACCATCATAGGGATAGGCCGAACTCCGTAAGACAATTTAAGGTTTTCAAGCCGTAAGGACAAAGAGTCTAGTTGGATCGTGGCGAACCATCTACCAATAACTGTAAGCAATCGATGGAAGGGTTCCAAACTTAGTCAAAGACAGATGCTAAAACGAACTATTTCCTATCCACCTCAAAACCAAATCACTCTGAAAAGCTCATTTTTCATTGAGTTGTATTGGACAGGTCAAGGGTTCAAATCTGGGCAGGGACAGTCGCTTACGAACAAGATCGACCTAACAGCTTGCAAGATAGTGTACGTAATCACTTGTTCAGAAGGATGGGTTTGAGCGTAGCTCAGACGTGTTCAAATAGTGTTCAATAATGCAGAGGAACTAAGTACAAACTGGTAGACACATTTTATGGAGGAGAATATGTATTCGTAAAGAACCATCACTCAGACATAACCTGTAACCATTAGCCATGGTCCTCGACAGCATCAAGTCCAGTCTCCAAATTTTTTTTCAAAATTCTTCCAAAGTTTAACTGATCTTGATGGATCAGCGCCAGCTAGATCCGGGATATTTGTGAACGACTACACAATCTGCCATCACCATATGTAATGGGCTCTCCAGAAGAATCAGCCCCTGGTTAAGAATTTCCAAACCACAGTTTCTTTTCACGGAATAACTAAATGACTAGTACACAGATGCAGCTAAGCTTGAAAAATATAGCAAAATGCGAAATAACTTTCACAGATGAGCACTTCAAGAATTAATTCAAACTCCTAAGGGATGATAGCAAAGTTGATGCTAAAATCTATAATGAAATGAAAAGAAAGATGAATGTCATGTGCCTATAATTCGATCAGATCAAGAGTAAACTTTTGAAACAAATAAAGAACCTCTGCAGATGACTGTGAAGAAGTGCAATGCATCAATTTGAAACGAAGGTACCCTTATTGCTTGAGGACAATGCTTTACGAGGTGTTGCGTCCACCCAGTTAAATCTTATAAAAATTCATCAACCAGAGCCATGGTCATTGAAAGCTGGAAAAAGATAGCCCCCGCGCTTTAGAGTAAACAAATGGAGGAGTGAGCCTGAAATTCTAAAGATCAAAGATGAGAGAATGTACTCAACTTAGATTAGTGTGAAGTTCCTTTGACTCAATGACAAAATCTGGATTGTTGTAGGATTTGTTTTAAGTTAGGTGAAATAAGCATACAATATCTACATTCGCAAGGGGTTGATATGTTTCGATTTTGGGAACATCCTTGAAATGTTTGAGAAGGCAAGTCTACCATAGATGGAATGCCTCTGGAGTGGGGATACAAAGAATGCATGAACTTGGGAAAGGGGGGTTGGAAGGAGTAAATGATGGACATGGTGAAAAGTGGGAATTAGTTCTATGAAGAGGTAACAACCAAGATGTGAGGAGGTGGGTAAGACGATGGACTCATATGACCATGCAAGAAAGACTGAAACAATTCATGGGCAAAGGAAAAGGAGGAGGTTGAAATGATGCATTCAAGATGCTATGTGGCACTCACTTGTCAGTAAAGTGTTTTTGTTCATAGCAATCTGGTAATGCGAGCAACAATGCCACTGTCCATTCTTAGAATGGTGAATCCTTTAATAAAAACAATGTTTTCCCCTCGGATTAACTATCGTCACAACAGAAACACTGTGACGGAATGCTTTTTGCCCTATCTAGAAAAACCTAAATGATGTATTACCAAGACTAAGCTCATCAAACTCAAAGTAATGGAAAATAGAGGTGATTTGAAGCTTCAAACTTCAATTTATTTTAATTTAACCTGATGTGTGTGGCTCCTACTTGCCAAGACTCATTAGATACCTCTGTATTAGCTATTCAGATCACGAAAGGCATTTGCCAATCTTCCAGTGGTTGCCCAAATCTACCCAAGTGACTATCATGTGAATCATCGGCTATCCCCTTCTTCACGAGAAAACAATGAGGATTAATTCAAGGGGGGGTTTGCTAATATTGATGAAATAAGTATTGGGAACATGAGGCAAGATAATCAAAAATGGTCCAAGTATTGAGCTTAAGAATGTCCCTTTTTAGGGACTTAAATAATATATCAGAACTCTGATATTTAATGATGCAGAAGACTATAATTTGTAACAGTGAAATAGTGATCCATATTAGTGCTAATTCAGACTGAGGATGATCTTCTCAAGCACATCTTAAGGGGGCTTTTTGACCATTTGGAACACTTTTAGACCTCAAGACCTCGATTTTAGGTCTCAAGTTGTGATAAATACCCTGGACTATGCTTCTTGAAGTTATATAGGTGCATCTAAATGTAATATCCCCTTCCCATTCGAAGACCTTTGGCCTATTTTGTCAACCCGACGGCCAAAGGAAAAATATAAGGGTGGCTTAAGTTATATTTAATTATTATAAAGTGCTATTAATAAAAGATGTAAAAAAATATATAAAGCACTTATAATAATTTATATGACTTAATAATTATTGAAATCAAGGATGGAAAAGAGCCCAAATATAAATTAAAGTTATCCATCCTTCCTGAGGTGAAAATGCGACTTGCCTTAGAAGGGGGAATGGGAAGTCATAGAAAGGATTAAAATGCCCATTTTACTATGTATTTCCCCTAAAAAATGCGACTTGCATTTGGAGGGAAAAATTTGTTGGAAAAAGCATTTAATATGGGAAAATATTAAATGCTTGCATAGGGAAAATCCTTGGGAACTAATTGGATATGGTATAGGTTGTTTTGGGTCTCTTCTTCCTTTATAAGGAGAAGTCAACTTGAAGGGAAAGATATTCCATACCATTTGATATTTTCTAATTTGTGTCTTAAGCTTGTAGCTTATGCATATTCTTTTATGTGCAACTGCTATTTGCAAATATCCAGCTTGTGGAGTAAGATCCCACAAGAACCCTAGCTTCGGTGGTGAGAGATCCATCCTTAGCTAGTAGGGCATTCTTCGGTAGTGAGAGATCTACCCTAGCTTGTCAAGTTTGGAGCTGAATTGATGCCCTAAATGTGCCATGGGCGACCTACTTTTTAGGGAAAAATTAGGGTTTCGTGTTTGCTATGCGAAAACTATTTTTGGAATATTATTCTTCATATTTTTGTGGCCCAAGATCCAAAGTTTCAGCTCATTTGGACTTCTCTAGCAAAAGATATTAATTTTAGAAGTTTTCAGTTGTTTAGGGCACGCTTAAATTTCTGGCGGCCTTGTGTTATTCGAAAATATTCCAAAAACAATTCTATAATATTTGTTATTGTATTAGCAAGCTCAGAGGTAAAATTTCAAGTGATTTGAGCATAGATATTTCTGGAGTTATTCATGTATTTTCTAATCGCTGCCCTAGATTGTAATTTTTTGCAAAAATCAGATTTCTGTTTGGCTGCAATTTGTCTGTATAGAGTTTGCATATTTAAAGTTGGGATTGCTTGAAATCCTTTAGGGGTAAAATAATGTCCATTGGGTTACATTACAATACTCCTTATGAAGTGTTAGCGACTTGAAAGTTGCCAAAAATTTCCTTTTGACAAATATATAATTAAGGTTCAATTGATAGTGCTAGATGATGACGTATTAATTTGATCTCTGTACAGGCTTCCTATGAGTTCAGATTAAAGAAATGGACTAAATAAATTCCGAATGAACTATCATATGCAACTTCATAAATAGTAAAATATTAGGGACAAGGAATGTTAATTAGCTGGGGAAAACCATAACGCCCTATGAAACCCCACAAAAGCACTTGTCATTTTTATCACAGGATTACAGTGCATATTTTTAACATGAGCGTGGAAAAATTCTACTGTCCTCCTCGGGTCAACAACATTGTCACTTAAAATCAAATAGATAATTGTAGCATATAAACCGTATTGTTTAAAAAAAAGTGTTAGATGAACAAAAACTATTAAATATTGACACTCGCATTGTTCACGTGAATGCAATTTGCACTCTAAGGTGATCAAAATGTTTTAAAGTCATAGGAGGGAATTAATAGGTTTCACCTAAAGTTGAATGGGCGACCCAATTATTGAGTAGATCATAACAAAGGCAACTGTGTAAATTTCAAAATATGAGATTTAGTGATCATGGCCCACCTATAGTGGTTTCCCACTAGGCATTAAGGTACCCCTAACAAGTCCCCCATAATGCTTCATAGTGGGTTTAAATATTGCCATATGGTAACTGTTATGTTAGAAAATGGGTTATGTTACAGATACCTAAATCATCAATGACAATTTAGGCTTAGCATGTAAACAAGGGACGGATCATCACAGATTTTTCCACAAAAATGAAATCTTAGGTGAAAAGTGCTTTAAAGTTATGAAGATTTATTGCATTGGATCTAAGGATCAATACTAAATTAAGAACAAGTCAGAAGTATAGCCTAGAAGACTTCGTATAGCTGATATGTACAAGTAAACTCACAATGTTTTTAAGTGAAGGTTAATGTTCGCATATATTGATCTTTATTGACGTCATGGAGGAGGTGTGAGGATCACCACTTTTTACAAGTACTTTCGTTTTTGAAGTACAATGGAATTGTATTTAGGTTTTTAATGTGAGGGATATATGTACGGATTCAGATTCTAAAATGATATGGTTTTTCACATAATCAGGTGTTTAACAGATTAATTTGGTATAACAGAGTTCAAATCAATAGCCCAAATCTAGGAAAGGATAAATAAAATATTCCTTAAACATAATATTAAACATAAATCATTGCATACCCTAGTAAAGTTACAAAAGGGAGTTTAATACAAAAGCTAGTTTAGCACTAAAAATATGGAAAATAGTTCCAATAGATCCCTGGCACCTACCAGGTTTGACTGAAACTCAAAAACAAAGGATTTCCTTATTTCAGCAAATAACCCAGGAGGTTGTTCAAAACAGTCTTGGATAGCAGTGAAGCTCATCAATGATTTTGGTATGCCTTGAGATGAGTTATTCCATGAATAATGACTTAAGAGAGTGCAAGAGTGTCTTGTGACTTCTAGTTGACACCTAGTTCAAAGAGGATAAGATTGAAAATAGCGAGCAATGGTTATGTTGATGGTTTATTTTAGGTCCCTTAGAGGAAGAGCTTGTCAGGAGCAAACAATAGGAAGTTGGTAGTTACTGTTGAGTTATGGAGCTCAATTACTTTGGATTAACATGCTATATTAAACTGGCATGAAAGCACAGTAACCGACATTGGCTATGGAGGGACCGACATCAGTCACCTATGATCGACATCGGTCAGGAAAGGAGGAACCGACATCGGTTAGGGCTAACCGACGTTGGTTACCTGTGCGTGAGTGTTTTATTTAACTCACAGGAATTAGATCTAATTTTAGCATTAAAACATATATATTGATTGTAATTGCATGGCTAAGTGCCCTAAGTTTGTATATGCCTATATAAGCATGAAAGCTAGGGTTTATAAGTAAGAGGATTAAAGGAGTTGTGTTAATGATTATTGTGAGAATAATTGTGAGAGAGAGAATTCTTGGAGAAGAAGGAGAAGCTTGAGAGAAAGAAAGTATTTTACATCTGAGAGGTGTGGAATATTGTAAATATTCATTGTATATCTTTTAAAAGCTTTGGATAATAGATTGGCTTGTTTCTTGGTGGATGTAGCCCACACTGGGTGAACCACATTAAATCTGGTGTTGATTTATATCTCTTATTTTGTATATTTCTTTTGGTAGAATATCCACTTTTATTGCATGTATGCTTAGATCTGATATATTATCTATACAACCTTGTGTTAACCCCAACAACTGGTATCAAAGATTTGTTTGAGGGTTTTATGTGTTGACAAATTTACTCATAGAGGGTTTTCTGATTGAGTGGGAGCTACAACAATGGCAGAAGAAAACAAATACAAGGTAGAGAAGTTTGACGGCTGAAATTATCAATTATGGAAGATGCAGATTGAGGATTATCTGTATCAAAGAGATTTTTACTTACCATTGGATGAAAATTCTAGACCTATGAAGATGACTGATGAAGAATGGAAGATTCTTGACAGAAAGGCTTTGGGATCTATAAGATTGAGCCTGGCAGCATTTGTGGCTTCCAATATTACAGAAGTGAAATTCTACGGTAGAGTTAATGAAATCTCTTGCTAATTTATATGAAAAACCTAGTGCTTCAAATAAATTTTATTTGATGAAGAAACTATTTAGTTCTAAGATGCATGAAGGTGGATCTGCATCTAGTCATTTGAATGATTTCCGATCTATTGTAAATCAGTTAAAATCAGTTGATATTTCGTTTGATGATGAAGTGAAAGCACTCTTATTCTTATGTTCTTTTCCTGATAGTTGGGATAACTTGGTAATGGATGTTAGTAATACAACATCTGCTAATAATATTTTGAAGTTTGATGATGTGGTTAGTATAATCTTGAATGAAGAAATTCATAGGAAAAGTACAGAGGAATCATCATCTGGGAATGCTTTGAATGTAGAAAGTAGAGGTAGGCAGAAGGAGAGATCCAAGAGTAAGAATAATGGGAAATCAAAGTCAAGGGATGGTAGATCTAAATCCAGAGGTAAGGGAATTACCTGTTGGAAATGTGGAAAGAAAGGACATGCAAAGAAATATTTTTGGTCAAAGGATAAAGAGAACCAACACCCAGAAAAAGGTAAAGAGTAAATAAGAGGAAAATATTACAGCAGAGGTAATGCAAGATGCTCTTATTCTTTCTTTGGATAATAGAATAGAATCATGGGTTTTAGATTCAGGAGCTTCTTTCCATGCAACCCCTAATAAGGGTTATTTCAAAAATTATGTCCAGGGAAAATTTTTGGCATGTTTATTTGGGTGATGATGAACCTTGCAGTATTACTGGTAAAGGGGAAGTTCATCTAAAATTGTAAAATGGAAATACATGGGTATTGAAAGATGTGAGGCATGTGCCAAGCCTCAAGAGGAATCTTATTTCTGCAGGGCAACTAGGTGAAGCTGGTTGCATGGTTACATTCACAACAGACTCTTGGAAAGTCACCAAGGGTGCTTTTGTTGTGGCAAGAGGTAAGAAGGTAGGAACATTATATTTATCTACCTGTGTTACTATTCATTTTCTGTGTTATCTACTTCAGATTCAGATGCATGCATGTGGCATAATCAGTTGGGCCATATGAGTCAAAAAGGAATGCAGATCTTAAAGGCTAAGGGTAAGTTATCAGATTTGAAAGATTTAGATCTTGATTTCTGTGAGCATTGTATCTTTGGAAAGAAAAAGAGAGTGAGATTTCTCAAAGTTGGGGCAACTAAGGAGTAGAAATTGGAGCTTGTACACTCAGATGTGTGGGGACCAACCCAGGTAGCTTCTCATGGAGGATCCCAGTATTATGTTACTTTCATTGATGATGCTACAAGAAAGGTATGGGTTTATTGTATTAAACATAAATATGATGTTTTTGAGACTTTTAAAAGATGGAAATCCCTTGTTGAGAATGAATCAAATTCAAAGTTAAAGTGCCTTAGATCTGACAATGGTGGTGAATATTGTAGCAAGGCTTTTAATGATTATTGTTCAGTGAATGGAATACATAGAGAAAGAATGGTTCCAAGAACACCACAAGAGAATGGTGTTGCAGAAAGAATGAACATGACAATCATGGAACGTGCTAGAAGTATGAGGATACATTCTAGATTTCCCTTGCAGTTTTGGGTAGAAGCAGTTGATACAATCAGTTTATTTGATTAACCATGGGCCTTCAAGTTCACTAGATGGAGGAATACCAGAGGAAGCTTGGACTGGAAAAGAGGTAGATCTTTCTTTTCTTAAATTTTTTGTTTCAGAAAATTTTGTGCATATTGATAAGGAAAATAGGAAAAAGTTGGATGTAAAATCCAAGAGATGCACTTTCATTGGTTATGGATCTGGTGATTTTGGATTCCATTTTTGGGATTTAGAGAATTCTAAAATTATTAGGAGTCATGACATTGAATGGAATGAAAAGAGAATGTACAGGGATCAAATTTTGGTACCCAAGGATGAACCAATTGAGAAGTTTGTGAATGAAAATGAACTCTCAGATTTAAAAATAATACCAACAGGGTTACACAGTAACCGGTGTTGGTTGACCCCTGACCGACATCGGTCAACTGAACTGGTATTGGTTACATAAGAGCCAAACTGACATTGGTTAGAAAAACCAGACATCGGTTACAGGTGACCAAGCGTCGGTCACTGTCAAACTTGGAAATGAATGTTTAGGAGGTCCAGAATGAGCCTCTGGTACCCCAAACTTTGTGAGAAGGTCACAAAGGGTAAGTAAACCTCCAAAAATATTTACACCTTCTCTATCTTATTTATTATTGACTGATAATGGTGAACCAGAAATTTTTGAAGAAGAAATGTAGGATAAGACCCACGTGTAGTGGGAGCATGACATGGATGAGGAGATGGACTCCTTGGAACAAAACCAGACTTGGGATTTGGTTAAGTTGTCAACAGGTAAGAGGACATTGCAGAACAAGTGGGTTTACAGGATCAAGGAAGAAGAGGGTGGACAGAAAAGGTACAAGGCAAGGCTTGTAGTAAAGGGATTTACACAAAAAGTAGGTATTGACTTTGGTGAAATATTTTCTCCTGTTGTTAAAATGACTTCCATACGTACTGTATTGAGTATAGTTGCAGTACATGATTTGCATTTAGAGCAACTAGATGTGAAGACGGATTTTCCTTCATGGTGATTTGGATGAAGAGATTTATATGCAATAGCCGCTTGGGTATGAAGTCAAGGGTAAGGAGAAATTAGTGTGCAGGTTGAAAAAGAGACTATATGGGCTCAAGAAAGCTCCAAGGAAATGGTACATGAGGTTTGATAGTTTTATGCATGAGCATGGTTACTTGAGATGTGAATTTGATCATTGTGTTTATTTCAAGAAGCTTGAAAATGGGAGCTATATTATTTTATTATTGTATGTGGATGATATGCTTATTGCAGGATCTAGTATGTAGGACATTGGTGAGCTTAAGGGAAAGCTAGCTCACACATTTTCTATGAAGGATTTAGGAGATGCAAAAAGAATCCTTGGCATGCAAATACACAAAGACAGGAAGAACAAGAAATTGTATTTGTCTTATGAAGCCTATATTAATAAGGTGTTGGAAAGGTTTAACATGCAAGATTCAAAACCTGTAAGTACACCTATGACAAGACACTTAAAATTGAGAAAAGATCAGTGTCCTTCATCACATGAGGAGGTCAAATACATGACACGAGTACCATATGCTTCAACAGTTGGGAGTCTCATGTATGCTATGGTTTGTACCAGACCAAACATTGCACAAACAGTGGGAGTTGTGAGTAGATTTATGGCCAATCCTAGGTAAAGAGCATTGGAAAGTAGTCTAATGGATACTCAGGTATTTGAGAGGGACATCTAGCATGTAGTTATGCTATGGAGGTTTGGATATTTATTTATGTGGCTATGTTGATTCAGATATGGCTAGAGATCTAGATGGTAGAAGGAGCAACACTACTGGATATATTTTCACAGTAGGTGGGACAAAAGTTAGTTGGATTTCAAGATTGCAGAAGGTTGTCGCTTTGTCTACTATAGATGCAGAGTATGTTGTAGCTACAGAGGCTATCAAAGAGATGATATGGATGAGCAAAGTTCATGGAAGAGTTGGGAAAGGAGAAAGATGATTGTAAATTGTTCAGTGACAGTCAGAGTGTAATTCATTTGGCAAAGAACTCAACGTTTCATTCTAGAACAAAACACATTCAGTTGAGGTATCACTTCATACAATAGGTATTGGAGGATGGAAAGCTGAAACTAGAGAAGATTCATATGAGTGAAAACCCTGTGGATATGCTAACAAAGCCATTAGAAAAAGAGAAGTTGGAGCTACACTCCACTTCTGTTGGTCTTCAAGTTTGAGACTTGAAGAGGAAGAAACAAAGCTAAGGAAAGGATCCAAGAATGACGTTGTATAGGTATAATGCAGTAATTTATCTCCAAGTGGGAGATTGTTGGGTTGTGGAGCTCAATTACTTCCATTTAGCAAGTTATCATGCAAACTTGTTATCAAACTTGCAGTAAACGACATCGATTATGAAGGGACCGACATCGATTGCCTATGACTAAAATCGGTCAAACAAGGAGGAACCAACATTGGTTAGGGATCACCTGTATCGGTTATCTGTGCATGAGTGTTTTAGGAACTCATGGGAATTAGATATAATTTTAGCATTAAATCAAATCTATTGATTGTATATGAGGACTTGCATAAGAATATGATTAGTTATTGTGAAGAACTGGCGTCGGTCACCTATGACCAGCATTGGTCAGGCAAGGAGGAACCGACATTGGTTAAGGCTAATTGGCGTCAGTTAAGTGGGAGATTTAACTCTTGGGAATTAGATATACTTTTAGATTAAAGCAAATATTGTTACATGGCTAAGAGCCCTAAGTTTTTATATGCCTATATAAGCATAAATCTATGGTTTATAAGTGTAAGAAATTGAATGAGTTGATGATTATTATGAGAATAATTGTGAGAGAGAGAATTCTTGGAGAAGAAGCAAAATCTTGAGTGAAATAAAGTACTGTACGTATGACATGTCTGGAATATTATAGATCTTCAATTATATATCTTTTCAAAGCTTTTGGATAATAGACTGGTTTATTTCTTGGTGGATGTAGCCCACACTGGGTGAACCACGTTATCTGGTGTTGATTATTGTTATTGTATATTTCTTGTGTTAGAATATCCACTTTTATTGCATGTATGCTTAGATCTGATATATAATATGTACAACCTTGTGCTAACCCTAACAGTAATGTGTCCTTGTAAAAAAGTGTGGCTTGTCCATTATAGTATAAATTTTAACAGACGATGAGGTTATCAAAAGGTTTGTAGTCTAATTAATGAGGATGATGGTTTATTAAACCATTTATTTGAGTATAAATCCTCTAGATATCTGGAACAAAATATTTAAATGGATAGCATCAAGATCATTCTTATGTGACTTTGATGTATTGCGTCCCCCTTAATTGTGTCTCCTCAGCCAAGGAAGGCTCTAATATCGATATCTAAGTAATTTTGGGCTCTTTTCCAAAAAAAAAAAGGATGAGGTTGGATTCGAGTAGAATTTGGCTACAATTGTGGCTCCTTAGTCAAGGAAGGCTTTGATTTAGATATATGCTCTCTCAACAATTCTAATATGTTATATGTAATCCAAAACATGGAGAGGGATATCGATATATGTTTAATTTTGTGATTACTTATCCAAAAATAAAGGATGAGGTTGGATTCGAGTAGATTTTGGTTTCACTATCTAACACTAAACTAAATAAGATCAATTATTCGTACATCTAATATCTACAAGATTCTAAAAGAATATAGATGTTTATCATTCCAATGAAAAAAACAAGCATATATATACACAAAGAGTTAACGTATTTGGTTTCAATATAGTGATAGTACACATGATCAAAAACTTGAACACACAAAATTTATAATTTGGTGAATATTCCATATTAGGAAATTTTGAAAAGGTAAATTTTTTGGAGTAGGTCAGTGTACTATTTGCCTAAAATTTCTAGTATAAATTTTTTTAGGGGTCGGCTTCACCTACTATTGAAAACTACTCCTATATAAACCTAGGTAATTCATCGGGTAGTATACTAGTAACTTACTACTAACTTACTGAGGTACCATCCGAATTACTTGTGAAATTGTAAAGTACCAATAGATGAAGTGTAGATCAGAGTGTCAGACTGGTTATTACAAACGCGTGACAAGAAAGTGTCACTAAAGTGTGACAAGTAATATTTTCATATGGGTGACAAGAGAAGGTGTTGACACAACAAGAGGTTATTGCAGACATATGAAGGTGTGACAAGAAGGGTTGTAATGGTGACAAGAAGGGTTGCATGACGTGACAAGAGAGTTTTGCTGAACGTGCAACAAGAGGGGGTTGACATATGGTTGACAAAGAGGGTTAATGCATGACAAGAGGGTATTACTGATGCATGACAAGAGGGGTTTTGAGATGGATGAAAACAAGGGTTCTGACATACACATAAGAGATGGCTTTTCTGACACATGAAAAGGGTTCAACTTGAGACTCCAAGGGTTCCCAAATCAAGAAATGGAAGTTTTGGTGCTTAGAAGACCCAAAAGGTAACAAAAAATCTCAAAAGTCATTGTTCAAGTATTTTGGAAACTCTGTTGTTACTGATACAGCTACCACCAGCACCCATACAGCTACCACTGGAATCAATCAGAGTACAGACTGTGTGGAAGGTATTATTGAAGTGGACATGGCTTCATCACAGTATCAACCAAATGATACCTATGATGACACCATGCCAGAGCTTGAAGATATTCCTGTTGAGATGTCAAAGCTTGAAGATATTCCTGTTGAGGTGCAACCAGGAGTGCATCAAGATATCTCAAATATTCTCAAAAAAATGTAACACCAAAATCAAATGAAAATTCTGGTTCACGAAAGAGGAAACCAAATGATCATGATATTCCTCAAAATTCTTGCTCGTAAAAGTAAAACTTTGAAAGCAAACAAGAATATGTGGACACTTGGGAGGACATATAAGTTCGAGTGGGCTGCCAAATTTCCTTTTATCGAACCTGTACAACCAGATAATTCTAAAGATATCCCATCTGAATGTACATGTACAATATGTACCTGGAAATTAGGAAAGCAACAAAAAATGCAATTGAAGTTGGACACAATTGAAAAACATTGTGGAAAACAATATGTGACTGTACAGCAAGGGGATGGCCAGAAAATAAAAACACACAGATGGAAAACTGAAAAAGAATGTATGCATGTTAAATACACAGTAGAGTATGAAGCTGAGTAGAAAAT
The DNA here is from genome assembly GCA_019776745.2 of Taxus chinensis. Taxonomy (NCBI): domain Eukaryota; kingdom Viridiplantae; phylum Streptophyta; class Pinopsida; order Cupressales; family Taxaceae; genus Taxus; species Taxus chinensis. The sequence continues at coordinate 587,788 of JAHRHJ020000122.1, read as the reverse complement.
ATGCAGACATCTCATGGAAAAGGGTGGAACAATCACATCACAAATTGGTAAGATGAATCAATCAAATTTGCATGCTAAAATCATACAGTTCTCTACTATATTCCACATCCTTAAGAAGGGAAGACCGATTTCATATTTCATTGATTTCAAATTTTTGTATCAATATAATGGAATGCACAACATTCCTCAGTCTCATTGGTCAGACAACAGTGCATGGGAAATGGCTAAATGCCTTGCAATGATTGAGAAGGAAGATTTGAAAGAGAGTGTAAAAAATGCAAAGTTTATCTCTCTATCAATTGATGAAGTAACAACAGTTGACAACACCGCATGGGTATGTATCCATGTTTATACTTTAGAAAATCATATAAGGACACCACATCTGCTGGGTGTATAGAAAATGGTTGAAAATTGCAATTCAAAACCTATATAAAATAGTTGTTTCTCATTTGAAAGATATTGTTGGCATGACTGATTATGAAATTGCTACAAAGTTGGTATGTGTTGGTGCAGATGGTGCATCAGTCATGCAGGGTCATCGAATAGGGTTGTGTGTTCAATTGCAAACAACAGTAGCCCCTTATATGCTTGCAATTCATTGTATGGCTCACAGAATGAATCTAGCATATAAAATAGTTAGCAACTTTGAAAATGTTGCAAAAGTAGAAGACCTTATCAGAGAACTGCATGCCTATATGTCAAGCAGTCCAAAGTATTTCTTGAGTTTCAAAAAAATTCAATTGGAAATACAGATGGAAAAAAGCTTCTAAAGGATGTTGATACAAGGTGGATTTCTTTGTATGAGCCTGCATGCAGAATTCGTGAGGAGTATCCATCATTGGTTGGTTTCATGCACAAATATCATCATGAAGTTGATAGGGCTAAGGATTTTTTGTTCCGTTTAACGATATGGAAACATTCCTTACATTGGTTGGCATTCTTCCAATGTTGAAGGAGATCAATACATTGATGAAGCATGCACAAGAGAGATCCATCTATATTGTTGATTTTATATGGCTGAGAAAGTGGGTATGTCAAAATCTTGATGTCTTGTACTTGTCACAAGAAAGTTTTGATACACCTATTTTCAATAACTGGAAAGTTTTATTGGATCTTAAGAATCCCAATAATTATTTGAGATTTAATATCCATGATCACCTCTGTATCAATGTTAATGGGAGGGAGATACCACTGCACATTTTGCAAAAACGTCAAGATATTACAGGATCAGAAAGAGAAGAAGTTCATGTGACATGTGTTCTGTTTGATTATGTTACAGTTGATACACAAATAAAACTTAAAAAAATTTCACAATCCTTAGCATCTGAAATAAGAGAACGTTTCAGTAAAGATAAAATTCTTGAAGCTATGGGTGTGATGAATCCAAATTTTTGGAATACTGAAGGTGGTCGTGCAGATTTTGTAAGTATTTTCATAAATCCATGGGTACAATAATGGATCATTTCACCAAGACATTAGAGGTCAATGGTATCAAAATCAAAGGTATACTGAATATTGACTTAATAAAGTCTCAATCAACTAATTTTGCAATGACAATGGTTAGCCAATATATTTTTTAAATGAACCTCACAAGAGTGGTGCTATTACAAGGCTCTGGTGAAAAAATCTACCAAAGTAGTGTGTTACAGGAAGACATCAGTGAATATTTTAGATTATATGAGTTATGCCAAACAATGATTTTGGGATCTGTAGAGGATGAAATGGTTTTCAGTTCTTTATCTTTTATAAAATCAAAAATGAAAAACATGTTGGATAAAAATCTAGAAAGTTGCATGAGGTTATATGTTTCGCATTACTCCTTGGACACATTTCCTCTTGACAGAGCAATTGCACATTGGAATTCCCTTATTGAAAGAAGAGGTGTAAATAATACAACTACAAATACAAATGTTCTCAATGATGAGACTGGAATTGGTGCATCCTCAAACTCTACAGATGCAAATATCGACTATGAAGAAGATATTGAAAATGGATTGTTTCATCTCTAAATATGATTTCAAAACTTATAGATATCACCTTGACCTTGCATTTATTGTTTGTCACCTGACATTTTAAATTTTGTTATGTATTCAATTTCATAGTAATAGATTCAAATATAATTGTTTATAGTTAGACGTAATACAATTGTAATGAGATTGGATTTGGTGCGTCCTCTAATTCTGCAGATGCAAATATCGACTATGAAGAGGCTATTGAAAATGTATTGTTTCAGCATCTAGATATTATTTAAGATGTTATAAGTATATATACTTACATTTATTTAAATAAATTATTTATAATTTTTTATAATTTTGAATAATATTGTAATGGAATTTTTCCTCTAATTTGATGTTGTTTTGTGACATGTATTTTTGGAATACTAATTTACAAGGCCTTCATTTATCTAAATACATTTTTTGTTGGTTGTTCCAGATCTTGACATGTGTGTGACATCATCGACAAGCACATTTAGATATCCATTTTCTATTATTATTCCAGTTCTGGTTTTCTTTAATTGTGTCTTAGATGCACATTTAATTTGCTTAGATCATTTTTTACTTTGTCTTCATTTCATTTTGGTTTTTGTTTCTTGCTTCATCCAATCAATCAATATTTCATCTTTTATTTATCGAAAATGTGGGTTGACATCCATCCTAGGAAGCTCTCACTTCTCAGGATTGACATTATCAGGAAACTCACCCATCTATATACTAATCCATTTTTCGTGTTGAGTTCTTTGGATTTGAATGTCATCTAGCTCATTATGAAGGAGGATTTCTCATTTTGCGCCCATATACATTGTCACCCATCTAGAAGACTAGAGGTACCTTAAACCCTATCATACCTGGAGTTATAATAATCATGTTTTATTTATTTTGGTATTTTCAAACTGCTTTGATGTAGTGTTTGTGACATGCATTTTTGGAATACTATTTTTTAAATATCGTAATTAGACGTAAATAATTAAACTTTCAACATTAAATCAAATGCATTCCATACATATAGGATTGTAGGAAGGGTTACAGAGTTAATGTGAAGAAACATGTTATAGAGTTCAAATTTTACAAGTAGAGAGAAGAATATTTTGTTGCATTAAATGGAAGAGAATCATTACATGAAATATTGAAGGTACTTAGGTCATGTGAAATGGGGTAGTCAATTAAATTACATGTAAAAAATTGATATTCCATCAAAAACATCGCATTGTAAATAATTAAACTTTCAACATTAAAGAAAATGCATTCCATACATATTTTGATATCAGTACAGTTCACAATCTAGAATTTCTATATATATAATATAAAAAAATATAAATTCCAGATTGCAACATAATACGTGAAAAAAATGAGATTCCATAACCATTGCAATGTGCACGCACTACACAAAGGTGATTCTTCGGACTTCTGAAGGAAAAACTGTTATGTGATTCTTCTTAAGGATTTTAAGGAAGGGTTACAGAGGTAATGTGAAGAAACATGTTACAGAGTTTGCATTTTACAAGTAGAGAGAAGAATATTTTGATGTATTAAGTGGAAGAGAATCATTACATGAAATATTGAAGGTACTCAGGTCATGTGTTGTAGTCAATTATACGTGTAAAAAAATGATATTCCATTAAAAACATCGCATTGTAATAATTAAACTTTCAATTACATGTTTTATTTATTTTGATTCAAACTGTTCACAATCTAGTTTCTGTATACATAATTTATGGAATACAATTTCATATTGTAACATATACGTAAAAAAATAAAACTTTCAACATTAAAGCAAATGCATTCCATACATCTTAAATTTTAGGAAGGGTTACAGAGGTAATGTGAAGAAACATGTTACAGAGTTCATTTTACAAGTAGAAGAAGAATACTTATTTTTAAATTACGTGTAAAAAATTGGTATTCCATAAAAAACATCGCATTGTAAATAATTAAACTTTCAACATTTAAGAAAATTCATTCCACACATATTTTGACATCAGTACATTTCACAATCTAGAATTTCTATATATATAATGTAAAAAATATAAATTCCAGATTCCAACATAATACGTGAAAAAAATGTGATTCCATAACCATTGCAATGTGCACGCACTATACAGAGGTGATTCTTTAGACTTCCTAAGGAAAAAATGTTATGTGATTCTTCCAAAGGATTCTAAGAAGGGTTACAGAGGTAATGTGAAGAAACCTAATACAGAGTTCAAATTTTACAAGTAGAGAGAAGAATATTTTGTTGTATTAAGTGGAAGAGAATCATTACATGAAATATTAAAGGTACTCAGGTCATGTGAAATGAGGTAGTCAATTAAATTACGTGTAAAAATTGATATTCTATCAAAAACATCGCATTGTAAATAATTAAACTTTCAACATTTAAGCAAAATGCATTCCATAAATTCCAGATCGCAACATAATACATACAAAATAAGAGATTCCATGAAAAGTAAAACCATTGCAACATATATTCAACTTTAAACATTCTTCAAATTAAACAAATATTCAAGTTTCAAGATTCAAACTTCCAAATTTTTCAAGTTTCAAGTTCTGTAAACACTTTTCAACAAATACATTTACACTTTATCTTCATACTCAAACATTAACAACTTCCCCACACCCATTGGCACTTTCCTTTTTGGTTTATGTAGTGACTTTTTTGTCATTTTTCCCAATGGTTGGCGCTCCTCTATTCTCTGCTTCAAGAATTCCAGAACTAACAAGATCCTTTGCATCAATGTTTAAATTCTTAACTATTTCTTCATCTTCCTTTGAAGCATCTCCATAGGATAACAAAGAAGGATTTGCAGCTGCCTTTTCCTTGAACAAAATCTCAGCATCCATGTCATTCTCTTTAATAATCCTCTTCAGAGTATTGTTTTGCTTGTTAACCAAAACAATAGTCTGCTTAAGTTGCATTGTTGAGGATAAACTTTTCTTAGTTGTTTCCAAGTGAACTTGGAACACCTTTGCTTGAATTTTTAAGTTTTCATATTTCAACTGCAACAAAAACATTGAGCTCAATTAAAACATAGTACTAAAATTAGAAAGTAATAAAAAATATGATTTCAAATTGATAATACTTACAACAGCTCTATCTCTTTCAACATTTGCAATTTCCACCAAATCTTTGTCCTTTGACCATTTGTTGAAATATTATTGGGCTTCAGCATTAATATTTTCTAATTTATTCAAAACTTTATCTAAAACATTGTCTTGATAACTGTTGTTATATGTGACAGTCTCGCCTTGTGCTTGGTTGAGTAAGACATCTATCTTAGCAGGATGATTTTGGACTGCAACATATAAACTATACCTTTGGCTATGGTTATCAAAATGATTCTTTATCTCTTTGATTAACACTTTATCCCTTCGCTCCCATTGTATGAGCTGACTTATATGAGGCATAACAAACTCTTTGACATGGGCTTCACAATCATAACCAATCAAGGTATCCAAAGAAAATGATATCAACTGGTCACTATCCGAAGAGGATGATGTCGATGGAGAGGATGGGGGGGTTGAGGCTTGAGGTACCTGTGTTGCCTCTTGTTTCCACTATGTGCTTTGATCCTATTTGTGATAAAATAAATTCATATTAAAATTGGATGTGATAAATATTAAAAGGTGACGAGAAATTGATATGTATCAAAGTTAAATAAAGTACATCAAAATGGAAATATACCTGCGGCCCTGAATCATATCACGTGTATCAAAAAAACCTGTTGGGTCATTGTTATCAATGCCCAAAAAATATTCATCTAAATTTATTTGATTTAAAATTGATTTGCCCATTGTGTTGGGCAAGCCACTGAAAGAGATATTGGGAAATTTAAAAGAAATGTTCAATGTCCCACTAGGGGCCAAAGTGGCATCATGCATTTACCAGTGGTCTTTTTACCTCTTGTTGCAACTTTTTTCTCAGAATGGTGGTATTGGTGGAGGAGGTGGCATTTTTTGAATAGACGGTGATGAACTGGAATGCACTGTCAAGTCCAAGAACAAAATCATTACTAACTTATATAAAAAATGTTAAAAATTACACAAAAACAACAATTTATACCTTGGTGAGAGGCAACATGTACTGGTCATATATGAGTTTGAAATGATTGTGTTGGACCTGTGGGTGATAGGAATGGTGGAGTAGGGTGTTGCACTTGTAGCGATTGAACATTGAACAGATGCACGTGACTGAACTGAGTGAGTGGGTGATGTTTGTTGTAAAATGTGGAGGATAGTCCAAAGTCCCTGCAACATGTTAAATCAAAATGGTAAATGGTAAATACTAAATGGTAAAATGTAAAAAAAAAACAATATTGAATGTTAAGGGTATTACATCTCTGTCATTTTACTAATGCAAACGATTGAGGGTTAGGTGATGAGTGAGCTTCCATGTCAGACTGGGAATCTCTGACAATGCCTCGGCATGTTGTTGGCCTCTTCCTCTTGCTGTTGCATTTTTTCATGGAAGGGCCTAAAATTTTTTGCATAAGGTAAAGATGCAAACATAAGTACATAATGTTAGTAACATCCATATGTAATTTGTAACAGAAGTGAATAATCAAGACAATAACCTTACTAACATCGAAATATAAACTATTAACCTGTTGTTCTTCAAATGGAATTGACAATTGCTTCATCTGGTCATTCATGCAAGTAGGAGTGGGTTCACCTTTTAAATTATAATATGCCTCGAAATAAAGACCAAGGAGATAGTTAGTGGTACAAACAATTGGTTTTTCAACAACTCCAACATTTGCAATATCATCTTTTATCTTATTCGACAAGTATGTGCACCAATCAAATATTTTCTTTTAGATCGTTGTGAGAATGTAGGCAATAGCCCAATGGGGAATATTTGTTTTCCTACCCTGCAAAACAATTATGGCTTGAAAAAAAGATATCATGGTAGTAAGAAAATTATGTGCAACTCCTTGCATTTATACTCCTCATCTTGGCTTGTTGACATTTGCTACAAAAAATTCATTGGATGTTGAATTAATCACAATTTATATCAAAATTAAAATGTTACAAAATAAAGCAAGTTACATGTACCAACAACTTGGAAATTGTAATAAGATTCAAGGAAAATCTTATCATCTTCAGTCAGAGTTGCTTTGGTTATTATAATGGCGAAATCTTTAAAAGGAAGGCCTGTCAATCGATGGATATCAGCAGGATCAACACTGAACCTGAATGTACGTCCATCTGGAAAAGTCACAGTGAATTTTTCATCTTGTGTATTGAATGACGAGAGGAGGTAGTTCATAATGTTATGATCTGTCTCAAACTGCGGCATGTTAACTAGTCCTACGAACCCACAAGTGTACCCATTCCTTGTAACCTTCATTCATTTGCAAGACTATATGAATGTGTGGGCACATTAAGTTCATGTATTGAATCTTGGGTGTATAGTGTTTCCTGGTTTTTTTGAGATTCAGTTGCTCCATGACATGTAGACTTTAGTTAAAAAATTAGTCTTTAGAATCCCCTGACCACGTGAGATTCGAGACCTGAAGGCTAAATTGAAATAATTCGAGAATGAAGACCTGAAAGGTTTAATTGAGACCTGGAGGTTGGATTGTATATGGTTTTTAATTTTTTGGCACACTAGGAGTTACAAGATCTGTAGGCTATAAGCGCTGGGGGAATGGAGAAAAAATTTGTGATTCAAGAAGTGTGAAAATGAGGGTCAGAGGGGTATTTATAGGGAAATATTAGGGTTCTAGTATCAGATGCATGACAACAACATTTTGATGACGATAAAACATACAAGCTTTCTGGTAAACACGATAACATTTTTTTACTGACGCATGACAACAACATATAGGTGTCACATGACAACAAGTTTTGTTGACGCATGACAACAAGCCTTATTGTCACACGACAATAAATTTCGTTGACACATGACAACAAACCTTGTTGTCATATGACACGAGAAAAATTTGTTGTCATGACAACAAGTTTGTGTCATGACAATAAATCTTATTGTCATGTGAACAGTAAATCTTATTGTCATGTGACAACAAGACTTGTTTTCATGCAATAAAAAGCTTGTTGGCATGCAGAAATGAAACTTTTCATGGTGCATTATAGAAACTTGGTGTTGTACAAAAAAAATTGTTTTCATGCAACAACAAGCTTGATGTCGTGTGACAAAAATCTTACTTTTGTGAGATAACAAGTTTGCTATCGTGCAAACAACTAGAAATGTTGTTGTGCGAAAACAAAACTTTCAGGAAAAAAAATGGCTCTCCCTTAAGAAACTACCAGGTGAAAATTTCGTTCTGAAATTGTGAAATATTCACCTTTCCCGTGAAAGTGGTTCCAGGTATATTCGTCAGGGATTTTCCACCTCCAATTTCCCAGAGGCCTCTTAAAATGAACCACATCATTGAAGTTAGGTATGTTGTAATCACAGAGTCAATTTGAATTTTCAAATCATGGCCATTCAAGAAATAAGTGAATCAATCATTTCTTTTTAAGTGACTTCTGAAAACACTACTCATTACAATGTAGTCTTGTGTAACCCGTGTTCTATGGTTTTTTAGGAGATTAATGGTTGATTATCTAGAAATGTTGAACCAATAATAATTTCTAAAACCTTGAATGATACCTCTACACAAGGCACCCAAACATGTTGAAATAGGTAATTCAAATGTCTTTCCATCACAAATTTGAGATTTTAGGAGTAATTTGTATAACAATTTCCACAAGTACAGTCATTTGTTCTAGGGAAGAAAAAAAGCATTTGGATCCTTTCGATTATTTTCAATGCCTAATTTTAGAGAATTAAAAACTTGACAAAATTAGTTTGTGTCACTCTTTGGCATGTAAATGAGATCAATGACAGTGCGTCTGGAGAGCTTGGACATTACTTGATTGAACCTTTTCTCCTTCTATTTACCCATACAACGTCTTGGTCACCTCTATTCATCAATCATATTTACTCGGGATCACCCTCAACCTATACAGGAACACCTAAAACTTATATGGACATAATCTATTTGTTAGATCTAAACCTTGTTCGCCCCCAAGAGAGTATCGAAAAAGATAGTACCACTCACTAGTACTATCCACCTTGTAGAGTATTGTCCATAGACGAAGGAAAATTCAAATAAAGTGGAGAAGGTAACAAGGAAATTTGATGACAAGTCACCTAGAGTTGTCATTAGCCCAATGTAATCAAGATTTTATAAACACTAAGGTATAGTTACAAACAAGAAATAAGCTAGATAAAAATGAAACCTTTCTAGGTATGAAAGAGAGGGAATATAAGACTTAGTTGATTTTCCAATTGATCCCAAGTATAATGGACTAGAAAACCGATGATCAGGAGGAGGAAACTGTCACAACCACACCCAGAAAATTCTAGAACTGTCGGAATAAGGTTGGACCAGATGGCACCTGGGCTAGGTCAAGGACTGCCTGAAGGCAGGTCAATAGACTGTTTATGGGATGAAATGAAGTAGATTGGAAAATGTCTTTAACCTTTTGTTGTGTTGAAAGGACATATATGTCACTGGATGATCACCAAAAGTTCAACCTGTAACCTGAAAAATAAATGATCTTCTGTAAAACCCCAAAAAACATAAAATCCTAAAAAGAAAAATATGCAAATGGGGAGTCAGACTGACCCCGACGGTCACCCGACAGAGTGAACTTATGACCAAGCATTATACTACATCTCAGAATCCATGTAGTTCTTATGTGTGTGTGTAGAATCATGCCCTAGGTGGCTCTTGTGTAAGATGCACTTGATAGTGAGCAATAACTAGATGTAGCAATGTAAGTAGATGTGTGGATGGAAAAATGAACTTCCCCTCCTATGTGTGTATGTAGAAAATGCAGTCCCTTGTCCCTTGAATGAAGCTAGATGAATGCTTTGATGCTCTTAGAATGCCTTTGGATGCAACATTAGGTGATGATAATAGATGCTTAGAGCTTGGTCCTTTATTATGGTCACATAGATTTGATATTTATATGATTCCCTTGTTTGAATTTCATAATTGACAACTAAAAGGTCGACCCATAAGAAAACAAGATGCCCAAAAGATAAAAGAGGCCCAAAAAGGGTGAGTAAGATACAAAGAGGTCGGGGGCACCCAGAGGGGATGAGGGCACCTAGGTGCTAGCATCCTGGTTGGGTGTTGGTGTCCAGAGTTAAGAAATATAAAGCAATGAATATTCAGACTGGGCTGTGGGTGTGCAAGACCAAAGAGGAAACAAGAAAGACAAAAAAGAGGCCAAAGATAGATGTCAATTACTAGTTTTCTCGCTTAGGAATCATATGAATAGTGGTATGTGATTAGGACCTAGAAATGTACCCAAGTGCGTGATTTAGTGTCTACATTTTCCCCCACTTTATGTTGTTGAGTGAATACTCGATAACATAAAGTAGATAAGAGATGTGTACCTGATAACCATGTAGATCGATGGTGAAAGTGTGCTAAAGAGACAAGAAAAAAAGTGGAGTGATAAAAATGAAGTGTGGAAGCTAAAGAAGAGGAAGTGACCTAGGGGTGAAAAGCGTATGTGTTGTACCATGTTGTACATGTTGTCATTGTCATACTTGTGTGTTTTGATGTTGAGTTATTGTTGTTGTGTATAAGGATGGACCTACAAAAGAGAAGATTGAAAAGAGTAGTCAAAGTCATGTATATGTGAAAAATTCAATCAAAGTATGTAAAAAGTGTGTAAAAATGTGAAAAAGTAGTAAAAGGAACATGTGCACCTGATCCGTGATGAGTGAAAAGGATATAAAAGATCCTGAAAATGTTGTAGAAGAACCATTTTTTGGGTGATCTCATGCCAAGAACAAGTTTTTTGGGCGATCTCACTCCAAGTGTGAGTTTTTTGGTCAATCTCATGCCACGACAAAATAAGTGTTGGGGAGAAAGGTCTAGTGTTATTCTCCATCCCTGATTGCTTCCTGAAATTTATACACCACTGCAGATGGTGTGATCCTTTTTGTTCGACAGTTCAATCCAAGTTCGATCCAAGTAGAAGAAAAAGGAGATAGAATGCATTCTAATTGTTGGAGGATTGTGCCTGTACTGTGAAAAATTTGCTCTGTGTAAATGTTCTAAAATTACGTGCCATATCTAAAAAATGATTGTAACTGCCCCCTAGTCATAGGCACCTAAGAAGGGTCAGGGTGCCCAAGTGCTCATGTCTGTATCTAGGGAATTGGCGTATGTGCTAAAATAAGGACCCAAGTCAGAATCTGAGTCCCATTCTATGTTGTATACTCTATTTTGATTTTGTATTGTGCATGTCTAAAATATGAACTATGTACTATTGTATGGGGTGACTGATTCACCCAATGTATGCCCCCCTCATTTGGGGTGCATGTGATCATCGCTAGGAGGATGCGATCCCAAAGGAGAGGACCAGACGCTGTTGATATGAAATTGATACCCTGTAGGGGGATGGAATGTGCATGGTAGAAACCAAGGCACATCGCAAACAAAGTGGCTAGAAACATGTGTTAGTGCAAACAAGACAAATACTCATATAAAAGACATTGTGTAGTCTAGAAAGAACGAAGAAAATGTTGACCGTGAAAAGTGAGTTTCAAACATGGGACATCACTCATAACATTGTCAACAAGACAATTAGGGCCGAAGTGGCCAAAAGCATACAAGCAATGATCAAGCAAGACATAGGGCATAAATCACAAACAATGGCATATAATGAATATAATGAAAAACAATAGCAAACAAAGTATCAGACAACCATGGTAGAAAATAGTTCCTACAAGACAAATGTTGCACATGAAGCACCCGTTAGCATGTTAGAAAGATAAAAAGTATGTCAAAGCATGTATGATCCGATATAGAGTAGTGTGCTAGTAAGAATAGAAAAGTAGTATAAAATGAAACAATAACACCTATAGTGTGTACAAAAGTAGATTCCCCCAGGAGCCTCAGTGGGACTGGTAAGAGGTACAATGACAAGCATCCATGTTGCACGTGTAAAGATCTATAGAAATTATACATTCACAACTAGAGAACAAGTGAACATGCATGTGTATATAGAAAAGATAATGACATACAAAGTATCTGTCTAGCATGAAAACAAAGTGTACATGTAACTAGTATAAGCAAACAAGAGTATGTGCAACCACGATATGTAGTATGCTATGAAATAGTGAGATGGAATGATATGCAATGTGAATGTGATGGGAGTAGCATGCCCCTCAAGTGGATGTATACATGTGTAGGAGGTGAGGTTCATTTATAAAAGACCCCTCAACAGTCAAGAATGAACCATAGAAAAAGAGTGAATCATCAGGAAATGGTTTGACTTGTGTGTGCTAGAAAGATAGTGATCAATGAAACATTTCTAGCATAGAGAGTGAATGTGAGGTGAGAGTTCATTTCAGATTTATACCCTCAGCAGTTGAGTATGAACCATGGAACTAGAGTGTGGCATAGTGTAATGTGTTGTGTGAGAATGTAATGTCAAAGAGATGTGTCGTGAATGCACCAAGTGTGAAATGTATTAATATGTTGTTCATTAATCTACAATAATTTAATTATAAGACTTAGGAACATAAACTTTCAATATTGCTAGTGTTGTATGCACAGTTATAGATGTTTGAGGAGTGTAAAGGTAAATTGTTGTCACTACAATTAGGAAATAACAATACTAGAAATGAACTAGACTATGACTAAAAGTAAATACTATGGCTATGGAAAAGCATGTAAAAAAATAGAATACAGATAAAGGAATAAACTGCTGCAATTCTAACCATGCAATGAATTAAAACAACAAACAAAAGGAGAGGGTTAGCAAACCACAAGTGGGCCCTGCCTTGGGTGTTAATCCCTCCTAAGGCCTGCATGTTTAACAGAACTCAGATTCTTATTTCATCATCATGAAGATTACAAATGGAAGAATACAACAAACTCTATATCTATGGATCGATCTATATTACTCTATTAATCTCTTATCTATATATTTTTACAACATTAATCTTTCCTTTTTATATCCTTCATTACAGTAGAGGCATGAAGAGATAGATTCATACTAGGAGTTACAGTTGGCTTCAGTAAAAGATCCTAACCAAGCAATCTGGAAATTTACATGCAACAGAACTGTTTAGGAGATGTTCTAATACAATCACATAACTTAACTAACTGATCGATTGAACAACCAGTTATTAAATTATAAATTCAATCAACTAGTTCTTTGTTTGAGTTGCAACACATAATCAGGTGATGGCGTTGAATCTTCTTCTTGTTCACATAACTACTTCTCTATCAACACGTGCAAGCTCAGGTGAAGTGTCCACATTGTTCAAGCTCCTCAGAATCACGGCTTTATATATGTGTGTGTCCTCTTGTGGCTGTAAATGCTTGGCTGTGGACGGGTCCCTTTGGTTGCATATCAGTTGTTGCGGATGACCTCTATGTTGTGAATGAGTTTCTTTGGCTGCATGTTAGTGGATACACATAACAACTCTTTGGAAATCAAGGCTGACATTTATTCAAAGCACTATTTAACATCACATTGCATCCAGAAGAATAAATGCATACCCATAATCCACAAAATAAAGTAAACTTAGTAATAATTATATTAACTAATATATGTGCCATAAGTTCAAGATATAGTGGAAATGTTCAACAGTATCACCGGGAAATACAAGTTCAGGGGTACAATTGGATTAAACAAAATACAATAGATGAGGTGTTTAAATAGGAAATAAAATGACTCATCACACCCCCAGACTTAAGTTCTTGAATGTCCTCATTCAAGATTCTTTGGGTTCCTCAGCCAGCTTAGGATCTTCCTGAATGATGTTGCATAGGCACCTGAAGTCAGTGGGTGTAGATGTTCCTTCTGGCTCGCTGAAGAAGTACCCTGCATTCCTTTTGTATCTTTCCATTATCATGTCTTGTGTGTCCTCATTTAGTTCCATGTTTCCAAACCAATGTGGTATAGGATAGTGGAAAATTGGTGGATAATAACCAATAGGAAACCAAGTTTTTCCACATCCCTTAAACACTTCAATATATGAGTTTATCCTTCTAAAATTTGGGATGATATTATGATAAGAATGCATTTCCTTCCTCTGCATCTTTAGTGACATTTATTGCCATATTGCCCTGCAGGCATGTACTATTTCCTTGCCATTAAATTTAATGTAGTTTTGGGCTTCATCATGAGTTTCCTGTCTCATCTGATAAACCCTTTGTTTAATTTCCTGAACTTTCATATACTTCCCATATTCTTCAATCATGGCTTTGGTATTTCTAGCCTCTACCCTTATCATCAATGGTTGCACTTTACATAAGTGCATGTAGTCAACCATTTGTTTCTCTCTATACAATTCATTATTAAAAAAGGAACACAATGCCCTAATTAGAACATCTCCAATGTATAATGCTGGGATCCAATCCCTGTCATATTCCAAGGCATAATTATACATATATAATTCACATAAAAGAAATTTCATGAGGCATTTTCATATATATCCTGAAGAAAGGCCTGGCTCCACTAATATCAAATGGGATATCATTGTTGATACAGATATACTTCAACTGCAACATTTGTTCTTTCAAGAAGATAACATAAATGTTAGACGGTGGTCTACATTTAAATATTTCATTTGTCACTTGAACTGTATCTTCTTGTTTCTTCTTGAGTCTTTGAATTTCTTTTTCCTTATCCTTGAGTTGTTTATCCTTCTCTGCAAGATCCTTATGATGTTGGAAGAGTAATTCTTCCTTCTCCCTTTCCCATCTACCCTACAACCTAGCAACATAGTCTTCAAATTGTTGCACCCAGTAATCTAACAAAGTTATTTGAGTGCCTATGCTTCTGCAAACTAGTTTGGGGGGTTCCTTGAAAACTTCTCTGATAATAACTTGTGGTTGCAGGCTATCTGGTGGCAATGTTGGAGAAACAGGCTCTGAAACTTCATGAACTGTATCTAGAATAAATGTAGGAGTATCCACTTGTATGGTCTCAATATCCTCATATTGGGGTTCTGTCTCAAGTTCATTAACAATATTTTCTATTGTTTCCTCAACATGTGGTGGAAAATCATCCACAATATCTATGTCAACAATATGTGGTTCAAGCACTGCATGATCTAGTGCTTCCTCTCTGTGCTCTTCATTAACTGTATAGCAAAATGTGGTGTACTTTCAACTTTAACTATCAATGCTTCACCTTCATGATGTTTAAGGGTTTCCCTAACATGAACACCTCTTCCTTGAACCCCAATTGGTTCAGCAGGGCTCTCATGAACGAGTTGTTCATCATATTCCTCCTCCTTTGTTTCTTCCATTTCCTTAGTGGTGTCTTCCATATCCTGCTTTTCACATGCAATTTCATGACCACCCTGCTCAATATCCATTGGTGTAGGTTCTTTGGTCTTTTCAACCTCCTCTACATCACTGTCCAGTGAGATAGTAACATTTCTCCTAGGCTTTGAGGTTTTGGGATTTTTAGTGTGAAGCCTAAAGGATCTCCTAGATGTTTTAGGGGATTTTCTTGAGGACTTTCATTTTCCCTTAGAGGAAGAGGACTCAGGTGTAGATATATTTAGCAAAGTTTCAGCAACAAGAATCCTGTCAGGAGAGATGGGCCTAGGGTCTTGCTCTGGAGATGGAGGTTTTTCATGAACAGGTGTTTCTACAGGTGTGGAAGTTTCTGTAGGAATAGGGGTTTCTTTAGGAATAGAGGTTTCTATAGGAATAGAGGTAGAAGTTATGGTTTCAGGCACATGTGTGGAAGAACTAGATGTGCTTATCCTCTTTTTCTTCCTTTTTCCCAACAAATCATCAATGTGTTTTTCCCTAGAAAACTCTTCCCATTTTATTGCAGGGTGCTCCCTCTCTAATGCATGTTTGACAATCAAGGTAATAAGACAGTGATGAGATAATGCAGACCTCCCCCTCTGAGACTCCTTACTCATTTTATTTAAGCTTTCATGTAAGAAATTAGGGACATTAACATGTCTGCCATTCTTTAAATGATTAAGCAATTTAAAATGCATAGTATTCAATCTTGAGTACCTACCCTCATAGGTGAAGTATTTTATAATGTAGTTTGCAACATCAACCCAAAAGGGTTTCAGGGAAGTGTGTAATGTACCTTGTCTGTCACTTACAAAATTATCATCATCATCATCACCAAATTTTGTTCAAGCCTCATCTAGATTTTCCTTTGTAGGAAACAACTCACCTTCTACCAAAAGTCCTGTTACTGTAGCTAGAATTTCATCATCCACCTTAACTGTCAAACCCTTAACAGTGGCCTTTCCATCCTTGAATGTGGTAGCAAACTTTGTCACCATGGACTCATTGAATCCCTGAAACTTATTAATATAGTCCATCCATCCATGTCATGGAAATACTTGCAATATTTGTGGTTGACTGCGAAGCTGTGAGTGGTCTGTAGGCTCATTTCAAATTAGGTCTCCTCCCATTTCAAATTTGGAAAACTTCTTGAGCTCTGAGAGGAAAAATCTTGCAGTTTGCAATGATTATGCAAAAATTTGAATAAGTGTAAAGCTTTTGAGTACTTGATGATTTCAAATTTTGCAACTGACTCACACACAATGTGAAAAGGCATGCATTAATTTCATTTGAGGGGTGCAAGCGTGTGAGGTGAGGTCATGTGACAAAGTGGGGTGACGTGGGTGATAACTCATATAATGAAAGGTGGTGGCATATTATGGCTTATAAAGTCACTCATGACATGGCACAAATATTAATCACATATAATTATTCTATCACTACTTTATTAAAGTGAATTAAGTGCACTTATCTCGAGAGGTGCATTGGATGATGGTGACATGTGCCTTGTCATAATTTGTGCCTTTGGCTGCATGTAGAGTCATCATGAAGTTGCAGGTTGAGGTACTAGGATGTTACAGGTGTTGTATAGAGTGTTGCAAGCGTAGGTAGAGGCATGTTAAAGGATCCTTGGTAAAATCAGTTAATTCCTAGAAAGAGAAGGCTGAATTTTTCTCTGGTGCCAGTCATTTTCATAAGTACTCACAGGTGCAGTTTGTTCCTTATTTTCTTCATGCAATCACAAGTTCTGCTAATAGAAAACAAATCGGGGATTTGTTGCATGCTGCTGCAAGTGGACATTTAGTCTTTGCACCATCTCCTTCTGTCAGAGACCATGCACTTCTTGCAACAAATACACCAAATCCTACAAAACAAAATTCTAAGAAAACAAAACATGTTAGTTGAGTGGTGTTGATCACCAAGAGGGCTGATCACATCACTTTTATTCACCCTTGGAGTATTCAACAAGCTGAATATACCAAGGCCACTGAACATCTCATTCTTCAGCAACTTCAAAAGATGAACCAATAGGTTCAACTTCTGACCTTAACTTTGATGTTCTCATCTCCATCCTACTTTGACCTCCTCTGAATTGTTGCACGAAGGTGCTCCTATCAGTTGGATTTTTGTACAACCTCAACCTATGACCATTCACCAGTAGTTTGAATCTCACAGGATCTATGGTAGTGAGTTTCACAGCTCCATTGGGAAATATTTTCTCAATCTCATATGGGCCTAGCCACCTTGTCCTAATTTTTCCCATGTGGTCCTTGTACTTGGAGTCAAATAAGAGAGCCCAATCACCTTCTTGAAATTGTCTTGTCTTGATGAATATGTCATGCCATTTGATCCTTTGCTTTTGTATCACTTCTGTATTATGCACAACCTGTCTCCTCATTTCATCCAGCTCATTGAGTTGGAGAATCCTCTTCCTTTGAGCTTCAGAAAAATCTATGCCTAGTTCAAGTGCAGTCCTTAGTGTCTTATGCTCAAATTCAATAGGGAGAACAGCAGTCTTACCATACAAAATCTCGAATGGTGTGAAGCCTTTTGTTGTCTTCCAAGTTGTGTTGAATTCCCAAACTACCTCTAGGAGTCTGTCTGCCCAATCTCTCCTATGGAGTGCAATGGTTTTTATCAAGATGGATTCTATTTCCTTGTTTGTTACCTCAACTTGACCATTAGATTGGGGGTGATAAGGAATAGACTTCCTATGTTCAATTTCATATTCCTTAGCTAGATCAGAAATAACTTCAGCAGTGAAGTGTGTACCTTGATCTGTAACAATTTCTCTTGGTACTCCATACCTTGTGAAAATGTGGTCATATAAGAATTTAGAAACTTTCTCACTCTTCTGATTTGGCAGTGCTTTCACTTCTGTCCATTTAGTGAGGTAATCTGTACACACCAAAATGTACTCTTTCTGCTGAGATTTAGGATCTATTGGACCAATGAAGTCCAAACCCCATTTTTCAAATGGCTGCAATACTAACTGAGGCTGTAGTGGCATCTCATCTGACTTGGTAGGCTTACCCATTCTTTGGCATTTATCACACCTTCTTGTATACAATGTTGCATCCTTATGTAGTGTAGGCCAGTAATACCCTGTTGTCAATACTTTTTGTGTTGTTCTTTTTGCAGAAAAATGTCCTCCACATGGTTCACTATGGCAGGCTTTGAGGACATCATATATTTCTTCATCATCTATGCATCTCCTCATAACATTATCCTACCCCATGTGAAATAGAAAACCAGCTATCCAAGAAAAATTCACACTTTTCTCAACAATGTATTTCTTTTCAGAATATAAATAGTGTGGAGGTGTCTTACCTGAGACCAAATAATTAGCTATATCAGCATACCAGGGTGTTCTAGTGGAAATGGAAAATAGGTGCTCATCTGGAAAAGAGTCATCCACTACTTGTTCTTCATTATTATTCTCCATTCTTGAAAGAAATTCAGCTACAACATTGTCCTTACCAGGCTTATCCACAATGGTGACATCAAACTCTTGCAAGAGTAGCAACCATCTGATTATTCTGCTGCTTACAACTGGTTTGTTGATCAAATATTTAATTGTTGCATGATCAGTATGAATGAATACTAGATAACCTATGATGTAGTGCCTAAACTTATTGATAGCATAAACCACTACTAAGAATTATTTCTCTGTGACTGTATAGTTGAGTTCAACATGTTGCAGGTTCTTACTGACATAGTAGATTGCATAGTTTAGAATTCCATCTTTCTGTCCTAGAACAACTCCAATGGCATGATCTGAGGCATCAATATGAATGTGAAATGGAAAAATCCAATCTGGTCCTCTTAACACAGGTGTTGAAGTCAACATTTGCTTCAAAGTCTGGAATGCAACCTCACATTTCTTAGTCCACTCAAAGGAAACATATTTTCCCAGCAGGACAAATAATGGTGTTGCAATCTTACTGAAGTCTTGTATAAATCTTCTATAATACCCAACATGTCCTAAGAAGCTCCTTACATATTTTTTCTTCTTTGGTGTTGGCAGATTTATAATCACATATATTTTTGTTGGATCTACCTGAATTCCAGCAGTTGATAGATAATGCCCCAACACTATTCCTTCAGACATCATCATGTAGCATTTTTCATTGCTTAAGGACAGGTTATGCTCCTTGCATCTCTTGAGAACTTTTTCCAGATTCTTCATTGCTTCATCAAAAGTACTGCCATATACTGTAAAATCATCCATATATACCTCCATGTAGTCATTGGTTAGATCTGAAAAAATGCTCAAAATTACTTTTTTAAATGTAGCAGGTGCATTGCACAAACCAAAAGGAAGAACAAAATATGCAAACATTCCCCATGGGCACGTGAATGTGGTCTTGTCCTGGTCCTCTGGTGCAATCTGAATTTGGTTGTAGCCACTATAGCCATCTAGAAAAGAAAAATATTTCTTGCCAGCAAGAGTGTCAAGTACCTGATCAATGAAAGGAAGTGGAAAATGATCCTTCTTTGTTGTTGCATTCAGCTCTCTATAGTCCACACAGATCCTCCATTTTCCATTCTTCTTAGGTACAATGACAAGGGGTGACACCCATTGACTATCTAAAATTGGATATATGAATCCAACATCCAATAATTTTTTTAATTCTTCTTTCACTATATCCCTCACTGCTGGATTCATTCTTCTTTGTGGTTGTCTTATTGGCTTGCAACTATCTTTGATGTATATCTTATGTGTACAGAGCTTAGGGTGTATCCCATGCATGTCTCCATAGTCCCATGCAAATGTTGTCTTGTGTTTCTATAGAAGAGCAATTAACAGATGCTCTTGCTGCATGCTCAACATTTTGTTCACATTAAGTGGCTTTCCCAGAGTAATTTACACTTGCTTAGAGAGATCAGTCATGGAGCATACATTGCTACTTACAGAATTCAATATACAATCATGTGGAAGAAGTTGGTGGAGGATGCAATTCTTACCTGGAACATTCATAGTGCTTTGTTGCGGTAGGATTTGATTCTCATGACAACTTATACATCGTAATTTGTCATCTACTTCTTCATTCTTCCCATAATTATTTTGCAGGATGTTAGAAAGAACAACATCTTCTTCTTTCCCTTCAATTGTGCATGACTTCTCCAACATCATGAGCTACTGAACTGAGCTTTGGTCTTCTTCTGGCTCTTCAACCCAAATGGTTTGGTCTTCTTCATTGAACGGTTGTGCAGGGGGGTAAAGCATGAGATTTTTGGTGCCACTTCCATTAGAGATAATCATATTACCAGATCTACATCCTATGAATGCATCAACAGTTGCCAACCATGGTCTTCCCAGGATGATAGGATATCCTCCCAAGCTTGCTTTTGGCTGAAGAACAATAAAATCAGTAGGGTACTCCCAAGAGTCTACCACTACTACTACATCCTCCAGGACTCCTTCAAGCTTAACTGTTGATCTGTCTGTAAGCTACAAGACTGTGGTTGTTGGTCTTAGTCCCTCTAACTTCAAATCATCCATAATTTATTTTGTCATTACATTTATTGTTGCCCCCAAGTCAATCAGTGTGTTCTTGATCACTGTGCCATTGATTGTGACATTTACCAAAGGACTTCCTGGATCTATGTATTTGGGCATAATTGAGTTCCCAAGCATAATATCAGCTAGTTGTCTAATGACCTGTATAGTAGTTAGATCTTTCCCCTTTGTGCCTAGTTTCTTTATGCATAGATCTTTAACCAATTTTTTATAGATGGGCACATCCTTAATAGCTTGAATCAATGGAATTTTGACACAAATGTCTTTTAGCTGGTTGAAAAAATCAGAATCATATTCTGATTTGAGGTCAGTCTTATTTTCTTGTAACCTTTCAGGAAATGGTGGCTCATTACCCTGTGTTTTACCTTGCTGGAATTTTTCAGGTTGTTGCAGATCAGCATGCAATGTCTTCTAGATTTGTTGTGGATCGGTCTGTAACAACTTTGGTTCATCTGCAATTTCAGTAATGTAGTGAAGATGCATATTATTGACATCAACATAAAATAGGTAGGGTATTGAGTTGGTTCAGTGGAATAGGTTGGCTGATAAAATTTATTATTAGGGTTAGGCGTTGGCTGAGCTAGTAGTTGGGTAGCTTTTGGTTGAGCACCTGCTTGGGGGTTTAACATCAAAGCTTGTTGCTGCGGATAAGGAGGTTGCTGATAATATTGTTGATAATTATGAGGTGGGTTATTCCATTATTGCCCTCCTTTCTAAGGGTGATCCCATGATTGAGGAGGTTGTTGCCATTATTGTTGTGGTTGGCCTTGGAATTGAGGTTGCCACTATTATTGATATTGGTTAGGATATGGGGCCCAACCTTAACGAGTTACAACCCAAGGTGGGGGCTGCATATATGGATTATTAGATCAATTTTGAAATGATTGCATTGGGTCTATATCTCATATCTCCTTTCCTTGATGGCTATAGTTTTCTTTTCAACATACAAAACTATTCCCAACTGTCTCTAACATCTTGAACTTAGGTGAAGCCTCCCTTTCTTGAGTAATTCTAGCCAATTCTCTACATCTACAGTCATGATTTCTTCCCTTTGCATGTATGTCAGTACTATGTGAGTGCTTCTTCTGCAAACTTCCTTTTTCTTTTTAGCGTGTAGATCATCTAATTGATTAGCCATGTCATTGACAATCTCCTGCTTCATGTTTGAGTAAAACATGTTGACAATCTCTAACTTGGAAGGTATGTCCCCAATTCCATTTTCGTAGTTGATCCACCTCTTGATCTTACACTTCATTGCCCTCTTTATAGTAGCTCTTGAAATAATTTTTGTAGGACTTCACAGATTTATGCAAAAGTAGCTTTTGAAATGTCCCATGCTCCTATCAAATCCAGTGCATCCATGTCCTCCTCACTGAGTCCCTTCAAAAAAAGTAATTTGAGAAAGGTGGTAGTCTATTGTGCCTTGTCTTCTGACCGTAAAAACGAACCTTTCCAAATGTCTTATGTTAGGAATTCTTTTAACATTATGTTGCACGTTTAGTCTATTGTGTTATGTTATTAATTGGATTGTTATACCCGTGACTTATACTTTGGGTTAATTGTTATAACACCTCCCAATTTTCTAGCTATGTTCAAATGGCTATATATTAGTTGAAGATGTATTGAGCGTGTGAATACTATCAAGATTAATTGTTTATTCACTGCTAAAACTTGGTGTAAAACTGGCATGTTTTCAAACACATTTGGTATTAAAGTGTCTTGCGGTCCTAAAAAAGATGCAAATTTAATTATAAAGGGGTAATTAGGAAATCATCTTGATTTCCCTATGCATGATTGTATCCATATTTGTTATTATTGGTTAGACATATGCAGGTCCAGAGCATATGAATAAAATTTGTAAATATTTGGTTAATGTAAAATATCATGTCAAGAAATTTTTTTTTCATATTTTGCGCATAATCCCAGGTTGTTAATGTAAATGCCTATATATATAAATTAGCTGGTATGAAATTATTTAATCTCTTTCAAAACTATTATGTAACATTGGAAAGAATCTCACTTGTTACTCTATTTGCTTCTACATTAAACATTTTGTTTGATGATTTTGAAGCTTGGATGTAAGTTTTGATCCTCAACATCTGATATATAACAAGAAGAGTGGGTTGTTTATTGCGTCGTCTCAGAATACTCATTTGATCAAAATCCTTTTCTTAGCCTCTTGACAACTTTGTCATGTCCTACTCCATTCATTTTTCGTCGAACTCAAATGGAGATCGCATGACCTTTATGAAATATGCAAGCTCCCATTCACTCAACATACATGGACAAAACATTTTCCAGTCTACTCAAATTCTGCAAATCACCAATATAAATGTTAGATGATTTGTGCATCTTCCATTCCTTCATGCAAATCATGAATCCTCAAACCATAAATCATTCATTTTAGTGAAATATCTTGCGATAACTCCAACATCCTGATCTCAACATTGCTTGCTAAAGACTTCGTCTTCCCTGTAAATGTTGCATAGATGAGATATTGAGCATCGATAAATATATATCTGATCACTCAAATTACTAATTTATACCAAAATTATTGAGTTGAATAGGTAGAAGCTATTCTATATTTAAACTTGTGAAGTTACCAATAAGCAAAATATTTGTTACATAGGTTGTGTCTAGATTATTGTTATGTATATTCATTTTACTTATAAAACTGAATCAAAATCAATGTTTCTGCTGTTTGCATTTTCATTGTTCAAGTGTGAGTCAAAGTCGCCTATAATATTATTTAAGTCAAATGCCATATTTTCATATTTTTCATCTATTGTATCTTTAAAATCGTAATGAGGTCCAAATGGCTCATATCTCCACTTCATCTAGTGATCCATTAAAACATGCCTGCAATGAATAAGTGACTCAATCATGAAACCACATGATGTATCTACCTTCATTCCATCAAACAACCTATAAAGAGAGAGAAAAGTCTGTTAATTGTTGTAATAATAGTCATTAAAGTCATTGTGTTTTCAAGTTAGTCACCTTAGGTGATTTTAGGATATTTGTTTATTATCATTTTTATTAGTCAAAATAGTCAAAGTGTCAAAATTTTGTAAAAAACAATTGCCTCACATTTCATGCTTGATTGGACATCATTTTCACTTGTACGTGACACCCATTCTGTGGGGATAAATTATACAATGAGCTCCATGATCAAATGACTAGCAAAGATTTAGTAGCATGAGACTGGAGGATGGATATTGTTGACATCAACAAGAAGGAAGTCATTCAATGAATATGTTGTGAGTTGAGCAATATTTACAGGGCCACATCAAAGGATTGGTTGAGCATGTGTAGTTGGGTATGCTTTTTTTTATGGTTGAATTTTGTTTTATGGTTTGGTTCAAGTTTTTTGTGTTAATGGAGGTTGTTGATAGGATTATTGGTAATTTGGAGGTGGGTTATTCCACTATTTTCCTCCTCTCCAAGGATGTTGCCATGATTGAGGAGGTTTTTAATTGTTTTTGTGGTTGGCCTTGGAATTGAGGTTTCCACTATTGTTAATATTGGTTAGGATATAAGGCCAAACCTTGAGGGTTAGCCCAAGGTGGGGGATACATATATGAATTATTAGACCAATTTTGAAACAAATGCATAAGATCTTATGTTATACCTCTTTGCCTTGGTGGCCATGGTTTTCTTTGAGAAATATAGAAAAAATTTCCCATCCTCTGTCTCCAACATCTTGAAATCAGGTGAAGCCTCCCTTTCTTGAGCAATGTATAGCCAATTCTCTACATCTACAGTCAGATTTCTTCCTTCTACATGCATGGTAGTACTCTATGAGTGTTACTTCTGTAATCTTCCTTTTTCTTTTTGGCATGTATGGCATCTAATTGATTAGGCATGTCATTGACAATCTTCTATTTCATGTTTTTAAATATTTTTACAATCTCTTACTTGGATATGTCCCCAATTGTTTTTGTAGTTGATCCACCTCTTGATCTTACACTTCTTACCCTCTTCATAGTATCTCTTGAGTAATTTTTACAAGCTTCACAATTTTTGTAAAATTAGCTTTTGAAATTGTCTCATGCTCCTATCATATCCAGAGCATTCATGTCCTCCTCACTGAATCCCTTCAAAAAGAGTAATTTGAGAGATTCATTGTTAAATTGGATGCCTTGACTTCTAAACATAGAATAGGAACCTTTCCAAATATCTTCCAATGGTTCATCCTCTTTTTGTGCCATTCTATAGATTTCATCACCTCCCCTGCTACTTGGTCTGCAATAATCCTGGTACTTATCGAGGAATTTCTCCTTCATTTATGCCCACATGGTTACAACATTTCTTCCCAATTCCATGAACCATCTCAAGGATGCATCCTTGAGTGTAGCAGGAAATAATTCAATTTATGTGCATCAGTAGTATAATCATAACTCCTGCACAAACATAAACTCAAATAGAAAGGTGTCTGGGTCTTCTAACATTGATCCATGAAAGTTGGGTCAAAGTTGAGGGAGAAATATTCTTCATAGACCGGATAAGTGCATTATTGTCAGTAATGGGGAACTCAAAAGTGGTTGCCCCATTTCAAATTTCATGTCCATTATTCTTCTGCCATCTCTGGCTGCTCAGGAGCAACTTCATGAACTTTCACTTGGAGGATATTTCTTTGAATAACAAGACCTTGTACAAGAAAGTGCTTCTTCAAAATCCTCAAGGTATATGAAGAGATTTGTTACTTGTGATTAGGTAAAAATCTACCATGGGAATCCCTTGTAATGCATGCATCAACTAACTCAACTCAATCAAGTATAAATTAGTGTGGGGGGTTGGTTTGGAGTGAATTTCCTAAAACCTAAATATCTAAGAAATGAAAAACTCTCTCAAAAACCTTATAACTTGGCAGTATCCCTGAAATGATGCCAAAAATGGTGGTGTAAATTAACTTGCAAAAATTAATATGTTTTTCATTAATCTACAATCATTTAATTATCAAACCTAGGGACGTAAACTTTCAATATTACCAGTGTTGTATGCACAATTACAGATGTTTGAAAAGAGGTGCAAAGGTAAATTGTTGTCACTACCAATTAGGAAATAACAATGCTAGAAATGAACTAGAATATGACTGAAAGTAAATACTATGGCTAATGAAAAGCATAAAAAACCATAGCATAGATAAAGGAATAAACTGCTGCTAATCTAATCATGTGATGAATTAAAACAACAAACAAAAGGAGAGGGTTAGGCAAACCACAAGTGGGCCATCTTGGGTGTTTATCCCTCCTAAGGCACGTGTCTTACAAGTGAATTAATGGAGAACTCAGATTCTTATTTCATCACCATGAAGATTACAAGTGGAAAATACAACCAAATCTCTATATATTCATTGATCTATCTATGTATCTCCCTCTTTTACAACACTAATCTTTCCTTTTTATATCTTTCATTACAACGAGGCATGAAGAGATAGATTCCTACTAGGAGTTCCATTTGGATTAAGAAAATCAACCTAATAAAAAATACAATAAGAAACTTACATGCATGCAACAGAACTATTCAATAGATGTTCTCATACAATCACATAACTTAACTAACCGATCAGTTGATATAACCAATTATTAAATTATAACATTAAATCAATTAGTTCTTTGTTTGAGTTGATAAGGTACATAATCAGGTGATGGTGTTGATCCATTATCGATTATAGTTCGCATAACTACTTCTTCCATCAACATTGTGAGCTTAGGTAGTAATTGTCCATGTTGTTCAAGATCCTCTATATCATTTAACTTTATACCTATGTGTGTGACCTCCTTTGGTTGTAGTGTTTGTATAGACAATTTTGGTTTGATGTTAGTTAAAGGTAACCTCTTTGTTGAATGAGTTCCTTTGGCTGTCAGTTGTTGCGTAGGAAATTTGCTAATGTTATGAACTACACTAACAACTGGAAGTAAATACAAGGCTGACATTTATACAAAGCATAATTTAACATAGATTACAATCAAAAGAATAAATGCATACTCATAATCCACAAAATAAAGTAAACCAAGTAATAATTATAGCAAACCAATATGGGCCTTTCCTTGGGTGTTAAGTCCTAATGGAAATGTTACAACAAATTAAGAGAACTTGTATTCTTATTTCATCAATCGTGAATATTACAAATGGAAGAATGCAAAAAACTCTCTATCTATGGATCGATCTTTATTACTCTATTACTATATTACTATCCCCCTTTACAGCATTAATCTTTCCTTTTTATATCTTGCATTACAGCAGAGGTGTGAAGTGGTAGATTCATACTAGGAGTTACAATTGGCTTCAGTAAAAGATCCTAACCAAAAAATCTAGAAAATTGTATGTGACAGAACTATTTAAGGGATGTTCTAATACAATCAAATAACTTAACTAACTAATCAATTGAACAACTAGTTATTAAATTATAAATTCAATCAACTATTTTTTTTTGAGTTACAACGCATAATCAGGGTATGATGTTAAATCTTCTTCTTGTTCTCATAACTACTTCTCTATCAACACATCCAAGCTCAAGAAAAGTGTCCACATTTTCAAGCTCCTAAGAATCATGAATTTATATATGTGTGACCTCCTATGGCTGTAGGCGCTTGGCTGCAGACAGGTCCCTTTGGCTGCATGTCAGTTGTTGTGGACAACCTCTACGCTATGAATGAGTTTCTTTGGCTGCATGTTAGTGGATAAACATAACAACTCTTTGGAAATCAAGGCTGACATTTATTCAAAGAACTATTTAACATCACATTGCATCTAGAAGAATAAATTCATACCCTTAATCCACAAAATAAAGTAAACTTAGTAATAATTATATTAACTTATATATGTGCCATAATTTCAAGTCATAATGGAAATGTTCTACAATATCACCAAGAAATAAAATTTTAATGGTATAATTGGCTAAACAAAAGATAGTAGATGATGTGTTTAAATAGGAAATAAAATGACTCATCAATACCCATGTGATAGATGCTAATTAGTATATATATAGGGGTGGATCATTGTCATAAACAGAAATATTTGTAGCTATATTAGATGGAAAATTAAGCCATTGAGAAAATGCTTCAATGAATTTTTGATATACTATGTTAGGATGAGTATTATAAGGAATGTGAGTATTAGCCAAGAAAGAAATCATTTTAGCTATACAATTCGGATTGGATAGCAATAAATCATGAATGGAGACATCCATGATTAGATAATCCTAGGAAAATGAAATAAGTAATGAGATGATGCCTCAAGAGTGTTCGAATGAGATGGGTTCACCAAATTATTTTACAAATATAGAATTTGTAAAACCCTAATTGCAGAGTCACATGTGATAAATAAACAATAAAGCACAAATCTGACATAAGCAATAAGCTAGATAAAAATGAAACCCTAGGTGCAAGAGAGGGATTATAAAATACTTAGTCATATTTTGTAATTGATCCCAAATTATTCAGGACTAGAAGACTGATGAACAGGAGGAGCGGATTGTCACAATCATACATAAAAAATTGCAGAACTGTCCAAATGACCTAGACTAGGGCACCTAGGATAGGATTGGGGCACCTAGGCATTAGGGACCTCTGTTGGGTGCCTTTGACTGAGAATGAGCTCAAAAATTGATTTTTTCCATGTCACACAAGTGTTTCTAACCTTCGTATTTTGATCACTGTATGTCATTGGACAATCATAGAATTCGCATGAAACCTACAAAACAAATGATATCCTATAAAACCCCAAAACACATCAAATTATAAAAAATAAAGATGTAAATGGGGATTCAGATTGACCCCAAAAGTCACCTGACAAAGTGAACTTATGACAAAGCGTTCATTACATTTTAGATTCCATGTAGTTCATGTGCATGTGTGTAGAATCGTGCCCTAATAATCCCTGCAAGATAAACTTGTAGGAGATAGCTAGATGTAGCAATGTAGATAAATGTGTGGATGATAAAATGAATTTCCCCTCCTATGTGTGTATGCATAAAATGGAGTCCTTTTTCCCTTGAATGAGTGCTAGACGGAGGTTTTGATGCTCTTAGAATGCCTTTGGATGCAACCTTAGATAATGATAATAAATGCTTAGAGACTTGGTCCTTTATTATGGTCACATAGGTTTGTATTTATATGATTCCCTTGTTTAATTTCGTAATTGACAATAAAAGGATGACCCATAAGAAAACAAGATGCCCAAAAGATAAAAGAGGCCCAAAAAGGGTGAGTAAGATACAAAGAGGTTAGGGGCACCTAGAGGGGATGAGGGCGTCTGGGCACTGGCATCCTGGTTATGAGCTGGTGTCTAGAGTCAATAAAAGACAAAGCAATGAATATCAGACTGGGTTGTGGGTGTGCAAGACCAAAGAGGAAATAAGAAAGAAATAGAGGCCAAAGATAGATGTCAATTACTAGTTTTCTCACTTAGGAATCATATGAATAGTAGTATGTGATTAGGACCTAGAAATATACCCAAGTGCATGATTTAGTGTCTACATTACTAATTCAATACTGTAACAGGCAAATTTTGGATGTGCCTATATGTGAAAAATTTGCATATCATTAGAAAACTATAGTGCTAAATCGTTAAATGATTACAACTGGAAATGAGATGCCTGCAGTAGATTCACTAGTCTTAAATTTTACATATGAGAATTAGATGATACCTTATGATCCTTCTAGTAAGTGTATGGTAAATACCCATTCGTACTATAGGACTACAACATTCGCTTTGCCTGGACAAATACTTAAGTATGAATGTCGCTCGTTTCGTACAATAAGATGATATTTGTAATTACAACAAAGTGCAATTTCCATAAAAGAATACACACTCATCAAAGTTATGTGTAGCATGAAAAAAAAGGAAAATTTGAATTCTATGTGGAATGAGTTATGGACTCTTACCATTGTGAAGACCCTCTATAAAACTTGAAATTGGTGCATACAAGTGTTACCTCTAATGCCATGGTGTAAAGAGCTCAAAGAACCCATGCATTATATGCTTATACGTCATGCTATGTGCAATATGGCACCGCCACTTAGGCTGGGAGTACCTTCTATAAGTTCCTCAAACCACACATCATTGTCCCTTAACCTAAAGATAGTGGTGTGTGTAACGTGTGTGTCCGTAGTATAGTGTACCCAGATGTGTATGTAGTGCATGCATGTATATGCGATGACATAATGTGTGACCTAACCCTATTTCAACTTGAAACAACTTGTAAAATGTTTTGTAGTTCTATTTTATCTCATGACTATGACTCTAGACTTTTGCATTAAAGCTTCATAAATTGAAGAAGCTATAACTTTGGTTAGAGTGCTTTAGAACCTTTTCCTACCCCTAATAGTATGTTGTTGATTTATGTGAAACTTGTTAGAAAACTATCAAATCACTCCATTTATTAGAAAGCATATATTACCTGCCATGAACTGCTCTCACAAGTTCCATCTTTTTGAATATGTTCATGTTATGATCCTATTTTCTATTGATCTTAGTAACTATGCCTTCCATTTTTGGCTATATAAGGATAGCCACCTTTAAGGTATGCAGAGATAGTGACTGTCATGAATTTCAACTATCTATCAATCTGTGTGCAATTGTTGTACAAATCTGATTGTTCCTCTGATTTCATTATGGTATCACCGGTCACCCTTTAGACCATGAGATGTCGCTTGTACAAACGCTTCTAACTACCCTAACTAGTCCTTGGTAGGCTTCTTGTCCCTATATTTGCAACCATCTATGTACAGAGGTTCATATGCAAGATCTATATTGGAAACGTTTTCAATGTAGACTCTATTGAAGGTAATATGCTACCGTGGTTTGTGTGCAAGCATCTATGATTTTAATGAGTCAAACCCTGAGTTATTAAATTCCTTATCAATATATGTGAGCATTCGGTATATGTTTGAGTGATCTTCAAGGGAACTCATGTATCTAGGTTCTGATACTCACCATGTCCATATATCACATTTATAAAGTTACACCAATTCTGTTTAATAACTCGACACCATTTAATACATGGATTTCATCTATGTAGACTTGAAATTCTCAACGACTATCTATGGTTATTCCATGTCTTATAGTTGTATCAAGGTTATTGCAATAATTTAATTATGAACACCGTAACTGATGCAATCACTGGTGTTACACACTAAGGACCCTATATGTGACTCACATTTCTCCTCTCTGCTCAAGAATCGCTACACTTAGTTACTACTCTATACCTTTATCTTCAATACCGATTCTACAACTTGCGAACATTGAATGATGAGATCCTACTTTTTATACATGTTCTCACTCATTTCATGATCTTCCAAAGGGAAGCATCCTAAATCCCGCTCAAAACTCAAGATTAATGAATTCTTCGTCTTTTGGCATTCGAGCTACCCTGAATCCTCCACGTAGTTGAGAAAATATCTTCAAGAAATCCATGTGATCTTCTTATTATAGTTTGTCCCTGAGTGATACGAAGCTGAATCCTTATGATCCTCACCCACTTCCTTTGTCACTTCCTTAACCGGTGAGTCCTTATTGCAGTTTTAATCCTTGTGCAATCCTTCTCTACGCAACTTCTATGCACCGTTACCTTTTGAAACTATATGCACCCATCCCCTCTGTTAAATTATGATCCTTTGTAGAGAAAATAAAATCTCATTGGATGCCTCAAGCGTAGAAACACCACGCCATGGTCATCCCTACACCTTCCAACAAAACTTTAAATGCACACTGTGATACGCACCCTTACATTAAGTATGTAATCCTTATTATGCATGAAAGCCATCCCCATTTCACACTAGTTTTATTTACGCAATTCAAAAGATCATTGACACAGGGAAAAATTTCTTATCAACTCCCATGCATAGTACTCAACAATAGTCTATCACACCTCCTTTAGTACTTATTTCCTCTTTCAATGTCATGCACGCAACAACACTAAGTCAAAAATTTCCTAACACTATGCATAATTCTAGTTTTTGTTGATGATGCTCCTACATGCAAATACAATGCACCATGGGTTAAATCAAAAGTGAGCTCCATCTCACGAGTTCAATTCCTCAAGTGTATGTCCTAACTGACCAAGCTCCTAAATTGAATTCTTCCATCTTGCATGTTCTTCTACGTGATTCCTCCACTTCACTAAGTACTATATGTATTACTTTCCTTGTGTCTTCTTCATCACTCGTCGAGTCTAGTATGGCCTTAATTTCTTCCTTTCCTTTATCATGGTATCTACTTTCTCCACTCAAATGTACTCCTTGTCATTTCTTGCACACCATCATATTGATTCTTCTATGCACTCATCCTTTTCTTCTTGTGCACATTGTTCTCTCCTTCATGATATTCATAAAAATTAGAAACATTGAATATCAGTGAGATATCCAACTCATTTGGCCACTCAATCTTGTATAGGAATTTGGCCCCATCTTCTGACAATACACTTTACATGGTCCAATCTTCTTTAACTTAAGTTTATTAATCATGTTCCATTTAGAAAATATTTCCTTTCACAAAAGCACCTACAATTGGTATCTAGGTCCTTAATATCATTTGGCTCTGTGCCTGTTCATGCTTCGTGCTCCTTATAGCTAAGATTTACTTTGCTCCAACTTTGTCACTGCACTTCTACATGCAACTTGCAGCACATACTCTACATGTGGTATTTTACTTTTACGGCATTCAATATTATCCACCATTTCTTGCCACAATTCAAGGACACCTATTAGACTTAGTCCTATAAACAATTTGAAATGGAGTCTTCCCTATGCTCTATGTTAACTGAGTCATTGTAGGTGATTTATTATTATACTAACACCATGTCCCACTGACTTTGGCTTGTCTCCAACCAAGTTGTGCAATAAATTACCTAAACTTCTATTCACTATCTTCTACTCTATACATCTGTCTATGAATGATATCCTGAAATAAAAGTCATCATTGTTCCCTATCTTCTTCCATAAGACATCTTCTCAAAAATGACCTGAATAACTTTGTATCCATATTCAGATACTATGCTCAATGGTAATCCATGCAACCACACTATCTCCTTTGAGAATATAATTTGTTTGTACTATGTTGCATCACTAGTATTCTTACATGTACGATAAAATGTGCCATCTTTGAGAACCTATGTAGACTACCACAAATATAGGGAGTTGTTCCCTCGCTACATTCTCAGAAATCCTAGCATAACAATTCCATTGTTAATTTTCTCCCACAATATTCTTCGTATAGGTAATCGTTGATACAATCCTAGTGTTATGTTTGTTCTCTTTGGATAACTAGAAAATTCTACAAATTTTTACATATTTGTCACACATTTATGCGCCCATCCTTGGCCAATAGTAATGATTTTACAATTGCACTAAAGTTTTTCAACATCCAAAGTGACCTCCTATGCCTTTTTTGTGCTTCTCCTTGATCAAAATTCCATGTTTTGACCCTCTAGGCAGGCACAATTGCGCTCCTCTAAACAACATACCTTCTTATATGACATTATCTAACCACAATGTCTTATTTGTGTGTATTAGTTCCACATGTTCCTCCCTTGCATCTTTGAAAACCTCATCTTGTGTGTATAAATCCTTCACAATGTCAAACCCCATGACTTAATTTCGCATTTCATTCAGTAACATCACTCTTATGCTTAAGGTGTCTGCAATTCTATTGGACTTCCCACTTCAATGTTTCAACGCAAAATAATAACATTGTAAGAACTCTACCCATTCTATGTGCCCCTAATTCAACTTTGATCGACTATTGATGAAGTGTAATGCTTGATGATCTTTATACAAGATAAACTCATTTGGCAATAAATAATGCCTCCACTTCTTTAATGCACATATAATAGCATATAAGTCTCGGTCATAGGCTGAATATCTCCTCTTGGCATCATTCTCCTTCTCACTGAAGTAGGCTATGGGTCTCCCTTCTTGACTCGACACTATACCTATAGTTGTGTCACTTACATCACAATCTACCCAAAAGACTTTGTCAAAACTTAGAAATGTTAACGTTGGTTACGTTATAATCCTCTACTTCAATTCCTAGAAGTTGTGCTTTGCTTCTTACGTCCACACAAGTTCTTTGCAATCTCCCTTCATAGTATCTATGATCATTGTGCACACTCCAGTGAAATTTCAAATTAACTTTGTATAGAAGCTTGCCAATCCATACAAACTTCACACCTAGGTTATATTTCTCAGCGATGGTCATTATACTGTCGTGTACACATTTTCTAGATCCATTCACCATCCTTTCTGGGATATTATGAAGCCACAAATCCTCTTCATAAAGATTCTTCGACAACATCAAGCCTAGTCCTCACACCCCCTTAGTTCATTCATGACTTGTTCTATTGCACCTCCATTCACAACTCTTATCTACAACATCTTTGTTTCTTGACTAGTTATCTCACATTTGGTGCTCTACCAGTCTTCACACTTCCCTCAACTTCCTTTCGAGAGTTATAACTATGCTTTGATACCACTTGGGGATGACCAAGTGGGATTAAGACGATCTTGTGCCATTTACAAAGTTCAACATAGTGGAATAGACTCAATACAACACCAATTTTCTCTATTGACTTAAAAATACTTAATGCCATCTATAAATTCTCCCTCTATTGGGGATGTTACAGATTTTATAATAGAACTTTAACTAATACAAGGGTAGTGTTATACACTAAGGACCCTCTATAGGCTCACTTTATTTCCTCTTTGGATTTGGCTCACTCCTTAGTAAATTTCCCTTAGCTTTGCCCTCAACAACCTTCAACAACATGAAATGGAATGTTGTACTTGCCTTTATACACTCCTATTTCTGTTCTTTCCCTATTTTGATTTTTTTTCCAAAGACTTCTCCTCAACTTGAATTTTAATTCTTCTCATTAATGATGTTAATTTACCTTGGTTTAGTAGTTGAGAAAATCCTTTCAAAAGAATCCATGTCACCTGCTTATTCTACATTTTGTCCCTTTCAAACATGGCCTGAACATTAATCCTCACCTACTCCTTTATCACTTTCTTAACTCATCCCTTACTGTCTTTAGTTTTTCACATAATCCTTCTCTACGTAGCTCTTCACACTGACCTATTGATAAGATCAACACATTTCTCCCTTGCTCCATCTTGCAATCCTCACATGTAACCTTCGTGCCTCGTCAAAACTCCTACATGTAACCTTTAACAAAATATTTCACACTATTATGTGTGCCCTTCTTCACAATCCTACTACACACCAACTTTACAGTGCACCACACTACATCACACACTTTCAAACTATTACGAGTACACTTTTGTGCACTCACGCATAATCACCAACTAATTTTTCCATGCCTCCTTTTTCTTGTCTTCATCTATCAATCTCGTGTGCACCAAAACTTAATCAAAATTTCCTAATTAATGTAGAATACTAGATTTCCTGAGATATACTAAATGAGATTAGGTAAAATGCACTTGTTTGAGGAAAAGATCAATGCAAAGACTAGTACTGTCAAAGATTAGAATTACTAAATTTGAATGTCTACAATGACACTCACTTTGAAACCCTAATTTTCACACATTTACATACCCCTCTATGTGATGTGAAATAACTTCAATACCCTAACCACATGGAGAAGATCCTACAAAAAGGGTAGTGGTTGGTTTGAAGTGTAATTCATACCCCACCTACATTGGTAATACTCTAAAGAGGCCTCAAACCACACATAGTTCACCATCTAACATGTGATATATACATGGATGAAAACTAGTTTGGTAGCTTGATCACTTGAAACTGAGTAACAATGACTTGCCATGTTTAGTTTGACTTGAATTATGAGGTATCTAACTTGGGAGCATGAATTTTTAACCTTGTTAGCGTGCTTCATACTTGTGTAGGGGATGCTCTAGAGTATGTCATTGCTTTGAAAGGATCTAAGAGATATTGTGGCGTTGTTGGGATGATCTGAACTTGAAAGAGTTATGTGATTGCTATATGTGTAAAATAAGCAAGTTAGATTTGATTATATAGAATTTTGTAGGTTTAATTCACATTAAGGCCAACCTATATGATATAAACAAACCAATAAAAAATATCAAATTAAAAAATATTAAGTAACTTATGGGTAATTCGTCACGAAACCATTTCAACCATGGACTGAACCTATTATACGGTTAATTCGTCATAATGGATGAATCCCATGATCGAAATATCTTAAGAATTCTACAGATAAGTGAAGTTAGAATGAATCGAGTGCAGTGGAAAGGTGGTGGTTTCAAATGTGGCGTGAGGAGTACAATGCCTTTTATAAGAAACTGAAGAATCTGACGAAGAATTGAGAAGCAAGGGTTAGAGCTGCTGAAGAGCGGTCGACTCATTGTTATCCCAAGAATTAGAAATTTTAAACAGTGTAAATCATTAATATTGGGGATGAAGCCACAAGTCTCATAGCCTCAACCTAGCTGTAACCTGTGAGCCCAAGGAATCAAACACCATATTCATATCGAAAATACCATTTCCTTATTTAGGTTAACCTAGATGACTAGAAATACTCCCTCTATAATGGTGAAGTTAATTTTATGCGAGTTTTACCACAATAAAGACCTAGGTAATTTAGGATCGAGTGTTTGTGGTAAGTCGAAAATATCTTGATATAAATAACAGACATTTGAGCCATAACTCAAACTTGGTAGCATAATGTTGGCATCTTTTCCCAAAACCATTAATTAATGAGAGACACATAGTGATAGTAACTACAAGTGGTAGTTAAAATTAAGGGTGTGCTCCTGATTAAAACAAGGATATGTAGCCTAAAATTTCATAAATAAACATTTTGAAGGCACATTACTTGTTTGACAAAAGTCCATAACATATCAGAAAAAAATTAATATATAAAAACAAAATTAACAAATTAAATATATATACGTCCCTCTTAGATACTTTGCAACTCGCGCAATTGCTAGGTAAAAGAGAACCAACATTTTTAGTTTATAAGCTATATATTGTAGGAATGAGCCCGTAACGATGATCATAAAATTGTATCACACCTAGGAAAATAATCTCGCGGGCCTGAAATTTTTGATTTACATTTATGTGAATTTCGATTTCCAGGAAAAGGAATATTTGTGAGGCAAAGTTAATGGAGTAGGTATTTTATACAAAGCACATAAATTAAAACCTATGGTGGGGGTGTTAGGAAGGGAGCTATGCGATATGAGGGTGCTTGTGGAGTATTGGTGTTGTTTCACTTAATACAACCAACAAGTGTCCAATATGAGGATTGAGGATCAAGATGATGGGATCGTGTAAAGTGAGCTCACGCTAATTGTAAATGGCAGCCACGTGCATCAATTATCACTTCAGTTATTGCTCCTTATGTCGCTCATAACTCACATTTGTTGCTCTCAAAATAGTGTCTT
The DNA here is from genome assembly GCA_019776745.2 of Taxus chinensis. Lineage (NCBI taxonomy): Eukaryota > Viridiplantae > Streptophyta > Pinopsida > Cupressales > Taxaceae > Taxus > Taxus chinensis. The sequence goes on along the minus strand of JAHRHJ020000122.1, from coordinate 550,569 downwards.
TGTATAGCAATGCCACTAGGGTTTGGTCACCTTCTTTCTCTTTTGTTATAGCTTCGAATATAACTATAAATAATTAATAATTTCAAACTAAAATGGAAAATGGTAATCTATTCTAGTTTAATTTGATGTTATGTAAAGCATAAATAACAAATAAATAAATAAAGGAAATGACCCAAGAAACTAAGTAAATGAAAATGTGAAACCCTAATGTGCAAAGAGGGTTAAGAAGTCCTTAGCTGATTCGTAGATGTGTGGGACTATGTCACAGTGGAGATTGGAACAACAATGAGGAGGAAACGACCACACAGGAGACTCAGGAAAGTGTAGATCTGAGTTGTCTGAGTAGACTGGGGCACCTGGAAAGGGATGGGGGCACCTAGGGTGCCCTGGTCTGAGATTTAGGCACCCTGGTCTATAGAAATGACCAAGGAACCTCCTCTGAGGTGTCATTAAGTGATCGTCCTATGTTCACTTCCTATCACGTGGATGTCACTGAACTTTGGTGGATGTGTAAATCAGAGATGAAGGAAACACCTGAAAAACCCCAAACAAAGCATCAAAACCCTAAAAAATAAAGATGCATATGAAGGGGTCAGACTATCCTCAGCTACCAAATGGATGGACTTATCACTGAGCATTGCACTACATCTCAGACCCAATGTAGTTCTAGGTGTGTGTGTGTGTAAATTGTGCCCTAGGTGCTCTTGTGTCAGTCACACTTTGTGAGTAGCGAGTAATAACTAGATGTAGAATGTAAGTAAATGGTGCATGGAATAGAATAAACTCCCCTCCTATGAAGTGTGATGTAGATGAACCAGCCTTTTCCCTTGTGATGGAGCTAGATGGATGCAAATGGAGCTATAGATGCCTTTGATGGATGCAACCTTAGGTGGAGATAGTAGTGCTTAGTGTTTGGTCCCTCATTATGGTCTCATAACTTTATATTTATATGGTTCTCTTGTTCTAATTTCATAATTAACCTTGAAAAGGCTGACCACCAAAAATATAGAAATCTCAAATGGCTAGAAAGTGCCCAAAAGATGAGAGTAAAGTGTAAAGAGGATTAGGGTGCCCCAGAGGGGACTAGGGCCTTGGGTGCCCTAGTCCTGGCTGGGCACCCCAGTCAAAAATAGGAAAAACAAAATGACAAACTGACTGGGAAAGTACATGTGAAGGTCAAAGTAACGACAGAAAGCAAAGTAAAATGGCCAAAGACATGGGTTAATTAGTACTCTTTTCACTAAAAAACCCATATGAATAGTAGTATGAAACCGGGACTAAATAATTACCCAAAGTGCATGATTTAGTGACTACATTTTCCCCCACTTTATGTTGGTGAGTGGAACACTAGGTAACATAAAGTAGATAGAGATGCGTACCTAATATCCATGTAGAGTGATGTAGAAAATGCGCCGAGGGACTAGACAAAGCGTGGAATGACAAAAAGATGGAGCATGGAGACTAAAGATGCAAAAGTGTAAAAAGTGATGAGAGTGAACCTAGGGTGGAAACACATGTGTAGATGCCAATGTGTGTGATGTACCTACATGTTAGTATGTTGTGTGTGGTGTTGTTGTTGACGTCATTGTTGTTGTTGTTGACTGCTTTCTTCCCATACGGATAGACCTGCAAAGGAGAAGACAATCAAGTAGTCAAATACACATGTATATGTGTAAAAAATGTGTGTATGTATATATGTAAAAATATGTAATGAAAGTATGAAAATGAAAAACGAACATGTGCACCTGATCCATGATGAGACAAAAGGGTGTAGAAAGAATATATCTTGTAACTATTGATGAAGTGTGAGTTTTTTGGGTGATCTCACACCACTGTGGCCAAGAAGTGTAGGGAGAAAGGTGTGTTATTCTCCAACCTATAACTGCTTCCCTGAGAATATGAAGAGATCTCTGTACTGCCTAGTTTTTTGGGTGATCCGATGCCACTGGCCGAAGTAGTGTAGGGAGGAAATTTTGTTGTATCCTCCAACCTGTAACTGCTCCCCAGAATGCTAAGGACAACCTGTCATGTAAAATCCATTGTGTATCATAGTTCTATAGACTGGTATGAGCACATTCGCTATATAATGCACTGTGTCATGGATGAAAAACTGAAAACTGAACTTATACCGGTAGTGTTGTGTAGTGTATAAACCCCAAATGATGCCCCCCTCTTTGGGGGTGCATGCGATGTCGTAGATAGGAGGATGTGGCCCCAAAAGAGGACCGACCACATAAATTATGCCCTACCCTGCATGGGGAAGGGAATACACTTGGTAAAAACCATGGCACACATAAACAAATGGCTAAGACAAACAAGTGTTAGTACAAACAAGCATGCATGTAGAAGACAAGTGTAAGCTACAAAACAATGTGTAAGCTAGAATGCAAGTAAACACGCAAGAAGGTAATCATAGACCACGAAAAGTGGGTTACAAACATGGGACACCACTCACAATGTCACAAGACACTCAAGGCCATAGTGGCCACATACAAACAAACAAGTGTGCACACCAAACAAAGGGCAAGGCCCACATACAATAGAAAACAATAAAGAAGAACAAGTACAAACAACATAGATAGCCATGGTAGTAAGTAATCCTGCAAAACAAATGTTACACATGAAGCACCCATTAGCATGTTAGAAAGATAACCCATATGTCAAAAGCATGTATAACCAAGTAATGTAAAGTGTTAAGTACAAAATGAAACAATAACACCTGTAGTATATGAAAGTGGATGCCCCCAGTAGCCACTATGGGACTGGTGGTAGCCAAGCATCCATGTTGCGTGTAGAAGCCATTGTATCTGTGATCACAACTAGAAAAGGATGTGAACGCGCATGTGTGTATGGTAAAGATAATGACATACAAGAGATCTATCTAGCATGTGTAATAAGACGAACATGAATAAGAAAATGTAAGCAAGAGAAAAAGAAACCAAGATATGCAACATGTTGTGGATGGATGGAATGGAATGCAAGATGGATGATAGGAGCCATGTGCCCCCCGAGTGAATGGAAGTTGTATGCAGTGAGGTTCATTTGTTTTTCCCCCTCAGCTGTCAAGAATGAACCATAAATGAGAGTGCATCATCGGGAAATGGTCGAAGTGTGTGTTGTGTGTAGTGCATGTGTGTGTGTATGTGTATGATATGCGACCTAGAGATGATGTGTGTGTGATGTAGTATGCGTATATCATGATAAGATGACCTAGAGTGATGATTTAGTAAAGTGTATATCACTACAAGATGAATAGAGGGAGTGGTGATGTAGCCTAAAGTGTATATCACTACAAGATGATAGAGTGGTGACCATTTAGCCTATAAGCGTATGACTAAAGATGAGGGGAGATAGGTGATGTAGCCTAAAGTGTATATCCACTACAAGATGAATGAGGGAGTGGTGATGTAGCCTAAAGCATATACCACTACAAGATGATGGAAGTGAATCATAGGGTAGTGAGTGTAACACATGAAAGTAGGTGACCATTTAGCCTATAGTGTATGTCACTAAATGGAATGTGATGTATGATAGAAGGTTGAATGATGAATGCACGAATGTGATGAGGTCCATGTGTGATGTATACCCTCAACTTTCCAGTATGGACCGTGAGACTAGAGTGTGTCATAAGGTAGCGAGTGCAAGCACATACAAGTGGATAGTATGATAGGTAGATGAGTATGTATATGTGAAATAAAATGATGAAGAGATGTATGTAGTGATGATGTAAGATGTAATGTATAAGTGTGTAATGTCTATGTGTGTAATGTGTGTGGGGTTCATGTGTATAATTGCCCTCAACAGTCAAGTGTGAACCAAAGCACAAGAGTGTGTCATCGGTAATGATGATGCTAAAGTGTATGATGAGTATGCTTATGCTAAGATTGAAAATAATCATGGAAGTGTGAAGATATGTTGATGCTAAGGGGGGGATGTGTGTGAATGTTATGCCCCCCAAAGTGTGTGATTGAATGAACTATCCAATGAAAGTGAAGGACAAAAGGTCCTCCATCTTGATGCTTGTGGTGATGAAAGTGTATGACCATGCTCTAATAGTGGTGGTATAGTAGATAGACGTTGTGCGAGGTGAGTGAAATCTATGTGCATGCGATGGATGAGTATATGATGAACGCGTAGGTACAACAAAATGTATAGGTGATGGAGACCTATGAGAAGCTGAGCGTGAAGGTTATGGACACCTGCGAGGAATAAAACGAGGTAGTGACCTATGTCGAGATGTTGTAATTTATGCTAGGAATGGGCCTATGTCGATGTGTAGGACTAGCAGAGTGGTGAGGCACGTAGATGGTGTATGAGTAGGTGAACTAGGAGTAGATTGTGCTTTAAGTAACATAGATTGTGATGTACTAGATGAAGTAGGAGATGCATTAACCGATGCTCGAGGAGATGACGACCATGGAGTAGATGGAGGTACACCATCGATAGAAATAACTTGATTGTTATGAATGAATTTGAGTCGCAAATGATTCATAGAGATGATAGAATTAGACCTACGAATCCAATTGAGGCCTAGAAGCATGTCACAACCATCAACTACTTTTCTAACAAGGAAAGGTACAAGCATAGTGAGAGGACCTACCATAACACGAAGTTTGACAACACCATATGAATTGTTCATCAGATATGCAATTTGTGATAGTGGATAGCCAATAGCAATGAGAAGTGGAATAGAGCATGCACTAATGGGCCAAGATGGGTCAACCTTAGTATTTTTTATAGAAATCGAGCCAATAGACGTATTGATATGAAAGTGATTAGATGTGAAATTTGCATGATAATCATGGTCAGAGAAGGAGATGATGGTGGAGAAGTGTCAGTGTGCACAACTAGAAATTCAAGAGCCCCTGATGCAGGAGTAGGCACTACATGATATACATAGTTAGCTGAAGAATCGGATGATTTTGTATCATGTTTAGGTAGAGGGTTGTTAAATATTTTGATCTTATGATTTTCATTGACACAGTGGAGAAACTGTAGATTCAGAAGCTCAATTTTACCACTATCGATCAAACTCTGAATGAGAAATCAAAGTCAGAAGCAACGATCAATGGAGTGTCCTACACACTGATGATAGTCACAATGGGAATTTTCATCAAAATTACATCCTTTTGGTCGAGATGGATCTATTTGTAGTGGAGAAGGTAGTGTAATGAGGTTACTATCAACAAGTTGTGGTAGTAAAATATGTGGAGGTACACTAAACTTAGTGAATATATGTGATGTGGTTGTGATTGAAGCTCCTTAGTAGTAGATACTGTGTTGATGGTAACTTTTGTGTCTATTGGTTTAGTTGTAGATGGTTTAAATGATGACTTTGAAAACATGTAGAGGACAATGCTTGCTCTTGGTATTTAAGCTTTCGTATAGCTAAGAGCTTGGTTTCACAAGTTTAAGAGTAATGTAAAGTTGATCGAATGAAGGAAAGGTCTCAAAGAGAACACTCTCTTGGAGAGGTGGTAAGAGACTCTGAATGAATAAGTCCCGAAGCTCAGCATCCACAAGCACATTTGACATCTTAGCTAAATTGTTTTTGTAACGCAAGACATAATCCACTAAGTGTTCATTAGATCCCTGTTTGAGTGTGTGCAAGTTGGGCATAAGAGATCTTAGAGCCAATGTTGATAGAGAAGTGAGTGAGAAAAGCATCGGCTAGATGCATGAAAGATGTTACCGAATGGACAGGTAGGTCATAAAACCAATGCATCACATAATCTTGTAAACTACAAGGAAAAAGCTTAGCTAGTATGGTATGGTCATCCACATAGTCTAGGCATGCTACATGAAAATTTTGGAGATGCTCTTGTGGGTCACTGAGGACTTTAGAGATGGGTAATTTGGGAGAGATTAAATTAGGTAGAAATGGATAGGCAGATATAGTAGGTGCAAAAGGAGTGTACAATAATGAAGTAGAGTCTAAATATGATGATACATGAGAAGTAGCGAGGTGAAGCTCGCGAATTTGGGTTTTCAAGTCCTGATATAAATATTTTAAATTAGGAGTATTCAAAGAAGAGCCAAGCTGCATATTAGGAGTGCTAGGGTGAATGACGGGAGTGGTAAGTAGTAGGAATGGGAGATGAAACATAAGTGGGTGTAGTGGAGAGGAGTTAAAAGAATGAGAAAATATAGAGGGTGAAACATCACGAGTTTTCTTAGCAACAATCAGAGCATGTAAGACATATGGAAGATGAGTGGGATTATCACTCAAAGATAAAATCAGTAAGTGTTTTAATTGATCTTGGTCAACATTGGTATCTTCATCATATGATTTTTCACTATCAGATGCCTTCTATTTCATAAAGAGGAACATGGTGGGAATTATCTAAAGGATTATCAGTGGTAGCTACATGAATGTAGGGATATCAGCCATTGATTTGGAAACCCTACGAGTAAAATGAAGGAAGCTCACAATATTGAAAAGACCCAAAATGAACACTACAAGTGATGGGCATAAGAAGAAAAACCCTAAAGAGAGAATGTGGATTCAAAGATCAGGTTCACCAAAATGATTAAACTAAAATGGAAAATAGGTGGTAATCTATTCTAGTTTAATATAATGTCTATGCAAAACATAAATAAAACTAAATAAATAAAGGAAATGACCCAAGAAACTAAGTAAATGAAATATGAAACCCTAAAGTGCAAAGAGGGTTAGAAAGGCCTTAGTTGATTCATAGATGTTGTCAGGACTGTGTCGCAGTGGAGACCGAGATGAACAAAGGAGGAAATGACCACACAAGAGCTCTAGAAAGTGCAGATCTGAGTTATTGAGTAGACTGGGGCACCTGGAGAGGGATGGGGGGGTGCCTAGGGTGCCTGGTCTGAGATCTGGGTGCCCTGGTTTATAAAATGACCAAAAATCTCCTCTGAGGTGTCATTGAATGATCTTCCTGCCTTCGCTTCCTATCGCATGGATGTCATTGAAATTTCATGGATGTCTTGTAAATCAGAGATGAAGGAAACACCTACAAAACCCCAAGTAAAGCATCAAAACCCTAAAAAATAAATATGCATATGAAGGGGTTCAGACTGTCCTCAGCTGCCAAATGGTGGACTTACTCACTGAGTGCTACACTACATCTCATACCCAATGTAGTTCTAGGTGTGTGTGTGTGTGTAAATCATGCCCTATGTGCTCTTGTGCCAGTCACACTTTGTGAGTAGCGAGCAATAACTAGATGTAGAATGTAAGTAGATGGTGCATGGAATAGAATAAACTCCCCTCCTATGAAGTGTGATGCAGATGAACCAGCCTTTGTCCCTTGTGATGGAGCTAGATGGATGCAAATGGAGCTATAGATGCCTTAGATGGATGCAACCTTAGGTGGAGATACTAGTGCTTAGTGCTTGGTCCCTCATTATGGTCTCATAACTTTATATTTATATGGTTCTCTTGTTCTAATTTTGTAATTAACCCCAAAAAGGCTAACCACCAAAAATATAGAAAAGTCAAATGGTCTAGAAAGTGCCCAAAAGATGAGATTAAAGTGCAAAGAGGATCAGGGTGCCCCAAAGGGGACCAAGGGCACTGGGGCACCCCAGTCCTACTGACTGGGCCCCAAGTCAGAGGATAGGAAAACATAAAATGACAAACAAATTGGGAAAGTGCATGCGAGAAGGTCAAAAGTAGAACAAAAGCAAAGTAAAATGGCCAAAGACATGGGTTAATTAGTACTTTTGTTATTGACCATTTGCTTCCCATATGGATGGACCTGTAAAGGAGAAGACAATCAAGTAAGCAAATACGTATGCATATGTGTAAAAACTGTGTCTAAAGACACATGTAAAAAACATGTAATGAAAGTATGAAAATGAAAAGGGATCGTGTAGTATTAACAATTAAATATATTTTGAAATTTTAACTTTAAATGTTATATACTTCAGTTTTCTCAATTAAAATACGTAAATTATATGTTTTTTTAACAAAATAATATAATATCCTTCACGTAGACACTCAAACTTGGGAATTCACTCTTTGACATTGCTAGTCTTGACAACACACTCTTGCACACAATGCATGAACTCCATAGACAAACTGTAATTTTGTTTCAAAGTGTACTCAACTATGCATAATGAATTTAACACAAAGTAAACTTAAGAACAATAATATTATTTATATTTTATACATTTGGGACACATTACATATTTATAGGAGTCACATCTCCTAAAATATAGGAGATCTATAAATTCTCCTATACCAACAAACTAACAACACACACGTACTCTACATTAGTGGTTTCAAGCAGCACTATTATTAATCTAAGTTGTTTATTAAACAACTTAGTTACATCACCAATTACTCACAATTACATTTACCACTCCGTAAATTATTACTTCACACGTATACTATTTTATTATCAAAGATAATATAATTGCATGTACTCAAATAATGTGAGCACTAACGAATTATTCCCCAACACAAACATTAAGCAATACGTTCTAAACTTCAGATGGCCTATTTTTCTTCCCGGTCAAGGTTGTACAGACTAGTCATGATAGTACATCCAATCCTGACTGACTTGTACGGTCTTGCAACAACATGTCCTCAACCTTTGATTTCAAATTCATAACCTTTTTTTGGTATTCTAATCTCTCTAGGTCATCCTCTTATCAATAACTAATCTACAAAACCATATATAAGCAAGTAAACACTACCTCGTTTACTAACTTGGAAATCCTATGGCACTACACTAATACACTCACTTTCTACACTTGCAAAAGGCACTCAGGGCTCCCTAAATCTTGAAATAACATGTCTACAGTTATTAGGGAAACAATCTCTATAGGTTTAAAGCTCCTTATCAGGTGAAGGAAAAAAAAATATCGCTCCATAGCCTATTGGAAGACCTTAGATAATAAAACTACATTTTCTTAGACTATATCCATCAACCTGCAGTTTTTTATAATTCCCTCATGATGCATGACGATAGTGTCATATTTCCATAGATCTCTTTCAAAATTATGAGGCCATCCAAGAGTTCGTCGGGGCTCGGGACCATTTTCTCTTTTCGGATCTCAAGAAGGGTTTCGATATAAACCCTTATGCTACTGCTTACTTTGGAAAAGATCTTACAATCTCCATTCATAAATAAAAATAAATTAAACACAGAAAAAATACAAATTATATCTCACATAGTGAAAACCTTTCGGAGGCATTATACGAGAAGAAAAAAATGAAAAAGAAGAAAGAAAGAAAAGCACACATCTCCTAGTGAAAACTTTTCAAAGGCACTAGAGAGAGGAGATTTGGATCCAGAAATATCTGAAAATCTACACAATCCTCCAACATCATTTCAAGATAATGACACTTCTAAGCTGTTGGTAGAAGAGACGACAACCATTAACATTGGAACTGAAGACCAACCAAAATTGTTACAACTAGGTGCCAGTTTATCAGAAACTGAAATCAAAGCCTTAACAACACTTATAACCAAGTTTTACGATGTATTCACTTGGTATTATAAAGATATTCCCGGTCTTGAACCTTATCTTGTGGTTCATCACCTTGTGGTGCACCCAGATGCTAAACCTATCAAGCACAAACTACATAAAATGCATCCCAAGGTTGCATTGCTTGTTAAGTCTGAACTAAAAAAATTATTGGATGCACACTTCATATGGTGCATTGATTACTCAGAGTGGATATCTAATATGGTACCAGTTGTGAAGAAGACCCCCGAAATCCATATTTGTATAGATTTTCATGACATTAACAAGGCATGTCCTAAGGATGATTTCCCTTTGCCTAATATTGACATGATTATCGATTCTACTGTGGGCCATGAGATGTTATCCCTTATGGATGGATTTTACGGGTATAACCAAATTCAAATTGTTGAAGAAGACCAACATAAAACAAATTTTACAACCCCATGGGGGACATTTTGTTACAAGGTCATGCCTTTTTTACTTAAAAATGTTGGTGTAACTTATCAACGTGCTATGACTGTTATTTTCCACAACCTTCTTTACGACATAATGGAAGATTATGTCAATGATATTCATGCTAAATAAAAGACTAGGGTGGATAATCCATCGGTTCTTAAGTGTATATTTGAGTGGTTAAGGGAGTACAAGGTTCACATTAATCCAAAAAAATGTGTCTTTGGTGTCATTTCAGTGAAACTTCTGAGATTCATTGTCTCACGAAGAGGAATTGAAGTGGACCCTACCAAGGTCAAAGCTATAATAGATATGCCACCTCCTTAGAACCTTCAACAATTAAGGGGACTACAAGGAAAAATAAAGTCTATCTGTTGCTTCATCTCCCAATTGGTAGATAAGTTCCATCATTTCAACCAGTTCCTTAAAAAGGATGTCCAGTTCAAATGGACACAAGAATGTCAAGATGCCTTTGCAAAATTGAAAGAATACATAGCATCTCCACCGGTACTCATGCCACCTATACAAGATAATCCTATGTTGTTATATACATCTGCAAAACAGAACATGCTATTGGGGCATTATTGGTGCAACACAATGATAAGGGTCAGGAACAAGCCATGTATTACTTGAGAAGAACTCTCCTTGGACATGAGAACAAGTACTCGCAGGTTGATAAGGCTTGTTTAGCGGTTTCTTATACTTTCAAAAAGTTGCAACACTATCTCTTAAATCATACCACCAAGCTAATTTCACGGTTTGATCCTCTTAAGTACCTACTTTCGAGACTAGTCATAACAGGGCGCATATCTAGCTGGATTGCGCAACTTAGTGAATTTGAATTTGAAATTGTAAATCAAAAGGCTATCAAAGGTCAAGCACTGGCAGACCAACTGGCCGTAGCACCACTACCAGGTTCATAACTGCTAAATTTTGAATTTCCAGATGAAGACTTGTTGTACATAGAAGCAACACCCTTATGGACATTATTCTTTGATGGATCTTGCAATATCCATGGTTTTGGAGCAGGAGTTATCTTGCGTACACCGGATGGAGACCTCATCTCAAATCTGATCGTATCAGCTTCCCTTGCACAAATAATATAGTAGAGTATGAATCACTAATAGCAGGCTTAGGATTTGTTATCTCATGGTGCCTACCAGAATTGATAGTTCCTGGTGATTCTCTTCTAATCATTAATCAAGTTAATGAAGAATATCAAGTAAAAGATGAAAAGATCTTACCTTATAAAAGAATGGTTGATAACCTTAGAGGGTATTTCCGTATTATCAATTTTAAAAAAATTCCTCACGTACAAAAAAAAGCAGCGGATGCCATGGAAACTATCTCTTCCCTTCTTTCATTCGACACTAATCAAACTCACAACAAGTTCCTTGTTGAACATATTTTGGTGATCACATATGAATTATCGGAGTCCACCATGTTTTATGATATTTTTGGTCCTGATCATCCCTAGTACCACAATATATACACCTTCATTCAAACTAAAGCCTATCCTCCTAGTTTTAATTCATCTAATAAAATAGCCTTAGCACAATGTGCTTCATGCTACACCCTTCTTGCTGACACCTTGTATCGAAGAGGCTATGATGGGACTCTCTTAATATGTCTCAATCAGGATGAAGCTAATCAGATGCTAGCTGAAGTACAGTCAGGTATTTGCGGTGCCCATACTAGCAAAATAGTCCTTGCAAATAATATTTTATGCATTGAATACTACTGGCCCACAATGGAGGAAGATGCATGCAACTTTGTGAAGAAATGTCAGGCTTGCCAAAAACGGTAATCTCATTCATGCACCATCCCATTTGCATCCTATTACTTCACCTTGGCCTTTTTCAAAATGGGGACTTGATTTAATTGGAAAAATAAAGCCCACATCTTCTGATGGCCACACTTTTATTATAACCACCATGAGTATTTCTATATGGATTTACTATTTCTAAATTCATCTTGAACCATATTATGTGTCATTTTGGCATCCCCATTGCTATTGTCACTGATAATGGTGGTTATTTCAAAAATAAGGATCTCAAGGCCCTTGCTAAAAAATATAATATCCTCCTAAAATGGGCTACACCCTATTGTCCACAATGCAATGGCCAATCAAGCATTTATCAAGTCTATTCTGGAAAAGAATGTCAATAAACACAGACGTAATTGGCATACGTGCCTACCCTATGGGCCTACCGCACTTCCTTCCATACACCTATAGGAGCTAAGTATATGGCTCTGAAGCCATATTACCTATCGAAGTTAAGCTTCCTTCACTTTATGTATCCCTCCAACATCTCATTCATGAAGAGGATTACCATGTTGCACGCCTTACAGAGCTATAATTTGGTCCTTAGACCATATGTAGGTATATCAGAATAGACTTCACCATAATTATAATTTCAAGATCAAACCTCAAGTTTGAAATCGGTGATTTGGTCCTAAAGGAAAATCACAAGAAAACAACAAAACCATGAGAAAAACAGGGAAAATTTGAGCCTAATTGGTTGGGTCCTTATGTTATAACTACTAAATTTGGATATGGTGCATACAAACTATCTACCAAGGATGGCAAAGAGTTGAAGGAGCCTATGAATGCCATTCATCTGAAGAAGTTCTACTCCTGAGTCTCCGAAGAGTAACCCTTGTACTGGGGGCATGTCAGTGCATCCACCTGTTTTGTCATTTCACTTTGTTTCCCGCTTGTAACTTTTCACCTCGCCGTGTGTCGCATGTTCTCCTTGGCAGGTTGTCGTGCCCATTGTCTACCACCATTGTTCACCTTCCATTTAGCATGTCAATTTTGACTTGGGAATTTCCTTTCCCTCTTCTTTCACACCTGGTTCAAAATTCCAAAAAAAAAAAACATTCAAAAAATGTCTCGAAAAAACTACAAAAACAATATAAAATTGTTCAAAATCCCAAAAACAATATAAAATTGTTTAGACAATAAAAAAACATACAATCACCATTTTCTTCATCTGATTGTTCCCAATCATCTTTTCTAATCAATCAAGTCACTCTTTGCAATGTAACTTTGCATAAGGACATCACTTGGCTTTGGCTTTCTCTTGGGGGCAACTTGACATCTGTATATATTTGCTTCTTTATTAGAATTTTTACATTAGTGTGTTTTTGTTCACTAGCTTGTTTGCTTGTTTAACATTTGTACATATGGAATTTTGTATTGTCTATTCTTAGCTTAGTTTCTTATGTGTGATAGTTCGAATAACCAGTACTTTGTGTATCTGGAATGTGCTTATGGACCAATTACAAGAAATTTATTCACATCCTAGTTCACATATAACTTTGGTGTGGTTCTTTCTTGTTCATATTGGGTTTATTTATGTTACTTCTTTTATATCTTTTTGTCATTTGCATGTGTTGTGTTTTCCTCTTGGTTTATTTAAGCCATGGAATGTCTTCATTTTTTGTTTGCATTTATATTTCCAAACTTGCGAAAATCCAAAAAAAAATCAAATATTTCAAAAATCTAAATTTTAAAAAAGAAAATCATTTAAAAATTTCGAACAAACATTCACTTCTCAAGAAATCATACAGTTAGAAAACCATTTAAGTGAATTATTCAAAATCTCAATACAATTGATAATCATCATACTTTTATCTATTACTCTAGTGCTCATGCCAATTTACAACTATCACTTTCTTCCGTTTGCATGATATGCTACACTCTACTTGGGGCAAGTCACACAAATTGTTTTTCCTTCATGATATAACTTCACTTGGGGAAATTTCAACTTTGATCATTTGCACAACGGAATTCAACAAGAGTTTCATAAGGATTCATTTTAACTTTGTTCTTCTAATTTGATCATATTCCCATTTGGGAACATTTGTATCTACTTAATCATCATTGTGGCATATATTAGGGGCATAGTTGATTGTCTTTTTTTCGAAATTTGTGTTGCATTGTTGATGTTTACTCTTTTTGGACTACTTACAAGTAGTGTGATTACATCTTGGTTCCTTTATAACCCTGGTGTCGACACCTACTTTGTATATTGGGTTTGTTTTCCTTTTTATCTTTTCTTTGTTGTGTGTGTTTGTTTACGCGCATCTGGGTTAACCATCTTGATTCTTTCATAATCATGGTGACAACTCTATTGTGCAACAACAAAAATCAGGTTGCTCTAAAAATTACTCTCCAAATAACGCTCATGCTACAAACACAGTACTTTCCCATCCTTGTTTTAATCCCTTTCTTTCTTCCTATCAAGTGGTTGTCCACCACCATTGCTGCATCATCCACCCACTTGAGGGGGCATTCCTCTACCATTATATTTCCAGGGTCATCCTAATGCTTCAAAATTTTTTGCTCACTGATCTGCATGCGTATACTATCTTTAAAGCACTATTACTTCGCTATAGCACTTTAAAGAGGAAAAAAAAATAGACACCCCAAATTTACATTCATGTTTCCACTTGTTCCCAGTATTATGCTAATACACCCTGTTATTCACCCATTTGTAATTAATTAATTAATTAATACACATTGTACCCATTTGGATTAATTAAATTAATCCCATGTACCCTTTGTACCCCTTTGGCTAAATTAATTATTATTTATTATTTAAATAATCATAATTAATTAAGTGTGTGTACATCCTAGTCATCTGCCACTTGATCAAACTCCACTTAGAATCCACTTTGACTACCCTAGTTAACTACACTTCTAGAATCCTAGAAAGGTGGGGGCAATTAAAATGCATGTACAACCACCTTTTTGGATGAAAATTTTTGTAATTAATTTCATTATTGCCCCCGATCATATTGAACTTGAAAATGCTATTTTTAACATGTTCATTTATATTTGTGTAACCAATTCCAACTACCTTTCTGTTTCTATAAATTACAAGCTTACCTTCCTTCCAATCCCTCTTGAATTTGAAGCACAAAACTATACTGTTGAACTATGTTTGTTCAGCATTTTACATTCAAAGCTTCATCTCTGAGCACTCAACGAGCACCCACAAAACACTTCTGAAATTCCGCACACTGTAAGGTTTCATAGGAGACCCTTATTTGAGGTTTACACAGGAGGTTGCAACAGCTGTTAATTGAACCGTCTGTTTGTTTCTTTCACCTTATGGTAATTTTGTCTATGTTACAAGATAACCATATTACCACTTGCATCCAGCGCAATTATTGATGGTTGATCATTGTAATCACATGTTTTTCCAATCAAGTACTGTAACCTTCAGAACTTCAAAGAAAGGTTATAAAAGTGCACAACCAAAGCAAGGTCCGGGTTTCAAAACAGAATATTGCCACTTTCCCCATTTTTTATTTATCCCTTTTAGCTCAAATTGCAATAATGTGAGTGACATCATATTTCACTTTGACCCATCCAAAGCTCAAATTCATGGTCTTGTGATAACTCCTGGAATGAGTATCGATTCGATAAATAGAAATGCCAGGGTCAGTGAGTTAATTCCCAAGATTAACACCAACTTGAACTCCCGGACTTCATATCCGCATCCACTATCCTGTGAGGTGCTTCACAGTATAGATAACTTGTCTTGCATCATATTCAACCTTCAAAATTTTGAGGCTGGCGCAGAAGTCGGGCAAACAAGGATTAAAGTACCATACAAGTAGTAAATGAACAGGGCCGTCAGTCAAGTAACCTTGAGAAATTCCTATTGCACGCTTCCCCCATTTTTTTTCCCATTTTGACCCTTTTGATCTCAAATGACGTCCGCTATGCTTAATAATTTCTAGGGACCAAAATAGTATAAAGTGGTGCATATTTAGATCCTATTGGCGTAGTACAAGTGTCCATGGAATATTCTAACATACATGTATTCCATTGCCACATTTTCTTATCAAAATTTACACCATGTCGATTTGTATTCCTGACGTCCAAGAAATTCAACAACCATTGTCCTCAAAAACTTTGATTTTTAAGAAATAATTAATTAAAAATTAGCCAATTCGAGGATTGAAAATGAAACTCTACACCCGTTGCTTATACCAATAAGTTTTACAATACTTTTAAGAGGTCTCAATTCCATGAGATATTGTTCCAGGTCACCTGGTTAACTGCATTTGCTTGAGCAAGAAACTAAAAAATATGGTGGCCTCTAATGCTAGTAAGAAGCAAGATCCAAAAAGAACGAGGTTTTAAACCTGGAAAGCCATTACATTTCCCCCATTTTTTATTTTGGCCCATTTAAGCTGCAAATAAAATCAAATGATACAATGTCAAATTGAGATAGAAATGAAAAGCGATAAATCACAAGTTAAATATTAACATTGGGTAACTTTTTAAACAATTTGAATCCATATAATAGGTGCGATATGCCATTTAATTTCAAATTCCTGATGATCATAGAAATTTAACTGTAAAGAGCTTTCCATTCTATTCTTCATCTTTGCGATCTGAATCAAGTTAAATGTTGTCCCTTTAATATTGGATCCATGACTTCAAATAAATAAAAATTAAAAAATGTAAATGAATTTTATTTATTTCATGTATTGACATATTGACATTCATCAACAATTAATCTAAAATAAATTGTATTTTCATGATAAATAGAGATAAACGTTAATTTCAATATGTGCATGGAATCTTGATACCTTGGAAACTATGATAAACTCCACATATCACTATCTCTAAAGTGTCCCACGAATCGTGCAAGTAAATAAGCTTACATTTTAATGTTTTTTAAGCCATATTCAAATGCACATAAGGCTGAATACTACATTACAACAATTATTGACATCATTAAAAAATTGATTGACTATACCAATGGTTCCAATATATCTATAACTACATTGCCTCGATTAATTGCAATACTTACATGACTTTTATCTTTCAAACTAAATGAATTTTTAAATGATACTATAGTTTGGTCATGAAAGATATGAACCTCACATTTATTTATTATGGCACCCTTTCATGCCCTAGAAATTCTCCCCCCTTTAACCCATTAGAATTCAATTTCTCTTCCTGTTTATTATTTATGATTCAATTTGAACTTCATACAACTCATCACCTTCAAATTTCCATCGTACATTTCACATGAAATTGCTAGTCATTGACAAATAATTTTAAAATGTAAGGAAAATATATTTTTATCCTTAAATATTAATAATGAACTTTGGTTTTTGGTTAAATGTAAATTACTTAATTGTCTTAAAATGTGAATTTTAAAATATTATTTAAATTAAATATAACAATGTGCACTAAGTGATTGTTTACCCCTTGACTCTTTCAATTTATGATTTAATATCAATAAAAATTTATTGTAAAAATCATATAAGGGTTTTAACAAATTCAAAACTTGCAATCCCTATGTTAACTCAAATATGAATATTCGAATATATCATGTTAAAAGTCAATTAGAGTACAATATTTATTATTTTTGTAGTAATTTTCCTGATAATTATAAGATACACCAACTTTTATAATTTGTACAAACATGATGTTTATAACATTCCATTTCACTTGTACACTTTTATAGCCCGAATTGTTTTCAATAATCACTTTAAATTTCGTATATGCACTATTTTCAAATAATAGGCGCCCCCATACTAGCAATCACATGTGTATAATGCAATGTGAACGTCGAATGGTATATGTTATTTGATTTAGAGGGATAGTTATTACTTTTGTAGTTGATGTTGATAAGGGGTGTGATTGATTTTGTAAGTGTAGAAATATAGATGAAGCATTACATTTAAAGGTTCTATCTCTACATTTCAAATTTGTTACAAATTTCGTACATATACATTTGCAAATCTTATATCATGAGTGGTAGCATTTTACAAACTATTTTATTTGAACTAAACATGAATACATGAATACTTCCATACATTTGCATATTTTATATCATGAGTGGTAGCAACTTTTGTGGCCATTTTTTGGCACTAAACATGAATACATTTGATATATTTGATACACTTTGGATAGTTAATTACTTTTGTAGTTGACGTGGATTTGTAATTATTTGGGGGAAATTGTATTAGTGTTGCATCGATTGTATTTGAGAGATGGGACATCTGTTTGGGTTCAGTAAGACTATTGATGCATAAATTAACAGCTATGTACCGTTCAAATCATCGAAAGCTCATTTACGTTAAAGGAATTTGCAAACATCAATGGAACAAGGTGATATAACTTACATGGAGGGTGAGACATTCATTTCATATTGTTCCAGATTATCAAAAAAATATCAAAAAGCAATATCTTCATTAGACTTTCTCCTCCACAATTTACTTAAAAATTCCCTTACTGTAAACATCGATTTGAAAACCCTAAATCTAGATACAAATTCTAGAGACCATGAAGCCAGATGTGAATCTCTCTCAAAATTCGAATCATTAGTTACAAAACAAATATGTTTTAGGAAAACATCATTATCGAGGATCTCTATTTCATAAGATTTATAATCCCATAGATATAATGGTAATGCCAAAGAGACTGCATGATAAGGAAGTTACCATGCATGGCTAGAGAGCAAAATAAATAAAAAAGGAGCATCAATAGGCTAGAAGCAACAAAAGGGTAGGTTTGTGATCTATTTGCCTCAGGACATGCAGTTGCAAGTAGGGTTGGGAGTTGCAGATGGAGGCCACAATTGATGTAGACTAGAAGACTCAGGCATATGTTTGATCTTTTGAACCATGAGCTCTCTGCATTGTTGAAGATGACAACAACATATTTTTGGAAATAACATTATGTACAGATTTAGTTTCCCTTCATCAATTAGCCTAGACACCTATCTCCAATGGCAAAAAGATAAGATGTGTATGTCCATAAATCAAATACCCAATTTGGGGAATTTTTTGGTTCGGTGACTGGCAAATCAAGAGCCATATGCCACTGTGTTCATGATTTTATATCATATGTCATCAAATAAGGACCGGATCTAGTGTTACGGTGCAAAAGAAATCCTTAACCAAGTGGAGCACATGAATCTGTTGTTGGAAAAATTGTTCTTGGACATACCAAAACTGATGGATATCTATGTATTTGTTATGAGAGTCCAATGACCACTTTTCTTTATGGTTAAGTTCACAACTAGGAGTGGAAATTTTATTTCAGATCTTACCTAGTTACTGCATTTAATTGACACAAGTCATAAGCGCATACAAGATGCCCTGCCTACACCAAAGGTAATCAAATGTGGAGAGTTCCATTGAAGATTTGGACATGTGAATGGATTTCATGAGCAGAGGAATAAATAACTACAGTCATAGAACATCAATGTAAATAATAGAATTGGCAGCAACCTATACATTCTATTATATTTAGAAAAATGAACAATTTTAATATTGAATTCATAAGAAATAACCCTCGCAAGGATAGCAGGGCCTCCCAAAAATTTCATGAAGTGGTGAGGAAGTGATTGCTAATTGACATGTTGTCAGGACATCCTTGATAAAATCTTGAGACTTTGTAAGTGATTTTCTGGACTTCATATCATGCGAAAGAAATAAGACATAAATCTTGCAGGAGGCATTTGGGAGTTAAACTTCATAGCAGAGCACAAATATGTTACATGGTATAATTAGTGATGGTAATTGAAAGTGGATTGATGGTAGAATTTTTAAATAAGCAATTGGTGAAACATGGAGAGCTTTCAAAACAAAGTGCTTAAAACAACAATGCGAATAGGGGCAATGCTCATAAACAACAATAAGTTAGTGCCCAAATTGAAGCAGTAAAACTTTGTCCTTGATGAGATTAAATTAAAAAAAATTACCATTTGCTTATCAATGGTGGAAAATTCAGGACAGTACCATTCAATTGGTGAACTCCACACTTTATGGGTAAATTTGACAGTTTTACTTGTAATATGGATGTACAACAAGAGAAGGTATAATGGTAAGTGTGGATATTGCTCCCAAGAATTGGAAATACAATTGAAATATGGTGGTCTTCAAAAAGATGTGAAAATTTATGAACAAAATTGGTTGGAAATTAAAAACAAAGTTTTAATCTCAACTTTCTCAAGTCCTCCCAAAATACATATTGTGGAACAACCAAGAGAATGATATTGATCATGCAATGGTGTTAGCTTGTAACCTTGTCTATGCAATTAGCTGATGCAAGTAATTTAGTAAAGGATTTTTAAATAATGGAGGTGAAGCTCGGGTTCCAGAGAATTTCTTTTATTGTTATCAAAATATTGGCTAACTTAGATATGTATGATGTTGTGTAATAAAATTGTGGACCAATGCAATGAACAACATCCATCTCAAAACCAACAATTGTGTGTGTTTGTTTGGGTTTAGTAATACTATTGTAGATTCATATTCTAAGAAAACTTGCACTATTTTCTATGGTAACTAAGCTGGTATTGTCAATATTTGCGGTCAAAAATCCAATGATCCTAAAAAATCCCATCTCTAGTGGCTGGATCTCTCATCCAAAACCCCTTTTTTTGTTTTTGTCTAAATCTCCTTGTGTCAGATTACTTAATCCATGAAATAGCTAAAACGACATTCCAACATTGATACATTAGTACTGTGGTTAAAGAACTACTCAGTCCATGAAATAGATAAAATGAAATTCTAACATTGCTACATGCAAGGTACATAAAGGCCCGCAGATAGTGAAACAACTAAAACCACCATTTGGGTACTGCAGTCTAAGGCCCAATCTTTCTACAAAATAGCTAATCCAATACTACAATTTGATACATAGAAATTCATAAATGCAACACAACCACCATTTGGGTCTTGAAGTCCAAGGTTGAACAATACCTGAAATAGCTAAAATGCCAGAACAATATGATACATACAAAGTATATAAAAACAGACAGTAAAACAATTTAAGACCAGCTAAACAACACTACAACTTGATACATATAAAATGAATGAATAAAAGTGACACAAACACCATTTGGGTTGATGAGACCAAAATATGGCTCATTATATCACCAAATAACATTCTTATTCTCTTTCTCAAAATAAAGCTTTCACGTGAATTTAGATGTAGTTTTAATAACATATATCATATTTAAGGTAGAATATAGGATTTATCTTATCATCTCTTTAGAAATCTATTTGCAATCTAATTGTTTTTATTTCTTGATATTTATTCTAAAGTTGGAATGCAATAGTGTGTAGAAAATAGGTCATAAGCAACCGTACTCCAAGTTCGTAGATTGCAGCTACCGAAAGTCTTCACATAGCTACGGAAATTCCTCACACAGCTATGGAAATTCTTCACACAGCTACAGAAACGCCCAGCTAGTGAAAGTATTTTGGTTTGTTCCAAAATAATGTAAAGGAGCACCGAACTATTCAGCTTACTCTTTGGTTCCATGTCATCAACCAAGAATATAGATCCAAACATGTGGCAATCCAAAGTTATGAATGCATGTGGCATTCCAAGAAGAATTCAAAATCATGGACTTAGCACTCCTCCTTTTTCTCTCCATGTTTCAAGGATGAGAAAATGGTGGAATAATATTAGGAATGTTGAATAAGTACTCTCCCACTTTGTGTTCCTAGATTAAAGGGATGACTTGTAGAAATATTCTCCACGATAAGTGGGTTGTTGTTGTCAAGTTTGTTTAGTATTTATTGCTTTGAATAAATCCACCCAAGAATAGGTAGTTAGTTCTTGGAGTGTGGACCAAGTAAACTAGGAGTAATGTCTATAAATACCTCTTCCATATATTTGGAAAAGGGGGCATATTTTGTAAATCAGTTTTGAATAAATACAAGTGCAATTTTAAAAGTTAATTGTAGTTTCTCCAAATCCAAAGGGAAGAGAATGACCAGAAGCCATTCTTCCCCAAGGAGGAGGATTTTTCTGTTATTTCTTAGCATAGTTTATTTACTGCAAATTTATTTCAGTAGTTTAGTTGTTGTGTGTTTCTTTTTCATGCATGTTTAATTTTTGTATGTTTTCTTAGGAAGAAGTATTGTTGAATAAGATTTTCCTTTCTCCTTTTGCATCCAACTTTAGACACCGCCTTGGTTATAATGACACCAACTTGTCTATGAGTTGGTTAAATGACTGGTAATACAACGACCCGTCATGGGTCATGAAGTCCAAGGTTGGCCAATCCATGAAATAGCTAAAATACCACTACAGAAATTAGAATGATACATTCAAAGTATATAAAAGAAGACAATAAAACAATTAAAGACCAACATTTTGTACTGTAGGTTGAACCCTAAAATAAATAAAACATCATTGCACCATCATATATGCAAATACATAAAACCAAACAAAAAAACAACAAAAGCCATAATTTGAGCACTACAGTTCAAGGCTCAATTAATAGCTGAATAAGCTAAAACACCATAAATATGGTTACAACATCATACATGTAAAATATATAAAAGATGACAGTAAAAAAATTGAAAACATAATTTGGGTAATGTATTCCAAGGCTCAATCAATCTCTGAAATAGCTAAAACACCATTACAACATCATATATACAAAATACAGTAAAAAAGATAGTGAAACAACTTAAACCCATTTGGGTACTGCAGGAGTTGGTCATTCCATGAAACAACATAACCAACCTTAAAACATGGTACCTACAATATACATAAAAGCAGACAGTGAAGCACCAAAAACCACCATTTGGGTAATGCAAGACATATTTAATCCATAAATCAAATTTTGAAAAACTTATCCACCATTACAACATCATACATATAAAATAGATACACAGTGAAAACACTAAAACAACCTTTTGGAAACTACAGTCCATGGCTCAATATAATCCATGAAATAGCTAGAACATGCAGATACATACAATATACAAAGACCACACTGAAACAGTTAAAAACCAACATTTTTACAATGCAGTCCAAGACTCACTCAATCATTGAAATATCATTGCAATATGATACATACAAAATATATCAAAGCTAATAGTGAAACAAATAAAACTACCTTGTAGATACTGCAAAACACATAATATCAAACAATGAAATAGTTAAAATACCCAAATGGGTACATGCATGCATTAAAATTAAAGACTGTTACAAAAATGCATAGCACATGAGATGAGCTTACCTTGATGACAGTTGAGGTTGGCTGTTACGCTTAGTCATCTTCCATCACAGGTCAAGAAGGCTTCTTCAATCCAAAATTTCTTCTATTTGTTCCCACTAAAAGAAGTGGGTATGTATTATTTTTTATTCTACTATGTAACTATCTCATTTAGGTGTACCTTGAAAGAACAATTCATTGCAGCGTAAGTTGTGCTCTAAATTCAGTCCATGTTTATTCCTATGCATGTTTGTCTTTTTCATTCATATTTAGAAAATTCTTAATAACGAGAGCATCTGTGTGGCTGCGGAAGCTCTGCAGGAAAATCCCCATTGTATTGGATTAGTAGATGGTACCAATTTTTTTTCTAGAACTCAAAATAGTATCAGATGAGTAAATATTAAAGAAATGTAACAATTAAGTGATTTATGGATTTTAATGCATAATTATATAAAAATGATATGCAATTTAGCCCAAATTCCATACAGAACAATATAAATAAAGGCAATTTTTAAAAGAAGTACTTTTGACATGAGCTCCCACCATGGTCAATTTCTTCCTATCGTGAAGGTTGTGTCTTATTCATGCTCTTCATCCATTGCATGGCCATACTCGACATTCCTCCATTGTTTCCTAATGATCTCAGAGCTTCACTCAATAAACCCCTAAACACTTTTGTGTGTAATATTTTTTATGAATAAGGGAAAATGCATGTGAGATGCAAGGATATGAAGCGCACCATAAAATATACAGGTAGCACGCAAGATCAAATTAGAGAGTAAGAAGAAGACCAATGTTGGTTTCAACTTCGGCTTCTCTCTTCCGAGTCCTGACCCGATTCGCATCCAAATGCCTATTTAAACCAAAAAAACTACCGCTGATTTGGGGAATTTGACTTTTACAGGCTAAAAATTAAAAAAAACATCTAAACACCCGTCAAATTTAATTCCTTAACATGAACGACCAGAGGCCCTTTACCATAGGGGGGACACCTTTGGCGTAATTAAGTAAGAAAACTTCATCCATGTGAGTATTGACTCATTTATTTTCTTAACATTCTTTAGTATAAATATGGGAGGTAATACATATTCTGGAACTTCAATGTGTTGATTGACTTTATCCTTCAATTGCCTCTATCTTTCAGGTTTAAGGTATTGAGTGAGTTTAGTAGTGTATTACATCAACCCCCTCACAAAGATAAAACACTTAGATGTTAGTTATCATTGATGGTGAATCTAATTACAAACGATTTTACCCCCCACAAGTTCTAAATTTTTTTTTTTGTAGTCATTATCAACGGCAAGATAGCTAAGTACAATATTTAATTTTCTATTAATTTTGTTTCATATAGTTTAAACAATATGTATATGTGTCAATCAGTCATTGGTCCATTGGTGAATTTGTTAGGTTCACAAAGAGACCAGTAGGGATCAATTATTGCTGCATGCAAAGGCCTATGCATCATAATAAAGGGATGAGGCCGGGATCATGATCCAGGTGAATTTTTTGGAATAGATACCCCTTCAACCTTGCATCTAAGATAAAGGAGGCTGGATTAATTTCATACCTTCAACAAAATAATATAGTGAAAGCACCCTAAACTTTATAAGCAAATTGCGTGATCAACTAAGGAAGGTTAACACCATTTCAAACTCTAGTCAAGGCTCTAAGTCTAGGAATGTAACATTAAGAGAGAAGCTAACAAAAATGCTTAACTAGTATGAAAACAATGTAAAATCTAACTAAACATGCCTACTAATATGCTCAATTACCTAACATGGGCCTAAATATACCTAAAAGGGCAATCAAACTAGTATGGTTGCTACTCCAAACAAGGTGAAATGGGCTCTCCAAATGACTACATGGTCATTTTTGATATCCATATACTAACTCCATTGAAGGCTTTAGGCAAGGATTCAACTTGCCTATAAATCATATTTATTATATGAGATTCAAATCAAAGCATGGTGTAAAGTATTAAGGTAAGAGGTGCACTCTTTTTATAGTTTTCCTTTTGGGAAAAACTTGTATTTTGGTGCATGTGGGACTAAAAGCCCTGAATTAGATTAGATTTGTTAATCATGATTAAGCTCTTATAACCACAATTAGTGAATTAACAAGTGATTAAGATGTGTGGAGCCTTAATCAACCACTTAGGGTCAATTACGAGGCTAAGATAAGCTTTTGAAGCTTGTTGAGACGTTGTGGAGGAAAGTGGGGTGATTTTGAGTGGTTGGAAGAGGGGTTTAAGCCAATATTAGAGCATATTGACAAAAATAAGGGCAAAATAGGCTTAATTAGCTTATAATAACTAATTATTTGTTTTAAAGAGGGTTTTAACTTACGATTTGCCGTAAAGTGGCATCCTGAATGTGAAAGAGGTTTGGTAACCAACCAAGCACTATTAATTAACCAAAGTGGAAAGAAATGTTAGTTAATTAGTGAAAACCACTAATTATAACAAAATTGACAAGAATGAGAGTGATTTGTGTGCGTTTGGCAATAAGATCGCAAAAGCGGAATATAGGTGTCTACAGTTGCCCCTGTTTGAGGTGAAGTAAGTAACTTCTCTTCAAATATAGTAGACAAACATAAATAGGTAAAGATTTGAAGAAAAAATAGTGGAATGAAGGATGCCCCCTCGAGTGTCGATGGGGTGATAGAAGAAGTCAATCGATGATCAAAAATATAATATAAATGGATAGAAGAAAATAGGTTAGAACGGGAAAAAAAGCCTTGGGTATTTAAAAGGAATAAGGATAGGGATAAACGTGGTTGTTTATGGCCCCATGTGATTTGGAAGAAAATTTAGTGATGATAATAAATGATAATGGAGAAGAAATGAGAATGGAGAATATAGGACAAGCCCAATCTTTGCATCACACCTTTCAATAAACAACCTGGTTATATCATTTTTCCCCTAGGTCTACATCATCGAACTTTATTGAAATGAACAAAAATGTAAGATAACATGAAAATTTAAATTACCAACATTTGTCCATTGCTACGTAACTCCATGTAACATACATAATACAATGCAATATGTGAAAGTAAAACAATACCTAACTCAATACAACATACATAATGCAATGCAATATGAGAAAGTAAACCAGCTAACCTAACAAAGAAACTAGTACAATCACATGCACTCAAACAAACAATGGTTAAGACAGTTGCACAAATATTTTTGTTATCAAGTTGCAGTTCCCAAATGTTCGTGTTGTAACAACAAGGGTTAAAAATGATGCCCCAAACAAGGATATATGTGATGGGAATAACAGAGGACACAAGTAGTCCCATGGAAACTCTTTCATGCACTACGACACCGTCCCTGACAACTCACTATTGCATGGAGAGGACCGACATAGCATGTAACCTAGATTTTGTTAATGGAGGTAGATCATGATGATCCGAAAGTCATTTGAGACTAGAACAAACAAGAATCGTAGAAAGATGCTTTTGTAAGACATATTTTGATGTTCGAGGAGTAATGCAATTGACACAAGCCAGCTTTAGCTGCGTACATGCCGTTTACCATTTTTTTTGTAATTTTTTGTAAATTTTTACATTTTTTTTGGATTTTTAATGTTTTTATCAAATTTTTATAAAAATTTTGTCGTTTAGTTGTTTTACATTTTTTAAATTTTTATAGAAGAAAATATTATAGAGGAAATAACGAAGTTGGGAGATAATGTTAAAAGTGATCGTAAGGCAAAAAACATGCCCCATGTAGTACAAAAGGTCGTTGGGAAGCAAAAATATACCCCAACGTAGCAAAAATGTGTCGTAAATAAATATTTATTAAAAATAATCACCGTACGGCAAGTGTTAAAGGAATTGTCAGAAGAAATATGAGTGGCCTCGAGGAACTTATGGGAGTGAGAAATGCACCGCAGAAGGTAAAAAACAACATATAAACCACCGTGGCAAGTCATTTACCACATTTGCTTACCATTTGACTATTGATTTGAGCTCTGACCTACATGAGGAAATAAAGAGGATAGTGAATCAGAAGGCACCATGCGGACCATGTGAGGGACTGCCCGAGGCTTCTAACGTAGATGGACCACAGGTATACACACCTATTCTTTTTACCCTAATAATTCAAAGTATTGAATTTTTAGCTAAAATGCATGTTTTAAGGCTAAATTAGGGAAAAATTGGGGGGAGGTACCTATGTTAGTATAGCATGGGCGCCTGGGTGCATGAGTGCCCATGTATGTCATGAATTTCTAACATGTTATATTTGAATTTGTTTGCATCGTGGGCACCTAGGCGCTTATGCATGCATTTTTTTGAAAAGTTTTTTTTTCTATTTTTTACAATTTTTGATTGTGGCGAGGGAATGCTTGGGCACCTTATGTTGGGTTGAGATGTGTTTTTTTGTGCATTTGAAAGGTAATGTAAGGGCGCTTGAGTGCACAATAGCCTGGAGAAGAGAGCTCATGCCAGCTACAAGGGTGCCTGGGTGCCTATGCTTAGTCAAAAAATTTGATGCCTATACATTTTAAATGTCATGCAAGGGTGCATGGGCGCCTATGCCTGGAGAAGAGAGCTCATGCCCTCTATGCAAGGGCTCCTGGGTGCCTATGCCTTGTGCATTTTTAGCTTATTTTTAAATTTTTCCTCGGTAGCATGTGAGCACTCAGGCACCTTATGTTGAGAAAAAGGCGCTAGTGCACATAGGGGGGCACCCATACATAAAAGACAATTTAAAATTATTTTTAGGCAAAAAAAAAGGTTTTAGAAAAACCCTAGGTGAGAAGAAATAGGTGAATTATAGAGATAATTGAATGATGGAATGGAAGAATAATGTGATAAACTAGACTTTTTAGAAGAAATTACATAGTAGACTAGAAGACAAAGATTATAATGATTGACTTGATTGGCTCTGCAGATAGGATTTAGAGATGCGCTAGGGATGTGGGCAGCGACATGTCACACCTTCAGACCTACGAGGTGACCTTCGGACATCGAGACCAGATTTTCTTATAGATCACCCTGGAGTTGACAGGTTTATCATATATAGCTCGTATGCCACATATTAATTTTGATCACAGCCTGCTCACAACCTTAGTTGAGAGATGGCGGAGTGAGAGCCCGACTTTCCGACTACCCTACTAGTGAAATGAGTGTTACATTCAAGGATGTTTGGTGGATCATACGAGTTCCTGATTCAAGGATCATTTGGTTATCATACAATGGTTGCTTGGCCTGTGGTTAAGAATTATACAACTATGATATTTGGAGTGATTGATATACCCCGCCAAGGTATGTCAGTTTGTGGTTAGGAGATGCATGGCCTAATTTGCGGCTAGGACAGGTCCCCGTATATTTATTATCTCTTGTTAGTGGTATGTTGCTACCCGATAAGACCGATGCACGATTCCCCCTGGGTCTTATTGGAGTGATCCATGACCTGCTTCAGGGTAGGGTGTATTATTGGGGTCAGTGTATACTAGCTCACTTATATTCTGATTTACACCTAATAGTCTATCACGGATAGAGGACATTAGGTCCTGCTACTTTACTACAGATCAAGGCTTCAGATCATATTGCGATTGGACATCCTTTGCAGGAGCATTGAGAGCTCGGGTTCTTAGAGATCCTTCCCTCATGGGTTGGGTTCCTGATGAAGATGACATTCACAGCCATAGGGGGGATACAAATTACTACAGGCAAGAGTGTGACGAGTTACAACTCTCATATGATCACATGGCGTCCATACAAGTTATATCAATGGCCACATGATGCAGATGAGTTGAGGACAACTGCAGTGGACCATTTTATCATTGGGAGCAGGGGCCGCATCTTAGAGTGGTATAGGGTGGACGGGTCCAGCGTCAATTTGGTCTCATCCAGGGGATTCCTGGTAATGAGATGTGGTATGCACGCAGATACAGATAGGTCTTCCACATCAGACCCCAGATTAGGTTGGTCCGAGCTTGCATGAGATTTTCATAGGTAGCTCCACAGCCTTGGGTATAACAGGAAAAAATAGTAGATCCAACGACTACCCCAGATTATGTAACATTGTATGTGATAGTATTGCCACGTAGTTTAACTATACCACATGAGATATTGGATGCAGTAGCACAGGGGGAAAGGGCCCAAATCCACAAGCATAGACATAGACACATGCATAGGCAGGACCATATATGAGGGTACTAGTACAACAGGTGCTAGTACAACATCATATATTAGTACAATAATAGGTAGTGGTGCAACCACAAGTGTTGGCACCACGGATGCCAGGGAAGGATCCAATATAGGTACCAATGTAGGCACCTCCATCACCCCCTCACGCGAGTCCACGATGCAGTCCACCAGGAGGTGGAGGAGATGGCTGGGGTGGTGAGGACATGGAGGATGATGTTCCTCTTATACATGATATGCAAGATGTACAAGATATACCAAATATATAGGCTAGTGGGTAGGTGTTTGCCTTGCAACAATAGTTACAGAAGGTGATAACTTTATAACTCTAGATGGTAGCTGAGAGGGATCAGGCCATTACAGAGAGAGATCAGGTCCTCACAAATAGGGATCAACTTGTGATAGAGTGAGATCAGGCCAGGAAAGAGAGATTACATGCCCTGATAGAGTGAGACCAGGTGATAGCAGGTAATTTACAGCTATAGGTAGAGTAGGCTCATGCTATAGCAAATAGGTTACAACTACAAGAAGAGCGGGATTAGGCTATAACATATAGAGCTTTGTTGTGGATAGATCTGGCTAGCGTGAGGGTGGAGTGTGATACACTGTAGTAGGAAGGAATGTCTTCAGGGCTACAACTGATGATTGGGCACAATGTTACTGTAGTAGGTGAGGACACCTATTACAGGATGTAGTAATATGTAACCATTTTTTATGAGCAGAGAGTTCCTGAGTATAGTCAGATAGAAGGAAACATGTCACACTCTAGATCCCATAGACCATCACGATCAGTGCAATCCGTAGAGGGTCCTTTAGAACAGTTGGCTTCAAAGTAGCACTGGTCAGCTCAACATGGTGCAACACCTTCTACATGTTCAACACCTCAGATGCCAATGCCTTGTGGAGTACCTGGACTAGGTTTCCCCGACGTGAGTGAGAGTTTGGTTGACTTTCTTATTGATGTACCAGATGTATTTTTTTTTGGTGTATCGCCTTGATATGAAGGCATACTTTTGTACAGATGTATATGTACTATTTTTTATCATGCCTCATGATGAAGGCATTTTTTTTGTACAGATGTATGTTATATAGTGTTTTTTTATTACGCCTCGTGATGAAGGAACTATTTTGCATACATTTGGGGTATGTATATAGATAATATACATACATACATACATACATACATACATACATACATGCATGCATGCATACATACATACATACATACATACATGTATGTATGTATTTATACACATATCTTTATATACATGTATATATGTATGTACACACACACACATATAAAGATATATGTATGTATGTATTTATACACATATCTTTATATACATGTATATATGTATGTACACACACACACACATAAAAAGATATATGTATGTATACATACATACATATAAGTATTTAGTTTTATATTAAGAAATAATCTTTAATATGTCAACCAATGTAAATTCACATTATTTTTGTTTCATATAGTTTACAGACATACATTTTAATATATATGCATGTGTACACACACACACACACACACACATTCATTTGTAAATAACATTTTTCAAGTATGTGATTTGGTGATAGAATTTTCTCCTTATTCTCCTACAACAAAAAATGTCATAGGTTATTATGCTCATCAAATAGAGTGTCATATCAAATCCAATTTTCCCCTCAAGTGATGAAATGAATACTATTCCCAAGAATGACATTTATAATGAAGAAGAAGACATATTTCATGAAAAAGTTGAAGAATTAATATAGGTCACATCACTCTAAGAAAAAATTATTTTCATGTAACATTTCTCTAACAATTTTTTTATTGGAGAACAATATAGATTTTTGTCCACTTGATATACAAAATAGCCCTAAATGTTAACCCCTTTTTGATGGCCTTGTGTCTCACTTTTGATACAATTTGTCGCTAATTACTTTTTAAAAAATAAGTGCGTATAACTTTAAAACAATTCAATAATTCAATACTAAGACAAGGACTAATCACATCACAACACTTTTATAACAAAAATATTTTACTCTCATAAAAATATTCACCCCCTTCAAAAAATTTTGTACCCCCTTTGTAAACATGCACCCCATAAAAATCACCTTTTTGAATACACAACCCCTCTAAAACTTATTTAATTTTTTTTTTTTAAAAAGCATGTTTTTAGGTGCTTTGAGAGAATCAAATGAGGTATTATATATTTATATTTTATAAATTTGACTTCCATCGTTTTATTTTTTTTAAATCCAGCGGGGAGACGAGAGCTACTTGACTAACAATGCATCTTGTTGGAGTTCGCGAGCGAGTCTGCCGGATAATACAAGGGAACAACTCGTCGAG
Organism: Taxus chinensis; assembly: GCA_019776745.2. NCBI lineage: Eukaryota > Viridiplantae > Streptophyta > Pinopsida > Cupressales > Taxaceae > Taxus > Taxus chinensis. The sequence goes on along the minus strand of JAHRHJ020000122.1, from coordinate 519,159 downwards.
TTGAGGAAGCTCGTCAATGTAACTCTCCTATGACCAATGTTTGCACATCCTTGTAATGTATGCCAAATCTGCAACTTTCAAAATATTTTTTCCTTTTCCTCTAATGCAATTTTCACAATGTAAAACAAATCCTTACAAGTTTCTCATACATAGATCTGCAATGTTCATTTTCTTGATCAAGCAATGCAAATATGTTGTATAGATCTAGGAAACTTGAAAAACACCATATTTGAATTGTAACACAAGTATATGTTATTTGAAGTGAATCTTTAACATTTTTCAGCCATTCTAGACTCAACAGTGATGTTCAATCTGCTCCAAAAAAGTTGGAGAAATGTTATTTGTTTACATGTGCACACACAAACTAAGAAAACAACGAAAATGTCTAACTAAACACAACACCAAGTTAAACAAACCCAATATATGGATGTATATTGTGAACAAAATGAAATGAAAACTGTGGATTGAGTGACCAAAGATGGAAAGAGATAGGTGACGCAAGTTAATGATGAATGTCATCAGGTTCACATGTGTTATACAATGTTAAAATTTTGACAAAATACAAGAAGGGTGGTGTACTGTATCCTAAAGGTGTAACCTCCTTCCTTGTCGATTTTAACCTTACCATGCTTGCAATGCGGGTTGTATATCTAGTGTGTATACTTTGAGCATGATGCACATAGTTGGTCATTTGTCTGTGACTAATTTGTTGCTAGTCTTTGGGATAGTCAAATCAAGTAATCATAATATCTTGGCTATACAATAAAATTTGAATGCATGGGTTGAAATTGCTTGTCCCTTCAGTAAGAAATAACTTGGGAAGAAGTTAATGAATTTTTTATGTTGTGGTACATGTAAGAAGTTCAAGGTAAGGGTTTACAATTTTTTAATCCCTCGACATAACTAAAATAATTATAATAGAAAATTTATGTAGGCATAGTTATATAAATTACATACAAAGAGTTTTAACAATACATTTAATAAAACAAAAAGTAAACACGTAATTTATAAATTTTGAATGGTCGAATTAATGTTTCATGAAAGCAATCTATTGATATTTGTCGATGCCTCATCAAACACCCAAACCGGTGTGTTGGTGTGGGATTACATTTATGGGTTATTGGACCCGTGACCCCATACAATGTAATTACTTAAATATTTATTGTGACAAAAACAACAACAATAATAATTCATGAGTCCCAGGGTTGATGGTGGACTAATGTTTCCATAATCAATTTGTGTAGTTCAATCTTATATCGAGACCCACTTGATCATTGCTAATAAGTTTTCCCTATGCTCAGAAGGTCAATTGAAATATCTTATACTCCTATTCATACTTTGATTTTGGATCCATTAAAATTTCATTCTATTCATCCTCTAGTAAGAAAGTTATCCTCAATTTTAACCTTAGAAGGAATAAAAAGAGGTGATGAAAATAAGGAGTGTCGTAATATGCTATACAATGGTTTTTATAAGAAAAAAATAAGATATGCTTTTGTCTATATGATGTAATGCGTTTAAACTAGCATACCTATCTTATATTAATCTATGTAAAATATATGAAGAGGTATAGTTCTCAAGGCGCATATTCCACTTATGTCATACATCTAAAATAGGCACCTCGAGAATGATACCTCTAGTCATATTTTGGACATACATAGATTTATATAAACATAAATCAAAACATGGTAAAATATGTCGAGATGTATCATTCTCGATGTGCCTATTTTAGATGTGTGACATAAGTGGAATAGGCTCCTTGATGAACTATTTTTATATAATTTTTTCCTTAGGAAAAATTGGACTCGCACAGATAAAATGGAGGTATCGTTTCGGTCATGGGAGCTCAAATTTCGAGCTCGAGCCGAGCGAGTAGAAGTGACATGGAAGCATTCAGATTTGATGGTAAAAATTTATGAATCAGCGGGCTCAAAAGGTTTGAAGGACATCAAATTCTGAATCCTAAAATTCAAACTTTAGACATTCGGGAGTTCAGAGTTGGCAGCAGGGTTAAGTGGTGAATAGTTGAATCCATGAATGGGGAGAAAAAGAATTCCAAAACCCAAAGTCAGAAATTTGGACTTCAGGATTTTGGGATTTTGGAGGTTTCATGTGCTAGGCAGATGAACAATACCTGAAACCCCTGAAAATACAAAGGTCTGAAACCTGAAGTCTGAAATTTAGACTTCAGGATTTCAAAATTTTGGAATATTTTGGCTTGAGCGATGAACATGTTGAGTTATGGAGCTCAATTAATTCAGATTAGCATGCTATATTAAACTTGCAAGAAAACATAGTAACCAACATTGGTTATGAAGGGACTAGCATCGGTCACCTATGAACGACATCGATCAAGCAAGTAGGAACCGACATCGGTTAGGGCTAACCGACGTCAGTTACCTATGCATGGGTGTTTTATTTAACTCACGGGAATTAGATCTAAATTTAGTATCAAAGTAGATCTATTGATTGTAATTACATGGCTAAGTGCCCTAGGTTTGTATATGCCTATATAAGAATGAAATCTAGGGTTTAGAAATAAGGATTGTGAGAGTTGTGAAAATAATTGTGAGAGAGAAAATCCTTGGAACAGAAGGGGAATCTTGAGAGAAAGAAATTACTGTGAATCTGAGAGGTGTGGAAGATTATAGATCTTCAATTGTATATCTTCTGAAAGCTTTTGATATTAGATTGTCTTGTTTCTTAGTGGATGTAGCCCACACTGGGTGAACCACGTTAAATCTGGTGTTGATTTATGTCTCTTGTTTTGTACATTTCTTCTGGTAGAATATTTGTTTTTATTGCATGTATGCTTAGATCTGATATATTATCTATACAACCTTGTGATAACCCCAAAAAATGGTATCAAATATTTGTTTGAAGGTTTTGTGTGTTGACAGATCTACTCATAGAGGATATTTTGATTGAGTGGGAGCTACAACAATAGAAGAAGAAAAATAATACAAGGTAGATAAGTTTGACGGCCGAAATTATCAATTATGGAAGATGCAAATTGAGGATTATTTGTATCAAAGATATTTATACTTACCGTTGGATGAAAATTCTAGATGTATAAAGATGAATGATGAAGAATGGAAGATTATTGATAGAAAGACTTTGGGATTTAAAAGATTGATCCTGACAACATATGTGGCTTCTAATATTACAGAAGTGACATCTACGGTAGATTTAATGAAATCTCTTGCTAATTTATACATGAAAAACTTAGTGCTTCAAATAAAGGAAATTTAATGAAGAAACTATTTAGTTCTAAGATGCATGAAGGTGGATTTGCATCTAGTCATTTGAAAGATTTCTAATCTATTGTAAATAAGTTAAAATCAGTTGATATTCCATTTGATGATGAAGTGAAAGCACTTTTATTCTTATGTTCTTTTCCTGATAATTGGGATAACTTGGTAATGGCTGTTAGTAATACACTATCTGATAATAATATTGTGAAGTTTGATGATGTGGTCAATATAATCTTGAATGAAGAAATTCGCAAGAAAAATACATAGGAATCATCATCTGTAATGCTTTGAATGTAGAAAGTAGAGGCCGACAGAAGGAGAGATCCAAGAGTAAGAATAATGGGAAATCAAAGTCAAGGGATGTTAGATTTAAATCCAAAGGTAAGGGAATTACCTATTGGAAATGTAGAAAGAAAGGCCATACAAAGAAAGATTGTTGGTTAAAGGATAAAGAGAATCAACACCCTGAAAAAGGTAAAGAGGAAAATATTGCAGTAGAGGTAATGCAAGATGCTCTTATTCTTTCTTTGGATAATAGAATAGAATTATGGGTTTTAGATTCAGGGGCTTCTTTCCATGCAACCCCTAATAAGGGTTATTTTAGAAATTATGTCTAGAGAAATTTTGGGCATATTTATTGGGGTGATGATGAACCTTGCAGTATTACTAGTAAAGGGGAAGTTCATCTAAAATTTCAGAATGGAAATACATGGGTATTGAAATATGTGAGGCATGTGCCAAGCCTCAAGAGGAATCTTATTTGTGCAGGAAAACTAGGTGAAGATGGTTGCATGGTTACATTCATAACAACCTCTTGGAAAGTCACCAGGGGTGCTTTTGTTGTGGCAAGAGGTAAGAAGGTAGGAACGTTATATTTATCTACTTGTGTTATTGATTCATTTTCTATGTTATCTACTTCAGATTTAGATGCATACATGTGGCATACTTGGTTGGGCCATATGATTCAAAAAGGATTGAAGATCTTAAAGGCCAAGGGTAAGTTATCAGATTTGAAAGATTTAGATCTTGATTTCTGTGAGCATTGTATCTTTAGAAAGCAAAAGAGAGTGATATTTCTCTAAGTTGGGGCAACTAAGAAGGAGCATAAATTGGAGCTTGTACACTCATATGTGTGGGGACCATCCCAGGTAGATTCTCATGGAGGATCCCAATATTATGTTACTTTCATTGATGTTGCTACAAGAAAGGTATGGGTTTATTTTATTAAACATAAATTTGATGTTTTTGAAACTTTTAAAATATGGAAATCCCTTGTTGAGAATGAATCAAATTAAAGTTAAAGTTCTTTAGATCTGACAATGGTGGTGAATATTGTAGCAAGAGTTTCAATGATTATTGTTCAGTGAATGGAATATGTAGAGAAAGAACAATTCCAAGAACACCACAAGAGAATGGCGTTGCAGAAAGAAGGAACATGAAAATCATGGAACGTGCTAGAAGTGTGAGGACACATGTTAGATTTCCCTTGAAATTTTGGGCAGAAGTAATTGATACAATGGTTTATTTGATTAACCGTGGGCCTTTAAGTTCACTAGATGAAGGAATACTAGAGGAATCTTGGATCGGAAAAGAGGTAGATCTTTCTTTTCTTAAAGTTTTTGGTTTAGAATATTTTGTGCATATTGATAAAGAAAATAGGAAAAACTTGGATGCAAAATCCAAGAGATAAAATTTCATTGGTTATGGATCTGGTGATTTTGGATTCTATTTTTGGGATTTATAGAATTCTAAAATTATTAGGAGTCATAACATTGAATGAAATGAAAATAGAATGTACATGGATCAAATTTTAGTACCCAAGGATGAACCAGTTGATATTTTTGTGAATGAAAATTAAATCTTAGATTTAAAATTCATACATGCAGGGTTACACAGTAACTGGTGTTGTTTGACCCCTAACCGACATCAATTAGCTGAACCGGTATCGGTTACAGAAGAGCTAAACTGACATTGGTTAGCAGAACCAACGTTGGTTACAGGTGATCGGTGTCAGTCAGTGTCAAAATTGGAGACAAATGTATAGGAGGTCCAAAAGGAGCCTCCGATACCCCAAACTTCTATGAGAAGGTCACAAAGGGTAAGTAAACCTCCAGAAATATTTACACCTTTTCTATCTTATTTATTATTGACTGATAATGGTGAACCAGAAAGTTTTGAAGAAGTAATGCAGGATAAGACTCATGTGCATTGAGAGAATGACATGGATGATGATATGGAATCCTTGGAACATAACAAGACTTGAGATTTGGTTAAGTTTCCAGTAGGTAAGAGGAAATTGTAGAAAAAGTGGGTTTACAGGATCAAGGAAGAAGAGGGTGGATAGAAAAGGTACAAGGCAAGGCTTGTAGTAAAGGGATTTACATAGAAAGCAAGTATTGACTTTGGTGAAATATTTTCCCATGTTGTTAAAATGACTTCCATAGGTAATGTATTGAGTATAGTTGCAGTAGATGATTTACATTTAGAACAACTAGATGTCAACATGGATTTCCTACATGGTGATTTGGATGAAGAGATTTATATATAACAGACGCTTGGGTATGAAGTCAAGGGTAATGAGAAATTAGTGTGCAGGTTGAAAAAGAGCCTATATGGGCTCAAGAAAGCTCCAAGGAAATGGTACATGAGGTATGATAGTTTCATGCATGAGCATGGTTACTTTATATGTGAATCTGACCATTGTGTTTATTTCAAGAAGCTTGAAAATGGGAGCTATATTATTTTGTTACTGTATGTGGATGATATGCTTATAGCAGGATCCAATATGTAGGGCATTGGTGAGCTTAAGGGAAAGCTAATTCACACATTTTCTATGAAGGATTTATGAGCTACAAAAATAATCCTTGACATGCAAATACATAGAGATAAGAAGAACAAGAAATTGTATTTATCTCAGGAGGATTATATCAATAAGGTGTTGGAAAAGTTTAACATGTAAGATTCAAAACTTGTAAGTACACCTATGGCAGGACACTTCAAATTGAGAAAAAATCAGTGTCCTTCATCACATGAGGAGGTCAAATACATGACACAAGTACCATATGCTTTGGTAGTTGGGACTCTCATGCATGCTATGGTTTGTACCAGACCAGAAATTACACACGAAGTGGGAGTTGTGAATAGATTTATGGCCAATCCAAGTAAAGATCATTGGAAATAAGTCCAATAGATGCTTAGGTATTTGAGAGGGATATCTAGCATGCAGTTATGCTATGGAGGTTCAGATATTTCTTTATGTAGCTATGTTGATTCAGATATGGATAGAGATATGGATGGTAGAAGGAACACTACTGGATATATTTTCACAGTAGGTGGGATGACAGTTAGCTAGATTTTGAGATTGCAGAAGGTTGTGGCTTTGTATACTATAGAGGAAGAGTATGTTGCAGCTACAGAGGCTAGCAAAGAGATGATATTGATGAGAAGGTTCATGGAAGAGTTAGGAAAGGAGCAAGATGATTGTAAATTATTCAGTGACAGTCAGAGTGCAATTCATTTGGAAAAGAACTCAACGTTTCATTATAGAAAAAAACACATTTAGTTGAGATATCACTTCATACGACAGGTATCGGAGGATGGGAAGATAAAACTGGAGAAGATTCATATGTGTGAAAACCCTGTGGATATGCTTATAAAGCCATTATCAAAAGAGAAGTTGGAGATACACTCCACTTCTATTGGTCTTCAAGTTTGAGACTTGAAGAGGAAGAAACAAAGCTAAGGAAAGGATCCAAGAATGACGTTGTATAGGTATAATGTAGTAATTTATCTCCAAGTGGGAGATTGTTGAGTTATGGAGTTCAATTACTTCAGATTAGCATGCTATATTAAAATTGTAGGAAAACACAATAACCGACATCAGTTATGAAGGGACAGGCCTTGTTCACCTATGACTGACATCGGTCAAACAAGTAGGAACCGACATTGGTTAGGGCTAACTGACATTGGTTACATGTGCGTGGGTGTTTTATTTAACTCATGGGAACTAGATCTAAATTTAATATTAAATCATATATATTGATTGTAATTGTATGGCTAAGTGCCCTAAGTTTGTATATGCCTATATAAGCATGAAAGCTAGGGTTTAGAAGTAAGGATTGTGCGAGTTAATGATTATTGTGAAAATAAGTGTGAGAGAGAAAATTCTTGGAACAGAAGGAGAAGCTTGAGAGAAAGAAAGTACTGCACATCTGAGGGGTGTGGAATATTGTATATCTTCTGAAAGCTTTAGATAATAGATTGGATTGTTTCTTGGTGGATGTAACCCACACTGGGTGAATCACGTTAAATCTAGTGTTGATTTATGTCTCTTGTTTTGTATATTTATTATGGTCGAATATTCATTTTTATTGCATGTATGATTAGATATGATATATTATCTATACAACCTTGTGCTAACCCCAACAGAACAATGTCACACAACATGATTTAAGAGTCTGAACTCTCGAGCCAACCCACCATATGAATAATACAATGACCTCCAAAGTGGAAATGCTTGAAGCTATAAATCCCGAAAGTCATAAATTTTAGATTTTTGAGGGTGTGATGCATGGTCAGAGTCCAAAACGGAGAATCAACCACTCACATTTGTTGTAGTATGACACCCTCATCTTTAGATGGCCATAAATTTTTACTAAGAGCTTGGATTTGCACAAAATAGGACTTTTTGGAAAGCTCTCAGTGTCCTCTACACAACAACGATTGGTCTTCTTAATTTTATTAAGACTAAGTATTTAAAAATGGGGAAATACAGTCCCCCATTTTAGAGGAATGTTTCCAAATTTCTCACCTACTCAAATGATGAAGGTATGGGCTTCTTTTCTTCCCCAACAAGGCAAGTAAATGGAGGTATGAGTTTTGTAGTGGCACCTATCATTGTTGCAAGTGATTTTAATGCATTTTAAGGTGGTTGAAGAAATATTTTGAATTCCTTCTCTCTCCCTTTCTCTCATTCTTCCTATATATTGTAAGGAGGCGCTCATTTTAAAAAGGTTGGACACCTTGTATATGCCCCTCCCTTCTTCTTCTTGTATGTAAGATATTTTGTGGAGATTGCAAACCTCCCTACTAGACATTATAATGAAAAATTTGTGCCTTTGGCTTTAAATGTGATGTATTGTATCAACTTTGAGAGCAATAAAATCATATTTGTGGAGGTTTCAAACCCTCTTCTATGTTCTATTGCATCTTTCTGATCTTTCATTGCATGAGAGGTTATTGTGTATTATTGTATTTTCATTGCAAGATTTTGGTTGTGTTGTGTTTATTGTGCAAGTTGTTAAACAATCCTTCTTGGTGCATCACCTTCCCTTTGAGTAGGTTTTAATTTTCATGCATTTTCTCTAACTTTGTCTCCTAGGGAAAATATTAGATTAGGGTTAGATCTGCAACTCTCTACACTTTGGGGTAGTTGGCACTAGGATATGACATAAAGTAGGCCTTCTTCGGAGGGTTATCTCGATTTCAAAGTCCCACACTTTGGGATAAATCCATGTTTGACAAATCACACTGATTTCCTCAACCTTTCACTTGCGAGCAATCAGGGGTGATGTGATTTTGCCATAACAACTATACCTCTCAACATATTTTACATAAATTAATATAAGATAGGTATGCTAGTTATAATATAGATTTATTATTAATATTATAGTAAATTATAATATTATAATTTAATAAATTATATAATATCATTTATTTATTATTAATTATATAATATAATAAATTTATTAGGGCCCGTACTCTTAAATAATTATTTAAGAAAATTAAATATAGGTAATGTTCATTTATTTCACCCATATGTATTAACATGTAACTGTTTCTAGAATCTTTATTATGTTTCAACCATTAGTTTTTATTTATTACAAATATAAATGTGTATTTGTTTCTAAAAATTTTATTATGTTTCACCCATTTTAAAAATTTATTATAAAAACAAATTCACTTATATGTAATTCCACATAAGTGTGTTTTAATTGTGTTTTTAAAAAGGAAAAAGGAAAAATAATTTAATACAATTTTGTGGGGCAACATGACATAGACTGTTCCACTCAATATACAACACCTATAATTGTATTATTTTTTATAGGGAATTGGTTATTGCTTCTCCCTGTTAGTTTTCGTTAGAATGTTTGTAGTATTTTTAGGGTTCTCATTTCACCTGAGTATTTTTACGTTGATAAGTGTTCCCTTTTATAACCAAGCATCTGACTTTTGACACGACAACGATAAATTGACGGTTTGGATTTTTTGTTAGGTACATGTGATGATGCATGGATGAAATTGAATCATGGGTTTTTAATTTAATGTTCAGGATGAGGTCAATGTAAATGCTGAGTACTTCAAACACGTAAAACTAGGATTTGCTCCCCTGACTGTCAGATTTGAAAGATGAACAAATTGCATTCCTTTGATAAGTTTGAAGATCCCCGCTCATGAGCATTAAAAATGCCTAAGTAAGGCACGTCATCTGCTGACGTCAATAGGCTAAATGCCTATGGTTACACACATGTAAAAAATTATGAGCTAAAGCTCATTTTAAAATCTGCCATGTGCCCTTATGTTATTGGCTTATTGCAGTGGATGTGACAGATATGATAGACTTGTACAGTGAGCTCAGGGGCGACCAAGGTAGTAGTAGAACCCACTGGGGAGCATGTACGGATGAGCTCGAGGCATCCTCAAGCACGCTTAGAGATCACTTTTGAGCCTTATGTGTGAGGACCATGAGAGATGATATTGATGCCTGGTACATTTGATAGGCACATTGATGACCATCCATGGTGTCCCCAAAGTGGCAGTGTTGGTGTCCACAAATATGAATTCATTGAGGAGAAGCATGTCACTGGTATTTGAGGATGATAACACATACAAGAATGATTCCTCCTCCTCCATGGGAAATAGATCATGGCCCTCCCAAATTGGAAATTCCTAGTTATATTAGGTAGTTACGATCACGGAATCATTTCGATTACCATTTACCTACACACACATTCATCTTTTTTCCAAGTAATGGAATTATGGTGTTTTGTTGTATGTTTTGTAAACCAAGGCCTCTAGTGCAAATTTTCCCTCTATAGAAGGGGTGAATCCCCATATCCATGACAATCATAACAGGAGATACACAATTCAATTTTCTCTGCATCATCCACCTATGATAAATGAACCTTTCCTCGTGGTCCACATTTTACAGAAGCTTTGTACACAAGTTTTAAACATTATTTCATTGCAATTACCTTCTTAATCCAGTGGCTGTAGCCATAGCTATTTGAAATAGAAATACAATAGGCTTAATAAAACTAAGATTAAGACGAAGATGACTTTAATAGCATCCATGTTACCTACACATGAAAATTTTCTTAATCAAAGGGCTGAATCAATGGGTAAAATTAGGACTAAGCAGATTGGCATAAATATGATGATGCATTTTACAATTTCTATTATATAACTATATAATTGAATTTGGATTTATATATTAGTTTAATTTAAAAGATATTTAAAAATATTTCTTATTTGTATAATAACATTTTAAATTAATATATAATAATAAATAGATTAAAATTAGGTAGCTACCTTCATGGAATCATTTCGATTACCATTTACCTACACACACATTTATCTTTTTATTTTCCCATATAGCCCCTGTAAATTAGGTGATGTTTATCTGTCTGAAATACACTTTCATTTTCTATAGTGTTTACTACAATTTTTTCTCTATTAATTGGGTTTTATGCAAATATTGAATAGGAACCGACTTTATGACATGTTTTTAGATAAGGTGAGTTTCTCCCTTTTTTTATTTTAAAAACATTGCATGCTTACTCCTATTATTTTTATGTTTCCTTTTGGAATTGTCGGAGTTATACTTACAACACTACAACTACCTTTGCACTCTTTGTTCCCTATTTTACAAAGGATTTTTCAACTTTTAGTGAAAATGAATATGATATAAATTGGAACATTGAATATATTTTTTTATTATATGTTCTGTCATTATAGTCATCATCAACATTTATTTATTATGCATCGAGAAGAGTAAAGAAATAAATTTTCTCTCCTAATATCTTCCATTTGTAGACAGGAAAAAAAAACTCCTCTCTTTAACTACTGTAAGACCCAAAAAATCTCCTTTGTTCGCTTCCGGTACGCACAAAAATCTGAAATTTGATTATGCCACTTCTAACAAATACCGCAATAAATGAATACATCTTCCAATACTGTTAGGAATAAAACTTAGCTTAATTAATCATTAGTTGATATTTGAATAAATGTAATAAGTTAAAGTATTTAATTTAAATACTTTAAACTTATGTCAATAGGTATTAGTTATCCTGAGTTGTTAGTTAACTAAGTGATAATGTCATCATCCCTATGTTTGTGGGATCATGTTCTATCTTGCATATTTTGTTCATGAATGATTTCCATGAGGGGCAATAGGGACAGTTAGGGGTAATATGTTATTTCTCCATATTTTCTTAGATTAGGTGATTTGTTTCCATATATTGTGGATGAGATAGAATTTGTCCAATATCTATAAATATTGCAGCTCTCTCATTTGTTTTGTAATGCTTGATTTTTATATTAATAAAATACACAAGCACCATCTTGTTTTTGTGTCAAATATTCTTTTCAAGTATTAATTATCAAGATTTGGTATCAGAGCAATATTTTGATCCAGAGAGAGTGTAGGAAGTTTTAGGGAAGTTTAGGGAGATATGGAGAAATTATAGAGCTTCTGGTAGGAAAATAAAAACACTCCACTTAGATCAAGGGGGAGAATACACAAACAATGACAATTTTTTTTTGGAAACACATGGCATTCGTCGTCAAATGGATCCTCCTCACACACCAGAACAAAATGGTGTTGTTGAAAGGTGAAATCATACTATCATGGATATGGTGCGATGTATGATTGATGATGTAGGTTTATCAAAAACATTTTGGGCCGAAGCAGCTAAAATGGTAGTCTATTTACTAAATAGAGTTCCCACTGTAGCTCTTGATGGAGTAACACCTCAGGAAGCATGGTCAGGGCATAATCCATCTATTTCACACCTTAGATTTTTTGGATGTAAATCAAGTATGCACATTCCTAAGAAACAAAGAACTAATCTTGATATGAAGTCAGAAAAACTTATCTTCTTGGGATACAATGATGAAGCACTTGGCCATAGACTTATGGATCCAAGAAAAATAAGGGTATACACTAATCAAGATATTGAGTTATTTGAGAAGAAAGAAGCAAATTATCCTTCCGTACACTCACATGATGAAAAAATCATCCCTACAGTGAAAAAAGAGGATGGTAATCACTTTGATGATGAAAGTGATGATGGGGAAGATAATGAAATTCAACCTCCCATAGGAACCACTAAAAGTATGCTTAAATGGTATACAAGTATGATGAGAGATGCAAAATTGAATACCCGACACATCTACCACTGGAATAAGGACTCGTAGTATGGCTCAAAATGAGGTCAATTTTTCCTTAATGGGTAAATTTGTTGAAACTACTGAGTTTTCCATAGTTTCAGAAGCCCTACCGTCTAAACCTTGGAAAGATGCTATGGATGCATAATATAAGTCACTTATGAAAAATAATACATGCAAAATTATAGATCTTCCACCAGGGAAAAATCCGATTGGATGCAGATGGATCTTCAAAACGAAGTACAAAGGAGATGGAAAAATTGATAAACATAAGGCTAGAATAGTTGCTAAGGGATATGCTAAAAAAGAAGTCATTGATTATGAGGAGACATTTTCTCCCACAAATAAGATAAACACTTTCAGGTTAATATTTTCTCTAGCTGCACAATTTGGTTGGAAAATACACCAAATGGATGTGAAAAGTGCCTTTCTTAATGGTGATTTATAGGAAGAGGTTTACATGTCTCAATTAGAATGTTTTGTCATACCAGGTAAAGAGGAAAAGGTATGTAAACTCATAAAATCACTATATGGTCTAAAGCAGTCTCCCAGGGCATGGTACATAAAAATCGACGAGCATCTCATTCAACATGGATTCAATAGGATTCCATACAATCCTAATCTCTATCTCAAAAATCAAGGGGGGGAGATAGTGATCATTGTAGTATATGTCGATGATCTAGTCATCACTGAAGGATCAGTGAGGATGATTGAGTCAACAAAGAAAAATCTAACATGATCATTCGACATGACCAATCTCGGGCTTCTGCATTAATGTCTTGGACTTGAAGTTTGGTAAAGAGAAAATCATATCTTTGTGTAAAAATTGAAATATGCCAAGAATTTTTTTGAGAAATTCAATATGATGGATTGTAAGCCATTTTCCACACCTATGGAGACAAGACTTCAACTTTCTTGAATAGATCCATCACCACAAGCAAATGTAACTCTTTATCGGTAGTTGATTGGGAGTGTCATCTACTTGACTTACACTAGGCCGGATATCGGCTATGTAGTCAACCATATTTCACGGTTCATGAAAGAACCAAGGGTTTCTCACTGGGAAGCAACAAAGTGGATACTGAGGTACATCAGAGGAACTATGGACTATGGCCTAGAATATAAGAAGAATAATAACTTCTTCTTGACATGATATTTAGATTCATATCATGCAGGAAACATAGATGATAGGAAATCCACTTCAGGATTTGTATTATTTTTGGGATCTAGACTGATATCATGGGGGAGTAAGAAGCAGACTTGTGTTTCAATATCCTCTATAGAATCAAAATATCATGCAGTAGGTGGAGCTGTCTGTGAAATGATATGGCTACGACGTATACTTGAAGGATTGGGAATACCACAGAAAGATCCAACTATACTACATGTTGAAAACGAAGGAGTAGTAAAACATATTTGGAAACCAATTTTTCATTTTCACACTAAACACATTGAGGTGCAGGTAGATTTCATTCACGAACATGTTCAAAATAACAACATCCAACTCCAATATTGCCCAACAGATATGCAACATGCATATGTCTTCTCAAAGTCACTTGCTCAAGGTAAATTTGAGGGTTTTAGAGAATTTCTCTCCTATTCACTTAAGACCGTGCTGAATTAAGGGGGGGAATGTTAGGAATTAAACTTAGCTTAACTCATCATTAGTTGATATTTGAATAAATGTAATAAGTTAAAGTATTGAATTTAAATACTTTAAACTTATGTCAATAAGTATTAGTTATCCTTAGTTGTTAGTTAACTAAGTGATAATGTCCTCATCCCTATGTTTGTGGGATCATGTTCTATCTTGCATATTTTGTTCATGAATGATTTCCATGAGGGGAAATAGGAACAGTTAGGGGTAATATGTTATTTCTCCATATTTTCTCAGATTAGGTGATTTGTTTCCATATATTGTGGATGAGATAGAAGATGTTTAATATCTATAAATATTGCAAATCTCTCATTTGTTTTGTAATGTTTGATTTTGATATTAATAAAATACACAAGCACCGTATTTTTTCTATGTGAAATATTCTTTTCAAGTATTCATTATCAAGAAATACATCCTTTGAATATAATGAACGAAGGAATTGAGATACAAGTAGACACAATATTTACGTAAAAAATTACAGGCAATGAACGAAATTACCAACTAGCGATTTAAATGTATTTTCAATTGTTATGTCAACAGACGTTCCATTCTATTAGATGCAAGGTTAGTTACTACCAACACCTGCTAGAAATTAAACATTTGAGATCTTATGATGAGGACATGCAACGATGCACAATTTAAGGAGATTTAGAAAACTGACAGAAGCGTTGGGTAGTGAATAGTGTAGGGGAGCCTACAACAATCTGTGTGCCATTTTGTGCTCCAAAATATCATATAGTCAAGTCACCAGAGTAGATGGTGAGGCAAGTTGGATGTTGAAAAAAAAACAAGTTTGTGAGGAAGGGATGCGATGCCATTTTGATGGGCATAAAGAGGCTCAAGCTCGACCTCCAAACACAGTCTGATGATAGTTTTGTAAGCCGCCATGAGCATACAAGATGAGGAATGTTCGTTCTAAGAAAAAAACATAGCATAAAGCATAAATTAAAAATTTGCAAGCATAAATGTAGTTCCAGATTAAAATATTCAACTGCGTTCATTTGAGACTTTTAAAACTGATTTGGTTTGATTTCAATGTGGCTTTAGAAGTGGTGTTTTCACATTCCCTTTTACATCTTCCTAAAACATTTATTTACTTTCCTTTGTTTTCCATTATATTTATTCTCTTATTCAAACCTTGATTCCCTTATTAGCATTTCCATTGCACCTTTCGGGTGTGAGTGCTAGTGTAAGCCTTCTTTTCTTTCATAATTGAGAGATAATTTTGTGGTCATTATCAATGTTTAGATGCTTTTTTCATAATCCTTTTATTTTTTCCATAAAATGAAAAAGTATTAAAAAAACATGTTTGGTCATAAATAAGTAGCCTTCTAGTGGTGAATTTGAAATTTGGTTGGTTTTTAAAAGTGACACGCAAGATATATTTGTGTAGATGGTTTTTCATTTAAATAAAATAGAATATTTTTATTTGGTCTATTTTTTTTAACATAGGCATTTCCATAAGAAACTTTTAATCAAACATGTAAAAACTTGTATACATTAATCAACTAAGTGTGCATTTAATTAAATATGTTAAAACTTGTATACATTAATGACCTAAGTGTGCATGTCAAAAAGCTAAAGTTCTATTATTCATTGCGAGATAGAGTGGTTGATAAAATAGGGAATTTCAAACACTTGACAATTAAATTCATTGAGCATTAAAATAAGGTATTTTTACTACATTCTTTAGAAATGAATATATTTACTAGCAATTGCACCAAAAGTGTGCAATGGATACACCGATAGGCAGGAAAACAAGCGAGATGGGCAAACATTTGAAATGGAAAATATAAAAGAATGGAGAAAATGTGACGACAAAGACAACCATTGGGATCAAATTTGTTCGATGCTTCAGTAAGCATTGGCGAGAGAAATTTATGCACAAGGGGGGTAGTTTTAATCTTGGAATTAATAGTTATATGTGCAGGGTGGGCATAAAACACTCAATTGATTTTTTGTGTGGTACCAATCCTTTAGCTTAAGAACACAATCAATAAGTCTCACCATTATTTGTTATTGAACATATTTAGAGAAGGAAAAAAGCTCATGAAAACTATTACTAAACAAAATTTTCAATTTTTGAGTTTAAACTATTTAAAGGAAACCAATATTAGTAAGAATTTTTTTTGTTGAGAACACATGTATGTGTGTCAAACACGTGAACAATATAGAATATGCCTAATAATGGTTTCAAAGATAAATGTAATTAAAACAAATATCTTTTGTCTTTAATGATACAAAGTTATTAATGTTGTCATTGGAGTAATACATAAGCATTCCAATTCTAGCATGTGTCAATACATGAGCAAGAGAAATTAAGCTATTCATTTTGGGTGGAAGCAATTAAGTGGAAAATTTCACACGTTAGAAAGAAACATTACCACAATATTTGAACCACTATTCTCCCTCAGCTATTTTAAACATCGCTCGACATTTTCCAAAGCCACAAGGTGAGAGACATCATGTACAAGGAATGCACCTACAAATTCACTATATCAAGTACCATATTTAGCTTTGTACTTGCAACAAGGAAAAAAATTTTCACAAACTATTTAGGTCTGAATTGCATGTACAACTAAAGACAATATTTATTAAAGTAATGGAAAAGATAAACTCACACAGGAAAGTAAATATCTATGCACAACAAATATTTTCCGCTTATTATTACACTGTCCCAAAATCGCAACCCATCTCAAGAAAGAAACAAAAGGATCGTAAAGAAGCTCTAAAGAAATCCAAATCTAATTTAATAATAATATCCATTAGTGGCCAGAGGAAAAAATATCTAGAAGCATCTAAATCCATGTTAATTCATCTAAACACTTAGAAGAAATACTTACATATAGATACAACATAAAAATATATATGTAATTTTAAACGCTGCCACCGTAAAGAAGTTCATTCCAACAAATGTCACTATTATTCATTATCGAACATATGAGAAGAAGGAAAATATCCCATGAAGACTGTCAATTTTTTTTTCAAGTTTGCAATTTAAACTAATTAACTTGTGATTGTAGTTTTACAGCATACCTAAGGCGTGGAAACCAAAATTATTTAATTAATGGAGATTTACAAATCACCTCAAAATATACTATTGAATTACATCTTTATGTAAAAGGTGTTGATGGCGAATCACAACACCCCTGAATGTCTACAACTCGATGGGTTGAGACTCTCAATGCGATTGCATAACATGGAGCTTTTCCCAAGTGTGGGACCTTGCGAAATTGGAAAAGCTCTCCGGATGAAGGCCGGTTCCTATTCCTCTGTTCAGATGCACACGTAAAAATGCAGAGGGTCTACTCAAAACCTAATCTAATTTTCCAAGGAGACAGGGGGAAGAAAATGTAGAAAATAAAAACCTAAACTAACAGAGGTGATGCACTGAGGAATGAAGAACACCTGTCTTGCCAATAAACACAGACCAAAAAAAATGTAATGCAAGATCATGCACAGATAACCAGATTTACAGTGAAAGATCAAGAAGATGCAAATAAACACTGAGAGGGTTGATAATCATCCACAGACATGCATTAATTTGCTCCAAAGATTGATACAACACACTGCAAAATGCCAAGAGGCAAAGCTGCATTACAGTTTTAAATGGGAGGTTTTAACTCCACAGATTCACCTGCCAAAGAGAAGAAGGGAGGGGCAAAACAAGAATGTCCAACCTTTAGAAAGAAGCCCCTCCTTACAATTTATAGGAAGAATGAGAGAGAGAAGAGAGAGGAAATTCCAAATCTACCCCAACCACCTCAGGTTGTATCTAATTCATCTCATTATGGTGGTAGGTGAGAACCCTATCAAACCCAAAAAGTGGCAAACTGTATTTTGCATTTTTAAGAACTTGTTCCCACCCAATTAAAGATATCCAGTCGTAGTTAGGACCCTAGAGGACGCCGTAGGCTTTCCAAAAAGTCTAACCTTGTGTGAATCCGAGCTCCCAGTCAAAAGTTATGGCCATCTGAATATCTGGGTCAGGGTCTGCTTCCTGTCAGCGCTCAGAATGTTGCGCCTCCTGAAGGTGCGCCTTGGCACATCCATATGCATGTTGAAAATCCTTTTCGTGCGCCAAAGGCGCAAATATGTTTGTGTCGACAACCACTTTTTGTGCGCCAAAGGCGCATTCATTTGCATGTCAACACTCTTTTCTGTGCGCCAAAGGCGCAAATATGTTTATGTCGACACATGTTTACGTGCGCCACTTTACCTGCGCCAAGGGCGCAACTTTTCCTGTGTCAACATTCCTTTCTGTGCGCCAAGGGCGCGTCTATTTCTATGTTGACATCTTCTTCTGTGCGCCAAGGGCGCATTTACATTTGTGTCGACATCCTCTTATGTGCGCCAAGGCGCAACTTTTTCCCTGTTGACACTCATTGTCGTGCGCCCCTTTTGTGCGCCATGGGCTGAGGTTTGAATTTATTTGGTTTCCATATTCTTCCGCTTGTCTATATATACCCGGGGGGAAGATATATACAACAGGAGGTATTAAAAAATTTTGAGAAATGACACGATGTGATCATAATGTTTTTTTGGATTTGAAAATCATTGAATGAAATGGATGGAAGCTTAAGATTTTCCTCAATTTTCTTATTGATTCAGGGAAGAAGGAAATTTATTTAGTGAATCAACTTGAAAATGAAGAATTTAGGCATATTAAATATATTAAAAAAAAAACAATTTTACTTATCTAAATTCATACACAAAATATTTGTAAATTTAAGAAGAAAAACATGGTAAATTTGACCTACAAAGTTGAATGTTTGAGGGGGTGATGTGATGAAACAATATTTTAAAGTCATCTTATATGGCTCATTAATTTCTAAATCAAGGAAAATGGGGAAAAAATAGAATATTAAATTCCAATTTAAGTCTAACAAAGATACCTAACAATCACATCTAAAGAGGAAGTAGTTACCTTTTTTTATTCTCGTCTCTTCTCAAGAAGCCCCTTTTGCTTTCCATTAAAAATGGCAATCAAGAAGAAAAAAACATTTCTCTTACTAAAAAAACATAATCATGAAATTATAAATTTTCTTCAAATATGTCAACAAAAAAACAAACACCAAATTCATGAATGTTGGATTAATGAGAATTTAAAATGCTATGTGTCTCATCAGTCTTGCATCATTCTCCCCTTACAAAAAGAACTTTAGCTTAAATTCAAAGTTGTGAGTTTTAAAAAAATTCTTAATTTAATTTTCTCCACCAATAAAATCTTATCTTTTCATCTAGCAACATATTTACATTTTTCAAAGTAATTTTTCTCATGTTTGCATCCTTATGCTTCTCGTCCATATTTTAAATAATACTAACAATTTTTTTGTAATCTAAATGCAAACACTTTCTTTAACATATATATGTTCAAAATAAACTCGGTTCAATTTTTGTTGGTAACTACTCCATTTGGATGGATGCCAATCCATATACATGCAAAATTTTACATTGTTTGCTTTATTCAACCATTTACCTCCTTACAAACTATCAATGATTACATAAACCTAAATAAACATCAAATTAGGACATTGGGCTTACTTGACTATGCAGACTCACCTTTAGTTCATGAAAATGAATTATTTTTCATTTCTTCTGTTTTCTGTCTTCAATCTTTGCTCCGACTAGTTGAATGGTTTTACCTTTGAATTTGTGACTATTCTTTTTCCCTATCTCAATCGCTAATGCAAATTTTTTATTTGTTAAATGTACAATCATCAACATGGGTGTGGTGTTACAAATCTCAATTTTCCTACTATTTTATGAAATTCATTTGTAACAAACACTCTACTACTACATTACCTTCTTCCATTAAAAGAAAAGTGATGTCTTATTTTTGTACATCTCCCTCTTCCCAACAAATAAATTCCATATCCTCATTGTTCCTCATATGTTATTTTATGAAATCAACACTCTACAACTGTGATATCTCTAAAAAAAAAAATGTAATTTCTATTCAAAGTATGAAAAAATTACATGCTTCAAGTGTCCTAAGCCTACATGCATATATAAGCATAGAAATAGGGTTTATCAAGCAAATACCAAGAAAAGCCAAATTTCATTTTTTTCATAGCTACAAAAATGGTCTTATTCATAAAAGACCAAGAAACCAAACCAAAGCATACACCCAAAACAATTTGGAATTGTCCAACTAATACAGACATTGTAGATATTTCTCTTCAAATAATACATTGAGTTTCTTGGTGGACCAAGCCCATATGTTTGTTCATCCAGATGATTAATCTTGTGTCTTGGATCTCCTCTAGTCATTCCATTCTTTCAACACCCATAGATTGAATCAACGCATATTCTAACCTGTGTGAACCCCATTTCCCACCTTCCAAGACAAATGTGTGTTGACCTATTTACTCACAAAAGGACAACACATTGAGTGGGAGCCTTCCAAATTGATTAGATATAGTTTTTGTATACTTTGATTGATACACTCGATGATGGATCCTGGTTTTATATATTATTTTATCAATGATAATGTTTAAGATCCCTTTCCCAGCAAGAGCCTTGCACAAACTCTTAGCTCCTACAAAGAGGTACCAAAAAAGTGAATTATAATGATTCTTCTTCTCCAGATGAAAATTTGATCCATCCAATTGAATCCAAAACACCCAAAGCAGCATGTGGAATATCAATCCATAGGTAAAAAAGGAAGAGCTTCATCTAAATATTTTACAAATATCAAAGATATTATTGCTTGAAAACAATAGGTGATGAAAAAATTATTTCTCCATTACAAATATGCAAGAAGGTGGTGTATGAAGTCATCATGAAAAAGATTGTGCTCTAGTTGAACAACGTCAATGAAAATATATTGTACTCTCATTCATAGTTACCAAATGCGGTGAAATCTTAAAGATTTTATGTATTTTATCCATATTTTACATTCAATCGGGATAAAATTCTGTATTTTCATTGGTAAAATATTTTAAATGCAAGATATGCTAAAAATTAAGTTATTTTTAATTATTGATGATGCCATAAATATTTAAATTGAATGAAGAACCTCCATGATTTTATAGTCACCAATAAAAATTATTTTCATTTTTTAGTATTTTTTAAAAGGTTTTTAGTAATCCCTAGAATATTAGTGAAGACCGTATTTTTTTCCATATCTCTCATTTTTTATCGACCATATTTTTTCCATATTCTGAGTACCATCATTTAATACTCTCTGCAGTAAAATTTTCTACCATGAATCTCATTGAAAGAACGCATGTAAAGGGGTGATTTGAATGAAGGAGAAGATGATCAAAACCAGAAGAAAGGTAAAAGATAAATTTCCAATCTGAGTATGGTTTTAGCTCTAAATACTAATAGACGAGCCATGTTGAAGATTAGTGAATCATTTCCATGCAACCCCCTAATAAATGATATTGTCATAATGGATGTACTTAGGTTCAGTTTGGGAATTGTTTATGTGTAATCACAACACCCCTAAATGTACTGTAACTCGATGGGTTGAGTTCATCTCAAATGTGATTGCATATACATGGAGTATTCCCCCAAAGATGCGGGACTTGTGCAAATCAAGAGATCTCTCCGGATGAAGGTTGGTTCCTATTCCTCTGTTTAGGTGCACACATTCAATATTATAGCATGGATCTACTCTAAAACCTACTCTAGGAAAGTTCCAAGGGAGACAGGGATGTAAGGAGATGTAAGAAGGTAAAACCTAAACTAACAACGGTGATGCTACCAAAGGAATGATGAACACCTTCTTTGCAATATCTACTTCAAATTCATAAAAATATAATATAATCACCATGCACAAATAACCAGAACTACAATGAGAGATCATGAAGGGAGACAATGAATGCAAGAGAGGGTTGAAAATTATGCACAGACATGCATTATTGCTCCAAAAATTTAATACAGTGCATTACAATGGCCATGAGGCACAAACTTGCATTACAATTTGAATGGGAGGCTTGGACTCCACAAATCCACTGATAGAAAAGAGAAGAAGGGAGGGTGCAATGTAGAAATTTCTAACCTTTAGAAAAATTCCCCTCCTTACAATATATAGGAAGAATAAGAGAGAAAGGAGGGAAGAATTCAAAAACCTACTCCAACCACCCAAGAAAATGCATTAAATTGACCTATAAAATTGATGGGTTCCATAACACAACCCATGTTTTCATTAATGTTCCTTGTTGGGCAAGAAAGGAAGACCAAACCTCATTATAATGGTAGGTAAGAAGCTTGAAAGCCTAAAAAATGGTAGTATGTAATTAAAATTCTTCATTAATGGTGGTAGTTGTGAGTAGCAGACATTGAGAGCTTTCCAAAAATTCCTCTCCCGCTCAATTCCGAGCTTCCATTCAAAAGATATGGCCATCTGAAGGTGCTTTGGGTTTGGAGTATATTCACGCAAGATCCACTTAGCAGCCCCACGTGTCTTAAGATTTCACCTCCTCCTTTCACTCCTGAAGTTGCGCCAATTAGACATTTGGCATCATCCACTGCCCTAGTCTACTTTCTTCGTGTTTTGGCTAAGTCCCTCCTGCCTATTTAGGAGCAACTATGCTGGACCCTAGACATGTGGAGGATTCACACTTGTTTGGAGACTACCTTTGGATAACTATCTTTGGAGGCCTATAAATGGCCATGCTTGGCCATTTTACAACTAGTAAACACCATCCAGAAGTTAGCAGGGAAGATTCAAATCATAAGGGAATTTTATTGGAAAACAATTAAGTAATCCAATGAATTTCGGGGGAAATGGGTGGAAGAAATTAAAGTCAGGAATCAAGCAAGCAAGATCATCTCATTTTGGGAAGAGGAAATGACAGCTCTAACAGATGAAAGCCAACTTGTCTGGATGATTATGAGAGTTACAAAAGGAGTTGGGGGAAATATAATCAACAAAAATCTCTTAGAATGATCTACATAATGCATACATATCTTTTGTTCCAATCTCTAAAAATATTTTACACCTTCTCTATTTTATTTATTATTGAATGATAATGGTGAACCAGAGAGCTTTGAAGAAGCAATGCAGGATAAGACTCACATTTTGTAGGAACATAGCATGGATGAGGAGATGGACATCTTAGAACAAAATCTAACTTGGTATTTGGTTAAGTTGTCAGCAGGTAAGAGAATATTGCATAACAAGTGGGTTTATAAGATTAAGGAAGAAGAGGGTGGACAAAAAATTTACAAAGAAAGGCTTCTAATAAAGGGATCTGTATAGAAATCAGGTATTGACTTTGGTGAATTTTTCTCTCCTGTTGTTAAGATGACTTTTATTCGTACTGTATTGAATTTAGTTGCAGTAGAAGATTTGCATTTAGAGAAACTAGATGTGAAGAGGAGTTGTCCTTTATGGTGATTTGGATGAAGATATTTATATGTAGCGAGCCGCTTGGGTATGAAGTTAAGGGTAAGGAGAAATTAGTGTGCAGGTTGAAAAAGAGCTTATATGGGCTCAAGAAAGCTCCAAGGAAATGGTACATGAGGTTTGATAGTTTTATGCATGAGCATGGTTACTTGAGATGTGAATCTGACCATTGTGTTTATTTCAAGAAGCTTGAAAATGGGAGCTATATTATTTTGTTACTGTATGTGGATGATATGCTTATTGTAGGATCTAGTATGTATGACATTGGTGAGCTTAAGGGAAATGTTATCTCACACATTTTCTATGAAGTATTTAGCAAATGCAAATAAGAATCCTTAGCATGCAAATACACAGAGACGGGAAGAACAAGAAAATGTATTTCTCTTAGGAGGATTATATCTATATATTTGTTAGAAAGGTTCAAGTTGCAAGAATGCAAAACCTATTAGTACACACCTATGACTAGACACTTCAAATTGAGCAAATGATCAGTGTACATACATCACATGAGGAGGTTCAAATACATGACATGAGTGCTATATAATTCAGCAAGTAGGAGTCTCATGTATGTTATGGTTTTTACCAGACTAGACATTACATAGGTAGTGGGAGTTATGAGTAGATATATGGCCGATCCAGGTAAAAAGTATTGGAAAGCAAGTCCAATGGATACTCTGGTATTTGAAAGGGAAATCTAGCATGCAGTTATGCTATAGAGGTTTGGATATTTCATTTATGTGGCTATGTTGATTTGGATATGGATGGAGATCTTAGATGGTAGAAGAAGCACTACTAGATATATTTTCATAGTAGGTGGGACAGATAGTTAGCTAGATTTCAAGATTGCATAAGATTGTGGCTTTGTCTACTACAGAGGCTAGAGTATGTTGTAGCTACAGAGGCTAATAGCAAGAGATGATGATACATATGAGTAGGTTTGTGAAAGAGTTGGGAAAGAATCAAGATGATTGTAAATTATTCAGTGACAGTTAGAGTGTAATTCATTTGGCAAATAACTCAGTATTTCATTTGATAACAAAACACATTCAGTTGAGGTATCACTTCATACGGCAGGTATTGGAGGATGGGAAGCTGAAATCTGGAAAAGATTCATACAAAGTGATAACCTTGTAGATATGCTAACAAATCCTGTTAGCAAAGGAGAAGTTGAAGATACAGTCCACTTCTATTGGTCTTCAATTTTGAGACTTGAAGAGGAAGAAACAAAGCTAAATAAAGGATCCAATAATGACATTTGTACATGTATGGTGCAGTAATTAATCTCCAAGTGGGAGATTGTTGAGTTGTGGAGCTCAATTACTTCGGATTAGTATGTAATATGAAACTTTCCCAGAAAATACAATAACTGACATTAGTTATGGAGGGACGTGGCATTGGTCACCTATGGACTGACCATTTGTCAGGTAAGGAGGTAACTAGACATCAGTTACCTATTCAAGAGTGTTTTATTTAACTCTTAGGAGTTAGATCTAGTCTTTGTAGTATTAAAGTTAGATATATTGATTGTAATTGCATGGCTAAAGTGCCCTAATTTTGTATATGCACTTATATAAGCTATGAAAGCTAGGGTTTAAAAGTAAGATTTAAGAAAAACTTAAAAAATTTGATGATTATTGTGAGAATAATGTATGAGAGAGAGAATTCTTGGAGAGAGAATCAGAGAATCTTAAGTGAGGAAGAAAGTATTGTACATCTGGGAGAGGTGTGGAAGATTGTATAATCTTCATTTTATATCCTCTATCAAAGCTTTGAGATAATATATTGGTTCTTATCTTGGTGGACGTAGTTCACACTGGGGGAACCATGTTATATCTTGTGTATTGTTTTATGTAATTCACGGGAATACATAGTAACCGACGTCGGTCACCTGGGGACTACCATCAGTTAGGGTAACTAACATCAGTTTCCTATGCATGATTGTTTTATTTAATTCATGGGAATTAGATCTAGTCTTTGATATAAAGTTGATTTAATGATTGTAATTGTATAGCTAAAGTGCCCTAAGTTTGTATATGCAATATATAAGCTAGAAAGCTAGGGTCTAGAGAGTGTAGAACTCATCTGAAGAATTTCATTGAATTGTAAGAGAGAATTCTTGGAGAGAGAAAAGAGAATCTTGTGAGGAAGAAAGTACTGTATATCCGAGAGAGGTGTGGAATATTGCATAACTTCATTGTATATCCTCTATGAAGTTTTGAATAATATATTGGTTGTTTCTTGGTGGACATAGTTCACACTGGGGGAACCATGTTATATCTTGTGTATTGTTTCCTCTAGTTTATAGTCCATCAAGTTTATTCCAATTGTATTCTTAGATATGAATATGTGTCTGTAAAACTGGTGTGATTAAACCCAACAGTATGCAAAAATATATCTCAAAATCAATGTCCTTACATAGTTGTAAGATGCAACATCACTAATTATCTTCCTAGGGTAACACGCAAAAACTCATTCATAATACACTGCTAATATCTGTAATGTACCCAGCGATGTTGTCTGTAGGTCTTCTAACATTCCCATTTTAAGACTTTAGAAACAAGGGAATTTTTTTAAAAAAATTTATATATAATGTTCACTATTCTAAATAAAGCATTATTTAGAACAAACATTCCATGCCAATCAAATTCAAATAGATAACCATATGCAGTTGTAATGACTTGGTGATCCACCGATCTATTCATTCCATAACTCGGTAAGCTACCGATCTATTTATGTTATCTTATGTATTGAATACATATCGTATACTTCATATACTTGGTCTTCCTACCCTACACCGGGTACTGAGTGATCTGTTTAAAGAACATATCTGAATATCTGTTACCAATATTCATCTGATATCACATTGTTTTAAACTTGGTGACATAGGACAACGCAACCAGTAGCTTGTGATACTTTGGCCAAATATTTACAACATACTATGTATGTCACTATTCCTAGATGGCATACTCGTCATATTGGAATACATCCTTCACCTCACTCCTCTATTATCATGATTGGTCTTTACTTACTACCATCAGTCCACTTGTTCCAGGTTTAACCCTAGCCCTAGATAGAAACATAACTTATTATAGGAAGATGCTCACAATGGCTTAGGGTAAATGGGCATACTCGGTTGACCTAAGTCAACCAAATTTTCCAATGTACCCTGAGCCATTGGAAGCTAATTCCCATCCTAAATATGCTCCTATCCTGACCTAGAGAGAAACTAAGTTCAAGTCTGAGTTCCTATTGTGTGTAGATCTAGATGATCAATGTGGAAGGGTGATGCCACATGTCAACTACAACACTATATTCTCGAGAAGACCCAAGCCTTCTCAAAAGTACAGCCCTGCAGTTGGCATGTGCCAACATCCTATAGAAACTACCTCATCGAGATGTACATACCCCAAGGAGATTGTTAATACATTGTTAGTTTGGATTATTTCTTGATTACAGCAACCCTGCTAAACCCTAATCCAACACTCAATAAGTTCTTTCCAAGATTTGTTTCATTTAGTCCATGAAAGAACTTCATTAAACTTATGGTTGCTTTTAATGTTTTCTTTCTCAGTTAAACCGGCAATTAACTAAATCAGGACAACATTATCATAAGTTGTTTTTAAGTGTCCATTAACTTTCAAGAAGGTTTATCAACCGCATATAACTAATTAAAGTAGACTTCATACTAAATGAATTCTAATAAATAGTAATCATACATCCAAACCTTTTAGGTTTATATTCAATTGAGAGAGAGAAAGAATCTTTCTCTACATGTTTAAGTATTAGGATATATCATTCCCAATGTCCATATTTCTTAATGCATGTTCATTATGCATCACCTTATTATGTTAAATTGTTTTAGATAAACACAACATATTATGCAACTCAACAAGTTGCTTCATTATAGGGGAAATTGAACTAATTCCCATTATCCATATTTAAACAAAGATAACAAGATAAGCATAACATACTATAAAGAATAACAACATGATGGAATTTTCATCTTCTTTATAAAAGTACGAGATAATATTCACAACCCATGCAAATAAAACACAACTCACAATTCATCATTACAACTTATAAAATTACATGACTATGCTCTTTAGGCAACTGCATAACAACAACCTTATACAAAAAAGTATATAACTTTCTTTCACAATTCAATAAAAGAATGAATCATAATTCTTTACTAAGAATTACACATATATCAGCCAATGCATCATATAAGTTTTTTCCTTCTTTTACCACTTAATTCATCCATCTGCAAAAATAGCTAGCACGGGTCAGTTCAATGAACTGAGCATGATAAGCACTAATCATTAAAACAAAGTGCATTCCACTAATTGTTTCATTAAAGCAACACTGCTTTAATGAGATAATTAAGTCATCATAAAATCAGCATAAATGATAACAAAAGAAAGGAAGTACATTAATAAACTTAGATCAACTTTAAAAAGAAGAGCAGAATATAATAAACAATATCTGCCTAAGATCTTAAGTTCTATTAATTCTATCAATGGCTTGTAAACAACAATCAATCCTGCCATCCCATTATTTCTTAATTCTATCCTAATAGAATACCACATTTATCTTTTCTAAGAGACAAAATAAATGTAAACAATATGGATCCTTCAAGGGTGGTTCCTTCAAGGATTATTCATGCTATTCCTTTAACAAGAGACCTAACATATATTGCACATTCATCCTTAGAATATACCTCAAATAGAATTCCATAACCAAACATGAAGGTAAAGAAAATCAGAAACAGGCCATCTACACTTCCAATTCCAACTATTCATGTTAGAAGCTTCAATCAAATCAAACAACAATGTTCACAAACAAGCAGCTCCAAAGAGGAGTTATTCTCTACTCATATTCTTCACAAAAGATAAAGAGTACAAGAGAAAAACCTACACTTTTCCATATAAACTAGGCAAGACTAGTCAACAACAGTCAAACTATAAGTATCAATGAACTTAATAGAAAAACCTTACTGGCTACTAGCTCTCAACACTATTTTGGCATCAATGATTCGAACAAGGTAGACCAACAGGTCAAGAGAAATCACTATTTTGAAATGGATTCGAGTAAAGAAAAGTTCAAACATTGATCCTATCCAAGGGCAGATAAAGAAGTAACATAATAAGGAAAGAACTAATGATAGATCATTTTGTTCACCTGAACAAGAAGTTCCAATTTCAGACCGATTCAGGATGAAAGCATACTGTAGACCCAAAATGATATAAAAATATCTCAAAGAGTAAGAATATAAAATTTCATTCTCAAAAGAAGCCCAAGACTCAATCACTGAGTCAGTCGAGAGTGACATTCCAAACAATAAACATAAGTTTCAGAATTACCCACGAACCAAAACTGAAGACTCACAAAGACTTCACCAATAAATACCAAAAAGGGTAAACGGTTCGTGATTCAAAGAATCAACTTAATACAACTGAACAGAGAAGGAATCCTTCCTATTATTTCAATGTTCACGGTAATATCAAAATATTTCAAAAGACCCAAATTTAATTAAAAGAGATAAAAGAGTGGGAGAGCTAGATCCCCAAATGTCTAATACAGAAGATGTTTCAGTCATAGTTCCAAAACAATAGGAATGAAGTAAAAGAAAAAGAACTTCACAACCACGAATAGAGAACAGTGGTGACTTAGTACAACTTTATACAGTCAACCCAAAACACGGTTTCTTCCAAACAGTGGGGAGAGAAACTTCCTCCAATTCCCACACTCATACCATCTCAAGAAGTCGATACAATCAAAAATATAGACAGAAGTTCAACATTCCTTAAGATGTTTCCAGTTTCCAAACTCAAAGAGAGAATTAAACAACTCAAACAAGTTCCCACACAGTTCCCTGGTGAGTATGTAAAATAGTAAGAGTTATAACTTAAAATTTTAACAAAAGAATAACCCAATACGAAATTAACAGGATCAGGTTCAATAAATCGACCCAAATGTAAGCTCTTAACACTCAAGTGTTAAATAAAGTACAAATTTGAAACCAAGCTTCACACAACATTCAAAACTTCACAAATAAATAATGTGAATACAGTGATAAATATGAACTCCATGCAATAGTTCAGTAATACATACAGTTTCCAAAACAGTGGTTCCATTCAAACAAAGCTAAACACAAGCTTAAACAAAACACTAAGTTCCAACTCAAGTCTACATCCAAAGAACGCAACCCAGAAGCAATATAAAATAGAACTAAGTTTTCCTTAAATTCCAATCCATATATTTTCACGACAATCAGTTCAAGCTCCATAACCTCAAATACAATTATCAAGATTGCAAAGCAGAGATACAAAACACATTCCCACACCAATTTTACTTGCATGTAGTCATAAAACTCATACAGAGAGACAGTTTCCAAACAATACTATTTTGTCCATGGATTTAAATCAAACACATAAGGATCTATAAAACCCAGCAAGAAAAATAACCAGATAGACAAGAAAACAAGAATCTCATGAGAGCAGAGTTGTTCTAATGAATCATTTAGAAGAACGCAAAGAATTTTAATAGTTAGAGCCTATCATGCCTGATAGCACTTCCACCAACTCGAAGGAGACTTCCAGCCGAGCTTCCAACTCTTTTTCTCCTCCAAGAAATATCAACAACGAAACATCTTTTCCTTCCAAGCTTCATATACTTTCCTTCGATCAAAAATAGATCGTAAAAACCAAAAATAGTTTTGAACTGAAGGTCAAACTACTGGTTCGAAGAACCAGTTAGCTCCATGCAGAGAAAAATCTGCCATGCAAGAAAAACCAAATGACCTCCTACAAACCCGCCTCCTATGTTTCCAAGATGGTTTGCACGTGAAGACCGAGGCTTATAAATGTCATAAATGCCAGTTAATCCAAAATTCCCACTTATATTTCCTTGCCACCACCACTTAAATTTGGTGAATGCCAATTCAACACAAAAATACAACTCCATCTTAGTGGAGTTTCCACGTAGGCCTCCACCAAGTCCACTGGCCCTCCTACCAAATCTGGCAGTACCTTATCATTTAAACCCCTTTCAAATCATTTAAATTCCATTGGAACCATCGCCCTTTTGTCATGTGACCCCCTTTAGGTTCCCTTTAGTTTAGGTTAGATTTAAATAGAACTTAGGTTAATTTAAAAATTACCAACATAGGTCTTAGAACATTA
Organism: Taxus chinensis; assembly: GCA_019776745.2. Taxonomy (NCBI): domain Eukaryota; kingdom Viridiplantae; phylum Streptophyta; class Pinopsida; order Cupressales; family Taxaceae; genus Taxus; species Taxus chinensis. The sequence continues at coordinate 488,259 of JAHRHJ020000122.1, read as the reverse complement.
GCCATTAGAATTCCTACCTTAGGTTAGGTTCAAATCACAACCATTTATTAATAGGTAGTAGCTAAAATAGCTTAGTATCCCCCTTAGTAAATCTTCCCTTATTTTCTTAGCATAACACTTAGGTTAGGATGCCAACCCCATAATAGAATAAGAGACTTAGGTTAGAACAGTATACACATAAGTAAACATAGCTAGAACTTAGTTATTCTCACCTAGCTTATGTTACCATTAGGATAGTCCTTAGATTTTTAGGACTCTGAACTTCTCCACAGAGAATTGAATTTTTCTCAAGTCCTTAATGTCCCACCAAGATCAATCACCAAAGACCCAGGCACAAACATACAACTGAACAAAAACACGTTGCAACAAGGCCAAGAATTAGTATCATGCAAAATTCAGTCTTCTATGTTCCTTAAGCTACTGAATGTCAATTTTACCATTCAGTTATGAAGAATACTTGAAACATTCCTTGGATCACTGAAATTGATCCAAGGATGAGTCAGAAGAAGAAATAAGTCTGCAACTCTTAATACCAGATTGCAGCTCATCTTTTCAAAGTGAAAATGGATTCTTGACAACCATATAATTTCAGTCTAATGATTTTTAAGAACAGAAAATATTTATCCCAATCAAGCATGATCTTCAACAGTCAAAAGAACACATCTTTATCCAGAAAATCACATGTCAACACTTGAATGCGAGGAATATATCAGTTGTCGAGGGTGTTACATGCTTCCCTCCTAAAAAGAATCATCATCCCGATGATTATCTCATTTTTTAACAGATTGCATCAAGGAAAAATCATCTTATTCAAAATGTCAAAAACATATCAGCATTAATTAAGTTCCAGAAATCAGCATTATATAGCTATTTATTCAAAATAATAAATATCTACCCAAAACTGGCATACTTATTACATTACAAAGATAAATTCACATGTTTTTATCAGTCAACAGAATCAATCCTGTTCAAATAGATATGGAAATGTAGTTTTCATATCCTCAAGGTTTTCCCAAGTTGCACTTTCTTCATTAAACTGGTCCCATTAGACCTTGCATTGACTTATCTCACGATTTCTCAAATGCAACTGGTGAGTTTCAAGCACTCGTATGGGTTTAACCACAATTATTCCTGGGTCCTGGACCTGCAAGGAATTCCAATTTAACACATGTGATAAATCTGAAATGTATTTCTTAAGCAAAGAAATATGGAAAACATCATGCATTCATGACAAAGTAGGAGGTAATGCTAAACGATAAGCTACAGGGTTGATTACTTCAACTATCTCAAAAGGTCCCACATAACGAGGTGATAACTTGGCAGCCTTGCCAAAAGTTATAGAACTCTTTTTCAGTTTAACCCAAAGAAAGACTTTCTCACCAAGTTCAAATTTCCTATCAACCCTCTTTAAGTCAGCATAACTCTTTTTCCTATCTGCTGCTTCTTTCAAGCATTCACGAATCAATTTAACTTGTTGTTCCATTTCAGTAAGAATTTTAGGTCCAATTACCTCTCTATCCTCTATGTTATCCCAACTAACAGGGGTTCTGCATTTTCTTCCATATAATGCCTCGAAAGGTGCCATCTTAAGAGAAGCATGATATGTATTATTGTATGTGAATTCAACTAATGGAAGGTACTCTTCCCACTTATACTGTTGATCCATGCAATACATCCGTAACATATCTTCCAAAACTTGATTTACTCTTTCAGTCTACCCATCTGTTTCTGGATGATACACAGAACTGAAATTCAACTTAGTTCCTAGAGCTGCATTAAGCATTTGCCAAAATCTTGACATCATTCTAGGATCTCTATCCGAAATGATTAACTCAGGTACTCCATGTAATCTAAAAATTTCGTGTACAAATCTTCTTGCCAAAATAGGAGAATCATCCTTCAGATTCCCAGCAATAAAATGTGCTACCTTTGTTAGTTTATCCACAACTACTAAAATAACATCATGCTTATTTCTTGACATAGGTAACCCTTGTACAAAATCCATGCTTATTACTTGCCATTTGTACTGCAGTATGCTATGAGGATACAACAAACTGGCTGGGTGCATATGTTCTACCTTAACACGTTGACATTCAAGACAATGTGTCACAAAGTCTAGAACATCCTTTTTTATTCCTTTCTAGAAATATTGTTGTTTTATATCAGCAAGCATTTTTGTAATGCCAGGGTGTCCAGAAAAAGGTGAATTATGAAATTCTGCTAACAATTTCTTTCTCAAATCATTTAGCGAAGGTACATAGACTCTGTTTTCAAATCATAAGATTCCTTCTTTATCAAAGTGAAAACCTTTATACCTCAAATCATTCGAATCTGCAGCAAGTGCTGCTTTTACTTGCTGAAAGTAAGAGTCAGATTCCATAACACTTTTTACTTCATCCTTAAACTAAGTTCTTAATGTTATAAGAGCAGAAATGTGCTTCCTACGACTTAGAGCATCAGCCACTCTATTTTCTTTACCCTTTATATAACTGATGTCAAAATCATATTGAGACAAAAAATCTAACCACCTTCTTTGTCTTGCATTAAGATTTGGTTGAGTGAAGATATACTTCAGTCCAAGGTGATCAGTTTTCAATTCAAAAGGCTTACCAAGCAGGTAATGTCTCCAAACTTGTAGTGCACGAACAATGGCAGCAAACTCTAAATCATGTGGAGCATAATTCAACTCATGTAACTTAAGTTTTCTACTTTCATATGCTATGACATGACCATTTTGTAACAAAATACCTCCTAGACCTTCACCTGATGCATCAGTTACCACCATAAAATCTCCATTAGGATCTGGTACTGCAAGAATAGGTGCTGAAGTTAACTGTTCCTTCAAGGTTTTAAATGCAATTTCACATTTCTCACTCCAAACAAACTTTTTATCTTTCTTCTATAAGGAAGTTATTGGTGCAGCTATCTTAGAAAAATCTTTTACAAATTTCCTATAGTAGCCAGCAAGTCCCATGAAGCTTCTAACTTCATGTACATTCTTAGGTGCAAGCCACTCTGTTATAGCTGTAATTTTTGAAGGATCTACAGCAATTCCATCTTTACTTAGTACATGTCCCAAATAGTGTACTTATGTGTCATAGAAAGAACATTTAGACAACTTACCAAATAATCGTCTCTTTCTTAATATTCCCAAAACTATCTTCAAATGCTTTTGGTGTTCCTCAATACTTTTTGAATATATGAGAATGTCATCCAAGAATACACAAATTTGAAGTATTATTGAAAATATTTTCAAAATGTTGCATTCTTGAAAGATATTATTCCTTGTTCTTAAATTCATAAATGTAATTGTGCATTAGTTAATATACCAAAAGGTAAAACTTGATAAATTTAACATCATAATGTTCATACCTTGTTCTGAAACATTTCTAATTTTATGATGTATCCTCATCCACTAATTCACAATTGATGATACCCAATCTTTAAAGATCTATCTTGGAATATACCGATGATCCACGCATCTGATCAAATAAATCATCAATCCTAGGGAGTAGTGTAGACACCAAATTTGTGTCTTACGACCCCTTGTGACCCGCATCTCATCTCGCAATCTAACCTCATTACCTAAACTTTACACAATTATTTATTAATTACCTTGTAATTGATAAATCCACATCACCTTACCCGCCACCTCACTTTGCCACCTCATCATGACCTAGCCCTAACCCTAAACTAACCTAATTAAGACCTGTGACTTGGTCTAGACTCACATCCATAACTAATGCCTCCTTACTCGCACCCAAAGCCGACCTTCTAGCCACTTGACCAAGCCCGCAACTGATCTCTCGGGAGAAAAACAGGGAAGGCGGGCTATTTTACTAAAAATAGCCTACTTTTTCCTTACCGATGCCGGTTCCTACTCGACCGCCGTCGGTTACGTAACCGCCATCGGTTCCCTGTAAATGGGCTCCCCAAACCAAAACAACGGATCGGATTTTCATTTTGGAGATCAGTCGAAGGATTGTTGAATCAAAGGAGAGTCCAAAGCGATTAGCAGAGTCCAGAACTTCACTTGACCAAGCAGAGACGAGTGAAGAAACCAGAAGAGTTGGCAGCCAAGGAGATCAACTTGCATCTTCATCAAAACCAGTAAGTTACATCTTGCATGTCCTCCATTATAACATTTCTTATGCTTTTGGAATTACAATCTTCCCAAATCCGTTTCTGAATCCATTACCCAACGTACCATTGCCTCTAACTGTCATTCTTTTGTTTCTAACCATCCCATTTCCCAATAACTATCCAAAAATCAGCCATTACAAACTCCACAACCAGCCCAGAAGATCCTAGAACCCACCGGTATCGGTTATCAGTAACCGCCATCGGTTATAGGTAACCGGCATCGGTTCCTTTGATCAAAAACCAGGAAAAACAGCCTTTCCCCTACCCAGTTCAGCCAAGCAATTTAATTGATATTTTACAGTATTTTGTGTTAACTCATATCGGCAGGGGAACTGACCACCTTCGAAAGGAAGTTTCATATTTCCTGGGCCCAAGGCAGTTCCCTCATTTATTATCTAATCAAAATCTTGTGGTCTTGTGTTCTTATTTGCAGGTAGTCCTTCCAAGACAAAAAGGAGTTCTTCGCAGTCAGCCTGATCTTTCTCTACGGTACGCGCACATCATCTCAACATTCTACAGGTATTCCTCCTAACCCTAACCTTATCTGTTTCTATAAGGAACGAAGCATTTCCGAGTGAAACATTTTGGCACGCCCGGTGGGACCCATTTTGGGTTTCTTTATCTCTTGCTTATTTTCATTTTAGGGAGCATATTTGCTGTTTTCTGTCTTTTGTTATTCATATTTTAGTAAAGAATTTGTCTTTGCTTTCCTGGTTTCGCATTAGTGAAAGTCATCTCTTTTGCTTCATCGAATATCATTTTCGATTTGGGTTTTAAAACACATGCATTGCATTCCTGCTTGTTGTTCTCCAATTCTAGTGAACATAGATTAAGTAACAGGTCGTACACGTGGGGGTGATATCCACGGTATTGACAGGAAATTAACCTTAGTTTCACTGCACAACACATACCGAATCACTTCACAATTAACACAACAGCTCAAACATCCCCCCTTTTCCGCGGTATTCCTCCGCCCGATTGAGGTAACCTTATAAGCCAAAACAACTTGACATTTCCTCTAAGTCTCTTGTTTAGGATTCTGACATCATCTTACGTCTAAAGGCATAAGCCCACGATAACTAAAATTAACCCTAGGGTTAATCTCTAGATTTGCGTGTGCATCTTGCTTGTTTGCTGTTCTGTTTTCTCTGTCATACTCTGTCTTCTGTGATCAATAAGTTGATAAAAATACTCAACGTTGCTAAAAATCAAATTAGCAGCCCCTTTGTATCTTCTTATCCTTTTTTTTTTACACCGGCATCGGTTAAAGGACCGACGTCGTTTCCCCTGTGACCGACACCGGTTAGTAAACCGATATCGGTTACTGTCTTCTCAGCCCCTGACAAACCAGCAACTTGCCAAATTCATCATTCAGAGGTTGTTTTTGTTCTTGATAGATTGAAACTTTCCTGTGTGTTCTTGTCTATGGTTGTCATCACTCGGAAGCAAGCCGCCGCCATGGTTTCACATGCCTGCTCTGTGTCTTTGCCTGAATCACCCCCTTCACATTCTATAGGGAACCCTACAGACACCAGTGAGATCCCCCAAATTCCTGTAGGAGACAAGGACTTTGCCAAATTTCTGGATGCTAATCCCAGCGCTGTACAATACTATTTGTCTCATACCCCTGACCGTACGCCTGATGGTCAGCTCCTTATGGGTATGCCTATTAGTATAGCTGCTCATTTAGCTCCTACTCCTCCTGATAACAATACCTTACTTCCTGCATCACTAGCCCCGTCTCCCAATCCGACAGCTTCAGAGGTTCATACGACCCCGATTAGCTTTCCTTTGGTTAACCTTGGACCCCACGTATCGCTACCACCAACTGCCCCTATCTCATCTCTCTTTCAGACCACTCCATTCATGACTTACTCTCTGCCACCTATTCAAACGAGCTTTCCTTCTCAAGCTCCGCCTACCTTTTCATTCCCATACACGTATCCAGTAACCTCAACACCTTATATGGGACATCCCTATTCTGTGGCACCATCATCTCATCCAACCACAGATTTCATCAAGCAAATGATGGACAAAATGCAAAACCTGGAGGCTTCCGTTTCAGGAAGTCGTAGCGCCTTGACATACGAGCAAGTTTGTCGGGAGCCCATTCACCCTTCTGTCCCCCTTCATTCATATCCTCCTCAATGGGAGTTGCCAAAGTTTACTCGTTTTAACAGTAAAGAGGATCCTCAACAACACTTGCGATCATTTAGACATGCTTGTTATTTGATTGCCCATGATGATGCCTTGTTACTCCGCACCTTTCCCATGTCCTTATCAGGACCTGCCTTGGAGTGGTACAGTGCTTTAACCCAGCACTCAATCTTCTCTTTTAACCAACTAGCCCAATCTTTCTTGGATCATTTCTCCATTAACATTGCCAAGAAAGTATCTATCACTGACCTCTATGCCATCCGACAATTCGAAGACGAATCTATCGCAGATTTCGTTGGACGATGGCGGGGCCTTATCAACCAACTTACGTATGCCTTGCCTCAAACCGAACTTATCGAACTCTTTACGCGGGCCTGCGCTAAGCACATCTCCCCTACCCTCCAAATTCAAACTTTCCGTACATTCGATGAGGCCTTTACTATGGCTCGAAAATTAGAAATTCGAGCCTTAGAGGAAGAGAAATTGCGGTTGCGCAACAAGAACTCCACTTTCCGAACTCCTGATTCTACCAATAAACCAAATACCACCACTCCTCACGCGTCCACCTCTTCTAAATCAAAAGGAGCTGTCCACGCGGTGATGGTCAAATCCCAACCACCGTCCAATACTCCACCAAAAACCACCTATAAATACAAAGCCGAACCCATCAACTACACTCCCTTGGGAGAAACCTATGGTGTGATATTGGAGAAATTGCTCAAAGCTGGGGCTATTACCTTACCTCCTGTTAAACCTCACTCTGGGTTTGATTCCACTCGCGCCATACCTTCCTGGTACAAAGAAAACGACTTCTGTAACTTCCACCGCGTGAAGGGACATAGTCATGAAAACTGCAAGATGTTGAAAAACATAGTGCAGGAAATGGTTGATGCGGGGGATATAGCCCTTGATAATCCTAACGCCCCTGCTAACCGAAATTTGAAAATCTTCAACAAGCCATTCCCGAATCACTCGTCCAGCAGCAACGTCAACCAAGATATCTTAGCTGAGGAGAGTGTTCATGAGATCCATGCAGTATTCGATACCCAGCCAAAAGCCTCTATTGAGAAAATTTTGAATCAAGACTCTTCACTAACAAAGGAGCCCGAACCTCCTTTACCACCATCAAGCCAAAGCGAAATCATTCCTTTACCCATAGAAGAGTTAACTGCCCAGGCTTCCCTTCCCATCAATGAGTCTTCTTACACCACATCCCTACAAGATTGCGAGCGGATGTTGTCTAATCTATCTATTTCCCAAACATCCCCTTCTACCACTTTTGCCGCACAAGAGGAAGGCTCGCCACTCCTTTTGACATCCTTAGAGGAGAAATCTCTCGCACCGACATCATTAAATTCTTTAGCCATGACAGACCCCCTCCAACATGCCCTTCTGCCTATTAGTCCCTCATCACCTAAATCTTTTCAACAACCCGTCGACCTCTTAACATCTATTGATACAGTGCCTCATCTACCCCCTGTATCACTCCCACAGTGGACTGGAATCACAACCCACCTTTCTTCCATACCAAAGTTCCTATTCACACGAGAGGACTGTCAGTCTCCAGACGATAGACGAGCCCTATGGGAACGTTTGAGTACGCCGTATTCTACTCAAATGCAAACAACCAATCCTGATGCCTCCACCATATACCCGAAGTGCCTACAAAAGCTTAAAATGCCCATGTTCTCACCTTCACCCCCCTCACCTCTACCAAATGCCCCTTCCACTTCTATTAACTTAGCCAAATCTTCCCCTACGCTTGGGACCTCGCCAATGCCCAGTCTAACACACCCGCCTAAGCGACTCGATTTATCCAAAAATAAACCCGCCCCGCCACCTAGGAGACGAACGCAATCCGTGCCTCTATCACAATCAAAACCCTCATCGTCACACCCGCCTTCCATATTGGGACCTCATCCCTCCACCTTACATCAATATATCATACCTCCTTCGTTTTCTTCAAAACGACCTACGCCTTCTACACCTATACAGCGATCAAAGGGGATAACAACATCGTTACCCCGCGTATCCGGTCCACCTATCAACCCTAAACCAATCCCATCATCAAAAGATTTATTTTCTGTCACTCCCCTTTCTCCGTGGTTGTTTCCCGTTACCACGCCGTCTGTAGCCTCATCATCTAACCAGCCGAACGTAACTTCTGTGTCAAAGAAACCACGTTTAGTGAAAAACATGTGTCAGCACCCCTTGGCTAAACCACCACCCATACGAACTAAACACGCCCAAACATTACCACAACCCACACAATCAATACCCTCATCCTCTTCCGATTTTGACCCACTCAAAGGATCTTACGCCAAAATCCTTGCTATGTTGGTGGAGAATGCGACCATCTCCCTACCTCCACTTAGACCTTATGACCCGTCTAAGCCCCGACCTATGGATTACGATGAGTCTAAAATCTGCGCTTATCACCGCACACCAGGACATGATGTGGAGGGATGCAAAGCTCTAAAAACCATCCTTCGTCAGTCACCTCTCCCAGATAGAAAGATTAAGAAAGACAACTTACGAAGGGAGAGACCTCTAGCGTCAATTCCCTCTACTATATCATCTATCCCCGCCTCACCAAGATCTATCATTATTACAACCCCACCTCTTGAAGACCATGAATTATCCCAACCATCTTCCTCATCTCAGATCTACGAGATTAATATGATTAGTGTCGCTACTCGAGGACAGAAAAACAATGGGAAAGCGAAAGAAAACACACCTGCGGCATCTCTTTCTCCTTCAACCATCCCGATTACACCACCACCTAAAGTGGTTATTCGCGGACCCGCCTATCCCGTCTCTAATGGAGTTGCCCACCGAACCATGATCAAACAGCTTCATCAATCGCCCGTAAAAATGACACTATATGATCTCATTCAGACTTCTGAATCTCATCGACAAGCTCTCGTTGAGATCCTTCAAGGGATAGAGGTTTTACCCAACGAAACCCTGCCCGTTGCCTCCATTCTAACACCCAATCACGTTGCCTCTCTCACCAAACAATCCATCTCCCCCACCACTTCTGTCTCAAAACAACAAGCCGCTGCGGTTAGTTTCTCGGAAGATGAAATTATCGACTTTGGTGCAGAAGACCCTGACCCTGCCCTTTTCATTTCCGCTTACGTCCGAGACATTCGAGTACGTCGGGTTATGATTGACGGGGGCGCTAGCCTAAACATCATCTCTTCAAAAGCCTTCCAACAAATGAACATCCCTTCTAGTTGCATGTGTGCCAACCCCATCATGTTGCGATCATTCAATGACGCTATTACTTCTACCTTAGGCACCGTGATCCTCAACATTCGCGTAGGACCACGTACTTTACCCGAACTCTTCTATGTCCTTGAAGGAGAATTCCAATATAATATATTGCTGGGTCGTCCTTGGATCCGAGCCATGGGATGCGTTCCCTCAACATTACATCGATGCATAAAATTTGAGTACGAGGGGAAGTCCTACACTGTAAAAGCTGATCCTCCCCCCTTCAAAACTTGCAATATGTTATACCGCCCAAATGATGTGCTTATACCAATTAAGACACCCATACATTCAACCCAACCATCCTCTTCAAATGTACCTCAACCATCCACCTCAACTGCACCTACGCCTTCAACTGATGAAACCACCGTCGCACAAACCACTTCTCTTCCCGCAGCTAACATCCCAACCTCCGACCCCTTAGTAGATGTTTTTCATCGCCTCACGCTGGGGGAGTACCGCCTATATAACGTTAGTTCTTTCCCTACCCCGCAGGAGTACGGACAATTACATGCACATCCCACCTACGACCGTCGCGTGGGGGAGGTAATCTCTTACGGACCACCCCATTGTCGCACTAACCTAACGTATGGGGGTGTTGACGCATCCTCCATTACCCCTGAACCTCCTCTTGGTGTGGTTCCCTTCCAATCCGATTTTCAATACCTGACAAATCGTCGCTTCGCCCTCACCTTCTTGACTCGCTGTGCGTGGAAAGGCTTTGGTTTTGGCCTTTACGAACAAGGCCGACATACTCTCATCCCCATCACCACACGCAAACATAATGATCGCAGTGGTCTCGGTTTTTCCGAAACACCTACACAAGAAACACCTCCTGTCAGCTGTATCCTGGAAGAAGAAGACGTTGCCCCTACCGAAACCATCATCACCCACTTTGCCATCATCACCCAAAGAATCGATGGACCCTGAATCTATCCCTCCTAACTTTTTTTTTTCATAAATGCCATCTTCATAGGTCCTCTCACTTATCAACGCGATAATGAGGACCCATCTTCTCATTCCCCTTCTGTATCCAGACATGATCGAAGAAGATTCACCTTCGATTAATGTTGTTGAGTGCCAGGATGACGACTCCATCCTCACTTACCTTGGGGCGGACGCCTCCTATCTTCAACGCGCCTTACCATCTGAAACTCAAACCATGCTGAACGAATCTACTATAGAAATCAACATCCACACGCAGGAAGATCCTCACATAGTGAAGATCGGACAATCACTTAACACATCAGAACAAGCCGCCTTTACCACCTTTCTCCGTGCTCGCAGCCAAGCTTTCGCATGGTCTTACGCTGACATGCCAGGAATTGATCCTACCATTGCCGTCCATAACATCACCCTAAACCCCGATTCCAAACCAGTCAAACAGAAATTGAGAAAAATGCATCCACGCATTGCTCTCTTGGTCAAAGAGGAACTCCAACGACTCCTTTCTGTTTCCTTCATTCTGCCTATTGACTATCCTCAATGGATTTCCAACATCGTACCTGTCACGAAAGCGACGGGGGGACTTCGGATATGCACGGATTTCCGGGATCTTAACCTCGCTTGCCCTAAGGATGACTTCCCCCTCCCAAGTATTGATCAACTTGTTGATCTCACTGCGGGTCATGAAATGCTTTCTCTCATGGATGGCTTTTCAGGATACAACCAAATTTTGGTTGCCCCTGCCGATCAACACAAGACTGCCTTCATAACTCCTTGGGGAACCTTTTGTTATCGTGTCATGCCATTTGGCCTTAAGAATGCTGGTGCTACCTATCAGCGGGCTATGACCTACATTTTTCATGACATTATGCACACTATCCTTGAAGACTATGTCGACGATCTTCTCGGCAAGTCTAAACATCGTAGTGAACATCTCGATGTTTTAACCATTATTTTTGATCGCCTGTTACAATATTCTGTCCGCCTTCAACCGAAGAAATGTGTTTTTGGTGTTCTTTCGGGAAAACTTCTTGGCTTTATTGTCTCTTTGCGTGGCATTGAGGTCGATCCATCGAAAGTCAAAGCTATCCTAGAAATGCCCCCACCCAAAAATCTCAAACAATTGCGTAGTTTACAAGGTAAGCTCCAATCTATCCGACGTTTCATCTCCCAACTCTCGGATCGGTGTCAACCTTTCCATCACCTCCTTAAAAAGGATATTGCTTTCCAATGGAGCGAAGAATGTCACCAAGCCTTCGAAGCTCTCAAATCTTATCTCTTACAGCCACCCGTGCTTATCCCACCCCAAGACAACCGCCCTTTCTACCTTTACCTTTCCGCCACCGACCACGCTGTAGGAGCCATGCTTGCACATCGTGACTCTGAGAATCACGAACAAGCCGTTTATTATATAAGTCGTACTTTGGTGGACTATGAGACTAGGTACACACATGTAGAAAAATTGTGCCTTGCCCTATCATTCGTTGCCACCAAACTCCGACACTACCTTCTAAATCACAAGACTTTCGTCATCACCAATACAGACCCCATCCATTACATGTACGCCAAACCTCATCTGAACCAACGCATTGCTAGATGGCTCATGCTTCTCGCCGACCTCGATCTTGAGTTTATCCACCAGAAATCAATCAAAGGACAAACCATCGCAGACCAACTTGCGGACGCTCCTGTACCGGGGGAACAATTTACCAATTTCACATTTCCCGACGAACTCATCGCTACTCTTTCCCTCACAGAGGAGTCGTACCTAATGACCCTCTTCTTCGATGGATCTAAATGCCAGCGCGGCGGAGGAGCCGGCGTTGTTCTCATTCCTCTCAACGCTGAACCTATGCCTCTTTCATTCCGACTTGATTTCCCTTGCACTAATAATACAGCGGAATACGAGGCCCTTGTTCTGGGTCTCCAAGTTGCATTACACTTAGGTATCAAATCTATCAACATTTTTGGCGACTCTCAATTGGTAGTCAATCAAGTTATGGGCGTCTACCAATGCAAAAACGAGGAACTTCAAAAATACAAACACTACGTGGAATCACTTCTAGCTTTATTTACCCACTATTCTATACAAACCATTCCCCGCTCCACTAACAAATTTGCGGATACTATGGCTTGCCTAGCCTCGCAAATTCCCGCCGCGCCAACTGACTCTGAATTATTCGTCGTGGTCCAACAACTTTTTGCCCCATCCTATTCAACCCCGGTAGTTTGTATGATAAATACTGTGTCTACTAATTCACAGGATACCTGGTACCACCAATTTCACGACTACCTTACAATCTCTGCCCTCCCACCTGACCTTACTAGTAACGGCAAACGTGCTTTTCTTAAAAGTGTTTCGCGTTATGTTGTCATGGGGGGACTCCTCTATAAACGTGGCTTTGATGGTATCCTCCTTCGCTGTCTAACTGGCATGGAGGCCACTCATACCATCCAACAGGTCCATGACGGTATTTGTGGTGGACATTTTAGTGGCCTTGCCGTGGCCAAACGAATCCTTCACCTAGGATATTATTGGCCTACTCTCAATAACGACTGCTACAAATATGTTAAGCGCTGTGTCATGTGTCAACAACATGCCAATCTTCAACATACTCCTAGCCACCCGCTACAAGTCGCTCGTGATCTTTGGCCTTTCTCACAATGGGGTTTAGACCTTATTGGTGAGATTCACCCGACCTCTTCACAACGTCACCGTTGGATAATCACAGCGACCGAATATTATACAAAATGGGTGGAGGCTATTCCACTCATTTCAATCAAAAAAGAAAAAATTGTCGAATTCATTAACCATCACATTATCTGTCGTTTTGGTATTCCTCATCGCCTAATAACCGATAATGGTAAATCTTTCAAAAACAAGTTGTTGCAAGACCTTTGTGACAACTTTGGTATCAAACTTAGCTTCTCATCACCTTACTATCCGCAGGCCAATGGTCAGGCTGAATCTTCTAATAAAACTCTAACCAAAATCCTCATGAAAGTCGTCAATGAATCTGGAAGAAATTGGCACGATCACATTCCCTTTGCCCTTTGGGCTTATCGTACTAGCATTCGTACCTCCACTAATGCCACACCTTTTTCTTTGGTATATGGTACCGAGGCTGTTTTACCTCTCGAAATACAAATACCCTCCCTTAGAATATCTCTTCAGGATATTCTCACCAACGATGATTTCCGCCAAGAGCGGTTAGCCCAATTGGAGCTTCTTGACGAACGACGTCTTACAGCTCTCGATCACCTTCAAATCTATCAAAAACGCATCAAGCGTGCTTATGATAAGCGACTTCATGAGCGTACCTTTAAGGTTGGTGATCTTGTCCTCAAAGAGAATCAACATGTCACCAAACTAGAAAAGAGCAAACGTGGAAAATTTGCTCCCAATTGGATTGGGCCTTATATAATCACTCACACCTATGGATCAGGCACTTATCGTTTAGCTTCGCTTAATGGTAAACCTGAGCCTGAACCCCTTAATGCCTTACATCTTCGACCATTCTACTGTTGAAACTAGTGTTATATCACCTCTTATCTACCTACTGCTCGTCCCTTGAGCTCATTTACCGCTACATACACTTTGTTTTCTATATCTCCGCATAAAATCAAAATCACTTCGCACCTCCCCTTGATAATGCCTTCCCCTTTTTTAGTCTAGTCCATGACTTCAAAGTATTAAAACAAGCCACATTCTTAAGGGATTTTCTTGAGTCAAACTTCCTTCTAAACTAGATGTTTCACGCCAAAAGAACATCTAGTCATCTACAATTAAATATAGACTGCTCCCTCGAAGAACAGCTATATGCCAAACTATTGCTGCTACTATAAATAGACTGCTCCCCTGAAGGACAGCTATGCACTAAAATCATTGCTGCTACTATAAATAGACTGCTCCCCTGAAGGACAGCTATGCACTAAAATCATCTCTGCTACTATAAATAGACTGCTCCCCCGAAGGACAGCTATACACAGTCAGCCTTTATCAGAAGCTTCTCGCATTGATCAGCTTCGTGAAGACCTCAAGAATAAAACAATCAATATCCCTTGTAGACTTCCCGCATCGATCAGTCTACATTCAATAAAATAAAAGCCTCATTCAAAAGAACTTTTTGGGTCATGGACTTGTCTATTTAGGGTAGGTTCTCTTTCGTTATAACAAGTTCTTTGTACCTCCGCTATATCATCCACATCACCTCACCATTTGTTTCAACTCAAGGGACGTAACGTACACCTGATATATTGTGATCATACAACTCTTTTCAACTATGGACTTCTCGTCTGTGCACGGCACTTAGGGCTTCAGGCTCGTTCTACGTTGTGTGGTTTGTTTAGCTCTTTTCACCTACGGAGCACTCTTTCCGCTTTGCCTCGCATCTAGAATTGTGTGTTGATCTTAATCAGGACACTATTCCCTACTACTTGGGTATGCTAACCTTTGCTTTACCTATACCTACACCAACAACATTACCCTACCAACATCAAATTTTTTACCAAACGACCAATTGCCTAAACCATACCAAAATTGCCTAAATTCGCCTCTCCCTGATCCTAAGGGAGAACTACATCGGTCTGAGGCCCCTCCTTGCTTTGTGCAATGGGCTATGTAGGCAGCACTTCGGAGACATGGCATCTCCCAAGGTTAGCTCGACCATCCCCTATCATAACCTATCATGTGTGGTAAATATAAATATTTTTGTGTATTTCTATTTAATCACATTTCTCTTTTATCCTTTTTCAAAACACCAAAAACCACAACACAAACATTCTTATTATTATGACTCAAATCAACATACATATTCAGTTTTATTTAGATGTTAAACAAATACATCTTCTCTATCATCGACACGCAGGTCGGCATCCTTATTTATTCTTATACCTCGCTAACATGTACTCAGACCATCACAACTCATCCCGAACTAGGTGATGATCGTGATCGTCGACCCCTCTCGCCGGGCCTCTCTGTCCTCAAAGGTACCGCGGCTATTGGTACCGCCCACTGATCTGCCAATCTCTCCTGTAACATATGAATACGCCCTCGCGCATGGAGAACTCCAGCCTCTAGTCTCGCCGCCCGTGACTCCGCAACCACTAACAATCCTCTTGTCTCATTCACCTGCGTTTGGAGCTGCTGAACCAAACGCTGCAGACGATCCCTCTCTGCTGTGATCACCGCTATGTCAGGGCGCTCACGTACACCTCGCAGTTCTGCTACCCACCATAATCTATAGGCCTCTGTCATTCCTGCATCCATTACCCTGCGATCGGCTGCTATCTCCTCGGGCCCTTCTGGAGGTGTTGGCCGGGGTGGTGAGAATGCTGCCTCAGCATCGATCCTCATATATGGTCTATAAGCCTGTGGTATGTCCTGCACAAATCCAAATTGTCGCCGCACGCGATCTATCGGAATCCTCTCATATTCACCTGGCCTGTGCCCCGCGATCCACCTCAATCGCTCTACACCTCTCAACTCCTCAGCTATGTTCTCGGTTACCATATAGTTCCCGTAGGGCCTCCAACAGATATCCGCAACCGTCACCCTCTCCCATACCTGCCTGTAATACTCAATGTCACCCGGCACGGCCTGAGATCTTGCCTCCTGTTCTGTCTGGACCCATCGTCGGAATCCCAGCCTCTGTACTCCGGTCTCTCCTACCTGGATGGATCGGCCTATTGGTCGCACACAAACAATGTGCTCATAGGCCCAACAGTGTAATAAGTATGAACTATCCAGTGTCGTTCTGTGATTTCGCCTACAAGCCCATAAACCCCTGTATAGCTCCGCCAAATATGCAGGTGCCCATGCAAAAGTCACATTCCTTTCTATCATCTCCCAAATAACACCCATCAATGCCTTTGGAAATCTTCCCCCTTCTGCCCTTGGTAACGCATAATACCCTACCGCCATCAATAAAATCACTGCTAACCTTGTCTCCTCAGGGTGTGCTGCATACATTACCCCATATGTGAATGACAAACCTCGCTGTGTTAAGTCTCGTGCATATGGACCAAATACTGCTGTTATCGCTCCCCGTGCCGCGCTAGGTAGTGCCTGATAAACTGGTTCTCCTGTAATAGGGAGTCTCAAAATCCGAAACACATCTTCCAAAGTTACTGTCATTTCACCTGTTGGCAGATAGAAGGTATTTGTCTCAGGATTCCATCTCTCAATCAGCGCCTGTAACATACCATGGTTACGTGCGATTCGTGAATAATAACGGATTCCACTTAACCCCAAACGATTTATCAATGTCCATTCCGCTGGTGTTACATCCGCTCGGATTCGCGACAACAGCGCTGGCACGCTATCATTCATCCTCAACCCTGTCTCTGCCTGCATACGCCAAAACGACAAATAACCATTCAATCCATTAGAGTCTTTTTCAAACATTCTGGAAATTTCTCCAGTAACCGGTACCGGTTATACATAACCGATATCGGTTGAGTAACCGATACCGGTTCTCCCTAACCGCTACCGGTCACTGTCAATTATATACACCTTCCCTAAAAACAACCACCTACGACAATAATTTGCTCGTTTATTCCTTTTTATACATGCAAACATACCTGAAACCCCTGATTGCCTACCCTGTAACACTTACCTCACCTGCAACCCTTGTTATCATGTTTTCTTTCTCATATCTACCCACCTACTCTCCCCCATCTTATTCACAAAACATGCAGTAGTTAAATCACAAACAAAATGATACCTCTTGGGTTGCAGCAGCTTGAGGTGGCCCTTGTCTTCCCTCCTGTCCTTGCCTGCTGGATGCTTCTCCTCGTTCTGCCATGATCACCACCCTTTTCAACTTTGTCTTTCTGCCTTCTGAACCTCGGATCACATTTACTTTCCTTGTCTCTTTTCTCCTTCTCACCCAAATCTCTCATGCAAATCCCTGTCTCAGTCGTCAAAAAGCGTCGCGTTCGCGTATTTAACCTCTTGCATGGCTCTAAAATTAAAACTTAAGTTGCCACCCTAGCTTTTCTATTTTTAGAAAAGCTCATACCTAAATAACCGGTATCGGTTAGTTAACCGATATCGGTCTATGACTACCGATATCGGTTCCCTAACCGATATCGGTTACACACCTTCCTTTTTGAAACAGGGTTCTTTTCTTCATTTCTCCTCTAAATTTTTGTCGCGCCCGCCTCTTTGCCTGCATAAACAACACAATTTACCACATTTTGTTCATCCACCACACATAGCATTACAATTTCATCAACATCATTTTCCAACTCATCAGTTACATATATCACACTGTCACAAAACCACCAATTTATCACATAACCTGACATTCATATATACGCACAAACAAACAAAAACATCAGCATCATCTATCTATCAACATGTCAATTAAACTCATCACACATTCTATATATTACCAACCATTAACCACATATTTCAACACATTTTAAACACAGCATGTGGATCAAAACATCATCTATATATATATACCAGTTTTCAAAAATACAATGTGCCCTACATCGGGGCCTCTGTGATCTCATAATATACCAAAGCCGGCACGCAGGCCGCAATACCTACCAAAAATCTCGACTCGGCTCGCAGGCCGGTCTCTCATGTCAAAAATATACTCGGCTCGCAGGCCGGTATCAAATATACAACCCGTACTCGGCTCGCAGGCCGGTATATAATAAATAAATGAATCCAAACAATGAATAAGTGTAGGCACGCAGGCCTCTATCAATACAACCGGTTCGCAGACCGGTGCCCATGTCCCTATACAAAACCATGTCGGGGATCTATCAGCTCTCCCCACCGCCCTCGGCACCTCTCCCCGCTGGTCCCTGTGGTGCCTCTCGCCTCCTGCCCGTCACAGATACGCCAGCTGTAGCTGCCCCTCCCTGAGATCTCTGGCTGTGCGAGGTCTCTGCCCTATGCGCTGCATACGCCTGATACTCGACTCCGCTACTATCAAGAATATCCTGATAATAACGGGCCTCTGCTCTAACCTCCATATAACGATCTCGCGCCACTGAAGGAACTGGGGCTGGTCCCCTGGCACCTAACACCAATATCCCCTGAGCCTGTACCTGCACCTGTGGCTGTGGTGCTGGTGGAGGTGCTGCCTGTGCCTGTACCTGCACCTGTGGCCGTGGTGGTATCTGGGGCTGTGGCTGTGCTGCTGCTGGTACGGCTGCCTGTACCTGTACCTGCACCTGTGGCTGTGCTGCTGGTGGTGGTGCTGCCTGTGCCTGTACCTGAGCCTGGGCTAGCTGCCCCTGTAGGACCCCTATCTGTGCCTGTGCAGCAGCCAACTGTCCCTGTAATAGCTGCACCTGCCCCCGGAGCTGATCTCTCTCTGCAGTAACTGCAGCCAAGTCTGGCTGCGCAGGCGGTACTATCCTCGCTGCTCTCTGCCCAGCCCACCAGACCCTGTATGCTGCCGTGCACCCGGCATCATCCACACCCTCACCTGCTGGTCTCTCCGCTACCCAGTCTGGATCCCAAGGCTGTGGTGCTGGCAGTGGGGCCTCTACATCATCCCTCCTGTACTGAGGGACGGGAGGTGGCTCGTCCTGTGGCAGCCCCATCTGCCTGCGTACCCTCTCTAGGGGTATCCGCTCGTACTCTCCCGGCCTCCGTCCTGCTATCCAGAATGTATACTGGGTCAGGCGCAGCTGTACGCGGGCTCCTCTGCCAGGCTGGTGACCTCTGTAGGGTCTCCATATAATGTCTACTGCTGTAAGGCCCTCTAACATATGTCTATAGTAGGCCACATCCCGACCTGCAACAACTGCTCGTGGCTGGCCCACGACCCCCAACCACCTCTGAAATCCATATCGGTACACGACCTGTGGCCCTGGCTGCTGGGGTAGCCCTACCGGCCTGATGCATACGATGTGCTCGTATGCCCAACAGTGCAACAAAAATGTAGAACAAATACCAAATCGCCTCCTCCGGCGATAGCCCCATAACTCCCTGTATAATTGCACCAGATACACTGGTGCCCATGCAAAACAGGTGTGCTCCTCCACCATCTCCAGTAGCACCCCCATCAATGCCCGTGGGAAGCGGCCTCCCTCTGAATCTGGGAGGGCGAAGCAGGTGACCCCTATCATCATCAACACGGCAAGCCGTGTCTCATGTCTGTGTGCGCGGTACATGTCACCATATCCAATGCTCGCGCTATGATATGTCAGAAGCGCGGCTGCATCCCCAAAAACCTGCAGTATGCTATCCATGGCAGTCTCTGAATCTACCTGGAAAACGGCCTCTCCCTCGATCGGTAGCCGCAGGATGCGATACACATCCTCTAATGTGACCGTCATCTCCCCGGTCGGCAGATGGAACACATTGGCCGCCGGATCCCATCTCTCGATGAGGGCGACCATCAGGCTGTGATCTCTGTCTATCGCTCTGTACCTCTGGACCCCGCCAAGTCCCACCTCGCGCATGATGGCCCAATGCGCCGCAGATATGTGTGGCCTCATCCGACTCAATAGTGGAGGCATCCTATCACGCATCGTCAACTGCTGACGTGCCTGCAAAACCAACCCACATTCTTAGACCCACTCTTTATTATAACACCTACCCTACCATCTAAACCCCCTTTTGTAACACCCACCCAAAATCTAAACCCACACCTCACCTTTCTCCACCCCAAACTCTAAACCCAATCCCATCCCAACCCACCACCCAACCCACAAAAACCTAGACCAAACCCTAAACCCTACACCTAACCACCCAACCCACAAAAACCTAGACCCTAAACCCTAAACCCTACACAACTAACTCAACCCACCCCATTCAACCACCCAACCCACAAAAACCTAGCCCCTAAACCCCCAACCCACACCCTAAACCAACCCAACCCAACCCACCCACTCCACCACCCAACTCAACCCAACCCACTCAACCACCCAACCCACAAAAACCTAGACCCTAAACCCCCAAACCCCTAAACCGAACCCAACCCACCCACCCCAACTCAACCCAACCCATTCAACCACCCAACCCACAAAAACCTCGTCCCTAAACCCCCAACCTACACCCTAAACCAACCCAATCCAACCCCCACCCTAAACCAAACCAAGACAACCAAACAACCCACCCACTCAACCACCCAACCCACAACAATCCCCCACGACCCCCAACCCCACCGATACCGGCCGATGCGAGACCGACACCGGTTTCGCTCAAACACAACCTTACCGTTTTTTCGACCGATGCCGGTCGCCTATTGACCGACATCGGTCACTGTCTCCTGCCCGAGCCGAACCCCCGCGCGGCCCCCAAAAACCATTTTTCACCTATTTTTACCCATCTACCCACCCAAACACCCCCAAATTTTACACACCTAGCCGCCTTAGCCTATCTAACCTATCTACCCTCTCCCTTTCTCGAATTACCTCCATTTACCCATTATTTCCTACAAAATACCAATTCCTACCCAAATCCCAAAAACAACATAACTCAACCAAATCACCAAATTAAAGAGTTTAGAACCTACCGGTACGACGACACGTCGTCGTGGTGGGATGGGTGGTGGTGGTCCAGCTGGTCCAGCTCCTCCAGCTCCTCCTGCCTGTGCCATGGCTCCAATCCTGATCTGCTGGGTCCCCGGCCAATCACCTGCTGCCTCCTCAACTATTCGGGCCCACTATCAACTCTCTCCGCCAATCAAATAGCTCCACCTCACTCAATACCCCTACAAATCAACTCTCCACGTCAGACAAGTCAATTTTGGATTACAAATAACAAAAGTGACAATGACAGGCCGTATTTTTCTTTTTATAGGTTTTTCGACCTTAACCGATGTCGGTTTCCTTTTTGCCCTAGGAAACCGGTATCGGTCCCTTAACCGATATCGGTCATGCAGAATCGACGTCGGTTTGATACCCAACTTTCACCCCATTCTTTGCCGTTCCTTACTCCTTGCCTCTTTTTCACCAATATCGCCTCTGTCCACCTTTGCTACACAACATTTGTTCACTGGTCCGGCCCGACCTAAGGCCTCAACCTACCTATTTGGCCCGACCCAAGGCCTCGCCCCACTTATTTGGCCCGACCCAAGGCCTCAACCTACCAATTGGCCCGACCCAAGGCCTCAACCTACCTATTTGGCCCGACCCAAGGCCTCGCCCTACCTATTTGGCCCGACCCAAGGCCTCGCCCTACCAATTGGCCCGACCCAAGGCCTCAACCTACCTATTTGGCCCGACCCAAGGCCTCAACCTACCTATTTGGCCCGACCCAAGGCCTGGCCCGACCCAAGCCTCACCCTACCTATTTGCCTCACCCAAGGCCTCGCCCCACCACCCGACCCAAGGCCTCAACCTACCTATCGGCCCGACCCAAGGCCTCGCCCTACCTATTTGGCCCGACCCAAGGCCTCGCCCTACCAATTGGCCCGACCCAAGGCCTCAACCTACCTATTTGGCCCGACCCAAGGCCTCAACATACCTATTTGGCCCGACCCAAGGCCTCGCCCTACCAATTTGGCCCGACCCAAGGCCTCACTCTACCGTTATGGTCTGACCCAAGGCCACAACCCAACAACTTGGCCCGACCCAAGGCCGCATCACTTCCATACCATACCCACAATCAACGTTTTATTTTATCCATCCATCATGTACCTTGTGTTCAATCGAGCTCACCTGTTCGTGTTTTAGCATGATTAAGGTCCTTGACTTGATCTGTCAACCAGCTTTGCCCAGACCTAGACCGTGACGTTTATCTCAACCAAACCAACCACTTGGTACTGCCGAACATGCCTAAACGTTCCTGTACCTCACCTGTTATATACCCTGGAGCTACTTCCTCTGCCTTGGATACCAGGATTATATCACCCTTGTTTGGATAAACTATCGACCTTTGCCTACACATTGCTGGTTTGCTTGTCAAATCATGTACCCTCGTCGTACTATTGCATTTCAACATGCGTCTGCTTCCTTGGACCTACCCCATCATCTTACCATCCCTCTACCCCATTTACCCTTTATCAACCCTATCCCTGATTTCCCGTTCACTCAATCTGTGATAGATTTGAGGGGGATTACCTATACCCTTAACAGGAGTAACCACTTCATATTATTGTCCGTGCAGCTTTACAAAACAAGCTACACGACAATAAGGGGCTAATGTAGACACCAAATTTGTGTCTTACGACCCCTTGTGACCCGCATCTCATCTCGCAATCTAACCTCATTACCTAAACTTTACACAATTATTTATTAATTACCTTGTAATTGATAAATCCACATCACCTTACCCGCCACCTCACTTTGCCACCTCATCATGACCTAGCCCTAACCCTAAACTAACCTAATTAAGACCTGTGACTTGGTCTAGACTCACATCCATAACTAATACCTCCTTACTCGCACCCAAAGCCGACCTTCTAGCCACTTGACCAAGCCCGCAACTGATCTCTCGGGAGAAAAACAGGGAAGGCGGGCTATTTTACTAAAAATAGCCTACTTTTTCCTTACCGATGCCGGTTCCTACTCGACCGCCGTCGGTTACGTAACCGCCATCGGTTCCCTGTAAATGGGCTTCCCAAACCAAAACAACGGATCGGAATTTCATTTTGGAGATCAGTCGAAGGATTGTTGAATCAAAGGAGAGTCCAAAGCGATTAGCAGAGTGGAGAACTTCACTTGACCAAGCAGAGACGAGTGAAGAAACCAGAAGAGTTGGCAGCCAAGGAGATCAACTTGCACCTTCATCAAAACCAGTAAGTTACATCTTGCATGTCCTCCATTATAACATTTCTTATGCTTTTGGAATTGCAATCTTCCCAAATCCGTTTCTGAATCCATTACCCAACGTACCATTGCCTCTAACTATCATTCTTTAGCTTCTAACCATCCCATTTCCTAATACTGTCCAAAAATCAGCCATTACAAACTCCACAACCAGCCCAGAAGATCCTAGAACCCACCGGTATCGGTTATCAGGAACCGCCATCGGTTATAGGTAACCGGCATCGGTTCCTTTGATCAAAAACCAGGAAAACAGCCTTTCCCCTACCCAGTTCAGCCAAGCAATTTAATTGATATTTTACAGTATTTTGTGTTAACTCATATCGGCAGGGGAACTGACCACCTTCGAAAGGAAGTTTCATATTTCCTGGGCCCAAGGCAGTTCCCTCATTTATTATCTAATCAAAATCTTGTGGTCTTGTGTTCTTATTTGCAGGTAGTCCTTCCAAGACAAAAAGGAGTTCTTCGCAGTCAGCCTGATCTTTCTCTACGGTACGCGCACATCATCTCAACATTCTACAGGTATTCCTCCTAACCCTAACCTTATCTGTTTCTATAAGGAACGAAGCATTTCCGAGTGAAACAAACATTTCAACACTTTTAGAGAGAATAATGGACGAATGCCAAATAGTAATCATTTAGATGTGACAATAGAGTGTCTTGAACAAACCTAACGAAGACTACAACCACTTGTAAGATGATGAGGAAATAGGGAAAGAGACCCCCTATCTATAATGAACTAGTACATGAAACCTTCTTAAAATTGATATCACTCTGCTTTGAAACACCTTAGTTGATGTATCAATCAGGGAACTTCACTTAGATGCAATAATAGACTTTTAGAGATTCCTGTAATTGTTGTTAGATTACCCAAGCACATGTGGCATAGCACCCATCCTAAAATAGGAGCTCACCCAAGAAATCAAGAAGGTGTCGATATCCCTTCTTGGGATGAGATGACGCATACAAGCTAATAGGAAGGAGCGTGACCTATATAAGAAGCAACATCTTATAGGCATAACTCACATATGAAGATAATGGTAAGAGTTAGTAGTAGAAAAGATATGGTGGAAGTAATATGGCCCATATTCACGATTCTGAATGGATTAAAACGGAGCCTCCCCTACTATGGTAAGGATACCTTGTTCTAGTGTAATTTGCTCTAAAAATATCCCCTTGAAAATCTTGATTATCGGGGGACTATCAGGGCTCTGAACCTGCAAACACACTGAATGATATTTTTCCCACCTCATACATTGTATGATGGAGATCTTCGAAGCACTTCAGCCAATCACATGGTTTGAAATTGCAGCATGTAATCTCTCACTTGGTTTTTAATTTTATCCTTCTACAATGTGGCTGTCAATTATCAACAACACATGCTCAAGATTGTTCATCAGGAAATTCTCCTATAAGAAAGAAAAAAGATAAATAGGGGTGCAATGTCAACATGGTATGCACTACCATCAACAATAGGAGTGCATTTAGAAATGGTAACTATGTGGTAAGGTTGTAAAGGATTTTCCAATATATTTACTAAGATCGATAGAGATGCCTGAGGAAATCCTTCAAATCAATGGTGTGGGCCTCTACATATGATCTAGATAGATTTCCTGGACCTTAAAAAGATAGGTGAGCCATAGGCTTAAGCAGTTTTGTAAATCTACTCCAAAAACTCAGTTACAGTTAGCTTTCACTTGAGCTAAGTTCTAGAAATCAATCATTTTCTGCGCATAGCTAGAGTTTTGAAGGTGTAATCATCATTTGCCTAAAGTAACCTTTAAATTGGTCCCATGTGTATGAGCTTCATCAATGATTCAACTCAGCCTTGTGGTTGTCCCACCACGAAGATGCTTCATGAGAAAGATGTATGCTCACCATATCACCTTTGGGTTTTATCTTCTAAGAAATTTCTTATTGCAAAGTATTTCTCCATTTCGCTGAGCTCATAGCATCTCAAATATCCATCTCAGCTAATGTGGTGCCATAAAAATTGGGTGGACTTATCCTTTTCATGTCATTGGAGTGAGTTTACTGGCCTTTTTGTTCTTAGCCATGTATGTTAACCTTAGTGAGTTTTGTGCCTAACCTTTCTCAGGCTAAACAGCTGTATGCTAACATTGATTATGATCAACACCCACATTCAGTTGTCCCCTGGAGGTGGATCTGATTATTGTTATCAGCTTCTTCTTCCTCCTGATTACCCATTACTTGTTGTTCAAGCATAGCCAAATGATCTAGCTTGTGTCTAAATAAAGGGTGCTCTAGCAAGGATCTCATCAAGTTTATAGGAGTTGCCGCTCCTTCCTTAGGTGGAGGGTTATTTGTAAAGATTTCCTCTTGTTCTCACCATTTTACTATTACAAGAAAATTTAATTTTCATCAGAGAACCCTTTATGGAAACAATGAGGTCCAAGAGTCTCAACCTTTAGCTCTGATACTAAGATAGTAAACATTCCCATTTTAAGACTTTAGAAATAAGGGACTTTATTTTTACTTTTATATAATGTTCACTGTTCTAAATAAAACATTATTTAGAACAAACATTCCATGCCAATTGAATTTAAATAGATAACCATATGCAGTCTATAATGACTCGGTAATCCACCAATCTATTCATTCCATAACTCGGTAAGCTACCGATCTTTTTATGTTATCTTATGTATTGAATACATATCATATACTTCATGTATACTTGGTCTTCCTACCCTACACCAGGTAATGAGTGATCTGTTTAAAGATCATATCTAAATATTTGTTACCAATATTCATCTGATATCACATTTTTTAAAACTTGGTGACATAGGATAATGTAACCAGAAACTTGCGATACTTTGGCCAAAGATTTATAACATACTATGTATGTCACTATTCCTAGATGATCATACTCGTCATATTGGAATACATCCTTCACCTCACTCCTCTATTATCATGATTGGTCTTTATTGACTATCGTCAGTCCACTTGTCCCAGGTTTAACCCTAGCCCTAGATAGAAACATAACTTATTATAGGAAGATGCTCACAATGGCTTAGGGTAAATGGGCATACTCGGTTGACCTAAGTCAACCGGATGTGCCAACGTACCCTGAGCCATTGGAAGCTAATTCCTATCCTAAATATGCTCCTATCCTGACCTAGAGAGAAACTAAGTTCAAGTCCCCAGTTCCTATTGTGTGTAGATCTGGATGAATCAATGTGGAAGGGTGATGCCACATGTCAACTACAACGATGTATTCTCGAGAAGACCCAAGCCTTCTCGAAAGTACAGCCCTGCAGTTGGTGTGTGCCAACATCCTATAGAAACTACCTCATCGAGATGTACATACCCCAAGGAGATTGTTAATATGTTGTTAGTTTGGATTATTTCTTGATTATAGCCACCCTGATAAACCCTAATCTAACACTCAATAAGTATTTCCTAAATTTCTTTCATTTAGTCCATGAATAAATTCATTAAACTTATGGTTGCTTGTAATGTTCGATTTCTCAGTTAAACTGACAATTAACCAAATCAAGACAGCATTATCATAAGTTTATTGTAAGTGTTCTTTAACTTTTAGGAAGGTTTAACAACCACATATAACTAATTAAAGTATACTTCATACTAAATGAAGTCTAATAAATTGTAATCATACTTCCAAACCTTTTAGGTTTATATTCAATTGAGAGAGAGAAAGAATCTTTCTCTACATGTTTAAGTATGTAGGATATATCATTCCCAATGTCCATATTTCTTAATGCATGTTCATTATGCATCACCTTATTATGTTAAATTGTTTTAGATAAACACATCATATTATGCAACTCAACAAGTTGCTTCATTATAGGGGAAATTGAACTAATTCCCATTATCCATTTTATCAAAGATAACAAGATAAGCATAACATAATATAAAGAATATTCAACATGATGGAACTTTCATCTTCTTTATAAAAGTACGAGATAATTTTCACAACTCATGCAAATAAAACACAACTTACAATTCATCATTACAACTTATAAAATTAAAAATACTGTGCTCTTTAGGCATACTACATATCAACAGCCTTTATACAATAAAGTATACAACTTTCTTTTACAATTCAACAAAAGAATGAATCAAAATTCTTTACTAAGAATTATACATATATTAGCCAATGCATCATATAAAATTTTGCCTTCTTTTACCACTTAAGTCATCCATCTGTAAAAATAGCTAGCATGGGTCATTTCAATGAATTGAGCATGATAAGCACTAATCATTAAAATGAAGTGCATTCCACTAATTGTTTCATTAAAGCAACACTGCTTTAATGAGACAATTAAGTCATCATAAAATCAACATAAATGATAAAATAAAAGGAAGCACATTAATAAACTTAGATCAACTTTAAAAGAAGAGTAGAATATAATAAACAATATCTTTCCTAAAATCACAAGTTCTATTAATTGTATCAATGGCTTGTAAACAACAATAATCCTGCCATCCCATTATTTCTTAATTCTATCCTAATAGAATACCACATTTATCTTTTCTAAGAGACAAAATAAATGTAAACAGTATGACTCCTTCAAGGATGATCCCTCTATATCCTAAACAAGAACCATTATATACCATGCCTGAACTTATAACCTCAGAAAAATAGACCAAATAATAACAAGAGTTACCTGTTCCTTTCTAGGAATAACTATATTGCACATTCAATCATTAGAATATACATCAAACAGAACTTGATAACCAAACAGGAAGGTAAGGAAAACTAGAACAGTCCAATTGTAACTCCAATTCCAACTCTTCATGTTAGAAGTTCAATCAAATAACAACAATGTTCTCAAACAAAGCAAACTCCAAAGAGGAGTTATTCTCTACTCATATTCTTCACAAAGGTTAAAGAGTACAAGAGAAAACCTACACTTTTCCATATAAACTAGGAAAGACTAGTCAACAATAGTGAAACCCTTAAGTACAAGTTACCTTATCAAAACCTTCTTGAACTAGCTCTCAACATTATTTTATCATTGGTTCAACAAGGTAGACCAACAGGTCACGAGAAATTTCTATCTCGAAAGGATTCGAGTAAAGATAAGTTCGAACATTGAGCCTAGCCAAGGGTAGAAAAAGAAGTAACATAATAAGGAAAGAACCAATGGTAGATCATTTTTTTCAACTGAACAAGAAGTTCCAATTTCAAACCGATTTAGGATGACAGCATACTACATACCCTGAACGATATATATATAGATCTTCAAAATAATAAGAATATACATATTTTCATTCTCGAAAGAATCCAAGACTCAATCACTATTTCAGTTGAGAGTGACATTCCAAACAATAAATGAAAAGTTTCATAATTTCCCACGAACCCGAAACTGAAGACTCACAAAGACTTCACTAATAAATACCAAGAAAAGTAAATGGTTCATGAATCTAAGAATCAACTTAATACAACTGAATAGAGAAGGAATCCTTCTTATTATTTCAGTGTCCAAGGTAATATCACAATCTCTCAAAAAGAACCTAGATTTAATTAAAAGAGACAGAAAAGTGGGAGAGCTAGAACCCAAAACATCCATACAGAAGTTTTCTTGGTCTTAAATTCCAAGAAACAATAATGAATGGAGTAAAAAAAAACTTCACAACCACAAATTACAACAGTGGTTCTTAGTACCAAACTTTATACATTCAACCCAAAATGTGGGTTTCTTCCAAACAGCGGGAAGAGATCACTTTCCCCAACTCCCACGCTCATTACCATCTCAAGAAGTCGAAACAGTCAAAAAATGACATAAGTTCCATATTACTTAAGTCATTTCCAAATTCCAAAGCTCAACAGAGAGAATAAAATGACTCAAACAAGTTCCCACACAGTTCCCTAGGTGAGTACTTGCTCCAGTAATGAGCTATAACTATAATTCAGTATTAAAAATAATAACCCAATACGAAAAACCACTACAGATTCAAATGAATCGACCCAAATGTAAGCTCTTAACACTAAAGTGTTAACTAGAAGTACAGAGAATTGAAACCTAAGCTTCACATTCATGCATTCAGGACTTCATAAATAAATTAATGCGAATACAATGATAAATACGAACTCCAAGAAATAGTTCAGTAATACATAAGTTTCTAAAATAGTGGTTCCATTCAAATGAAGCTTCAACACAAACTTAATCAGAACACTAAGTTCCAACCAGAGTATGCATCCAAAGAACGCAACCCAGAAGAATATAAAATAGAACTGAAGTTTTCCTTAAGTTCAATCCATATATTTTCCATGACAATCAGTTCAAAGCTCCATAACCTCGAATACAAGATCAAGATTGCAAAAACAGAGATACAGAACAAGTTTCCCATATCATTTTTACTTGCATGCTGTCCTAAAACTCACACAGAGAGACAATTTCCAAACAATACTATTTTGTCATGGATTCCAATCAAATACACAAGGATCTATAAAACCCAGTAAGAAAAATAACCAGAAGGACAAGAAACAATAATCTCATGAGAGCAGAGTTGTTCTAATCAATCATTTAGAAGAACGCAAAGAATTTTAATAGTTAGAGCCTATCATGCCTGATAGCACTTCCACCAACTCGAAGGAGACTTCCAGCCAAGCTTCCAATTCTTTTTCTCCTCCACGAAATATCAACAACAAAACACCTTTTCCTTTCAAACTTCATATACTTTCCTTCGATCAAAAATAGATCGTAAAAACCAAAAAAAGTTTTGAACTGAAGGTCAAACTGTTGGTCCGAAGAACAAGTTAGCTCCATATAGTGCAAAATCTTCCATGCAAGAAAAACCAAATGACCTCCTACAAACCTACCTCCTATCTTTCAAAGATGGTTTGCACATGAAGACAAAGGCTCATAAATGTCATAAATTCTAGTTAATCTAAAATTCCCACTTACTTTTCCTTACCACCGCCACTTAAATTTGGCAAATGCCATTTCAACACAAAAACAAAATTCCATCCGTTAGTGGAGTTTCCATGTAGGCCTCCACCAAGTCCACTATCCCTCTACCAAATCTGGTAGTACCTTATCATTTAAACCCCTTTCAAATCATTCCTAAAATTCCATTGGAACCATCACCCTCAATGTCATGTGACCCCTTTAGGTTCCCCTTAGTTTAGGTTAGATTCAAATAGAACTTAGGTTAATTTAAAAATTACCAACATAGGTCTTAGAACATTAGTCATTAGAATCCCACCTTAAGTTAGGTTCAAATCACAACCCTTTAGTAATAGGTAGTAGCTAAAATAGCTTAGTATCCCCCTTAGTAACTCTTCCTTTATTTTCTTAGCATAACACTTAGGTTAGGATGCCAATCCCATAATAGAATAAGAGACTTAGGTTAGAACATATATTCACATAAGTAAACATAGCTAGAACTTAGCTATTCTCACCTAGCTGTAGGTTACCGTTAGGATAGTCCTTAGATTTTTAGGACTTCAAACTTCTTCACTGAGAATCAAATTTTGATTGAATTTCTCAAGTCCTTAATGTCCCACCAAGATCAATCACCAAAGACCCAGGCACAAAATACAACTGAACAAAAACAAGTTGTATCAAGGACCAAGAATTAGTATCATGTAAAATTTAGTCTTCTATGTTCCTTAAGCTATTGAATGTCAATTTTACCATTCAGTTTATAAAGAAGACTTGAAACATTCCTTGGATCACTAAAATTGATCCAAGGATGAGTCAGAAGTAGAAATAAGTCTGCAACTCTTAATACCAGATTACAGCTCATCTTTCCGAAGTGAAAATGGATTCTTGACAACCATAGAATTTCAGTCTAATGATTTTTAAGAATAGAAAATATTTATCCCAATCAAGCATGATCTTCAATAGCTCAAAAGAACACATCATTTATAGCAGAAAATCACATGTCAACACTTGAATGCAAGGAGAAATATATCAGTTGTCGACGGTGTTACAATTTGTGCATTCCATTGCATATCTATTCAGAATTATCTCTCTTTTGAAGGTACAAATCACTTATTTTTAGATATGTAAGCGTTATGATGCATGTTCCAGGGAAATCTAGAATAAAATTTTAATCTATTACTAAGTTCCTGATACATTGTGGATACAGTTCAAGTAAGGGGTAAAGATAAAGGAGAAATTCTACTTGGAAGCTTGAAAGAAATCTGTAATAGGGTAAGTGATTTTTTTTTTTTCTCAGTCAATGACAACAATTTCATCAAACATTTTTCATACATTTTCATTTTTCCATCCCTGATAGCTTTTTCCTGTAGGCGCATGGCTCTTAGTATTACTTTGCTAGAGACTTGAGATGCTAGAAATTTATATTCCTACCTCTTCTAGGTAGCTATATCATTTTGCATTTAAATTCTACATTACAGACATAGACTACATGCCTCTATTTAGCATCAATCACATATTTTACATATCTTTTAACAACATTACAATATACTATTTTCACTCATGATAGGAGTGTCTATGTAGGGTTATGTGTTTTTTAACTTGGATATTTCGTAGGAAAATCCCTATCTTCTTGTGAAACACACAACAAAACATAAAAGTAGAAAGAATTTCTTCATAGCTAATGGACGTCGGAGACAAACATTTAAATATACATAGGAAATATACAACTTTGGCATAGCTGACATAATGGAGTTTTTTTGGTGTTTTAAACATCGATTAACATTGGAAAAGAGAGAAATTCTACAAGTTTTTTATTATTGGTTTCCTTTAGATATGTTAAAGATTTGAGATGCTTAAAATTGGATGGACATTTTGACAGTAAATTGTTGCTAATGTCAAGGGTGTTGATATTCACAATATTTCCAAAAGCTTAGGGAAGAGCTTCTAAACAACAAGAACACAAATATAGCTCTTCAGAATAGAGGAGTTTTCAAAATTCTTTGGGGAGATATGATTGTTTAGTGCCACTCATATCAAGGTAGCATAGAGGTTCAAGTTGTCTTGTTGATTTAGGAAAAACACGAGAAAAGAAGGATGATTCATTACTTTCACTGTCACTCTTTGTTTAAGTCATTTGTGGTAACAAAAGTTGTTGTTAGTCAATAGAGTAGCCTAATTATATGCAAAGATAAATTAAATAGTTTGATTATTCTAGTTATCCCTCAACAAATCAAAAAAATTAACTGAAATGTAGCCATCTATTATTAATCTTACCTAAATCTAATGAATGACATTGTTCTAATTATTCAAGTTTTCAGATGTAAATCCCACCAAAGCATGAATTCCATATTTTGCATAGATTGCAGAGGATCTATACACTACAGCTTCAACTACCGTTTCCACATAATTCCTCGAACATTAGGCATTTCTTGATTAAGAAGAAGAGTTTATAGGTTTACATGAAATAAATGGAAAATTGGGTTTAGGGAAAGGTCCAATAGAGGTTCTTCTGCTCCAAAATAAAAATATAATGATGGGTTTTAAATTTTTTGTTGTTATAATTTGCATAATAATCCCAAAATTGTTTATGAATAATTTATTAAACCAAAAATAATAAAAATCGTTAATCGTGTCTACCTATGAATAATCAATAAATTGAAAATATATTTTTTTTTTTTTTTATTATTGGTAAATAGTTTTTTGAAAGGGACCATACCCTTGAGAACAAAAAAGGACCTAAAAACCAGTATAGCAATGAGAACCAGAACAAAAAGGATCAAAATCTAAATAAGACAATGAAGTCCAACGTAGCCAAAGAGAAGCTACCCCAACAAAACAAAACCAGTAAAAACTCAGCAGAAAAGCAGCTAAAGGACAACAAACAAATAGCAATATATACAAAGAAAAGTAGTAGAAGCACCCACAATTACTTCTTGGCAGCTTTGTCAATGCTAGATTTGATATTCTGCCAAGATTTGAATATCCCCAAAGTCGTCATGTGAGCAGAGTACTAGTTATCTCCAACTGATTCAATGGTCCAAAGTGCTTTCCTTGATCAGTGCCCCATGGAGCGATGCACGAAACCCCGCTGAGATTGGACCAACACTGCGGACATGCTGTTCAATTGAACTCTTCAATTGCCATCCTAAAAATGGCCATACATATAGTCATGCTCTTGTAGTTACTATCAGTGCCTTCCCTTCAATGGGAGTCTAAAGAGTTCAGTTTACTTGAAAATATTATTTGTTGATAGTCCTAGAACATCCACTAGTTTTGAAAACAAAATATGAGAACTATCCATGCATGTAAATTGGTGCCTTAGTCTAAGCACTACCATCTATAGACAGCTTCAACATGATCATAAAATTCAGGAATTTATAGTCTTTAGAAATATCTATATTCTGTAAAATATAATAGTGGAAAAATCATACCTAATCTTTCCATATTTTTAAATAATTAAAATTTTGATAGCTAGAACTATTTAAAGTCTACACAACGTTATCTCACCAATATATAACATTCATTTTGTGATAGAGATGCACTTGTGATTAATTTCAACATTAAATAGGAAGACATTCTATAAAATACATTGTAGAATTCTCTCCATCATATCTTCATAAAATTTGTTTTTAAACTTGTAAGAATATCCAGGGCATTGTAAAATGAAAAAAAATACATTTTCAGTAATAGTTCAGATACAGATCAAGATTTAGAAACTTGGTGAAATATTCACATTTTCTCACAGTGATTTCAATGTGGAAAAATGGCTACAATTTCTTATCATGGTTTATGAATAAGCCTCTACCATTTCTTATGACAATAGGAATGTTGATGTCTGATAGACTACACGTCCCAAATAAAACATTATAGGGATGATTTTATTTTTCCTGTGGAAATGGACTCTGAAGAGTAACAATAATTGAACCACAAATAATATCAGATCACCCTTATTTTATGAACAGTGCATAATGTGTAGATAACCATGTGTATGTAACCATGAAAGTATTTTGAATGAATATGCTTGTAAAACCACGATTCCAATATGGTCACCCTATTTCCAACTACTACAAGTTGTCCAAGTAAACATGTAAATCCTAAAATGGAGATTTATTTTTGATAGATCCACTCTATTAAAAGTAGGTTTTCTGACATAAGCCCCTTTCAAGCTAAAAGAAAAATTATTGAATTTTCTGTGGTAAATGTGATAGCTGCCCGCTAAAATGATTATTCAATACAGTTTAGATAGAAAAATTATGGATTTTTTTTGAAAAGCGTGACCACTACCAGGCTTCAAGCAACAGTTGTCACAACAAAGATTCAAAGTCAATTATAATTTAATAAATGAAATTTTTCCCCTGTTATAACAAACATTAGATCCACATTACAAAATTAATGAGTGTAATTAATCCAAATATAGTTAAATTTCTCTTAGGTGTTAATTTAATAAATAATTAAATTAACACTATAGTTAAATATTCCTTAATTAATTTTAGAGGGTCAAAGGGGCCAAAACAATTAAATGCCCAAGGTTTTTAATTTCACTAGGTCTAAACAATAACCAAGGTTCTTATTTACATGGGTTAGAAAAACATTCTCTTATCCCCTAACGTGACCCTTTAAAAAGGTCAACCCATGCTTTAGAGTTAAACATTTAAGTTAAAAAGGGGTAATTTCCCACTTACCCACTCTCAGACTCATCTTTTCACTTCAACCTGATTTTTCACATATTTAACGCACTTAAGGTTTCCTAAAAACATTTCCATTAGATAGGAAATTTCTTCCCCTTTCCAATGATATAAAGAAGTCCTCCTAACTCCTCATATTTCTTAAGTTACAGGCCGGCGGGCCTGGGGAGGAAACATTTCCCAAAGGTTACAGGCCTGCAGGCCTGGGGAAGAAATTTTTCCCAAAGGGCCCAGGGCTTGTGGGCCTTTCGGGGAAGAAAATTTTTTGCACTTTTGTCAAAAAGTGCAAGTTACACTCGCGCGCCTGCCATTTTAAGCCTAAGGCCCACAAGGGACACGTGGCACATTTTTAAGCCAACACAGGAAGGCAGGTCGTCAGAGGTAATTTGGATTTTAACTCTTTTTGTTGAAAGGGAAAAAAGGTTTTAAAACATCCGCGCCTCCACTGATGCCTAAAGATGCCACGTGTCTGGCCCAAAAGTACAAGTGGGAAAGTGGACCATCGGGGAAAACTTAGAAATTTTGGATTTTGTGTTAAAAATTTTGAAGGTTAAAAACAACCCGCACCTCCGCCAATGCCAAGAAAAGCCACGTGTCAGTCCAACAGTGACCTGCGGAAGGCGGGCCGACGGGGAAACTTAGGATTTTTTTCCCAATTTTTCCAAAGGTGATAAGGTTTAAAACCATCCGCACCTCTACTGATGCCTAAAGATGCCATGTGTTAGACCCACAATGACAGGTATTGGACCAACGGGGAGACTTAAGATTTTGTGCCAATTTTTCCAAAAATGTAAAGTTTGAAGGTATGGGCCCATGAACCCGTGGAAGTATTTTTTTTTTTGCAAAAGTGAATTGGCTTGCGGGGCCACGGAGGAATTTGTGACTTTTTGCATTTTTGCAAAAAGTGCCCTAAGTAATTTTTGGGCCCACGGATCCGATTTACAAAAATTTCCTTTCTTTTGACAGTTAGCCTTTTTTTTTTTGAAACCAAACGAAGTAAAAAACTTCAAAAGGCCATAACTTTCGACTGGAAGCTCAGATTTGGACAAATAAGGAACTTTTTGGAAAGGGCTCAAACTCCTCTTTGCATAGGAAGCATCAAAAATTATTTTTGACAAACTTAAGTGGGTGAATTTGATAAAAATGTCTTTCCTGCCATTAAAACGTGAATTAAACTTTTTCAACTACCAGACTTGATTCGATCCACCATTCTTTCTTCTTCAACATGCCAAATAAACATGGAGAGTTGCACTTGAAGGATTTCAAACGGATTGCAAGGATAAAATATTAATGGTTGAGTATTCAAAAATGAATTTCCTTTCTTTTATGTGAAATTGCATTATTTTGCCTCTTGCCCGATTAAAGATGAACTGTGTAAATTGCAAGGGCAATACAAACTATTTTGGAATGTGTTTTGATCATCCTTAGTTCATTTTAATATTTTATCTTGTCTTTCATTGTTGCAGGGTACTCTGTATGTTTTTCTGATATTTATTTGTAGGTCTTACAGTGAATCTAAATGAAATCTACGTGTTTACAAGTAGAATTGATCTATTTCATTTGCCATACTCTAAACATTTAAGTTCATTCCATTCTAATTTACAATGTTTAACTTTCCTTCAATAATACGTGAAAAGCAAGAATGTAATTCTATTTTCAAAACGTGTCAATCAAATAATACAGAGGAATGCAATACTTTTAACACAGGCATTTCCAGCCTTCAACAGAGAGTTTACAATATACTTACAACAACAAGTTTTAAACAAGAGTAACACCATTTGATGAAAGGTGAATCAACATTCAATTAAATGAAATAATTCCTTTTACACTTCTTTTCTGTTTTCCAAAATATGCCAAATAAATCTTTCTCATTCCTTTTCACATTCCAATACAACTTTCATATCCTAAAATGGAGCAAACTTTCACTACAAATATTATTACAAGTCATCCACTTAAAGTGGGAAATTTTACAATAAGGAACCCAAGGAGAACTACAAAATTTGTCTTTATACACAGCTCCAAGAACAACAACAAGAGATCCACCATGTTTCATTTGGTCACAACAAATAGAGGGAGAGGCAATGCTCTCCACCCAACCAAGAATTCCAATGAAGAGGAGAAGTCATCCTCCTCATTGGCCCCCGAGCCCCAACCACATTACAATAGGAAATGGATTCAACTCATGGCAACAAGACAAGCTTCCACAACACAAAAAAAATTTCACAATCATATCACAGTCCAAAATAAAATGCAGTTACAGTCATAAGAAGGACAATAACAAAATATACAAGGCTTCATCACACAAAGGCCAAAAGAGCAAGATCTATGGGGGAAGCTGCTTATACCTCCCAATGGGGAATGGGTGACCACCTTAAAAACCCACCAAAATATTCATCTCAAACCCCTACATACTAAGTACCTCTTATGCCTCCCCATTCTCTTATGCCTCCCCCAAAAGTAAGAAATGCAAGCTATTTCTTGTCCAAGGTGGAACACCCAACCCAAACTCCCTCCACAAATAACTCTTATGCCTCCCCACAACTCTTATGCCTCCCCACAAAATATCCCCATAGTCTTCTCCTACACCACACCTAGGCAATCTACCCAACCAACCAACAAAGCATACCAAACATTCAAAACATTCACATAAACACAATACAGAAAGAAAACATTTTTACAAGAGTCAAGCTCCTACCTCTCCATGATAGAGCTTGATCCAAAAGTTCAACAACAAGCTCTTCAAATCCAAACAGTCCCAAAGCACCAAAAAATCGACAAGTATCCAAAAATCCTCTAACTCTCACCAATTGCAAGAGCACCAAACCAACCTGAAGTAACTCCCTGAAGTAACCCCTAAAACAACAAAAGAATTCGAATAAATAGAAAAGGGAGAGAGGAGGATGAGGTGGCTCCATGTAGGATGCCACATCACTCATCCTCAACTCCACCTCACAAGTCAACTTCAAACTCCAAAGCACAATTAAAAAGGTGGGTGAATAAATGACCTTTTACTTACACACACAATCCAAGTCCACACCCCAAGGACCAAAATTAATTTCATGCAAGAAGGTGCAATAAAAACTTACAACTTGTCTTCCCAAAATACATAATAAGGCCTAATTTTGACTCCCCAACCCATAGGTAGGGTTGGTGTAACAATTTAAGAGGTGTGGGACAAGTTTAACTTGTCCCACAAGCCTCCAAAATCAGCCCCTAAGGACAGATCCGAATTTCAAAAGAAAGGTTGAGTGTCTCACACTCAAAGTTACTTACACATCACTTACAACACATAATCCAAGAGCCATCAACTCTAATAGATGCATTATTTTGACCCATTTTAATTTATTTAACAACATGATTACTCACTAATCTAGACACAAATAAAATAAATAATAAAGGGGAAAATACATCACTAAAATCCCCATACTAAAATTAAACAAAGGAACTAAATAAAAGAAAACACATAACCCCTTGGTCACATTTAAAGGTGATTCCCCCCCATGGTAACCCCTAACAACAATACAAACATACACATAACAAATACACGTTGCCATGGTGACCCTTGTTGAATTCATCTAGAATTCCAATGTGGTTGGTCTCCAATCCCCCGATGTTTGTTGTGACATGTTTACCTGCAAAACACAAATACCTCCTTCGGCCTCATGGCCGCATCAAATCATCCAAAATAAATATATAATATAACTTCCAAAATCATCTATATATGAATCACAACATCATACAAGAAAGCAATAATATCATTTACAATTTAATCCATAAGCATATGATCACAAGATTAGTTCAATTTTCTAGGTTTACTCAATATGACAAAAATATCACATGTCCAAAACACATATACACATATACCATGTCCAAGCAACATACATATCAACATCAATATAAAATGTCTTTAATAATCCACATGCATCATATACGAATCAAAATTAACAACAGACCATGATCTCTAATGTCTAACACCATGCCAAATCAAAAGCTACAATAGTGTCCATAAGTATAGTCAACAGTATCATAATCAATATCAAAAGGTGTCGAAGGGAAGTGGGCACTACACAAAATCCTGGGAGTAACAATGAAATATTGTGATGTAAGCAGACTTATTAAAAGCTTAAAGGTACTTAAAAAATCATTGAAATTCGGGGGGAAAATACATGTTGGAGACTAAGAAAACCTACTGTCCATTAGCAAGTTCGCATTTTCGACATTGTTGACTCTGATGCCAAATGATATAATTGAAAGATCAACACACAATGGGCTATTATATTTCTAAATTATTCAACATATACTATGCATTATTCGGCTATAGCCATGGAGGTAAACCCCCATAGAATAACCTCCTATCTTAATAGGATAACCAATAACCTAGACCCATCTTATAATAATACATTAAGTGTAACAAACTAACCACAGTCATATTTTTATTATGGAGTGGGCTATATTATAACAATCATATTCCATAAAATAACAAACTTCCCTATCATGTGTTTAAAGGTTTTTGTAGGACCATAATTATGCTACGAAAAATATTAATCACCTAGCTGAATTGAGCTAACATATTTTGCACTAAATATTCAACACTATCAATAAAATTATATATATACTCAACAGTATTATGAGTTTGTAATCTTTTATTTAAATCAAATTCTATGTTCAATAGTGATTCTCTCCATGAGAAATATCATCATCTTTATCCAGTTCTAAATATTTAAAAAAATTCATTTGACTTCATCTATTATTTAATGATTATTTTCTTCAACATCTTTATCTTGAAATCTTCTTTTTGTTGAATATTTTGAAGTCAATTTTTCATTTGATTATGTGGAGTTTCAATTTAAGTTTATATTAAAGACCTGGGAGTGTTCATTTTCCAGCTTGTGAAATAAAAATATGGTTTCATGATTCACTCATTTTTTCTCATTTTCAAAATTTCTACTACTTTCAAAAAAAAATATTATTCTACCATTTTAAAATTAGTTACAAAAAGTCAACTAGTTGATGGTTTTAGTGTACTTTCTTGCTTTTCAACTTCTTATATTTGGGATTAAGAAGTAAAAAAATAAATGATATAATGTTTTAAAAGGAAATTTTTAGAAGTAAATTGAATTGAGTTTTATGTTAACTAAATGAAATAATATAGTCCCTTGAAATAAAAAATGTATCTTTTGAAGTATAAATGAAATAAAATGTTTTATATGAAAGGAACTAAAGGAAACAAAAAGATATAGAGTTAACACAGTAAAAAAAATTTATATAATTATATTTCATGTTAATCCTATTTTGAAGTTAAGTAAAATATTGAAATCTTTTGAGGTTCTATTTAAAAAGGTGCTTCAAAAAGATTTAATTGCAAATATATTTTGTATTTATAAGGATTCATGATGAGCCACTAAGTTGAAATGTCTATTTGTACATTTTTATGCACGAAAGATTTGATTTGTAGCATGAACTTTTGTTTGACATTGGAAGCATATCTTATTTGATCTAAGATGCAACAGAATGTCACTTGAGTTGAGTAATATGTTCAAATTTGTATTGTATGTTCCATCAATTGTCATACAATATGTCCGATTTCCTATGCAGTATTGGCTATACATAGAATTTTAATTGAGATAAAAAAAATGAGATAATAATTAACATTGAATACATTCATATTATCACTCAATTTATCTCATTGTGGTAGA
Organism: Taxus chinensis; assembly: GCA_019776745.2. NCBI lineage: Eukaryota > Viridiplantae > Streptophyta > Pinopsida > Cupressales > Taxaceae > Taxus > Taxus chinensis. The sequence continues at coordinate 447,741 of JAHRHJ020000122.1, read as the reverse complement.
TAACTGAGTTTCAAGGCAAGGGAAATGAATGAATTACAAACATTATAACTACAAAAATTCGGTGCTGTGAAGATTATGGTGATGGTGTTCATAATATTGTTGGGGTTCTCTATGTGCCAGGATATTTCTCATGTTTGATTGACTCCTAGTTTTCATATTATCAATTGAACCTTAAAAAGAAATGATATCAATTGAAAATTTAATCTTTATTTTCAAAAAATTGTAACATAGCTTGATCCAATAATTTCATACGGATCACATGTTTGATTTGGTAAAAAGCACTTTTTTGCGTTTTGATTCAATTCCATAGTGATTACATAAGGTTATATTTTTGATCCAATATACAAATGAGGATTACATGCATAAATATCTAACATTCTATGAAACAAATCGGAGCTTAGTCATCTATAGTTAAAAGATCCATACAAATTTAATAGAAACCATGAAGCCTGTATCTTAAAATATGCAAAAATCAATGTAGTTAGGTACACACCAATTTAGGAAAAATAGTGTAAATTAGTTATTTTTTACATTAAGATAAGTGTAGATAATAATAATTCGGTTATACTTTATATCAAATTTCTATTGAGTGTGTATAGTAATTTTATTACTTTCTATTTCTGTATCAATTTCTTACTAAGAGTTGATATATGACATCAACCTATTGTCAGTCAGAGTTTCCTCTGGAGCCTGGGTTCCAAACTTATTCATAAAGGACCATGAAAGGGACCACATCCTATTTATGCTTTTTATACATCAAGCAGGGAGCAATCCCACCTTTAAATCGCCTTTTGTTCATATGCAATCACCTCATCTGCCCCTTCTTGCAAAAAATGTAGTCTCCAATGTAGTAACATCACAACCAAAATATCCTCATTTCTTCATTTTGTTTATTGTACATGGAGCCATAGTTTTCAATCGATGATACATAAAGAGGGGCATTCTTGCAATGAGGCTTCAAACCCAAAATATGGTTTACTATATTACTTATAATTTATCCCACTTGTTTATTTTTGTATAGGTATTACATTTTCAAAGTGTAATATGGGGACTACAAACTAATATTTTAATTGAACTTGATTTATATATTTTGTTTATATACAGGGAAACAAAATTTTTGCACATATTCCACTACTCAAATTGTTAATGCCCAAATACTATATGTTATCTATACTCGACTGTAGAATTTCTATGCCCATCCTATTATATATTAACAAATTTATTAACAACTACATATTAAAAAATCTATACTAATTAATAAACTAAAAGATCATGTGTCTGTCCAAATATTTTCTAAAAAATATCATGCATTTGTTCATAAACGATATTAATATTACGAAAATATTAATAAATCAAATATATAATACATCCAACAATAGTTTTGAAGTTATGTGGTTAATAATTTTTTTTATTTGTACATTGCAAATATTTATGCTCTGTAAAAAAATATATAATATAATAAACTAATTAGTAATTACTGGCAAACATTCTTCCATATACATTGTTAACTAAGATTAGGACATAACATGTTACCCAAGCTATGTGTCACATTCCACAATGCGATTAGTTGCACTTCTCCACAACAAGGCCACCACGTATTCACTAATTTCCTCTTAATCCAGCTTCATCACTATAGTGCAATCTTTGGTCAAATTCCTCTGTATACGATTTACATGCGTGAAATAGTGAAAACTTGTGCCTAGGTTGTTTTCCTCGTGACACGTGTGACTATACATTCATGTTGAGAAAGGAATTTAAATATTCCCTAATTTTGGTTATTATCTTTATAAAATATTTGTTCCTTTGGGAATAACGGATGAAGATCCATGAAGGTTGTCCACCATGTAAACTCTCAAATGACGTTCTAGGATGATGTAAAAAAATAGATGACAAATCCTGTAAACAAATGGAGAAGAAGAAGGAGATGCATTATACACATAAATTCAACAATGGTTAAAAATGGTGGGCTGCATTACAGAGTGATGGAAAACGCTATAGGTGGAAATATATTTAATGAAAAGATTCTCCATAAATGCATTCCAATATCCACTGCTCAGAGTGAATTCTTCTAACAATCATTTCTTCCCTTCACCAAATCAAACAATCTTAATGGTTTTGAAGTGGGTGGTTACTACATAGTAAATGCATGTATTTCTTATTTTTTGTGGGATTTTCCCATTTTTCGAACATGGATTGGAGCCTGGAGGTAAGTTAATTTTAACATATTTTTATTCGATTTTAGTGTTCCTATAAACTAGAGTAAATATGTGTATCTTGATTTGGTTTTATATATCCAATAAACCAGTTTAAATATATTTTAATTTGATTTATGATTCACATTTAAACTATTTTTAAATATATTTTAAATTATTTTTCATATCCCTCTTTACAATATTTGTTATATTTTATATGAAAAAAAAACATTAAAATAATAATAATCCAATGCAATCCAATGCTCTGTGGTTACCTGGGTGATGTTTGATGTTGTGATGTGGATCGAGCTTATCCAGCATGGTATTTGCATTGCGCCCATACCTTTCCCCGTAGCCCTCCTTAGATGCCCCATGGCATAGGCGTGCCTGAACGCCTCCACCATAATATCTTCCTCCATATTTTCACATCCGTAAATGTTCTACGGAAATCTTTGAGTCATCCTCCACCTCAACAAAACCAAAAAGTTGGCAACAATGGTAGAAAACATGCAATTAATAATGTGAGAGGATAAGGGAAGGATGTAATTGACCCACATCTAAAAATGGCCAAACATAAATTTTTTTGTATAATGACACCATTATGAGTCCTTTTCCTGTGAAGTCACGCACCCCTCTCTGCTGCAGATGAGACTTGTCATAGCAAATACTGTATTTTGAAAACAATATTCGTTTGAAAATATGTGGCTTCTTCACACTCATTCGCAGCTCTATCCCCCACCAAAATATGAAGTGCTTTCCTATAATTAACAAAAAATGACACCACCACAAGATCCCTTTGTCCCATATTTGGTAAGAATTTTTTGCAATATTTCTTGGCGAGGTTGTTGAGATTATAGTGATTAAAATCATCCCTGAATTGGAGTCAGTTTCTGAAAATGGGTACCACCAGGGAACACAACATTAGCTTTAGTTTTGATATAAATATGGCTCAAACCTCCACAATGAATAGGGAGACCAACCCCTTTAACAAATCCACTCCATAAAGAAAAAAAACTTATGCATTTCGTAACATGGAATTGATGGTGGAAACATATAGAGAATAGATCGATTTATATGAACATGAATAATCTCATATGTGGAAAAGGTGTGGCCCATGTAGGTGATTAATTTCCTCCATCTAATCAAAATACACTATTATGTTGTGGAGCCTATTTTCATGTGTGAAAGTGTTGAATATTGTACACTAAAAGTACCGTACACTCTTCATGTATTTTTGCCCTGAAAAACATGCTTGATATATCAGGAAATGTGCTCTTCTTAAATGGGTAGGATTTTCGACCCACGGGTTTATGGGATGGTTTTGGCCCATGGTTTTGGTACCCACAATATTGTAAAAATGCTTAAGCAGTTGCCTATTTATGTGATTTTGTGCATATGGTATGGTTAATGTAACATTGCAGATGTGTCTGAATTTGGGTGTGAATTTTATAGAGTTTGTTGAGCATAACTCCAAACAAATCTGGGTATTGTATTGAGAGAGTGGTGGTTTGTAATAAAATTTGAGCAAGTGATTCTTGGTGGACATAGCCTAAATTGGGTGAACCACATTAAATACTTTCTCTTTGTGTTGTGTTATTTTTTTCTCCACTTTTATTTGAGATCTGTAATATTTTTTGCATATTAGTTTCTACTGTTGTGATTCTATGAGGGATTGTTCCACATATTTTATCCCTTATTTCCTAACATAAAAAACAACCCACACTTATCCCTTTTTTTGGTGATTGTTGAATAAAAATGCCATTACAATCGTTGATAGGGAGAACTTCACATGACGTCGCAACCTTTGGATGCTACTTACACTCCACTTATTTATGTCTCTAAATGCTACAAAAACACATTTTCCCTTCGGTAATATTTTTCTACCACTCCTTACATTCACATATATATCTATAAAAAATTTCCACATTGTCTTGAACATTAACAACCCTGGTCTCCATTCAAAGGATTTCCATATATGTCGTCCTTGTTGTTCAACATTTTAGTTTCACATTGTTTCTACTTTCTATTTTCGCTGCCCCCACAATTCTCCACCCTCTAACCCCTTCATCTTCACCCCTCTTCCTCTACCAATGTTTCTCTCCTTCCGATATGAATCCTTCAAAATATCCCCTTCGGTGTTTCCATTATACATTTCACGTATGATTGCTAGTTCTAGGATATATTAAACAATCCAAAAAGTATATATTAAACTGAAGGTAAGTATGTAATGCTTTCATATAACAAAAGAAGAAGCTAAATGTAAGACGTATATTTTGACTAGTCATTTTAAAGATTATAAATTTTTGTAAAGCTTGCTACTTAACTTTCAAATGGTTATTTATGAGATATTAACCATTCAAACTTCCACACAACTATTGGTAGTGTAAATTCATATCAATTTATGTATGTGTGAGCATTCATAATTGTTTATTTTCCTTTTTCAAAACAGTTACAGAAAATAAACATACAAACTTATTAGGAGGATTAAAATCCAAAAACTTATCTAGAGGATCTCAACTGCAGCTACTTTGCCATGTGATTTCCAGTTCCATTTTTTCATTAGTTTACCATTTATTTTAATAAATTATTTGTTGGCAACTCAAAATTTGTGTAGTATTGTTTCTTAGCAAAAGTTGTTTTCCATTTAAGAGTAGTAAATGGAAGGATTTGCATTAACAACTCGAAGTCAGGCTCATGGCATTGAGGCAAAGTGTTTTTTTTTTTTGTAAATTTTGGGCACTCAATGTTCAAAGTGAAGAGGAGAAATTAAAAGGGAAAAAAAATAGTAATGTTTATGAAGAGAAACAAAAGTGAATTGTGAATTTCATTGAATACAATTATAATGAAGTTCAACTTAACCCTCAAAAGAGAGACAATGTAATCCAAACACAACACCAACTTACCATTATAGTTAACATAATACCTTTTGTTTTCCATAGCATGTAACATAAAAAAAATTATCTTCTAATTTTTTTTTCATATTTAAGATGCTTTTAGATTGAAAGAATGTTAATATTATTTTAAATACATGGTGTTGAAGGGATCTTAAAGAATTTTTCATCCAATTTTCTTCTACTTTGCATTCCGAACATGTAAAATTAGAATAATTGAAGTAATAGAAAAATATTACCAAGCAATAGTGACCTTAAAAAAGAGTTAATTCCATTGAGAAACCATTTGAAGGAATTTTCTTCACTCAAACAAGGGACCATAGGTTTACTTGTTGAAATAAAGGGTAAAGTCTTAATTTTCATTGAACAAAATCTTTTTCTTTATATTTTTTTATATACGGCCCCTGCTATACTGTATCATCCTCGAATTTTGTTCTTTATTTTTTTCCATAACACTATTTTCGAGACTAACACAACTATGTCAAAAACAACATTTTCCATTCTAAATAGGTTTTGACAAAAGAACAAGTTGTTAGTTGTTCCTTTTTAATAGTAGAATGATATTTTTTATTTCCTCTTACATTAATAGGCTCTTTTGGGCAAGCACAATCATAATTTCTAAAAAACCATATTATTTACAAGTTATTATCCTTTGTACTGTATCCTTAAAAAAGTATAGCAGATGAGCACTTCACGAGTGTACGTTCTATTTTAAGGTAAAGGCAAAAGACCAAATATATCACAACTTATACCTCTAGTTGTGCATTAAAATCAATATGTTCAATCACACTTTGAAAACCAATATTAAATACAAATTAGACAATAGTGAACAATTACCATTATGAGAAACTTCTTTATTGATCAACCATGATGATAATCTAAGGATTCTGCAATACTTCATGAAAGAAACTATTAATTATCACAGGTAAGGATATTTAAACACTAATCATCCACATAATGGACCAACACATTCATGGTGTTTTTCTTATCGTGAAATGATCTTATGACCTAAAGTGCAATACTTAGCTATTAATATGTTCGGAATACACGTAATAAAAAATATAAAAAACAAGCTCGTTACTCTAATTCTATTTAGAAGTATTTTAATAGAAACAATCAATTTAAGTGTTAAGAAAAATATCCAATCAATTATGGATGAAATGAGAAGCCTACTCTAAACCAACCTAAATAGAAGTACAAATTTAAGTGTCTCACCAAAAATATTTACAAGAAGAAACTTCAACTTTGCAATACACAAAGAATAACCAAGCAATAACAACAAAAAGGAATGAACTACAACAAGCAATGTTGGAAAAAGACATAAATATACAAACGAAATAAAAGGGAACTATTTTTTTGTTTTGCATGTACTTGACTTGGACCAAAAAAGAGCACAAATAAAAAATGATTACTATTACGAACATATTTGAAAATAACTATGAAGGGATCCATAAACATAAATCAGAAATTTTAAATTTAGTTGCAAGGTACGAGTAGAAAGTGCAACACTAGGAACATGGAGTTTAATTTTGTAAGCAATTTTCTTTTGATGAAAAAGGACAAAATTACAAAGCTTTATGAACACACGTCTCAAAAAATGTATAGTTTGTAGCAATCCTATAACTATTTGTTTTTGTGCATCGACATAACAAAAGAGACAAATACATAAACCCCTATTTTTAAAAAAATTCTTGTTGCTTGCATGAGGGATTTTCTTCTCACATTTTTTGTGTTTTTGTATAGTTTTCCCCTTCTCAACAACAATTCCCATATTTTTCAGATTGTGATGAGGTTCATATTTCTCTAAATCTTCTTTGGAATCTATTGGCGAGAAAATTTTTCTTGTGGACAAATTGGTGGGTTTCAAGCCAACACTATGGGAATCTAAGTCCCTTTACTTGAACGGTGCAACTTCCGTAGGTGTATGCATAAAAGATGGGTTTCAATGGTGGCCTTTCGACCAGAGATCCAATAGGGGCACTCCACTGACCCTGTGGCAAAGCTAGCAATGTCTCACTAGAGAAGAAACTTTGTCTTGGAAAGGGGAAGGGGAGTGGAAATGAAGGTAGGAGAAAACTAATGTTGTGAGTAGAATATCAGATGCCCACACACATTAATTAGAAATTTCATTTACATGCATTTATAGTTAGAAGAAAAACAAATTCAGAGGAGAAGCTACAAGACCGAATGAAATTCATTGGTCGCAAGGTACCAATCAATCCCTTAATCAAACAGGAAAAAATTCCTTCTTTTATTATTGAAGCTAAAGTAGAATTTGTACAGAGCTTTGAGAATAGAAGAAAATCTGAGAAGGGAAAATAGAAGAAGTATGGTGTTTTCTCTCTTTTCCAGGTACATAGCACTTTGGTCTTTTTGAAATCAATTTCCATCCCCCAGAATGGCATGGAGGAGCCATTATATCTCATGCCAAAATGGTTACAAATTTAAAAATCATTTACACCTCTTCAAATTCCTCCATTGTGAAGAAAACGCTCATGGTGGGTTAAAAACTAGATCTTGCAACATGAACGTTACATTTGATTTTCCAGTTTGAATACAAACTGTTTGATTTTCTCTTATAACTTTGAAATTGGGCCATCCACATGGTAGGAAAATATTGGAGAGGGTACGGGGGAAATCCCTTTGCATTTTGTGATTTTTTAGAGATTTGGCAATTTGGAACAAATTGGCCTGCACCCTCGCTTCAACTTTTTAACTTAGGCACGTGGCACGTTTTCATTAGAAATGGGGTCATGGCCCTTTTCTCAACATTTTAACCTTTTTTGTGAAAAGGCTCAAAAACCCAAATTCCTCTACTGATCCACTACTCCAATTGAACTCTTGACACGTGGCATCCTCTGACTGGAAATGGGGGGGTGTGGCCCTTTTCTCAACATTTTAACCTTTTTTGGAAAAAGGCTCAAAAACTCAAAGTTCTCTGCCATTCCGCTCTCCCGCTTTGACTTTTCAATGGCAGGTTTCACCTTTGAATTTTTCCCCGTGGGCTTTAACTTTGACTTTTTCCCTTTATAGCCTAATCGGGGCTGTGGGTCACTTTTTAAATTTTCATTTTTTACAGAGAGGCTCAAAAACTCAAAGTTCTCCATCATTCCACTCTCCTGCTTTGAATTTTCAATGGCGGGCCCGAGACTTTGGTGGAGCCACGGAGCATTCTAGAAATGTTACTTCACTTTTGGGAATTTGGTTAAATTTCCAAAAGTGCCCCGATGGCCTGCTCATCCGCTTTAACCTTTCAACAGCGGGCTTCACCTTTGACTTTTTTCCTGCGGGCTTCAACTTTGAATTTTTCCCTTTATAGCTTGATCGGGGCTGCGGGTCACTTTTTAAATTTTCGCCTTTTTTACAAAGAGGCTCAAAAACACAAATTTCTCTGCCGACCCACTTCCAATTAGGTATGTCCATGTACCCATGGATGATGGGGCCAAAATTTGATGGGGAAGAAAATGCCCATCATTCCCGACTATGGGAAAAATACACAGAGGAAGAGAACTTCATCATTTTGAGTCCAATTTTTGAATTTCCTTCACGAGCCAAAGGCATGGAGGCAAAACAATGATTTGACGACCTAGACCATAGAACAAGTGAACAATTTTGATCAAAAAAGGAGATTGTAAAGAGGATATTACGTGCACAGACCGGGAGATGGAGAATTTCTCAAAACTAGCAAAACAGAGATTTAAATAGCACTAGGCACAAATTTTGCTATTTCTTTGAAATTTCAACTTGGCTTAAATATTTTAGGAAGGTGAGAGCTTGAAATTTTGAACTTAACTTGGAAAACGAAAAGCGGTTTTTGGGAGACAACAACTGGCTCTAGCTTGGGGATGGACTGAGCATGACGAAGACATGGTATGGGGATCTAGAATCTTAATTTTTAAACCGTATAACGTTGACCAGTGCCTTATCCATTGGGCCTTACAGAGTCATGTACAATTCTGAGAAAGAATGGAAGAAGGAGGAAACACACAAGCCAAACCACACACAACAAAAACCAAACAAAACTAAACCAAAACCACACAACAGAAAAGGGAAAAACACACCTACGAAATCACCTATGGTACAAGGCGGGGGACAACCCACTTTCACTGATGATACAGTTTCAAGTATTGCCCACTTTGAGGCAATTCCAATGGCATTCCATCCAAGTATGAGAGGAGAAAAACATTCTCACCACAAGCTCCATGAATTTGGAATGGGCCGAGCCATAATGAATCAAACTTTCCATGGCTGCCCTTTGGTTCTCTTCTCTTTTCCCATAGCAGGACAAAATATCCAACTTTGAAATTCCTTGCTTTGGTCTTCTTGTCAAAAAATTTCTTCACTTTCAATTGATGCTCTTTAATTCTATCCACCACTTGGCATCTACTTTCTTCCAGCTTCTCCAGGAAGAGGATCCTCTTGTCAATGGAGTCTTTGTATTGACCATCTTCTATTTCTTATAGCAACTTGAGAGCTGGCATCTCAATTGTGAGGGGAATCTTTGCCTCAACTCCATACAACATTTGGAAAGGTGACATACCTATTGCCTTCTTAGGAGTGATCCTATCGGCCCACAATGCATCATATAACTTCTTGTGCTAGTTCCTTTGATTCTCATCTACCAGCTTACGAACAATGGTCACAATGCTCTTGTTGCTTGACTCATCTTGCCCATTTCCCTATGGGTAGTAGTCAAAAGAGTGAGATAGGGAGATTCCAAAGCCATAACAAAACTCTGTGAGCTCCTTGGAAGAGAAATAGGTGGCATTGTTTACAACAATTTTCTGTGGTATTCCAAAATGAACAATGATATTCTTCTTGATGAAGTTGCAGATTGTTTCAGATCTGGCTTGCTTGGTCGGGATGGCTTCCACCCATTTAGTGAAGTAATCAGTTGCAGTGAGTACATAAGTATGTCATGCACTAGAATGAGGATTCAGAAAACTAATAAAATCTAGCCCCCATTACTGAAATGGTTAAAAGCAAGACCAATGAAACCTAAGGTAGCTCTCATGGTGAAAGAGGAGGTAATAAAACTCCTCCAAGTAGGAATTAACAAGGCATGTCCTAAGGATGACTTCCCATTACCATCCATAGACGTCATTGTTGACGCAACAGCTGGATTTGAGCTTTTGTCTCTCATGGATGGATTCTCAGGATACAATCAAATCAGAATATCCGAACAAGATCAAGCTAAAACCACGTTTATAACTCCTTGGGGAACCTATTGCTATGTTGTTATGCCATTCGGTCTCAAGAACGCTGGCGCTACATACCAGCGGGCTATGACATATATATTTCATGATCTTATTCATAAAATTGTGGAATCCTACGTAGATGACTTGTTGGCCAAGGCCAAGAAGCGTTGTGACCATCCGGAAGTACTTCGCGTCATTCTTTCACGTCTAATAGAATACGGAGTCACGCTAAATCCAGAAAAATGCGTCTTTGGTGTAACAGGAGGGAAGCTCCTAGGTTACATTATATCGTCACGAGGGATCGATGTTGACCCAACCAAAATTAGGGCTGTTCTCGAAATGGTCCCACCTTCGGATGAATCTGGAATCAGGTCATTTCTCAGAAAGCTTGGTGCAATCCGGAGATTCATCCCAGACTTAAGCTTCGCCATTCATCCAATCAACAATCTACTCAAGAAAGATTATAGTATTGATTGGACCGAAGACTGCAATGAAGCTTTCAACGCAGTTAAGCGTTTCTTGTTATCACCACCTACGCTAATGCCACCTAAGCCAGACCACCCGTTAATTTTATATTCACGAGCTACCAATGTCTCGCTAGCCTGTATGCTGGCTCAAGAAGATGATGACAAGAGAGAACGCGTGATCTATTTCATTAGCCAAACGTTGCTCGACTATGAAACACGTTATACACAGGTAGAATGAGAATGCCTTGCCATAATCTTCGCAACCAAATGCTTAAGACATTATATGCTAAATCAAGAAACAAGGGTCATTGTAAAGACAGACCATTTACGAACTTTCCTCACACAAGGGTCCTTGTCTAAAAAGGTTGGACGCTTTATAACCTTAATGGGGGAATTTGAATTAACATTTGTAAATCAGAAATCCATTAAAGGACAAATCATCATGGATTGGTTAGCTGATAACCCACTAGACGGAGGCAATCTAGTAGATCTGGACTTTCCTGATGAATGCGTATACTACATCGAAACCAGACCTCCTATCTCTGAGTGTCCTTGGTATACTGATATTATTAATTATATCATGGACCATACGTATCCAGAAGGTGCTACACCACAACAAAGAAGGCAGTTACGCATTATCGTAGCTAAATACGTCATTATAGAGCAAGTTATCTATCGTAAAGCATTCGATGGAATGCTTCTAAGATGTGTCGACACAGAAGAATCCAAGAAGATTCTCCACGAATCTCACAGTGGAATATGTGGAGGCCACTTCGGTGGCCATGCCACCACTCGTAAAATACATCGGATGGGCTATTTCTGGCCTACTCTAGAACACGACGCAGTAGAGCTTGTACGAAGGTGTCATAAGTGCCAAGAATTCTCCCACGAGATCCACATGCCGGCACAAGCTCTACAACCAATCGCTACTCCATGGCCCTTTTCTACGTGGGGCCTAGATTTGATAGGGAAATTCTCTCCCTCGTCTACAGATGGCCATAATTTCATAATCACGGCCACCGAATATTTTACCAAGTGGGTAGAGGCCATGCCTCTTACTACTGTACCAGGTTCTGTAATCGCCAAGTTCATTTTGAACCAAATCATTTGCAGGTACGGTGTCCCGCAAATCATTATCTCAGATAATGGGACTTCTTTTAAGAATGACGAAGTTCACGAATTGTGCAATAAATTTAAAATAAGCCATCATACGGCCTCCTTGTATTACCCTCAAGCCAACGGACAAGCTGAAGCGACAAACAAAACATTAAAAGCCATTCTCCTTAAAACTGTGAAAGAAAACAAACGAGATTGCAATTTGAAGTTATATCTAGCCTTGTGGGCCCACCGAACCTCAATAAAAACACCAACAGGAGTGACTCCTTTCTCGCTGGTATTCGGGGCAGAAGCAGTTCTCCCGCTTGAGGTTGAAATACCCAGTCTCCGTATCTCATTACAAGGGATTCTGGATGAAGACGCTTATAGAGAAGCACGTCTCTCCCAACTAGAAAGCCTAGATGAAGCTAGGTTAGATGCTGAACAGCGGCATAGAGTCTATGCTGACCGGATGTGCCGGCAGTATAACAAGAAGGTCTATGAACGAGACATATATGAAGGTGATCTAGTTCTAAGGCTAGACAGTCGGATCGATAAAAAGACCGGCGAAGGAAGGAAGTTCCGGCCCAAATGGTTGGGCCCATACCGAGTCACGAGAGACTATGGAAATGGTGCATATCTCTTATGTACACTAGAAGGTGAGGAATTTGGTGAAACAGTCAATTCCCTACACCTTAAACGATTCTACGCATAAGCGGCCAACATTATTTGTATAATTATATCTACATTGCATCTTCATATAGTTAGGTTCATTTTGTCCGCTTGTTTCGTACAATTTTGTGATCAAGGAATTTATTCTCAAAAGCAATTCATTACAAACTTCTGATGGTATTGGCATAAACACTCTAATCATACTTCTCCATTTCCATGATATCATCAACTGTTTCGGAATCATTTCATCACATAAAGCTAGATATGACAAAGTCTTAATGGTAACCATACCAAGGTCTGCATGCTTGTTCTCACTTTTGGTTTCTTCTTAGGATAGGTGTCTTGCCTATGGTCTGTTCTAGAAGCTTCATCGTGTCACATCTATCCCGTATGTATATCTCTTTGGAAGTAAGAGCATGCTGACATTTTGCTCAAATAAACAAGTCAAATATAGATCAAACAGAAAATTTTAAATTTTACACATTTCCTTGCCCTACCAACCTTTGGTGATGAGCTTGCATCTCTTACTAGTGACGTAAGGTTGGGAAAGGATGGAAATGCCCTTACTCGCCTATGCCTTGTCCATGGTGATAAGCCCATACTTCTTACTAGTAGCATGGGGCAAGGTGTAGGGGGTCCTCTTGACAATAAACGTTAAAGGTCATAAGCAAACAATTCAAATCTTGAAATCTTGAGTCAAAAACAAATGAATCAGATGTCCAAAATTCCAAGAGAGTTCAAAACCCTGAAACCCAGATTTTGTCTACCATGTGGCCATCTACGGATCTAAGTCTAGATAAACCACAAAGCAAGTTGCATCCCAAACTATGGAGTCACTCGAGTAGAGTAGGCTTGTAGCATCCTAATTTGGTTCCACCAAAGCTTTGTCTATCTTTCATCACTATCATTTCAACACATTTCATAACTTGTGCCCTTTCTAGCTCTCGGTGATAAGCCCTCGCATCTTACTAGTTGTGTGGAGTTAGGAGTGGGGCAAGTTTATCTGCTCATCATACCGGTTTATCATCACACTTTGTCAAAACAAATATGAAGTATCAAAAATTGCTTATAGAAACTAAAATTCAAAATCACATTGTGTCTACATTATCATATATCAGCATCATGAAATACAAAAAGAAAGTAAACATTTGTATCATTTGTTCTCCATTGCATACATTCTAAAAATCATATAAAAATAACATCATAGTTTACATGTGGAAATGGAAACAAAGTCATAGATACCAAGAGTCTGATCCAAAAAAATAATATATATATAAATGATCAAATTCCTATACAATGCCATCATGCGCTAAGCATGGTCAAAATGCTCAAAGAGCCCGAGAGATACAAAATACATCATAAACAATAGTCAAAGAGAGCCAAGTGGCTTCTCAACCCCTATGAGATCCCTCTGAGGGTGCACGCCCATGCCTAGGACTCCGGCTACGCCGGCGCTCTGAGTGCACGGAGGGCTCACGATCCCGAGGGGCAGCTGCGGTCTCGCCATGAGAATGACTCCTCATCAGGCGCTCTGCTGTCCTATACCCTGCCAGCTCAGTACGGAGGGTAGATACCATCCTGGCCACATGCCAGACAGGGGAAAAGACGTCGGTATGTCTGCCAGCTGCTGAAGGCTCCCCTGCATCCACAGATAGCTCTGCACGGGTCTTCTCCATAGGGATCATCAGGGTATCGGTGCATACCCTACGAATCAGGTCTCGCCACTCATCGGCGGTCTCTGCAAACAAAGGAGAAAACAAATTAGAAATAATCAAGAGATAAAAATAGATGTAAACAAAGGGAGAGATAGCAATTAAGGCAATCCTAACTCAAAGCAAACATTAAAAAGAAGGAAGATAACTCACTCGGATCACCGGGCCTCCAAGATGGATCTCTAGGGTCAGCACCTGCCACAGATGCCGCCGCTGACTGAGGTACTCCTCCCATGGCTGGAGCAACGTAGCATCCCGCTACAGACTCATCCTCCCCACCAAGGCCCTGGGAGAGTGGCTCCTCTGAAACCAGAGTCACCCTCTCCGCGCTCTACTCTGCCCTCTCTGCCTGTAAAATATCCTGAGTGTCATGCCACTCAGGATCACTGTCCTCCTCTCCACCTGACTCGCTAGCCTCAGCCTCGGTCTCCTCCTCCATCTCTCCCCCTGTGAACTCCTCAGACTCAGAGTCTATGTCAATGGGGTCATCGCTGCTGTGGGCGGGACCGGCGGCAATCTGAAGTAAGGGTGCCTGAGGAGCACCGGCTCTCCCTCGAGCACGTACTACCCGCCTAGCCAATAGGAACACCAGGAGTAACAACTGTCCAACCCCGGCCTCTAGGACCTCCCCTGGCCTCTCGAACTGATCTATATACTGGCACCACCGGGGGAAGCATACCCATGTAAGGTAGGCCAAACTGCTGAGGAACTCGGCCAAAAGGATGTATCTCCACCCTCCCTACCCTGTCAACAAGCTGCCCTGTGGTGGAGCAGGAAATCAAAGTAAGAGCCTCCTCACCCCATAAACCTGCCATGGCCTGATACGGTGTGGCCTCCATGTCATCAATGGTCAGGGAAGCAACTGGCTGGTGAGGTGCTCTGAGCACCGACATGTCTGTCCATCTGGCTGCCCTCACAGCTCTGGGATCTGCCACCTCTACACCTCTGCCATAGGGGATGAAGCGCTCATAAACCCAGCTCATAACCAGGGTCGGGTGGCTCAAAGACTGCCCCTGTAAATGGACCACCCTGTACAAATCATGGTAGGTAGTCCCAAGTATGTCGGCTCCCCAGGCGTAAATCCGGCCATGTCCCTCAATCTGTGCAATGATGGGGGACCAGCAATATAATAGAGTGTCTCCTCCCTTGTCCCCGATCAATCTCGAGGCAAGGATCCCCATAATGGCCTGACGAATCAAGGGGATGGGCAGGCTAGGAATAGATCAGACCCTCACCCCCTTCTTCGAACCAGTGGAGATAACTGCATCTCCCATGTAAGAGGCCCACTGTGCTATCTGAGCCCGTGAACCTGCTGTCTCAAGAGTAAGTCATCTCCCGATGATCGGGACCCCCAGGATACGGTAAACATCCTCCAAAGTGATGGTCCACTCACCTCGGACCCCTGGTAATCGGAAGGTGTTCCGATCAGCATCCCAATATGAAAATAAGTCACAAAGTATGTGACTGGACGGTGCAACATGTGGGACCCGTGATATACGCAGTATACCGGCCCTCTGAAGAGTGTCCTCCTCATCCTGTGAAAGGGCATCTAATACTGCTGGGAGCCAGTCACACTCTCTCTCTCTCGGCTCCATCGAATGTACTCCTCCCTCGCCTGCATACACCCAAAAACACACAAAACAGAGCAAGTTAGTATCCAAATGACATTAGAAAAATCATGAAAACACATAAAAATGCTAAAAATGCAAAAACAATTTCAAACAAGTGTTCTTTTGGCATTCTGTGAAGAACCGCCGCCCTGAGCAGGGTGGCGGTTTCGTAACCGCCGCCTTAAAGGCGGCGGTCTTGTAACCGCCACCCTGAACAGGGCGGCGGTCATGTAACCGCCGCCCTGTTCAGGGCGGCGGTCGTGTCCCGAAAACCCACGCGGGTTTTGTACCCTAAAAAGGCCTAAAAACACAAAAAATGACAATTTTTAACTAAAACAAAGCCTACCCAGTAGGCGCCCCCCCTAGATAGACCTTTTAAAACTAACATTTTCAAAAATAACCCCCCCATGACAAAGATTTTAGCATTTTAAAATTTTGGGGGTAAAAACGGTAAATTGAGAAAAACTAACCTGTGATCTCGCGGGTCGATGTTCTGCTCGCCGAGGCATGATCACTATCTCGTCATGAACATTTTGACTCTACTCTCGTCAGAAACCGTCACCGTGGGTCCCAGAGCTCAAAATCAACCAAATCAACACGCGCAAATGAATAGGAAAATGGCCCACTTTTTCATATATAGCAACCTGACTTGTTTTGAATCCCCTTTTCACAGGTTTGGAGCGCCGACGGAGGTAAGTTCTTATCCCCGCACAAATGGTACGTCCTCATTTCATATTATTTTAGTATTTATTTTTCGATCTATTTTGTCTATCTGCACTTGAGTTCTCTTTTCATTTTGCAGGTGGCGGGAATTTCGGATGGCGTCATTTCGACACACGGACGTATCAGGTATAACTTCTAACTTCCCATTTCGGACCGCCATACTCGGACCCACCATTTTACGCCTCTTCATGGCTAAAACACTTCTCCGAGGGGGCAATATGTACGTACCCAAAATTGTAGGGTACTGCACCGCCGGAACAACGTAACACGTGCCCCAATGATGATACAGGTCTCCTCGCAAGGTGTTCGGGATCCAGAAAAGCTCCCCAAGTATGCGTTAACATCCCGCATGCCCCGCTTAGCCCCTGCGTGCTTTGTTTTTCTCTTTTCCCCTCTTTTCTTTGCATTTTGCTCTTCAGTTACGAAACCGCCGCCCTGCCTGGGCGGCGGTCTCGTGACCGCCGCCCAGACAGGGCGGCGGTCCTGTAACCGCCGCCCTGCTCAGGGCGGCGGTCCTTCACGCATTTTCCAGAATGCTCTTTTAACGTGACTCACGTAAATTTCAACGTTTACCAGCTTTTTTCACCGCCTTTGGCTTGCATTAATGATTCTGGTTCCCTGGAATAGTGTTTTGGCATTGTTTATGGTTTAAGAGATCAATTTGGTTTTTACCTTTGGGTAAATGGAAATGCTATAAATAGTTGGCTTGTGCTTAAGCAAATGGCCCCTCAAATTTGCCTCTCAATTTCTCATTTCTATAGCTTAGTCTTCCATTTTGTTTAGGATTCATAGTTTTTGTTCATTGCATGCTTAAGTAGTGTTATTTTGCTATTAGAAAGCCACATATCCATCTTGTGCAAGTGCTTGTCATTACTTCATGCAATCCATTAAGGTAGAACATAGTTTAATTTTCAGTAGGAAGCCATTAAAGTTGCAGGTTTTGCTCGTCAAACAGGATAGTTTCAGGTTCTGGACATTTTATGTTGCATGACTCGCAATAAATCCCGCTAGGAATTGCATAAGCCAAGCTCTGTACTCTTGCGCTATCCCTCTCCTACTCGCATTGTATTCAGTCTGTATCCTAAGCTGCCTTTGTTCCAATATCTACTTTTGTTGATGCTAGCATTACACGCTTTTCTGGATCCACGTGAGCACGAAGGAACGAGGAGATCACACTGAGGGGACAAAACCACACACACCATCGGATTCGCCACTGTTCTGCAAAATCCAGGTTCTAGCTTTCAAAGTTCTAGTTAAAAGCATATCAAATAAAGTAGTCAGTCATTTCATTTCAGTTAATTTTACTTTCGATATTGCCAGGGAAGCTGTGAGGATTGATAGTTTCTGAGAAACTATGATTCATTCCTCACTTCTGAGGTAGGATCGAGAGTCTTTCAAATAGAGTAGATCAGTTATCAGGTTATTTAGAATAGATCTACAACTGCACAGACAAGTAGCTATACTCGGTTACTTTGTTTGTTTTACTTCCTTATTAGTTTAGTTGTCAATTTTAGATATATTAGATAATTGTTCTTTAAACTTATGTTCAGTATTTTATCAATAAATTATCAGATTTAGGAATATACATAGACATGTCTTTCACAAAGTTAAATTATTCTGTCATTAGTTAGATTTGTATAATTTTGCTTTTGTATGACAATGACGGGACCTAGGGAACCCAGACAATACATATTCGAGCCAATCGTGCCTCAACCCAATCTCGTCACAGCAATAACTGACATAGATCAGAATCTTAGAATCCAAGTCTTCCGAACAACAACAGACTTGCAACAGATCAGCTCACAGTTGAGCGGGTTAAACATAGAAGACGACCAAGCGCACACGTTTTGGTCAAATCAGCCAAACTACAGATTACCCTAGATAAATATCCACATGACTGTAGAAGGGCTTGAAAGAGAGAAAACGTTCGGTTGTGATCCTTTGGTCCCACAGCCAGACGCAGGAGATACTCTCACAGACATAGATACTAGCTTAAGAATTCAGGTTGCACGAACGCCTGTGAGATACTCTGAGAAGATCACACAACTATTAATTCTGAATATAGAGGCTGAGAAAGCATATGACTATTGGATACTAGGGATTAGGGACTGATTCCGCACATGACCATAGCAGGTCCACAACAACCACGAATCTACGGTTGTGACCCACAAATCCCACAACCCAACGAATCCACAGGTGAATCAGACATAGATGCTGGCTTACGCACATTAGTATTCAGATCTACTCCACTTCCACCTATCATCATCGAACAGTTATCCTTGTTAGACGTAGCAGCTAATAAAGCTAAGGAGTTCTGGACTAGACCAGATAATCACCCGTAGAGTCCACCATACCCATCATCCACCCTATGACCCTGTCTGGAGACATACACGAAACTATCCCAGGTCATTTTCCACGTATCCCACAACCCATAGACCGAATCACGCCAGAGCTCGATATTGATTGGAGCCTTCGAGCAGTCATCCTTGCCGATCGATCTATCACACCAGTTCAGGTTAGGAGGGCCTTCTTTGCCTTAGATTCACAGTTTCCACTAGTGCGCGTCGAAGACATAAGATTGCCTAACTAGTTTGTCTGCATCCCACACGTATTCCATCCCCACCGGCTGTCTCGGCACGACCTCGGGAGGTCGGGTGCGAGGAAGAGTTACTTGTAGATTCCCACGCTCGCTTGTCACTTTTCCATCACTTTTAAACTAACTAGACCATCTTTCTTCTAAAATTTGAACCTTGTGAACTTGATATTAGTTAATACAAAATCCCAAGTATGATTTTCATAAATGGAATTTGTTTTGGAACCTGCTACCATTGCAAACTCCCACTCCTGTATCCCTCGAGCCTTTAAAAGATACTTCATCCTCAGAAACTACCTGAAAAAAAAGTCCATAACTTTAGAATGTGTGCTGAACCCTAGTTATTTCTTGGAAGATCCTCAATGAAAGGTGTTACCTTGAAACTGTACTACAAGGTCCCCAATCTAGGCATAGTGACAACATCAGTGGGATGTAATATCCAATGACCTTTCTATAACGTGCCCTTCTGAATCTCCTCAAAGAAAGGATCACTTTCTATATAGATGATGGTAATGAAGAAGGAATGGAACATAAGATGAAAGAATTCATATGTGGTATCAAACACTCATAAACTGAACAGTGTGTTTGTTAAATTATAACACCATGTGTATCAAAGAAATATCCTCATAGATGATAAGCTTTGTTATGTACTCACAATAATTTCTACAAAGATCAAGGGTTTATGTCTTATTATCGTTCAATATTTCCTTTTCTTCATTTGGGCACTGTCCAAAGGCCCAAGCATGGCCCCATCGACTCGAAAAAATGAGCCATCTGAAAAAGTGTTACCAAGCTTCCTCTAGTCATTAGGCAAGTAAGTGTAGTGGTTAGTGATAATGACTGTATACTGGTAAGCACAATTTCCAGAAATTGTATCTACCGAATAGATAGCGAGTTGTAGATCTCTAGAATTCATCATACAGTTAGAACCAATTTCCTTTTTTTATTCAATATTCTTCCAATTTCTGAAGCCATTACAAAATGTGGAGTATTCAGGTAACAACCTAATGTTAGTACAATAATACCTTGAGTTAGCCAATTCCATTCAAAACTTAGATTTTGAAAATTCCTATGAATTATCAGTAAAGGTTTTTTTATTTGTTTTTTGAAGATTGGTGGCCTTCGACCCAAATGATCACAATGCCAAAAATTTTGAAAAAATAGCTGAAAAAATATCACTTTGGGTGTACCCCCTTTAGCAAATGTTGCAAACCCAAGTATGGAATCGAAAAATTATCAATAATAGTAAGTTGTTTATTTAACTCCATTGAAAATTTATAGGGTTTTTATGAAAAAAATTTAGAGTCACTATCCAGAATGCTCAAGCTATTTAAGTCAAGGTTTTAGACTAAATTCTTAGGAAAAGGATAGTTGGTTTTGTTTAAAAAATGCTAAAATGTACAAATGAGTTTGAAAAAAAACTTGGGGGTAGGAAGACCATGCACTTCCCATCCCAAAAGTGCTCACTATAACGAATCAAACCTTTTTGCTTTGATAATTGAGATAAAGTCAAATCTAATTAATAGAAAATGTGGTTGACCTTTAAAAATGCATGAGAAACCAATTGTTCCTATAGAGGAAGTCCATCAAAAGCCTGCATGGTAGATATGGTTTAAGGTATTCAGAAAAGTGGTTCTGAGCAAAATTGAATGATACTCCAACAAAGTTCGTACTTCTGCTCCATGATAAAATGGATCACTACTTGTATTATTGCCACCACTTTATGACAAATTTGATATACAGAAAACAAATTTTGCTTATTGATGTTAGGAACATACATGGCAAATTGGATTACTTTTCTCACCATCAAGTTGTATATGCACCTTGTCCCTCAACAGGTCTGAAAAGAAGAATGTCCAACCTCAATGGTTTGGAATGTATATAGAAACTGTGTGAGAAACATTTTTTGGAAGAAGTAATGTGATGAGAAGTCACTGAAATCTATAACATGAAGTGTCTAAGTGGTTGTTTGAGATTTTCTAACAACATTAAGTACTTTTCCAATTAGAATGGATGTAGAGTGGAAATCAATATAGTTGGCTCAGGTTTCCAATGGCATGATGCTGGAAAAATTGATACCAAATACCAAATTATAACATGGTTCTTTAAGCAACATGATTCTAACCCCAAAAAAGAGCATGAACAATAGGCTTGGTCTTGGATCCAAAAAAACTCCATGGGTTTTGAAGTTGTTGAATCAGTTTTTAATACATTCAGCTCGAGATCTATAATGGCTTGACCCAATTTTTTATAGCTTGGCCTTTGGTGTGCAGGTCTGAACACTTATCATCTAGATGCAAATCCAATACCTTTTAAGAGGTGGAAGCCCAAGGTGAACAATTTGGAAGGGGCCTCCCTAGTAAGTCTTTACAAAAACACGCCTCCAATTTTGAAAGTCTGCTAAGGAATCCATGCTATAGCTAATACTATCAGAAGTAAAAATTAGTGACAAATGGATCCCTCAATGGGGATATCATATATAAAATTTTCTATCTTGCAGCAAATTTTGCCACTGCCCTTGCAAATAGTGTCAAAAATACTTGAACTTTCCAAAAAAGTGGAACTAAAGATTTTGGAAATGCAGGGATTAAGAAGTTGACATCTCAAAACACAGGCTCTCTTGCAAAGAAAATTCTTCTCATATGAAACTTCACCTTACTGCAAATAAATCCTTTAATTTCTCCCATGCTTTTGAAAGGAGAGTCACTACTTTGGTACAAATGAAACAATAAGGACTGGAAGCCTTAAATTATAAACTCCTGATCAAATCCACCTGAATTCGTCAAATTTGCAGTGGTACTAAAATTCTCATAGGAATCTCTAAGAACTAGTTCTTCTAAACAAATTAAATGGGTTGCATAGGTACAACCAAAATTTCACAACTTCCAATTATTGTTAAGCAACAATTCTTGGTTTACCAAATGTGTGGTAATAATGTGTTACAATGGCTAACAATGATCTAATGCAGAAGTAATATGCCAAAATATTGTTAAAAACTATCAACAAAATAAGTTTTAAATAACCAAGCAATTAAAAGATTAGACTTTTTGAGGTTATATGATGCATGCGTTTAGCAATATGACAGTTTAAATGACCAACCATACTTACAATTCTATCCCAAGAATGCCAAATTATTGGAGCTCAAAATTGGAAATGGATATGATCATGAATACCAAGAATTTTGAGGCAACATGGGAACGGTACTCAAAACCGTGGGATTGCGAACTGAGTGACAAAAAATTGGAAATGAACTGCTATTTATTTTAGTTCCACTAAGCCAAGAACTCTACGATGCTAATGCACTTCACCATAGGAAATAAAATGAAAGTATCTATCTCTTAATCACCTAGTAATACTAAGGACATAACAAGCTTTAAGCAAACATATGAGTATAATATGACCAGGGGCTAATGAATAATGCATAAAACAAATCCTAAACTAGAGAAGGTCAAACACAAAACAATGAGAATGGGCCTTGCTTATATAGGCAAGGAATAACAATCTAAGAACCAGTCAAGGTCAGAGATCAAGCCATAAATCAAGGAAAGAACTAGTCATCAAAGAACTAGTCAAGACCATAGATTTGAGAAAGAACTAGACATCAAGGATCTAGTCAATACCATAGATCTAGGAAAGAACTAGTCAATACAATACCATAAAAAGGAAAGAACTATACCTAACAACTAGATAATATCTCCTAATATCTAAATAAATAAAAATAAATATCCACACACATAAGTGGGTGAGGATAAATACAATAAAGGTAAATAAAGTATCTAGGTGAACATGAGCTAAGGTAAATACCTACTCTAACAATAAATTGATGAAAAATTAGATAATAGATTATGTTGAGGGGGCAGTTTTTGTTCTTCATAAAGTTTTTTACCAATTTCTGAGAACCTATTAGAAAGTTATGTTATAATGTTTACAATATATAGAAGAGTGAGAGAAGGAGAGAGGAAAATTTTGAATCCCGACTCAAACCCCAAATGCATAATAAGGTGTCTAATCAAGAAAAAATAAAGTTCCTCATTTAAATAAATCATATAAGTAATGTTTGCATAGGTTTCCAATCTTGAAATTTGACAAAAAGTTTCAAGTGAATTGGACAAGTGTTAAGAAAGTTATGAGCATTCTTCTGATGGTGTTTTTCTCTCTCCAAAGTGTCTTCTTGAGTTCATTGGGAAAATCTGAGTTATCTAACCTCCGAGTTTCCTATGCAAGATAAATTCACTTCTCAGAAGTATAAGATATTTCCTTCAATTAAAATAGCATGACTTAATTGTATCTTATGGGTGAGAAATGTACTATGTGGGCATGCATGTGTTGTGTAAAGATAGATCTGGGAAGTCATACTCCAACCACTTCAGGTTTGTGTTGCTTCAGTAGAAGATGCTTGGGTTTGGATTCTAATCACATAAGATCCACATGGCAGCCTCGCGTGTCTTAAGATTTCTTCCCCTCCTTTCAATCTTGAAGTTGCGTCGATTGGACACTTGGTGTCATTTGCGGGCCTGTTCTATTTCCTTTGTGTTTTGTAAAAGTCCCTAATGTTTGGTGAAGCACTACGTCTAAGAACACGTTTTTGCGTCATTTAGATGAACCTGCCCCCCAGATCTATTACCTTTGGGATGTTGATGTCTTGCAGATACTTATATGGCTGTTCTAGTTGAGCATTAGAATTTTACCAAGTTAGATTCAACTTCTTCATAATTTAATCATTGTGTCAAAAGAAGGTTGAGCTTGTTTGAAATCACCTGATAAAAATCAAATGCAAAGATTAGTTTGTGTCGATGGAGGCATGAAAACAAGAGACTTTCATGGTTCAAATCTGAGGTTGTGGTGATTGTTCTACATGTCTTAGAAAACTAACCAAATGGTAGCCCGTCCTTGTTTGGGGTCTCCCTCTACATATTTAGTGATGTTGCTCTAAAAATAAATGTACATGTGATGATCCCCTCCACGGCTCAATTGCTACTTTAACTTGTCAACAGTTAATGCATTCTTCTTCCAAAGGGAACTGGACTTCAAAGAAGGTGGTGTTGTTCTAATGAAGATTAGGAACTCCACTTTTCATTCTAGCCTTTGAATTACATTGAACTCAAACATGAGCATTCTTTTCCAGCTCTACTGATACTTTCACAATGGTCATTTAATTATGCCTAATGTATTCTTAAGGTTTGGTGAAGGACTATCGTCTGAACCTCGAGAATTATTAATGGAGAAGATAGAACATACTTTCAACTGTCTGGGAAATACCTTTGAATTTTACCTTTGGATTTAAAATTGGTTGATAAATGTCAAGGCTTTTGCAGGCTCTTGTGAATCTACAGTCATCAAAACCCTAGTACTAGGGTTTCTAACTTTTTACTCGAATCTCAAGGTCAACCAATGGCGATTCATGAAACTTTAGATTTTGTTCTGCCTTTGGCATATGAAATTACTTCTGAAAATATTAATGTTATTCCATCAAGTAATCAAGTTGGAAATGGTTGACAGTCATCCAAGCTTAGGTTACATGTTATGTGAAGAGATCCACGAAACAGGCCTGCGCTCGTGGGGTATTTCTGATTTGTAACATCTCCTCATACAAGATTACGTTGAAACATGTTGGTACCTCTCCAACATGAGTATTGGTTTGGATTGAAATTTGACTCTAATGCATGTGAAGTCTGAATTTGTACTTCAACCCCCTTCTCCAATTTTATCTTGAACCAGATTCTGGTCTCCTTGAATGCAATATTGGTGTGAAAAATGACACCAACCTTGCAAGCTTCTAATGGCTCAAAAAACTTGGAAGGATGGTGTCAAAGATAAAGGTTACATAGGAATATCACTATCATAGTTGATTATGGTTGAGTGATCAAAGAAATTGCAATGTCACTGTCAATGTTGTTCTTGTTCTTTTACGAAGTACTTGGCTCTATTTGAAGCTCGATAGGTCACTAAATAGGTATAAAATTTTGTGTTTTCCTTATTAACTAGTATGAGGAAGTGAAAAGTTTTTCTTAAGCCAAATGTTGTGAAGTTCAAAATTCAGGGAATTGAATAGTGTTTAAGTAAGCTAAAAGGTCTATGAGATGCTTGCTCGAGTTAACTTGGTTTGGGTATGTAATATACCATTTTGAAAAAGCATGATATGTTGGGGTTTTAGACTCTTGAAGGAGAAAAACAAGGAAGGAAAACAATCATATGTGACTAAATAAGTAAAATTTTGTCTAAGGCAAAAAGGTTAAGGGGTGGAAGTAATCTGTCAAGTGTAAGCATGTTGAAAATAAAGGTGAAGAGTCGTAAATAGTGTCAAAAATATTTCTTGATTTTAACATTGACATGAAAGAGATACCTAGAATAGTTAAGTTGGGAGTTTCACTCTCAGATCAAAAGCAGCTTACAAAAAAGAGTTGAAGGAGAGAAAATAGTCTTGTATAGAATGGGAAGGTGAGAAGTCATAAACCAATGTTGTTGATTTTGTGTATAGAAAAATTTACTTGGTAGTGATGCAAGGCACAAGAATATACATACTTGAAGACTTAGTGTAGTCTCCTTTTGCCTCTAACTTCTCTTTAAACCCTAAGCATGCCAACATATCACCCAGTCTAACTGGGAGCTCACCCGAGGTGCGCACAAGCACTGAACCCATACTTTATATGAGATTTGCAAGAATATTTTATCACCATGAGAGGAACAATGCTCAAATATGACTGAATTTACTCAAAGATGGAAAACAAAGAAACAAGTCTAAGCATCAATGTACCATAAAACAGATGAGAACATCACAACCACAAGGAAGAATTAGATCTAAACCATGAGTATTATCATGAACACAAGGATTTGGATCTTAGAAACATAAAATAATATACAGGAGATCAATATCCTTAGACACATGTTTAGAATCACTCCATTGTATTAATTCATTACATTGCCCTTCACCCTAAACTTTACAAAGTAAATTACATGACTAACTAAGGAAGGCTAACACCATTGCCACCTCTAGTCAAGGTTCTAAGTCTAGGAATGTAACATTAAGATAGAAGCTTAAAGGAATGCTTAACTAACATGAATACAATTCAAAATCTAACTAAACATGCCTACTAATATGTTCAATTACCTAACATGGGCCTAAATAGACCTAAGAGGGCAATCAAATGGGTATGGTTGCTACTCCAAACAAGGTGAAATGGCCTCTCCAAATGACTACAAGGTCATTTTGGATATCCATCTACTAACCTTGTTGAAGGCTTTAGGCAAGGATTGAGCTTGGCTATAAATCATATTTATTATATGAGATGCAAATCAAAGCATGGTGTAAAGTATAAAGGAATGAGGTGAGTTGTTTTTATAGTTTTCACTTTGGGAGAAACTTGTATTTTGGTGCATGTGGGACTAAAATCCCCAAATTAGATTAGAATTTCTAATCATGATTAAGCTTTGCTAATCACAATTAGTGAATTACCAAGTGATTAAGATGTGTGGAGCCTTAATCAACCGCTTAGGGTCAACTAGGAGGCTAGGATAAGCTTTTGAAGCTTGCTGAGACATTGTGGAGGAAAGTGGGGTGATTTTGAGTGGTTGGAAGAGGGGTTTAAGCCAATAGTAGGGTATATTGACCAAAACAAGGGCAAAATAGGCTTAATTAGCTAATAAACGCTAATTGTCTGTTTTGAAGAGGATTTTGACTTACGATTCATCGTAAAGTGGCATCCTGAATGTGAAAGAGGTTTGGTGATCAACAAAGTGCTTGTTAATTGACCAAAGTGGTAAGAAACATTAGTTAATTAGTGGAAATCACTAATTATAACAGAATTGGTAAGAATGAGAGTGATTTGTGTGCGTTTGGCAATAAGATTGCAAAAGTGGAATTTAGGTGTCTACATTTGCCCCTGTTTGAGGTGAAGTTAGTGACTTCACTTCAAATATAGTAGACAAGCATAAACAAGTAAATTTTTGAAGAAAAATTAGTAGGATGAAGGATGCCCCCTCGAGTGTCGATGGGGTGATAGAAGAAGTCAATCGATGATCGAAAATATGATTGAAATGGATAGAAGAAATAGGATAGAATGGGCGCGAAACCCTTGGTTATTTAGAAGGAATAAGGATAGGGATAAACATGGTTGTTTATTGCCCCAGGTGATTTGGAAGAAAAATTAGTAGTGATAATAAATGATAATGGAGAAGAAATGATTAATGGAGAATATAGGACAAGCCCAATCTTTGCATCCAACCTTTCAATAAGCAACTTTGTTATATCATTTTGCCCCTAGGTCTACATCATCGGCCTTTATTGAAATAAACAAAAGTGTAAGATAACATGAAAAGCTAAATTACTAACATTTGTTCATTGTTAAAAATACGTAACTCCATGCAACATACATAATGCAATGCAATACGAGAAAGTAAAATGATGCTTAACTTCATGCAACATACATAATGCAATGCAATATGAGAAAGTAAACCAGCTAACCTAACAGAGAAACCAGTACAATCACACATACTCAAACAAACAATGTTCAAGACAGTTGCACCAATGTTTTTGTTATCAAGCTGCAGTTCCCAAATGTTCGTGTTGTAACGACAAGGGTTAAAAATGGTGCCCCAAGCAAGGATACATGCGAGGGGAATAACAGAGGACACAAGTAGTCCCATGGAAAATATTTCGTGCACTATGACATAGTCTCTGACAACTCACTGTTGTACAGGAGTACCGACATAGCATGCAACCTAGCTTTTGTTAATGGAGGTAGATCACGATGATCCACAAGTCGTTTGAGACAAGAACAAGCAAGAACCTTAGAAAGATGTTTTTGTAGGAAAAATTTTGATGTTCGAGGATAATGCATTTGATACAGGCTTCAACTGTGTGCATGTTCGTTTACCAATTTTTTTTTGAATTTTTGCAATTTTTTGGATTTTTAATGATTTTACAAATTTTTGGGTTTTTGATTGTTTTACTAATTTGAATTTTTGGGTTTTTTTGAAAACATATTTGAATGTTTTTTATTTTTGAAACATATTTGAATGAATTTTTTATTTTTTAGAAGTTTTCTGAAGCTATGTACATGAAACAAAGAAATGTGGATGCCCCAAAGACAGATGGGATGTACAAGGGTAGAATGCCACGCATATGCGCAAGAAAGTGAAGATGTGAAATTGCCCCCAACGTTAGATGGGAATATTCAAAGGAAAACTCTTCACACGTAGAAGTTGGATCAAGGCCAATATAGATAGGTTCAACATGATGATGAACGTAACCCAATGACATGCTAGGAAGGAGCAAGGATGCCCCCAGCGTAAGCTGGCCAAGAAGCACATGATAGAAAGAAGTGGAAGATTGTTTTTGTGAAGGGGACAAAGGTGTCCGAAAACATGGAAAAAAGGAAATATTATACACATGGATGTTCTGAATGAAGTAGAAGAACAACATGAATGTTGTGAATGTAGCTTAGAAGCCTCGCGATGAAGAAGCGATTAGCCAAAGGCACAAATTGTGAGACAAGATACAGACTAGAGTAAGAGTCTGAACAAGGTCCAAAAAAAGACACTTGGTAACATACTAATCATGTTTGCTCATAGAGATCTAGTGTGTGCACATGGAAATTTATTACCTCTTGGAGGGAAGATTTGATAGACAACAAGTGAAGACACCCTAGCCAATGTGTAGGAATGATTTATTTTTCAAAGTTGATTTTTTTTTTTTTGTGAATGGATTGTGGAAGGAGAGTCATACATTGCTCCACTTCCAGCCAGGTGTCCATAGCCCCGATGGAGATGCATTTGATTCTAATCACAACATTTCTCTACTGTCAGTCAGGCATCCATAGCCCCGGTAGAGATTATTGGAAATACCCCAAGAGAGAGTTATATATCAATTTGCTTTTGCTTTTAGCTTTGGATTTTTGATTTGATTGATTTTTTTTGCTTTCTGAAAACTTATTTCAGCTCTCTTGTTTGACAAGGGGTTAAGAACCACTGATGGCTTGATGGAAGGAGGCGGAAGTGATTGTGATGACGACATTGGCTAGTGTCAACAAATATGTCCAAAATTTCTTCGCAACAAGTTTTTTAGATGTTGATTGTGATAGGATCTCTATGAGGTCAGTCGTTCTTTAATTTACCAAGGTGATGAAAGACCAAGGCCAAATGGATACCATAGAGATAAATGTCACAAAATGCGTGTGAATAGGCTAACCAAAATATCATCGAAGGGATGAAAATGGTAGGAAGACTTGCAGAAGAAGAGCAAGAAAGGGAAGAAAGAACATCCATGTGTATGCAATACCTGATTGCAATGTGTGTTCATTTACCTTTGATTTTTTTGAAATGTTTTCTCATTTTTTGTACATTTTTTGAAAAGGTGGGACCAACAAGGTCACTTGGCATGATAAGATCCAACAACAATGTTAGCGATTTCCTTGATAAGGAAGACTAGGTGTGTTTTCTTATCAAGAGTCATATTATCCCCGATCTCAATGATCATGGTGAGCTCATACTCAATAGATGACTGTGTTTTATCATGAAACATGGATGTTGCATGTGGGAGATTGAGGTCCCTATCCAGAGGTTTATGCACTTTGCACCATACTTGATGGGTGCGTTGATGTGCATTTTTGAATCGTGGTTGATTTTGAACTTTAAGATCATTTAAATTGTTGTGAGCTTTGGAGCTCTTGGAATTTTTAATCATAGTTGGATGAAGGAACCATTTGGGTTTCCTATAAGCTGATACGTGACTTGTCTGATCCAACGAAGTGGGAGAAGAAATTGGATGAATAGAATTGGTGTGAGAAATAATGGTGGGCTTACCACAATCATTGATAGAAGAACAATGTGATGGATGCACAAAGGATACAATCCAAGAATTGAAGAGGATGGGCTACCAGGAGGTGTCCCATAGACTGAAGATAAAGGACTACTAGGATGTGGCCCTAAGATTGAAGATGAAGGACTACCTAGAGGTGTCCCATATATAGAAGATGATGGGATACTAGGATGTGGCCCAAGAATTGAAGATGAGGGACTTCTAGGACATGCCCCCATAGATATAGAAGAAGATGGGCTACCCAGGAGGTGTCCCATATAGAATAGAAATGGGGGGTACCAGGAGGATGGATGGGGTATACCAGGAGGTGAGCCCACATAGACTGAAGATGAAGGGCTACCTAGGAGGTGCCCCACATATAGAAGAAATGATGGGCTACCAGGAGGTGAGCCACACAAGATAGAAGGGGTCTAAGGATGGGATACCAAGAGGTGAGCCACAAATAGATGATGAAGGGAAACTTGGAGGTGCCCCACATATAGAAGCATAGGATGGGCTACCAGGTGGTGACCCAAGGTGATATTGTGAATGAGAAATCATGTTATGCAAAGAATGATGTGAAGAAAAGATAAGATCTTCCTCAATGGTCTTAGGATCTTCCTTATTATTCTGACAAAAGGAATCAATTTCTTCTTCCTAATATGCAAGCGTATCGAAGTCAAGATTAAATCCTTGATTGTAATCCTCTAGGGGAATGTCATCATGCGACCCCATGAATTCCATGATTGTATCCTCATATTGAGATGAATCGATCGGTAGGGGTATTTGTTCTTTGACCATAGGAGGTTGATTAGAAGAAATGGGTCCAACTGGTGTGGAAGATTGAGAAGATGATGACTCAAGAGATGAAGTAGATTTGGATCTAGATGTCTCGCGAGTAGAAGAAGATGTAGATTTAGAACTGATTGGTATAGCTTTTCCTAGAAGATGACATATTGTCAAGGGAAACAATGAGGATCACGTAGAAAATCAGCATATGATTGTGACATAGGATTCATCTGAGGTGTTTGTGATGTATGTGTCGACTTAGATGATTGTGACATGGGAGTCGAATTTAGAAGATTGTGACATGGGTGTCGACTTGGATGATTGCGACATGTAAGAGTCGACTTAGATGATTGTGACATGGGATTTCAACTTAAATGAATTAGAGGTGTCGGAGGTGTGACATAAGGTGGGTGTCAAAGAATTAGATGAATGTGACATTAGATGTCGGCATTTGATGAATTTGGAGTCACCCAGATCTTCAACAGGAGGAAGAGGTTGTTGAGGTGACTGAATAAGGGAGGTCCTGCAAAGAAAGGGAGGACCGCGACTCAAGAACCAAATTAGATGTTTGATTGATGGACTTGGGGCCACATGAGATCTTCAAAGGAGGAAGATGTCATTTAGGTGACTGATAAGGGGAGTCCTGTGAAGAAAGGGAGGACTGTGACTTAAGAGTCAAATGAAGGTGAATATCTTTGATGAGAATTTTCAGAAGATCGAGGTGAATCCGAAGAATCAAAATAATAGTTTGGATCAAAGTCAGAAGAAGAGTGGGAGGAACCTGAATAATAATTTCGATCAGAAGTGTCCAAACCATACCACCGACTATGAGATGAAGGTGGGGAACAGGGTACCTGAGCGGGTTCTCTAACGTGGAGAACCAAACGAGGCTTAGCCGTAATGGGCATCCTTTGATGGGAATTCTGAAACTTTTATTCCTTAATGTCATACGTATAAGGAACCTCGTGATAGTTAGTCATCACTGGAATTTTCAGGATACAAATGTATAGACCAAGATAGTGCAATTAAACTCCTTCAATTGGAAGGAAGTTTCATGTCAATTTGGGCAACACAACAAAAACTAGCTAGACATTTGGCAAACATGAGCCCTAGGACAAATCAAGAAGTGTAACAACGCTAAGTCATCACAAACAAAGGTGACTATAAAATAGCCACGAATCCAATAGGTCAATATGAACTAGGGATGAAGCTAGCCATCAAGTGGGATATCAGAAAATTCAATTGCATTGGTGATTCAATGCCCATTATAAAACAAGTCATAGATGAATTCAAAGTCAAAGATGAGAAAATTCTTCCATAAAAAAGGATGGTTGATTCTCTAAAGGAGTTCTTCGAGCAAATAACATTTGAGAAAATACCAAGAGCACAAAACAGAGCAGAAGATGTTATGGCTATAATAGGATCCATGTTGAGTATTTCTCTAGGGAACAATGATATGCCATTATTTGTAGAAAATATCATAATGCCAACATATGACATACTAGATTCTTGTTGGTTGTGCGATGTTGTTGGTCCCTTTTCCCCATGGCATGCTGAAATATTTAATTACCTCCATGATGGAACCTTTCCCACTAACATTTCCCGTGCTAAAAAATGCACCCTCATCCAACTCATATCCCACTATATCATACTTGCGGGCACCCCTCTTCCACCAAGGCTACAACGGGAATCTATTGCGATGTTTAAGTTCAAACGAATCTATTAAAGTAATCAAGGAGGTGCACGAAGGCATCTACGGAGCTCATACTAATGGGATTTTCGTTGCAAAGAAAATACTCAAAGTAGGCTACTATTGGCCTACCATGGAGCATGACTGTTGTAACCATGTGAAGAAATACATGTATTGTAAAAAGTATAGAAACTTGATACATGTGCCAGCACAATCCTTGTATTCTATCACAACCCCTTGGCCATTCTCAAAGTGGGGTCTCGATCTAATATGAAAACTTAACCATGTCTCTTCATACTGAATACTTTACAAAATGGGTAGAGGTTGTTCCTCTCACCTATGTTGAAGGTGCCCAAATCTCTAAATTTATCATGAACCATATCATATGTCGATATGGTATCCCTTATTGCTATTATCACTAATAATGGTAAGCCATTTAAGAATAAAATAGTGAAATCACTCTGCAAACACTTTCAAATATCCCTTAAGTTCTTGACCCCCTATTACCCTCAAGGTAATGGGCAAGCCGAGGCTTCCAATAAAACCCTAATTCACATTATGGAGAAGATGGTGAACAAGATAGGCCATGAATGACATCTACAAATTCACCCTGCCCTCTGGGCATTCAGAACTTCTATCCACACCCCCACAAGGTGCCACTCCATACTCCTTAGTATTTGGCATGGAAGTCGTAATACCTTTAGAGATCGAGATCCCTTCTTTGCATATTGAGCTAAAGGACTACCTAAATGAAAAGGAGGACTACAGAGTAGCTTGACTAGAAGAGTTTGGAGCTATTAGATGAGAAAATAATTCAATTCCCTCAATCACCTTAAAGTGTATCAGGATCGAGTGTCAGCGAAGCTACAATAAAAGAGTCATACCTCATCAATTTGAGGTAGGGGACTTGGTGTTAAAAAAATAACAGAAGAACACCAATAAGGATCAGTGAAAAGAAAGGGAAATTTGAACCCAATTGGCTGGGACCATATGTTGTGGTTACCAAGTTCATTTCAGGTGCCTATAAGCTAGCTCATGCAAATGGCCAAGAGATTTGAAAACCCATGAATGTAATGCATCTCAAGCACTTCTATGCTCAAGTATGGGGTCTCTAAAATATCAATAAAAGTAAAAAAATATAAATAATCAGAAAAAAAGAGAAAAAGAGAAATAAACAGGTGTGTCCAATAGTGAAAACCATGCAATGGTGGGAACTTTGGACAAGTCATTTGGTGAAAACTGGTTTCTGGTGCCAACGAAGGGCCCATTGTTCACAATCATTCCAAGTTTAAGAGTATGATTTTTTTTCCTAAGCTGGTATTTTTCCTTCTTCTGAGTCCCTTGTGAGCCTACTCCTCTTTGCCATGATCTCGCTGGATCCAACCTTTTGAATGCGGAGAATTTAACTTTGAATGAACCCATCTCACGCTTGGGGAAAATTTTCAACGTCACTTCTGACATATAACATGTGGAATTCTACCCTTATACATCCCATCTAACGCTGAGGGCATCCACGTTTCTTCATTTCCTTGCATGTTCTCTTCAGAAAACTATTTAGAAAATGTCAAAAAACATTCGTATAACTTTTGAAAAACCCAAAACATACATATATGTTCCTTGGAAAAATCAAAACATTCAAATACGTTTCGTAGAAAACTCCAAAATAATAGAAAATTGTCTTAGAGGTAAAACCAAAAAACAACGAAAAAACCCAAAAACTGTCCCACAAAAACAAAGTAGTAGTTTTCTTACTTTTAGTTGTTGGTTGTATGGTTTTTAGTTGCATTTTATTTTTCGTATTGTGTACTTTAAGTTGATTTCACTTGCTTACTTAGATTGAATGTCATTTTAATCTGTGGTGCATTGCATTGAGTTCATTTTATCTTGCATACTTGTAGATAAATGTGTTTCTTTGGTTAGATTTTTTTTAACATGTGCTTCTTAATTTTTACTTGTTCATTTTGTTATCATTTCATCATCATATCAAATAAACCATCACATCTATACATCATATATCAACAAATGCTAAGTCTACATAACACATGTATGCTAAATCTAATCATCAAGTACCATATTATCAATGGGGCAAGAAGGGTTGTGCATGATAAAAAATCTATCCCCCCACACCAATATCAAAAATAAAAACATATTTTACTCAAAGTATCTCGTCAACATACAATATGACATAAACTAAGGATATCCCATAATCTAACAATCATACAAACATAAACATATTAAGCATGATATCTCATAAGAAAAAAAGTGGTACATCAATAATCCATCAAATCATCATACATCATCATAAAATATAAATGTTCCATGTACAAAAAAGTGTCTCAAAATTACATCTAATACAATGAGTCATCATGGGAATCTATGCAAAAAAATTCCTTCATCACGAGGCATAATAAAAAACACTATATAACATACATCTGTAAAAAAATGTGCCTTTATCACAAGGCATGATTAAAAATAAGACATACACATCTCTAAAAAATTATGCCTTCATATTGAGGTGATACACCAAAAAAATACATCTAGTACATCAATAAGAGAGTTAATCATGGCTCTCACCCTCTCTGGGACTACCTAGCCTACGGTCCATTGCTAGGCAGGAAGCTATTGATGTGATGATCCTATAGAAGGCCACTACACATGCTGTGCTGACCCATACTGTTATGAAGGTTGCTGAACTGATCCTAGATAGATCGTGATCGGTGGCTCTGGGATCTAGATCGTGGACCTGCTAACATCTAACTAAACTCAAAAGGGGTAACCCTTTATCCCTTTGGGGAACGAATGGCTTGGTGGTACTCCATTCCTTGTAGTAGGAGGCCTCGCCACTAGCTCTCATAGTAGTCGTGCCCAATCATTAGTCTAGCATCTTAAGATGTTGATGATGCCCATGCTATAGAGCATCATGCTCCACTTGTCACTCTAGTTATGTCTATCCTGAACCTTTATGCACTCTATCTTGTCCACTGAACCTGATCGACTACTTGTTAATCCCTCCCTGCTTATATTTATAGAGTATCTGTGATCGCCTAATCTTTCTTTGTCATGGCCTATAATCTCTGTCCTGGCCTGATCTCACTCTATCACAAGATGATCCCCATCTACGATAGCCTGGTCTCTCTGAGTAATAGTGTGGTCCCTCTTAGCTACAACCTGAAGTTATAATGTTGTCATCTATTGTAACTGCTGCTGTAAGGAAGCCACCTACCCACCAGCCTTTATATCCTAAACATCCTCCTCAATATCCTCACCACCCCCACCATCTCCTCCACCTCATGGTGGACTATGTCGTGGACTCACGTGAGGAAGTGATGGGGGTTCCTATAATGGTGCCCGTAATGGATCTTGAAGGGGCATCTATGGTGCCAACACCTATGGCTGCACCACTACTTGTTGTTATACTAAGTCCTGCTGCTAGACTATCACTTGCAGCATTGGTACCCCTATATGTGGTCCTCCCTATGAATCTACCTATACCTGGACATGTGCCTGTGCCCTAGAATCTAGGCCATGTGCCCCTTGTGATGATGCATCCAATATCTCCTGTGGTATAGTCAATCTATGTGGTAGCACTGTCGTATACCACACTACATAATCTAGGGTCATCCCTAGATCCACTATCTATGCTCATTGTTCCCAAGGCTGTGCAACCACCTGTAAAAATATAGTGTGCATGCTCAGACCAACCTGATCTGAGGCCCTATGTGGAAGACCTCTCTAAATCTATGTGCATACTACATCTCATCACTAGGAATCCCCTGGGTGAGACCAAACTAACACTAGGCCCTATCCACTCTGTACCACTCCAAGATATAGTTCCTGCTCCCAAGAATGAAATGATCCACGGTAGCAGTACTCAACTCAATACCATCCTGAGGCCACTGGTACAACCTGTAAGGCCACCATGTGATCATGTGAGGTTGTACCTCATCAAACTCTCGCCTATAGTAATATATGTCTCCCCTATGTCCGCGAATATCGTCCCAATCCAGAACGCAACCCATGATAAATGGATCTCTAAGAACCTGAGCTATTGATGCTCCTAAAGGACATCTAATAGACAATATGATCCCAAGCCCATATCTGTAATAGTGTGGCAGGACCCACTGAACCTCTGTCCATGATAAGCTATTAAGTGTAAAAAATCCGCATAGTATAAATGAGCCAGTATACACTGAACCCAATAATAAATCTTTCCCTATAGAACGCTGTGAATCACTCCAATAAGGCGTAGAGGGAATCAAGCACTAGTCTTATCAGGAAACAATATGTTGTTGACAAGAGCTCATAGAAATATAGGTACCCATCCTATTCATTGATCAGCCATACACCTCCTAATAAAGATTGTCATACCCTGGCAGGGTATGTTTGCCACTCCAAACAACTCATCTATCCATCGCTAAATACAGTCCTGGTGACCATCATAGGTGATCAAACAACCTTATGGATAGGAACTTGTAAGATCCACCATACATCCTCCAGTGTAATGCTCATCTCGCTAGTAGAAAGACAGAAGGTCTGACTCTCGATCTGCCACCTCTCTTAGCTAAAGTCTATGAGTAGGCCGTGATCTAAAGCAATCTGTGACATGTGGGCCAGGTAAGATAAATGAGTCACCTCCAGGGTGATCTCCAAGAAAAATATGGTTGCATGGGCTAAATGTCACCTCGTAGGCCCGGAGATGCCCCTGTCACTCCCGCACTCTAGCATGTCCAAATCCACATGCAAAACCAATCAGATCATTTATTATGATCTTATTCTACTATTCTATCATCTAATTTTTTATTCTATCATCACATTCTTCTATTTTGCTTATAATTCATCTATTTTTACCATTCGGGAGGTTTCCAAGAAGCTTCTCTTTCTTCTAAATGCAATTTTAAAGTGCCTTTTATGCATAATCACACCCATGAGTGCACCATAAAGCGCACCCCTTGGTGCATAAACGCACCCATTGCACCAATAAACTGTTCATTGCACCAACACACTCCTCAGTGCGTAGGCGCATTCTACTTTCTCATCAAAACCCTCAGTGTGTATTTTGGAATAGGCGCACTCTTCTTTGCGTTAGGTGCATATGCATCCTCCGCTAAAAGAGTCCTGATGGAAAAGGCAATTTTGCATAGGAACATACACTTGTGCACCCAGCACATGTGTGTGCATGCTCCACTAGAAAAACCAAAAAAGGAAAAAAATCCTAGAACATTTGCATTAGTGCATTGCCTTTGTGCACCAACACAAGTGTGCCCACACAAACCCTAACGAATGGTGCATAGGCGCACCCCTTTGTGCACCAACACATGCACGCCCCCACAAAACTAAAAAATAAAAAATATACATAAAACTAGTTCAGTGCATAGGTGCACTCATTTTTTGCACCAGCGCATATGCACCCATGCAACCACCAACATAGGCACACCCTGCCCCCGCTTTTCAATTTGCCCCCCCCCGCCCGAAATGGGGACATTTTAACCAAAAATTAAATGCTTTACAAAATGAGTGTAAAAAGGGATAGCTTTATGTGCCTGTGGTCCATCCGTTGGGTGCCTCATGTAGTCTCTCATGCAATCCACATGTTGTGTCTGGTTCTGTGACCCTTTTCATTTCCTCTCGTAGGTCAAAGCTCAAATTGGTGGTAAAAAGAAAAAGTGAATGCACGGTAAATAAACTTGTTGTGATGGCTTATATACTCCAACATTTTTAGACCCCCCGTGACGTGTTTCTCACTCCCTGAAGTTCCCTAGTAGACCATCATATTTCTTCTAAAAATTCTTCTAACACTTTCCGCAATAATAATTTTTAATAAATAATTAATTTTTTGCGCTCATAAGTTTTGGTATGTTGGGGCATGTTTTTGCTTCACAGATGGCAAATTTTTCTACTACTCGAGGCATATGTTTGCCTTACGGTGACTTTTAACAAGGTCTCATGACTTCCTTATTTCTTCTATAATATCTTCTTCCTAAAAAATAAAAAAATTTAAAGTTCAATATATAAAAAAATTTTCAAAAACCCCAATTTTGTTTTTGGTAAAATCATTAAAAATCCAAAAAATTGGCCAAATTTTAAACTTTTTCAAAAATTGGTAAATTACATGCATGCAGTTGAAGCATGTATCAAACACATTGTCCTCGAACATCAAAATTTGTCCTACAAAAACATATTTCTAAGGTTCTTGATTGTTCTGGTCTCAAACGACTTCACAGATCATCGGGATCTACCTCCATTAACAAAATCAAATAGGCCTGCTTACTATGTCGTTATTCCTGTGCAATAGTGAGTTGTCAGAGACTGTGTCATAGTGCACGAAAGCTTTTCCATGGGACTACTTGTGTCCTCCGTTATTCTCGTCACATGTATCTTTTCTTGGGGCACCATTTTAAACCCTTATCATTACAACACAAACACTTTGAGAATTGTAGCTTGATAAAGAAAACATTGGTGCAACTATCTTAAACATTGTTTGTTTGAGTATGTGTGATTGTACTAGTTTCGAGTTGTTAGGTTAGTTGGTTTAATTTCTCGCATTGCATTGCATTATGTATTTTGCATGGAGTTAAGCATCTTTTTACTTTCTCGTATTGCATTGCATTATGTATGTTGCATTGACTTCAACCATAAATAAAGGGTGTCTTGAAAGGTATTACTGTTAGTGTGAGAATCACAGCACCCCCAAATGAGTTATGGATCTGCTTTTCTAAGGCAGGGTCATTTGGTGTGATTGCATAACATTGGATCATTCCCCAAGTTGTGGGACTTGCAAATGGGAATGATCCTCCAGAGAAGGTTGGTTCCTCTTCCTAATCCTAGCACTAAACTACTTCTAAGGAAGGAAATGTGACTATCTACTCCTAATCTAACAATTCCAAGGGACCAAGGAGAGAGAGAGCATGAAAATAAAGAAATCCTACACTACAAAGGTGATAGCACCGAGAAAAGGGAACTGCTGATCACAAACCCAACTACCTGAAATGGAGAGAGGTGAGCAATGGAGAGGATGGACAGATGCATCACAGACCAAGGATAAAGTTCACACAGAACACCATTTCAAACCCCTTAAACACAGCTCCCAAAACCTGCAATGGACATCAGAGATATGCACAGTATACCCTGTAATGGTGAGAGGCGAGAAGAGACAACAAAATGAGCAAAGGATGGACAAAACACATCACGAAACAGATTTTATTGCTCCAGGAGTTCACACATTACACCATTAACGGGAAAGAGGCAAGAAAATTCAATTACAAAGCCAAGGGAGGAGGCTTAAACTCCACATTCAACCCTGGAGAAGAAAGAGAGAGGGGGGTAGGGAAGAAGAATGAACAACCCTTTACAATGAATCATGCCCCTGTATTTATAGATTTGATCGAGAGAGAAGAAAGAGAGAGGGAAGCGGGAAAAGTGGGTTGAAGCTCAACCACTGTTGTTAATGCTTCTGATAAAATATGCCCCAAATCCATCTTTACTGCATGATTCCTTGATTCAGCGCCTTGAAAGAAGAGGAAACGACGGAAACAGATCAAATCCGATCTGGTTGTTGAGACAAATGGATCCTGCATTGAAGGCCTGAAGATGTTTCCTCCATTTTCCTTTACCTAACCTCCTCAAAAATTAAAGTCTCAGACCTCCATGGCGTAGGTGAGGCCGAGATCTTTCCAATGGTGTCAGATTTGCAATATTTCGAGCCCTGAGTCGAAAGATATGCCCCTTCAAAGTTTGTATTGGATCCGTACGAATGGGCGGGAAAACAATTTGAAAAATGGGTCCCCCTTTTGATATGGGGCACGTGGGCACCCCTTTTAGGTTTGGGACACCCCAGGCACCTTTTGGACTTGGCGGTTGGTCGGGGGATGCGCTTCATCTTTTGTCCCTTTTGGGAAAAGGGAAAATTTTCACTTTTCCTCTGCCTCCCTTTGGCTTTGACTCTCCCTTCTCGCGGCTTTTGACTTTTACACCTTTTTGGGGTAAGGGGCAAAAAAACTAACTTTTCCCTTGACGGCCCGCTTTGAACACATGGTAGCACCGCACTTGTTTGAGACACTTGGAAGCGCGGCCTGGCTCTTCTTCTTTCTGAATTTTTAAATCCCTTCAAAATTTGTCTGTTAACAAGGAGCAAAGAATGTTTGATCCCCCGTCACCCCACTGCTTCTCCATACTTAGCCACTTTTGGACTTTTCCTTTGAACTGTTTTCCACTTGACCCTGCCCAATTCTCACATTGCCACTTGTTTGAGCCTTTTTCTTTGGAGAAGCCGTTAGGACACGTGGCTTCCTCCGCTTGCTTCTCCATACTTAGTCACTTTTAGACTTTTCCCGAACTATTTCGAGCCCGAAAACTTTGAAATCCTTTCGTTTTTTCCACATTTCTTAGCTCCTCATCCACCTTTGACTTTGTTTAACCATTTGACCCTGCTCTCTTCTGGCCTAGGACTCTGCCCCTTCTTCTTTGAGGAGCATTGTTAGAACCTGGCTCTTTCCCTTCCATTGTTGAGTCCTCCCTTGACCCTTTAAATAGATTTAAGATATGGAAACGTTCAAGAGAACCGTTTCTTCACCATTTCTTCTTATGCAGGGTCGAATTTGACTCTCTGTGCAGCCTCTGTTTTCACTTTGCCTGTTTTGGAATTCGAGCTCGTGGGTCTGAATCATTTCCCTTCATGTTTTCTTTATGTGTAGGGTTGTTTCTGACCAAATTTTAGTGGGGGGAAATTTGGGATAACAATTTGGCGACTCACAGGGACATCTGCCTGCTAGATGAAGAGACCAGTGGCCTTGAAGCATCCGTTGGGCATGGAGTCTGCCTGATAAACACGAAACTGATCTAACCTCAGAAGTCTTGATCCCTGAGCCACTGTGAGCCTGACTGTATGCCTTTTCTATGTTTTGTCTGACCCTGAGTCTGCACTCTCAATTTTCATAAGGAAATCTTGAAAATGGAATTTCTGAGAGTAGAAAATTGTTTTAACTCTGGGGCTTTCATTTGTCCCTAAAATGGACTATTTTGAAACAACTTTAGTTGCTCTGCATTTGTTTTCTTTGAAGATGGAAACTATTATAGGTAACTATGAGTTTCCTTCTTGCCATGAATAGTGAAGAGCCTGGCCTTATGCACCTTTGGAGCAATGTGAACAAAACTTATATACAAAGATGAAATCATACATGCCTCAAATGAGACATGCAGAGTGTGCATAAGCACTTCTTCTGCTGAAAACAAAGTCTACTCCTACTCCTACACTAACCAGAGAGAAAGAATGTTAAACAAAGCCTACTACAGGCAGGGAGAAGTAGCTTCCCTTTCTCAAGAGGGGCAGCCATGCAAATGATTTGACACTAAATATAGCTGCCTGTATGAGTGAAAAACTGACAATAAGCCTGGTCCTCCACCCAAATCATCAAAGTATCAACATGAAGAAAAACCTACCTCAAGTTGACTCTGCATTTGGATTGAAGAGGTATGATGATGATCCTTGGTGCTTTGTAGCTCATTCATCCTCATGCCCTGAAGTAGGCATGACTGTTTTGGCTTCTCCTTTGGCTCCAATGAAGCCAAATACCTTGATTGGGCAAGGTCTGATCCTTTGAATGTGCCCATTGTTCTGAATTTCAACTCCAAGAATGGAGTTTTCTTGTGGACCTTCTTGGGTGGATGGTGTGAGAGAGATGATGACATCCTCCTGCCTTTTTCTCTTCCTCCTCTTTTGAAGAACATGGAAGATCAAGATCTTCCAACCTTGGTTCCAGAGGGCCATTATGGAAGTGCAGGTTTTGTTCACTTGAATGTTCTCCTCCATGGCAGCAGGTTCATGTGCGTGGAAGATGGATGGAGGAAAAAATAATGTGATCTCCATGGGTTCCCCTCCATCAAGGCAATCCTCCAAGTCAGACAGTTAATCTACCTCCTTGCTGTCATGTTGCAAGTGCTCAACCTCCTTCATGGTGTCCTCCTGATCTGAAACTTGTTCACCATGGTTTCCCTCTTCCTCAAACATGAAGTTTGAAAGATCAAAGTCTTCTCCAATATCAGAGCTTGAAGGATATGAAGTGGGAGGAAGAACTGAAGGTTCTTCTATAGCCTGCTCTACACTTGGGGCCTCTGAAACTGTATGGTCCTCCTCCATTAAAGGTTCATCAATCAAATCAGTTCCTTGAAATGAAAGCAAAGAATCTTCAATGATGCCTATTCAACACTGATTTGATCTCTCCCAGCTGCTCCTTTTCAATGGGACTTCAAGCTGATTGTTCCTCCTCCTTTTGGTTGTGCAGCTTGGATCAGATCAACATCCTCTTTAGGAAAAGAGCCATAAACATATTGTTTATTTTCTTCTTGTTGTTCTTAATCTTCTTCTGCTGAAAACTCAACCTCAACCCCCACTGGTTCTTTAACCCTGACCTCCTCTATTGGCTTGACCATCAACGGGATCTTTGTAAACCCAAATTTGGCAGCCCAACTCTTCAAGTTGTCTATTATTTTTTCTTTGTTGGGCTCCACTTCTTGTTGTCCTTGACTGGATTCTTTATTATCTTCCTAACATGGGTTTGAGAAAGCAAGAGGAGTGATGGGTTGGGGTTCAACCAGCTTTGCAATTGTTTGTGGTGGGGAGGGAGGTGAAACTTCTTGTTTGTTTGGAGGGGATGACTGTTTGGAAGGGAAAAGGGGAGAAGAATTGAAATGGGGTGGAAGACTAGGGAATGGAGAAATGAAATCAACACTTGGGGCAGCAAGTGAGGGGCTTGACTCTTGCCTCTGCTGAAATGATAAAGATTGAGGGAGAGAAAATGAAAGGTAGGGAGCTGGTGATTGACTTACCCATTGACAAGGTTGTCCCACACTTTGCTCATAAGCCCCAATGTCCTCAATCCACTGTGTAAGCTGAGGCAACACTTCAACCATGAAGTCAAGCTTCTCTTGAGGGCTGTAATGTCTTGGAAAAGGGCCTTCCCATGGACAAGGTGCCCTGCAACCAATCTCTAAATGCCTTCATTTGTGCTGTAGCCCTTGACTGAACCATGCCATCCTCCATTTTTTGAATCTTCTCCAACAGACCAACATCTTCCATCTGGTTGTTGTCATTATATGCATATCCTTGTTCTTGATAAGCTTCATGGCCAAACTGGTTTTGGCATTGCTGTCGTGGATAGGTATAGTGATTTTGAATCTGATCATAATGCTGATTTGGAGGAGTTGTGAAAAGCATTGGAGGTGGAACGTACTGTTGTTGCTACAAGTGTGAGTTCCATGAAGGAATGAAGTCATGATTACACAACTTCATGGAATGGAAAAATGAAAGAGATGGAAGAAGAAAATGATGAAAATGAGTGGAAATGGATGGAAAAGGTCTGCAACTCAGAGGATGGGTTTTTGACCAGATGGAGTTACCAGATGTGCTTGAAAGTGCCTCCAAAGGCTGAAATCTTCACCAAGAGCACATCGAACTTGATGAAGTGAAGTGGTAAGGTGCTTCAGACCTGTCCCACCGGGCATGCCAAAACTGTTAGTGCAAAATCACAGCACCCCCAAATGAGTTATGGATCTGCTTTTCTAAGGCATACTCATTTGGTGTGATTTGCATAACATTGGATCATTCCCCAAGCTGTGGGACTTGCAAATGGGAATGATCCTCCAGAGAAGGCTGGTTCCTCTTCCTAATCCTAGCACTAAACTACTTCTAAGGAAGGAAATGTGACTATCTACTCCTAATCTAACAATTCCAAGGGACCAGGGAGAGAGAGAGCATGAAAATAAAGAAATCCTACACTACAGAGGTGATAGCACCGAGAAAAGGGAACTGCTGATCACAAACCCAACTGCCTGAAATGGAGAGAGGTGAGCAATGGAGAGGATGGACAGATGCATCACAAACCAAGGATAAAGTTCACACAGAACACCATTTCAAACCCCTTAAACACAACTCCCAAAACCTGCAATGGACATCAGATATATGCACAGTATACCCTGCAATGGTGAGAGGCGAGAAGAGACAACAAAATGAGCAAAGGATGGACAAAACACATCACGA
This sequence comes from Taxus chinensis, assembly GCA_019776745.2. NCBI lineage: Eukaryota > Viridiplantae > Streptophyta > Pinopsida > Cupressales > Taxaceae > Taxus > Taxus chinensis. Next base: position 403,283 of record JAHRHJ020000122.1, on the reverse strand, counting down.
AACATATTTTATTGCTCCAAGAGTTCACACAGTACACCATTAATGGGAAAGAGGCAAGAAAATGCCATTACAAAGCCAAGGGAGGAGGCTTAAACTCCACATTCGACCCTAGAGAAGAAAGAGAGAGGGGGGCAGGGAAGAAGAATGAACAACCCTTTACAATGAATCATGCCCATGTATTTATAGATTTGATCGGAGAGAAGAAAGAGAGAGGGAAGCAAGAAAAGTGGGTTGAAGCTCAACCACTGTTGTTAATGCTTCTGATAAAATATGCCCCAAATCCATCTTTACTACATAATTCCTGATTCAGTGCCTTGAAAGAAGAGGAAATGATGGAAACAGATCAAATCCGATCTGGTTGTTGAGACAGATGGATCCTGCATTGAAGGCTCGAAGACGTTTCCTCCATTTTCCTTTACCTAACCTCCTCAAAATTAAAGTCTCAGACCTCCATGGCGTAGGTGAGGCCGAGATCTTTCCAATGGTGTCAGATTTGCAATATTTCGAGCCCTGAGTCGAAAGATATGCCCCTTCGAAGTTTGTATCGGATCCACACAAATGGGCAGGAAAACAATTTGAAAAAAATGGGCCCCCCTTTTGGTTTGGGACACATGGCAGCTGGATTAGAACAAAAAATCAGGCTTGCAGGTCCGCAATTTATCTTTTTCCCTTTGAACGAAAGGAAAATTTTCACTTTTCCCTCTGACTCCCTTGGCTTTGACTCAAGTTCTATCGTTGAATGTTTCCCCAATGGAGTTACGGGCCATTTTACAACTTTTACCCTTTTTGTGATAACAAGATTTGGGCAAAGAATCAACTTTTCCCTTGATGCCCTGCTTGCACATTCATACTTAGCCACTTTTGAGGCCCGCCCCATCCTCCTTTGACTCTATTTGACCACTTGACCCTCCTCCATTCTAGCCTGGGACACGTGGAGATGCGGCGCTTGTTTGAGCCTCTCTCTTTGGATTCATCTTTGGAGGAGCGTCGTTAGGACACGTGGCTTCCTCCGCTTGCTTCTCCATACTTAGTCACTTTTAGACTCTTTCCCGAATTGTTTTTGAGCCCGAAAACTTTGGATCCTTGCCATTTTTCCTTTCTTGCTCCTAGCCTCTCTTGCGGCACTGCCCCTTCTTCTTTGACCCTGCAATTCCATTGTTGAGTCCTCCCTCGACCCTTTAAATAGATTTAAGATATGGAAATGTTCAGAAGAACCATTTCTTCTATTTCTTCTTGTGCAGGGTTGAATTTGACTTTCTCAGGCCTCTATTTTCACTTTGCCTGGTTCTGGAACTCAAGCTCGTGGGTCTGAATCATTTCCCTTCATGTTCTCTTTATGTGTAAGGCTTGTTTTGACCAAAATTTCCAGGGGGAAATTTGGGATAACAATTACATTATGTATGTTGCATGGAGTTATGTAGTAATGAACAAATGTTAGTAATTTAGATTTTCATGTTATCTTACACTTTTGTTTATTTAAATAAAGGTCGATGATGTAGATCTAGGGGAAAAATGATACAACAAAGTTTCTTATTGAAAGGTTGGTTGCAAAGATTGGGCTTGCCCTATATTCTCCATTATCATTTCCTCTCTATTATCACTACTAATTTTTCTTCCAAATCACTTAGGAAAATAAATAACCATGTTTATCTCTATCCTTTTTTCTTCTAAATAACTAAGGGTTTCACGCTCGTTCTATCCTATTTCTTCTATCCATTTCAATCCTATTTTTTATCGTTGATTGACTTCTTCTATCACCCCATCGACGCTTGAGGGGGCATCCTTCATTCTACTAATTTTTCTTCAAAACTCTACTTGTTTATGCTCGTCTACTATATTTTAAGAGAAGTCACTTACTTCACCTCAAACAGGGGCAAATGTAGACACCTAAATTCTACTTTTACAATCTTTTTGCCAAACGCACACAAATAAACCATCATTCTTACCAATTCCATTATAATTAGTGATTTTCGCTAATTAACTAACGTTTCTTGCCACTTTGAACAATTAACAACACATTTTTGATTACCTAATACCTTTCACATTCAAGATGCCACTTTATGATGAATTGTAAGTCAAAATCCTCTTCAAAACACACAATTAGTGTTTATTAGCTAATTAAGCTTATTTTGCCCTTTTTTTGGTCAAGATACCCTACTATTGGCACAAACCCCTCTTCCAACCACTCAAAATCACCCCACTTTCCTCCATAACATCTCAGCAAGCTTCAAAAGCTTATCCTAACCTCCTAGTTGACCCTAAGTAGTTGATTAAGGCTCCACACATCTTAAATCACTTGTTAATTTACTAATTACAATTATCAAAGCTTAATCATGATTAGCAATTTTAATCTAATTTAGGATTTTAGTCTCACATGTGCTAAAATACAAGTTTTTCCCAAATGGAAAACTATAAAAAGGACTCGCCTCATACCTTAATACTTTACACCATGCTTTGATTTGCACCTCATATAATAAATATGATATATAGCCAAGTTCAATCCTTGCCTAAAACCTTCAACAAGGTTAGTAGATGGATATCTAAAGTGAGTTTGTATGTCATTTGGAGAGGCCATTTCATCTTGTTTGGAGTAGCAACCATCCCAATTTGATTGCCAACTTAGGTCTATTTAGGGCCATGTTAGGTAATTGAACATATTAGTAGGCATGTTTAGTTAGATTTTGAATTATATTCATGTTAGTTAAGCATTCCTTTAAGATTCTATCTTAATGTTACATTCCTAGACTTAGAACCTTGACTAGAGGTGGCAATGGTGTTAGCCTTCCTTAGTTAGTCATGTAATTTGCTTTGTAAAGTTTAGGGTTCTTTCACTTCCCATTTAAGAAAAAACATAGACAACAAAAATTACAGGTTTACGTCATCAGTATCAATGAGATAAATACACATCCAATAAATTCAATTACTCAAATTTACATCCAATTATTAAACCCACTTCTTATGTAAGAAAAAAACAACAAATATTATGGGTTTACATCATCAGTACCAATAACATAAATACACATCCAATCAATTTAATGTTGGGAATATTATTATAGTGTAAACATTATATTATGTAATATATTATGAGTTGTAATAAACAAACTCATAATATCATGTTAGTATATTATATACGTGAGTTGTTTGGGAGTTATAACAACTCACATATATATAGATTTGTGGTTGAGTTGTTTCCTACTTAATAAGAAACTACCTCCCTATATATTTTAAGCTTGTTCATTATGTAATGATCCGAAATGAATGTAATAGAATATCACTATTCCGTGTATTAATCTAAACAGTTTTATTGTGCTGAATAGAATATAAATTTTGTTGTGATTAAATCTGGTTCTGTGCTTACATTTGGCATCAGAGCGGTTTAAGACGTGTAATTCCTTACAAATTCACATTTTAGTTAAACACTCGTAACTTTCTCAATTCTCAATGAAATTGAGAATTGTTAAGTGTTCTGGAAAGCTAGAGATGTGAGGAACAAAACCCAGAAAAGGTTTTTGAAATCGTTTTTGGATGAGTGAGCAGTTTTGTATTGAAATATGACGTTTTAAAAAAAAACATAAATAATTAGACCTCACGCAGCCACACGTTGTAATTCAATAGAGCGTTGTTATTCTGTGACATACGAAGTGTTCATTTGTCTTGATTGTTCATCCATGCATTAGAATCTTGGTGTTCATATCAGTTTTGTCAGATCTACAAATCTGGATTCATGGACCACCGAGCAGTTGAAATTGATGAGTTTTGGTGGTAATGGGCGTGCATGTATCTTCTTTACACAACATGGTTGGAAAAATGGCGGGAAGATTGAATTCAAATAGCTAAACATCTTGTTTCAATCCACATTGGTCTTAGTTTGAGCATTGAAAAAGGTAATATATGTTCTAATGCATGTTTATTACCAATGTGTAAATTACATGTGGTTTTTATTAAAGGGACTGTACATGTATTTTGGGTACAACCAACAGTGCAGATATTTGGTTTTGGAATAATCTTTGGTTTGACTCACTTCTATAGCGGTAGATATTTTAAACATTCCTCTATATCGGAATTGCATCAGTCTTTCCCGTGCATGGTGGACACGTCTATACAGAATTGGATTATTTACAATTCTCTTCTCAACTGAATTCACCCTCGACAAGTGCGTCCTCCACTTGATCCGTTAGAGCCTCTTGGCATTTAAGTGAGTCGTTCTGTCAAATGTTAGATATTCAAAGTCAATTTCAAGTCTATTGTTTACTTTGCATATGAGTCTTTGTAGAATGTCACTAATCGTAGAGTCTCCATTTTTGTCAAAATTATATGTTAAAAGTCAAAAATTGTAAAAGAGTCTTTTTTTTAAAAAAGTAATCTCAGTTTATTCCTTTTTACAATTTTAGTTGTGTCCTCTTGTCGAAGTTGTAAAAGTTGTGTCATTGTATTAAGTCTGAAAAATAAAAAAAATTTGCCCGCATTTCAATTTTGGATGCATTTTCGCTTGTACGCGATGTCCAAATTATTGAAGGTATTTTGAAGCTTCATGATCACATCTGGCTAAACTAGCAGCATGATACTGGAGGTAGGAGGAAATGGAGGATGGAGGCTACTCAACGTCATCTCGTCAGTCGCCAATGACGAGGTCGTATTTTGTGGTGGTGACATATTTATTTCTAGTTGTGTGTTTATTTTATCTGGTGTGCACGGCAATAAAGAGCAACGGTTTGTGTATGTTTGCTTGGTACATGCGAGTATTCCTATATGTTCTCTTGAAGTGTTTGTGATGTGGCGTAGAAGGTGTTAGTCACTCGAAACAATTGTATAGGATGGCAGCAGGTGTCCAGAGGAGAGGAGCAGTATGCAGACCTAAAAATATGTGTAGGCATATGATTCTGGTTTCAACTACACTTCACCCCATGTTCACACTAAGGGGGGTATTTATTGGGAATATTATTATAGTGTAAACATTATATTATGTAATATATTATGAGTTGTAATAAACAAACTCATAATATCAAGTTAGTATATTATATACATGAGTTGTTTGGGAGTTATAACAACTCACATATATATATAGATTTGTGGTTGTAGTTGTTTCCTACTTAATAGGTAACTATCTCCCTATATATTTGAAGCTTGTTCATTATGTAATGATCCGGAATGAATGTAATAGAATATCATTATTCCGTGTATTAATCTAAACAATTTTATTGTGCTGAATAGAATATCTTTTGTTGTGATTAAATCTGGTTCTGTGCTTACATTCAATTACCAAAATTTACATCCAATTGGAGTGAAAGTGAAAACAAATGTTATCTTAATCAATGAATCCCATGCCCAATTACAGAAACAAAGACCATCATATTGTATGGCTTTACATCATTACACCTATTACATCATTACACATAAGCACCTTAAAAACTAATATATCAAATTTCGTGCAAAGATTATTAAACGATGAACCTCAAATATGAAAAAAAACAATCCATAGAAAAATACAGTACATTGTATATTTAAAAAATATGATAATTTTAATAAAATATTATCTTAATCGATGAATCCCATGCTCAATTGCAGAAACAAAGGCCAACATATTGTACACCTAAGCACCTTAAAAAACTAATGTAACAACTTTCATGTGGAGAGTATTAAACGATGATTCTCGAATATGAAAAAAATAACCCATTAAAATATACGAGTAAATTGTATATTTAAAAAATATGATAATTTTAATTTTAAAAAATAACTATAGAACAAATTTAAAATTACTTAAGTTACAAAATATTATGTCATAAACTTGAAAAAATGATGGAAATAGCATATTCTATATGTTTGTAACTTAATGATAGTTGTTTACAATTTTTCCAAATATTGGAATTCATCTGCATAATATTATGCATAATAGTTCAAATTTGCATTAGGATTCAAAGAACGAGATGCAGAAGTGGGAGAGTATTGTTGTGCAATATTGATACTTAGTACTTGCATGTTGTTATGGACAAAAACTATATCTGATAATTGTTGAGTGCCTAATCTATTCCTCTGCTTTGAATAAATGACTTCAAATGTATTCCATTTCCTTTCATAACTAGATGCAATGCATACCTGATTTAGAATACGAATAACAAGTTTTTGTATCTCTAGAATTGAACCACCATAGGATTCCCACCATTTCACGGGTGTGATATTTGGATTAGGTCTATTCTCTCTTGCCTTTTGTCGAGAGAAGAGGAGGCCAATCTCATCCCTATATGCATTTTTTTTGAACATCCAATTTTCTTCGTGTACCAGGATCTAAACACATTCTATCCATGTGCATTTATACAAGGTATTCATAGTATCCTTGTCACTTTCATGCTTCATCCTGTTGACAAGAGAGGATTCAAGTAACAGGCTGATGAATGTAAGTGAGAGTGTATTATATACCACATCTCATCTTTTATAACCCATAGACAATTCCATTTCAAATTACAAGCATCTCCACCAAAGGATTGTTTGATTGCATATTTTCTTGTGTCCATTGCCTCAATAATATATCCCATGCAAGGAATTTCATGGTCAACCATTTGAAGCACTTTTACAATAGGATCAATTAATGTGTTAGCCTTTATTGCTCCCTCCTACAATTATTCTCCTAGAATGATAGTTGTAATTTCTTTGTTTTTTTTGGGTAGATGAAAGTTTATTGTTTGCCCAATTTCAATCAACCACCACACTTCTTATTGCGTCATTATCAATTTCTCTTTGCAAGGTAAGAAATTGAGTTGGAAATATTATGTCCCATAGCATTACTAATTCTCTTTTATACTCTTTTCTATATTTGCTAAGTGTAAATTGGTTGTTTGTAGTAAACTAGGCAGTCAATTTACATTCTTCCACAATTGTTGATACCAAATGCAACTTTTTGAAATCCTTTGAAAGAAGGTCCAAGATATCACATGCTAGGTGGAGAATGACATGCAATTTGAGGCCACTTAAAATTAGTGCCAATGTTGACTGTGCACAGGGGTTCCCACAACCCAGATAATGTTTTTTTTTCAGGGGTTTCTCATCCATGGTTAGGGCTTGAGATCTTGTTTAGAATGTTTAGAGGGCTTTGCAATATGATCAACAAATAGGATTTGATGACAAACATTTCCATGCATGTGACACTCTCAAAAAGTTAAAGAGCCATAATCCGAGCACGTCCAAGACCATATAATAGGTCAAGATTGTACAAACCATCATGATAGAGTTGTATGGTTTTGCCCCATGTCAGTTTCCAGTCACAATACTAGAAATGAAGCATCATCAGGTTCAGATGTCTCTATTCTAGTAGTTTGCATGCCTAAAATTTCCCATAATCATTTGTGATCAACTAAGTGCACTCATCCCCTTGTGTTTTCAAGTTCATATCTAGTTTCATACATTAGTTACAAGTTTGTTCTGATATTGGATAATTAATGTTGGAAGTTAATTAATTGGAATATACTCCTTTAGTTCCCCTTACATATTTTAGTGTATTTAATTCACTAATCTAGATTTCACATAAATCTAATAAGGGTATAAACACCAACACTAGAAAGCAAACTCCATGTAATTTGAAAGCCCTTGTCAAAAATCACTACAAACAATATTATATTTGATGTTTCAATGACATCTAGTATCATGAATAAACACATTAATAGTGAACCCATTTTTGTCATCAATGGTTGGAAGAAAGAATGTCGATATATGCGATATCGACCATTGATCCCAATCCAACAATTTTTTTTCATGTTTTTTGTTAACCATTTAACCTACCCGGAAGAAATCTATGTGTTAGATCAATGTTTTGTAAAGAAATCATCACACAGTGATTTTTTTTTGCTAAGGCTGAGAATTTGAAAAAAATTTGAATTTTTAGACTTCAAAGTTTTTCCTCTTTCAAAGTTTTTTAAGCTCGGATTCGAAATTTCATTTGAAATTTTCCGAAGTCCGAAACTCTGAAAGTCCAAATTTTTGGGATTTCAGGTTTTGGGAACTTTTGGCTCCTTTTGTTTAAATCCCGCTCGGACTTTCGAAGTCTAAATGTCTGAAAACTTGAATTTTGGGTTTTCAGGTTTCGGGTTTTCGGAGTTCTCCGCATCTTTTTTAGGATTTTCACTTGAAGTTTTCCAAAGTCTGAATGTCTGAAAGTCTAAATTTTTGGACTTTTCAGGTTTTCAAGTTTCAGATTTTTTCATCGCCAATTCGTCTTTTTGCCTTCCAATCCCCGAAGTTTGTAATCCTAAATTTTTTTTCTGGGTTTTCGGGTTTTAGACCTTCAGAGATTCTGAACATAATTAATTTCCACCTACCTCTATACGGATCAGATTTTTACCATTAATATCAGGATTTCTATTTAAACTCAAATTTTTACTTGTAATTTTTACCTAACACATTTGCTTTGACATTCTATTCTTGTACTTTGCGACGTCTTTTTCAAGGTATGGTTTTTTGTTTATTTTTCTTTTGGTTTTAGGTCTTTTTCCTCTGTTTCCTTCTTATTTTGGTTTTTGCTCTTTGTTTCCCTCTGCTTTTTTATGTTGTCGCTCCTTTGGTTCACCATGTTTCACTTTTTGAGTTTTCTCCAGGTATTCGAGGTTGTTCAAAGGATCTTTTTAGGCCTCCCATACTTCTTTTAATTTCTCGTATTCTAGCTTTGGTGATTTAACATTTATTTTGCAAATTCCTCCAGACTTTAGAAATTCGGAGAGACTCATTTTGGAGAATTCCTTTAAGAGATCATTAAGGTGGGAAATTATGTTTAGAAGAACTCCTTCAGATGAAAATATTCGGAGTTATCCAGTTTCAGGAATTTCTTACTTTCGGAATTTCTCATTGGGAACTGCTTCAAAGAACTTTTGCTTTCAAGGTTTTAGAAAATCTCTGGCTTTGGGAAACTATTTCGGAGACCTCCAATTTGGGAAGTTTCTTTTGGAACTTTCGAGATTTTGGGAAAATTTTTCAGAACTTCCAGCTTTGGGAAACTTTTTCGGAACCTCCAGTTTCGGGACACTCTTTCGGAACCTCTGGTTTCGGGAAACTCTTTCAGAAATTTTATTTTTAGACAAATTGGTTTAAGAGATTTCCTTCGAAACTTTTGGTTTTCATGAGAAATTTCAGGTTCTCGGGAAACTCTGACTTTAGAGAAACATTTTTAGGAGATTTCTATTCAGTGATTTCTTTCGGAAATTTTTTGGTTTGCGATTTCAGAGGTTTGTTGTTTTTTGGGTTTTCAGAATTTCTACAACTTCAGCTTCCAAAACACAGGGTTTAATGTCTTCTTCCACTTCAAAGGGAAAAGAGAGGATGAAATATTCATTTCTTGGGGTTGATCCCCAATCCTGCCTATCCTCTGACTTAGGAAACATTGGGGACATTGATCTAGGACAAATTGATCTTCCCAATTTTTGGGAGAGATTAAAGGCTCTAAATAAGAAACCATGGATGTAGGCCATCTACAACAGTGGTCTTGCCCTTGCCACTGGTTTTCCCACATCTGTGCATTTCCCAGAATTTGTCTTAGCTATAACAGCCCACTTCGACGAAGACTCCATGTCTAGTTAAGAGATAGTGATGATAAGGTGGTAATCCGTCTTGGACCTTTGATTTCTTCTCATTTTGGATTTTTGCTTAAACTTCTAAACGTTCAAGATTACACCACAATTTCACCATGAAATAGCAGTTGAACATTGAGGATAAGAAAGAGGAAGTATGCTCGAAGGTCATGATGAAATCCTATCTAGGCCTAAGAACTTTTTGTTTCCAAATTACCCAAGACTATGCATCGATCAGATTTTATTCAAGAAGTCAACGATCTTATTGTGTTGTTAAGTAGAGTTTCAGGTCTTCCTTCTGTAAAGGAATTCCAGGAATGGATGTTTTTGTACATAACAACTATCAAGAAGAATGATGAGTTTATCTGATGGGGGGAGCATATTAGTAGAAATATTGTTCAGATATCAATTGGGTAAAGTGTCAGAAATGAAGACTTTCTACATGACACCTTTCGCTAGTATATTGTAAATGCAAGTTTTGCACTAAATCTTTCGCTACAGAAAACTACCGGCTATACCGGGATAGCACTCACCTTTGGATAAGATTAGAAATTACACTACTCAGGGTTGAAGAAAGTCAGCATATCACCTATCCTAATTAACATTCCATAACTTTGAAACCCCCCTTACTATTAAAATAATTAATTAGATATTAATGAACTTAGGGAATTCCCCCTTTCAGTTTCCTTTCAAGAATCAACAATTTGGAATTTATTTAGGTCCCCTGTTGTCTAAATCATGCTAATTTCCTCAAAAAGCTTTCTATAACTTTAGCTCCATCAATTAAATCATGCTTGGGTTTGATATTAGCTTCCACTTCAAGAGGTGAAACGAGAAGGATGGGGATACTCCCCAATCCTACCTATCCTAGAGTTAAAACATTGGGGACCTATCTAGTATGCCCCTCATCCACTATGTGATCTTCCCCAACATTGTCTCTTGATAAGAGATTAAAGGCGATGTAAAGGTATGGATGAGGGCCATCTTATAGACCAAGTGGATAAAGGATTCACCACATCCTCCTGAATTTATGCATTTACACCAAAAGATTTCTTAGCTACAATAAGGGGGGTTTAGATGAGGACATAACCAAATAGTATAGCTTTAGGAGATTTCTGTCCTCAAGGTGGTAATCATGTTTGGAATTCACCAGGGGGTGTATCTAATTGAGGATCTTCTTAATCCTTCCATGTGCAAGCTTTTATAAGTACTTTCACCAGTCATATAGTAGTGATAGGCCATAAGAAGAGGAAGTATGCTCAAAGGTTATGATGAAATCCTATTGACTAAGAATTTTGCCAAATTAATTAAAACTATACATCAATTGGATTTTGATTCAGGAAGTCAACGATCTCCATTAGTGCTATTAAGTAGAGTTTCAGGTCTTCCTTAATACTTTAATGTAATTCTAAGTTAATGGATGTTCTTGTATATAATCAACTATCAAGAAGAATGATTGTTTATTTGATGGGAAAGGTGATATATTAGTAGCAACTATTTAGGTGGTATCAGTTCATCTAAAGGTGCTTAAACAGAAACAAGAACACACTTTCTACATGACATCTTTCTCTGGTATATGCGGCTGCTGCTATGGGAGATTTTTCTAGGTTTGAATACCAGGGGTGTTCACAACACCTCCCAAATATATGATTTTTATCCCCAACTCACTCTGGATGAGGGAAGACAAGCATTTCCAAAGAGTCAACGATGCTTTCTTCATTGTTCATCCTCTATCATTTTGTCAAAGAACTATATAATCAAATGCTTTTCGATGAGGCTTTCCAAGAAGTGCAAGAATGGGGAGAAATCTACTTTCAGTTTCCTACATTCACCTACATCCAGATTTTGGGTTTCATAGGTGCCCCAAGAAAATTGCCGAGGTGCCCCACTAATAAATGGATTCTTTTGGAATTAGTTTGGTAGTTGTTGGATTATCATTGAATCCAAAATAAGTGTCACAAAGCGGGAATGCATTTCCCTATTTTAATTGGCAGGTATTCTTGCCCAAATATTCATAAGGAAAAAAATGTTGATGCAGAAATGGCTGAGGTAACCCTGCAGACCTTCCATCCATGGACTAATTTTGATTATTGGGGTAAGTTTGGGGAGACAGGTCAGTCCAGTGCTCATGTGCCCCAATTAGAAGATATTTGGATTCATTTTCAAGACGAGTACATCGTGTGATCAAAGGGATTATGAAATATTAACCCTTGACAAAGTTCGGCAATTTGGTTTGGCTGATGTGCCAAAGGACATGCAGGAAAATGATGAGGTTCTAGATTCATCATATAAGAGTGATAATGTTGCCAATCAACCATTTTCATGGATTGATTGGTATGTGGAAGAATGCAGTAATAGTACCAAGGAGAGGGTGGGACCCATTTTAAAGAGGATATTTAGTTGGTTGACCACCTTGGGAATCTCACCCAAAGGGGAAAATCAACCTATAAATATAGGGGCTATACCAGCAATAAACCAACCAACACCCACAAAGGGCAAGAGGTCGACTCAAAGGGTTCCTACAATTCCAAAGAAGATTTCATTTGTTGTTGGTGGCTCATCTCTTTCCAAGTCTGTTGCTCCCAAGATTACATCACCTACAGTGCCTATGGCAGAGGTGGTTGAAGTCAGTGACTCTCTTAGTGTCATCCAAGATCCATCACATTTTCTCCTTCCTCCATTATCACTTCCAATACTCAGTTCTTTCCACTTCCACCATCATTTCTTCCTTCCCATCCCCTTCTATGGCCCAAGTATTCTCATCACTTCCATTTCTATCAGCTGGGGAAAATATTAGGTCACCCATTTCCTCTCCACTTCCTTTAACAATTCCATTTTCTTCAATTACAACCCCCAGCATTGCTTTGTCAATTCCTATGGCTGTCCTCACATCCACACCTTCCATCATTGCTACCTCTGCTCAAATACCAACTGGTATTTCTAGTGATCTTACTTTAACTGATGTTTCAGGTATTGGATCTATCACTCCATCTTCATCACCTCTATCCATACCAGAATGGTTGTTTAGATAAACTCCCAATCAAAAGAAAAATGTTCCTTTGGGGGATGTTATAGATCTCAGCATATTGGAGTCTATGCCCAAGAGACAGGCCAAGAGATCGAGAACCATATCAAGTCTGATGGTTAATTCATCTGGAGAGCGTGTGATAGAGGTGGCCACCCCTGTTGAGGGAAAAACTAAAGAAACAATCACAACAACAGATTATCGGATATCAAAGTTCTCATTGGGGAAGGATACTCATGAAGGAGCTAAGTAGGTTGTACACACTGCTCTTGGGCCCCTTTTGGAAAAATATGTCAAAGATAAGACCACCAAGGATGAGCTCAAGGCCAAGGTCGAGCAGCTCACTGCAATGCTGCATAAAGTAACCCAACCCACTCCATCCACTGATGTCTCAACTACTACGGCTATGACAATTTCATCTACAATCGATGATATTTCTTATCATGAGATCAAGAAGCTAGGCTAGAAAGGGAGATCAGTAAGTGGATGGATGGAAAGAATTCTTGCAAGAAGTCCAATCCTTTGATCAAGGAAGCCGTTGAGATATATAATGATTTACAGGTTGCAAAAACCACCATTTCTAAGATGGATGAATCCTTCTCTGAGGATAATAATAATTTAAATTTAACTTTGGCAACATGGAGTGACATTAGAGAAGAGGATTCTAACTTTACTTCTTCAGGAAGAGGTGATTAATGATGCCTCTAAACTGTTTGAACATAAAAAGGCCATGGAATTCTGGTGTCAAGTATAACAAGATCTGATTAAGAAATTGGAGGAGAAATGATTAGCTATTACAGATGCCTTGAATGACATCTTAGAAGAATTTGACAATGCCAATTGTAAATTATTCAATGAAAATATCGATGTTGTTCCTGAGGATCAGATTAAGGAAAATTTCAAAGATTTGGTGAAGCGTGACGATGAGGTCACCAAGACTTTCAATAGTGACTCCATTGACCGACTGGTCTTATGTCAAAATTTCATAGGGAGACTAAATAAAGTCACAAATAAACTTCGAAGGTTTCCAGCTAGGATCACGAAAGAGATCGAGACAACAGACGTAGTGAATCACTATGCATGTGGGCCTGGAGATGAAGAAACTCAGGGTGTTATCAAGTGCTTCTTTGAGTACAGACATCGAATGGTTATATGGGAGGAAGGACAACAAAACTTGCAGGTAAGGGAGATGTAGATAAATCAGGACAAAGCTAAGTGGCCATGAAAGGAAAGGTTCAAGCTCTAGGATTGGTCAAAGTTGCAGGGTAAACTGAGTCAACCCTCTCACCAAATTTGCTACTTTTATGGGAGCATGTTCCCTTAATATTAATGGCATTTCTATTTTTAGTTAAATGTTAGTTAAGGGACCAGTTGTAATGGCTCAGCCTAGGAACTTATAAATAGTGGAATGCTTCCATTGTTTAAGATATAGATATATTTTTAGAGATTTTTTGGTGAAGTTTCTCTTCAAGCTTGGAAGAGTGATTTCAAAGATTTGTTGAAACCTTTTAATTATATTCAGAGTTATACCTTGCAATTGAAGATTTGTTTTATTGTGTTGAATGATTAGTCATTTTATGCTTTGTGAATGTGATTCCTTGGCATTATTGATGAGTTTGCCGTTACTTTAGATTATCTATTTCATATTGTGAAAAGAATAGTGTGATTACCTTTCATCAGTTGTGAGAAAATATTTTCCTTCTGTTGATTAAAAGTTACATTATTATTTTGGTCACTAGAAGTAGATACTTAACATGTGCTTGTGATTATCCTCTTGATAAATTATCTGTTTATCAAATCAAAGTTGATCTTTCTATTGTGTATGTTTAAATTTTAGCAAAGGAACATGTGCTTCAAATTTGTGGTATTTTTTACCCTTTCCAAGTTGTAATAGGTGAAGGTGGCCAATGATGCAAGCATCCTACCCACATTAACCCTTCTAGAATTTGAAAATCCCTTTTCTTGGTGCATCACCACTTCTAGAATAGATTTTATTTCCTTGCATTAATCTCTCCCTAATCCCATGAAATGTTAGCATAGGTCTAGTTAGCCATCTTTCTTGCATTAGAAGTAGTGTTGTGTTTAGTTTAGGAAGAGGAAGCCGACCTTCTCCAGAGGTTCACCTCAAGCGCAAGTCCCACAGCTTGAGAGGTGATCCCATGTGTCCCAATCACACTGAATGTCATGATTCATTTTCAGGCCATTTGGAGGGTGCAGTGATTTGGTGACAACAATTTCCTTCACATGTATTACACACCCTTTATACTTTTCTTGATTCACACAAATGTCACATATCCCGTATGTGACTTACCAAAATATAGAATAGGATCATTGATGGTAGAGGAAGGATTTGAGTTCTTAGGGAGATTTCAAGTGGGATGACCTTCTCCCTTTCATTTAACGGTTGTATCCTCTATGAATCCACTTGCATTACATGCACTTCCTACTCTACTTGTTAGGATTAATTTAAAATATATCCCAAGCGAGAAAGTATCAAGCATTTTTCTCTGCTTGTTAGGCTTCCTTTAAAATAGAGCCCAAGGGATAAATTCTCAACAATTTTGCTAGAGAATTTATTTCCTTCTATTATTGAATTCCTGAAAGTTTTTCGCTTCTTTCTTCAATGAAATGACATAATCGCAACCAATAACATCAACATGAAATAAAAAAAAATCATTAAAATATTTCTTATAAATCCTCTTATTCTTTCATTTCACAAGATAAACATTCCGTCAGTGGTAGTTCTTATTCTCAAGAAAATATAATTGGACAAAAGGAAGGTAAACAAATCCTTGAGTTCCACTAAAATTTGACAAAATAATAACAATGCTAGGTTACGGGCACACGAGATTTTTATAACAACACTACAAGTGGGAAATATGCCTTAGGCATTAGGAGTATTAAACGAAATGGGGTTTCTTTCAAAACTATTTCCAAAGTATGTTGCCTCAAGGATTTGTTCCCCTTGTACCCCATTTCTCCTTCTAAGAGTTTGCCCAAGTGACACATAGTCTATATGTGAATTTCCTTAACAAAGAACATGATCACCTATTTTCCCTCCACCATTTACCTTTCCCCAATTACTCTCATCCCTCTATCTCCTTCATCTCCTCACTTCCTCTTGGAAATTTCCTCCTTCACTCCATCCCTATTGACGTACTCATTGCAACACTAGCATCAATAGGCCTATAACAATGAGTGGGGTTTAGAAAGGTTGTCGCTTCTCTCTTTAATGATCCAAGTGTTAGATTACGAGTTGGATTCACTAAATGATTCAATCTAAATTGAATTAAATCTATTTTTACAGTAACTAGTATAACTAATGATATACAAGTGATAAACTACAGTAAGACACAAGCACATTCAACAATGTATAACCCTAAGAAAATGAGAGGGAAAAGTGACTTAACTAATTCTGTGTGATCCAAGAGTGATTTGGAATGAGAATCTATTGGAATAGGCTAGAAACAACATTGTAAAGGCTTGACAAAGATTTGGAAGTACAAATATATGTAAGATAAAAACGTCCACAAGAGGATAGAAGTGGAAGGCGCTAGTGTCTGATCTAGGAGCTAGTGTCTACTTAAAAATGCTTAGGTTCTGAATATTTTTAGGTCGGAAGGTATTTTCTTGTTTTGTCACTACGGCTTCTCTATTATGGTTCTGGTCGCACCTATAACCTACAAAAATTGTCTACCTGCACATGTCCATAAACCACATCAAATCTAATAATAAAAGATGTAGAATGTGGAGTTGGGTTGACCCCGACGATCACCCAAAGAGTGAACTTACAACTGAGTGTTGCACTACATCTCAGATTCCATGTAGTTTTGTGTGTTTGTGTGTGTAATGATGCCCTAGGTTTCCCTTGTGCAAGTTGCACGATGATAGCATGCTAGATTTAGAATGCTCCAAGTATGCAAATGATTAACTAAAAATATGAAAATAATCAGTATTCTAAGTTAATATAAACTAGTAACAACAATGGAATAACTAACATGAAATGAAATATAGCTACTAAATATTTTATTTTGATATTTAAATGAAATAAAATAAAAAGGGTAAGATACTAACTTGGAAATAACTTACCTCACTGTGTGTCGGGACCAAATCGAAGGATGTGTGGATGAAGGACAGTGTGACAGAACAACCCAGAAAATTGCAACAGATGGTGATTTTCACAAATTGGGGTTCTTGAAGGAGGACTAGGGCACCTGTGGGCACCCTGGTCTGTAGTATGGGTGCTCTGGTTTGCTGAATAGCTCAGGATCTGAATTTTATAGTGTCGCTAGATCTTCGCAATATTTTGACCCTTGTCACATGAGTGTTGTAATATCCTCACTGATGACGTTGTAAACTTGCAATAAATATTTACCTGCAAAACCCCATACAAAGCATCATACTCCTAAAAAAGAAAGATGCATATGAAAGGGTCAAATTGACCTTAGTTGACACAATGGTGGACTTAAAACTAAGCATTGCACTACATTCCAGAACCAATGTAGTTTTATGTGCTTGTGTGTGTAATTGTGTGCCTAGGGTGCCCTAGTGCCAATGACGCAAAGATAGGGGCAATAAGTAGATGTAAAATGTAAATGGTGTATGGAATAGAATGAATACAACCTTTCCTATGCAATGTGTGTGATGCAATGATGCCCAAATTCAGTCCTTTGCCTTAGTATATAGTTATCCCTTGATAGTAGATAGGTTGCCCATAAGATAGTAAGTATGTTATGTTTATAAAGGGATCTCTTGCTCAAATTTTGACACTAATGATCCAACATGCCGACTAATACCTAGGGGAATGAGAGGGAAAATGAAAAAGATCGACCTCAAACAAATAAATTTGATCTAAGTGTTTTTGAGACTAGGGAGCCTAAAAATAAGGACCAAGATGCCCATGGGTGCCCCTGTTCTACCTTAGGCACCTTAGTCAAAGACTAGAGATGAAAAATGACCAAATAACAACACCTAAAACTCCTTAAGAGACGACCAAAACTATGTAAAAAACTGAGAAATTTGTAAGATAAATGAAAACTACGAACAACTAACTGATGATAGGACTAGGGGATAGCTCATTAGTCAATAATTTTCTTATGCGAGATCCATATATAAGATACCATATTTAGCAGTATAAATGTAATAGCAAGTGCATGATTTTGTGACTAAAGAAAATGTGTGTGATGGAATAAAATGAACTTCCCATCATATGCATTGTATGCACACCAATGCATCCCTTATACACTTGTATGTATGTGTTAGATGTATGCCTTATAATTCTATGGTGCCTTTGATGCAAGCTTAGGTGGTGACTAGATAATGTTTAGTGCTTGGCCCCTTATTTGA
The DNA here is from genome assembly GCA_019776745.2 of Taxus chinensis. Taxonomy (NCBI): domain Eukaryota; kingdom Viridiplantae; phylum Streptophyta; class Pinopsida; order Cupressales; family Taxaceae; genus Taxus; species Taxus chinensis. The sequence goes on along the minus strand of JAHRHJ020000122.1, from coordinate 385,364 downwards.
GAGCAATAACTAAGTATATATATGATTCCCTTGTTTGAATTTCGTAATTGACAACTGAAAGGCTGACCTCAAAGTTTTAAAAGGTGACCAAGAAGTAAAAGAGACCCAAAAGAGTAAGAAGAAGATAAAGAAGGTCAAGAGCACCCAGGAGGGATAGGAGCACATGGGCGCTTTTGTCCTAATTGGGTGCTAGTGTTCGAGGCCATGAAAGATAAATAAGTCAAGTTCCGACATAACTGATAGGATGCCGATAAGATAATGTAAGACAAGCTAAAACATGTAAAAGATATAAAAGTAACAAAAGGCCCAAAAGAAGTTTTCAACCACTAGTTTTTTTGCTTAGGAATCATGTATACATTAGTATGCTTTAGGACCTAGAAATGTACCCAAGTGCATAGATTTTGTGTCTACACTAAGCTTCTTTTCAAAATTCCTTGATCCTCACCATCGAGCCTTGCATTCAAAAATGCCACTTTCCTAAACCCCTAGAGGCCAAAATGCACATTTTGCCATGAATTATATGCCATCCTATCATGGTCTATGGATCAACATATTCTCAGGTCCCGCATATGTTAAGCTTGCATTATCTAACACAAATAAGAAATCTTACAATCATGAATCCCTTCAAATGGGGACCAAATAATTCTTCTCAAACCCACCTCCTCTATAAGCTCACATTTCCACTATCTACCTGGAGAAAATTTCTAGTCTCTAGCTCTAATTGATTAATCCAGAATCTCATTTAATCTTTCTAGATCCTATGTGAATTCATGTGTTCTTCCAATTTAATTTTCCAAATACCATGGGATTCCATACATGTGCCCATTTTGGCTCTATCCTACCACCTCGTTACCCTCGCCATCATCACTAAAATTATTCCTTAACGTATGAGTAGTGATTTCACGATGGTCTCAATTGAGGTAGTTACATCTCAAATTAGCATTAACATAAACGATTGTGTCCCTTTCATTATTTCGAATCAATTGCTCAATTGGTGATTTGACAGTGATCTCCTAACTAATAGTTGAACGCGTGGACTTTACCATATATTCAAGGAATAATTACGTTTAACCCTGCCATCATTACATGATAAAGGTTGATGCTTGCTTTCCTTAAGGCTTGACGACTAGTTTCCAAAATGTCTTGAAGCATACTCTAACATTATGGTATCTATCCAATTATAGCAAGTAAATCCCTATTTTCTAACAAGGTGTAATGCTCATTACATCTTTCACGTGACGCTATTAACTAATTTATCTCTTATTGGATGCCATAATACTAGATATTCTTATGTTATTCAGTCTTGGGTAAGTGAAATGTTCCTAGAAACTATTGGCCAACCTAAGAAATTTCATAATAATGGTCAGTGACTGCATAGTTAATCTCAAATTCATTTACACCATTCCATCTTCCTGGAGTTGCTTACAAACTCGCTTAGCACTTTCTTAATGTAATAAACTTACAACACCTTCCTTTCAATGAAAAGTCATCTTACATTATCTTTTGAGTTAAGGACTTTATCTCCTGTTTCTATTTTATGAAATTGTTGTCAATGATCTAGAATCAACACGGGGAGTATTGTAACATACATCTCTAATGTAGATTTCCCTTTGCGTGAAGTGATAAAATCCACTATTTTGTGAAGATGGGTGAGATATAAATCCCATCCAAGCAGCTTTATCTCAACTTGACTTTTACTTTAAGGGGCCATATTCCAATATTTTTTCACTTGAGCTCAAATATGGATCTTGCTATGGAAAATATTCACTTCTGACACAATGAGATATGTACCAACTATCTTAGCTTTGAGTGTCACTATTATTTTTATTTCTTCACCTTTTTCACTTATGCACCCATTTCTGGTCAGTTTACATTGTTCCAATATTATGTCACTTGTAAAATACTTGTTACATTTTTAGTGTTGAACTTTCTTCGGATATACTAGAACTTTTTCAGAGCAACTCCATATACCTAATTTGTGATCCTGTTCAAATTACATGAAATTTGAGGCTAATCAAACTTTTATGGTTTTGGAAATATAAGGCTCAAGTTGATGCCCTAATTACATGGGTGTGATCATTAGTGTTGATATGATTCATTCCATTTTGCAAATATTATGGGTCCTATCATCAAACACCATACATCACCATTATCTAATGATGGACAATCTCTTTCTCAACATGGTATATTTTCCTCAATTACATTTCAAATTGAATTGCATTTTGAAGCTTATTTTCACATTTAGGTCACATAGTGAAGGACTAGGATAGTTCTTACTTAATACCCTTCACTCTCACTTCATATTAAATGACCTCTCTGGAAATCAGTTGGACGAAGCTACCTCTGGCCCTAATTATTCCATATTGAACCAATTACATGGGATAGTTCGAATTTAGGTGGGGGTTGTTATGAACCCAACTTTAGTTTCAGTATCTTATTATGTGCAAGTGGTGCGATAGAAGGTGCATATCGATTTATACGACTAGAGTAATATATATGCTTTCGCGCGATCTAGATTCTAAGCATTTGAAATTATCACTACACCCCTATAATGATGTTAAAGTCAACGATGACCTCAGTGACGCTTATCAACAAGAGTTGTTAGGACGAGTGTCTTTACTTGGTCTGATTGGCCGATTGTCAACCTATAACTGGATCTTGAGCGCGTTAGGGTCACAAATCTAGAATTACGTGTCACTAGCGCTCTTAGACACTCTGTTGCATTTCTCATGCAAAATCTCCAGTGACGGGTCTAGATTAGGTCTCTATCACAGTGAGAACCTAGCTTGAGATCAGGTCATCTCCTGGGGTTTCCTATCATACACAAAGTAGTAAACCCCCTGTCTTGGAGAAGCGTGTATCTTAACTTGCCTCATTTCAGTGTCTAACTATGTTGCACGTATACCACTTCCCATGTGGTAGTGCATCCACTTTGATGTGGTGTTCGCTTGTCAACTACATGTCGCCTACACCACTGCCCATGTTTACGCTGTCACAACTACTCAAACACACATTAGCCCATGTGGAATCACCGACTGCTCATGTTGAGACATCAGGTACTGAACCATTCGCTAGTCATCTCTTGGAATGTGGAGGAAGTCATACTTCTTTGACCTGGTTGCACGTCACCACTTCAAATGTCAGAGAGAGAGACTTCCTCTGTCGCCCGTCACCATTGAGAGTCGCGTGACAACTGATTTCGAGAATATCGCATCGTCCAGTTAACCTGCTTGTCGCGAATCATAGGTGCAATAGGCCTCTTTGTATCTTGTTCAATCTCTGAGTTTGTAAGGGTCCTATAGGTGAGTTATAAATTGGGCATCCTTGGTACTTTCTTATGGGTAGCGTTTATAGGTGGATACAATTACGGTGAATTCAGCTAGGGAATCATGATAGAAGATGTTTTCAAAGGACCAAGCTCTGAAGCATATACTATTACCACCATTGAAAATTATATCCACAAAGCATATCAAAAGGAGAACAGGACATCCATTCAGACTCCACTAAGGACCCCAATAATTGACCCTACTTTGTCATACACTTCATAGGAAAGAAATTTTTCCATATTACGAATATGTCGCCGCTATAATTATCCCTGCCACACATCTGCATTTACATCTATCTTTTAGCTTGATAATATCTTGTGCATCACTCGACGCGAAATCCACTTACGAGCACTATTGCACACACAAGATACATGGAACTACATGGGGTCTGAGATGTAGTGCAATTGATCAATTTTAACCTCATTTTTTTAGCAACTGAGGATAATCAGAATTCCCATTTTACATCTTTCTTTTTTACGATTTGATGTAGTTTCGGGGTTTTGTAGGAGAAGTATTTTTTTGCTAGATTTATAGTTACCTCAAAAATATAAGTGTGACATACAGGAGATAATAGGTGAATAATGCAACGTGACATTTCACAACACTGAATGAAATTGAGTTTTAAATTTTATTGAGAATTCACAGCACCCATGAGATGGTCTCTATTCCCCAGAACCCTCTAACCTTACATTTGGCACCCGTAGTCATCAGCCATTCTATGAGTGGTACATTTGCATTTTTATGAGCATTAGTTACAATACACTACAAAGACATTTGTCATCAATCCTACCCAGTCAATGTGACATGTTCAAGATAATGGTAAAATGAAGATAAGTTCTTATTTATCACAGTTGTTCTTACATAATTACATCTATAAAATTGTGACTTAGTCATTTTATCTTCGTATAACATTATATAGTTATAAAAGGTAATATGCTTAATAAAACCATAGATATTTATTGAACCTACATTTTGGCTCCAAAAACCTGTGCCCATATAAATTCTAGATCCTCCTTTCCCTAGGATCCACTAAACCCTAATGGAACGAAATAGATCTTCTTATCCTAGGCAACCTATGGCATCATGAGCATTAACCCTATTTATGATGATGGTACTAAAGCTAAACTTAGTGCTCTATATTGTAAATCCTCACATTGATGATAATATTCAAAGAATACTTTTTTCCAAAAAATGAAAGCAATTCCTACTAGTTTCACCCATTCTTCTTGCAACATTGTTTCTAAAGAAGAAAATAAATTCTATAAGCTAAAGATCCTTGTTATTCCATAGGCACTATGACTACTCCACCTTCCTCTATTTTTGCTGAAACTCTTGATGATAATATGATCGTAATTATATGCTCGGTCTTTCATTGTAACATATTGTAGATAAAAATCATGTTCTATGATGAAAATGTAAATGCCCATGATGATATTTCTCATACTAGCTAGGATGATGTTATCAAGTTGTATCTCTAGCACTTCTCCTTTTACTTCTGAAAAATGCATTCTAATGCTTGTAAAGATAGCATCTCATGTTAGTTATTCTCGTACTTGTCCTATATGTTGATGATATCGCTTGATGAAATAATTGCATGTGAAACTTTGTTTGATACTGATAATACGTTTCTAAACATGAACATGTTAGTAAGGATTTTACTTCTCTTAAGATTGTTGAATGTGAATTTCCACTCCTTGCTTTCTTCTACTTCTGAGGTTGTGTCCTACTTGGGATTCATGATGATTCTACCATTCAACTAGTTCACCTCTTATTTTTTCTTCTGACTGCTAGCATTTTTGATATATTCCATGTTCTTCTCCAGATATTTCCTCTTCTTCCATTCTGGGAGATGATATTCATGTTTAGATTCTTCTATTCCACCTAGTATACCTCCTCTCACTTATTCTACATCTGCATATAGCGTGCCCATAACATCCTCATCTTCCGCTTCTTCTTCTCACATTCCTGTGATCACTCATAATGGAAAACTTCAACCACTCAATGTAACTCTCACATCTTCTACCATTCCTCCACATGATATTTTATCACTCATGCATGTTGTTGGTTAGTTACAATCTCATGTTCAATCTCTCACTCTTGAAAGAAAGGCATGTTATGCTTCTATTGATAATAACTTCTTTACATGGAAATCCCATTCCAAAGAAAATTCACAACTCAACATTTCCTAATGACTTCATCATGCCTACATTTTTATACTTTTACGGCACTAACAATCCATATCTGCACTTCAAGCATTATTGTTTAGCTATGGATTCTTACTCGAATGATCAATTATTACTAAAAGCCTTCCGTCATAGTCTTGTTGATGAATCTCTTCAATGGTACACTCATTTACCTTTTGGGTCTATTAGTACATTTTTTGAAATGGAAGACACTTTTCTTTGATGCTTTATGTTAAACAATGGTCCTAGAGCCACACATGATCATTTACCTAGCTTGCATCATGGGAAAACAAAATCTATTCAAGACTACATCTTATGCTTCACTACTTGCATGCATCAACTAGTATTTCAGCCTATTGATTTAGAAAAGTAATTCATATTTTTTTATGGCTTGATTCCTACTCTAAAAAAATGATTACAATATGATACATGTGAATCATTTACACTCTTATGCTATAAGGTTATCGATATAGAACAATATTTAATTGCAACACGTGTTATAGATCCTCCTATTGGTGCATTATATTCTAGTCCTTCTCCACTTCCATCTATCAATCGTCCTCCAAGGTCTCCATCTCCTCCACCTCACAAGAATGTTCCATCTCCTCCATCACATAAGAATCCTCCATCTCCACCAATAGATCACTCTCAACCTAAGTCTTCACCATATCCTACTCGGGAGTCATTGCATTTATGGCATTCTGCTAGGCATCATGATGTGGTGTGTGCTTTGATCGATAAGCACTTAATTCTCTTTCCTTCTAATCAACATCATCCTTTACATCGCTTGCATCGACAATGTGATATTCCTTATTACAATTATCACCTACATCAATGACCATCATGACAATGACTATTGTGCCCTTCATGACAAATTACAACAATTACAAGACATAAGGGTGTCATTTCCTTTGGCTCTCTCCCTCTCTTGTGAGTGGTATGTTTCTTCAATTCCGTGCAAGCGTGTTGTTACTCTAGTTCACTTATCTCCTCCTGCTTCTAAGGTCATTATTCATCCATCACCTAATGTCATCATTCATGCACAACCTCCACCTCACTCATCCACCACTACATCATCTCATCTACCACACAGTGCTCCTACTTCACATTGGCTTCCTAAGCCATCTACATTTGTGCTTCCTACCACTGCATCTTCCATCATTGCCACCATCTCATCAAAAATTCAATTAAGCTCATACACTCATGTTGCTTCCACTTCACATGCTTCCACCACTCCACTGACCTCTTAATATTTAGTAGGTGATTCTACTCACCTCACCACCCGATGAAACACTCGTGTTCTTACAGTTCTTACATTATTGTTGAGGGATGTGTTACAAAAAGAACCTCACTCCATCGTTGTGTTATATGCTTCATTTATCTATATATCTAGCATACACTATCAAACCACTTCTTGATGACGCACTCTTGCTTTATGGTTAATTCTTGATTGTTGAGGGGTCTTATATATATGAACCTCATATTCATACACACACTGAGGGAGTCACTCTTATTCCCCCTCTCTTCATCATACTCACCCATGATTACATGTATTTTTCCAATCACTTCATTCACATTACTCTCTCACATCATTCATTTTATACATACATTTATTATCCTCTATCATTATTGATACATACAATACAATCCAATTTTTCATATGGTTATTCTCATCTATGCCCCAATCAATATCATCATTTATGCAATGAAAATAAAACACACACATAAACACAAAAATCATCACATCGCATATCAAAAATAATCAACACAATGTAATAATCACAATCCTCCATCTATATATATAGTGTCAAAAATCATAGTTACAAAAATATAATCATTGGGGGGCAAGTCGCCATGCATCACTACATCAATACATGACATACATCATCATCATCATTATATAAAACTACGGGAGCTCTAGAAATAGATGCTTCTCTGCTTAATCTACGTTGTTGGTCGCATCCCCCATATATCTTTATTTGTCTATGAAATAGAGCCAAATCCATTGACTTCTCTGTGAAACGACCCTATAACTTGAAAAAATTCATGAATACATCCTACTCTAGGGATCCTCCACTTACAGCCTCCCTAGCCCGCTGAGTCTCCACCCGTGCCCTGTCTCACTCGCTCAACAACACGGTGTATGCAGGTTGCCGCTATCACCACTAGATCACAAAAATGAGCATGCTCACCCGCAATAGTATCCACTCACTCTATCATCCCACCTCCAATGAGCACATCAGTGGGCACATTCTACATCAATGTGTGGATCGATGCATTGACAATCAACGCCCAATAAAAATCCCTTGCAATCATCCAAATCCCTATGCATGATACAACACAATCACAAAACCAAGAAACAATCCACAACTATCCAATACTCACACTCTGCTATCGTTGTTTCTATACCATCGCCATCGTGCCAGGTGCATGCCCCTCTCCTCCTACAGTTGGAGGTGTTCCCACCGTATCCACTACAACTGGAAACAATAACACCCATTAGTGTGTTTCCCACCATGCACTATAGGCCTTGGTACATCCCGCATTGTCCAGCTGTATCGAATCTATGGCCGCATCCATCTCATCTACACCTGGGGGCACTAGTTATGCTCCTATAGGTCCCAATCTCACTCTCAGCCTCATTGGTGCTCTCAGTGCTTGCACCCATACATATGGCTCTAGGGGCACATCCTGAGTAATACCAAACTGACGTGATACACGCGCTGCCTGAAATACCTCAGTCACTCTAGGAAACCGATCCTCTAGCCACATAGTATAGCAGATACATCGTATCTCTACTCCATCCTCATGCCTCCCTCCATAGGCTCGATATGGGATCCATATAATGGCCCCTGGCCCCATATGATCCAACATAGATCTATAAGTAGTAGTATCCAATCTCCTACTAGGTGTACCTATCCACCTCACTGTAAATATCTTGGGCCTCACACAATCAGCCCATGGCCCACTGAGTGGCCTCAGTATCGTAATGTACTCATAGGCCCATACATGTAATAATGTTATGGCTCCATGTCCACCCCCATGGTCCTATTGCGTGAACATGCATATTCCTTGTACAAGTGCGCTAATACACATCACGCACATACATATCTAGTCTCATCCTTTTCTATACGTAGACAGATATCATGTATCTTATATAATATGCCTAAACCACCACCCTCCACTAATACTTAAGAAGTAATCCCAACTAGAATGAACTTCCACAATCGCAGAACACTTGATCTCAGTATGGCATCCAAGATAATATGGGTCTTTGTTTGTACTTGTGTCCTCATAAATTACCACCTAGTAGCCCTCATTTGTCTCTGTGCATATTCTACGACCATCACCTGGACTCTCTCACCAATAATAAGTGGTCACAATATGTCATGCAATGGAAACTTGCTGGAAAATACAGTAACCATCATCGTTAGGGGGAACCGGGCATCGGTCACCCAAGACCGACATCGGTCAGGCAAGGGAGGAACCGGTAGCGGTTAGGTCTAACCGGCATCGGTTACCTGTGCGAGGATGTTTTAATTAACTCTCAGGAATTAGATCTATTTTTAGCATTAAAGTATATCTATTGATTGTAATTGCATGGCTAAGTGCCCTAAGTCTATAAACGACTATATAAGCATAAAAGCTAGGGTTTAGAAGTAAGAGATTAACAAGAATTAGAAAGAACTTGCAAAAGTTGGTGAGAGAGAGAATTCTTGGTGATGAAGCAAAAGCTTGAGAGAAAGAAAGTATTGTACATCTGAGAGGTGTGGAAGATTGTAAATCTTCATTGTATATCTTGTCAAAGCTTTGGATAATAGATTGGCTTGTTTCTTGGTGGACGTAGCCCACACTGGGTGAACCACGTTAAATCTGGTGTTGATTTATGTCTCTTGTTTTGTATATTTCTTCTGGTAGAATATCCACTTTTATTTGCATGTATGCTTAGATCTGATATATTGTCTGTACAACCGGTGTGCTAACCCCAACAACTGGTATCAGAGCTTTGTTTGAGGGTTTTGTGTGTTGACAGATTTACTCACAGAGGGTTTTCTGATTGAGTGGGAGCTACAACAATGGTAGAAGAAAACAAATACAAGGTAGAGAAATTTGACGGCCGAAATTATCAATTATGGAAGATGCAGATTGAGGATTATCTGTATCAAAGAGATTTGTATTTACCGTTGGATGAGAAGTCTAGACCTACGAAGATGACTGATGAAGAATGGAAGATTCTTGACAGAAAGGCTTTGGGATCTATAAGATTGAGCCTAGCAGCATCCGTGGCTTCCAATATTACAGAAGTGACTTCTACGGTAGAGTTAATGAAATCTCTTGCTAATTTATATGAAAAACCTAGTGCTTCAAATAAATTTTATTTGATGAAGAAACTATTTAGTTCTAAGATGCATGAAGGTGGATCTGCATCTAGTCATTTGAATGATTTCTGATCTATTGTAAATCAGTTAAAATCGGTTGCAATACCGTTTGATGATGAAGTAAAAGCACTTTTATTATTATGTTCTTTGCCTGATAGTTGGGATAAATTGGTAATGGTTATTAGTAATACAACATCTGCTAATAATATTTTGAAGTTTGATGATGTGGTTAGTATAATCTTGAATGAAGAAATTCACAGGAAGAGTACAGAGGAATCATCATCTGGAAATGCTTTGAATGTAGAAAGCAGGGGCAGGCAGAAGGAGAGATCCAAGAGTAAGAGTAATGGGAAATCAAAGTCAAGGGATAGCAGATCTAAATCCAGAAGTAAGGGAATTACTTGTTGGAAATGTGGAAAGAAAGGACATGCAAAGAAAGATTGTTGGTCAAAGGATAAAGAGAACCAACAACCAGACAAAGGTAAAGAAGAAAATCTTGCTACATCAGAGGTAATGCAAGATGCTCTTATTCTTTCTTTAGATAATAGAATTGAATCATGGGTTTTAGATTCAGGAGCTTCTTTCCATGCAACCCCTAATAAGGGTTATTTCAGAAATTATGTCCAGGGAAATTTTGGGCATGTTTATTTGGGTGATGATGAACCTTGCAGTATTACTGGTAAAGGGGAAGTTCATCTAAAATTGTAGAATGGAAATACATGGGTATTGAAAGATGTGAGGCATGTGCCAAGCCTCAGGAGGAATCTTATTTTTGCAGGGAAACTAGGTGAATCTGGTTGCATGGTTACTTTTACAGGAGACTCTTGGAAAGTCACCAAGGGTGCTTTTGTTGTGGCAAGAGGTAAGAAGGTAGGAACATTATATTTATCTACCTGTATTACTGATTCCTTTTCTGCATTATCTACTTCAGATTCAGATGCATGCATGTGGCATAACCGGTTGGGCCATATGAGTCAAAAAGGAATGCAGATCTTAAAGGCTAAGGGTAAGTTATCAGATTTGAAAGATTTAGATCTTGATTTCTGTGAGCATTGTATCTTTGGAAAGCAAAAGAGAGTGAGATTTCTCAAAGTTGGGGCAACTAAGAAGGAGCAAAAATTGGAGCTTGTACACTCAGATGTGTGGGGACCAGCTCAGGTAGCTTCTCATGGAGGATCCCAGTATTATGTTACTTTCATTGATGATGCTACAAGAAAGGTATGGGTTTATTGTATTAAACGTAAATATGATGTTTTTGAGACTTTTAAAAGATGGAAAGCCCTTGTTGAGAATGAATCAAATTCTAAGTTAAAGTGCCTTAGATCTGACAATGGTGGTGAATACTGTAGCAAGGATTTCAATGATTATTGTTCAGTGAATGGGATACGTAGAGAAAGAACGGTTCCAAGAACACCACAGGAGAATGGTGTTACAGAAATAATGAATAGGACAATCATGGAATGTGCTAGAAGTATGAGGATACATTCTGGATTGCCCTTACAATTTTTAGCAGAAGCAGCAGATACAACAGTTTATTTGATTAACCATGGGCCTTCAAGTTCACTAGATGGAGGAATACCAGAGGAAGCATGGACCAGAAAAGAGGTAGATCTTTCTTTTCTTAAAGTTTTTGGTTCAGAAGCTTTTGTGCATGTTGATAAGGAAAATAGAAAAAGTTGGATGCAAAATCCAAGAGATGCACTTTCATTGGTTATGGATCTGGTGATTTCGGTTTCCATTTTTGGGATTTAGAGAATTCTAAAATTATTAGGAGTTGTGATGTTGAATGGAATGAAAAGAGAATGTACAGGGATCAAATTTTGGTACCCAAGGATGAACCGGTTGAGAAGTTTGTGAATGAAAATGAACTCTCAGATTTAAAAGAATTACCGACAGGGTTACACAGTAACCGGTGTCGGTTGACCCCTGACCGACATCGGTCAGAAGAACCGGTATCAGTTACAGAAGATCCAAACCGACATCGGTTAGTAGAACCAATGTCGGTTAGAGGTGACCGGAGTCGGTCACTGTCAGATTTGGATAGGAATGTCCAGGAGGTCCAGATTGAGCCTCCGGTACCCCAAACTCCTGTGAGAAGGTCACAAAGGGTAAGTAAACCTCCAGAAATATTTACACCTTCTCTATTTTATTTATTATTGACTGATAATGGTGAACCAAAGAGCTTTGAAGAAGCAATGCAGGATAAGACCCACATCTAGTGGGAGCATGGCATGGATGAGGAGATGGACTCCTTGGAACAGAACCAGACTTGGGATTTGGTTAAGTTGCTAGCAGGTAAGAGAACATTGCAGAACAAGTGGGTTTACAGGATCAAGGAAGAAGAGGGTGGACAGAAAAGGTACAAGGCAAGGCTTGTAGTAAAGGGATTTACACAGAAAGTAGGTATTGACTTTGGTGAAATATTTTCTCCTATTATAAAGATGACTTGTATTCATAGTGTATTGAGTATAATTACAGTAGATTATTTACATTTAGAGCAACTAGATGTGAAGATGGATTTCCTTCATGGTGATTTGGATGAAGAGATTTATATGCAGCAGCCACTTGGGTATGAAGTCAAGGGTAAGGAGAAATTAGTGTGCAGGTTGAAAAAGAGTCTATATGGGCTCAAACAAGCTCCAAGGAAATGGTACATGAGGTTTGATAGTTTTATGCATGAGCATGGTTACTTGAGATGTGAATCTGACCATTGTGTTTATTTCAATAATCTTGAAAATGGGAGCTATATTATTTTGTTACTGTATGTGGATGATATGCTTATTGCAGGATCTAGTATGCAGGACATTGGTGAGCTTAAGAGAAAGCTAGCTCACACATTTTCTATGAAGGATTTAGGAGCTGCAAAAAGAATCCTTGGCATGCAAATACACAGAGACAGGAAAAACAAGAAATTGTATTTGTCTCGAGAGGATTATGTCTACAAGGTGTTAGAAAGGTTCAACATGCAGAATGCAAAACCTGTTAGTACACCTATGGTTGGACACTTCAAATTGAGTAAAGATCAGTGTCCATCATCACATGAGGAGGTCAAATACATGACACGAGTGCCATATGCTTCAGCAGTTGGGAGTCTCATGTATGCTATGGTTTGTACCAGACCAGACATTGCACAGGAAGTGTGAGATATGAGTAGATATATGGCCAATCCAGGTAAAGAGCATTGGAAAGTAGTCCAATGGATACTCAGGTATTTGAAAGGGACATCTAGCATGCAGTTATGCTATGGAGGTTCAGATATTTCATTATGTGGCTATGTTGATTCGGATATGGCTGGAGATCTGGATGGTAGGAGGAGCACTACTGGATATATTTTCACAGTAGGTGGAATGACAGTTAGCTGGATTTCAAGATTGCAGAAGGTTGTGGCTTTGTCTACTACAGAGGCAGAGTATGTTGCAGCTACAGAGGCTAGCAAGGAGATGATATGGATGAGTAGGTTCATGGAAGAGTTGGGAAAGGAGCAAGGTGATTGTAAACTGTTCAGTGACAGTCAGAGTGTAATTCATTTGGCAAAGAACTCAACATTTCATTCAAGAACAAAACACATTCAGTTGAGGTATCACTTCATATGACAGGTATTGGAGGATGGACAGTTGAATCTGGAAAAGATTCATATGAGCAAGAACCCTGTGGATATGCTAACGAAGCCATTAGCAAAGGAGAAGTTGGAGCTACACTCCACTTCTGTTGGTCTTCGAGTTTGAGACTTGAAGAGGAAGAAACAAAGCTAAGGAAGGATCCAAGAATGATGTTGTACAGGTATGGTGCAGTAATTAATCTCCAAGTGGGAGATTGTTGAGTTGTGGAGCTCAATTACTTCAGTTTAGCATGCAATGGAAACTTGCTGGAAAATACAGTAACCGTCATCAATTAGGGGGAACCGGCATCGGTCACCCAGGATTGGCATCGGTCAGGCAAGGGAGGAACCGACATCGGTTAGGGCTAACCGACATCGGTTACCTGTGCGAGGATGTTTTAATTAACTCTCGGGAATTAGATCTATTTTTAGCATTAAAGTATATCTATTGATTGTAATTGCATGGCTAAGTGCCCTAAGTCTATAAATGACTATATAAGCATAAAGCTAGGGTTTAGAAGTAAGAGATTAACAAGAATTAGAAAGAACTTGCAAAAGTTGGTGAGAGAGAGAATTCTTGGTGATGAAGCAAAAGCTTGAGAGAAAGAAAGTATTGTACATCTGAGAGGTGTGGAAGATTGTAAATCTTCATTGTATATCTTGTCAAAGCTTTGGATAATAGATTGGCTTGTTTCTTGGTGGACGTAGCCCACACTGGGTGAACCACGTTAAATCTGGTGTTGATTTATGTCTCTTGTTTTGTATATTTCTTCTGGTAGAATATCCACTTTTATTTGCATGTATGCTTAGATCTCTTGAACGCTCTTGCCCAGGTCAAAAACACCTAAAAACTCAAAAACTGAAATTTTGAAAAAATTCACAAAACGAACTCATTTCTACAATTTTTTCAAAAATAATCATACTTACCAACTCAACTATCGTATGCGATGCCACGACCACTGCCACCATCTCAAATTGACTTAATTTCATTGACCTAATTTGCGGCATTATCACAAGCTCAGAGCTCAAAATCACAATCACTCAAGGTTAAAATGAAGTTACTATTCACCTTTTACTATTACTATTTATAGCAAGTTTCAATTTCTCACTTGGTTATAGTTACTAGATGTGCACATTATTCCAACTAATACACGCCAAAAATTTCACTCATATCTTGAGTTGTACTCCTCCATTTTCTTCCCCTTCTACACCATTCAGTTCAGAATTTCTCTTGTTATCATATGATACACATTTCGTAACATTATATTTCAATTTGACACATCTTTAACTTGATATAAACATAATTTTGGGACTTCATTTTGCTCACTATTGCATTGTTTCACATCTAATTTTGTCTTAGCATTCATTCTTACTATCACTCCCTTTTCACCGAAAGGGGGGAATGCAATCGGGATCACTCTGTGACCCCCTCACACTACTACATGATCATTTCGCATATCTAATTTGTCATTATCGAAAATTTTCTCATACATTATGCGACATTTCATACCAATCTCTAGTAATTCCCCCTAATGACCTAATATAGGGGCAACAAGTGAAAAATATCTCCATGAGTAATCTATCATACACATTCAATCTCAATAAAAATTTCTACTAGAATCAAATCAACCAATTAACACAACACAACATATTTTACTATTCCTCTCAGGTGACCTAACTTGGGAGTTACATCATTACTTTCCTAGATGACCTAATATGGGAAGCCACTTTAATTTTCTATCGCTTCTAGATGACCTAACATATAACTCATGCACATCATGACGACACCCATGAAGTGGGGGAAATGAGACGTCATTTCATTTCCTATACTACTCTTATATGGGTTATTCTCATTGGATCGAAATGACCAAAAAATTAGTCTTTGTCCATCTGCAACGGCTGGAACTTTTGAGGATGTATTTATAGTTGGAGGGTAAAACTAGACCTCTCTCCCTAACACTCTTCCTCTAGCAGAAGGATTCCCAAATCCTTGAGTTTTTCACATACAAAATCGGGTTGGGAATTGATCACTCCCTACCCCTTTAAATATCCATCAACAACAAGTTCAAAAATATCTAAATCACTCTAAATCAAATCACCAATTTCTCTGAGTGCTCCTTACATGGTTCACCATCTCTATTTATGCCACCTGGATCAACACGCCAATCCATGGTTTACTACATTATATACTCTCATTATGTGCATACTTCTACAATAGGGCTTCTCCAGACTTCTCATAGGTATGTTCCTTACTTCGTTTACACTACTTGAATTTCATTAAAATAACATAAAGGGGATATCCAAAATGCAAACTTTATTTTACCAATAGCTCACCAACATAAAGTGGGAAAATGTAGACATAAAATCATGCATTACTATTATTTACTATACCACCAAGTATGTTATTTTATATGTATGGATCTTGTGTAAGAAAAGTATTCATGGTGACACACTTCCTAGTCCATCTTCTTGCTTTGAGTGCCTCTATTGTTTTTATCTCTCACCTCTCTCACTTATACACCTATTTCTAGTCAGGTCACAGGGATCCATGTCTGTCAGTATTCTCACATTTGTCATTAGTTGTCTCTATAGACACTAAGAATACCAAGGACTGGACACTAGCACCCAAGTGCTCATCCACCTCCTATCCCAAGGGAACTATGTCCTCTTTGTTCTTGATCACATTTTTGACATTTTTAGTTGGAATTTTCGGTTTTCTTACTCCTATCCCGAGGTCCTAGTCATGATGTCATGTCATTAGTGTTGAAATTCAAGAAAGAGATCCCTATATAAACACAACATACATACCATTATAAGGGTGGGTAATTTTATCAAGGGATATCTATCTACATACTATCAAAGGGACTACATCTTGGGTATTTTTACTCTGCATACACACTGCATAGGAAGGGGAAGTTTGAATTTTTCCATCCACACATTTACATTCTACTTAGCTACAACCTACTATCTTGGCGTCATCGGTACGAGGGAAACCTAGGAGAACTAGTACACACACAAGCACATAGAACTACATGGGGTCTGAGATGTAGTGCAACACTCGGTTGTAAGTTCACTTTGTTGATAGCCGAGGACAGTCTGACTTCCCATTTTGCATCTTTATTTTTTAGGATTTGATGTAGTTTGGGGGTTTTGTAGGTGATTATTTGTGTTGCATATTTATAGGTACTTCAGCGATCCAATTGCGACATACAGGAAATAAAAGGTGACAATCAACGAACATCTCGCAACCCTACAAAATTGAGTTCCTCAGCTTCTGAGCAGTCACGAGCACCCAGAGTAGGTCTCTGACGCCCCAAGCACCCCCGACCCTGTATAGGCACCCTAGTCCAGTCATTCCCAACACTTCTACATTTTTTGGGGGTTTGGTTCCAACACTCTGAGCTTTTGTTTCATCAATTTTTCCAGTTCAAATACACTTTAGGATAAGTGAAATCAATATAAGTGCCCTATCTCTCTCATTTGCTTTCATAATTATATCTATAAAATTGCTTAGCATTTATATTTCATTGTACACAATTGTAGCAGTATCTAAAATCAGACTTTAATAAAATATTTCAGATTTTATTGAATAAGAAGTCATTCTTATCATCAATCAAATCATAGATAATGAAACTACTAAACTTGTCAAGCTCTATTTACGCTCTACTTTCTTTAGCTTCAATGGAGAAATTTACGAACAAATTGAAGGTATTGCTACGGGCTCCCCACTCTCACATGTAATTGTTAATTTATTTATGGAAAATTTTGAACAAAAAGAAATTTCCTCATATCATTTAAAACCATAATGGTGGAAAATATTTGTCGATGATACTAATGTATTATGGATTCACGGTATGGAAAATATTAATAAATGTCTCCACCACCTCAATATCATTTCCCCCCACATCCAATTCACTATGGAAATTGAGATTGATGATGTGATTCCGTTCCTCGATATCCTTTTAAAAAGAAAATAAAATGGTTTGTTATCTCATGAAGTATATAGAAATAAAACTCACACATATTGTTATCTTAGAGCAAAATCCCACCATCACCCCTCTCAAGAAAATCCATTTTCCAACACTGCTAAACTACCCTTTTAGGCCCAAAAACAAGGTTGTGTCAATTGATGATAGTGAGCACACTTTTCCCTCTGAGTTTAATCATCTTGCGAACCATATCAAAGAAACTATCATGTCTATAATAATAAATTAATTACTCAATACGCTTCATAAATGGTGATTAATACACCTCATAAAATTAGATGGGAAGCATTATCAATTAAACTAAAAAACTCCATAAACTTTTCTTTTTAAGTGGGGTCCACATACCGTCATAAGCTCTATCATATCTTTCTGGATAGTTGGAGGATTCCTCTACAACATAAAATCATCACATTTCAAAAACCAATCCATTGTGTCCCCATACCAAGATTTTTTCCTCCATCGCTCTCAACCTAGGATCCACAATGGTGTCTATATGATAAATGACTTGCCTTATTAACGGTTGTTCATAAATGTTATGAAACTCATTTGACCTAATTCAAAACTCTGAGAATCAAGCTTGATAGATACATTCACCATGATCATACCTGAAAGTGATCAATGGTCCTCTGAAAATTCCCTTACATGCTAAACACTCCATGAGTCATAATTCTTCCAAAGTCACTGTTCCTGAAGACTACTATATAAAATGACACTCTTAATGAACCCTATTTTAGATCATACATCTTCATAACTTGTGAAATTATCATCAATCGTGATACATCTTGGTTTATTGGTCCCACAACATCTAAACATACCCTAATAACATCCCAATTCTAACAACAACATAAATATCTCGGCATCTTCTCAACCACCATGACTTACATGATTGGGCCTTAGGGATTTGCATGTTCTAAGCCAAAAATGAGTAGAAGAACATCATACCTAATCATGAAACATCTCCAAAAGGCCATGGAAACCTTGAGAAATCATTTAAACTACACTTCTTCCTTACATGCCCTTCCCGTGAGATAACTTTTATATCTATATATCACTCTCAGTGGTCCATTTATGTCCTCCAAGCATCATAGACTTAGGTCTAGATGAGCACCTGTAACTCTAATTCCTTCAACCTATAAAAATACACTCTGAAGCTGCCCTTGGTGAGTTAATCTCATACATTCTTCATCCATCCTCTACATACCTTTAGCATGCTCCTCAATCCACCATCATGTTCCATCACCTATGATTACTAATTTACCTGATTAAGCATGCTAGTCCAAGCTATTGTCACTATGTTCACTCATAACATCATTTCACCACCTGATTGATCATGTTAACATCATGATCAACACCCTCTAGCACTCCTCCAATGTATCCTCTTTTTCATTAATTTGATTTTACATCAATGAAAACACCTAAACTCACTCATGCCAACAATCTCCCCTTTTTAAAACTATACAACACATGCATGGAAAACCACCCTTTTCAGATCATTCTCCCCCTTTTTACATTAATGAAAAATTACATACCTTGTGTAGTCACAAAATCACACACATTATAAATTATTTAGTCCCGAGTCTCATACTACTATTCATATGGTTTTTGAGTGAAGAAAGTACTAATTAATCCCACCTTTTGGCCATCTTGTTTTATCTTTTGTTTTTTCATTCCCGCACATTTTTATATACATGCCTTGCTATTTCGGCGCTTTCTCGTAATTTTAGCCTAAACCGCAACACCCAAATCTATACTGGGGCACCCTGGGGTGCCCTGGTCTTTGTTTTATTTTCTCGCCTCTTTTTGGGCTTTCTAGTCATTTTTTATCCTTATCTTTTTCCTAGTCGTCCATGTCGGGATTAATTACAAAATTAGAGAAAGAAAACCCTATAAATATAAAGTTATAAGACCATAATGAGGGTCCTAGTGTCACTTACTACTATCACTCCATCTAGAGTTGTATCCATTGCATCACTTGCATCCACATACTTCCATGCATCAAGGCTAGGAGATTTGCATCAACACACACTTTGTAGGGAGAGGGTCTTCAACTTCATCTTGTTATATTCATCACAGTTCAACGAATCCTATGTGACATGCAGAGAAGGTTACAGAGCAACTTCTAACCCAAAAAAATAGGTTCTGAGATTTTTCAGAGACCAGGGCACCCTGAGGCGCCTCAATACCCTCTTAGGCACTCCAGTGTTCTCAGATCGTCTACATCCACTCTTTCAAGGACCTGTGTGCAACCGTTCCAACTTCTATATTTTCCTGTCATACCTGCAACAATCATCCATTATCACCTGAGTTCATTCCTTAACTTCATCTTGCATATTAAGGTTTTTATTTCTACTAGTTCAATCATTTAAATCATTTTAGTCACCTCACATTACTTTAGTGCATTTATTTACAATGTTTATGTCCTCCTAGATTAGATTAACTATTATTTTATTTACCCCATTTTAGTTAATCATTTTGGTGAACATGACCGCTTTCACGCTTAGGATCCTTATTCTTCTTCTATCATGGGTCAAGTTTCTTTATTTGATTTACTTAAGAGATATCCCACTTGTCAGGTTGTTTTCCAAAAATCCCTAGACACCAAGTATTTTGATGACAATATGCCACCACATGAATTAAGTTCTATGCTTCACAGTTTCTTTGTCAACCCTAGTCTTAATGAGCTTGTATCTAATCAACCACTATTATAATCGATTCAAGCCTTACATACCTTATTTCAAGATAAATTTCAAGCCTTACATACATTATTTCAAGATAAATTTGCAGCCACCGAATCCACCATTACATCCCTTAGATCTGAAATCCAACAACTTAAGGATGCTTCACAATCAAATGTTTGCTCTCATTCGCCATCTCCTATGCAATCTATGTCCACTACATGTCATCTAGTTGAATGTCAAGATGCCCTATTTCCCAAACCTCTCATATTTGAGTGTAATACTAAGCCACATGACATTCTTACTGCACTCCTAGGTCGTCAATTGACCACTCTACTTCCTATTGATTACTATCCTCCTTATCGACTAACAAAGTATCAAGGTCGTCCATATTGCACTTATCATCAAATCAATGGACATATTGACAAAGATTGTTATGTTTTACAACGTAGAGTAAAACATCTTGAGTGTAAAATGTTTATCCATTCACTACAAAACATCCTATTGCATGCCCACCTACAAATACTACATCTAAATGGGCTTCAAGAATTACTCCTTTTATGTCCACTTAGCAACATGCTATCATTTATAATGTTCATTCTTCGGTTAGTCAAGAGCCGCCTAAGTAACCACCTCTCTAAATTAGTTCACAAACTCCTCCTACTAAGTCATCTACCCCATTACCAAGTCAGCCTCAACAGAATCCTTTGAGACTCAGTGCAACTTGGCCTCCCCTCAGGTATAAGCTCCAACCAATTACTTCACAAAAAGCACATAACTCTCCTACTAGTGGTCAAGAAACATTACATATTCCACCACCGCCATGCAAGGTCCCTCCACCACCTCCCACGGTTAAAATTGTAATTCCACCATCCACCATATACTCGACATATATTGACAATTGGGACCCGGATACAACTTACTATGATGATGAACCATATGACTATCACATACCGCCACCATCACATGATCCTACCAATGCTTCGACCTATCATTGTGTTGGTCCTTCCTCTTATCAAGACATCAACAATGTTCTCCCGCAATCACATGACACCTATGTTTTCGTTGCATAGATCTCCATCATCATAGTACACTTGGGGGCATGACATCCAACACGATTCCCCCGTCCTCATATTAACATAGGTGCATCTATTTCATCTTTGCAGTATCATTCATAGGCATACCCTATCACACTTCATAGCACCGTCATTACCCGATGACGCACTCTTGTGCTTCGGTTCACACTTGACTGTTGAGGGATTACCATTACATTGAACCCCACACACCACACTTTAGGCATCACACATTGTGCATCCAATACAATACATGGTTGTCAAATTAGGAATTTAATGAAAGCAACATTCCACGGATAGAAAGTCCCTCCTCTTTAATGGGAGAGGTTCCCTTATTGAAAGCAAACAAAAAACTATTTAAAAATGTACAAATTTCAAATTTAATGAGGAACTCTGATATCATGAAAGTTTTTTAATGTAAAGGTAGATCATCCATACAAAATAATAGAAAAACTAAGATAGGGAAAAGGTAGAACATAACAGCATTCCCAGGATCCTTATAAATGTTGAGCAAGGATGATATATAGAACATAATCATTCATATTAAACCACCAGATATTATTTCATAGACATAAAGTTCCAGAAATGACATCCATAAGAATAAAAATCTTCTTAATGTAATAGATTAATGATTCACAAAATTTAGACAAGCAAGAGAGAATAAATAGATGCAGATAGAAACAGGAAGGGAAATCTTCTATATTGATAGCTTTTAGTTCTTTTACACTTTCAAAAATTATCAGAGTTCCAACCCCTTGGAATGGCATGGAGAGCCCAATATATAGCTTACAAAGTGGTTACATTTAGTAACCATTTCTTTTAACCAAAATATTAGTTAAGGAAATATACAATATAAAGTCCTTAATTAAATAACAAGGAGATCCGAACTAAAAATAGAAGAAGAAATTCAAGGGCTAGAAGTAGAGACATCCGGTTGTGGCTGAGGAGGGCCCACTGTTTTGAGGATCCGGTGCCTGAATCTCTTCAATGCTTCCGCTATCTCCATGCCCCTTGGAATCATTGTGTTGGAAGTAGCATGAGTCCACGTGCCTAGGCATTTCTCCATATCTTTTTCAAACTCAGTATGCTCCAGATATTCCTTATTAGCCTCGGCTATAGCTGAATGGAGAGAACAAATGTCCTTCATTTTCTCTTTAGTGATTGACTCTTCCTTGAACAAATCATCCTTGACAAAGGATTTTAAACTGAGCCTTGATTTCTTGGAGAGAGAAGAATACACCCGTGGTTTCATCTTGAAAATGGAAGTGGATATCCTTGAAGGTGGATAAAACACAAGTTTTAAAAGACTCCCCTTTTTGCCATACATTCCTCAATTCCCCTAGTGCTTCTTCTAGAACCTTTATTTTCCACTCGATGCTAAAGATCCATGTCCTTGACAAGTTATTCTTGACATCATCAAACACATTGTTGGCCAACAAGATCCTATCATCAGTTTGACCCATCATACAGGAGATTTGCGATACATCCACTCTAGACTTTCAATTCCTTGTCCATAGCCTTGATTGAGGAAGTGAATTTCTGCTGCAGCTTGATCACCTTCTCATGAGTTTTGAAGGCTTCCTCAATGAAGTTTAAACCTGCTACAGTCATATCATCCACCATGGCTTCAACAACCTTCCCATAAGTAGAATAATTGTGGATGTATTTGATGGTTTGGACCTCATCTTGGTCGAGAACTATGGGAGGTGGGAGAGTGGCCAATGGGTTTGGATCCAAAACTTTATCCTTTGCCAACAATGATCTGATAAAGTTGGAAAGAACTTGGTTGTGTTCTTCCAACTACTCCATGGTTTGCTTGCCTTTCTCCACCCGTTCAATAACCTTAGTCACAGTTTCCCAAAGGTTATGAACTTCACTCTCAGGTGTGGATTCTCCCATTGGAATTCTAGAAAGCTCCAAGTCAGAGATCAAAAGATCTTTCTCCTCTTTATCCACTTTGGGTTTTGCAACCTCCAGGAACTGCTAGCCTTGGGCATCAGTTACCAACCTCGAAGTGGTCTTCACTTTCTTTGCTAGAGGAGGAGGGGTAGTACCAAGCAGAGCTGCTACAACATCAAAGTCAGGCACTGTTAATTGGGAGGAAGATTTCCTTTTCTTGCTGTCGACTAGGGGCTACACCCAGGAAAAGGAAGAAGAAGAAACAGAAGAATCAAGGGACCCGAGTGCAAGTGAACTCATGGCACTCAGAGTATGAACCACTGTTGTCTCCAGTGGGGAAATGAATGCAACCTCAGGAATTTCCTTTATAGAGGAGTCTGTTAAACTTGGAATTTCAGTCCTTGGTCCTTCCTTCTCCACTTTAGTAGTGATTTCAGGGGTTTCTTCTGGGTCTTTCATCTCATCATCATCATTCTCACTTAGAACAATAATGTTCTCCAGCCCAATAGGCAATTCTGACTGCTCCAGAAGAGTCTCTTCCTCGATTGGTTCTTGCTTGACTTATTTGACCTTCTTCTGATACACTTTAGTGGAAGAGGAAGGAGTAGACAACTCAGGTTATTTCATCAAAGAAGGAGGAGTTTTTTCTCAAGTACCTCAATGCTAGGTGTATGTACTTCCTTCCTAGGTGTGGAAGTTTCTCTTGAAGAGGATCTACCTTTGTTCATCCTGAGGTCACGTATTTTTCTGTCAAACCAAATCTTAGTTCTGACGAATGACAGGGTTGATCACCTCATTCAAGTCATCTCTTTCCTTCACATACCAATCCAGGGTTTCCAGAGGAGTGTGCTTGATTGATCTTTCATACTCAAAGGATTGCAAATATTCATCATCATCCTTAAGCCCTTCAGGCACCTGGTAGAGGTTGAAGTCTATGATCTGTTGTAGAGAAAATCTACCAAAATGCCTCCTCCTTGCTTCAAAATCATCAGCATAATCAGCCCAGTAATCCTCAGTGTCAGGACGGTGATGATAAGTTATCCTGAGATTTTTATCAATGTATCTCTTAAGATCAAAGCAAGTCCTGGGCTTGAAGAAATGAACTGTAAGAGGAGCAATAGTCCCTTTCTATATTTTGGGCATCTAGAGCTATCTTACATGTATAATTCCCCAAGGTGATAGGGAAATGAAGACCAGTAATCTTCTTATCTCGGCAGGTTCTATGAAGTTTATCCAGCTACCTACACACCTCAACTAAATCCATTTTATCATTGCAGAACATGGGAAGCTTGAGAGGTGTGCTTTCAAAACAAGCCAACCTGATGTATGAGAAATTTCAGAACTGAGTGAAGAAAGCCCCATACTTGGTTATCAAATCCTTAGCCTCATCAGAGAACCTTCTGGTAGTGTCACCCTCCAAGAGCCTCACAATGTACATGGTGAAGGCATCATTTACCCTTCTGAAATTATGATTACTAACCTTGAGGGTAAATTGAGGGCAATATGCATAGATGGGCTCATCCTTATTATCTGCAATAAAAGTGAAGTCAACCCACTCAGGAGATGCTGCCAAGGTGTACATAAGATAGGAAGTCATGTAGAAATTTTTGGTTTGCTGAACATTTGACAATTGTTCAGTCAGGTTTCCATAGATAATCTCAGCCCAATTCAGATTTTGCTTACCCTCGCAGATGATATTTATGAAAGGGCACATCCAAAAATGGAAGTCATTAGTAGAGGGAATTCCCATAATCTGAGCAAGAAAGGTGATGATATCTGGTAGTTCTTCCTTGAAGTCAACCTTGAACAATGCCTTAGAGAGTCAGGGACACTCCCTTCTTAGGGAACTTCAGCCATGATTTCACTACCTGAGCCTTATATTTCTCACTGTCTTGATCAAACAGAGTTTGAGCTTGAGTGAGAGTGAGAACAATGGAGTCTTCTATTTCAGGGATGCGCAGGGCAGTGACGATGGTGGCAGCATCCAATTTTGCAATCAACTCACCATGCACATTGACAACCTCCTTGGTGTCTGGATTGAAACTAGCCCCACAGGCGAGCACAATGTCAGCACATTACACAGAGAGAGGAAAACCAGCGGCGTACGCGATTCCACTATCATTTATCATTTGAGCCATGGGAGTAGGGTTGTCGCATGCTAATCTGCCCCAGAAATCATTGAAATCCAAATGCCAAACTTCGCTATCTCCAATATTAGGTACAGAAATCGCCAAAGGAGAAAGATGCTTGTGCCCTTGAAATTTGATCTTCATTTTGATAGTGAACAGAGGAATGGCCTTCAAAGAATAGACTCACAACAATTATTGCAAGGAGATACAGGAAGGTGGACAAATGACTCAATTTTACAAAAATGCGAGCAAGAGATAATGAGCAGGTAATGTGACAAGTGCATAGATGGTTGCCCCTTTAAATAGCCATTTAGGAGAGAGAAGATCATAAATGCGCATTAAATATACCTTGCACCGACTCAAAAAGGTGAAATGTAGGAAAAGTGGAAAAAATGGCCCAGACGGTCCATGGAACATTGGGACATGAGGGACGTAAAGCTAATTTGGCCGATTGGGCAGTCCGAGGGACACAAAAATGTCAAGGGTGAAAAGCTGTAGGCAATGCGGGCTAAGAGAGCACGGGTGGTCCAAGGGACACAAAAATGTGAAGGACATGAAGAGATGATTCGGCTGATGTGGGTGAATGCAGGGAATCGGTGAACAGGAGGCCTAGGCATACTTGGGATAGATGGGCTTGAAAAAGTCTGAAAAAATTGACGGACAGGGACTTGTGGGGAAATCAACCAATCAGGGAATAGGAGGCTCACCAGTACTTGGGACATTAGCAACAAAAATGTCTGACAGACCCGCAAGTCACTAAAATGACCCCAAGAAACAAAATTTTCACCATCTCTTCGAATTTCTTACTTTACTAAAACACTATTGAAGGGTGTCAACTCAAAATTTTCAATTTTTTGACTTTCAAAAGAGGGGAATTTTCCACACCACGAATTTACAAATCCTACTCATCATATGGTCACCCAGTTTCAACTATACATGTAATACATTGTTTTGTACGCGCTGAACTCACCACCCTATGTTGTACTTTAGTTCCTCAGTCCATACTCGACTGTCGAGGGTTTACCAATCAAATGGACCTTACACTCACCATGCGACATTTCATCATGCGACATTCTTAGGACCTAGTGACATACGCTTTAGGCTAAATCATCATCTATTTTATCATTTTGTAGTGGTATACACCTTAGGTTAAATCACCACTCCCTCCTTTCATCTTGTAGTGACATACGCTTTAGGCTAAATCGTCACCTATTTCTATTCATCATGTAGTGATATACGCTTTAGGGTTAAATCATCACCCATCCTTTCATCTCTTAAGTGATATACGTTATAGTGATCATACCCATCCTTTCATCTTAGTGCTAAATCATCACTCATCCTTTCATCTTATAGTGATATACAATTAGGGCTAAATCATCACTCACCTATTCAACAAGTCATGATATATGCTTTGGCTATAGGGTTTATGCACATCCTTTCTACATGTCGCATCTCATCACCATTACATACACACACTCATCACAACGTGCCAGACACAACAAAACACTACTCGACCATTTCCCGATGATGCACTCTTGTTTACAGTTCATTCTGGACTACCGAGGGGGCAAATAAAATGAACCTCATTGCATACATATACACCATTCATCGGGGGGCACGTTACTCGACCATTTCCTATCATTCCATTTTTCATTCTGCATTCCATTCCATCCATCCACAATCATATCTACATTGTCTTCGAGGGACATTTACTTTTGTTTACTAGTGTTTTGCATTATCACTTTACTACACATGTTAGATTGATTTCTTATATGTCATTATCTATATCATACACACATGCACATTCACGCCTTTGTTTAGTGTGATCACAGATACATGACTCTTACATGTGGCATAGATGCTCGCCTTCTACCCTTCCTATACTGGTCGTTGGGGGCATCCACATTCGTCTCATACAAGTGTTATTGTTTCATTTTGTACTTAGCATCTTACATTATTTGATCATACATGCTTTGACATATTGGTTATTGCTCTAACATGCTAATGGGTGTTCCATGTGCAACACTTGTTTTGTAGGATTA
Source organism: Taxus chinensis (assembly GCA_019776745.2). Classification (NCBI taxonomy): domain Eukaryota; kingdom Viridiplantae; phylum Streptophyta; class Pinopsida; order Cupressales; family Taxaceae; genus Taxus; species Taxus chinensis. Next base: position 358,074 of record JAHRHJ020000122.1, on the reverse strand, counting down.
CATGTTTCCATGACTACTTGTTTGTTTGTCTCTACTTGTCTGCTATTGTTTGCCATTGTATGTGGGCTTTGCCCTATGTTTGTGTGCACACTTGTTTTTTGTTTGCGGCCATGATGACCTTGCGTGTCTTGTGACATCGTGAGTGATGTCCCATGTTTGCAACCCACTTTGTGTGGCTTACTTGTTTCTTGCTTGTTTACACTATTGTGCTTGGTAGTTCTTACATTGTCTATGTCTTTTACACTTGTCTTATTGCATGCATGTGTTTTCAGACTAACACTTGTTTTGGCTAGCCATCCTTGTTTGTGCACACCTTGGTTTCTACCAAGTGCACCCCCTTTCCCCCTGCAGGGAGAGTTACAAAGTTCAGAGTGTGGTAGGTCCTCTTTTGGGGCCACATTCTCCTATCAAAGACGTCGCATGCGCCCCCAAAGAGGGGGGCATCATTGAGGGTTTACATACTAACACAATGTATTTACACTAGTTCAGTACAGTGCACTTTCCCACCCTTGGCATTGTGGGTTTACATACAATGAGTGGGTTCAGACTAGTCTACGAACCCCATACACAACGGATTTTATAGGACATGGTGTCCTTAGCATTTCTGGGAAGCAGTTACAGGCTTGGAGGTTACAGTGGGTGTGCCTCTCTACACTACTTCGACCAGTGGCATTGGATCACCCAAAAAACTAGGACAATACAGAGATCTCTTCACACACATTTTAGCAGAAGCGGTCAAAGGTTGGAGGACACAAAGCATTTCCTCCCTACACTTCTTCAGCCAGGGTGGCATGAGATCACCCAAAAAACTTGCAGTAGTACATGATATCCTTCTACACCCTTTCTCTTGACATGGATCAGGTGCACATGTTCCATTTACACTTTCCATTTTGTATTTTACACATTTCTATACACATGCGTATTTTACATAGCATTTTTACATACATACATATTTGACTACTTGATCATTTTCTCCTTGCAGGTCCGGCCATATGAGAAACAAGCAGTCAAATTGGGGGCAACAACAACGATGACGACGACGACAATAACAACACTCTGCGACACACATGCCTTACTAACCATGCAGGTACACTACACACCACAATAGATACACACACATTTCTTCCCTAGGTTCACTCTCATCACTTTTTCTATGCACATTTTTCATCTATAGTTTCCACGCTCCTCCATCTTTTTATCATTCCATGCTTTTGTCTAGTCCTTCAGTGCACGTTTTCTACTACACTCTACATGGACATCAGGTACACATCTCTATCTACTTTATGTTACCGAGCTTTCCGCTCACCAACATAAAGTGGGGGAAAAATGTAGTCACAAAATCATGCACTTTAGGCATTATTTAGCCCGGTCTCATACTACTATTTAGAAGGTTCTTAAGTGAAGAAAGTACTAATTAATCCCACCTTTTGGCCATCTTGTTTTACTTTTTATTTCGTCATTCCCACACATTTTTACATACATGCCCAACTATTTCGGCACTTTCCCATCATTTTAGCCTAAACCAGGGCACCCAGGCCTATACTGGGGCACCCCGGACCTCCCTAGTCCCACCTGGGGCACCCCGATCCTTGTTTTACTTTCCCACCTCTTTTTGGGCTCTTTCTAGCCATTTTTCATCCTTATCTTTTTCCTAGTCGGCCATGTCGGGATTAATTACGAAATTAGAGCAAGAGAACCCTATAAATATAAAGTTATGAGACCATAATGAGGGTCCTAGCATCACTTACTACTATCACTCCATCTAGAGTTGCATCCATTGCATCACTTGCATCCACATACTTCCATGCATCAAGGCTAGGAGATCTACATCAACACACACTTCATAGGGGGAGGGATTCTATTCTATTCCATGCACACATCATTTTCTACATTTAGTTATTGCTCACTACTTCACAAAGTGTGACTGACACAAGAACACCTAAGGCACGACATGCACACACACACACACACAACTACATTTGGGTCTGAAATGTAGTGCAACGCTTAGTTTAGTAAGCCCATTGTTGTGGCAAGCTGAGGTTAGTCTGACCCATTCATTTGCATCTTTTATTTTTTTAGGGTTTTGATACTTCTCTTGTCTCTTGCAGGTCTTCAACTTCATCTTGCTATATTCGGCACATTTGGCACATTTCACCAGTGTGACAACAATGAAGGTTACAGAGCATATTCTGACCCAAAAAGAACCAGGTTCTGAGATTTTTGAGAGACCAAGGCGCACTACCATACTAGGGTGCCCCAATACCCTCCTAGGTGCTCCAGTCTGCTCAGATCATCCAGAATCATTCTTTTCGCGACCTCTGTGCAAATGTTCCAGATTCTGTATTTTCTTGTCAGACCTGTGACACCCTGCGACAGTCATCCATAATCAGCTGAGTTCATTCCTTACCTTCCTCTTGCATATTAGGGTTTTTATTTCTACTAGTTCAATCATTTTAATCATTTTATTCATTTTAGTCACCTCACATTGCTTTAGTGCATTTATTTACAACGTTTATGTCCTCCTAGATTAGATTAACTATTATTACATTTCCCCCATTTTTGTACAAATGACCAAAATAAGATGAATCAACATAGTTTGTGCCGAATGAAATATTAAACAAGAACATGCATTGAAATAACTCAATTAGAATGAATATACGTTTGTAATCCTGGTATTGTTTGCCGATGCGCTCATTGCATGAAACCCATAGAGAAAAGATCCAAATAACTATGGAAACAAGCTCATCTCATGACCCACTTGGCATTTCAAAAGTGGTTTCACTAGTCTTTCATCTCCGTTGCAGGGTGGACAAGGTTGGTCGATTGGTTGGCATTGGTCTTCAACTCCGTTGTAGGGTGAAAAGGGTCGGGAATGTTCATCTTCTCGTCCCCTATTGCGCACTGCCAAATGCAAACAGAGGCAATGAATCGTTGCATCAAATGCAATATCGGTGTGTAGTGTGGACTCACAGTGGAGGTTGGTGGAGTGGTAGGGGGTAATGTGAAGTGAATTGAATGTGGAGGTTTTGGATTGGATGGAATTATGTCCATGCGCCACATGGTTGCATGCGGCTTTTCACACAGGAGTATTTATTAGCCAGTTCACAATGCAATTTTAACATTTTTGGGGTTTCATGTTGTGAGCCCGCCACATGGTGCCTAGCGCGGCGCCAAGGTGACATCCATGCTTTTTTAGAATTGGGACAAAATTATTGACACACCGAAAAAAATTTGGAGTTCCTCCTACTCACAAATTTTATTGGAACATCGTTCAACATAGGGAGTTCAACCAGTGGTGACTTTCTATTGCAATTGCTAGTTCCTCCTACTTACAAATTTTATTAGAATGTCGTTCAACATAGGGTGCTCAACCAGTGGTGCCTTTCTATTGCAATTGCTAGTTTAAAATTAATTTTAATCAAAACATTTTCCAACAAAATGACTAAAAACACGGACAACCCAACCCTACATGGAAGCAAACGAGAAATGAATAAGGGGTGTGCGGTTAAAACTTTGAGCGATTCATTTAAAAAGGAAACAAAATATAGAGAAGGAAATGCTGCCAGAGACATTAATCACAAGAAAGGGGGTATTGGAAAAGTAACAGTAGCCAATTTTATCTGGTTTCTTAAGTTTTCAAACAGTGGAAACAACTGCGCACGACAAACAATGGAAAATTCTGGCCTTTTCCACGACTGATAATATCAACTGTTCCATAAGAAGGGACAGGGTAAATACCCACCTGCTCTACTCACAACATGATGAACCCAATTCATTCAATCTGAGAAATACTCATTCCCGAAGTGTTTCCCGGAATTCCTCTAAAAAAATGTACAGCAAATTTTTGACTTGGAAGCAGCCTTCACATATACTTGCAAAAATGGTCTTCAATAACAACTTTGAATGTACTTGCCGGGTAAACAGCAAGATGAGCTTCTGCTTCAAATTAACTCAGACGAAGGGAGTAGCTTCTTCTTCAGCTGCTTATCATGCCATCATGGATATCCTCCTCAGCCAACACAATCAGAATCAGAATAATATCAAGGAAATAGAAAATCTGCTGAACATCATGAGACGCCAGGGCTGTGCAATTGGTGTTAACTTGGCTGGACGCCTCATCAGCTTGTTTGGAAGAGCCAACCTCGTGCATAAATCGGTACAAGTCTTCCATGAGGTAATCAAAACATGCCCAATTCTCAGTGCCTATCCATATCATTGTCTTTTGAATGTTTTTCTAAAAGCAGGTCACATAGATGAGGCTCTACACTTATTACATAAAATGCTGAGAGCCAACTGTGTGCCCAATAACTGCACTCTCTCTCAACTATTTTCTGCTTTGTTAAAACAAAATAGGTTGCCAGAGGCACAGAGGATTATACTTTACATGAACGAGAAAGGTTCTGTTAAACAGTTTACTCAATTCATTCATGCTCTGTGTGAATTAGGGGAAACAAACATGGCTTGGGAGCTTGTGGATTTAGCAAAAAGTAAAGAGGCCTGCCTCACTGTAGAACCCTTCAACGTGCTATTGAGTAGCCTTGATCGTGATGGTCGTTTCTCTAGAATTGTTTTGCTTCTCTCTGAAATGAAAGAGATAGGGATTGTTCCAAGCGTTGTAATGTATAACAGACTGATAGAAGCTTTATGCAAATCGGGTTTGATTGAGGAAGCAGAGGGTCTGTTTGACAAAATGAGGCATGCTAATTGTGATCCGGACATTATTACATATAAGATCCTAATTCACAGTCTCTGCAAGGAGGGTAGAGTTCATAAAGCCTGTGGATTAGTAGCTAAAATGATGCAAGATGGTTGCTCTCTAGGTATTGTTACATACAATATCCTAATTAATGGTCTCTGCAAGGTGGGTAATGTAGATGAAGCTCTCGGATTGGCTGCTAAAATGGTAAAAAATGGCTGTTCTCTGAATATTATTACATACAATACCCTACTTAATGGTCTCTGCAAGGTGGCTAGTGTAGATGAAGCCCTAGAATTAGTGGCTAAAATGGTACAAGCCGGTTTTTCTCTGAATGTAATTACATACAGTACTCTCATTGATGGTCTCTGCAAGACGGGTAAAGTAAATGACGCTCTTGGATTAGCAGATAAAATGATACAAGATGGTTGTTCTCCTAATAATGTCACATATGGTACCCTAATTGATGGTCTCTGCAAGGTGGGTAAAGTAGATGAAGCTCTTGGATTAGCAGATAAAATGATACAAAATGGTTGTTCTCCAAATTTTATTACTTACAGTACTCTGATTGATGGTCTTGCCAAGGTGGGTAGAGTGCGTTTAAGTCTCAAATTAGTAGCTCGAATGAGGCATGCTCAATCTGCTCCAGATATTATTACATATAATAAGCTAATCAGCAGTCTCTGCAAGGAAAGTAGGGTACATGGTGCACTTGGATTAGTTGCGAAAATGATACAAGTTGGTTGTTATCCGGATATTATTACATACAATACCCTCATGGATGGTCTTTGCAAGGTGGGTAGTGTAGATGAAGCCCTTGGATTAGTAGCTAAAATGATACGAGGTGGTTGTTCTCTCAATATTATTACATACAATACCCTAATTAACGGTCTCTGCAAGGTGGATAGTGTAGACGAAGCTCTCAGATTGGTAGCTAAAATGTTACAAGATGGTTGTTCTATGAATGTGATCACATACAGTACCCTGATTGATGGTCTTTGCAAGGCAGGTGAAGTCAATGAAGCTCTTGGATTAGCAGATAAAATGGAACGAGATGGTTGTTTTCCTGATAACATTACATATGGTACTCTGATTGATGGTCTCTGCAAGGTGGGTAAAGTAGAGGAAGCTCTTGCATTAGTGGATAAAATGAAACGAGATGGCTTTTCTCCAAATTACATCACATACAGTACCCTAATTGATGGTCTCGCCAAGCTGGGTAGAGTGGATTTAGCTCTCAGATTACTAGCTCAAATGAGACATGCTGAGTCTCCTCCAGATATTATTACATATAATACTCTAATCAGCAGTCTCTGCAAGGAGAGTAGGGTACATGAAGCTCATGGATTAGTAGCGAAAATGATACAAGATGGTTGTTATCCAGATATTATTACATACAATACCCTAATTGATTGTCTTTGCAAGGCGGGTGAAGTAGAGGAAGCTATTGAATTAGAAGATAAAATGATACAAGATGGCTGTTTACCAGATATTATTACATACAGTATCCTCATACATGGTCTCTATCAGGTGGGGGCAGGGGACTCAGCTCTCAGGTTAATAGCTAAAATGAGGAATATCGATTGTGCTCCAGATATTATTGCATATAGTACCCTGATTGATGGTCTCTGTAAGGAAGGTAGAGTGCATGAAGCTCTTGTATTAGTAGCTAAAACGATACGAAGTAGATGTTCTTGGGATGTCGTTATGTACACTACATTAATTGATGGCCTTTGGAAGGTGGGTAAAGTAAATGAAGCTCTTGGATTAGCAAATAAAATGATACAAGATGGTTGTTCTCTGGATATTCTGATGTACAGTACCCTAATTGATGGCCTGTGCAAGATGAATAGACTGGATATTGCTCTCAGATTAGTTGGTAAACTGAAGCATTTTGATTGTGCTCCAGATATTGTTACATATAATATCCTAATGGATGGTCTCTGCAAGGAGGGTAGAGTACATGAAGCTCTTGAATTAGTAGCTAAAATGACACAAAATGGTTGTCCTTCTGATATTATCACATACACTTCCCTAATTGATGGTTACTGCAATGTGGGTAAAGTAGATGAAGCTCTTGGATTGGCAGATAAAATGATGCAAGAACATTATTTTCCAGATATTATTACATACAGTACCCTAATTAATGGTCTCTGCAAGGTCAGTAGAGTGGATTTAGCTCTCAGATTAGTAGCTAAAGTGAGGCAGACTGATTGTGCTCCAAATATTATTACATATAATACCCTTGTTGATGGTCTCTGCAATGAGGGCAGAGTGCATGGAGCTCTTGAATTGGTAGCTAAAATGATACAAGATGGTTTTTCTCCCGATATTGTTACATGCCATAGGCTAATTGATGGTCTCTACAAGGTAGGCAGAGTAGATGAAGCTTTTGGATGAGTAGCTACAATGTTTTAAAATGGTTATTATACCTTTGATAGATGTCTTTCACAAGGATGGAAAGATCAATAAGGCTACAATCCATTTGCACAAATAGCAAAGTTGGGTCCTCCTCCCATTGCAGGATACGTTTATTGCAATTATTTGTTGAGGATGGTCATGGCTCTAATAGTTTATAGCATGTCCAAAAAAGGTTTGCAGCTAAATGTGACTAATTTTCACTTTTAGACATGCAGGCCTTGTAAAACATGAGGTGGAAAAAGCTGAACAGTGGTTTAAGGAGTTGCTAAGTAAAAGGTTCTCTCCAAATATTGTTACTTACACCTCTTTGATTGCCATTTTGAGTCAGATTAACAGGCATGCTTTGGTCTAAGATGGAAATGGTGGTTGTCTTCCTGCTCTAGTGGCACTGTATTGTGCATCATTGTTGGTATTGGTAAGGAAGGTAATCTCCCTCGCGAGCAATGCTGGTAAATGGGATGCTAGCTAAAGATTTAACTCATAATGTGGTCAGGATACAGGTATGGGGATGGGCACGCTATTTTAAATCAGGGTATGTGAGCAAATGAATAAGGGTACAGCTATTCTGTATAAATATATGGGGATGGGGTCCTCCTCCCTATATTGGAGTCTCTTGTTGACTAGGGGTCACCTAGGGTGATTTCATTAAGGGCCATTGCAGGAATGGTGGAATGGATGAGACTTTGAGGCTTTTAAAAGACGTAATAATGGTTTCATCACTCCAGACATACTGGTTGATTCTGTTTGCAAGGAAAATAGAATTGACATTGCATCTTCAATGCTGGATGAGACAATAGCAAGGGGTTGGGTTCCATGTTGTAACATATCATGATTATTTTGCCTACAGAATAAATGGGTTGGAAAATGCTTATCTACTGATGGATCTAATGAAGAAACAAGTCTGTGTTGCAGATTGTCTAAGGATTCAGTATTTTGGTGACCGGCTTTTCAATGTTGGCATATGGGAAAATTATTATTTTAAAAAAAATGATGCATTTGTTATTTCCGAGTAAAACTCTCCTAACTTGGGGATAGTTAGACGTAAAGAATTCACAAAGCATTAAATATTTCAGGGGTAACATAATGAAAACTGTTCTTGTGAAGATAGTGATGTAGGTTTCTTACATTCAAGTCATTGTTATCTATGTTGCTCTCACAGATTTGGTCCTAGTCTGCCCAATTAATTTAAATCAGCTAAAGTCTGGCAGTAATGGTTGGTCTACACCGCATCCTCTCATGGGCACTGAACTCAGTTTTCTTGTAACTTACATATGCTAGCCATTCTCTGACAATTATGGCTTGTTGGAGCCTTTTATTGTGAGTGAAATTAACTGGTCAACCAACAATTTAACTGTTAAGTTAGAGACTCAACTTCAACTTGTAACAAGTCAAAGTATGCAATCTAGCTTAGGTTCTGTAACGAGTCATTACAAAATTAGTTAATTGGAAAAGGGCAGACAGTTTTGTGATATTGTCAAGTAATGATCCATTTGCATGCTGCTTTATTATATCTTCAATGAAACTGGCATTAAAGTAAATATGCAGAGCAAATCTTTTGGGCTTCATTAATCTTATTCTCCTCGGTGCCAGATAATTCTGTTAATTGGACTCTTAATTACCTTGATGGTCCAGGACAATGCATATATCCAAATATTTTCATTATTCTAGCCTTGTTACTATTTTTCCTAATCTCTTGTTCACTGGAGCATATTTGACTAACACGCAAAGAATCTTGGTTCAGCATAGTTATTTAATACATTGCTACTCTAGGTTGATGTTTGCAAGAAAGAGTGGATAATTTTGAATTTCTCTGTTTCTTACGTGTAGGGTGGGCTGGGACTCCCCCTAGTATCCTTAAGCTTCCAATTGTAAACTGAATTAAAAGGGTCATCCCAGAAACTGAATTGTAACGTCTTACAGAAGTTAGGGGCATCATCCCGCTCTTTTCCAATATTTGCAGGGAAGCCAACAAATCTACTGATTTGTTGGCTAATATAAAGGTTAATCAAGAGTAGTTGAATCTTTTGGGCTCTCAAGTTAGTTAATGGGTTGGATTGAAGGATTTACTAGTAAAGTATTCTAGCTCGTTATAACTCACTTGGCCCCCATGACCCTCAAATTGCATATATTTAATTCTATCAGAATCTTCTTGAGAGAAGACCCATTAATGAAACTAATTATGCCGATAGGCGTTTTAGTTTACACAGCCGGATGCACCGACCTGCAGTACACGGATCAGCGGTTTTAGTTTGGTCTGTACGCATAGACGACCATGCAGAAAATCCTGTCCGTCCACGTAGAACAGGGAGAGCCACGCAAACCGGGTTTTGGATTTTGCTGCTTGCCCTGACATCGATGACTGTCTTTCGTTGCGGTCTTTTCATTCATGCTTGCCCTGTGTTCTGGATTGTGTTGCTTGTCCTCCTGTACAGTCCATACAGACCACCATCTCCCCCTGTACCTCTGCGCCTACGGGATTGGGTCAGATGCAGATCGATGGCTCCGTCCGATATGAAACTCTGTAGATAGTCTATTATTTGAGAATGTTCTTGTGTGATGTGTCCTCTTTTCACATGATGGGGTTGTATTCACGAAAACTCTGGAATGCCCCATTCCACCGTTGTCAAGAAAGGTAGCATTTAACCGTATATGTAAATTTTCACAGTCTGCATTTAACAGAGACATTAGGGGATGCTCATCTGTCCTGTTTAGTGATGTTTATGGCCATTTGTAATGAACTTACAGAGATTAATATGGATGTAGCCTGCTTTCATTGGATGCACTCGCCCTCTTTGCATGCACTGTCTGCAGTTGGGTGGCTGTACCATGCTCATCTACTTTGTCATCCTTCCCTATGTTTATTACATTATATCTGCATTTAACATGGGCCGATTGTAGTCTGGTGTTATTCATTGTAGAGGAGTTCTTCTGTCCGCATTCTCTGGGCCTATGCTTGGAGATTTGGTGCGCATGCGTCTGGCCAAAAAAGGTTTTCTTTAACAGTAATGAGGTGGGCTGTGGAGGGCAGCGAGTCCATGCTGCTTTTAATATCCTTTACGGGCATTTTGTTTCATCAAATTCAGTGTGTTTATGCGTCTCCCTGCTGTGTGGGGTTTATATAGGCCGCGGATCTCAAAAATCCATTGTTTTGTTGTGGAAGAGATGTGACTGAAGATTGCAAAGCGGAGCAGGTATTTCATGTATTCTTTATACTACTTTCTTAGGGTTTTAAAATGTTGATTGAGAATTTTCATTAACCTCCATGGCTGCTAGCTTTAGAGAAAACAATCCATTGTCAACCTTGATATGATGCTGCGTGAAATTCATTGTTGTGTAGACCCTGCTTTGCTCTGGTGTGTTCGCCTTTGTATGTCACTAACTAAGCATTTTATCCTCTCTATCCAGTCATATGCGTGAATTCTTATTTCTAGCCCACCTTCAGCTTGTGCACTTTGAAAATAGTTGTAATAGTAGTGGATATCCAAAATGACAGCAAAATGGGGTGGTTTAATTAACATATTCAACACCCAAACAGTGTGAGCCTTCAACGATCATTATTGGACAAAATAACTACAGAAAATACATTCCTAAGTTAACATTTTTGAGGCCATATTAAGAATTTAGGCGGGATACCCCAACATCAGTGTCTGGGATAAAAATATATTCAGTCCTTAGTTAAAGGAGAGATTCTTTTACAAGTTAAGACTTTTGTACAGGATCTCTATTTCGAGCTAGCTCACAAATACATATGACCATCATTTTTAATTAAAACATTTGTCCAAATCTCAATGATTTTTTTTCCTGTAGAGGGGCAAACCATATCAGACCAAGCCTCAACCTGATGTGTGCTTGAGCCTATTTGACTGTGCCATCAGCATTCTTTTTTATTGTGTAAATTGTATTTTCGGCTGTATCTGCATGACCTCTTATTTCTAGCTTATCATATGCCTGTATGCTCTGAAAATTATTGTGATAGCGTTGCAGATGTATGCACTAATTGTATGTATAAACGTGAAGGCCTGTAGTTCTGAGTGTATCTTATGTATGTGTTTTTATTAAAGGTAAAACATTATTGCATTGTGATTTCCTTGGCCGGGTTGGAAATATTGAGTACTTAAATCTCTATGCCCATGGCTACAAAGCCACTAGCTTACAGGTTGCAGCCTTCCTCTGTTCAAGATATCCTCAGGTATGGATTGAAGCCACTTATACCATCAAATCACTTATATGGAAAGTATCATCTTTCATTGGTATCTTGCAAAATTTAAACCTGATCTGAATCAGGTGTGAGAATTGCATAGAAAAATAATGGCTGTGAAATTGGCTTTATGTTTATTTTGTCTCTCTTACTCTCATTTTTTACATCGCTTAAGATGAAACTCCCAATGTGAGGAATATGGTTATTTATATGGTGAATATGTTTGTTTTTTTGTTTTGTTGTGCATACATTGTAACATTTGCGTTACTTTCTTATTTTTTGTGTATACGTCGTAACATTTGCATTATGTATTTGTTCTAAGTTTATGGCATTTGGCCTAAAAATTATCAGTATGGTTTAAGGTTTTTGTATGTATTTGAATCTATACCAATACCTTGTGCCAATACCAGTTCGACGAATAAGTGCATTCTCCAATGGATGACTACCTATTTAAATATATGTAAAAACTTTAGAAATAAATAGATGAAGATGAAGTAAATCTGATTTTTATGCGTTTGCCCTGCTATAATTTCAAGTATTATTTGTTGTTATTACATTTTTTATTTTAGTTGTGTGCATTTTTCCTCGAAAAAATAAACAAAAAAAATAGATACCGAAGTAATTTGGTAGAGCACAATTTTCTTTTGAAAAGAAAATGTTATAGCCACACATACCATCAAATCACTAATAGGGAAAATACCTATCCTCTTTGATATCTAGTAGAGTTCAAACACATGAACAAATGGCGATGAAATTAGACTTAATATTGAGACAGCTTCTAGAATGGGGCTATTAGTTTAATTGTGCCAATTAGATGTTTGGGATCCACTCATGTCAAATACAATTCATTCATGTTTCGAATATTTTGATTAACTTCTGAATATTTAGATATACCGCTTTTCTAACCTCTCTTGTGTTGTTGCATTCTCGCTTGAAGATGTCTCGCCAAGTTATAAACAATTATCCTGAAGGCGTAAGTAGGAGACTTTGACTTTTAATTTTAACAACTTTGTGCACATATTCAACTTCTTAATATAAATGTTTTGTTTTCATCTCAATAAAAACAAATTCTCTCTTTTAGTTTTTGGTAATCTACAGGGATCAACAGATATTTAAAGAGTGATTTTCTAACACAAAACCAATGCCACTAATTTGCCTCTGAAGCAGCATGGATTTGGGCCACCTAAAACCCAAACCTGGAAGACAAGTTCCACTGATCAACCTTTGAAACAATGTGGACCCAACCCACCTAAAACCCGACCCCAAGGTAAAAAAAAATGCACTCAAATTTATTTTGTTGGTAAATAAACAGGGCCAAACCAGACTTGCCCAATATTGCGAATGATCGACACTAGGAGAGAGGCGTGTTATAAAGGGTGAAATTATTATACGATGTCTTGTTACAGAAAAAATCAGGTTACATGTATTTATTTTCCATCGACTTTGTTTGTTGCACAGCTATGCTATGCTTTCATTTTTGTTATGTTTCGATTCTTTTTTGGGGTATATTTGTTTATTCATTTTATTTTTCTGTTATTTTTTTAAGGGTTTATAAGGTTCAGCATATGAGAAAAGAAATTCTCTGTTCTTGTTGTTGCTCAAAGGGTCAGTTGAATATAATAAGGAGCACTCTTGAATTGGTTGACTGCTAATATTATTTTATTAATTTCTGTTGGAGTTCAGTAATGTCATGGATGCAATATACCCGTAAAATATATTTCAATATATGATAGGGAAGCTGGTTTTTTTCTTTAAATTTGAAAAACTTTGCACTAATTTAAATGGAAGGTTTTATTTATTCAACCGAAAAATACAATTAACTCTTGAATATGTGCTCGCTAATGCCTTTATGAATCGTGATCAAGATAAGATAGCTAAGAAAAAAAATCCAATAAAATTCGTGGAGAAGGACAAAAAATCAACCAAAAGATAGGTGCGAAGAATTCTGTTATATAACTGAATTGTTTGCAGAGAAATTAGGTATAGAGATTTTGGGTATTTGAATTTTTTACAATATTGTTTTGGGCTGTATTGTTTATGCTATAGTTGATTTGTTATGGATGTTTCTTTACACACCCAATTGATTTTCAGCGTGCTAAGATTGAAGTTCTAAGGCATTTGATGACTGGAACTTGGAAATTTATTGGTCAATTGTTGACTTGTTACTAAAACATTACAGAGACCAGAGGATTTCATGAAAGAGACTACGTGTAGGATGCTTGTTATTTACCCGCTAGTCTTTTGAAAAAAGGAAAATTGTCTGCGGAGAAATTAGGTATGGTGTTTTTGGATATTCCAAGTTCCTTTGGGCCAGTTTTTTTAGTATGAAGATCGCAAATAGAATTTATAGTAGGCATTAGAATTTAGATGAGGCATTTAAGGTTTTTTTAGAGCATAACCAGTAGATTTTAGTGCATTCCCAATAAGTCATAGTGAGTTCAGTGGTTTGAACTTGGAAATTTATTTGGAGCTTCATGACTTGTAACTACGTTTTGGATATTTGTCGTTTAGCTGCTGGTCATTTGAAAGCAAGGAAAATTGTTTGTGGAGAAATTGGGAGTTTAGCATAGTTACCATGTTCAAAGGGGGAAAAAAATTCAAAGAACTCCAATTTTAAAATTGATGGTGTATTCATATTTATCTATTATGTTCATATTTGGTGCTTTATCTATTTTATTTTCTTCTGAATATATTTATGTGACTTTAGGTGCTACGTTTTCTTTTCTTCCACCTTTTTACTTATATATCGGTGTTGACAATTTCTTATTTTTTCAATTCTTGCACAGGTTTTCCATCAGTGCTTTGTTAACCTGTGTCTCCATCTACAATACTGGATTTCTATACATAAAATATTCCAATTTATTCTTACTTATTTTATTTGGATTCTAGCACAAGTACTAATACATACAAACACGTTGTTTACAGAGGTTTATTTTACCATTTAAGTTGTTGCAGTTATTGTCACATACTATTTTCTTCTTCCTGATACTGGTTTTCATTGCTCACACTGGGATTTTCTTTTTTGTATTTTGCAAGCTAATGTTATGTAAAGAAATCTGCAACATTGTATTATCATTGTCATGTAGTATCGCAGACATAACTCTGCCCTTGGATTAGCGAAGAAGCATAGCACGGTGGGAAATTTGCCGAGTTTTTGTAAATGTGGGTCATTATCAATGATTCGGCTGAAATGCTCCTCCAAGTAAATACAAGAAACTTTGAGAAATATCTTATGGAAAATTTCATTGTCATTTGTAATAATGTTTCTAAAGGTGTTATCTACAATATGAATATCTCACTATTTTATTTTGTACACAACTCTCTACAATGTCAATTTATGGTGAGGATAGGATTGCAAATCTCCAAGGTGTTTGACGAGTGATTATAGTTGAGATGACATGTATTGAACACCAATGCCCTTTTTCATCACATAAAGCATTTGACATTCTACTTAGCCATGTTGTGGTCGCAATGCAATCGCGTAGTGTACATCTTCAAAGTTTTTTTTTTCAGAACTACAAAAATGGCCTGCATTATGTAAGATTTATTCTCTTCTGCTAACTCTTTCTTCTCTTCATATAGATGCATTTTACTATTAACAAAACTACTGTGCAATTTAAATCATTTTACGTATATCTATGCCTTTTCTAATTCTGCGTTGAAATTCATTTACTATTTAAATTCCTGAATGTTGCTGATTTGATAGACAATATTCAACTCTCTTGAATATAAACTTCTCGATCACTACCACTAATATCAACCCCTCTTATATGTCAGGCTATCGGCGTTCCCATTGTACACTTATGGTGCAATTGCTAGTTTATTCTCATTATCTGTATTTTTAATTTTATGAACCACCATAGGGTCTCCTTTGATCTCTGTACTTGTAGCCTTTGACTTATAGATACTGGAGGTTATACAGCTTGATTTTGATTTCATATTTGGTAGCTAGACAGGGGTATTTCTTACAGACTGGGAAAGGGTGGCGTGTTTCTTTTTTCCGTTTCCAGTTCTTGGATGAAGATACATAGTCAGCATTACTCTGCCTAGACTTTGTTAAAGCAAAAATGGTATGAGTCTATGAGAAAATAGTTGTCCTATGGATGTTCCTGATGGTTGACTTAAACCTTTGGATCCTGCTTTTGATTCAGTTTTCTTATCTCTTTCAATGCTTCTATTTGGCTCTCAATGAATAATTTCTTCCTCCATGCCCACATTTGCTGGTGTACAGGATAGAATATAAACTTATATGCAAACTGCTGCAGAGGACAGGGGTACATAAATTGTTAGATAAATGTTTCAGGGACTTGTGGTCAAGGACCAGTTACAGCTGGATATGCATTAATGGGCTGCTGGATAAGCAAAAATGGGCTTTGTTGATCAAGCTTTAGAGATTTTCAAGACTTATCTAAATGCTGAATTGCATATATAGTCAAACGCAAAAACCTTTGCCATCGTCCTCCCTGTGTATATCAAGGGGAAGATTTGGATTAGGGCGTGGAGATCAACCCAAAAAAATTTAAGTGGATGATTTTGACCGGTTGTTGCAGTTGGGACTGCCCAGATTGACTTGTAAGCAAAATGTGGATACATGTAGAAAGTGCACGACCTTGTTGACAAAATTTATGAACCAGATGCAGCTTCATGGTATGTAATCAATAATCATTGCTTGATATGCACAGATAAAAAGCCTGATGATCCTCAGCAGTTTTAAGCAAATGTAGTTTCCAATTGTAAAGCCAGAATCATTTAGCTATTCCAGCAACTTTCAGATTGTGCCAAATGTGGAACATTGGAATAAGAAATCTAAGAAAAATATGATTTCAGAATGAAGGATGTGCATTGCATGGCTTTAACAAGACGCTTCTTGAATTATTCAAAGAAAAGAAACAACTTGTGACCAGATTCATCCATAAGTATGTGAATGAGTTGAAAAGGAGTTTGACCCCTCTGCTTGGTTGTGCCATGTAGCACTGAAAAATCAAGTCTCTAGTTAGATGGTTTCACTAATTTTTCAAGGTTATGTAACCCCCAAACTTTTCCGAGTTGGAAAGGGAGCATATCAAATAGTTCAAACATGGTTTTTGGGTTTCAACAGGTTTTGCTCTATTTCCAGATTCTATGGGAAGGTCGCCAACTCAATTTGTTGTATCAAAGTTCAGTCTTGGTTCACAGTTACACATTGCAGGCTCTTAGTGTGTTACTCCACTTTTACTTTGGCTTTCTTCAACATGAAAATGATTGGAATCAACTATCATAGATAAACTTGTCTGAATAGTTCCGTAAGGAAGATATGAGACGGTTATTTGTAGGGGAAGCATTCGATTTATACCACTCTTGAAGAAAAGAGCAACATACAACTAACATTCCTCAAAGAATTGGGAGGTTAGCAACCAACACATTAATATGCTATGAAGAAGACAACATAAAGACGGTCTTGTTAAGCATCAAAAGGCACAGAGAGACTGATTTCAGATCAGCTTCTATGGTTGGGAGAGAACACAGTGGGGAGGATGGCATTTTAGGAAAGAATTAATTTGTTTTGGCTCCTCGAGGCATCAAATCAGTGCTAAGAGGCTAGTCACGCTCCATCCATTTTCTAGGTCATGCCAATACTAGCGGTCTTTACTAGCAAATGGAAATCAACATCAATTATTAACATATTTTATGCAGCACAAAGGATATTAGAGTGGCTTTTGTCAAATACTTTGTCGTCTTACCGTATACTAAGAGGCTAGCCATGGTCCATTTAATTTCTAGGTCACATTGATTCTAGTTGTCTTTACTAGCAAATGGAAATCATCTGCAATTATTAGTGTTTTTTATGCAACACAAAGATTGGAATATTGCAGTGGCTTTGTCAGGGGTCTTTGATAGAGATGTATTCAAAATGTGGAAGCATACGGTAGGACAACAAATTGCTCGACAAACTTACTCAATAAAATGCTCAGCAATGTTATTTACAAGGGGGGATTGTTGAAAGAAATTTGGTGTATTCAAGGAAATGCAATTGGCAGTTGTTGAGCCATACACGACCACCTCTTGTTACTGCTGAACATGTACAAAAATGGGAACTTTAGAACAAGGCATACAAATTGTTTGACAGAAGGCCTCAACAAAATGTGGTCTCATTGACAACTTTCTTAACTGGATATGGGCATAATGATATTGTTGACAAGCTTTGGAGCTTTTAAGCAAATGGAATCAATGGGTACAAAGCTAGACTTTCCCTGGATCGTATATTTCTGTTTGACAAGGAGGATGGATCTAGAGAAGATCATTTCTGTATTCCAGAGTCGTCATTAGAAACATCCCCATGCAACATCTCGGGGTGAATCCACGGATCTGAAGAATAAGCTTGTCTGGAGCTGTTGTGAGGAGGAAGCATGGAACTGGGGATAATCTTGAAGAAAGCAAGGATATCAAAGAAGTTTTTGCGTGGATAAAGCTACAGCAGTTGCTACTAATAGCAGGAGGTAGCAAATTTAAACTTGATGAAATCACTATTAAATTATTAATAGTCCAGTTTTATCTCCGGAATACATAACTTCATTTTATGGAGGAGATGCGATGAACCCATGGTCAGCCTCCATTAACCTGGTGAAAAAAAATAGAAAGCGTAAGTTCTTATTAACTTGGTCAGTAATTTTATCAGTGCTAGGAATTGTGGTGTCATGATCATGGAGAATCTTTGTTGAAGGTGGTACAGTATATTCACCATGCTTTACCAAAATTTAAAATAGTTCAAAGTGAATAAGCAACATTAGTGCACTTAAGATTTTGACTTCAGGGATGTGCTTTTTGTAATGTATTGCGCTGTTTCTGTGTTTATTTTTAGATATTTTCGATAGAATACCAGAGTCTACAACTTGTAGATATTTCAATTATTACTTGAATATTATCCTTTCTTTGCCAATTGGAAAAACAGTGTAGTACATTGTTAGAAGTTCTGTGTGTGTACTTTTACCCGTTTATACATGTTAATGATCATTCCCCATCCCCCACATGCACCTCAACAACACACAGCATGAAATACAGGACTTAAAACATATGCAGTGGAAGAGAGTGTGTGAGGGTATCAGATTTTAATCCAACATTGTTATACACATATATTTGATCATTGGGGCATGCTATATTAATATAGCTAGCCAAATCTTCCACAAAGAATCAAGTACCAATCACCAAAGGATTAGTGCTTAAAACAGTCTTGATATCTTTCTACCAATGACTTAACAGCAATTTCCATTGTTTCAAAGTTTGATTTCATAACAAAACTGGTGGCACTAATGACAACTGCTTATGGATCAAGACACAACCCATAACAGGGCTCCCATGTAATCGATCACTTTGGTCCCAATACACTAGCTAGGTTCCAATGCCATGATCCGTGTTCAATCTAATGTTACCGTCAATTAAAATGTCTTCCTTTGGTGATTTCTGTTATGACTTATGATATTAACTTTGTATGCATCGAAAGTCGAAAGCCTCAGCTCCTCCCCAGTTTTATGTGTTACCTCCAGTCGACACAAGGGGCATTACATGAGACTAGTTTATTGTATCAAACGTGGAAGAAATGTTGTACTATATATGGCAAAAATGAAGTATGCAGTTGAACAGATTTTACAATCCAGCTCATCTGTTATACACCAGCCTGTGCCTAAAACTCAGTGTTATGTGGGGACGCGTCCCCTAAATTTTGGTGGCGTCCTAAATGTTTCAAGGACTTGGAGGGGATGTCCCCAATTTTTTTTAAATCTTCCAAAAAAAATCTGATGTTTTTTACGTTTAAAAAGTTGTTATTTCTTTCCAAAAACATTACATTATAATCTTGAAAGTACCTAAAATACATTAAATACAGTTTAAGTCCCTAATTTCATTGGAAAAAGTTAAAATATTCAAATATTAATTTTTATATATTATTTTAATAGCCCTCCCCGAAATTTAGTAAAAAAATTTCCATCCGAGAAACCCCATCCCTTCGTCTCCCTGTTCTGCAATCCCTGTGTGGTAAAACATCAGTGACAGCAAAACTTACCCTTTGTCTTCTACAAACAAAGAACCACCTTCTCAGAATTATCCATGTTGGCCGTTGTTTTTTTGAAGGAAGGTAGATGTAGAGACTTCAAAGATTGAATGAGACTTTAATTATTACTGTAAGATGGGGTTTCCGCTTTGCTACCTACGGTTTTACCCTTTTAACGTTGTATATTTTGAAATTAGATTCAATATCATCGTTTTCGTGCCTTATATACTTGTTCTCTATTTGATTCTAATAAAAATATGCATATGTAGTCAAGATACCATTGGTCGATTGGTGAAATTGCTTGGCTCCTAAAGATTCAGGTATCAATTCTTGTTGGGTGCATAGGCCCCGACATCAAAAAAGGGATGAGGCACAAATCATGCCCCAGGCGAATTTTTCGGAATGGTTACCCCTCATCAGATCCGAAGTAGCTCTACCGATAATTAAAAATTTTCTTTGCTTACCAAAAAGACAAGTTTACTTTCAGAAATTTATTCACCTGCCCTAAAGCTTCCTTCTAACTTAAGAGGATGTTATAATATTAGACATATAACCAAGAAAACGATTGAATTTTGCGGAATGGATACCCTTCATCAGCCTTGAAGTAGCTCTACGAATAATTTAAAAGCTTTCTTTGCTTACAATAAAGACACGTTCATAATTGTTTTCAACCGTCCTGAAGCTTCCTTGTAACTTAAGAGGATGTTATAATATTAGGCATGTAACCAAGAAAAAGATGATAGGCTCTTGTATTGTTTTTTATCTCTTTTTGGTCTTCTGCAATAAAACCATTCTAATTTCTCCCTATTGATCTCACTTATAAATTATTTTGTGTTTCTTCTGTCGATTCATGATTTGTAGACATTTGATTATCCTATAGCTTTCTTTGATCAATAGCATGCATGGTTTCTATCTCTATAATTGCTCCTCTATGTATAAAATATTGATCCATTGTTGTAACAACTCTTTCCTTATATGAGAGCTCAGGTAGTGGATTTTGAATGAGCAATTCATTTTGTACTAAGACAACTTACTTTATGTAGTATGGATAAATGGGTTTCAATTAAATTGCAATACAACTATCTATATTATTTAAGTTAATCATTTTTAAAATTAAGAAAAAAAAGGAGATATGCAAGGTTTAGAGGTGTATCTTGAATATCACAAGATACGGTGACAATGATCAAAATTTGGTGTGGAAGTGCCTTGTTGATCCCATGAAAAGACAATAAGTCTTTCCTCCATATAGAGATTCAAGTACAAAAGTCAATCAAGTATGTGACCTACTGGCTTGGTCATGCACGAGGGAGGGAAGAACAGAGGTCATACATGAGGTACGTGCACACCTAAGGCTATGGTTGTAAGGAAAGGATTGAGAGATGATTTTACAAGGGGCGAGAGCGTGCAAATGTAGATAAGTGTCGCCAACTGGAGAGGGGTTGTGGATGTCCCGAGATCAAGAAAAAGTGAATGCACACGGGGGAACTTTCTAGATCCTTGGAGCATGTGACAACTTAGCACCAATCAAACATCCTCCAAGGTACTCGGGGAGGGATCTTTAAATATTCGTGAACCAACTGACAAAGCTAAGGGTCCACAAAATACTATAAATATCCCCATGGGCTACCATTTGAGATAGCTTTTACAGGTGGTATGCTTTGTAGACAGCTATGGAGCAAAGCAAGGTTTGAGTGAGTCGTGTGTGTTTAAGCTTGACACAAGTTTTTCTCACACAAGCGTTTGTGTTATGTATACATATAAATGTATAACACATGGCACGCAAAGCTATTTTGGTTACCTAAGCTTTGAATGAATGTAAGGGGTGCATGGTTTTGTGTAGTTGCGAGCATTGTGTATGCTTGAGTGTAAGGTTCGATTAGGTTTATTTGAGTAATGTGGATGCTCTTATGTGTATGTTGATGATGTTCTTGTTATAACGGTATGGTTTCCCTTTAGAATTATTGATTGTGGCAGGGTTAGGATTTGACCAATTTCCATTGCTTATGCATGCTTTGCCTTTCCAGTGCCCTCTTATCACGAGGACCACAATGATCCTTTGAATGTGCTTCACATGAGGCCGTCACATTCTCATGTGTTTGAATATGCTAGCGTAAGTGATGGTTTTATTTTATTTTTTCGTTTGTAGGGGTTGAATCTAGTGCATGACGTGTTGGACACTAAATTCTTATACATGAGAAGGATGGAGAAATACTTGCAACATTTTGGTTCCATTATCGGGACCTCATTCATGTTGTGGGGATGGACATTTCACATGGTTGATGGTAGATTGGATCAGATTTTGTGTAAAAGAATCTAGGACTTGTTCGAGTAGTGAACCTATGATTTTGCACTAAGATCATCGAGTAGAGGAAATAAGAAACATTGCATATGAATACTTGACAATATGAGCAATGATTTGTATGAAGTGTTCTTTGTGGGCCAGAGGCTATTCTCCCCACAAAATGCACCACCATACATAAAACTACCCATAAAACATGCCATAGAGACATGTGTGCCCATGTATGGGTGGGACCCACGTGTCAATAGTCAAATCAAAGGTTTTTTGTTTTTTGAATATATCCAATTGAAATCAAACGGTTGCATGTGGCAAGCGCTAGGTAGGTTGGTAGGAATGCGCGTTATCACCTTGGACACTATAGGTAGTTTTACATTGTTCAAAAAACACAATGTGTTTTTCAACAACAAAATCACAAAAAATACAAAGTGTTGAACCGCATGCCACGTTGGCAACGGATAGACATGATGGTCCCATGGTTAGTTTTATGTATGGTGGTGCATTCTGTGGGGCGAATAGCCTCCACCTTCTTTGTGGAGTTCCCTAATCATGTTCGTGTGTGGATCGTATTGGATATGACTGGAAGTAGCCATCAGTTTGGATGATACAGAAATAAGACAGACACATAAATAAAGGCTTTGTTGAAGCGACCGAATGAGGTGCGAATCGAGTTGTTGAGGTATGGTGTAAAGGTGCTCTAAATAATTGTGTTAAGATTTTTTTTATGTCCACGTATTCCTATCACGAGGAAGTGGAATTTGAGTTTATACGTGAGCCAAGGGGATCGTTCATTACAAAGACTCCTTTGTGGATTAAGATGTTCCTTTTCAATCTTGGACTTGAGACACCAAAGATAGATAACTAAATGTTTCGTTGCTCAAGGGCTAGGTTGTTTTCGATAAAGTGGGGGTTTGAATTGCACGAATGGAAAATATGATGAGGCTAGATAGAGGGATTATTGAAAAAGAGATGAGGTGGGGTAGATATGTGGAAGGTCAAGAAAGAGATGTTGCAACCATGGGCCTTAAACAGATGGGAGAATTATCTCGGGTGGATGTCGATGAGACTTTTAAAGGAACATAAGGGTATGCAAATGGTTTGTATGTTGAGGAATTCTCTTTTAACATGGAAGAGTGACACAATGATGTCCGAGTATTTAGGTTCACTAACAATCATATATCACCCAAAAATACTTAGAGTTAGTTGAAGAAAGACTTGTGTAATGCTACACCACTCTTAAGCATGCCACACAAAACTTGGATCCTTGTTTATTTTTCGCGCATGTTGGAAAAGCCTATTTAGGCTTTCCCTTTCCACATAAAATTGCTAATATTGCACAGCACTAGCCATGCAAAACATATCACTAATCATTGTGAATGTCGAATAACGCCGCACAAAACCACAAGACCTGGGCTCATGTCATGAAATGCTTTTTTCTTCTACACATTGCCCAAGCCTTTGTTGATGTTGTGGTGCATTCTGAATGTTGCCAAACATTTTTCAATGTTGTGAAGTCTTGCAAATCTAGTAGGAACACTACCTTATGTCACCGTGATTGGCTTCATGTCTAACAAAATTTCTTATCAATATCGATTCAATTAGGGGAGACACTTATGTTCCTTGATCCATTTTTCATACCTAAGGACAAATTGAGTGACCTAGTAAATCTTGATCTGACATAGGAGAATCCATGGGAAGCTACCTAAAAACCGGTTGAGGGGTTAATGGTGATCTGAGGCCTTCTAAGGAATCTTGTGAAGTTATCTTTACTTGCAAAGGGAATCTTTTTTCTCCCCCTAAGTCACTACACATTCTATATATAGAAAGGAGTTGTGAACATGTAAGGCAATCAAATTCCAAATTGGGGATTGAGCTACCATCCATTGAGAAGAATCATATTCCACATTGGATTGGAATTGAGAGACTTGTATGGTTGGGGCATTTTTCGAATTGAGCCAAGTTTGGTTCTTTAGAAGTTTTGTAGACTCTGCAAGCTTATGATAGGTCATAGGATTGGAATTCTTAGAGAATTCTTTCAGCGTCTTGTTATAAGATTGTCATTGGAGAGTAATGCCATTAAGTCTGATTCTGTAATATTTTCCTCATATGAATAGAAGAAACTTTCATTGTTTCTTGTAAAAGTTGTGCTTGATATTTTACTTTGGTTGAATCTAGCTCTAGATTTGTGTGATGTGTGGTCTAAGGCATCCCTTCATTGATACCCCTAATTGTGATTGCATCAATATGGTATCAAAGAAAGGATTTCTAGGTCTTGTTGAGAGAATTGGTGTATGTAGCAAAGATCAATCTGGTATGTAAGATTTTAAGTCATGTTGCAGAGCCCAACGTGTTTGTGTGTGATAACATCAATCTAGTGAATAATCTTTAGATTCGCATCTTTTCATTTGTGTGACTAGTAGAAATTAGTTGCAAGTATCTTCCAACATTTTGGTTGTTGGATAGAAATTGTAGATCACAGAGTCTTGTTGAGTGAGTGATTTGAAGGAAAATAGTTATGACACATATAATAGCCGCTAAAGCAAATAGAGCGCAAAGACTTATAGCCTTAATTAGGATGATGCGAGGAGTATAAGCCCATTTGGAGACTCTGGAAACCACACAACATATGGGAATAGTGGTGGATGATGATACGAGTAATGATGAGCACATAGAGAACACCCAAGGAGCAAGTTGTTAAAGTAGAACGTGTTGACAAGAAAGAGGATAGATTCATACACATGATCAAAAGGATTGGCAACAACCCAAAGATAGAAGGTCCAAATTATTATAGGAACTTAGTATGGAAGAACTTATCAATTCACTAGAACATGCTTTTCTTTTATTAACAATTATTAGAGGTCATAAGGTCCAAATTTTAGGGTTAGAAGGTACAATAAGGTTCAGAGGGTAATTCCTCACCATACCCACTCACTAACAGACTTAAAGGCTCAACTTGATTTTTCTCAAACTTAACACGTTCAAAATTTTCCTAAATCATTCCCATTAGATAGGAAATTTTCTCACCTTTCCAGTGATATAAAGAAGTCCTCCTAACTCTTCTTATTTCACAAGTTATGGGCCAGCGGGCCTTGGGATGAAAATTTTCCCCAAAGGCGGGCTTGCGGGCCCAGAGGTGAAAATTTGCCCCAAGGGCGGGTCGGCGGGCTGCGGGGAGACTTTTGGAAAATTTCCCGCGTGGGGAAAAAGGGAAATTTTGCGCTTGCGCACCCGCGGGTCCACAAGTCCACAAGGGACATGTGGCGCCTCCCAAGTCCGCACGGGGAGAGCGGGGCGACGGTAGACATTTTAAAAAATCTTCCTGTGTGGGGTGAAAAGTCAACTTTTCACCCGTGCTCCCGCAAGTCTGGCAGGGACACGTGGCATCTCCTGAGTCAACGTGGGGAAGGCGTGGCGGTGGGGAGAAAATTAGTTCAACGCTCTGAAGGGCTAAGAGGGTAGCATCCACCTGCGCCTCCGCCGGCACCATGCAATGCCACGTGATAGTTCCTGATTAGCTGCGGTCGACAGGGAGACTTTAGAAAAAAATTCCCAAAAGTACCCGAAACACCCAAGACAAAAAGGGACCCACTCCACCGCCGACGCCTCGTGACGCCATGTGGCATCCCCTAATTGGTTGCCGGGGGGGGAAAAATTGGAAAATTTTCCCAAAATTTTTCGGGAGAGCTAAGTTAAAAAAGGGATTTGCCCCTTTGTTGACATCTCATGGTGCCACGTGGCAACCTTTTATTGGCTTTGGGTTGATGGGGAAAATTAGGAAAATTTTACGAAGCCCCAAGGGAAAAATTCGGGCCCGCGGGCCTGCCAAGGAAATTTTTCCCAATTTTTTTTTCGGCCAAGTGAAGAAAAACTTCAAAAGGCCATAACTTTGGATAGAGAGCTCGGTTTTGGGAAAACGAGGACTTTCTGGAAATCTCTCGACGTCCTCTTTGCACATAATTCATTAATTTTAAATTTTTATAGATTTTGAGGGGTCAATTTCATGAAAACATTCTACAGGCTTTTAAAATGAAGACTGGTAACATTTGACTTATAAAATTTTGTTCAATTCAACCTCCTTCCTTTCTCGACATGCCAAACATACATGGAGGGTTGTTCTTAGAGGAATTTAGGATGGATTGAAAGGGTTAATTTGTTTTATTGAAGATCAAATCAAATTTTCACAATATGACAACAAAAACGACTAAGAAAAGGCTTGAGCCTGATTTTGCAAATGTTAAAGAAAATGTCTTATAGATAAGTATATTGAGTACGAAGGCATGAAACATCATAAGAAGGTAACACTCTTTATACTAAGTTGAAGAGTCATAAATATTTTGGTGGGAATACTTGTAGATTGAGTGAGTATGTAGAGGCAAATACAAGATCAAGATTTGAATAGATTGATGAAAAATTTGAAGGCTAAGTTCATCCATATAGATTATCAAATGCATTTGTTTAGACAATTACAAAATATGCGTAAGAAGGAATTAAGTGTGAAGTACATGTAGGAGCTCTATAAACTCACCATTAGAGTAGGTCATGTGGAGGACGACACAAAAAATATCTCAAAGTATGTCAATGGATTATGCATTTCCATTCAAAATGAGTTTAGTATGATTAGATTGAGATTTATGGAGGCCTATTAGTTTGCATTGAGGGTGAAGGAGAAGTTGTCATACAAAAAACATAATAGTGCGTGAAGGAAAGGAAATTTTCATGCACAAAGGTAAAATTTTATGTCGTGATGAACATAATCATGCACACGATGATGAAGTGAGATCCTCAAATGAGTAAAGTCGTGCGTAGAGAAGTGAAGGTATATCTTCTTTCAAAGGAAGAGGACATAGAAGAGGTAAAATGATTTGGTAGAACCTATTTCCATTGTGGAGAAACTAGACATCGTATATTTGAGTGCCCATAAGCTATGCGAAGAACTAGTAGTAGGAGAAATGATACTAACAATCATGTCACACAATATGAAAATTCAAAGAGTAATGCATTAAATAGTTATGCAAAAGAGGTAGAGTGTGAAGATCTCATGACGAAGATAGTGTTGTTGAAGTTGACGAAGGAAGAGAATGCACATGTGCAAATAAAAAATATGTTCAAAAAGATATTCAAATTTGGAGGTAAGTGTCGCAAATTAATTATTTATAAATAACTGTAGGAGTGGTGATCATCAAGATCAACTCTATCAAACAACACATTACCGCAATCATGAAGTCTTATGCATAACAAAATAATATTACATAAAAGAGGAAAATATTACAAACAAAGCAAATGGATCAATAATGGATGTTTATTACTGTAGCTCAAGTATTTACAATCCTAGATGTAAAATATGAGGGAGTTCCTATTATATTCTTGAGAGGTGGTTACAAAACTAATGGATTGTTGTGAACCCCTCAAAAATGTGGATCAAATAAACTCCACGCACATGTGAGGGATTATCTCCAACAATAGTAAACAACTCCCAAAATAAGATTAACTCTTAGTTATAGTGTGTACTAATACTAAACTAGGATAGATAGATAATAGCTAGATAAATTAGGCCTAGCTTGAATACACAACTCCAACACCCTCTCCTAACTGCAAAATTGGGAGTGAGAGATGAGAAAATCTAGGAGACGTATCCAAATATGGGTCCCAACAACGAGGCATGATTAGGTACCCATTTACAAATGAATAGAAAAAAAGATTTATCATGGATGAAAAGGTGTCACCTCAAAGTACCCAAAAACCAATAAAAACAACAAAGTCAAGAGAGAAATATCCTACTACATTGCATCACAAAAAGCATAGCTCAAAATCTCATACACTTTGTTGAATAATATGTTTGGTTTTCATTGTGGTCTAAATCCATTATTCAATCACAAAACTCAAACAACTAACACAATAATATAACAAAATAGCTACACTTCATAAGGAGGGCAAGCTTAAAAATTGACTAAAGGAAACTATCAGAAGTGGTGTCACTAGTGCAAATAATCACCAAAATTAATTTGATGTCCTACTAAAAAGGAGTGCCATAAACCAAGAGTAACTATTTAGAGAAGGACACAAGACCAAAACTTTGGATCTACACCACACACCCCCGTACTGCTAAGTGGGTGGAGGGACACAAAAAATATATGTGAGTGGAAAATCCAACTGCTCAAACACTAACAAGCTAGCATTGGGCTTCACCAAACTAGCTCCACTATAAAAGATATTGTCAACATGTCAAAAAAGTGCCAAATATACAAATGAAATATACCTCTCAAGAATATGTCCATGATGGCAATGGGAAATTCATATAACCAATGAAGAGAAAAGTGCTAGAAGGGAGCAGAATTGCATGAACAAATCCATGGATTTGTAGACTTAGTGTGACTACAAAATGATCCTATACAAAATATCACCACCAAGTGACACATAGAACTCCAAAATGTTGTTAATCCCTAAAGAATGCCATCTAAAATAGGATATTTTCTCTACAACCGCCAAATAAAATAGCTCAAACAAGGAACATTAAAATGCATGAGGAATGATGAGTGGATCAAGAAGCTGAATGATGGAGTTACTACACCTGTAGTGTACTCTTAATGAACACTTACGTTTCCACCAAATGTGATCAGAGATCCATCCCAAATGAACACAGATGGCTAAGGAAGATGCCTACATATGATTCGGTGTGAAGTGCACAAATGGAGCATATAAGGGACATCAAAATGTGTGCCAAGTTTGTCATATCTGACAAATGAAATCTCAGGTTTCTCAAACCTAAGTGAAGGTACAACGAAACTCATGTGTATCTCATGATCCTCATAAATATTTGAGCGAACAAAAAATAAGATCTTTGTCAACAAGTGATCTTAATGAATTATTTGCATCAAAACCAATGTTTTGGTGAAAATGCCACTTAACACAATGAATAGGGAAAGCAATACCATGTGAATGTATGTCAATACCTCTACCAAAAAATCCCATAGATCGAAACATTGGAAAACCAAAACTAGAAGTATGTTTCTCAAAGGAGCCAAGCAGGTGAGTAGAATGAGCTGAAGTGGGATATGCAAAGTGTGTAACCATAATAGGCACATGTGGAGAAGTAGAAGGTGTATCAACAAGCATAAAAAGATTAGTCGAATTTTTTTTAATGGGAGCATCAAGAGCAAGAACATGCTCAAATAATGACAAATCAAGGTCAGTATGTGCAGGAGTAGCAGGTGGACTAGGAGCATGTTTTTGAATGTACACAATAGGAGAGGTATGTTGTAGGATCACAATTTCTTGTTATATGGTGTGAATGAGATCATCCTTACTAGGCGGGAGGGATAAAAGAAGAGAGTGTTGCCTCTCTAATTTTATGTTTTCTTCCAACAAAATTGACCACGTGATTTTGAATGACACAAATTTAAAATAAAATTACATCATTATCATATTGGAGGGTAGCAAGCTCATGGCAATAAGCCATGACAAATAGCAAGAGAGGAAATAAGGGGCAAATCGGGGCATATGGTGTAAGAAGTAAGTAAGAAAATAAAGTGTCTGTGAGGGAGGTCTTACCTCCTATCACCAGGCCTCGCCCTCCAATCTTTGACATATAAGAGAATATGTGTTGCCAAGTAGAGAGGGTCACCTAGAAGTACTGAACAACGAACAAAGACGCGGGATTTTGAGGACAATGTCCCCCAATAGGGTTGAGGGGCTATGCAAATGTGGGTGATCTGTAAGGAACTCGTAAGGAAGGCCAATTTTGAAGTGATCAAGAGCCATATAGGGTTCACATAGAGAACTCATAAAACACATGGCATACCCCTGAGGAGCTCTTAATTTTTTTCACACGGTTAAGCGAGAGGAGCTCGCCGATACAAAAAGGTCTCTATTCTACAAAATTTTAAATGTAGAATTTGTAGATAATAATATATCTGTAGACTGTATCAACTCTAAAATAATATATATTTTTTAGATTCTGAAATTAATTTTATAAATCTGCAACACTTAATGCAAAAAAATCCAATTACAAATTTAAACAACTTCTCAATATTTCTACAATTCTCCCCAACAACGTCTGCACACACCAAAGCAATGATGAGCAATGGATGTTGGTAACTGCTCTGATACCATGTAAGAGTGGCGACCACTCTTCCATCAGGGTCTACTCCAACAGAAAATCATTACCACAATCATGAAGCCTAATGCATAGCAAAATAAAATTACGTGGGAGAGGAAAATATTACAGAAAAAACAAATGGATAAATAATGTGTTTTCATTATTGTTGCTCAAATATTTATAATCTCAAATGTAAAATACAAGGGAGTGTCTATTATATGCTTGAGAGGTTCCCACATTTTCATTTCATGATTGTCGCAAGATGGGTTAATAGCGTAATGTGATTCACAAAGGTTTGGGAGCGAGAAGCGTTACCCAGCCAGTATCGCAGCTAGGTGTACGCACGTTTACCCTGAAAAGGATAAACATGCTTACGTGTAGTTGCGAAGCTGATCATGTAATGTTGATAGACACCAAGAACTCACAAGTTGTGTTGTGTTATTATCCTATTTTTTTGCTTATGTGTTGATTTGTAATCTTGTTGAGTTTGATGATTCCATGTCTGGATGCCTTGTTGTTGCTATAATTTCTATTGATATTTTGATTTACCTTCTTGCTAAAAGTAACAATTTTCATGTATGGTTGAAATTATTCATGGTTTCAATATATTATTTCATTATGTGGAAATGATGATGATTAAAATGTACTAACTCTTTTGACATTGACGATCATTGATTGAACAACGAGAAAGGACCTTCTAAGGAACATGTAAAATGTTGGTTTTGATTAAGTACATGTATAAGTATCTTAATGATACAACAGTTTGTTGAATAAGTTACTTATTAAATTGTTGTATATTATGATCATAAAGTGTTTATTTCATCATTTACATGGATTTAACATGTTAAGTCGGTTAAATTCTTGGATCAATCAATACACTATTTGCACAATTACTAACCATTTTTACATGATGGCATTATTGGTTTTATGGCTTGTTAAGACGCCCTTGGCTGGGCAGGAATGAAGTATGACTAGTTAATGAAAATTGTGCTTGGTTTATAGTTTAGACCATATTCTGAATGTATTAGTTACTTAATATTTTTGTTTATATGGAATTGATCATACTTAAGATTGTTTGATTTATTTGGATAAAACCAAATTTATAGTCGACTTGTTAAGGTATTGGTAATTGATTGAATATTAAATTTGACTATATTCGAATGGTCTTTAGCATGGTTTGATTTAATAAATGAGTCGGTTGAATCACGACCCATGCAAATTATTGTTTGAATTTATTAACTCTGAACGTTTGTATCTACCGAGTTGAGCATTAGAGGGAAACGACGAGTGGGAAGTGAAGGTAGATGGGAAAGGCCACTACGTGGCACCTACAAATATTAATTGCATTTAATTTCATCCCATGGATCTCGGGGAATGGGAGGCTTCCTCCAGAAGCTACTATCCAAAAAATTGTTTTCCATTTTAATTCTCCCTTGCATGAATTTTGAGCTCTTCTGCCTCTCCTTTGAGTTGTTGCATGAATTTTCCATTCTGTTAGTTGGTTGAGCTATTTTGGAAGGTGATAATGGAGGATTTAATAGTTATAGTCATGGATGAGTTTGGATTATTTCTTTCTTTGCATTCGAGTTATTCTTTTGGGTTTTGGAGAAAAGAATTGAAGGATCTTGCTGGGAGCTTCAAGGTTATCTTGTTGAGTTTAACAAACATGGTTATATTTCCCCCTGTCTGGATATTTCATTGTGAAATAGTAGAATGAATATTGACTATAAAATGCTTATTTCAAACTTGTGTGCTTGTTTTGTTAAATATGACCCATACTTTGTAGTGGGTTGATGTTTTGATATGGGTGTTCATTTTTATGTTTAGTTAAATTATTTTTGAAATATATGGGGGTATGCCTTCGGTTTGAGCATTGGGCTCTTCATGTTTTGTGTTTATTATTTGTGAGGGTATTGGTTACCCATATACTTAGTTACTAAGTTGATTAAAGGCTAGTTTGAATCTTATACCAGTTGGGGTTTTAGATAAATCTGTAGGTTCTTGATATTAAATCCTAGCAGATTTTCTAAGCTTAAACACCATGATGTGGTGAAGATATGAGACTTTCCTTTGGTCAAGTCGATAAGGAACTTAACTCGGCTTGTAACGATTCGATACGACTCTGTCACTATATGGGACTCCATTAAATAGAACTTGGCCTTGGTTTGGGTATTTGGATTTGATATAAATTCTCAATTGAACCCATATGGGTAACCTCTTGTATACCGATAATGGTGTTCTGGGTCTGTATATTTTTTTTGGGCTTAAGGTTATTGTAGAGTAGTGATTTGCGAGACACTGAGTTTCCTTGCTTGGATGGGTTCAATGCAAACCCAGGCATTTTGGAAAAAAGAGTTGTTAAAATGCAACCTTGTTATTTACAGGGATGACTGTATCAGTTTTGACAAGTGATCGTGACTCTCAGCCACTATATTTGATAAGCTAGGCTCAATTCTTCACTTTGATAATATTAAGAAGGAATTTTGTTTACCCAAATTTTTGTTGAGCCAATCTGGATCGTTTGGTCTTGATTGCTTTTACTGTTATAATAATATATTATGGGTGACTGATTAAAGTGATTGTATTCCTTCAGTTGTAATTTTGGTCTCTAGTATGACTTTATACTTTGAATGTTTGGTAATATTGTGTTATGTTTAAGGTTAAGAGCATGACCTCATACTTAATAGAGCTCTGGAAAATTTATGATATAGACTATTAGTTGATTGATATAGTTCTGATTATAGTTGTTCTTGTCAATTTAATAGTCAGGACTGTTTTGTTTGAAACCGGACGAACGTGATCTGAATTATCTCACTTGTGTATCAACTTGATTAGGATATTGATAAGGAATGTTTGATCCCTCATGAATCCAATTGATGGAATTGTCATTTTAATGTTTGAGTTAGTATTTTATAGACTTACTCTTATTGGATAATTCACTAGTATGGAGGGGGGAAATCATACTTAATTTTGAATTGATTATTGTTGATGATAGTAAAGCTTAAAGCCAAGATTGATTATTGAATACTTGACTAACCATTTCATTTCCAAATTATATTATGGATTGATTTATGAACTTGGATGGTTGATTGCCCTCATATTGATATTTTTAAGGTTGATGAATATTGAAGGTTTATTCTAATGGACCGTGTCGTCCTTATTGTAAATGATTATGAAAGGAGTTATGTTAGATCATTGTTTCCTTTTTATTTGTAACTAATTTTTTTAACTTGTATGGTTGATACTTGCTTAATGGAATTAAAACAGTCAATATATATTCATTTTTTCTTAATTAAACATCTAGACAGGGAGATATATATCCATGCCAGTTCGTTGAACTGACCATGTAAATCTATCATTTTTATCTTTCATATTTTAGGAAGGATTAAGTATTTCGAGGAGATAGATTACATTGTTACATGCATGCTTGACATGCGATATGTTTATATCTGATTTGTAAACATTGATTTAATGTATAAGTTAAACTTGAATCATGTAATCCTTATTGAGTGAAAGTTATTTTGCATTATGGTAAACGAGTGTTGGTCATTTATATTATCTTGAAAATAAATTATGTACTTCTAAACTTGAAATGATCATACTTTTGATCATGTTAAACCTTGTTATTATTATGAGATAAAACAACGATGTTGTTGATTTCAACTATTGTACTTATTTGAGATTGTGAAATAAATTGGACTTTATTAATTAATTGTACTTACAACATCATTTAATATGATTTATTAAATGATAGTAATGATAACCATGATATCATTAATTAATGATTAATTAAAAAAGTTAACAAACAATGTTGTTTGGGACAACGGTACAAGAGTTGTGAAATACATTAATATTTCTAAGACTCGATTGTAATAAGATAAATTTAATTAATGCTTTATTACATAATATAACTAATTAATAATTGATTGTATAATTGTACTTGACATGAAACTAGCTAAGTGACATGATGATGATAGAGTACATTATTACAAATGCTACAAATCAGTAAATATGATTTAATAAATTGAATAAAGTTTAGCGGATCATCACTAAATTATTCATAAGTAATTGATTACTTGGTTAGACCTTGTCATAAATGGAAACGACATTATCTAGTAGGGCTTAGGGTGTTTACCTAATCCTAATAAGATGATTAATCTAGAATGACTCTTAATGAAAAAGATTGTAAAGTGGAGCTAAGAGTTTAAAATATGGAACAACATTAATAAAGGTGTTATTAATTATTGTCATCAACCTTATAGTTTGATTTAAACTCTTGACTTATAATCATCTTGAATGTTAAGTAGGTATGGATGCTAAGTCCTTCCTTTCTATTTGAACGTACTTTGACTGTGCCATCTTAGGATGACTACGGGATGGGTAATATTTACCTTTGACATAAGTCAAAGAGTAAACATTATCAATCCCATAGGGGTCCTAAGCTGGATACAGTCAACATACACTCAAATCGAAGAGACAAGATCTAGAATTTACCTTACTTAACACATTAGAATAAACATTAAGATTGTTTAATTATGATCCAGATAACTATGTGGGATAATGATGTGGTGAAGGGACAAGTTTCGAGTGACTAATGTGTGGTCACGAAACTAAGCATGCAAAGCATATCTTGAAATATTTGGCCTAAGTAGTGTACTAGCTGGTTACACTGTCGGTTCACCAAGTTCTAACAAAATGGTGTGGAATACCAGATGAAACTCAAAAAATGATTTTCAGGTATACACTAGGAACTACATCAATTCACAAACCTAACTAAAAAGGTTAACCAAACACATACAAGTTATGTACACTTGGAATAAGTGAAGATTAATGAGATTAGGTAGATCCATTACTCATGAACACTCAAAAGAGTGATAAAAGGGGGATCAAGTAGATCTAATGGACCTTTACAACTGCACATGGTTATGATGTTATCAGATGGATTTAAAAACTAGATTACTTGTTGGATTTCTTGCTACTGAATTAAAAATCATCGAAGGCGTGTATTGGGAATTAAGGGGTTGGTTTTTTTATTAAAGAAAAAACTTAATATGGATTTGAATAACATTGGGTGTTGATCCTACAAGAAGTGAAGGATATCTTAGGCGAGTTAGTGGATATCATGTCCCAAGATATTCTTTATGGTTAACCACCTATGTGCGACATTCGATGAGTATTTGTCATCAAATGGACTTGATATCGAGTTCTAGTTTACCAAACAAGGCTACATATGAAGAATGAGGAGATAAGAAAACAAGTACAAGATTTGTTTGAGAAGGGGTCGATCAAAGAATCTTTTATCTCATGCGCAATACCTATAGTATTGACACCAAATAAAATAAGATAGTGGATAATGTGCTTTGATTCCATACCCATCAATAATATTACCATCAACTATAAAGTTCCATTGCCATACATGGATGATTTGATGGACTATTTATGTGGAGCAAGATACTTTACGAAGAATAATTATCGTGTTGCTTCCCTTCACTTGGACAAGTTAGTTTGGTCGAAGCACCATATCCATAGGCAACATCGCTCGTTTCATAAGTAGATTTAGTCTTAGTCCCCCCCCAGAGCTACATTTGACCTCATTGACTAAGAGACAAAGGCACCGGGGGTAGAGCCCCTATATCCATAGTTGGTAGAGTAAGAGATGGCAACAAATGATTAAATTGATCCATATATATATAGGGAAATATATAACCCAGAACCATTTGTTGCATCCTCATCCAGATGATTTGATGGACTATTTATGTGGAGCAACATACTTTACGAAGATTGATCTAAATAGTGGGTACCATGATATTTTGTTAAGAGAAGGATATAAGAGGAAGATTACATCCAAAACACAAGATAAATTGTATGAGTGGTTGGTCATGTCATTTGTGTTAACTAAGGCACCAAACACATTCATGTAGTTGATGAATAAAGTGTTGATGTTTTTCCTAGGTAAGTTTGTCATTATTTATTTGGATAGATTCTGAATTTCAACAAAATACTAGTAGAACTTGTCCCATTTGCAGAGAGTTTTAGAGATTTTTTGAGAAAATAAGTTGATGTTGAATTAGAAGAAATGTAGTTTCATGCAGAGAGAGGTAGTGTACTTAGGATTTGTAATATCTTAAGAGGGTTTAAATATGGATCTTGAGAAAGTGTGAGTTATAATAGTGTTAATAAAATATTTTGTCACATGCAAAATATGATACATTATTAACAGTATGTGGTATAATGTCCCCCTCTATTGTGAGGGGAGGTGCCCTTTATTGAAATCTAAAACGAGTAAGAAGGAATATGTACACTATTTTCACTAAATAAATTACATGGGTGGGATTTTACTACCAAGAAAGGAATATAAATTATAGAGAGAAATTAAATGGATGTAGAATTTAGAATGAAAGGGGGAAATTGTATTTCAAATAAATAAACACATATCCCATTCTAGTTTGCAAGTAGATTAATTGATATTAGAAAAATATTTGGTTGGGATTATATATGCATGAAAGGGTTGAAAAAGGAAAAAACACGTAACATAAGAACACATGCTTATTTTTTGGAAAAGGGTCAGAGTGGGGGTTTTGAAAGGACCCACATCCGGCCCAAGTGGCTAGATACAACAATGAAGCGGAACAAAGGAAAAACCCGCAGACCCAAGGAACAAAAGACCAAGAAGACCCAAACTGAATGAATAAAAGAAAAAGGGGGGAACCAAAAACAAGGAAGAAAGAGGATTTGTCGCTGACCTAGTTGCAACAAAAAACTACAACCATAGAGGAGGGGAAGAAGCAACACCAAAATAGCTATGAAAGTTATAGCTGAAAGAAGAACAAGAAGAGGAAGGGGAGATGCAACCCAGAGAGCTACAAGAACAGAAATTTGAAGTGAAACTGAGCATGAGGGAGAATGAGGACAAAAAGAGGACACTTAGTGTTTTCCCTTCTTTCCCTTATTTAAGCGCACAACCTGCCACGTGTCCTGTGAAATCATCTCTTAGATGAGAGGATTGCACTCAGATAAGTCCAAGGGAGTGGAAATATGTGACTCTTTGTCAAGAGGATGGGCACCATCCTTATCCAAATCGGAGTGATTGGATTCATGGGGCCGCTTAATTCCCGGAGAAGGCCTCTCCAAAGAGGGAAGAAAAACTAAAGACTATCCTACCTCTTTAGAAGGAGATGAATCTGATTGTTTTGCAGCTAATGGAGTTGTAGCTGAACCTGTTGGAGTTATAGCTGCAGTAGCTTGATCTTCTGATTCAGAATCTTCTTTGTCCTTAAGATCTGGTGGGCTCCAATGCTTGGGAGGAGATCATTTTTTCTAATGAGCTTGGGATTTCTTCTGAGGACAAGCAGCTTGGAGGTGACCCGGAGTCCTGCAATTTTGAAATCTAAAAATTGTATTTTCATAGTCAATAATTTGAGTATAGCTTGTCTCTCCCATCTTGAGGGTCATCTTATCTGACAATCCCTTGTTGAGATCAACTTCAACACAAATGCTAACAAAAGTATGCAGATTGTTCCACAACCTCTTGTTGTCATCTTTGATAAACTACCCTAGAAGGTTTCCAATTTCCTCCACAACAAAGAAAAAGTGAAGGGGAAGATTAGACAATCTCACCCAAACTAGAACATGTGTGATGGAGAAGGTATTTAGATCAAACTCTGGAAACCATGGGGTAGTAAAAAGACCCGTTGATCCTAAGAACCAAGGACCGTCGTCAATAACCCTATGATAATCCTCGTGTTCATTAAATAATACTATGAAGAAGCCTCGGGCACAAAGGAAGTATTTGTAATTTTCTATCCACGAGGAGTGAATGTATTGAATCAAAATGTTAGATTACGACTAAACACCATTAAATCTGAAGATCATTGCCTTGGATTTTATTTCTTGTAAAAAATCCAAAAATTCTTCATCATTGATCTCCAAAGTAGGGGATTCAACAACTTGCTCTACGATGTAAGTGGGGGGAGGAGGAGTAGCAGGCATCTTCAAGGCAAAGGCTTTTTTTAAAAATGCCTCTTTGAAAGGTGTTGAGCAGTGCTCCTTGGCTCCACCCAATAGAGTACCAGTCATAAAAATCATAGAATCCAAAGTTATCTCATAGGAGATGAGTTGGGAATCATCCAAAAGCGGCTTACCCGAGAAAGCGAGGCCATAAGGACACAATCTGCATCCCATTTTATGAGCAAGATTACATTTTAAATATATCCCAGGAACTAGTTGATCAATATGGAGAGACAGGGTATTTCTAATCAGGGTATGGACAAGAACTTGGAGAAGTTATATATTACCTGTGATCGGATGGGAAACAACTTGATCAAAAGTAGAGTTCTTTGCAGAGGATATCCAAACATTGGATCCTGAGATCCACTTCCTCGCATTGTGCATAGGTCATGTAGTTGAGGATTCGCATGTCCAACAACACCTTCGGGCCAAAAAGGTTTTCCATGCATAGCACGGTCATCGGCGTCAAATCCAAAACTCCCACAACCATTCACACCTTGTTGATCCAGGAAAGTCAACGCAAAGCAGGGGTTAGGGTTAGGGAAAAGCAAACGAGCCATCACAATTCGCATAAGAATATTGCATTCACTTCAACAAATAAGGAAATAGTGACACAAATTTCAATAAATTTCTTTTTATTTTTGCACAAAGATGAAGACAAATTATCATACAATTTTCCTCTCATCTAAGACCTTATACAAAATTATGGGCGGTAAAAATCCTAGCCAAAAATATTTCCAAGTCTCTAGAAATTTGAAACCCCTCCAAAAATGATAAAATGTTCTTTCATAATAACTTGAACACAAAGTATCTCCACATATCCATGAAGAAGTCTCACAAAGCAACCTCTCCAAGTGCAAATCTACATATGGTAACAGTCTTGTTCAATGAATTGTAATTACATATTTATAGGACATTATTCCCTATAATAATGGCTACATGCAGCCTTGAATAAATCAAATTTCTAGTAATAGGAAGTTACAGGTTGATTTGTATTTAACTTACAAATTGGAAAAGTCAACTTGTATTTATATTGCAAATTGAAAAATTCAATTTGTACCATATTAAACTTGTAAACTGAATGTGCATTTTTTTACAATAATAAAGTGGCTTGTACATTCACAAAAATGCACATCTTCTTGTTGGATTGTTCTAGGAGTTTTGTGTTGCCTTTGCAGCTAAAATTTCCATCTACTTTTACACCTCAAAGTTCCGCCATAAAATATATTAACTTGGGACCCTGAACCTTATATGTAAATTATACCTCATCAAAATGTATTTCTAATGCTTCAAACGAGAGTTGAAATTTAAATCCATATATGAAAGATATGGCCAGAGGGAGTTTTGACTTGCTTCTGCAACTAGTAGTTTCACATGCTTTTGCACCTCAAAGTTCTACCATAAAATATATTAACTTTGGGGCTCTAAGCCCCAAATAGAAATCGTTCCTCATAATAATATATTTCCAACACTTCAAATGAGATTTTGAATGTATTTTGGATGTGAAATATATGACCAAAGGGAGTTTTGACATGCTTCTTCTATTGAAAATCCTCCCTACTTCTGCATCTCAAAGTTTTGCCATAAAATATATTAACTTTGGGACCCTGAACCCTAAAGAGAAATTTCTCCTCATCAAACTATATTTACAATGCATCGAACGGGAGTTGAAATGGAGTTTGGATGTGAAAGATATCGCTATAGGAGGTTTTGATCTACTTCTACAACTGAAAGTTCCACCTACTTTTGCACCTCAAATTTCTATCATAAAATATATTAACTTGGGGACCATGTTTAAAAATATTTCCAATGCTTCAAAAAGGAATTGAAACATAATTTGGATGTGAAATATATGCCCGGAGGGAGTTTTGACCCGCTTCTACATTTGAAAGTTCCATAAGTTTTTGCACATCAAATTTTTTCCATTAAATTTATTAACTTTGGGACCATGAACCCTAAAAATAATTTTTTCCTCAACAAAATATATTTCTAACACTGTGAACAATAATTAAAACGAAGTTCATATGTGAAATATATGGCCATAGGGAGTTTTTGAATTGTTTTTTTATATGAAAGCTCGACGTACTTTTGCACCTCAAATTTCCACCATAAATTTTCATCATCAAAATATGTTTTTAATGCTTCAAATGGGATTTGAAATGGAATTTGAATTTGAAAGATATGGCCAAAGGAATTTTTGACCTGCTTTTTTGCAGCTGAAAGTCCCTCCTACTTTTACACCTCAAAGTTCTGCAAAAATATATTAAATTTGGGACCTTAAACCCTACAGAAAATGTATTTATCATAAAAATATTTTTTCAACTCTTTAAACGAGAGTTGAAATGGAATTTGGATGTGACAGATATGGGCATAGGGATTTTTTGACCTGGTTTAGCAACTAAAAATTTCACATATTTTTGCACCTCAAAGTTCCGCCATACAAAGAGACTTTGAATTTTCGCATTTTTTTTAATTTTTTGAATTATATCTAATGGAGGATACTGAATTTTGAATACTTTTCCTTTCATACACATTTTTGTGAAAAATGTATTCTAGGACTCAAAAAATCGAGGTAAAATGCACATGTGTCTTGACCAAAAATTGCAAATGCACTTCTTCAAAGCCACCCAAGATTTGGAGGGTAAAATGAGATTTATTTTGCATACAATTTTTGAGGGAATGAAAATGATAGAGAAATATACAAAATATAGAAAAATCCTTGAAAACTTAGGCACTGAACTTCATAGATTTGAATAGGGGACATTGCTTTAAGACCCTATCTGAGGCGGGTTTTAACACTT
This sequence comes from Taxus chinensis, assembly GCA_019776745.2. NCBI lineage: Eukaryota > Viridiplantae > Streptophyta > Pinopsida > Cupressales > Taxaceae > Taxus > Taxus chinensis. Next base: position 317,537 of record JAHRHJ020000122.1, on the reverse strand, counting down.
TTTATTTCTTTGACTGAGATGTATTTGAGAATACTGAATTTATAACACTTTTGTACAAATTCTAAGAAAAATGTGTTTAGGGGTTCAAAAATCGAGGCATAACTCACAAATGTGTCTTGCTTTAAAAATTACAAATGTACTTCTCCAAACTTGTTCTTACATTTGTAAGGGAAAATGAGCTCCATCTTGCATGATATTTTATTCTTATGCAAGTGGAGTTTTCTTATAAAAACTATGTGAATAGAAGTACTATAAAATCACCTTTCCATATTTTTATGGGACAAGTTCTCAAGGAGTTGCAGAACTGCAAGATTTTTTCATAAGAAGGAATAAGTGCATAATCTGAAGACTTTACTCGTTATATGAAGGAAGTGTACAAACAATTGGAGAAAAGTAATGTTTATTATAAAAATTCCTAGAATTGATGAGAATACACTTGGAGTTGGAAGTAGAATCACTAGTTCTTGCACAGCTGCACAAAGAGAGGTTTCCAAAATGAATGTATGATAAACTCAAGTGGAAGAACATTGGAACTTGCAAAGTCTTGAAGGAATTTATGAAGTACACATATGAAATAGAATTGTAGGAAGGAATATACATTTCACCTATCTTCAATGTAGTGGATCTATACCCATATTTTTAGGGACAGATAAGTGGAGAAGTAGATCCCGTATAAGTATATCGGAGGCACCAACTCAAATAAGAGTGTGTAGTGAAGACAACGCACAAAAAAGTAACATAAAGAATATTTGGTGAAATAGAGAGGTATAACAATTGAGGATGTGTCTTGGCTTAGTGAAGTAGATATTCCTATAATTGGTCATTTCATTGAAGACCTTCCAAAACACACTTGAATAGGGGCTCAATTTTCTTCTTACTCAAGGTGTATAATGCAGGAACATCCATGATTCACAGGGAATCTTGTTATCAACCATTATTTTTTGAATAGTTATGGGTTAGTGTTTGACATTACAGTTTTGCCATGATACTGTGATGCATGGTGGCACAGAACATCAAGTCGTGTCTATTTTAAGAGACCTCAGGGAAATGTGAAGGTTGAAAATCCTATGGCGAATATCCCCATGAACCACTTTCCCTTGCAAAACAAGTAGATTTTTACTTGGGGTTTGTAACACTGCAACATGTCTTAAAACACTAGTGATTTTCAAGACATGCGACAACAAGGTTGTTGTCACACGACAACCTTGTTGTCGTATGACAACAAACTCACTATCGCACGACTGCAAAATGCAAATCCCCTATCGCGGGTCAACACATGATTGTCCCGCGTCAACAACCTTATGCTTTGCGTCAATAACTTCTTGAATTCGAGCGGTCAAACAACCTCCAATGTCGTGAAGTCAAGTGAATCCTGCCCTGCAAGTTCATGATACTTGCGCCATGATTGGATCGGTACCTCAGATAGAATCTAGTAGTCAACATTGAGTAGTATACTACCCAGAGTAATCACCTAGGCCTTATATAGAAGATGTTTTCAAGGGGTTGCCGAAGCCGACCCCTAAAAAATATAGCTGTAAATTTATAAAACTTAATCTAATGGACACTGAATCCGTGGGAAGCTACCGAAAAATTCACCTTTTCAAGATGAATGGTGATGTGAGGCACTAAAATGGAATATTCGCCAAATGTATGAATACTTCGCCACTAAAAAAATCCCTTATTCTATATAGCCCAAGGAACTATGTATTATACTTACAGAAGGGATTTCGAGTACATGTATGGAAATAAAATTTCCACATTGTTGGAGTTGTGTACAAGCTTGTTGCGTAATGGTAGCATAGTGCGCACTCCTTTTGGATGCAAGAGACCAAGTCTGGTTGTGGCACTTCACACGAATTCAGGTGACTTTGTTGTGCACAAGTCGTTGCATAGTCTACAACATTGGAATATGTCTCATGAGCATTGGAATTTCATGCCACAATATTAAGGAAGCTACACTAGTCTATCGGAGAGCCACAAAACATCAAGTTTAAGTTGTGCAAGCCTATCAGGAGTCGTAGAACACTAGGAAGAGTTCACGCCATTTCATATTAAGGAGTCGTGCAATGCTACATAGTATTACATTTAGAAGAAACTAAATATTGTTTTTGTGAAGTTGTATGATACTAATGAAGCCCTTGTATTAGAACACCTAAGTGTGACAAGCATTACACAGATAAGGATATCATTTGACAGTAATGTGAATCTTGAAAAAATCGATTGAGTCATGTACCGAGGTCCTTTAGCCAAAGTATCATGAGTCCTTTGGACCATAAATTCACCTTATTTGTTCACTCCTAGTCAAGTTTGTGGCATTGGATGCACTATATGGCTCATTAACCCAACTATCTTAAGAGGGGGGTGCCTCAAGTAGTGGAGTATCTCAAAGGGATAGAGTGGGGATCATGAAGCTTAAGGATCGTTAGCCAAGTGCCTTAAAGTTGGAAATTTCTTTCATGTAGAGACTTGTAATGCAAGTTATGGGGTCATATCATGTAGCGATCGCCTACTGGTGATGAATGGATGTTAGCATGCTCCTACGAATTCAGAGTTCTATCCTATAAGGATGTATTGGTGGCGATTGGTCGTCGTTGATGAATATAAATTTATTAGTTGTTGCTAAATTATTATTATTAGTGTGGTTTCTTTATGTAATTCTATAAGCAAGCTTAGATTGGTGACTCCCTGTTGGAACTCCATAAACTAATGTACCTAGAGCTTGGACATAATATGACGATGGTCCAGGTGTTAGTTGGGAAGGTAATCAACTCGATTACTAATTTCATTGACCATGGTAAATATAGTTATGCTAGAGGATGTTAGTCCAATAAATAATAATGATCCCAACTAACAGGTGTCATGTAAATAATGATTCACCAGAATACAACATTGCAGAATCCCTATACTGTAACTAAGATAAATATAAGATAGAAGATCTTACAATGATAGTAGGAGTTGGTATAATGGAATATCCTTGCAGGACTTAGTGATTGTCAGCAATGGGTAACTATGTTTGAAAAGAGATGGAGAAAAGGATATGTAAATAAGATGGGAAATACTTATAATCTAACCTGTTTGGATTCCCCAAGTATGGATCACTAATGATGTAAAGGGATTTTTAGATGGGTGCCACCAAGGCGAAAACAAGTTCATCTCATAAGGAATCTAAGAGACACTAATGTGCTTAATTAACCAATGACTAAAAGTCTTTAGAACAGGTCAAAAAATGAAGGAACTTCGAATTTCATTCATGGGGAAGGCTTGAAGGTTTTATTAATTGCATTTATATCACATGTACTAATAGCTAAGGGAGATAGAGTAAAATATCCTTGTCCATCGTAGTAGTGTCCAAATTGGCCCTAAAATGCAAGGTAACATTGAAAAATTAGGAAGGTAGGCAACAGGTGGGATTGATACAACTTATGAATCCATGTTTACAACTGCTAGCTTAGATGCGTGTGTATATGTTAATTACAACCTATTTGATCTGAGGGTTACAATCAGGTGATAGATAGTAAATTGCCACTCCCATACCTTAGACCTTAGGCTTTGGAACCATACGCATTTGTTATAGAGGGTGGATAATCATTTTCTAGATATGACAAACTATTAGCACTATCTTGGTTAATAATAAAGGCTTGTGTGTAGGCTCTAAAATTTGTCCCCTTCTATATCCTAATCTATATTATCCAGAAGGAGAAAGAGGACCTATTTGTAATAGACCTTCTTAGCCTACATATATTTTGGCTTACGTGAATCTTAATCCACCATTTAAGGAGTGTCATCTTCATGTTATTTACCAATTGTGCCTCAGACTGTAAGATTCAAATTGAAAAGCATCAATTCTTTCCTAAAGTTGTCTCTAACATATGATATTTAGTACAGACTATAAAAGGAAACATCAAGACTGTTAGTTCTCAAAACACCATACATAGGAATTTCATAACCAAACAAGCACATTTTTATATGGAATGAAAACATTATCGATACTTACATATCTAAAAGATTGACCAAAATGCAGCCCAATAAAAGAAAGCTACTACGATCCCATATAAACTGAACCCCCCTCAAGAATGAAGAATTTGCAAGAACAGAGGATGAGGACATTGGATAATGTCTATGTCATACTATACAGGCCTATAGCTGGGTTGCAATAGTTCAACTAAAAGTTTCCCCCAAATATATGGACATTTAACCTCCTAGGTATTCATTCCAGACCATATTTGGGAGTATACTTTCCCTCTTGGTAGATCGAGGGTTCAATCCATAGGGGAAAGTAAACATTTCTTGCCCCACCTTTACAAGTCTTAATCATTTGTTCTTCAATGGATGAAACTAACGGTTATGTAGGACAACACTAATGCACCTCCTCCAATATAATCCACAAAATCCTCCTAGGCATTCGTGAAGTCATACCAATCCTTCTGATGGATCTAACTGAAGAAATTATGCAACCCATAAACCAAATGAGTCAACAACAACAATGGAGACTAAAGAATCGGATTTCTTCAATTGATAAGATAACTTGGCTTCCATACATAAAGTGCAACCACAACATATTTAATGGGGAATGCCAAATCAATGTGTGATCCCCCACCTCCTCTTCTCGAGGATCCTGTTGAGAATCTTATTCAACAAACTCCTCATAACCAGTAAGGTTCTTTTATCTATTAAGGAAGAACCTTTGTCTCCTTGTATAGCTGATAATTTTGATATTGAGCAGGTATCACTCCATCTCTCTTCTTATAATGGGTTGGCTAATTCCCACCTACTTTCAGACATCAAGGCCTTTTGTGAAATATCTATAAGGACTGGATCAGGTTAAGGATGAATTTGGCTATGCAACTCTACCAAGTGAGGGGCTTAGTCTAAGACCCTTATAGGAAGTGACTGCTTTAGATTGGTACCATCCTATGAATGGGGTAAATTTTTAATATCCATATAGTCCCCACATGAGGTATTAGGGCCAAGGAGCTTGAAGGGCTTGAGAGCTTTCACTCTCAGGGGAGATACCTGAATAAGATCATCGTGGAGTTGGTATAGGTTTCCATTTCCTAGAAAAATGTGAGAATGAAATGTATCAATCAACTTCATCAAATGGTAGGCCAACCCTAGTCCAACACGTAGATAATTCGTAGGTGTAAACACTCAAATTTGGTAATTTACTCTTTGACACTATTTGTTTTGATAGTGCACTCTTGCTAAGATAAACACAACTCTGTTCTATCCCCACTAAGTACAATCTTGAGATCTCTTGCCTAGCTTGCTTAGTCATCACACATTGATATGCCAACAAATTCTAAGAGTCCAATGCATTAGAAATTCATATCCCAACTCAACCTAAGATGGCGAAAACTTCAATTTAATCATGTTTTTCATCCCCAAGTCAAAACCGTATAGTTTGATCATGAGTGTATATCTGGTCTTGAACCTATTTTTATGGTTTTTGCACTAGACATATCCTCCATCTTCACTCTTTAATTTCACATTCTTCGTATGAGTCCTTTACTTGCTTCTAGATTAATCCTTTCTTTGATAAGGATCACCTTCATAACCCATATATAATCAAGTTATAGACTACCTCTCACTTACGACACCTGAAAATCATATGGCACTACATTGATACACTCACTTCCTAACTCTTGCAGAAAGACACACAAGGCTCCCTAAATCTTGCAAAAGCACATGTGCACAATCATTAGGGAAATCAATCAATATAGGTCCTGAAGCATCATTACCAGGTCAATGAAGTCAAGTCTATCTCATTTGCAAGCACTCAAACATACCTTATCTAAATATTTTAGCAAGATCCAAACTTAACTCAAGTATTGTCAAATAAGTTGTCCAAATCAAAGTTGCATTCATTCAGATATCACATGTTAGGTGGAGAATGACATGTAGTTTGAGGCATCTTCGGAGTAGTGCTGACATTGGTGGTGCACAGGGGTGCCCACAATCCAACTAATTTTTTTTGCAGAGTTTACCTTTCATACTTAGGGTTTGAGATTTTGTTTAGAATATTCATGGATCTTTGTAGTATGACTAACAAATAGGGTTTGATAGCGACAAACATTTCTGAGAAGGTGACAATCTCAGGAAATTATAGAGTTAGAATCCAAAAGGATCCAAGACCATATAGAAGTTACAAGCCTATACAAAAAATCTTGGAAGAGTTGTACAGTCCTACCCCAAGTCGGTTCCCAATCATAGAACTAGAAACGAAACATCATCAGACTCAGATCTCCTTGTTACAGGAGTGTGCATACCGAGAACTTTCATGAATCATTTGTAAATAATTGTTTGTGTTTTAAATCTTATAGCATATCGTTTAAGCATTAAATGTGTTTCTCTAATATTGTATGATTATTGTTGGAAGTTAATTAATAAGAATAACCCATATAGATCTTAGAATTCACATAATCTAATAAGGGTGTAAACAATACCTTGTCTAAAGATGGTCCCTATCATCTTTTCCTTATCCTTTTAGAGCCTCGTCTTCAATACAAGGTTAGGCCCTTTACTCCATCCAAATTTGAGGAAACTATTGAGAAAGATATGAGACAAGATTACCTTATGTATGAGTTTGAAAAATATCAAACTAAAAAACAATCCCAAAATATCCCTCAAGAACTCGTGCAAACTTAGAATTACAATTTTATGAACAATATAATCACATACACTCCTAACCCTAGTAAATTTTTACATAAAACTATCCATGACATCAATTTTACTCTTCCTCAACCTAAAGGAGGTTCTTTCCCTCTCCCATCATCCTCCCATAATAATTTTCACCAACCTCTCACCATAAAAGAGTTATGAAGATGTCTACCTAAAAAATTCTTACAGTCTATAGACCCCTATTTCCCTCTTCTCCCATGGTCGATTGAGAGTATATTTTGCTAATTTCATGCCAATAGTCACCATTCCCATGAAAATTGTAAAGCACTTATATCCCTCGCTTACAATTTCTTGCTTGGACATTTCTTCGATCATGATCCCATGACTTGGGAAAGACATAGTGTGTGACAGTGCACAATAGCATGATATTCACAATGATGTACATAAGACTAAAAAACATCCAGGCATCTATATAAAAACCTTACATAATCATTATAATGCTAGGGAAACTCCTCGACCTGGAAATGTGAAGTAAAAATCAACCTCTTCTACTAACACCATGAAAGCCACCTATAATTATGACCTTGAACCCGTGGAGAATGTGGTCAACATGTAAGGCATGGAGGGAATGATTACCACCATCAATGTCCTATATCCCTTTTATTAGCATCGAACCTATATGATTGTTTAGGCATACCCTATAGGTCATACATTCCTAGAACAATCTCACAAAACATCCAAGACTAAAAATAAATGTTCAAATAAATGCCACCATCCATCCTAAAACTATAGGGTAGATGTTGTATGTTTTAAAATCTTTTGTCTCCGAAAGTGTCATCCAATCTGTTCTACTAGGGCCAATGTGCTTATCGATGGTGAATCAGTTATCCTGTATCGATGATGCATTGCATTCCAAGAAAAAAAATGAAAACTCAAACTAACCTAAGCTCTCATCCTCTTCAGACCTGATTCTAACTAAGAATCCTCAAGTTTAGTCCAACATTTCACAATCAAACTTGGAGGAATGAGATCCAATCATGAAACTTTCCAACCTTTCAAGAAAAATACCATTTCTACAACTTATTTGAACTTCTCCAAAACATCATAATTTTCTCATGTAAACCCTCTTCAACGTGAATATCCCCTCACCACATGCTTTGGGGTAGTATTGCATCTTGCATGGATCCGATGAGAGTATACTTTAACAATGTAAAGATATTTCTATTCAAAATGATCTAACCATGAATCAATCTTTATCTCTCTATTGTCTCATCAATTCTATGATCCCGATTAAACTTCTCTTTCGAGTGGATGATCCTCCTCTTTTATCTTCGTTAAGATTGACAGTGTGAAATTCAATCAAGCTCTCATTGATGAGGTTTTCGGTACATGTTCAGTTATTTGGAATTCATTAAATCCTTAGGGTAATCAACCAATAACCTAAAATCAAACTAAAACATGTGTTAAGGATATCATCAAAAGGAAAAATCCCCACATGGGGTTTATTTGTCTACCCATTACCATGCCTCTTTGTACCATTAGAGTGAAATTTGTGATCTTCAACTTTCCACTTTCTTTTAGAATCTTTCTCGAATGACCATGGACACATTGGATGCAAACGATTGCCACATTCATGTGCCAATGCCTCAAATTCTCTTACCTCGGATCCATTCAAGGTGACACCAATATGTGGAAATTTGAACACTTCGCACAACAAGGTGCTTGAAATATCCTCACTCTTAAAGAGCTACATTGTGTCCCCTTTTAAGAGTATAAACACCTACACTTCCCAGTTGACTCCTTTCGAGGACACAATGGTCATCCAAGCTCAATTTTCTATACTAAGAAATCTAACTTGATGGATGACGAGGAACTATTTTTCTCCTTTCGAAGAAAAGTGTGATCCTAATCTCACCATGGATTCTCTAGCTCAATTTTTTATCACATTATCTTTGAGCGAATCAGAGTATGAACCATAATCTCTGTCGATTCCTTTGATTATCTTTCCTACTATTCATCCTCATTGTGACTCGGTGCATGATCCGCAAACCATGTTGGCTCCTTCGATTATCTCTCCTATCATAGTCATTCCCTCACCTTCCTTGACATCATCACCCCTACCTCCTCTCACATCGAATATAGACTCCATAGATGATTCTATATCATTTTTCTCATGGCATGAGGCATCGTGACATGATGTTAAAGGTTATTGAGCTTATAAGCAACACATGAAGAGCTAAAATGTGTGAGAAACAATGTCAACGACCATCTTGTCCTCCCACCTTTTCTCAAAAGAAATTCTCCTATCATGGAACTTTTTCTCACTCATCAACTACTTTTTGGTACTCTAGTTGTAATGCTAGCAGTGGCTAACCTTCTCCTCCACATCCAACCTAAGATTTGGTTTAGTCCTTACTATGTCACTCTCCAATCTTGTGGACTTATCCCAACACATCATTTTGACTAGTTAAGGTATCACTACCTCATTTATATTCTTCTTAGGTGGAGATCCCTCCTTTTATCCAAACCCTCCCTTCCTTTATGATGGATATGTGCTAGAGGATCCTATCGCGGATATTTATGAGGGTGAAAGAGACCATGGTTGTTGCATGCCATGAGATCTAAAAAAATGTCTCGGAGGTCCTCATGGACATTGAGGACACCATGGTCTATGCACAACACAATGTTTAGTGATATGTTTACAAGGTTATAGAGGAATTATGCAAGTTCATTGCATGACCTGTATGACCGCCTTTATCTATCCCCAAACTACTTTTACTTTCTTACATTTACAATCTACACAATGTGTTACATCTTAAGGTCGGTTAGTCCAAATTTTTTGGTTACCCTTTTACATCCTATGTTATCTAATTTTATACATGTATGTTAGTACGGATGTTACCAATGCCAAACTAACACCTTATATCCTTGATCTATTTTATAGAATCCTTGCAAGAGCTTATCCCCTTGGGTTTATACAGTCATTTCACTCTTGTTTGAGTTACTTTGGTAATTTACTTTACAATTATGTTTTGTAGCCTCCTTATCATATAGTTTGGGTTTATTTCTACTATTTGTTTCTTCCTTAGATCTTTTGGTATGTTTTTATCACTTTTATCATCTTATGTTCCACTTAGATATTATCACTCTGTGTTTTTGTTGGACCTATTGTGGGTTTACACTCTTATCTTTTTCCATCTTTAGACAACTTATAGTTTTTACACTGCCATAGTTCGTCTCTTTTAGCCTTCATCCCATATGAAGCAAATCATGTATCCTTATAATCAAGCTATTAACTTTATCCATCATTGTATCACTCTTATAACCTTACAGTTTTACTTATTCCTGCTTCTTCTCTCACTTAAGGCACACTTAGGTTGGAGATGAGATCACACTCTCTCTTTATGGTAGGTTTAGAGGTACTTCAAGCATCATTGGTTTTTACTATTAGTTCTCTCTTGTGCACTCTTTAGGTGTAAGCTCTCTTGTGTTAGCCTTCTTTTACATCCATTTGGCCAACCTTTTGAATCCGTATGGAGGAGGAATCAATAAAAGCCAACAGAAAATATCAAAAACCATATTACCTGAGAAGAAAAATCAAGCAAAAGGCAACAAAAAAAGATAATTAATACAATAAAAAAAGTCAACCACAAACAAATAATATGTGATGATAATCATTTTGGCACATCTCCTATACTAGTTGAAGGATCAAACTCCATAGTTGACCTCATTATAGAGCTTGAGGTCCTTTGCAGTAAGGTAGGTTTTTCTGACTGGGATAGGTCGCATATCTAGCATTCATTGCCCCTGTATTTTCATGCCAACACCTAATCCTTGTAGTAAACCTATATCTCCTTAAGTGAGGCCCTGAAGAGTGGGGAAACATGTAGTGGAAAGGTAGGATACATCATTGACCATCATAAGATCTATCATAGTCGACATGGGGATATACCTTTATACTTCACTTAGTTTACCTAAGACGAATCCGTGCATACTTGATTTCCTTCGTACCTAGATGATGAAAAACCTTTAGTCATACCATATTGATTAGAGTGTCTCATCTTTGGTAAGGATTTTGTATCGTCATTGTGGCACCTTATTCATTCTCTCTCACGGTCACACTATTTGTTTACAAGACCCCACATCTTTTTACATTGGGTGTCCAAATTATTATCATTGCGACATCTTTTAATTTATTTGATTTCTTTCTTAGATTTTATGAGAAGTCTTACTATCCTTACCATACCTTGAAATTTCTTTTATTTTCTTTTTAAATTTTATTTGTTGTCTTATTATCCTTGTCATACCTTGTAATTTCTTGGATTTCCTTTTAAAAAAATTATTAGGCGTCCTAATATCCTTATCATCATATCTTTTAACTTCTTTAATTCCTCTTAGATTACATTAGATCCCATTTATCTACTTATTGCCAACGCATCGTTTGATTTATAGATTTTTTTATATTAAACGTCCATTTTACCACTTGCTCATCATTTGCATTTTCATTTTTAGCCATAGATGTCATCACATTTGTGCAAACATAGATATGAAAACATAAATCAACATACAACCATAAATACGATCATCATAAGCCATATACAACATGAGTCTAGAAAATTGTCATATCCATATAAATATACAGTGTTTCTAAAAAATGGTACATCATACATCATATATATCACCCCTTGCTCATGCATCACCTTCACCCCTCACTAGAGGAGGAGATGCAATACTATGAACTAGCGGAATTTGACTAGCCACTCATAAGGATCGAGCTAAGGATAACTCCCAAGACTACATCCCTTATGCCTCTCCCTTTGTACGGGCAACCTACACACGCAACACAACAATCTCCTCTATATCTTGTTGTTGTCTAATCATAATTGCATGAGTGTACTAATCTACCAGTGTACTCATCTACTAGCAACCTATGCGTATGCCCCAATATTTGTACTAAGACCCCCATATCTTTGTGTTCATTTGTTATAGTGGTTGCTCTTTGTTGATGTAAGTCTCGAGCCCATGAGCCAAAAGGCTCCAACATGATCCGCCACCAAGGGCACTACTACATCTAACATCCATGTTGTGTCTTTCTATGAGGACATCATCTAAAGCATCATGATGCACACCCTCAATGAGTGTGTGACAATCAATCTCTAGTTTCTCTATGAAAATTGTACATTTTACAACACGTTACACCATATACAATTCAACATAATATAACCTACTTCCTAGAATGCATATCTACTCTAAAAAATTAAACATTGTGACAAATCTAAACACTTATTTATACGTGGATGTCCATGTCGGTCCTCAATGATTGCCCCATCTACCCTACCTCCTAGTGTGATGTCCTCCTCATTAGTAGGCATTCTCGCAACAACTAACTACTGACATCTATCTCTTTGTATCACCACCACCAATGATCGCCTTTGCACATATCGCATGACCCTCTCCAAGTCCTTAACTAGGATATCCCTAATTTGGACTCCAACTGCCAACAAGAAGCTACTTGATTAAAATGAGTGCTTGATTGTTGACTTTTAGTTTTTAATTGTGGATTCGTGTGGCAATCATCTTACTCTATATATATTTATTTTATTGCGAGCACACTTACTTATCCTTTGTTTGATAACTTGGACATCTTTTTAAATTCTTTTTAATTTACAATACAATGTTGTTTTTAAAATGAAAATTTGAAAGTGTTATCTCACTCATCTTCAAGGAAATTGCATTTTGCACATCTTTGTTGGACAATGTTAACCCTCAAAATGTGAGTACAATCCCTTGACTGAATCTTGAAACAAGTTTCTTTTGTTTATTGAGTGCAATCCTATAGGTTCATATCTATGCGCGTTTATTTGACTTTCTTAATAGAAAATGTGTTTTAAGTCAACACTAATTACTAATTTGTATCTTTAGCTTATAAGTGCAATAGCTTAGTATCAATAGTTTGTACTTGGTTTATTTCAATGTTAATTGTGTTTGAAATTATCATGATTCTATTAATAGAATTTTTTCAATTGCATTGAAAGAGCACTACCACAGACTTCATAATTGAAAATTACCTATTGTTACAACAAGGTTTTGCACTTGTATTCATAATGCAGAGTAATCAGTGTAAAAATACAATTAGTTCATTAACATCGTCTTAAATTGGGATCTTGAATCTATACTGGTTTCATTTGCCTTATTTAATACAATTAACCTCGCATCATATATGGGTATATACACATATTTTACATTTTATTGAGTGTACGAAAAATCAAATTTTTATCCAAAACCATTAGTTTTTTTTTGGCAATTCTTTGTCAAATAAAATATTACAAGCTTAACACTTGTGTTTAAGATTTGACCTTCTCCCAATTGAAGCTATCCTAGTAACAAAGTTATATAGAGCATATTATACTTACATTACAACAATTCCTAGCACATTGGTTACCCTCATTTTTGTTAGTCGTTGCATACTTACAAAACTTAGATTATATCGTCTTAGTTATAAGACTGTACATGATTAATTTATAATTTATTTTCTAGTTGGAAAACTTAGATTATACCATCTTGCATTTTGGTAAACTAACCTAGAATGTAAAAGACCTAGTTATCTTGCATTTAAAACAATAAGTTCCACATCCTAAAAAGTTTCATTTGTGCCATAATCATTTGATTGATGGATATAATAAACCCAATTGATTAGGGCAGAATAAACCCTTGGTTGTTGCATATAAGTTCTTTGAGACGTCTAACTTTAGTCCTAGTAGAGTGCTCTTTGAACCCAAATCTGAAGTCTTATCTCCTCTTCATGAGTTTGTCAACACTTTCGCTTTTCTTTGTGGCAAAAGCAAGTCACTCCAATGTGCAAGCTCATGTCATATCCATTCAATAGAGTTGCACAAATAATGATGACATTACACTACAACAATCTCCAATGAAGTTAATGATATTGACATCTCAAACATGTAAACACACAAATGAAAAATTAGGACATGTTTATAGACTAGAATTAAAATTTACATATAAATTTCCCTTTGTAGTTACAGCCTAAACATAACTATTCTTGAAATCCAATATCAAAGATCAAATTATCCTTTTGAATTAATGCACTAGTTTCATGATTGATGCAAGCTTCAACATGATACAAATCACTTTCATTTCCTTACTAACCATTTCTCTAGGAGACTAGTCTTCCAAGTCACTTTCCTTTCCTTATTGACAATTTTTCTAGGAAAGTAGACTCGTGCAAGTCACTTGCATTTCCTTTATTCACAATTTCTCTAGAAAATTAAAGTCTTGGGTGTAGATTATACTAGGACCTAGTTGAAAATCTTATGATGTGATATGCCAAAATGTTTTAGAAAGTTTTGCTCCATGGAAGCACTATAAAGTAGTTGTCAACATCTTACACACTGTAGAAAAATATATTTTAAGTATGCTTACACGGCATTACCTACCTAACTTTTTTTGGACCGATGCCAACAAAGGCAATACATTCAATACAAAATCTCTACTTAAGTTGTTATTAGTGCAACTCCGTGGGAAGTTTAGATAGATGAAACCCCATATTAGAGTATTTGCAAAGACTGCTAATGTTAACATGTGGAAGCTGAAAAACTTCAAGCAAAGACTTGGTAAAATTGGCAGAATGAATACCCCTCAATACCATACTAAGTCAATTATTCATGCTGCCACTTGCTAGCAACAGGCTGGCTCATTGGTTCAACAACAAAAAAAAAATTTAGCTGTGTGCATATCTTAAAAAAGACATGAATGCACGCAAAATTAAAATGTCATTCAATATGAGTGCTTGTCAATTGAAGACTAGGTAGAGCTTAATCTGAGAAATAATAAAGAGTGTTATCCAGGACTTGTCTATTACTATCCAATTTTCTTGTATTCTTCATTTTTTATATTTCTTGTGTACTACTACAATTTTCTAACCGTTGTCCTTTCTCTTACTACCTTGTCTTTGAAATGTGGCATTTAATGTTGCTTTTATAAGCTCCAACAAAGGGTTTAGTAAAATTACTTTTTAATTTTAAAGTAGTTAGATGATTAGATAACTCGCAATCCATTTCCGTCCTAAGCTCCAACTGCTTGGGAGGTATATTGTATCCACTGCTACGGGGTGTCTAATCAGAAATGCTAGATCTTCTTGTGTAGGCAAAATGATTGATCTTTTCATATGGGCACCTTTTATACATTTATCATTCTCTAATAAGCTTCTTAGGAAAAAGGAAAAAAGCATTTCCATCAGAAAATTATGCATCTTATATTGTGTACTTTAAAAAAACATATGATGTCATGTTAGGGAGTTTTCCTCAGCTTAAATTTTCACGTTCAACAATAAAGAGAAAAACTTTCATCTTTCATTCCATAGGTTTCTTAGAGTTAAAAACTGTAAACCCATGTTTGAGAAACCGTACAGATATCCTGAACAGCAGAAAGACTTACCCTGTGGAATTAATTGTATGCCTGTTATATTACGATAAACAATGTATGTTTTGATTGCCAATAAATAGTTCACACACAAGATTAAAAAGATAGCTCTTGTGATTCTACAAAGGCATTTTAATGAGGTTACCCATAATCATGTAATTCTATAGATTGCATTGTGCAAATATATCCTCAGAAACCAATATATAAATCAACACTAATTTGTAAACGAAGCAAATGACTCGACTCTTCTGTATATTATTTCCAGAAGAACCAATCGACCAATATCAGACAGATGCAGAGTTGGATTGCCTGGTCTAAATCTGCAATCAGATCTTCCACATCCTCAATACCCACCTGCTTGTTTGAAAAAATCACAAATCAGTCTGCTTCATTCATATCTCTGGAGTATGATCAAATGTCAACACAAGAGTGGAACACTTACTGATAGGCGGATTAGATCTTCACTTAATCCACGGGATTTACGCACTTCAGAGGGGTATACTTGCATGTGACATGAAACATGGCAGACTGATAAGGGACTTCACACTTCCTGTCCAAATAAGCAATACAAGAATGAATTGAAACTTGTACAAACATTACTGGTCTGTTTCTGCATTTTCCAACAATATTCCATAATGAATAATAGTAGGATTTCTTAGAGTTTGTCACTTACATAATGAGAATGGTGATTAGAACCTCAGATATTTCATACAGAAAAACCCTAATAAAAACGGAAAAAAACCTAGTGGAGACCATCATACATTTTTCATAAAATAGAAGTGCTTTCTCATTCCTTATGATAGCTGTAGATAATGTCCATATATTAACTGGTTGCAATTCAAATTGGATCATTTAGAGGATAAATATTAGGGATTCACCCTTAACTCAATTTGATTTCTCCGGATGTAATGTCCCTCCAATGCAGATTAAACTTTCAAAGAAGAACCTTAAGAATGAAACACAGATAGCTTATCGAAAAGCAGGGATCTACGGAAGCTAGGATTAGAATAAACATTTATGGCAGAAATTCCGTATGAATGTACAATACAAAGGCGACAAGTAAATTTTAAAGAGCAAACTGAGTTTTCAAGGCCACATTAAACTGGCAGCTCAAGACCTATATAGTTGATAGAGGATATTATTTGCTCTGATCAGTAAATAGAAATTCTTTGAGGTTAAGGAAATTAATGACAACCAATATAGCCTCCACACTTATGGAACTGCTTGCCAAAGAAAGGGACAAAAATCATAACCCTCCATAGTAACTACATGATACCTAATGAATAACATTATTATGGATTTCAGCATGAATCAGATGTTTATATCTTGAGAAATTGCTAAAGTCCCCTTTGTCCTCACTATTATCTTTGTATCAAGTGTTATTAATAAAGGCTTGGACGCATATGGCTTTGTAAGCCATCCCATTACTAAGTTATAATTATCCCATATTTATAAGAAAGTACTTGTTGTCTTCAATATAGTATAAATAAAGAGAATGTTTAAGAGGAAAATCATCCATTGAATATTATGTATTGAGCATTGCTCAAAAGTGGCTACCCCCTTGAAGAGGCCTATGATACTTTGTAATACAAATATATCATTTCAATACAATTTTTCCTTCTTTATTTCAAATGCAAAGCATATTCAGATTTATGTTGGATTAATCTGTTTATAGGAAGGTTCGTATCATCTCGTATTAGAGCTCTTTCCAAGGTCGTGTTCTGCAACCGCTTCAGTAATTTAGTGCTTTCTACAACCTAACCCCTTGTGGATCTTGGTGATTAGAAACTGGTAACTAAAGTAGGCACCACTAAGCTTTTTACCCCAAATCTGCAAATTGTTTCCCCTGCAAGTAGTTAATTTAATTTTTAGGTTAGAAACCCTGTGCCGGGAGATTTGAAATATCACAGAACATTGTCATTTTTGGCTAAGTACAAAAGATCTGTGGGTGAATCAAGGTAGGGTTCGAACTACCAAGTCCTAGACAACATTTGTACACGGGACCTTCAGCTTCCACATATCATTGGGTATATTGAAAGACCCCATAATTGTTTTCCAAACCTAGCGATCGAGAGCCTTCGGCTGTCTGGCAATTTGTAGGTATGGCAATAAGCAATTAGACCCCAGAAGTTTCTCGCATTGTACCTTGGAGACGAAATATGTTGGGTGTGGGAATGGTACTTTTTCTGTAGTTATTGCTCTGAAACATAGGGTTGATACCATTTATAAACGAGGAATGGTATATCTGCAAGCCCACATACCAAACACACCCTATAACAAACCCTCCTAGATATAAACTCTAACTATGATATACCTTTGGCATCCTTTGAGTTAGAAAAATCCACCGTGGAATTTTCTATCTGGTAAGTTACAAAAGGTAGATTAAGAGGCAGTACAGTGAATGGATAGGTCAAAATGTTTTGAGCAGTTCTGAGAAAAAATGAATAACCAGTTCGGTTCATAAATAAAAATTCAAAAAAAAAAGGACCCCCTGTATGATGTAGTGACCTGGTCCAAAGAAATGGACTTAGTAGAGATGCAGGCCAGGAGGACCGAAATGCAAACCCAAACCAATTACCTCACCAATCAACAGGACACAAATGAACACAATCATAACCCTAACTAGCTCCAATTCAGGGAGTGTTTAAAACAACACCAATTCCGTAAGAACACCACATGGCCCAAAATTATATTTTTTGATGGTAAAGATCCCACTAGCTGGTTGTACAGAGCATAGCAATATTCCCAATTGCACAACATCTCATATGGAGACATGGTACCAATAGCCTCTTTCAATCTGGATAATGAAGCCATCTAGTGGTACCGATGGTATGAAAAAAATCATGGTGAGTCGGTGTGGACAAATTTTCCTAAAATCCTATTGGACTGATTTGGCCCAAGTGCGTGAGGATTTCACAGGGGCATTAATTAAGTTAAAGTGAATTGGTTTTGTTCGTGAATATCAAACAGAATTCAAAAAAATCGCCAATAGAATAGAAGGCTTGACAAATGATTTCTTCAAAAGTTGTTCTATAAAAGGCTTAAAAGAAGAAGTTAGAGCCTAGGTCAAGTCAAAAAGTTCAAACCAAGGGATACGTTGGCCGCCATTGGGCAGGCCAAGCTGGTGAAAGACAAGTTTTCAGCTCAACATCGTTCTTCCAAACCACCTTTCAAGCATTCAACCTGAACACAAGCCATAACATTCTCGAACCGTCACTCCACACAAATCAAACACCTCACTGCGACAAATATGCAAGGTCATCAAGAAAAAGGGTTATGTTACAACTGCGATGAAAAATAGTTACATCAGGATGTCGTTGAATAGAATAAAAATTGTGCATGGTAGATGTAGAGTCACCTCTTGAGCCCAGAGAATTGAAAGACAAGCATGAAGCTCAGGAGGAGAAGGAAGAAGAACAGGACAGAGTGCCAACAAAAAATCATTGCACGCATTAGTTGGCATCACTACCCGCAAACAAATAAGGTCATAGGGTACTTTTAAAAACAGCACCTCATCATCCTCATTGATTCGGCCAGCACACAACTTCATTGACCCTTGGTTAGCTAAGCAAAGCTGATTATTGTGTAGCCATGTTCCATTTTTGGGGTCATTGTAGCAGATGAAGGAACATTACTTGTAAGGGAGATGTAAGGGAAAGTGATAAAATGTCTGGATCTCAGTTGGGTACTATAATTTGAAATCAAACATGTTTTATCTACCCTTAGGAGGTGGTGATATTGTCCTGGAGCATAGCAGCTACGAACATTAGGACCTATCCTTCAGGATTTTCCGAACTATGGATGTAA
The DNA here is from genome assembly GCA_019776745.2 of Taxus chinensis. Classification (NCBI taxonomy): domain Eukaryota; kingdom Viridiplantae; phylum Streptophyta; class Pinopsida; order Cupressales; family Taxaceae; genus Taxus; species Taxus chinensis. The sequence continues at coordinate 298,676 of JAHRHJ020000122.1, read as the reverse complement.
TTCACAGGTCAAGGCCATCAACACACCTTAAAAGCTAAAAGGATTAACTCTGGGATCCAATAGCATCATTAGTTAACATCAAATGTAGAATTAGATTAGAAGGGGCTCTCATGAGAATATCATCAGTGTTAAGTGGGACATTTCCTTGCCATCCAAGACGTTTCGAGGACTTGGGGACAAGGACGAAACACCCCCACCGCACCCCGGCACACCCTCCCATACAAAAAAAGGGGATGTCCCCTTTTTCAAGGGACATCCTAACGTACACCCTCCCAAATAAAAAATCAATTGCTTTTTAATTTCAAAGATTTAAACACTAGTTCACATATCATAAATATAGCTACATGAAAAAGTAAAAATACGTCATCTCGAGGCACTTATCTTGAATTTATCACATTGTTTCACCCATTGAAGGGGCAAAACTACACTATGTATCAATCTCAAGACACTGTGATATCTTGAATTTATCTGGAACTATGTATCAATATGTGAATTGATTGACGACTCAGTCACCCTATCCGCAAATTTCCTGATATCTGGTAATGGATGGCATCAATTTAGTTGCACCATCGTCTTGGGCTTGAATAAAATTGAAAAATGAAATAAATCTGAGAAGGTCCTAATGTACTCTTGTAGTGTAAGATTGATTTTTGAAGCTGCTCATTTCTACTTGAAAAATTGTTTGTATGTATTAATCTGATTAAAATTCACTATGGAAGCTCCAATCACTTAATAAACCTTGTATGTATAATTTTATATGAAGAGAAACATTGTTTAAATGATAAAAGCAGTAAGGCATTGACCACAACATTTATCCATAACCTGACTGTATTCTATTACAAAGACAAAATAAGAATCAAGAGTGATTTATGAATACAAAAAAAATCGGGCACAAATGTGGATAGTGGACTATGACAGACTACTACAAATAAAAAAAATTCAATTTTATTTGTATATTTGAATATTTTTTATATTTATAATTTTATATATTATTTTAATAGTTATCCCCTAGCCGTCCCTCAGCCCCAAAATCTGAGAAAACAATTATCGTCCCGGAAACCCCGTCCTTGCTTCCCATAGTCTTAGGTAACTATGGTTATCGCCCATCTTTACGCTATCTGTATCATCCGATCCCAACCATCTCTTGCAATTGCAAGAACTGTTGTCTAACCATGCAACAATCTTTGAAGACCCAAGGAACTACCTCCACAGCAACTAGTAGATCAAGGCATTCAACTTGTTCCAAGAAGTGTACCTCCTAACTGCTAGTACCACTTTCTGCAAAAGACAAAAATAGAAAACAATTTGTAGGAATTATTACAAGTAGGAGTCATTAGACCAATCATAAACCTACATTCTTTCCCATTATTGTTGGTTAGGAAAAAAAGACGGACGATGGTGACACTGCATTAATTTTCGAGAACTAAATAAAATCACCATCAAGGAAAAATTCACCATTCTAGTGATTGATGAACTCTTGGACGAACTACATGGAGCTCCCTTCTTCTCAAAGCTCAATCTAAGGTGAAGTTGTCATTAGATCTACACAAAAGAGGAAGACATTCCTAAGACAACCTTCCGAACTCATGAATGCAACTACAAATTTTTGGTCATGCCATTCAACCTCGCCAATGCTATGTCAACATTCCAGGGCCTAATGAACAAGATCTTCTGTATTTCCCTCAAGAAGTTCATCTTAGGTCTTCTTTGATGACATCCTTGTTTATAGTTGGACATGGGAGGAACATTTGATGCACCTTGAAAAAACTTTCCAAATCCTTGCAAATTACCAGTTATGAGCCAAATGGTCCAAGTGCTCTTTTGGCCAAACAAAAATAGACTATCTGGGGCACATCATCTATAAGGAAAGATCAAGGTGGATCCCAAAAAATTGAGGCCATGAAAAAATAGGCATAAACCCAAAACACTTGAGGGCCTTCGCAAGTTTTTGGTCATTATAGGATAAAACCATAAATTCGACAAGGATTATGGGAAAATTATAGCCTCGTTGACCACCATGTTAAAAAAGGATGTATTTCATTTATTAGAGGGTGCAAAAAAGGCCTTTGAACTTCTCGACTACGCCATGAGTACTATGCATTGCTTGTTATCCCCGACTTCTCCAAGCCCTTTGTCATTGAAAGTGATGCTTTGGGAAGTGGAATTGGAGCAATTCTAATGCAAGAAGGCCCCTAGCATTCACCAACAAGGCACTTACAGGGAGAAACTTTGCCCTGTTCCACCTATGAGAAAGAAATGCCATTAGCCATCTATCATGTAGTGAAAAAAGGGTCCCCATACCTTATCAAGAAACATTTTGTATAAAAACCAATCACCATGGTTCGAAGTACTTCTTGGAATAACGAGTCTCTTCTCCCGAACAATAGAAATGGGTAACAAAGTTGATGGTTTATGACTATGAGATTAACTACAAAAACGGTAAGGGCAATGCTGTCGTTGATGCATTGTCTCTTAAGTATGAAGAACAAACAACCTTGTGTGCTCTATCATTTCCCATTCCCGAGTGGATGCAAGAGGTTCAACAAGAGTGGAACCAAGATACCCAACTTCAATGACTCATCCAGCAAGTGTCCACTAATCCTTCTTCTAAGCTGAATTACTCTTGGGATGGACACTATTTGTAACAAAAAGGTTCTCTTACTGGCTCCCAAATAGGCACTACAAGAAAAAGTCATGCTTGAACTTCATGCCTTGCCATCAACCGACCACGCTGGGTTTTTTTAGACATATTAACAGGTTTGTATAAACTTATTTTAGGAGGGAATTGAACAAAACATCAAAAAAATTGTATGAGAATGTGAGATATGTCAACACGACTAAGGTGAAACAATATAAACCCTCAGAACACTCCAACCATTACCTATCCTTGTCCAGGTATGGACTAACATTTCCATGGATTTCATTGAAGGGCTATGAATGTCTAGAGGGAAATCAATTATTTTCGTGGTGATGGATCACCTCTCCGAGTATGCCCACTTCTACTCCCTTGCCCACCCTTTCAAAGTCTCCACCGTTGCGCGGACCTTTATTAATCAAGTCTTTTGCCTCTATGGGATACATGCTTCCATTGTTTGCGACCTTGATTCCCTTTTCACTTGTAACTTATGGCAGGAACAATGCCACATATATGGTACCCAACAAAAATGAGCTCCTTTGTTGCTTCACCTCAAATCAACAAAATTGGATCAAATGGTTACCATTTGTAGTTAGGTGGTACAATAACACTAATCACACGACAACCAAGATGACACCATATAAAGCCACCTTCTTCTTTCAAGATTCATCCTATCTTTCATGTCTCTTGTTTAAAGAAAGTCATTGGTCAACATGTTCAAGTTCAAATTGCAATATCTAAGTTCGATACTAAAGGTTCTATTCTTCTAGGACTAGAGTCTATCCTAGACAGACGATCACAACAGATGCGCACTTACATTATCACTAAGGTCCTGTTACAGAGGCACAAAATGCAACCAAAAGACACATCGTGGGAAAACTGCACTCCAATTGGAACAAAAGTTTCCTTGTCTCAAACTTTGAGGGCAAAGCTTTTTTAAAAGGAGGGCATGTTAGGAGCACTTTGTCCTAACTGGTTTGTATTAGGTGTTATTAACAAAGCTTGGATGCATATGCTTTGTAAGTCATCCCATCATTAAATTATTACTGTCCCACATGTATTGCAAAGTAGTGGTTATCTTAAATAGAGTAGAATTAAATAAAGGGTTTATGTAAGAGGAAAAGAATCCAGTGAATATTTTGTATTGAGCATTGCTCAACAGGAGCTTGCCCCCTCGAAAGGGGCCCACGATACTTTGCAATACATTTATGTCATTTCAATACAATCTTGCTTTCTTTATTTCAATTACAATGCATATTCACTATATTTCTATTGTGGGATCAATCTATTTGCAGAAACATTCATATCAGATATATCTAAATGCACGCATTGAAATCAAAACAGGTTAGAGAAGCTCATCATGACAGAAATTTCTTAAATGTATCTTCTGAACAAGGAAAAGATAGGACATATATGTTTGTGAGATGCTTGAAGTTGTTAACGAGTGAATAAAAGGAAGATATTTAGCCTTTCAAGATAATGGGTTTGAAGCCTTAGACAACAATAACATATTTATACAATGTGATGCATTATCTGATACATGGCTTAGACGATTTGTGGTTTTCATTGTCTCTAAGTACACTATATAACCTTGACACTTCATAAATCCTTAAAGGGGTTCACAACTAAGTCACATGACACTGGGACACAGGACATGCAGATACGAGTATCCAACATGGGACACGTCGACCCTAAAAACAAGACACAAGGGACATGTTTTACACACACACACACACACACACATACACACACACACATATAGGCATAAAGATCCAATTTTTAAAAAATTAGAACTTTTACAAAATATTGATACAACTAGTTACTACATCCATGATCATTGATGAAAAATGATCAAACATAAGAAATTAGAATATTCACTACACATAAAATAGAAGCCACATTAGAACCATAAACTGCAGTTTTCTCATTAAGTCATTTGATGTCATCAAAATCAAAATGTATTACATAGATACAAATTACTAATACTATAGGTGCCAGGTGGGAATGCCAATGGCAAATACAAAATAGGGTAGATATTAGATACTAGAACCGTAGATGGAAGAATCTCATAGCTCGTAGTCGTCAGTCATCTTCCTCCATGTCAAAATCATCAAAATCACCACCAGTGCCACTGCTCTCTCCTCCATCCTCCTCTATATATCTAATCCAAGCTCTGCATCTGCTGGTGTGGAGGATGACCCCTCAAGAGGATCACCATCATCAAAAGTGACCGGCTCTAGCACTGGTTCATTAAGATCCAAGTTGGCTAATGCCAACTCAACAGTGTTGTCCAAACATGTGTCATCAGGAAATGCATCCCACATCTTTGTCCTTCCCTTCAACCACTCATCCTTCATCCTGTAAATAAGGAGGTTGGAGTGCACATACACCATTGTCTCTGCTCTAGACTGCTCAAGCCTGCTCTTTTTCAAACTATGCAAATTCCCGTATGTGCTCCAATTCCTCTCACAACATGAGGATGAAGTAACTTGAGTGAGGACCCTCATGGCTAATGGCTGTAGAATAGGGCACGCTGCCCCATGAGTTCCCCACCAAGCATAGGGCTTCTTAACCCCTGTCTCTAATCACATCATAGCCTCCAAATCTCCCAATGCCAGCAGAAAACTCTACAAATCCTTCCTCCACCTCATCAAGGGATGCTCTGTCCTGATATATCCTTCTAAATGCTACCTTCCTCCCTGTGAAATCTTTCTGTCCATGTGAGGAGGGAATCTGCATGAAGGCCCACCATTGAGCCAACCATCACTGTAGTACTTGGGATTCAATGAGTGAGCCAAGCAATGCAAAGGTGTGCAATTCTTCTCCCACCTGGTGATAAGAATATCCCGTATGGTGGTGAACAAGATCTTTGATGATGTCCCATACTCAGGGCACTCATTCTCTACAACAATGGTCTTCACTGCCTCAATCATGGAGTCCCACCCCTCATAAACTTCTCCTAAGATGGGCTGGTCCGTGTCTGCAAACCATAGCAAGAAATGATAGGGTCCATGATCTTAATGGTAAGATCTACCCTCTCCCACCAGCCATCATCTAACATTGTATCCTTGACCTTTTTTGAAGCAATTTGATCCGTCTTTCTCCAAAAAGACCAAAACTCTTAAATAACCATGGCCCCAAGAGTAGTCTTGACCTCCCTCAACCTCTGAAGCATTACGAATGAGGAGGCAAACTGAGTATCTGCAATCTTCAACAATGATAGATTTGTGTACTCTTTATAGATTGTGAGGGCATTGGTATGGTTTTGTACAAAATTGCAGATATGGCATGCATCATCAATGAGAGTTCCCATCCATGTCACATCTGAAGCAATAGATTTAAGTGCTAAATTCAAAGAATGAACAATGCAAGGTGTCCAAAATATCTGTGGATATTTAGTTTCCACAATCATGCCCACAACCTTGCAAACAGGTGCATTATCTGTGATAATTTGCACACAAGAATCAACACCTACATCTTCAATGACTTTAATGAACAACTCACCCATATATTGTGCATCCTTGTATTTTCCAAGAGCATCCACCACTTTCAAGAAGACTGGTCCATTCTGGGATGACACACATGAAATTGATAAGTGGATGGCATGTTGCATCCGTCCATCCATCATCAGATACAATACTAACACTGGATGAGGGCCATGATGGTTTAATAGGTGCTAGAATTTTATCCACCTCCTTTGCCTTAACCAACAATGTGGTTCTAAGCTTCTCTGAATTGGGAGGCACATACCCGGTTGGAGCTCGTTCAACTAGAGCTTGACACATCTCAAAAAACAAAGGAGACCGTGCAACATTAAATGAAATGAAGTTGAGATAGAAGAAGAACCCAATGGTAAGATCAAACTTCTCTCGCTGCTTTTGTTGAAAGATCTTGTCCATTGGACCACCACTAGGAGCTGCCCTCTTTTTTGTTGGCTGAAATGCAGTCCCACTCCCACTTCTGTTGGATGGCTTCCTCAAGAATGGAAGAGGATCCTCATCTTTGTGTGTCCTACTTGCTGCTGCCACCGTCCCCAAGCCAATAGCATCCTCTCTTGACATATTTTTTCTTTGGGTAGCATTCACTGATTTACATGCTCCAAGTCCACACTTAAGGCCCAACAAATGACCCTTAACTCAGTAGTAGGTGCTCTTGAATTCGAGATGGCAGTAGTTACATGTCCAAACAATATTTCCTCCCCCAACAAGCTTTGCCCCAGGCCCTTGTTTTCTTGTTACATACTTCCACAGAGGATATTTTTTTCTTGAGCTTGCTGTCTTGCTACAGCAGGGTTATATGCATCACTGGCAGCTCCACTTCCAATTGATGGAGTACTAACAGAGATAGATGAACTTGGAGGAGGGGGGGCAGCACCAAAACTCAGATTCTTCCCTTTCCTTTGACCTTTACCAGCTGCCCTTGATGGTTGAGCCATGATTTCTGTGGTATGAATGATGAAAACCGCTGCTGTTGGAGAAATGCCAAATGTGGTTGCTAAAATGCCTTCAAATCCCCTGGAAGCCCTTCAAATCTGAATATTCTCCTTCACCTGCACAATGAAATAGAAGTTCAGCCTTTTCCCTATCTGATAATGTGCAAATGAAAAAACGTTTTCTCTAAAATTACATATATAGTTTTTTGCCACCTCCGAGGGAACCCATCTCTTATTTTTCTAAAAAAATGACGGACTCATCCCCATCTCCTTGTACCAGAAATGCAACAACTCTAATACTTGGGGTTTGTAATCAAAGTAAACACAAAACATAAAGGAAGCAAACATCATGACATGAAGGATACACCAAAATGTGTGAGGAATAGAAAACAACTAAGCAAAATGTAACAAGGAATGAATGCCAGCTAGAGGTCTCTAGTTCCTATTTCTTTTGACTCGGAGGAGAAGGGGAGAAATTAAATTTTTAATAGAAGGATAACATTAGACGTGGGTGCACAAGTCTATTTACAAGAAAACATAGGTCCATAAATTACATGCCACATCTTGTACATTCCACCAAAGGGCCATCTAGACCTGGATACTTCTCATTCTTCAAGGTCCTTAACAGTGCCTCTAGCTCTAACTCTCTCGAGAGGTTAAGTCCCCTTGCATATTTCAACCTTTTGAGGAATAATTTGTTTAACAAGCTCCATGGATGTGTTTCACAAAGGATTGTTACTTACAGATGAGGAAAACCCTTCGAAATTGATCTTCCGTCTGGTTTCCATTGGGATCTCTAAGTGAAAATTCTTTCTCATTTGTTTCTCTTTTTAAGAACTGAAAAGAGTTTTGAAGACACATCATCATTAGAAACCAAGTGCATGCACCCTCTAATCCTATCTACTTGACACATTTTCTCAGCTGATATTTCAGACTTCAATTATAAATTTAAATTCCTTTCCATTGTTTCTGCGTATAACTGCAATTCAACATAAAGCATCGTGTCTATTTCTCTAAAGAGCATATTCTCTAAATTAGCTAATACCTTCCAAAAATCTAATTTATTTGCAATCTATCTCAATACCTGCCAGAAATACATTTTGACTGTAATTTATCTTAATTTTTCTTTTCATATCCACCAGGCTATAAAGAGCATAGTCTCCAATCAGCTAATACCATCCAAAAATACATTTTTAAGTGTGATCTATCTCAATACCTGCCAGATCTACATTTCGACTGTTATTTTTCTCAATTTTTTTCTTTTTCGGTTTCTTGTTCTCCATCGTTAGTTTATTAGCAGTGTGTTTCCTTTTCAGTTGTCCCCCGTCTTGATTTGAAACATAAGGAAACCTTCAAAAGGAGAATATGAAGCAGTGTGTGTGTGTGTAAAGAAGATAAGTGCAAATACCAAAACTAACAGAAACGAAGGAAGAGAATGTACCAAAACTAACAGTTATGCTGAAAAGCTTTGTGTTTTCAACAATGTGCTTTGAAAGAGCCAAAGAGCCAGTTATAAAGCTAAGAACTGAACCTCCACCCTTGGCCTGCAGTTTAAAAACGACAAGCAATATGAAAATTGTTCAGCTCTCTATGTCAATCAATGTAAACGACTCTTCCCCATTTTCCAAACACTCTAAAAAGATGCAAAAGCATCAGTTAACTGCTGATCACAATAAATGTGAATATGATCTACTCCCCCAAAATATGCAATGGAAGATACTAGACTGGCAAAAAAAGCAAGTTTTCATTCAAAGTGATCATTTACTAGCCTCTAATCCATTTTCAATATACGAGTTATTCAAGACAAAATTTACCTGTGAAAAATGCAAATTATGGCGCCGGGTGAGAAGGAAGACCCGCATAGTATACTTTCTCTATTCGTGGATGAGATGACAAATATTCTGAAATTTTCTTTGTATTCTCCTGAATCATCATAAAAGATGTAAATATATCACAAGAAAGTGCACTCTAGAACAACTACATAATGTGTCTCGTGGATTACAAGTGCTCATTTTGACAAACAAAGCATAAGAAACCTACATGTTTCCTCTTTCCATATAAGCATTAACTTTGTTTTTTATTTCTGCCTTGTAATTTTTAAGAAATCTTCCATTTAAAAGGTAATAATAATGCACACCCATCTTAATCCTTACTATTTTCTGTTTCTTGCTAGTACTACAAGGGACTTTGATAAGAAAATTCTCTGCAATAATACGAGCTGCAAAATTTCATGCACAAATCAACAAAATACATACCTATTTTTGTATAGTTTTTTTAACTCTCCAACTAGATATTAGGGCAAGGAAAAAATATTTAATTTATTTGACATTTAAAAAAATTGATAGGAAGTTTTGCAGCTGTAGAGAGACTTCCGGAATGCACAAAGAGACATCAGCTGAAGTCCCTTGATGTTTAGAGATGTCCCCGCACATGCCTCTCAAGATTGGGATGTGTTTCCAATAGAGGAGTTAAGTACCAAAAGGTCAGAGTACAAGTTTCTGTGTAACTATGTTTAAAAGCGATGATACAGAGAAAATAGAGATACATGAAATATGTGTTTATATTGATATATGAATGAATACGAGATAGATGATGAATACATTATGTTAGGGCCATAGTTACCTAAGTCTTGGGGCCACGAGGATAGAGGAACAAGGTTTCTGGGACAACAAATCATTTCTTGGATTTTGAAGATGGCTAGGGCACAGCTATTAAAACAATATATATATATCGGTAGGCCCTAATGTACTCTTGTAGTTTAAGAGTGTTTTTTCAAAGCCACTCATTTCCATTTGAAAAAAGTCTATGCATAAATCTAATAGAAATTAAATGTGGAAGCTCCAATCACTCAATAAAGTGTGTATGTATAATTTTATACGAAGGGAAAGGCTCTGTGAAGATGATAAAAGCAACAAGTCATAGACAAAATACGTTTACCCATAGTTGGAGAACTCACCAAGTGCCAAGTAGTCGAGAATTTTTCTTTAAAAAGAGTATTTTTTTAATATACTAGCCGATGAGTCCTGTGACGAGTTTTTGGATAGTACTCAGCAGGCCCATGCCAGTTTAAGTTCATATTTAACTGTGGGTTTTTTTTATACATTTAGTTATATTTTACGTATGTACTTCCAAGATGTTTGAGAGTGTTTTCAGGACATCTAGGAGCTATAATGCAAATTTCTAGGTTTTTGGAAGGTCCTATCAAATTTCAGACTTGGCCAGAATTCAAGGTTTTAGACTTAACCATATTTCAGGGGAGAAATCATAGGAGGTATGAAGGTAGTGTGAAGGAATAGATAGGTATAACAAGAGATCATATGGACATCTCTCCTAAAATACCACATACTGACCCCACATGTTTCCCGATACACTCCTTAGGAGGTGCACTCAAGGAAATTGATGCACTGATAGTCCTACAAGAGAGATCGTCAGTTTACAGATACTCTATTTGTATTCAGATCTAATAGAAATCACTTACCCAACGTTTTATAGACTCCTTTGATACATTTATGTAACTATATTTTGTATAAAATTTGTGCTGTTTTAAGAAATTGAAGTATTTTTTAAGTTGTCGAGTATTGTTGAGTATTTGCCAAGTCCAAGTATGCAAACCATGCATTTACCTGTAACTCAACTGTGTTGTATTACAAAGACATAATAAGAATCAGAAGTGATACATGAATGCAGAAATTTTCCAGCACAAATGTGGACAGTGGACTGTCACAGAATGCTATGGCTTTCACATTTCGAAAAACCACAACATGTTATTCCTCATTTTAAAGATACAAATTGTTGAATCTTTAATTAATCCTGCTTGCTCCAATCTACCCTTTTCCTACTAGAAGGAATTTGTTGTTGCAAACTGACATTGAGAAAAATAATAAATTGTGTTACTTCAGTTTCCCTTGAAAGTTCCAAAAAGTTCTAGAATGGGGCTGCAAGGCAAAAAAAAAGTTGTCAAGGGGCCTTCTTGGGAGCCTATAAAAGAAAATTGGTTGTCAATGAATATTTAATTTATTTCTATATTTTTTAATATTTATAATTTTATATAATATTTAATAGCTATCCACCTGCTGTCCCCCAAAATCAGGGAATGTTTTTGGCGTCCCAAAAAATTATCCCCTACGCATCCCCGTGTCTCAGAATCTTAAGTACAATTGTGCGCATGTTCGCACTTGTGATGATAACTTATTTTACATCCAACAAGCCTACAATAGAGCTCTTCACTGTTTCTACAGAGCATAGTCCATTCCAAACATGTTTTGAATTCCAACTAACTGCACCTCTAGACCTCTCCTATCATGCACCAGCCAGCAATTGAGTCGCATCATATTGGAAAAGGAAGTGAACAAAGAGAAGACGTTTCTGCAACACATACAATCTGTTCATCAGCAACTTCAACACATCCTCTCGTACTCCCAACTGAAGTACAAAGAGTGCCACAACGCACATCGCACATCTCACCCATTCTGTGTTGGCGATAAAGTTTGGTTTGCATCTTCATAAGGAATGTTACAAGGGTCCACACCTAAAGATTAAACGTTTGCGCTATGGTCCTTAGCTAGTAGCTGGTGAAAATGCCTTTGTTCTTGATCTTCCTTAATACTTGGGCATGCAGCTAGTATTCAACCAGGAGCTCTTTAAAACCTTTTACTTCCCTCCACTTCTTAACCCAATAGTGACATAACATTCTTCTTATCAAAATTTTGAACATTTGTGCATTGCAAATGAGGATCGGATTACCGAAGTGACGGACACAAACCCACCATGACACACATCAACTTTTATAAGAGGTCAAGGTTGGGCAGTATACTAAGTGGTATAACCTTCAACAACTTCAAGTGTAGTTTCCACAACTTAACACCAACACAATGATGCCCATTGCTTTTCAAGAAAGGGCAAATGATATGTGCATAGCCGCACAGGTGTGCACGCTTCTCCTTTGCACCCTTGTGCAACTAGGACACCTCTCAATTCAGAGTTCACTTTTGCACTTGGGATGATACTTGTTTTGCATCCAACATGTCTATAAAAAAGCTCTTCACAATTCTACAGGGCATAGTCCATTCCAGACATGTTTTGGGTTTCCAACCAACAACACCTCTAGACATCTTCTATCCTGGACAAGTAGGCATTGAGTTGCACACATTAGAAAAAGAAGCCAAAAAAGCACAAAAGTTTCTTCAACACATACAATCTGCTCATCAACAGATTCAGTAAATCCTCTTGCTCTCCTAACAAAAGTGCAAAGAGTGCCACCATTTTGGAATGTACGAGGTGTGCAAAGTACATTGCACACCTCGTACATTCCAAAATGGCAAATAAAGTCTAGATGCATCTTCAAAAGGAATGCTTCAAGGTTCCACCCCGAAAGATCAAGTCTTTGCACTATGGTCCTTAACACCATTACAAGAGAGAATGCCTTTGTTGTTGATCTTCCCCCGTATAATGTTGAGCTCCTTGAGCCTTACTTCCCTCCACTCTCTTAAACCAATATTGACATCGTTTTGATCTAGATCTTGAATATTTGTGCCTTACAAATAAGGATCAGATTATCGAAGTGACGAAACTTGTGCACCTCTCACTTCAGAGTTTACATTTGTGTGCCCCTTACTGTTGTGTGCCCCTTACAGCATGTGCATGATATGCGGAGAGAGAAAGAATAAAGCAAGATTAGAATGTACAAAAAACGAATGAAGAGAAACCGGAATGCACACATTATCATTGTGTGTCCGTCATTTTACTATGTGAAAGATGGTTACAAAGTGGTTGAAGTAGTTTCAACCGTTTATTAGTTAATATTTAACTAATATTAAACTAACACTAATAAATAAGCCATATATTTTAATATCCCCTCTTAAGGCTTACACTATAAAACATACTAACAGAAGTTTAAAATAACAAAACCAACCAAGACCATGCATTCTTCATAAGCTTTCCCCTTTGAAAATTGCTTTGACCATGTACAACTCCATCAAGCTCCCTTCCTGACCCTTGTAAAGGTGTAGTTCCCAAGCTGAATTCCCGAGTTCCCGGATTCCACCTCCTCAAACTCCAGAATTACAGAATCTCCCGAATTGTTGGACAACCATCCATATTGAGCTACTCCCATAGTGCTCCATCAAGTTGTCTCATGACCCTTGTGAGGGTAAATTCCCGAGATTCACACTCTCCTGAACTATCTAGACAACCATCCATGCCGAGTTTCACCTACATTGGATTCATTCATGTCTTCAGAGTGTTGGGGAATCTTTTAAAATACACATTCTTTATCAATGAGTTCATCAATTTCAGCATGCGGTGGATTTTCAACAATGGCTTCATTTGGTTTGTCTTGGAATTTTCCCTTCATCTTTTTACTCACGATCCTATCCATCTCTTGGAAAATATTTCTTTTAATAACTTGTAAACTTTCATCACAATTCTTTATCATTGGCTCCAAGAGTAACATCTTGGGCTTGCATGTGATCATTGTTAACAACATTTGCAAATTTCAAGATTCAGTCCAATCATTTTTGTGCCCTTGATATTCAAAAAATGCAACTAAAAACATGCCCTCAAGGTTTCACATTTCATGACGATATTTTTCCCCAGATGATTGTAGGTTTGCCCCTTTCCTTCACGAAATCATTGTCATGATTTCTAAACTGAATTTCATGTTTTAATTTGCAACTTTGTGCCTTGCTGCAATGGCACAGAAATGGTGATTGCATATGAGTCTCCATGAGGTGTCAATCAAGGTCAAATATGAAGGTTGATTGGTAGTGTCTAGTTTTGGTGAAGTTGTTATGATGTCTAGGCATGGTCTGGAGCATGGTACAAACATGAATGGTCATGGTATGAGTTCCAAAGGTTGATATGAGGTTCATCATGGTTAGATAGATGTGTTAGAGGTGTTAATGAGTCTGTAACGAGTCATCATGGTCAGTTCATGAGTTGTATGGGTTGAGTCAGGTCATTCTAGGCCTATTCCTAGACCTACAGCATGGTGTATGCATGGTGGCAAGAGAAATGGAGTAGGTAGTCATGTATGAAGCATGGAAAGAGGTGTTTTTGATGTTTCATATGATGTGTATGATGAGTTTCAGGTCATTTCTCAGTTGTTTGATGATGTTTCATGGTCCTTGGGAAGAAATAAGGTGAAGACAAGTTAAGAACACACAGGTAAGTCTTAGTGGTGGAGAGTTTTAAGAATATTTGAGAAAGAGGTGAGTTGGGACTGTATAGAGGATGTTTCATGATGCTTCATGACATGTTTTAGGTCAGTTTGAAGAGTTTTTCTCAAGTTATGATTTTTGGCAAAACCGAGTTCTAGAGAAGGAAAATCCAGCTCGATATGGGAACTTCATATGCTCACCCACTCACACACATTTTGCATGGGACCTTGTGGCTTTGGGGATGATTTTGCATTGATCTAAGAGTTTTTTGCAAAAATAATGAGATGATTTGATCTGTCAGACTTTATGAACAATCATTAAGAAGATAAGTTGGTTTGAAACCCTAGTTAAACCCTCCTTCTAAAGTGACTTAGGAAATTTGCATTGTATGGTCTCCAAATGATTGTGGCAAGGAAAATTGATGCATTAGGGTTGTAGAGGATTCCTCAAAGCTCATTTTGGTGGTGGTTTCATGTTCCAGTTATTTCAGGAAGTGAGAGAAAAACCCTAGTTTTGTGGAGATTTACAGTTTTAGGGATGAGATGGAAGCTTCAAGATGAAAAGTGAATTATTCCAGAATCCTTGGGAGATGCTCTAAATGGCCATGAAAAGTTTCAGGTGGATTCAGTGAAGAAAATGGAAGATACAAGTCCTCAAAGTAGCACTACCGATTTTGGCCTTAAGGGCTAAAACTAGTCATGGAGGTTTGAGTTGAGTTTGATCATTTTGCATGTTGTAGAGCATGTTTTTGGTTATGGATAGTTGATTGACACCTGATATGATGTGTTGAAGTGCTTGGTTTGATCTGATGAAGTGGTTTCATGTTGAAACCCTAGTGGCCTAATTTGCCCTATTAGGTTTCTCAAGAAGGCTTGAAGGAACAGGTGTGTTGGATCAGTTTTCTCCATATAGCATATGCATTTAGTGCTTGAAGAATTTGTACAAGTGTCCCTTGATGTGTTCCAAGTGGTGGTTAGATTTGGAAGTGATTTGAAGGTGTTTTGAGCATGTTTTTCTCAAGACTGGTTCTTGTGTTCAGTTTAGAAGTTTGGAACAATTTCAAAGATTGAGTTGTCTTGAGGCCTTGCACTATGAGTTGGAGGATAAAGTAAGTTGTTCCATAAAGTATGATCAGACACCTTTCCAATGGTATATTACTTGAGCTATGATGAAGAGTTTTGATATGAGAAGGTAGTCGTTTTTCAGGACTGTTTTCTAGGTGCTTGAAGACCTTGTAGGGATTGTTTGCTTCTTGGAAAGTTTCATGGTGGAGATGGATGTTTTACAGATGTTCTTATGAGATTTTGGTGATGTTGAGAGGTTGTTCCTGACTTGTGTGAGTTTTGGAGTCATGACAAAGCTGGAATGTGCCCTTGAAGATCAGTTTGCATTCATTGGAGCTTGGAGTGCTTTTTTTGAGCTAGTTTGAGTATCTTGGTGCTTGTTGGTGTTGTCTTGACCCTTGTCGACCTACTTGGATCTTTTGAGTTGATTTATATGGTGTTATTATGTTTTTGTGTTGGGATGACCGACCTATATGGTCATTGCCGACCTAGGGGGTGTTTTGAGCTAGTGTCATGTATACAAGCAAGTGTATTTGGTCATTTGTGACTAGTTGAGATATGGGGATGTGAGCGAGCTAGAGGAGGAAGAAGAGGAACTTAGAGGAGTCAAGGACAAGATGAGAAGAGGTGAATGAAGAAACTGAGAAGATTTTGAGGATCATATGTGCAAGGGAAATTTACCTATTCAGCCCATGAAGAAGAAGATTTGAGCGAGTTAGGAGAGAGATTGTTTTATGAGGGTTTGGTGTGTCTGGAGCTGAATTTGGATCACTATCAGTTGTGTGAGCAACATATCATCAGTGATCATTCTTTTTAGGTGGTTGAGTTGGTGTTTGATCACCTTAGGGGTTGTAGCCTCCTTGTAGGATTGGTGTCCTACTAAACTAGGGGTTGGTGCTCCTTGTGGGGTTGGTGCCTCACTAAAGAAATCTTGCATGATGTGTAATATTCTTGCAAGTCCTTTGTTATGAGTAATATTAGCATAGGTTTCAATGGGTTATCTTCGCCTTGAGGGTTTTCCACTTACATATGGTGTTCATGTGTTGTGTATCTTGTTTCATGTTCTTATGATTGAATGTTGCACACCTAATAAGTTAACATGACCTGGTGAAAGTATATGATTTTCTCCGTTCTGTTAGAAGGATTAAAGAACCAGTTGTGAATCTCCCATCATTCATACACAATCCTGCTTGTTCTTGACCGACCATATTGTTATGATTACAAAAGCAATAAGAAAAATTTGCGTTGGGTACTCCCACAACTACGTGCCCTCTTGAAATTCACAATTTTTCTTCAGTCTTCTTTATTTTCAAAGCGATTTGATTTCAGCAGATTACATTGAACTTCTTCATTATATCAACCATAGTTACCAAATACGGTGGATTGCTTGTGAGAATTTCCGTATTTTTGCAATTTCTCGGAGATCCACCATATTAAACAACATATTTTTCAAGGTTTAAATGATTACAGATGATAGAGAAATCACAATGAACACATTATCATAGTGTGTCCGATCTTTTTAACTGACGTGAAAGATGGTTACAAACTCCAAAAATGAATGGAGTTTCAGACTTCTATTATTAGTTAGTATTTATTTACAAATTAAACTAACATTAATAAGCACGCCTTTCAATATCTATAACATGCACTATACTAGTACACAAAAAAGTGCTTACAGACTCGCATTAAACTAGTACATGAACAAGTAATTGCGGCCTTATGGACATATTGCCATAGCATTGTAATATTGCACAGCTTTGTTATACCCTAGTGCAAAGTTTTCAAATTATCGCAAAACCCATCAACATCTTTGCACCTGTGCCCAAATATATGATTTACCCGTAGTCTTCATCGTATTTTTTTGCAGCTCGACTGCATTAGCACAATGACATCCTTATTTACAGGTCCACATGTTTACATACTGGTTTCTGTACAGCTTGCAAGTGTGCTACCTTGATATCAATGCACGTAGCCATGAATTCTAGAATCTAGCACCTGGAAGGAACTTCAACCATCAAGGATCTAATTATTAGGTTTAACTTGTAGAGTGATTTATCCTTCATTGAACTGTGTTCTGTTATAACTGCCTTTAGGCATTGTTGTATATATATGTAACATACACAACTGCCCAAGGGTTGACACCCTTGAGAGGTGACCCAAATAGTTAGGAATATTTGCATGCTCAGATATCTTATAATTCTCTACTATTCTGTATTTCATTCCAATCAAGGCAAATCAGTCAAGAAGCGTTCCATTATTGATCATAACAGCTTTGCTCTCTTAGCCTTACAGCAATATTATATTGTACACCTCTGTAATAATTCCCTACTCTCCATTAATGAATAGAAGTTGCATTTCCTGCAAATAGTCTTCTACTACGTCATTGTGTGTTTGGTTTATTACCTTCCAATAACCCATGCACTACAATAATTCTTGCAGCTCCCGCTAGCACAGGATTGTCCCCTGCACAGGGTTCTGGGCTCGGTGGTTCAGATCGGGTTTAGAGCAGTTTTTAGCAGCTAGAGTTGGAATCATAGCAGCTATGCTATTGATTCCATTATTGAAGATGAAACTTTGTTTTCAACAAAAAGTTACTTGCAAGATCATAGGGGTAAAAAGATAAATTGCTCCTACAGCAGATTCCTATCCTTTTATCTCCAAAAATACTTGAGTAAGAAAAAACAGAATTGTCTAGCCAGGATCTAATTCCAATAAAGACTCCTCTTGAATCTGAGAAACTTTGTTTTGTCTCAACAAACCCTTCAAAATAGAGTAGGGGTGTGGGGAATTTCATGCTTTCACTTGAGCACATTAAAAAAGCAAACTAGATATGAAGCTGCCATCTTGGAATATCTGGGAAAGAAACATTGATTTCTCTGTGATCAGATAAGATCTACAAATTCAGATCTGATAAGTCTTCAAGAAACTCCTATGTCTAGCTCCAAATTGAATACAAATGCAATTACAAAGTGGAATTCCAAGGGAAGTATGACTATGAGTCCATCAACAAACTCTTGAGCACATTAAAAAACCAAACTAACAATGAAGCTGCTATCTTGGAATATACAAGGAAAATAGGTGTGGATCTCTCTGTAATCAGATGAGATCTACAGATTCAAATCTGATAATTCTTCACGAAAATCGTATTTCTAGCTCCAAACATAAACTAAGAATAAAGTTCGTGAATGGTGGCTGGAAGTAAAGTCTATTGAAGGGTTAGAAGGATTCTAATAAATGGTTGGAAGAAAATTATTTTAAAAGATATGCAATGCATCGCTTTGTTGGTAAGCTCGGATTACTTAGACACAGGCTCAAGCGATGGAATAAGTTGGCTTTTGGTAACATCTCTTTTTCAGATAGCTGAAGTCATGCGGAGCACTTGATGACTAGTAATAATTGTTATATGAAATCAAAATAACTTTTAGATTTAATCCCAGGCCCATTTTAGTTTCAAAAAAGAGAATCTTGAACTCAAAGCTTGAAAGTTATCACACCTGCTGCTTCTCAATACGCAATGCCATGGTCTTGATGCCTCGCAAGCACAGCCAGCAATCAAACGGAGCTAAACCTGACCCTTCTGCATTCTGCAGGAAGTAAATATCTTTGGCCAAACTGGAAACACAAAACATAAAAGGAACAATCAGATTACATCTCTTGGACCCAAAAAAATCAGCATCCAAATTAGACCTGTCAAATGGACAAATGCCAAATGCATATTGTCTCAGTAATTAGTATCAAGACTCTGTCATTGTTAGAAATGTGATTATCCTAGAATGAGATGCGATATAAATGTTTACAACTATCACAAAACATGAACATCATTTCATGCTTTGAGAGATGATGGAAAATACATGGTACATAGACAAACCTTTCCCCCTTTACAGAAAGAATGCCTGCCATGACATCGCTATGCCCAGCTATGAACTTAGTTGCTGAATGCATTACAATGTCTGTGAACCAAAAGAGGCAATAAAAAATCAGCTTTAATTTAGGTATAAGCAATGCCACTCGATGTTTCTAAAGATCAAATTAAATTTCTGAAGGAACTATTATTATTAACTATGAAAAAGCAGAATGAATATCTTCCTAATAAATGTAGCTTCATCAAATAAAATTACCCATTAGACACAATTCAAACAAGAACAGCCAAAGAAATAAATGATAATAAAGCTACAAACTTTAATGTTGAACCAGTCATTGTGTAACCACCTGCTCCAAGCTCCAATGGTCTTGACAATACAGGAGACATAATGCTGTTGTCAACAAGCACCAGTGCACCATGTGCATGTGCTATGTCTGAAATTTTCTGACAAAAAACATAAACACAATAAATATCGGGATGAAATCAAGTTAGAAGATCCAAATATTGGCTGATTATGTACAAATTCCCAGTTTCAAATGAATCAATCAAAATGTGAAGAAAGCCCAATTAAACCAATAAGCAATGAATTGGTGAGTTGCTGGACCATGCATAATCTGACGCGACAAGAGTAGTGACACCAATTGTCAATCACAGGGATCCCATGCCTTTCACAACAAAACTCTAATGACCTTTACATGCCTTTCACAAGAAAAGTCAATGAGCTTTACATTCCTTTCACATGCAAACTTGACAGAACTCCGTTACAACACATGATAGAAGAGAGAATAGGATGAGTTAAGAAAGTACAGTTTACTAAGTGCAGAGTATTACCTATATTAATATCATGAATATGAAGCTTCCTAAAGAATGTACCATTTAGTATTCTCATCAACATCCATGACTCGTTCACAGGGGGAAGAGTTGCGAGGACCCTGAGAAGGCCCACCTTGACTAACAAAGCCATTGATTCAAGTTTTACAAAGCATCAAATGAAAGTCTAAGTGGTAAAACTAGATGCAACATCAGCAAGAAAAGGGAAAAACACGGTAATTATAAAATATTTATGAATTGGTAAGACAAACTGGTAAACATCATAAGGTAATCATGGAGGTAATTTCAGAAGCAGGTCACTATATGATATGAGGAAGGAGTTTCCCTTAGATAAATCGTCAGCCAGCCACATTTGCAACATGAATCCAGGAAACAATCTTCATGGTATAAAGAGCATGCACCATCCTAGCATATTCTTCCATTGCATAGACAGTGTTTTCATAAACTTTTCGTTTGATAATGTCCAGGCAACCAGGCAACAAAAACAAAACACCTCCTAGTCAGATTCAATGTTCCAATCCGTGTAAACATCTTGGATGATGCTAGCTATGATTGTAAATAGTGCATGTATTATAGTTATTGGGCATTCATCCGGCATCCCTAGAGGCTTCAGAAGACATCATAAGGTAATCATTGAGGCAATTTCAGAAGCAGGTCACTGTATTATATGAGGAAGGAGCTTCCCTTAGGTAAATCATCAGCCAGCCACATTTGCACCATCAATCCGGAAAACAATCTTCATGGTATAAAATACCATGCAGCATCCTCGTATATTCTTCCATTGCATAGACAGACACTGTTTTTATACAGTATTTGTTTGGTAATGGCCAGGCAACAAAAAGAAAACTCCTAATCAGATTAATTGTTCCGGTCCATGTACTCATCTTGGATGATGCTAGCTATGATTGTACATAGTGCATACATTATAGTCATTGGGCATTCATCCCGAATCCCTAGAGGCACCAGCAAACCTCCCTAGAGGGTTAATAGAGCATCTAACAAATTTATTGATACTATAAAATATTGCAATGTTACACCCCTAACCATTATCCAAGGAACTATCTTCATTGTTAATGTTTGGGTTAAGTAATCGCTGATATGAGATGTGCATAACCCTAGTGTATGCCTCTACTAGTTTTTATGATTTTCCTTCAATGACAGGTCAGCCTAATCAGGGCTTATGGTTTGTCCTAGCCTAATTGTACAAATAATAATATAGGAGCTAGGAATTTGTTTGGAATCATCTTTATGGAATTTTCATTGAGATAATGTATTGGGAGGTTGCTCTCTCAAAGTGGTTTTCGCTTTCTGAATCTGTGGCTATCTGCATTTCCTATTGTTCAGGTTAAACTCTTCATTATTTGCACACTATCTATAGTTTTAGATAACAAAGGGAAGGATATGAGGATTAGGACTTTGGCGGTAGTACTTTCTAGGGTAGAAATTTCCCTTAAACGATCCAAAGTTTTTTTATTGTAATACTTTATCATATTTTCCCGTGTGCTTTTTCAGATCTCCTATTGTACTTCTTGATTTTCATTTGTTGGGTTCTATAAATGTGTGTTTTTAATAGTCTAGCTTTACATAAGCAAAAATTTTGGGACATTAGTTTTAGGATTTGTTGAAAATACACATAATTAGCTTCATCTTTGCAGGACAAATGCAGCCATATAGGTTATCAGCAACTCCCTGACCACACACTCTGCCAATTTGAAGTCCTAAACAACCCTTACAGAAAATCTATCTCATTTGAACCATCTTTTTAAGACGATCACATTAATATTTATCTCTAGAAATCCTTCAGGTTGATCCCGAACCCCAATTTCCCCAAATCAAACCCTAGGCCTATCATGACAAGATACACAAACGCAATGGAAAAGGTTCCAAAAAAAGGCAAACCACAACACGGGAGCAATTTAACATTAAAGCAACAACAAATTTGTATGCAACATAAAGAAGAGATTTCATCATTACAGTGATTGGTTAGCAAGAAGATCAAAATAGAGATTGATACCCTCCGACAAGAGATACACAATAAGCAAGTTTTGGGTACCCCCCATCAAGAGATAATAAACTCCTTGGCGGAAGATGCAAGGAATAATAGATGTCGCCTTTCACATCATCATCTTCACATAAAAAGCATGGAAAGGTTAAGTTTAACAATGGTGGTATTTTGGACCCAAAATTCACATATTCCTTAAGTTGTAGATTAAGTAAATTTGACAAGCTTCTTTTCTACTTCGGTAGTTACACCTGCCTTGGATGCTAGGGGATATTCTGGAGGAAGAGTTGTGCTTCCTCTTAGGCTATCCCAACTTGACTCCTTCGACCCTGTATACTCACCGGACAGCATTATTAGATCCCTCACAGTGATCAATATTGGCTCACAGATGATTCCTCCACTTCATGCACAAACAGGGACATTCGATGAGTTTTGGCTCCAGTCTTCGTTGATGCATGCTCTTGGGGTTTTTGTTTGCCCCTCATTGTTATTTGTATTGGTTTCTTTGCCACTTGTGGTAGTGGTACGCTGCTCTATTTTGTCTTCAGTACTTCATTTCTTTGGTTCATATCTAGGATTCGTTCTTCCTAGAACTTTCTATTGCTAATGGTTGTCTCCTTCAGTCCCGTTGACCTACTTTTGGTCATTTGTAGACATCAATATAATTTCTTTTCTTTCTTTCTTTCTTTTTGATGGACCAGCCAGATTTAACAATTCTTTGAGCTACAACAAATTCCACAATAACAAAGAGTGCCATTAGCTTCTTTGATGACTCTTGATTTGAAAGTAAGTTCAAAGACAAATGTCAAATATGTACTCACAGATTTCCAATTTGAACTAGTGAAATTTCAGTCAAACATTTGCAGGGGAGGACAAATAAACAGACTCAAAGTAGGACTGTGCTTGGAAATCCGTCCATCGAGTTGAAGCACTTTGACTAATGTTTCATGAATAGTCATACCTTGTTGAGGAACAATGAGACAACATGAGATATATATTTTTCCCTTAAAGAAAATACAATCATAAAGTATTAGATAGGCATCCGATTGTCATGGATACACGTTTTTATCACTATTGGTACAAGGTAGGCTCCCATGAAGTGGAAGTTTAGTGATTTCTTCATAAGAGTCCGCAATTGATTCTTCATATTCTCAATTAAGAGGTGGTTTAGTAGAGGATTTTCCTGCTTCGAGTAGCACTCATTTTCCTCTTGAGCAAGGGACGGCTATTTGAATATTGTATGTTGGTCATGATAATGTAAATAATTTAGAAGCTCGTCCCTTGAGGACATGGAATCGTTGTCAGACACGCCTGCTTTGATTATGGTTGGCAAGGAGTGGGAGGGAAGGGGTGTAGGTCATAAGCCTCCTTGTGAGGCCAAACCAATGTTAATTAGGGTTGAAGACCCTCTTAATTAATTAGCAAGCGTAGAGGACGTGGTTTGGAGCTTAATTATGAACAACATTATTCATGCAATGGAGGTAGCTAGGAGCAATAGTGAAGCCTTTTTATATAGTTATATTTTATTACTCTTTGAAGTTATATTTTATTACTCTTTGAAGTCCTAATGTATTTTAATAGTGCCCATTCTACAAAATTAGTTATATAATTAAAGGTGTTTCATTAAGGAACAAATAACCACCTTGATCATCATGAGGAATATCTTTAACCTGCATTCAGATTCAATCTTTATTGAAAAGGGCCTATAAAGTCCTTTGTCGTCACTTCTAATCCACTAGATGTGCAACAAATGGGTATGTATCATCTTGTGTCTTAATAAATTTTCTGACCTTTGCATAAGTTGCACTAGTCTTTGGATATTTTGCATCATTGCTCAATCACCCTCCACATCCAAATCAAAAAGAGGAAAGGAAAATGACACTCCAAAACTGTGAAATCAACAATGGTAATTGGAAAAGGCTTAAAGAATCTCATACATACAAAAACTGATCACCAGTTGGAACTAACCAACATAACAATCAAAGGAGAGAAATAAGGAGATATAATATCCCATTGCATTCAAGAAATAGATTTGCATAATAGGAGCTTAAGAGAATATATGAAGAATGTACAAAAAACCCCGTTACAATGTTCTTTTCAAAGCCACACCTAAACTATATAAATGGAAAGAATTCATTCAAGCCATATCCCACTCCAATCAAGAAATAGATTTGCATAATAAGAGCCTAAGAGAAACTACAAAGAACGTAAAAATTCGATAACACAATTGGAATCCTTTTCAAAGCCACATCTAAACTAAATGGATGAAAATAATTCATTCAAGCAAATAGCAAGAGAGTGAACCTATTTGCTTAGATATTGCAAGACAAGCGCAGTGTATCAAGGGAACATATAAGAAAGTTCAAAATATTAGATATGGCCTGATATACAAAATAAGGAAAAGATCTCTGAGAATAAAAGAAATTTAAAATTATTAATACCCGTGATGTAGAACCACATATGTTTTATACTACCCTCAAAGAGGGAACATAAGAATATAAGTACCAGATTTCAAACTTACAACCACATACATAAATCCTTGCAAACTTCAAGTCCAATAGAATAAGGACTTGATCATAACTAGTCAAGAACAATTAAAGCTTCAAACATAACAGTGGCATGTGTAACAGTTGTAATATATACTTGGAAGCTTAGTTCTGAGAAAGCCATTAGTCTTTGACCACGTATTACCCAACTACCACCATTCTAACCTCTGATTCTCCTTTTTCAATTTGGTTCCTCTAATCCTAACCAATTTTAACCCTTATTAGTCATTTATGGTTTGAGAAAGTTTGAAGACTTTGAAGGTTTTAGCTGGATCGTTGTCATTTCAAGTTCATATACTCCAATTCTTGCAATCTCTAAGAAGAACGTGAGACCTTTAAAAATTCCATAATATTTGTCTTCCTCTTGTTCTTTCAATGCACTCTCATAAAAGATGTGATTTCTAACCTACATTCTTGAAGAACTTCTTCTTGAAGCTTGAAGAGGTATGAATCCATGCAACAACTTTGAATGTGATGGTCAGCCTTGATAGGAATCCAAGAGCTCACGGTGAGAGTACATGAGCTCGGGTTCCATTGTAATGGTAAATGGAACTCAAATCATTTTTACTTGCAAGTATAAATCAACACCAAAAGACCAAATTGGGGTCTTTGGTGAGGCACGTAGAATTTTTAAACTTATTGTAGCCTCTATCAAGGAGAGGTTTTAGGCTTTCTTGGCGTAGTATACAACACTATAGACTTTAAACTCGAATCATTTTACTTGCAAATGTAAATCCATAACAAAGAACCATACTGAGATCTTCAAGGAGGCACTTAAATTTTATTTATTTATTTGAGTCTCTCTCAAGCATAGGTTTTCAGCTTGCCTGAGATAGAACACGCCACCGTGGGATTTGAACTTCAATTTTTTACATTTAAATGCAAATCCACCCCAGATGGACAAGTTGGGGTCTTTACCAAGGCACTTAGACTCTTTATTATTTATCATAGCTTCTATCAAGCAAAACTTGTAAAATTTCTTGTTGTAGAACACACACTACAGGATTTGAACTTTAATCATTTTACTTGTAAGAGATTCCTGACCTTGACATAACTCCGAGTTGTTTCTTCATGTAGTCCAACCAATTTTGAAATCACATTGTTGTAGGGTGAAACAGTATTATGTTATTTTTACGTATTTCCAAAACCAGTTTACTTATCTAAAGTCATTATATGAAGTTTCAAACCATTGATTGAGACAGAAAAAAAAGAAATTATATTCAATGTCCACAAATGACCAAAAGTAGGTCAATGCTCAAGATTGACAGAAGATTACACCCAATTACAACAGAGTGTTAGGGTAAAAGAACCCTAGGAACAACTAATTAGATAGAGAAGAACATCCACAAAGGAGTGAGTTCTATTACTCATGCCCTAGCTTAGCTTCAACTCCCAAGCAATGTCCACGATAAAGGAAAGGAAATATAGATTGAGCAAAGAATCTTTGTCCCTATGGTTTGGTTACCATTTGGCAAAGTGCTCAGGGTGAATGCCCATGAATTATAATTTATTTCTCTTAATGTATATTTTATTTCCATGTTTTTATCCAACACATGCAGAACTATTTAATAGATGTCTTTTAGCATGTTCACTAATTTAAAGTAGATAGCACATTGCTAATCAATGACTATACAATCTAACTGTTATGCATAGTTACCTAAGACTCCGGGTCGGCAGGATGGTGTTTCCAAGATGGCAAAAAAAATCCAAATTTCTGGGATGGCGGGGTAACAGCAAGGGGAACGGCAAGGGGACAGCTAATTAAATAATATATTAAATTTATATATATTACAAATATAACATGAATAAACTAAGACTTAAAATTGAAATCCTAAAGGATGAAACCATTAATCCAATTATTCATCACATAAGCCAAAATGCTATATATTTAATATTCATATTTCAAATTGAGTCATTGACATTAAGTTACTAATTGTTCTCAAGTACTTGTTATTAAGATGCATATGCAAAGGAGATAAATACAAATTGTGATAAATATTCATGATTAATTTTCCAATTCCAAGTACTTGTAGAATTTCATTGGGATACAATTATCTCCCATTAGTAGTCCAGCCAAATGCCTGAGTGATTGTCTTTGTCAGAGTGAATAGCTCTTAATATAATTAGCATTAGCTAACTGATTCAAGACAATGGATTCAGAATGATGTAAGACAGCACAAGACTTTGATGTTGCTAATATTGGAAGTAAGATTTACCCATTGTAACTGCTGCATGGTTGGAAAGTAATAGTTCAGCAAGATGGCAAAATAAAATATTATGCGATTTGGTGAAGTAGAATATACATCATAAGTGTGCAAATAAAACCCTCTTGCAATGTGTGATGTAGCCATGACTTGAAGACAGGTCCAAATACAGCTGATAACAAGTCTTTGCTGTGCTTATCAAAAACAATAATGTATTTGACATGGATTGGAACCTGGAATTGACTTCAAAATAGGTTGAAGTTTTATGTTTTTAAAATGAGTATTTTTTTTTTGGAAGTGGAAATTTGCTGGGATGTAGGGGACATCGGGGTGTCCCTTGACTGCCCTGGGGAGATCTCAGCATCCCTACGCCATACCCTTTTCAATGAGGCACCCGGGACATCCTAGGTCGTTCCTTAAACTCAGGGAATGCCCCCAGGACGTTTCCCTGTGTTTTTCCATTTGGGCAGGACATGGGGGGACGTTTCGTCCCCCTCCCCAAGCACCCAAAACGTCCCGAACATCCGGGACGGCTTGTGGAGGGGGGGGGATCCCCACATAACACTGCTTTTATGTAAATCTTGTGATTATTGTTGAAATCATGAGTGTCTATCTTCTAGTTTCGTCATTTTATTGTGTGGGTTATTGAGCCATTTTTATCAAATCAATGAGAAAGGTAAGAATATCTTAGGTAGCAGCTACAACGACAAATTTATACATATGACCATGCAATCCATCCCATTTGCTTTTATCTCCTACGAAACTTGAGCAATATCGATTTTTCAAGAAATACCTTCCACCTTTTTTTTTATCAATGTACCTACTTGCTTCTAAATGAGACTTGTCCTACAAGGAATGTGAAACTCGTTGATACTTTCACAATCTTTGAATTGATTTATGCATTATTTTAAAAATGCCACAAGGACAAGACCTTTGTGCAGAGGAGAATCCTGCACTTAGAAATAAGCTGCAAAGGTTATAGAATGCATGTGAGAGTTAAACAGATTAACTAACCAAACACATTTGAAATGCGAAAGACTTCTTGCAAGAAATACAACTTCTATTCAATTTAAAGAATACGGGGATAGTTCAGAGGCATACAATAGTTCAGCAAGGCTAGAGATGATAACCTTTTTGCTCAACACAGGGGTGAGAATCTTTTTTGCTCAACATGGGGTAAACACTTAGTTAAGTTGCCCAGACTGGGATGATTTCTTAAAAGAGTATGAGAATCACAAGATACGCAGAGCATGACTATTCACTACTATCTGGTGTATGGTTGTCCTACCATGTGTTGTGGTGATATATATATATATATATATATATATATATATGTATGTATGTATGTATGTATGTATGTATACATATATACATATGTATGTATGTATGTATGATTACAAAGGAGGCAGCTACAACTAACGATAGTTACAATAGGAGATGGCTACAAGATGGTTGCTTTTCCCAGCGGAATGACGGTTGGGATTCCAACGCGGAGTGTGCTGACATATGCTCTGACAGCGGGATGCTAAAATGTGGCTGCAGAATGCAGAGGCCCTACGGAGGACTGTGGAGGTGTGCAATGTGCTGCGAAGCAAGGGACCAATGAGCCAAAGTGCTGTGAGGCTTGTGAGACTCTACACACCAATGCAGGAACCTGCAAACAGTTGCAACTTGTTGTGTGGCAGTGCACAGCATTGCGATAAGCTGTGACTGTTGTGTGGTAGTATGCAGCATTGCTAGAAGCTATGAATGTTGTGAGATGTTTCTGGGTACTGTGAGAAGCTGTGAATACTGAGAAGCGGGTGTGCAGTGTGCATGGGACTCAGAGATGCAATGCACCAAGGTATTGCAAGGTGCAACGAACAGGCATGCTGTGAGACACTATGGAGTTGTGCAGTATGCTGCGAGCTACCACAAGTCCATTTGCCAAAACGTCGCAAGGTTGACAAGCACAAAGTCCTAAGGAGGAGACAGGAGGTTTGCGGAGCTGTGAGATTCTGCAAGACAGACAGTGCACGAATCATTAAGCATATACTTATCATCTTAAAAGCCCTTTTTAATGGAGGACATTGATGGGTAGAATTCGCGTGTTGTCTTTTTGTCTAAGACTCGTAATCTTGGCTAATTGTATACTTAATGTGGAAGGTAGTCATTATCCTGCAACACCCATAAATTACTGTCAATTAAGATAGTCCAGCACAAGAATTAATTCATGCTGAAATGAGATGCTTTAAGGCATGTTACATGCAACATAATCTTCAACTATGTCTAAGGCAACAATTGGATCAAATTTTAAGATTAAAAAAGAGAGAATGAACTTGGGTTACTTCACAATTTCATCCATGATTACAATTTGCACATGGCGTGTCATGTTATGGGAAATAAAACCCATGCTTTTTCATTGCTCAACAATAATATAGCACGTAGAAAAATCGTACTCTTCACATAAGAGGTCGTATTCCAATGAATGATGCATTTGAAAACTATTCCACAAGCCTCATTCACACCAAGCGTTCATTCTTGAAACTTTCCCACGAACAAATCAAATTTCTTTGGATTTAGAGTCCTTTGATATTTACTATAAATAGCCCCATAAACTTTTGCATCCACACCAGAATTATTAACAGTAGCTGGAGCACTAAGCACGACTCAACTGACTCATTGGCTGCAAATATAAATGATCCCTATTGGAATGATCTGAATCACCTTCATTTCAAATAATCTAAGTACTAGCTCTGTAACAACCAAGTACAAGTAATCTTATATACCAAATGCATAGGAACCGACATTCCTCACCTCTTTCTGGTAATTTTTTGTGTTTGCTCAAAACTGATAATTGAGACTCCAGATATACTTACCCTTATATCAGAAATTCTCTGCTGAGGATTAGTTGGACTTTCCAGCCACACAACTCTTGTTGAAGGACCAACAGCAGCAGCCACTTCTTCAATATTGGTTGTATCAACCCGTCTTCAGTAAAACAGTTAACAGAAGAACTCTAATTAATCCATCAATGCAAAAATGCCACTAGAACATAAACCGAAAGTAACTTAAGTGATACATTTCAATCCTAGTTTAAAAGGTAGGGAGTCTTACTTTACTATGATCCCATCTTTTGGGACTACTCTAGAAAGTAATCTATCAGAGCCTCCATATATGTCATCTCCAGCAACAATTTCCTGTCCTGCAGTTTGTGGAAGATGAACATGTACATAAAAAATAAAAAATTCTACAGGAGATAAAAGGGAAATTGACTATCTTGATGGGCGAGCAATGCGGTACCTGCTTCTACAAGATGTGTAGCAGCAGCCAATGCAGCCATGCCACTTGTGAAACAAAATGCTCGGTCTGCACCCTCCAACTTTGCTAACAGCCTGGAAAAAAGAATTGTCAATTAATTTTCATTAAGCCTCTACAGTGTTGAAGTAACAATTTTTAAAAAAAAAATACTACTCTGTAAAAATTGGGTATATTGACGGTCACATACGCTTCCAATGTGTCCCTGGTGGGATTTCCACTTCTGGTATAATCATATGGGCCATTCTCTGTGGCAGAAGGCTGCAAGCATGTCACAATTTACAATTAGGAATGCAGTGAAACAAATGTCCGGTTTCTCAGAGATAAAGAGGAGAGTGCAATGAGCAAACAAGAACCAAGAAGATGCACATGAGAGCCAATGGATCTTGCTTCCATTACAGTTGTGTGCAATTCTATTACATTAGTGAATATATAGAGTACAAAAGATAGATATTTGGAGGATACCAAAGTTGCACAACTGCCATACATAGCATGCACAATTGGCTTTCACAATAAAACTCATCCAAGATAGAAAA
Source organism: Taxus chinensis (assembly GCA_019776745.2). Taxonomy (NCBI): domain Eukaryota; kingdom Viridiplantae; phylum Streptophyta; class Pinopsida; order Cupressales; family Taxaceae; genus Taxus; species Taxus chinensis. The sequence continues at coordinate 268,110 of JAHRHJ020000122.1, read as the reverse complement.
AATGAATGACAAAAGGCACAAGAAAATTTAAAGCTTTGTATATGTACAATTGTTTATATTTACAGCCATTTAACTAAGATTTTACATCGGTTCATCCCTCCTGAGGAAAAATTGTCCATAGTTTTTTTTTCTGCAAATGAAGGAACTCCTGCTGAAACCTGGATTCTAAACACCACTTGGCATGTGTCAGCAATTACTTTGCGAAAATCCGAAAATATATAGCAGCCTCCTTCTGATGAGTGGTTTGGCTCCAAACATTGGGCAAGGTATCCTTGGTCAAACAAGGATCAAAATCAGGAATAGCGGCCTTATGCCAAGCAACCAAAAACCTCCTCCTACTGTGAAGACTTGTATGGCCTGAGCTTTCTGGCATTGTCTTTGAGGTTGATACCAAGCTGGGTAGACAGATCCAAATGGAAAGCGTTGGGGCCAACCACTTCAATGATCATGTAAGGCCCAGACAAATGAACTTCAGTTTATGATGTCATTTGTTCTCAAAATATTTATCATCTAAATGAAAGTATACCTAGTCAACAACCTAGAACTGTCAAGAGATGCAATATTGGCCATCCAGTGCCTTGGCACTAATTTATAAAAAATAGCTTTCTTACTTCCCATTTCAGCTTTTGTGGGAAAAGCATGGCCCAAACCTTCAATGGATGCTTTCATCCTTTCTTCAGTTGTCAACAACATTCCACTCATTTCCTCTACCTCAAGCTGAAATAAGCCTTTCGAGATTTCTTTGGCAGTTACAACCCCTTCAAATTGGACACCAAAGCTCTTAACATTTCTTGCAAACCCTTCTATCATCTATTTCCTCGTCAAGAGGCTTCATTTGATTTACGTCTTGAAATCTAGGTCAGATATTGAATAATTGATTCTCCTCCCATTTTAATACTAAGTTACTGGTTTGGTTTGGGTATAGAATCAGGTACAGCTTTTTTGCCCCGGATACAGCTAGGATACGGCCATAGTAAAAATATATATGGAATGTTCAACATATAAATATTCTAGCTTAATAAACAAGAATTAACCACATAGTATGGCATATAATAAACAAAATAACCACAAAACACTACTCGTGAATTGATGATAATAACATAATGTCAAATGTCATGATAAATATTAATAATTAAATTAAATTTAGCAATCATCGTCATATTGCTCTTCATCATATTGCTCTTTATAAAAATTAGCTTTCTTACTTCCCATTTAAGCTTTTGTGGGAAAAGTATAGTCCAAACCTTCAATGGATGCTTACATCCTTTCTTCGTCTGTCAACAACATTCCACTCATTTCATCTACCTCAAGCTGAATTAAGCCTTTCGAGATTTCTTTGGCAGTTACAACCCCTTCAAATTGGAAACCAAAGCTCTTAACATTTTTTGCAAACCCTTCTATCATCATCTATTTCCTCGTCAAGAGGCTTCATTTGATTTACATCTTGAACTCTAGGTCAGATATTGAGTAATTGATTCTCCTGCCAATTTAATATTAAGTTGCTGTTTGGTTTGGGTATAGAATCAGGTACAGCATTTTTTGCCCCGGACACACCTAGGATATGACCATAGTAAAAGTATATGTGGAATATTCAACATATAGATATTCTAGCTTAATAAACAAGAATTAGCCACATCATAGGGCATAATAAACAAAAATACCACAAAACACTACTTGTGAATTGATGATAATAACTAAATGTCATGATAAATATTAATAATTAAATCAAAATTAGCAATCATCTTCATATTGCTCTTCATCAAGAGCATCAACATCGTCATCAACATGGAGTTTATTATAACCACAAGCAAAAGCACTGCCACTGACACTCCTAATAGTACACTTTTTGGGTCATACAACACCAAAGAAGTCTCCATGTTGAGTTATTGAAGATGGGCAATGGAAGCGTCCAAATCAGCATGTTCTGACTCTACATCCCAAGGATTCATTGCTCCTTCCTTGTACTTTGCATGCTTATGTGATAGAAGTTACAGGAATGCACATAGACCAACTCCTCCACCTTTTTTGTTGCTAGCTTTTGCACTTAACCGAGCGGGATAAAGGTGCATGTACTCCAATTCCACACAACCTATTGCAGAGTCAATGTGAAATCATAATTACAATAGTAAAAACTAAAACATAAAACAAAAAGAAAGAGTTAAAAATCCTTTGCAAGAGCCTGCAAGTACAAGGATCTTTGGCCATGGAGGTATGACCATGTATGAGAGCACTAAGGTTGTAGCCTGTGGAGGCTATGAAACTCCCAAACTCACCTACAATTGCTTCTACATTAAGATTGAGGAATAGTCTAGTGATCACCATCATATACCCTTCACTGAAATTCAACATCCTTGTATGGTGGCACTTGTATGTGGGCTAAGAAGGTTTATAGATTATCCTCTTTCTCTCCTCAACAATATAAATTAGAATATAGAAAGAAGACCATTCTAGGGCCCACACTCGAGCCAAGATATAACCAAAGGGGCGCAAGAGTCTTGGACCTAGAAGACTATAATCCACTCTACCAAAGTAGGGTTCTAAAGTCAAAGTTTGGGATAGAGGATGGAGTCTTACTAGTATCCTGATCGTAAGAAGATCAATAAATTGTAATGTGCATGTAAAGAGATCTCAACTAGGGTTGTAAGAGATAGGTAAGGTTGTAAGCCAAGGGGCGGATGTGAGCCAAGGGGCAGATGTGATTCAAGGGCCACAAAGAATAATGCAATAGAAAAGAATGTGCTACTCTATCCTAGCACATGTACATGATACATCAAACAATCAATCAAATCAAAATAATAACATAAAATAAAAGGAAGGTTAGAGACACTTACCTTTGTTAAGACACCATTTTACACATTAACCCCTCCAAGGTTAGTAGCAACTTATGAGTGAGTTGATGTGGGGAACCACAAGATAGAGAGAAAGAAGACCAAAGTAAACCACAGTTCGGGACTCCAAAGACTTGGTAGAACATAGTAAGTAAAACTCTTATTCTTAAGTGTCCTAGACACGATGCTCCAAGAGTAGACTCCAAAAAATAGGCAAGAGCAACTTCTGAACCTTTAAGACCTTTAAGAGCAGCTTGACAAGCCCAAGCAGACCAAATGATTGATAATGATGCGATGTTAAATGCACTCAAATACCACCTATAAATAAGGAACATAATTAGCTATTACAGTTCCCTATAGCCGACGGCATTTACCATTGTCGTTGTCATCAGCCAAGAGGAATGAAAGCCATACAATATAAACCATGGTCAGTGCAGTTGGCTATGGGTAATAACATATCATGGGGCCCTAGAAGGATTATTCAAAAGAGGGAAGAAGACTTTGGGCTGATAAAAAGGTGATCTGAGCATCAAGAGTGATATTTGGTGGCTTGGTAGAAAGTTCAGTAGGATTATGAACAGCGTCGACCCTACTGGGATGCAAACTGGCCGATGTGATTCGCTGGAACAAAATATGTAGAAACTGCATTGGGTCTCTCAAGTGGATGCCCGATGCATCCTAACAAAGCAAGGTTTTCTTGAACTGCATCCGCCATTTCAAGAGTAGGGTTGATGCAATCAGATTTATTTTATTTTTTAGCCCAGGTGTTTGCTTAGCATCAAAGCCTAATATTTATTGAATTACCCAACTAGAGTTTTCTTGAGGTTGATTAGCTAGAGGACAGTAAGGTAAAGTTTCTTCTTTCTCATCGTTGTGAATATGAAAATGGGAGGATCAAAATCATAGGAAGCAGATATTATGTTGGCTTCACAACTGAAAGCATTCATTTGAAGCCAAGCTCTTTGATAATGAAGAACATCAAGGTACCTAGTTTCAGCAAAGGTCCACATCATAAGAGAGCAAGATAGTGTATGCTTGTGCGTCACCATGATCAGAAGTGTTAGTATCGTTGGAAACATTTATTAGCAGCTAAGCCAAAGTTATTGAAGGATTTAGGAGAGAGGAGTGGTCGCTCTTGGAACATTTTGACAATTCCAAACTCGTTGCATTTTTATATAGATCCTCCTCAAATTTGTAAGAGGCTTCATAAGCGTTACAAGCAATCAGATTTATTTATTTTTTGGAGGTGTTTGCTTGGCATCAAAGCCTAATATTTATTGAATTACCCAACTAGAGTTTTCTTGAGGTTGATTAGCTAGAGGACAGTAAGGTAAAGTTTCTTCTTTCTCATCGTTGTGAATATGAAAATGGGGAGGATCAAAATCATAGGAAGCAGATATTATGTTGGCTTCACAACTGAAAGCATTCATTTGAGCCAAGCTCTTTGATAACGAAGAACATCAAGGTACCTAGTTTCAGCAAAGGTCCACATCATAAGAGAGCAAGATAGTGTATGCTTGTGCGTCACCATGATCAGACGTGTTAGTATCGTTGGAACATTTATTAGCAGCTAAGCCAAAGTTATTGAAGGATTTAGGAGAGAGGAGTGGTCGCTCTTGGAATCGCATTTTGACAATTCCAAACTCGTTGCATTCATATAGATCCTCCTCAAATTTGTAAGAGGCTTCATAAGCGTTACAAGCAAGGTCGTTCTCAATCGTGGCTTCAAGAATGGGAGGAAAGCGGTCTCGAGGTAAGAGAGATGGTGGGAGCCAATCTACAATACTTGTGGTACTCTAATTTTGGTACATGTATTTTGAAGTTGGTTAGGCTCATCATCATCTAATTAGATAGGACTAACATTAAGATCTGGGCTGGAAATCATAGAATTCCTATGAGATACACTACACGCAGTTGGTGTGGTAGGAATCCGAAAGGGTTTATTAGGATGAAGGATTTCTCAAGATGTCCCATGGGTTGGGATCAGCCTCATGCTTGTATTTTTAATTTTTGTGGATGAATTTTATGGCATTGACTTGCAGATGATGCATCTATTCTCTGTGGGATATGTCAATGGTCAGCCTAGATGGGGGGTTATAAGAATAGAAAACGTCCTCAAACATGACCTTGGTATGCACAATTTTAGATCCCACAATAATGGGGAGCCAAAGGGCAACTAGGGGGGGGATTTTGATAAGGTTTGTCAAAGCCAAGACAAACAAAGTCATGTGCACTTGAGGTCTTGTTCAAAAAAACCGCATCATGAGGTTTTTCCATGATTAACCAAAAGGATGCGACATTAATTCTCGAACAGTTCGTCCACAAGGACCTTCCTTATTAGGACATCCTGGATGAGAACACTAATGAGGAGAGGTGCATCATTGACACAAAAGAGGATTTTATCATTATCATGTCGCCTTCATTTGGAACTCAAGAAAGAGTGCCCTTACTAGGAAGAGGAGTTTAGTCATTTACACATGTCATCCTCGAGGAGATCTCGATGGCATGTGCACATTGTAAAGCTGCAAAGTTCTATAGGTGTGCATCTCGGATGTAGGAGGTTAAAGAGAAAGGGATCTTCCTCGGCAATTTCCAAGGAATCCTCTAAGGCTTGAAATTGTTGAAGAGGGAATCTACGATGTTGAGGAGTACACATAAGTTCCATACGAGGAATTTTATAAGGTGCATGGAATTAAATTCATCAAGTTCCATTGTGATTTTTGATAAGAACCAAACCACATACTTAGGTTGGGAAGAGTTATTACTGGTTATATATTTGTTGGTCATAAGAAGTTGATTAGTACATGGGCTTTGGGACCTTCTCCTCAAGTGGAGAAATAGGCTCCTTACATGGTTTCAGGGTTCGTTGGAGGAGTGGGCTCATCATGTTATTGTTTAGAAGTATCCTTAAGTAATACCTCGTTTTGGCTAGAAAAGTTTCTTAGGGGCTTTTGGACTGGGATCCTTATGTGTGGGCTTTTGTCAATAATTGATGGTTTAGCCACATTCACATATTAAGAATTGATATACTTATGGTCATAGTACCCTTCAATGGTGCCAACAAAGTCATTCATGGGTGCTTTCTTGGGGTTACGGACTAGATTTCTAGAATTTCATTGTTGGATGATATGTATGAGATTAAAGAAGATATTTACTCATAGTGTTCTTTGATGATAGCATTAATATCAAAGTTAGGGCCTAAGAAGAAATTCAAAGGCAATTTGTGAAGATTGCGATGGCAATTTTCATAAGATGTGCCCAATGTTAGCATGCCACCAACAAAAGAGGTTGAAGTCATAGGATGTGGGCACAAGTTTTTGGAAGTGTCAATGTGAATTATTCTAGGAATAGGCATGATGTGTTGGAGTTCTTGATAACTCAAGGGTAGGGTGGTAGAGGGGTTGATTGAGTAATTGAACTACTTGAATTAGAATTAGATGAAGAAGAAAATTGTAGATTTGTCCCTTAGAAGGGGCTTGATTTTGAGATAAGTTAATGGCATTAACGGTTGATTTGCGAGGATCTTTGATTGGTTTTTGAAGATTGATTCAGATTCCTTCATGAGGTAGTCTTGCCTCTTGGCTTGTTAGAAGGCCTCCTCAAATGTCAAGTGGGGGAGAAAGACTAGACCTTATATTGGAGAGTGAGATTCAAGGCTTTAAGAAAGATTTGAAAGAGAAGTCTTGATTATCAAGGTTTGATTAGATTTACTTGCCATGAATTTTCCATATTGTTTATGAAAGTCATGTGGGCTGACTCATTAGGTGATTGTTTCATATTGACATTTTTGAAAGGCATTTTCTGGAAGTTCGAGTTGTTGAAAGTCCTTCATTAAGGGATTAACTAACTCTTCTAATTCAATGATTGAACGAGGAAGTTGATTATATCATTCTAAAGCTTCACCTTCTAGGAGTTTTGGCTAATAGCTTGGTAGTTGCATACATATTGGTTTGGATCCATTCTTTGTAGACATTTCCAAAGGCCTTAAGATGAAGAGTGGGTCGGTTGACCCGTCATTTTAAGAAATAGATGGTGAATATCCCCTATATCCATCGAAGCGATGTAAGGAGCTAAGGGTTCATTTTGTAATGTTTGTAAAACCTTGTTGCGGATTGGAGGTTGGGGTATTGGGTTCCCATAGGCATCCAAAGGAAACAAAGGCATAGAAGAGGGATTAGTAGGTCCTACAATGATGAGTGAAGGTTGAGATGCCATTTGCAATATTAGATTTTGCACTCCAACCATATTTTAATTAGTTGTTTGCATACGAGCCATTTGATCCAACAATTTGACAATCAAAAGATTGTTGTCAAGTTGGTGGGATTTGGCTAGTAGTGGGAGGAGTATTGGTATTCATAAGATTGGATTTGAAGGAGGAGGATTATTTGGAAAAATTACTAGGAGGGTTTGAAGATTTTAATAGAGGATTTCATTTGGTGATTTGAATAGAGGATTTGAAGATAATTTATATGAGGTCATTTCCATGGGAACTTTATTTGAGGAACTTGGATAAGGAGCCATCCTTAGTAGAGTGACTAGATCCCTGGTGTCCAAGTCCTTAAAGAGAAGCTTGGGATTTATTGGGTTGATTTGAATCATATTGCATTGAATGGTTGGTGCAAGTTGAGAATGTGAGAAAGTACACCATGAATGATTGCCTTCAATGGTGGACATGGGAGGGAGAAAGAAGCAACCCATATAGAATCTGAATGGGTAAAGGCTTGGAATAGAAATATCCCTAAGAGGTGAAGACATGATCATAAGTAATGAGGAGGACAATCATTATGAGACCCTAAGAATATTGCATAAATGCATAAGAACGTTGAGACTAAAGATGGATGTGAATATGACTCAATCAACTAATGGAAGTAAAATTTATGGTTTACATTGACTAAAATGTATGCTAAGAAGATGGTATAGATTATCCTCTTTCTTTCTCAACAATATAGATTAGATTATAGAGGGGACCATTCTTTGAGGGCCTACACACATGCCAAGATTAACCAAAGAGGTGCAAGAGCTGTGGATCTAGAAGATGATAATCCACTATCTACCAAAGGCGTAGGGTTTGCAAAGCCTAGTTTCTAGGATAGGGGATGTCATCTTAGTAGTATCCTAATTGTATGAAGATCAATGAGATATAAAGATTAATATAAAGAGATAATCTAAACTAGGACTTGTAAACAATTGTAAAGAGATTGATAGAGGTTGTAAAGCTCAAAGGGCTGATGTAAGGCAAGGATGTTATAGGAATAATGCAATAGTCAAGAATATGCTACTTTGTCCTAGTCTATGTACATGAGACACCAATCAATTAATCAAATCACAATAATAACATAAAGGTAAAGAAAGGTTAGAGATACTTACCTTTGTGAAGACACCATTGGTGCATTAAAATACCTAGGGTTAATAGCACCTTATGAGAGACCTGTTGATGACGTGAGGAGCACATAAGATAGATAGAAAGAAGAACTTAAGTAACCATCTAAATTGGGGATTCCAAAGACTTCTTTTAGACCTTATTAGTGCAGTACTCCTACTTCTTGAGTGCCCTAGTTGCCCAATGCTCCAAAGATAGTATCTCCAAAATGTAAGCAAAACTAACTCCTAAACCCTTAACACCATAAGAGCAGCTTGGCGAGTGTAAGATGAGATTGATAGATGATGATGTGATGAGTCCTCGTAAATCAACAGTAGAAGGATACCTAATCATTGTGGCTAGCAGTGAGGAGTCAAGACCCCCCACATGGTGATACCTAACAGACTATTCACTATCAGCCATGCAGAGAGGCATGCAAGACATTGATGTCAGCTCATGGTCATTAGCTACCCAACCATGGTCAGTAGCACCGGTCTCTAAACTACTAACTGTTCATGAGGACCTGAAGGGACATGACAAGCTCAGGTGTCAGGGTGGACATGCGCATGATCAAAGTAAACAGGTGATTTAATAGAGCTCCCATTCAAACTCAGGAATCTGGACCATGGCAGCATTGTTAGATAGCATGACCTGCCAGTTAGGAGTCAAAGGAGCTGGTATTTTGGCAAGCCACCAGACAATTAAATAATTAGCAGTATATCTTCATCATCCCAATTTTGAAAAAAAGGATTGCACAGTTCAAGTTGTGGGATCTCTCAGCTGCAAGGACCGTCTGACATACCAGGATACGACCATTTATGATCATCGTCACTCTCGATTGAATGCTTAGTAAGCACCTTGCCTTTCAGATTGAAACACATGCATTATTGCGTTGTTTCCATAGCCACCAGAGAAAAGTCAGTAAGAATGAAAAATAAGGTGTATACAACACCCTCTTGGGCAAAGAAAAGATCTCAATTTCGACATCAGTTAACAGTCATCGAGACCAAAGGCAATATTATTTCAATTGATATCTTGCCTTAAACATCTTCTCAGATCACTAAGTCAGATGAGATCACTGACTTTTTTCAGACATGGTTGAACAGAGGGAGTAAATCAAATAATACAAATGCTCAATGGTTTCCAAATCATCACATTCGAAGTGCAAAAGGATATACACAACTATCCCAGTCATTAGCAAGAACAGATCCAACAAGCTTCACTTGTGTAAAAGAAGCCATCTAAAACATGATTTGATTCTGGCTCAAGACAGGAGGACTGCAACAATTGTTGATAACCATATATGCGACCAATTGTAACACCTTCACAACGTTGTCTTGAGATGATTGTGTGAAGCAGTTTCGAGTGTAACCAGCTGCTTGGAGGGGATCTCATTTATTGGAGGGTCTTTTAATCCATTTTGATAGTGTCCACAAAAAACCTCATCATCTTCCATCGATCATCTACTTTGTTGTTTAAATGCTCTTCAAATTATTGAAAACCATAGTACATGTATGGAAAATTGTGAGGTGGAAATGAGAAATTACCTCTAAGTAATTCATCCCAAGAAAAACATCATCCATGACAGCTGCAAGTCATTGAAAATCTGATTACCATTCTGAGAGCACCAAAAAAATGGACTGCAGAACATGCCCTGGTTAGGGCACAGACATTTGGCCTATCTCTTACGTTCCAGGCATCCACCTCTATGCTCCAATCTGATTTTTTCTACCCAGCATTTGCAGCATTACGTTGAGTGACCCATGGACATCAAAAGATAGCCTGTGCAAAATGTGCCCATAAGGTCGCTTCCACCAAAATTCATCCCAAGCCTTCCAAATTTTGACATGGTTATGACTAGGGGAGCCAACAACTTTTGACTGCGAAAAGAGCCTAATGCATTAGGTCAGCATAGATGTAATGACCTCTCACATCTGTGGTTTGTTCTTCAGGGAATCCAACTACGTTCAATATTATTGCCCCTCTAGGGCACATAGAATCTTACAAGGTTCATTACCATCAAGGGAGCGATTTCTGGAATCCACTTCACAGCTAATGTTATACCCTGGAGTTTTGTCAGGGTTCAAATATCCATCCCATCGAACTTATTAGGAGAGCAATGACATCAATCCAAGAAACGGCATGCTTCTTTCCTCGCCCATTACCTTGATGCACACCTTCTCATAACCATAGAAAATCTTCGTACCATCTTGTGTAATGCCTCATTGTATCCCGCAAATATGGTAGTTACCTAACGACATCCAAGCACAACCCATGAGCAATGATATCATACTGTAGGAGGATAACTTGGACTCATTTTGACAAACCTGGATTCTTCCTAGGAGAGAAAGAAGGTCTTTTGCCTGTGACCATTCGGAGATACTCTTTGTGTAGAGGATCTTATAAAAAAACCATGCTCCACGACCACAACTTTAAGGCACCAGATACGAGATGAGGCAACAAGTGGATTTTGTATGCACCTAATTTTTCACTTTTCATCTTTCATACCTGTTACTAACAATTTCCTTTGTGCAGATAAGGGTCACTGATGCATCTATTTCTTGAGCGGGTGCCTTAAGGGGCCTACTAGGAATGGGGTATGACTATTCACATAGTCATTATGGGTTAGAGATAGTACACAGAGAGAGTGTCGCTATGTGGTATAGGCCTTAGTTATCCTTGCATTAGTTATCCTTTTATTTTATGTTTCATACACATTTCGTTCTTGACACCTTGCTTGCATTTCACCATTTGGTACCTTTTTCATGTCCATGATCTATGACACTTTTTCACTTTACATGACATTTAGATATCCTTGGCCGACGCCATTGCCAGTGGGTGATGGTGTCGATGTTAGGTTTTTCCCTTGGCCAACACCATCGCCCATGGGCGATGGCGTCGTATATATATGGTCATCCACACTTTGACATTCAAGGAAGGAAGGAATCCAAAATCACAGGAACTACCACTTCACTCTACTCTCTTGCGCCAACTTCGCACTTACTCGGTTTGCCCTTGGTTCATCTTGCACTTGACTTGGATTGGATTGGACACTCTTCTTCTTGGTTGGATTGCTTGCACTATTGGGTCATCTATAATGAGTCTAGGATAGGAACAATGTTCCCCTTCTCCACCCAATAACGATTCTCTCTTGGTGTGCTGCTTCTCTGGAGAGATATATGCATCAGTGACCACCCTACAGGTACAGGTTAGTTCTCTAACTCTCTTTGTCATTTTGCATAGATTAGTTTGTTTCCCTTCCCCATTGTGTCTATGTTAGCTTAGTATTAAATGAACATTGATGTTAGTTAGCATATTGCTCGTATTTGATCAACTCCTTAGCTTTCCTTCTTTACTTTCATTTCAGTTATATTGTGCATGCTTGACTTATCCTTTATCGATCTATACCTCTCTCACCCATTTACCGATATCATAGAAGGGTACTCTCCTCTATCTTTATTACGGGCCTTGGAAACCTTAGGTTGACCTAGTGTAGGGATTATTACCCTCTGGATATGAACACCTTAGCACTCATTGTAGCCCCTTTAAATCTATCCATTGTGTCAGTTCATGTGTGTTTCTTATTCGTTGCCTTGATACCCTTGTAGAACGGATGATTTAGGAGTGCAAGTTGTTAAGACACATTCTTCACCCGCCATACATTTTTGGTGAATTCGACGTGAATCCTACAGACCTTTTGATCGGAGCACAACTCGTTAAAAGCACCCATCTTCAATTTTGATCTCATTCCAAAACCATCAAAAATCAGATAAACCCTAAAACCTGTCTCCACAGACACCATCGCCCATGGGTGATCTATCTGTTTTCCATCACATTTGTTTTCAGACACCTTCGGCCCCTGTGCCCTCTTACATGGTAAGCTATTTCTTGTGTTCTGTTCTTGCATTTCCTAGTTTGGACCTTTCAAGCTTTCTAGAAGTAGTGTTCTTCTATTTCCTCTGAGCCTATCTCCTAACACCATCGGCCCCTTGTAAACATTTGACAGGGCCAATTGTGTCATTGGAACACAAATTTCAGAGCCTTGTTTTCAACTCCCAAATTGCAAAATGTCACCTCTGAGGATATTTGGCACAACTAAACCCTCTGAATTTCTCCATGGGATATTCCTTTACCGTGCCTACATTATCCTCTTCATGCTTCCTAAATGTCTCTAGTTCTCATCTTACAAGCACTAACCTTCCTAGTCACCCCAATCTCACCTGTGAAACTTATGTTGTCCCAACCTTGTCCCTCTTATCAGTTAGAGTAGGGTAACTCAATATAATGTAATGTGGTTGAAGTTGATAAAATAGATCCCAGATCCATCATTAAGAATCTCAACAATAATGAGTACTTTACTCCTGACAAGGATGGAGGTTTTCGAAGGATATCCACCGATGCCATGGAAATGACCATGCCTCGTCCTAACTAGGGAATACCCTATCATGATTAGACTCTTCCCTGTAAGATTGATCAAGTGTGACTCTCCCAAAACTCCCACTAATGAACATGACAATCACGAACAAACACCCACAAACAAAGGTCGTTCTTCTATGGATCCTAACATGATAATAGTCAAGCTCCTAGATCATATGGTTTTGTCCCAAGCTACCACTACAGCTAGCATCTGAAAAATGCAAAGTTTTGCAGATAACATCTAGCTATGGTTCCTAACATTTCTACACCTCACCTCCATTGGTGGATTGCAAATGGGAATCCTATTCCTCCTTCGCCAATCAAAGAACAAGATGATTTATCAAATTGTCCAAAATCGAACCTTTAGCTCCTGAAAAAGATCTTATATTATATTAAATGCAACATGATACAAGATTCTCTCAACAAAAAAGTGGGCGGTATGAGAGCACGCCCCAAAGCCACAAGCACACTAGGCCAAGCCTAGGAAAACAACAAAACATCACATAAACATGTAAAAACATAACCATCTAACAACCAGTTGAAGGAGGTCTAAGGAACACCAGAAATCAAAGCACTCAGGTCCAAAGGAGAATGAGAAACAGGAGGCTCAAAGTGCCCCTTCTTCTCCTTATATTTCATGACAATAGTCCACGGCGCGTGTTGGGGAGCCAATGGTCAAGCGGTTGGAGGGCAAGGGACAGGACTATCCTGAGTGGGGTCAGAATCAGAAGACTCAGATACATGTGACCGCTTGGCACCACCGCCAGCAGGGGGAATCTCAACACTCATATGTTCTTTGATCTTTTCTTATGAGAGCATTTGTTGACTTCCGGCACTGAAAATGGCTACCAGCCTTTAGGCCGCAAAGAAACCCCTTTGTTCTTCTTCTGTTTATTTTGATTGAGTGACAACGGGCAGGCCTCCTGAAGGTGCCCAGTTTGATGGCATAACCGGCATCGAAAGGTCGTGTTCTCATAATCGAGAGTTTGAATCCACTTGAAGCCATCATGGATTAACTCCAACTTTTCCGGAAGATCTTTGATGAAATCCACCTCAATGTAGATACGAGCATGTGTGAATAGTCCTTGCTTAGACCACTCATCATCCATCTTGATGAATCTACCAAGAGAATCACCAATAGTAGCACAAACCGCAGGGTGCCAAAAGGGGAGAGGAATATTGGGGAGACGAACCCAAACCGGCATTTTTGAGACAACCATATAAGGATCAAAATCCAGAAACCATGGTGTAAGAAAAAGGCCAACCCTACCCCAAAACCAAGGACCCTCATTAAGAATCTGTTGATAATATGTAGGAGAGGAGAACCGAACAATAAAAAAACCCTTTACACAGTTGGATCTCACAATCCCGAGACCAAGTAGAGTAAATCCATTGAAGCAAACTCTTCAGAGCGAGACCAAAAGCCATTAAATTTACAAATAATGGCAGAGTTTTTAAGGGCACAAATTGAATTTGTTACCTCTGAAAGTGAAAGTGTAACAACAGGGGTAACTTTTGCTTTTTCCACAATGTATGGTGCATAAGGAACCCCTGAAAAAACCTATTTCCGTGTACCTGTAGTAGCGGCCAAGAATGATTTTTGAGAAGCCACTACATGATTACCGCATGAGATCCTAAATTGTGGGTGTCGGGATGGAAACGGCTCCTAGCTCTATGAGACATTGTCATTCATGATGCACAAGCCGCATAGTTCATAGGGTCCTCAGTGGATGAAGGATCAAGAATTAACTTAGAATTCTAATCTTTCCCTCATCCAGAATCTCAACTATTTTATCAATGACCTTAAGCCCACCCATCTTGAATCATTGTGGTTCTTGAAAAAAACTAAACAAAATAACCAGTCATGATGCCTTTCTCTCCCAACACATTAGAGTAAGCCCTCAAAAAGCCAAAATAGACTAAGATCATTATTCTCATATGTGAATTCAGATGCACTTCCAATTCATCACCTAAACTTAGAAGCACAATGCATGTAATCGTCAGCCCTTTCAATCCTCCAAGACAAAAAGGAGTGGGAGAATATCAATAATCCCCTTACCCCTCCCCTCATTCTCCTTTATCTCATGCCAAAACTCCTACAAATTTTGCCCACTCCACAAATAGTCCCCCCTTCAAAACAGGCCTTGCTAATCCTTAGGGGTGATAAAAAATATTTTATTGGTGGCCACTATAGGACATTCTCACAATGATTGTAAGGACCTTAGGAAAGTAACCCTCAATTTTTTGTTTGTTCTTCTTTCGATTACTCTTCCATTATATAAGATTGTTATGATAAATATCAATATTTAGAAAAATATCATTCCAATCCTTCAAAATAAGTGTCATAAAAACCCCATGAACAATATTGGGCACCATAATACCTTCATACAATCAAATTATCTCCTATATTCCCAATATATCAATGCACCAAAGGTAAACTATAGACATAAACCTTACCATAAAGATCTTTTTATTAAGCCAAAGAAATCACTTCTTATAATCGAACCATTGTCTTGATACTTCCAAGACCCAAATGGCATAGCCTACTCCCATAGTCAAGCCTCCACCCATGGCACTACAAGAAGTACCAAGTAAAGATCCTATCCCACCTTCCTCTGACAATATATGCTCCAACTAAATCATTTTATCACATCTGGATACATCTTCCATTGTGTCACCACCACGATATCGCTATGGAAGCTATTCCAAGCCTCATTAGAACTTTTTAGATGAGTTAAACTCCCTTACATGTAAGATTTTCTTTATGGAACTCATGTGTACCTCAACGAACTCATGTGTACTTCACAAATTGAAGGTTTCTTCTCCAACAGTTGCAAATCTTTGAGGATCATTCTTGTGTGTCCCAAGATTCCTACCACATGTCCCCAAATCTAGAAATCCATCGCAGAGAGACTACAAGATCATCCTTACAAGACTCACATCTGGGTTGCTTATCCTTGGAGTTTATAAATGATGTCATGATTACTAATGATGTACTATCTCATGTGGATGACCCACCCTTACTCATTAGCATTATCATTCTAGATGCATAAGTGTGTAGGGTCCTCATGGATTGAAGGATTCTAGAATTAACTTAGCTTATTTCTCCCTCATCAAAAATATCAGCTATTTTATCCATGACCTCAAGCCTACTCGCTTGACTTTTCATGGCTTTGACAAAACCAAAAAAAAACCATAGGATGCATCTGGTTACCCATCAAAATTAAACCTAAAATAGTCTACAACCTAATCTCATGGTTCTAGATTTTCCTCTCTATTACAACCTCTTATTAGGTCAATCATAGACACATCACATGCGTGCACAATCATATTGTCTAGGTAACAATGCATTAAATTCATCCATAACAACCAACACTTTAGGCATGATGTTGATTCCCATCTGTAGGATATCCTGGTACCATTTCCTCATGAGCCTTTCCTAATGCTAACTCATCCCAAGATCCAAAGTATTCCCTACCTCAGAGTTCTTTGATCTTACGTGTTGAAATCCAAATTACATTAGCAGATTCAATGAACGATGAACTTAATGATCTTCAAAACACAATCAATAAAAACAGGTTACCCGATGATATTTTTTATCGGTTACATTTGGTTCTTCTACCTTGAGATCGATTTCCACCTCAAACTGATAAAGGATGTAATGAAGTGATGCCTCGATCCTCTAATCACTTAGAATGAGATGAACTAGGAATTGCACAACTCTTTTCTAATCACACTACCATTTCACCAAGATATTTTAGTAAGATCAGTGTTTCAACTAAGGAGGAGGTGCCTAATCTTAAAGGAAAAAGGATTTCCTTTGACAAAGATTACATTGTTTCACAAGATGAGTCTAGGAACTTGGAAGTATTGTACATAATCAACGTGCCTTACCTTGGCCCAAATACGGTCTTCTGAACTTGAATCTAATACCATTTATACATCTTACGAGCCCCCTATCTATGATACTAGTGACATTGAGGAATAGAAGAGACATTTCCTTATGTTCCTCCCACTAATCCATCACTCCTTGATACTCCTTAGGTCATTGAGAAAATATCTGAATATTCCTCATGTCACACTCTCATAACAACTCCACCACCCGCACCAGACTTCTAAGTCAACCTCTGCACTCAATATTGGTCCTAGTGCTCCTAGCATGGCCATTTTTGATCCTGCACCCAAAGAGATCACCTTAGATGCTAGGGTATTAGATGTACAAAAAACTAGCTCTAGGAAACATAGAGATGGTAGGTGATACGTAGGCCTAGAAATTGATGTGGAATACCAAGGGCCTCTTTTTACCCTAGAAAATGATGAGGCTATTCTAGAAATCCTATATTCTCAAGAAGATAAACTCCCTCAACATCATCATGAGTTGGGAAACTTCTCCAAGAAACCTATGCATGCTTTGACGATTATGTCTCTACTATTAATCCTATTTAGACAAAGTAGAAAATTAACTGAGGCCCCATATCATTTCCATGAGAAAAATTCTATGTTGGTTGAATCAACCATTAGTGTACAGATTGATGATGATCCCACACACATAGTCATGTTTAGAGATTTATTTCCTCACTAACGTGAGTGCCACATTTAAATCTTAGGAAAACATAATGGAGGTATTCTACATGGGGATACACAATATGCTAGACATTGATCCTAAAATTTTCTCCCATAACATCATTATCTATCCTGACACCACTCCTATTTATAAAAATATAAGGAATTTCCCTCCCAAGATCAATGATTTATGTCCTAAAGAAATCATCAATCTCTTAAACGTGAAATTCTTCATAATATGGATTATTCTGAGTGGGTGTCCATTATCATCCTAGTTCATGGAAGAAGGCCACATTAGTCATCTGTATTTACATTGAATTTCAAAACCTTAACCTTGTTTGTCCTACAGGATAAATTTCCTCTTACCCTCCATCGATTTCATCATTTACACCATGATACGGTATGAAATTTTATCTCTTATGGATGGGTTCTAAGGGTACAACCAAATTCAAATTTCTCCCACAAATCAACACAAGACTGCCTTAACTACAAAACAGGGTGCATCTATTACTATGTAAAAAATCCATTTAGGCTTAAAAATGTGAGTACAACATATCAATGCACCATGACACACATATTTCATGAGCTCATATATAAAATATTCGTAGTCTGCGTTGATGATCTGCTTGTCAAATATTGACATAATTATGATCATGCTCATGACTTAGACATTGCCTAAGGATGCCTTCACAATAAAAGGTTCGCCTCAATCCTAAAAAATGCTTTTTTGGGGTGGTATGGGGAAAAATCCTAGGATTCTTAGTATCTAAATGTGGTATTGATGATCAATGACACATTATTTATACTTTTCACAAGACATTGCCATCTTTTTATCCATCCTCCATGGCCAGACATAGACACATTGCCTCGTGGGAAAAATTGGGATATCTGTGTTATATTTTCCCTTGAGTCAATGCCTATCACCCGTGGGTGTTGTAAATAGTCTCTTAGTTGATGCCATTGCCCATAGGTGATGAATTCCTATATATATTTGTCACACATTTGAAATTCATAGGTAGAGGAAGTCAGAATCATTTGAGCCCAAACCTTAGGAACTTCCACTTTCTCTACTCTTTTGCACCATGTTCGCATCTACTCACTCAACTCTTGGTTCATCTTGCATATTTCATTGGATTGGATTGGACACTCTTCTTCTTGATTGTTTTGTTTGCACTATTAGGTCATTTGTAATTTGTCTAGGAGAGGAACGATGTTCCCCTTCTCCACCTAATAACGATTCTCTTTCGGTGTGCTGCTTTTCTAGAGAGATAGATGCATCAGTGACCACCCTACAAGTACAAGGCAAGTGCTCTAACTATATTTTTCATTTTGCATAGATATAGTTCATCTCCTTCCCTCATTGTGCTATGTTAGCTTAGTGTTACATGTATTTTGATACTAGTTAGCATAATACTCGTATTCATGATCAACTCCTTAGCTTCTCCTTGCTTTCATTTCAGTTACATTGTGCATATTTATCTTATCTATTGTCGATCCATACCTCTCCCCACCCAATCACCGATATCTTAATAGAGTTCTCTCCTCTATCTTGACTATAGGCCTTGGAAACTCTAGGTTGACCTAGTGTAGGGATTTCTGCCTTCTAGATATATGCAACCCTAGCGCTTGCTGTAGCCCCTTTAAATTTATCCGATGTATGTTGGTTCATGTGTGTTTCTTACTCATTGCCTCGATACCCTTGTAGAATAGATGATTTAGGAGTGCAAGTCATTGAGACACTTTCTTGGCCCGTAATACAAAATCTATTTAGAGGAAATGTAGAGGGAAATTAGTGTATTTAGATGGGTTTGAGAGTAGGATTTAATCAGTAAAAGAGGTTGTTAATTAAATAAGAGACGGGAATGGGAGCAATTAATTAATTAATTAAAAGGATATTTTAACTAATGGAACAATGTTAATTGACATCAAGGAGGAAATGCATTAATTAATTAATGGAAGGTCATTCATTAATTGATGGTGACTGGAGATACAAGTTAATTAGCGGATGGTTGTTATTTATATTGTGATGATGGGAAGAAAAAAGCAATTAGTGCAATTTCGTATTAAAATTGTTGAGCGAAAAGCAGGTGTCTACAAAAGCCTTACTAAATTTAATAACTACAATGAAATCAAACTCTGAAATGTTGGAAATTTATAAAGAAATGGATAGGGTGAAAATGAATAATTCGTGAATAGAATGCATAAATTATATAAACATACCTTGTTGCTTAATAGAGGACTCAAAAGGTTTAAACAAACTTTGAAAAATGATAAGAAATGAAATTTGAAAAATTTGACTAAAGAATGCCTAATATAAAGGAGGGTGATTAGTTATGGTCGTTGCTAGTGGTCAAGTTATAAGGAACCATAGGTTGTGGGTTATGGTTTTGCGTCGGCTATCTTGGCAACAAAATTGCATGGGGCATGCATGCATGCATGCGATTGGTGGGACCCACGTTTTCCTACCTTAGAATTCTTTTTAGGTTGTGGTATACACACAATCCCATACTTAAGAATTTTTTTGGGTTTTGTGGTTTACTCACAACACCAAAAAATTTATGATTTGAACCCAAGACCTGCTAAATACCAGCGCACAGGCCTACCCAATCCCAGCTAGCACCTGTCACATTCCACCATTTGATTCCACTTGTATTTATTGTAATGATTCCCCAAATGTGTGCATACCACAACCGGTGGGACCCCGCCTAAGCATGTATGTATGGGCATGTATGGGGGACATAAATCACGTGCACACTATTTTATTGCCAAAATAGCTGCGGGCATATTTCACCATGGGTGAGTTGTAAAGGAAAATCCGAAAATGTAATTTCCTAATTGGCTAGGATAGGATAAGTAATCCTCCTTTTTAGTAGTTATATGTTTGCTCTTTTGTCTCCTACATTCGCTGCATCCAAATTAATAGGGGAATTCATATAATTTATGGATATGGATTATTTTATTTTACTTGATTGTAGGAAAGTGGGAGTTCTATGTAAACAATGTAATTCGTCGAAGTATTCCTTTTATAGAGATTAAACTTTTGAATCAGACACGGCTATTTTGGCATCGTCGCATGTTGTTAGACCTCTAGCAACATGTTGCTAACATGGATGTTTTCTTGAAATGGTTGAATCCTTCCACCACCATTGAGATGTGTACTTTTCTTAGTCTTGCAAACTTCTACTTAAAATTCATTTCCAGCTATTTGAATATAGCAATATTCTTACATCAATTGAAAAAGGCCAATGCAATGTTCTTATGGACAAAGAATCAATCTTCTGCCTTCAATAGTTAAAAAATGAAATTGTGTTCCTCACCTATTTTTGTGTTTCCTGATAGTTTACAACCTTTTGAGATTTAAATAGATTGCCTCGCAGTATTTTTGAGTTTGAAATAAATGCCTCACAGTTTGCACTTGGGTTAGTTTTGAAGTAGAATTGGCACCCAATGGCATATCACTAGGAAACTCTCTATGACAAAATTATTTTACATATGGAAAATAATTATATGCACGAGTCCTAGAAATCAAGTATTGAAGACACTATCTTCTTGGAAAGGAACACCATTTCTCACCCCAAATCACTCGACATTGCAGTTTCTTCAGTCACAGATGAAAAATGAAGAAGCTTCTCATTTGAAGTGGGAATCCTATCTCCAATAGTTTCACTTGGCCATCAACTACAAGAAAGGAACCAAAAACATTATTGCCGATTGTTTGATTCCTCGTATGGATCACTCCCTCACGGTTGTTACCCAGTGCTTCACATATGGGATTTCTTATATGGTCTACTCAATATACTATGGATGCAAATTTTAGAAGGAACATCATTAGTCTCCAATATGCAACCAATTCCAACTTGGTTCCTTTTCAATATTATCATTAAAGGAATATTTTTTTGTACGAATTTGATAAATTTATGTATTTCAGGATCAAGAATTCTATTTTTTAAATAGGAACACTCTACACTTTATGGTGGTCTCTTTGGAATAAGAAAATATTTCATCGTTTGTAGTGGTTTTTTTTATCGGCCTCGCATATAGAGCGGCCCCTGAACTCTCCCATATAGATAAGATAGAGAGTCCCCCATTCCCCCACCCCCATCTTATCTATATGGCAACCCCGATTTGGGGTCTAGTTTTTAGTGGGTTCCCTCTTTTGCCTATAACGGTCTAGAGAATCTCCTGACCCCCCTGACTTAGAGACCACCAAACAGTACACTGCACATATGTTCTCTCTCCGGGCTCCGCGTGGTGTTCTTCATTTATTAAGGTATTATGGAGTTTTTCACTGCTCCAAACCCACCAACCGCAAGATTGGCTTGAATTTTCATATGCATATTCCTTATCATCCATGGGAAAGCATTTTCGTGGATTGAGTAAGTGTGTATTTAATGAATGTTCAACACCACAATTGTGTTATCTTGTTTATCAATCAATTTAACAAGATGAAAAAGTTTATTCCATAATGAAAGATTAGTTTGGCTAGTGACTTAGACCAATTATTATTTGACTTAGTTGGGCATTCACCACCAACATTGTGTATGACCACGAATTGTGTTTTGTTTTCCATTTATGGAGATCTTTGTGGATTTTTTTTTGGAGTTTTCAATTTAACGTTTCCAAATCTGAATTTCATCCACAATTGAATGGTCAAATCGAAGTTGTTAACCACATTTAATGAAAATTATAAGGTTATACCCCACACCTCTTATATTAAGCAAATATTTGAGCCTACCCACATAAAATATACATTCAATTGAAGAGTTCACTCCTCCATAATACAATCTCCATTTGAGGTATCTTGATTTCCAGCCATTGGTTCCATATGAGTTACTTTTTATCATCAAACCTTTTTCCATAATGAATCAAAATTAGAAAGAGTAAGCTAAGGATAACTACATAAATTTACATTCTCTTCATTCCAAAGTGTAGTGTCCTCTTGATTTAAATATCACCAACTTCCCGTTCAGGATCGATTAGGTGTCTAGGTATGGATTTATATTTTTTAATTCATTTAAATTGAACGTTTTCCCCTCGAGATTCGTAAGTAAATTCTTAAGCTTCGTGGGACCTTGTTATACGGTTATTGATTGACTCATAAACATCTCACCAAACACCAAAGGGCATTTAATAAAGACCATCAATCATTACTTTCAACAAATAATAATAACAATAATAATCATTGATTTTTCGTGAATGTGTTGCATAATGCCTAGTCCAAGGTTAGGTGCGAGTCCCGTTATGAGATGCAAAACCGTGACCCACAATTAGATAATGATAACAATATAATAATAATAATAAATAATATTGTGAGATGAAAGGAGTGCATTGTTTGAGCATTGAGAGGTTTTATTTCAGACCTTATCCTCTTGCGAACTTGGATTGAATGTTATCCTCCTCAATCTAAACCCAAACTCGGGCCTCAGGCTAGTCTTTTGGTGCTGCACCTTGTTATAAGTGTTGGGATGTGGAGCCTATTTTTGGTCTTTTTGAATCAGTGTTGAAGTGCTGGAGCTCAAACGATCAAGTTTGGATCTTCAGGAGCATTCTGCAGTCGTTTGTTGTGACATTGTTGCGATGTTGTTGTTAACATGCTGTTAATTGGTTGTTAACGTCTAGACTATTTTTCCAACCATGGGAAGCTTGAAAGATCGCGACTTTCAAACTTCTAGGGTCGGCTCTAGGACTTCTTAAGAGGATTTTAATCCTATAAGTCGAGGTGTTAAGGTATCTTAAAGATATCTTGAGTGTTCAAGAGGTCTTGAGTCTTAATGATCAAGAGGTGATCAAGAGTGATCAAGGTTATGCAATTGGGTGTCAATTGTGGTTTAGATGTGGTTTAGCATCTTTGGAATTCTGTTGTGAGTTCATTACTAAGAGTCGACTGTGAGAGTTGTTTTACTCTTGTTGGTAATAAAATCTGAGCAAGTTCTTGGTGGGCGTAGCCCACATTGGGGTGAACCACGTTTAAATCTTGTCTTGTCTTCTTTTGTGCATTATTTATTTATGTTGTTTTATTTCTGCAAAGTATAATTCTACTATATAGTTTCCTACAACTGTGGTTTGTGGTTTGAGGAATTGTTTCCGCATATTTTGTTCTCTAATTCCTAACAATTGGTATCAGAGCTTTGGTGGTTTTTTCTGAAGTTGTAAATCACAGGGAAAGTTTAGCTTGAGTGGGAGCTATGGCAGATGAGGGCAGATCGAGGGTTGAGAAGTTCAATGGGCAGAACTTTGGTTTGTGGAAGATGCAAATGGAGGATTACTTATATCAAAAGGACCTCCATGTTCCTTTCGCTGAAAAAGCAAAGAAACCTACAGCCATGTCAGATGAGGATTGGGAGTTACTGGATAGAAAGGTGCTCAGGACAATTCGTTTATGCCTTGCATCTTCGGTTGCTTTTAACATATCACAGGAGAAGACCACAAAAGGTCTCATGAGTGCATTGGGGAAGTTATATAAAAAACCCCTCTGCCTCTAATAAAATATTTTTAATGAAAAGTTATTTAATCAATTTGAAGCAATGAAAGAATATCAAAAATGCATTTCAAGCTGCCGCAATTTTAGACTTTACATTGTATCAATAACACTAGCAAAATCAGAGTGAAGGGAAGAACAACACTATATGTGTGTGTATATATATATATATATATATATTATGAAAATGGGGAAGAGCAAATGAAGTTTGATCTGGTGCCACTATCAGATAATATGTTTCTTACATACATATATCAATTATATAAATAATATATGGTTGGTGTTTGATGATAAAGTATGACAAAAAAGTTTTAACATCTAGCATGTGTGAGTGTGAATATTATATAGCATATACGTGTTTTTTTACTTTGCCCCACACACACGAACACAAATATTGTATCACATCCTAGGGTCTATGTAAATCTGTACTATCTGTATTGGTATCTGTTCTTTATTATCCCTGTTAATTACCCATTTGGCTTACCACTCTCTTAGGTTCTTTTGCTTCTTAGCTCTGGTCCTAGTTTTAGTTTTGGACTTTTAATCTCTGATTGTTGGAGCCCTTTTAGTACTCCTCATTTCTTATTATAACTTGCATTTATGCGCCCCACTGGCCTACTTTAGTCGTTTTATGGATATATTATGATTTATTGATCTTTCTTCATTGTTACTTACTCTCCTTATTAATATGAGGTGGTGAAATTTTAGATTTTTAAATTTTTAACCTTTGATAGATGGAGCCCTTTTAGTATCCCTCATTTCCTATTGTAACTTGTACTTGGTCCCATTGATATACTTTAGTCAATTGTAAATTATGATTTATCTATCTTTCTTCAATGCTATTTGCCCTTGTTATTAAAAATAGGTGGTGAGAAACATTATGTAAGTAGGCACTTCCACTCACCCTCTAAATGATTATATGTTGAAGACAAGGCAGTTGGATAATCAAGTTTCCTAGACTAATGTATTAATAGAGGAGATCAGACAAATGAATAAGGGAAAGGTGTTCAATTGTTATGGATGGACAGAGAAATATTAGCAAGCAGGAACTCGTCGACATTATTGTCACGTCAACAGTAGATCCCTTTCTTTCTCAAGGTTGTCAATTGTTCTAGAAAGCATAAGCATGCTCCTTTCTTATTTGATCTTCTCGAGGAAGCTGCTGAGGATGTTGGGTTCTATGATGTCATGCAAGATGTGCTTAATGCAATTGTAATTTGTCCATTGGTATGAGAATGGCAGGTATAAACAGATATATAGCAGTATTCTGCTCATGTGTTAGACAATGCATTGAAGGACTTCCGAATGATTGATTTGATATCCTTGACCTATGTTACCAGGTACATCTGTACAGGCCTCGAGTGCAGATATATAGCAAGTTGTGCTTACTGCAATGGTAATTTGTCCATTGGTATGAGAATGGCAGGTATAAACAGATATATAGCAGTATTATGTTCATGCATTAGACAATGCATTGAATGACCATGGAAGGATCGATTTGATTTCACAATTAGTGTACGTAGCTAGAAATGAACAGATGTTTACCTACAGCCAGCACATATCCTTGACCTACTTTACTGGGTACGTCTGTACAGACCCCTAGTATGGGTACATCCAAGGGTTCGCCGAGGATGTGCAGGAACCGGACTCGGGTTGGACCGGACCGGAACCAGACCGGTTCAAACTCTATGAACCGGTTAACTAAAAAACACATAATGATTACATTTTTAAAGAAAACAATATATTTGAAAGATTAGAAACCATGATTCCAACAATTACACACAAAATATGCATAATTTTCTCATGTATACTAGTACCATAGTCTGGAATACTTGCATTCGGCAAATACTGGGCACGGTACTCCCAAACGGCAAACTTTTAACAATATTCGGCCAATACGGTCAAGAATACTCGGCAACGTTTGATAAATATACTCAAATTTATATTTATATATACATTTATATAATAAACAAATATGTATATAAATTGCAGCCAAATTTAAAGAACCATTTGAATTTTGCATACTTATTGAAATTTAATTCTCATACATTGCATACTTATTGAAATGCTTTCTTATTTGTCTGGGATCACTTTTACTTTACGATAACATTCAGTGACTTGTGTCTGAGGATGTGCAAGGAGTTTTGAGTGTAAACACAAAAAACTTCTTAATCCACTCAGCAAAAAAAAAAAACCTGACGCATTTGTTGATACACCATAACTAAGCAGGAAAAAGTATGGATCCAAGCTGGCAGGTGGGACGATTTTAAAAACCGGTCAAACCGGAACCGGAACCGGCCGGTTTGACCGGTTTAACATTTTAAAGCATGAACCGTTTTGTAAACCGGATCGGTTGACCGGTTTGGGCTAAAACCGGTCAAACCGGTCCGGTTTCGTCCTAAACCGGCCGGTTTGGGCCTGTTTTGCCTTATACGGCGGCCAGCTTAAAAAAACTTTTTTTTAATTGTTTTCTTTTATTTTTTATCTCTAAACCCTAATTTGGTGTTATAAATACACCCCCCCTCTATTCACTTCACACCTCTCTCATTGAGCATTTGTGAGCATAAGATTGAAGAGTTTATTTTTTGTAGTGAGCTTGGAAGTTGGAGGCTTGGAGCTTGTTTGGCATTGCTTGTGGGCTCTTTGTGGTGATATTGGCATCCATTTGTGAGCACCTCACCTCTATTTGTGAGCACCTCTCTTATTTGCAAGGATTTGGAGGATTGGGGCAGCCTTGAATAGTGTTCATTTGGAGTTGTTTGGCATCAAGTGTGGGCTCTTTGTGGTGGCATTTACATCTACATTTGGAGTGTGGGCTCTTTGTGGTGCCATATACAAGCTTGGAGCATTTCTTCACCTCATTTGTGTGCACATTGAAAGGTATGTTACATTTTAAACTTGCCCCTTATTTGTAAATTTTATTAAAAAAGAAATAGGAAATTTATTTTGTTTTTATTTGCATTTTCAGATTTGTTTGCATTTGCAATGGCCCCCAAAACAAAAGACCCTACATGGGCCCATGCAGACGTAATTGATGATCAAGTTTTTTGTAAATATTGTAAGAAACACATCAAGGGGGGGGGATTCATAGGTTGAAACAACACTTGGCTGGTCAAAGAGGCCAAGTTACCCCATGTGATGCACCTGATATTGATGACATTAGGTTGGAAATGAAAAACATGCTTGAAAAACATAGAGAAGAGAAGGCTAGGCAAAAAGAGATGGAAGCTGAAATAGGGAGGAGGGAACATGCCTTGAGTGTTGAAGGATCTTGCTCTGACCCTTCTGTGACTGTTAGAGACCCCTTTCGGTATATGCCTCCCCCATCCACTCATAGTCAAGAAAACCGGCCTCAAAAAAGAAAGACCATTCAAAGCTTTTTTCCATCTTCCACACCTGCTACTGCTAGTGCCTCCATGCCAACACAAAATCAGCCTACCTTGGATAACCATTGGAAGAAGCAATACAAAGAAGCAGCTTTTGAGTACATTGCTAGATGGTGGTATGATGCAGATATCCCTTTCAATGCTGCCCGCTCACCTTATTACCAGCCGATGTTTGATTCCATTGTTGCTGCTGGTAAGGGCTTCAAAGGCCCTAGTATGCATGACTTGAGAGGATCACTTTTGAAGAAAGAAGTTGCATCCATAGATGAATATTTGAAAGGTTGCAAAGCTTCATGGGCCAAAACAGGATGCACTATCATGTCAGATGGGTGGAGTGATGGCAAGAACCGCACAATAATAAATTTTCTTGCCTCTTGTCCACAAGGTACAATGTTTTTGAAATCAGTAGATGCATCTGATAGGGTGAAAGATGCAAATTTATTGTTTGAGCTTTTGGATGAGATTGTTTTAGAGGTGGGGGTGGAAAATGTTGTACAAATCATAACAGATAATGCATCTAACTATGTTCTTGCTGGTAAGATGTTAGAGGCTAAACACAAAACAATATTTTGGACTCCATGTGCTGCACATTGCATAGACCTCATGCTTGAGGATATAGGGAAAAAAGATTGGATCAAGAACACTGTAGAGCATGGCAAGAGCATCACCAAATACATCTATAATCACTCATGGGTATTGAACCTAATGAGGAAGAACACTGAGGGCAGAGAACTTGTTAGGCCAGCCATCACGAGATTTGCAACAAACTTCCTCACGTTGCAATCTCTTATTTCCCAACAACAGAACTTGAAAAGGATGTTTTCAAGTGATGAATGGAATGCATCAAAGTGGAGCCGGAAACAGGATGGGAAAGACACAAAGAAGAAACTTTTTGATAATTTATTTTGGAAAAAAACAGCAGAGATTGTGAAAGTTGTTGAGCCTCTTGTTAAGGTGTTGCGGTTGGTGGATGGGGAAAAATTAGCCATGGGCTATATTTATGAGGCTATGGATCAGGCAAAGGAGCAGATAAGGGCAGCATACAAAGACAGGGTAACTAAGTATGGGCCTATATGGGAGATCATAGATAATAGATGGAACAATCAACTCCATCGACCTATACATGCAGCTGGGTATTTCTTGAACCCAAAATATCATTACAGAGCTCAGCTTGGAGAAGATCAAACAGGAGAAGTAAAAGATGGTTTGTACGAGTGCCTAGAGCGCATGGTCCCTGATGAGATGCAACAACTTGAGGTTCACCGACAGATCAGCTTCTTCAGCAGAGCCACAGGTACCTTTGGGAAAAACCTTGCAAAGATTGCAAGGGATGTGGACCAACCAGGTAAGAAATTCTAAGTTTTTTGAAGTTCATTTGATTAAAAATTTTAATGAATAATCATGAATTTTTAGCATAAGACAATATTTTTCTAATTTGTTGAATTACGCTTTAACCTTTAAGTTATAAGTTTATGTTTTACTTTTAATTTTTAACTGTGTTTTTAACTTTTTATCGTCATTGTTTACTAATTAAACATTTACACTTTTTATCGCAGCACATTGGTGGGATTCATTTGGTAGTCAGTGTCCTCAATTGCAAAAGTTTGCAATTAGGATCCTGAGCCAAACTTGCAGTGCTTCTGGGTGCGAGCGCAACTGGTCTGTCTTTGAGCGGATTCACACGAAGAAGAGAAACCGTTTGGAACAACAACGGTTGAATGATCTTGTCTTTGTGCAGTACAACCTTCGGTTAAGGCGCAACCAGTTGTTGAACCGAAGACCTGATACTGATCCCATTGTCTTGGATGATATAGATCCAACCTTCAGAATGGGTAGAGGAGAGTCAGCCAGCAGAGTTTGATCCCGATGACTTGGGGTGGATGGGTTTGGATCAAGAATCTGATGAGCCATTAGCAGCACCGCCGCCATCGTCACGAGACACAGCAGGCACTAGTCGCACTCGTGCTACTCCCCGACCCCGTGCAGCTCCAGTTGTTGCAGATGTACCTGAGGATTTGGATGAGTCCGAGTCAGAGCCAGAGGCCGGTGATGATATTGATGAGGATGACCTTGAGGATCCCATTTCCAGCAGCGGTGCAGAGTTTGATGATTGATCATTGATGTCATCTAGTTTATTCTAGAGTTTTGTAACTTGTAGTATTTGTAATGTATCAATGATCATATCATGTTGTTTTTTTGGAGTCTTGAACTATGGAGGCCATTTAGAGCCTCATTGTTTATGTATTTTGTTTCGGAATCTCATCTATGATATATGTATTGTGTATTGGACTTGGAGTTCGTGCCATTTTGCTATAAACACCTTTCTTGCATATATATAAGAGAAAACTTTGCATATTCTGTGTGTAATTGTTGGAATTATGGTTTTTAACCTTTCAAATATATTATTTTCATTAAAAATATAAAATTTTATGTATTTTTTAGTAAACCGGTTCATTAAGTTTGAACCGGTCCGGTTCCGGTTCCGGTTCCGGTCCGGTCCGGACCTCGGCCGGTTCCGAGTCCGGTTCCGATTTTTAAAACATTGTTGCATAATATATTTCTTTTAAGTTCAACCGATGTATATCATGACATTTGGCATTGAATTATCAGTATGTTTTGTGGTTATTTAGCTTATTTTGTTTACTTTGCATATCATATGGTTAATTTTGCTTATTTGGATATATTTTTCAGAATTTGTTTTTCACGGACGCTTCCAAAAGCCGTACCCAAGCCACAAAATAAAAAATCACCATACTGGCAACCTAGTCCTTGACCATTCAGTTTGGAATGATGATGGGTACACAGATTGTATATGTGGGGAGTCGTTTGTAGGCCCTAATATAGAAAAGATCTATTATGAAGACATTAATTCTCCTCTTTTCATAATAATGTATGAGACCTCTGATGGCATTTGGGATGAAGTGAGAATTGCCATTCGTCAGAAATCATGCACTAGAGTTCTACATGCAAAGCATGACCTATCATTCAATGTAGGTGGGGACGATTGAACACACATTTGTATATGGAGGACTGTGCACTCAAGTCAAAATGGTATGTGGAGAGGCATGGAAGAGTGGCTCCTATTAATTGCAAGGATACAAAGCTGGGGTTTCGTGAGGCCATTGAGATTATAGTGTGGATGAGGCCAAGAGTCTTTACCATCAGTTTCTCTTCTTTATAGAACTCACAATCCCTTTTAACAAGCCCAATGCGAGGGAGGATAGAAATATTATGGCATACAAAAACCAAATTAGATGGTGGCAGAATCATAAGGGTAAATTTGCAATCTTCCCCGTCTTGTTGTAAGGCTGCTCTTCTAGGTTGCTAGTGCCTCTGCATCTAATAAGAAATTGTCCACTTACAGTTTCATGAACCCTATTAAAAGGAGAAAGCTTGCCTCCAAATAAGGGGGGGAGGTTGTAATTCATAGTACCCTACATCTTCATCACTGAAAGACACGCAAGTACTAAAGGGAGCAAGCCACACAGTAAAATGTTGATCCTGAGGAAACAACACAAGTAGATGAGAAGGTGCATGGATTCAGTAAGGTTTGGTTGGGGTCCATTAAGCATCTTTGATGAGTCGTAGGATTCAGGCAAAAATGATGCGGATGGAATCTCGGATACAAAGGTATACTTCCAATGCAAAGAAGTTGTAGATAGAGCATAGGCTATATAAGATTGGCACATTGCTTGCTCCATGTTTGTTTTGTTGCTTGTAGTATCTTTGGACTGTTATTGTTGATATCACATTATCATATCATATCATGTTGTATGATGTATGTACATTCGAATAAGCAATGATGAATCCAGAAGTATGGTCACAACTATCATTGTATTTCACTTTAATTAAGTAACTGGAAATCTATCAATTGACAATTTGTTTTGTTATTATTCGTTTCAATTTATTTGTTTATGATTAGTCATTAATATTAATAATTCATTTTTTAGCTTTTTTAATTTCCTATAATCTGATTCTTTATTGATAATCAGGTTGGGGTCCACTGACCCTAATGTGGGGAAGGGGAGTAAGGGGGACGAGAGCAAGGCTAGGGGTCTTCCCACATGGCCTTGGATACCACATCCCCCTTGTCCTTGCATACCAAAAACTTGGCATGGCATAGTCCTTTTAAGGGATACTTTGTCTTGTCTTGCCGAGCTACCCTTTTTGGTCTTTCCTTGTAACTCTTTTCCATGATTTGACACTAAGCTGATGACCTCCTAGGAAAGTGCAGACCTGTAATTAAATGCTTGAAGTGCCGGCTTAAATGACCACCTATTTATTGTTAATGGAAACGATGTGACTAAGGAAAATAGAAATCATTGTCATGACTAATACGTGATATGTCATTTAAGCCAAAGTATTATTTGTCTAAATACAGTAGATTACTTAGCATTTGAGAAGATCAAATTTTGATAATATAACTTGAGATTAAAATTAAATTTAGCCGATTTAAGTAATGATTAGCAGAGACTGGTCAAACCATGAGATATATCATATAACCATTCTAATCATACAGTTTTCATTTCTTTGCTATACAGTTTTCTATACAGTTTCAATAGAAACAGTAATATGAAATGAGAGAGCTCAAATAGAAAGTTACAGCTAAAAACTAACCTGCTTGAATGTGGCTGTCTGATATAGAGGTGTACTAAGAGCTTCGTAGGGATCAAACGAGTTGGTAAAGTTCACAAGTACTGTGGAAACACTCAACTCTTTTTTCTGCACATCTATGTCCATTAAAATCTGACACAGTCAAATACATTGTCCAAACCTTATAGCCCGAACAAATATATAAACAAACACCAAAAGTTGCAAGATTATGCAGACTGTGCAAGTAAACCTATTGATGAATAATACCTAGATCTAGTAAAAATACATAATGATTGAAAAGAGATAAAATGAAAATACTAACAAATATACATGTAGTAAGAATAATAATTATCATTATTTATCTCCAAAAAATAATAGAAGTCAGGCAAACAGGTGGCAAGTCAAATGCTTATAGATTTTATTTTGTTTAACGGACGATGCAAATTTTATTTTGTTTAAGTGAAAGTGCAAATCTTATTTTGTTTAAACATTAGTGCAAATTTTCTTTTAAATCATGCTACTAGAATTTGAAAATTGAAATATACCACAAAGGTTGGAGGACCTAAATATTCACAAGCCAAACAAAAGCAAAGGTGTGGAAAATTTCATGATTAACCTCTAAGCAATCTTTTTATGCTTCTTGTACTCTTGTTGCAGATACCACGATTTGGTTAAAGAGTAAAATGTAGAATAGAATCTATGTACAAAGTCGGGCCTATCAACACTGTCAGATTTAGCTCACTAATCTAAACACCCTCAGAGATACAACTCCAATCTTGGCATTCCATCTTGAGGAATCCTAAAACTAGCATCTCCATCTCCAATATGTATCTTATCATTCTTGTTTACTTCAAACCAGGTTGCAATGTTCAGTCTCTGGTAGCCCATGATCTTGCAAGCATCCCCATAATAGTTTAACAAACTGACTTGCACACTATCATCTCAATTAATTGCTCACTCACACCATCAATATTGAAGAGATTGTTTTTCTTATAGTAATCATTGTGCAATGTCATGTTTGTACTTATGTCTCCCTATCCGTCGATCTACACAATCCTATCTCAGAATTTACACCACCTGATGACACACTGTACCAACTTATCTTGTCATGCATGCTGTAAGATGATGTAGCCTGCTCTACATGCATTCACTTGACAATTGTTTTTCTATCTCCTCGTTCTGAATAAGGTGGTCCACCATTTATCCTATCATATGTCCACGTCTTGCCAATCAGTGCAGGATAATGACTTTTTTCTCTAGTTCAAGTTGATTCAACCACATCAAAATCCCCCTTAAACTTGAGACCAAAAAGATCAATGTCAATATTTTTCAGGGTTATATAGAATCAACATACCATGTTAAGGAAGATTCAACAAAAAGGGAGAAAATTCCAACCTAGGCCTCCACATCATCTTCCATGATTTTCTAGGCAATACGCTAACATTTGACCCAAAATCAAATAGTGCATACTTAACTTAATCGAAAACAACATGAACTACAGCATCCTTCTCCCAACGGGTCTGTAAGGCAACAAACCTGACTTCCTTAATCTGTAAATCATATGTCTTGCCCAAAGGACATAGCAGCACATGACACATACTTCAAGATTGTAATAGATCGTGCAACTTAGCTACCCTTTGCAACAGGAAAAGGATTTCTCAAGTTGTTCAATTCTTCATCACTATTTGAACTAGGACGCTTCTGCTACAGAAGGGTGATGATCATCCTCCATTGATTGAGGATCTCAGCAGCTTCGTACATCAACGATTTCTCTTTTCTTTCTTGGATCAGAATACACATGGGGTGACTCTGCCTTATGTGTTTTTGGACATTCGTTTCTGGTTTCTGTTTCTACCATGTGCCTCCATGATTGTGTGATGAAGATATAAGTGGGTTCTGGTATCTAATCCTCTGCAAATTTTCTGGAGTCATGGACACTCTAGTGACCAAATTAGCAGTTGTTCAGAGTTCTACACGTCTCTTTTTTATATTAGTTGTGAACAAACGTCACTTTCAGTGTTGCAATTGTTTCCATGCAAGGCTGATATCATTGCCGCCTAGATGGTTACGGAGTGACAACACAACAATGTTGGACATCCAAACTCGCCACAGTTAACATGACATAAAGAAGTCCTTCCTAATCTTCTTCATGCTCGTAGTACACGATCTGGCATATTCACTAAGACCTTTGCAAGAAATGACAACTGTAAGTGCTGTGCACATATGTTCAGCTGAGCTCCTCCTAAATACGGTGCGGGCATCTTAATAGTGAATTGTGCCTTGTGACAACTAAGAAAAATGCTATGCAGAAGGCCTTATTTCCAGCTGAGGCATACGTAGTAGCAATCATGCCATTCTGGGACACTAATCTTGTGATATCCTTCCACTCGAAATTCAGAATGCGACACTTCTTCTCGCAGTTTCTTCCAGTTAAACATCTCTTCTATTTTTGCCAAACCATGTCCATTGTTGCTTCATTTATTTTAAGGAAGAAAAAGCTTCCGTTCTGTAACATACGAATTCTAACCTTTGAGTTGACTCCAAAGCATCTGTCTCCTTGGTGAACTTGTAATGGATTATTGCATTCTTAATATTTGGAAAGCGTCGCTCAAAAAACCAGGCCACAAGTCATCTTGAAAGCCATCCCCGATATCACTTTTTGAAATCTCAATTTATATTCTTTAACAAACTCGCCTAGTTTTCTAGGTAAATGCCTTTGGCATGTGGAATGTTTTTTCCCTCAGACTTTCGATACTTGAAATTTGTTTTGAATTCAAGCTTTTAACACTTCATTTTTGTTGTACGACACATATCAATCCAAGGCCCATCTCCTCAACGTGAATCCCCACTCATCAATCTTCTGCTGTTCATTTGTCATGCTCTTCAGGGCCCATACTCATTTTACATAAAAACCAAAAGTTCTGTGCATTGGCCAACCCATCATAGATCAGCATCATTATCAACTGATCCAATGAATGAATGCAATGACAGGCGCTTATGTAGGATCTGATGGTAGTGATGTCAGTACCATTTTTATAGTCTTTGAACCTGAACTCCCATAGTAAGGGATTGAGCTACTTCACGCTGTTTTTTAAAATGCTTCTCTAGGTATCTATCTATGACTCTCTCCATCTTCAATCTCAGGTTCTTTCTGCAAGAGTTCTTGATGTAAATTTCTTATTGCAGACTTTGCAGTAATAGACAAATTTTCAGGCACTAATTATGTCATGGATGCGTCTCTTAACTTCTCAACTGTGTTCATTCCAATCTAAGCAAAACAAGCTCCTCATTACTTGTTGCGACAGGTTCTAACTTCTAATATTTCTGTTCAGATTGATGCAAGGAATGGCACCTCCGCTGGATATTTATGATTGGTTATGCTCTCATCTCCAATGCTTTTGGATTATCTGCATTTGTGTTTACTTGATCAACATTTTGGGTTTCATCTCCATGACCCATCTATGGGATTGTCAGTGACAGAAATATCTCCTCAAAGGTATTTCATCCATGAAGATGGACATTCTAATTTGATGAATGAATTTAATGTGGGATCTGCTTTTAAGAATATACTAATAAATTTTTCATGAAAATCAAGTAAATGATATTACTTACGGAATATTAGGGCTTTAAAGCAATCAAAGACATACATACACTCGTTTATGTTTCAAGCCAATACATGACTCCTTCACAAGCTATTTACCTTTGTGGTGGGATTCATTCCCCTAATGTACAGTGATTTCTTAAGTGTGATGTGGTTCCAAATCAATCAACAATTATTGCATGGTGCTCTCCTCCTCTCTTTGCAGATCTTTAATCAATTTATTCAATAAGTTATTGGTTTTCAGAAAATGGTTGAAGGTTTTGTAACATAATTTCATGGAGGGTTTTATGGTGTTTTTAGGAAAATTCTAAGTCTCATTCATGATGAATTCAAGTTGCAATTCTTAGAACATTTTGTATAAAAGTAAAAGACAAGATAGTACGTAACACACCTAGAGCAAGAAAGGAAGTTGAAGTGATCAGTCATGAAGATGAAAAGTCACGAAGGACTCTATAAATGATGCAAAAGAATGTGCAGAAAAGTTAATAGTTGTTGTTGTTGACTTATATTGATTGCATAATTCATTCTAGAGAATAATGACTATATCTATTCCCTAGCCAATATGCTTTGCTTTCCGCATACGAAGATAGTTATTTGGTAGTTGCTGTGAATATTGTCTATAAAGCAAGTGTATGGTAATTTTGTCTCTTATGTCTCCAACTCGCGCAAATGTTAGAATATGCTCTGTAAGTTGAGTGGTTATCTTGTATGTTCCTGTAATTCTCCGCACAAGAATGTATTCCTAGAAATAAATCCAGCTAAAAGGTTAAGACAAATTAGACTTCCAATACTAGCATATCCTAATGAAAAAATCCACAGACCACTGCTAACAATGGTTCTGTTGCTGGGATCGTTAAGATGCTGAAATGGTTGCCATGACAAAGAGATGTAGAGAAATGGCTAGAAAGAAAGATACACCACTTTGCAGAAGAAAAAGTAAGAAAACTAGGAATCTTTGTGAAACAAGTAGGGAGTGAACATATCTATGGAGATATTTATGAAATTTTCAAGTGTGAGTTTCCTAAGTTGCTAACTGATAGGCTGCCAAGGTCAGAGCACGATTGTTTCAAGCCCAGGGAAAACAAAGAGTTTGAATGGATTGAAGCCAAATAAGAGAAGTTGTGCACACTGAACACTGAATGGTACGTATCTGAATTTGTTAAAGGATACATTTCTTTTGCAACTGTGCAAGACATGTTTATTAGGGGAATACAAGGTAAGGTCATTAAAGAGCTACCTATGATGGTGAAGACATTGGTGGTGGAAAAGTCCATGGTGCCAATTCCCTCGAATATAGAGTAGTCCACTCGGTGTTATGGGGATGTGATTTTGGGGTAGAAATGACGGGGAAACGGCCTGTTTTGATTGGACCATTAGGAAGGCCTGAAAAGAATCAAACTAAGAATAAGGAGAAGATAACAGAGCTTCGACTGAAGTTGATAAAAGTCAAAAGATGTGGAACATTGAGCCCCACCAAAGGACATCCTAAGGCAGCTGCAGGTAGGAGTAGAGTAGGAAGAACGCAGGATTTGGGAGGAGAGCAACCTCCATTGAAGACCAAAGTTTAAGAGACAGCAGTGGGAACAAGTGAGCGAGAAAGAGAAGGTAAAGAAGAGGAGACCATACCTAAAGGAGACAATAGCCAAGTGACTCAAGAAAAGACCACAAAAATAGAGCAGCGTAGTGATAGCTTTAACATGCAGATGATTTTAATAGTGTTATGCCGGGACGTTCCCCCCCCATCTTACAGCCATCCGGGTCATCTTGGGGACAGCGGGAATCATCCCCCCTATGCTTCCTTTTAGCACATGTCAAGGGGACGTCTCTAAAAATCAGGAGACGTTTCCGGGACATGCCCAAAATGTCCCCTTTTATAGGGGACATCTGATCTCCCCCTCCAAAAAAATATCATTTTTTATATTTCTATTTATTTTAAAGATTTAAATACTAGTTCAAATGTCTTACATAAAGCTCTTTGGAAAATACCAATATCATTTTTTATATTTCTATTTATTTTAAAGATTTAAATACTAGTTCAAATGTCTTACATACAAGCTATTTGAAACAACACCAATATGTATCTATCTCAAGGTGCTTATCTTGAATTTGTCACATAGTTTTGCCCATTGAATGGTTCCACATTGATTCATGATTCAATCACCTTCTCCACAAATAACCCAATGTCCAGTAATGGATGGGCTCACTCTAGCTACACCATTGCGTAGGGCTCAAATAAACTTGAAAATGAAATAAATTTGGGATGGACCTAATATACCCTTGCAGAGTAAGATTGTATTTTGAAGCCACTCATTTCTATTTGAAAAAATAAACCTATATGTAAAATTCTAATTAAAATTCATTTTTGTGCTTCGATCACTTAACAAAGCCTATATGCATAATTTTATATAAAATGGAAGGTTGTGTAGATGATAAAAGCCATAAGACAAACCAAAATGTTTACCCACAACCCGACTGTATTGTATTACAAAAAACATAATAAGAATCAAGAGTGATAAATAAATAAAGATATTTTTTAGCACAAATGTGGATAGTGATTTAATAAATATTACATCCTAGTCAGAGGACTGGACTAAATCAGAAATATACAATATATCAACATACAATGGTAAGAAAGTACAACCAACAAGAGGATAAGAATGACTTATCTGCTATTTGACTGTCTGGATTGGATCTGGGCTGGACAGATGGTGGAATAGGCTCAGTATAAATTGCATGTGTTTCATCTAGAAAACAATGATCAGAAGGTCATGTCAGACAAAATCGCCTAGATCTGAACAGTATTGCCTAGGGCGCTAGTGTCTGAACTAGGCGCTAGTGTCCTGGTGAGAGGTGTAGATCTAATTATTTCAGTGTCTGATGATGTAGCCTTCACCTCGCCATGTGTCGCATCCACTTCGTTGTAGGGTTCTCTTGTCACACTTGTACCTGCAAAACAAACCATAACTACTTGCAAAAGACTCAAACGCACATCAAGCTAAATAAAATATGCAAATGCTTGAGTCGGATTGACCTCGACGATCACCCCAATGTGATTGTCACCGAGCACTGCACTACATTTCAAACTCAATGTAGTTTCGGTGTGTGTGTGATAGAAATTGTGTCCCTTGAAGCTAGGTTGCCCTTGTGCAAGTTGCGCCAAGATAACGGACGACAACTACTTTGGCCCCAAAATAATGTGTCGTGGAATTCAGAATTTGCCCTTACTATGCAGTGAATAATGCAGCCCAAATGCAATCCTTAAGTTGCTCCTTTTGCCCAATTAATAGATAGAGAATAATAGCCCCCAATCGCCCCTTAGAATAGTTAGTAGGTTGTGCATATATGTGACTCCTTCGTTTGAATTTCAACATTTAATGACACCAAAGGCCGACCCCAAACATGAAATGAGAATTAGAAAAGATCTAGAATCAGGCGCCAAGTGATAATTTGAAATACAAGCAAGAGTGGACAAAAACGCCAAGAAGGTTCACTAGCGCCCAGGTGTTATTGTCCTTACTGGGTGTTATTGTCCATAAAATAAGAAAAACAAACTAGACCACAGACGGAGATAGAAATCCCTGTGACACGACCAAAAAGCATAAATCCAAAAAGTATAAGACAATGTCACAATCAAAATCAATCGAAATCGAAATCGAAATCAATGTCACCAGTGTCTAATCTTCTCCCTTAGGAATCATGCATATAATGACATACTATAGGCATAATGTAATAGTAATAAGTGCATAATTGTGTGCCTACAGATAGTGGACTGTCACAAACTGCTATTAATAAAAAAAAATGTATATTTTGAATACTTATAATTTTATATATTATATTTATAGCCATCCCCCAAATCCAAGAAATTTTTTCTGTCACAGAAACCCTGCCCCCGCGTCGTGGAGTCTTAGATAACTATGGATTATATAGATGTTTGGTAATGGATGGCCTTAATCTAGTTGCACCATTGTGTTTGGCTCAAATAAACTTGAAAATGAAATAAATCTAGGAAGGACCTAAAGTACCCTTGTAGTATAAGATTGTTGTTAGAAGCCACTCATTTCTATTTAAAAAGAACGTTGTATGTATAATTCCAATTTGGGAATAATGCACATCAAATGCAGAAAGCTATGGAGACATAAGTCTATGGTCTGATTGTGCACATACTCAAACAAGAAGGTGTAATCTCTAGAATGCCAAATTTTCTCAAGAAGGTAAATGTACTATGCAACTGAATAAATCTTGCAAAACGATATTAATCTACTGAAAACCCTCCTAGAAAGCACAACCAATGGCATGCAACGCATGCATAAATTAGTTGGTATGTGAAGACTAAGAAGCCATCAGATGGGGATACTAGAATGGATATCATTCTCACAGACAATGAGATCCAAAACGCAGTATTTGACTACAGCAATATCGTTAGTATAATGCCTTGCCCTACTTGGGAGGCTAAAAGCAAGCCTGTTTTGTCTTATAGCATGGTCACACTAAGCCTCGCAAACCATATAGTTGGAAAACTCGTTGACTACTCGCAGAATTTTTTAATAAACGAGAATTTTTTGAAAAAACTTGCGAGTCGCAAGCAATTTTTGAGACAATGCTAGCCGAGAGTCTTGCTTTAGTACACGTTTTTTACAGCTAGGGCCAAGAGTCTTGCTTTAGTACACGTTTTTTACAGCTAGGGCCAAGAGTCTTTTTGAAGCCCACTGGTGCACGCAGCATTTGAACATCCTTTGAGTAAGTTGGAGGGAGATTATGGCAGATTTATTGATCAGATTTGAGGAATTTTGAGTTTCGAGGTTAGTTCTTTTTTGTTTCTTTCAAAACATGTTAACTCTTTCTAAAATGTTAATATTAGGTTTCCAAACATGATTTACAATTTTAAATGCATTTCATTCAATCTCCATATTTATTGGTAATTTATGCTAGTTTTTCATAATTTATGAACAAAATTGTTGGGTTTTTTCTTGTCTTGGACTGCACAAGTAGGGGAGATCCCCATGTTCACAGAGGGAGAGAATGTTGATTTCGAGAGGGAAGCTATGGAGGTTATAGGCATTGTGGAAGCAAGAGAGATTGGATTGGATGACATCATTGTAGATGATGTCGAACATGATGCAGAGGAGTCACTACCATCCAAAACCAAGGTGGAGCCGAAATCGCAAGCTTTTAGGGGGAGTGCGGAGTCACAGCCGAGTGCGAGGACTACAATCACTAAAACCTCTCCCCAGTATTTCGCTATAGTGTGCAAAAGGAAATGATAGATTCTTGTAATTTTGTAACTTGCATGGATATGCATATTGTGATGATGATTTTCAATGGCAATCATCATAAATTCATAAGAGTTATCAATTGGCCGTTGTATTTGCATGATGATGTGATTTTTGTACTCTATTTATATTTAAATATAATAGAAAACACTTCCCGAACGTTTAATAGACTCATTTGATACATTTTGTAAGTGTATTTTACATTAAAAAAATGTTTTTAAAGGAAATTTAAGTATTTCTAAAGTGTAGAGAATTGCCGAGTATTTAACAAGCCAAAAAAATATTTGGTTTGCCAAATATTTGCCGAATGCAAACTATGTTGCAAACTATGGGCAGGCGGAACCTCTTCATCAATTGGAAGTGTAGAAATTTGGGTGGGAAATCTTAGCGTGAGTGGAGACTTCGAAGTCATAGAAATGAAGATAGATGAAACTCACTATCCAATATTGATTGGGAAGAAGTGTGCATATGATGGGAAAATGATTGTCAACATAATAAATAATCAATTGGGGTCTCATCAAGAGGATGTTATCATAATTATCCCAATGAACAAAAGAGAGCAAAGGCCATATACCATTCCTAAGGAGCCATTGTCTCTGTATGTGAATGAACTTGAAAGTTGGTACAAGGTTGACCATCAACCAAAAGAAGAGAGGCCAAGCATAACCACTCCACAAGTAGTCAGAGGGATCATGAAGTTGGAGCAACCTCAACACACAGTCCCTCAAGAATACGCAGCTTTTGTAACTTGTAAATCCCTTTGCAAAAGGATATAGATCCCCCTAAGTGTGATCACCTATCAAGTCGGAAATAGACAAGATTTTTGGCCTCACAGGAACACAACAAAACTACATGAATCAAATGGAGAAAGTGGGGTTCCTTGGAGCTCAGCCTCTTCTATATATGGAGATGTGGATATGAATCAATGGGTATGACAAGATCATGAAATACAGCCAATGTGAATGGTATATGCCACAAACCGATAAATCCCACAGTACTTTTGTACTGATAGTTTGGATATGTTCCTGGTAAGATTGCAATTCCATGTACCTCAATAGGAGATGTGAACCAATTCATTGAATCATGCACTAAAAGGGATCACAATCACTTGGTAGGCTACAACCAAACAAATGATCTAGACTGGGGGGAAACATGTGAAATGTTGCGCACCGTGGTTTGAAGTGTCCCTGTGGCTAGTAGAACAATGACCTAAGTTTGTCATCAGACATTGCCCTTAAGTCCATATTCACTCCTAAGTGGACATCCAGAAGGAGCAACAAATTGATCCCAAATATTGAGTACATGTGTTCTAAGGCACCCTAACACCTTTGCCAAAGGC
Organism: Taxus chinensis; assembly: GCA_019776745.2. Taxonomy (NCBI): domain Eukaryota; kingdom Viridiplantae; phylum Streptophyta; class Pinopsida; order Cupressales; family Taxaceae; genus Taxus; species Taxus chinensis. The sequence goes on along the minus strand of JAHRHJ020000122.1, from coordinate 226,277 downwards.
ATGGTATATGCAACCAAGATCGCAAAAGAGAAAACATGGACATATGCCCATATATACAACAGAATTTCATACAAACTTTTGTTTTCAAAGATGAGAATCCTTTGGTGCAAGCAGCTTTGCAGAAAATAAAAATGTGTCATGGAGAATTGGACATGTTTCGCCTTCCAATTATCAATGACTCGGACAAAGTCAAGGACAAGGCCATTGAAAAAGACATTAAAAAGTGTCAACAGATTTGAGAAGGTAAGGGATTTATATTGAAATTGTATAGTAGGATATCGTGAACTTCCAACGACAGCTCAAGCACAAGAAGCGAGGAAGGCCTTAAGTTAAAAGGCATGTTAGAACCTCAGCGCATAGAGTAGCTACCAAAGACAGAAGCTACATAAGATTCTAAAGAAAACAAACTGCGCAACTTGAATATAAAAGAACAAGAAGGGCTATTGTGTAAATTTGGTCATAGATACAAATGATTAAACACACAAATAATAATCTTCACTCTTGATTAATATCCAGTCTGAAACAATAAAACATGATACAAATATATAGGATGAGCATCTCCTTAAAACAAGGAGTTTGCTTGAACTACTCACTCTATAAATCCTATTTTACGTGTGTGGTTATAACCCGCCACTAATCACGTAAAAATAACACAAACTATATCATTAATAATGAGTTGTTTTATAATAAATCATTATAATAATAATAATAATCCATAGCAAACCAACTCACATAACTTATTTACTAAACTATATTATGGAGCACTAATTCCTAACATTCCCCCCTTAGTGCGAACATGGGGAGTAAGCAACACATCACAAGTAGCTAGAAACAGAAACGTATGTCCTTACATGGATCCAAGCTTTTAGATCTGCATCATGGTGTCATGGATCTTCGTTGCACATGATCACCTACATATTAGAACTTGTCAACAATCTCGCTTTCACTTCTAGTGAAACTTATCACCGGTTGATCATCATTCTAACGAAGTACGATAGTCAAAGGATCTCTACATATCAGAGAGTCTTTGCAGTCAACTAACCTTGGTATCACATCTAGTGAGCTTCCCACCAGTCGATCCATGATATGCACATTCTTTTCTTTTCAGAAGATATTTGTAGTCAGTGGCTCTGATTAGAATGTTTATCTATTTGCACATTACCACATCATACTACACACAGAATAGAAGAGAATAAATAACTTGAGGACTCATGTCCTCATTTTCGTGTATGCAGCCACTATTGGTAGATCACTGCCACACTGATCACAAACAGTATGGGACATGTTATACCTTGCCACCTGGAGAACCAATCTCTGGCTTTAGCCGTTTTGGCGAAAAAGTGGTTTGCCACTTATATAGTTTCACGCGTCTCTATCGCTAGTGACTGATAAGAGATTGTCAATCGATCGACCTCTTTCCTCCGTTGATGCCTCCGATCCTCCGCTATGACATGCTGCTTACTCAGCCAATTGGAAATTTAATCTTAAAGATTTCCACATTGTACTTATTTTTATAATTCCCTCCGCCACCCACCCCCCCAATGTGAAATGTTTGACTTAGGATGCCAGTTTCTACCGAAAATGCATCCATTTACAAACAATTTATTTAACACTTTATAACCATAAACACAGACAATTTCTTTATTGACTCTTAACCTAAACAAGATGATAAATACAGCAATTAAAAACTAATATGTAATTACTTTTTTAATACATAGAAATAATGACACAGATTATTGTGACACTATATTATGATACAAATAGACCATGGAAAACTATATTGAAAAGACCCCCCCTTTTTTAATTTAAAATAGCGCAAACCTATAATTATGGGTATTACACTATAACAATATGTAAAATACCATCCCTGATAAGGGGGTTGGAGTGCAAAGAAAAGGAAAAGTTCAAATAAAATGGTGTCACCCCCCCTAAGAATTTCATCAAATTCAACTTTGATGGCGCTTCTAAGGGCAACCCGAGAAACGCTGAAGCAGGTGGCTTATTCAGAAATTTCAAATGAGAGCCTATTCTTGGCTTTTGTGAAGCATTGGGTGGATGTTCTAACAATTTTTCCGAAGCTAAAGCCCTTTGGTGTGGACTTCAAATTGTTAGAGATAGACAATGGGACAAGCTTTTGGTGGAAGGAGACTCGCTATTGATAGTAAATGTTGTCAAAAAAGGAAGTGCCAATCATTGGAATTTAAATTACATTGTCAAAGAATGCTCTCAATTTCTAAAGGAAAAAGGCTTATCCCATATACTCAGGGTGGCGAATAAATCCGTTGATAAGTTGGCTAACATGGGGGTGGAAATCAATGATAATAGGCCCCTAAAGCTAATTAACTCACTCGAAACAATGGAAATATTAGGTGACATTATTAGGCTTGATGGGTTATCCTTGCCAGCACAAGTGGCTGGTGCGAAGGATCCCTCATCCTCTTAGCTCACTTAATGATGGATCATTCCCCACAAATTGCCTTGATTATAAAATCTACAAGTCGCGTGTGGGGTGATTGCATTAGCTCACAAAAAAATTATTTAGCTGTGAGGATAGCGAATCATTTTCATCCTTTTAGGTTGTGAATACCATGGAAAGGGGTGACAACAGTGGTAAAATGGAAAATAAATCATGGGCGGGTAAGGGCAAAATCCACTACCAGCAATATTGTAAAAGAAATGCAGGATAAATTGGTTCATAGATATAGCATTGAGGACGTCCATTACTCCTTTCTCAAGCTCGTCAACGATTAGAAGCTCAGGCAACTTCTCAACGTGGGGCACTTGATAGATAAAGGCACAAGGGTTTCAGCGAAAGAAGTTATGGACTACTGGCAGCAAGTTTTAATTGACAGCGTCAAGGACCCCAAGCTTCTGAGGTGGATGACCACCAATTTGCTTAGGGCCCAGCTTTCAACCAAGCTTGGCGACACTGCAGCCATTGAGGAGGTGGTCAAGGCAATGAACGATCCGGGACAATCAAACCCTTGTCTGGATACACTCAAGGTTGCCCAAATCATTGGGGTCCAAACTGTTCTTTTAGGTGTCAGTAATGCATATGCCATTCATGAAGATATGGAGCAGTTGGGCTTTGATGTTGGGCTTAGACTAGATCAATTGTGGAAGATTGTTAAGAATTGGTAGTTGAAAGTTTGCAACATGGAAAAAATATAAATTGCATATACTCTGCTCTCCAGGTACCTTTTGATCAGTTTGAGGCTTCTAACCTGGCCAGTTCCCTGACGACTTTAATGGTTAGAGAGGATGTCCAGAAGAATGAAAATGATACTGTAATGGTGACTAGCTCTTTTGATGAAGAGAATAAATGGCTTTAGATATATAGGTTTTATATAGTTTGTTAATAGATATAGCTCCTGTTGGCTGCTCCATCTATGATGGTTTTTGTAAACTTGAACTGTCCCTGATTTTTCAGGGGTTTTTATTATATAATATATTATAAATAGTGAGGCCTTGAGCCTCTTTTTTGATCGATAAAAAAATATATATATATATAAAATACCAATATACTCTAAAGACCAAAAACTAAACACATAACATAAAAGACGAAAAAATAGTGACCCAATAAACATAAAATAATACTAGACCAAACCTATTTTCGGATGGAAATTTAAAACTTTGGTTTAAAATGTGCATAAACAAAATCTACCGATCAAAAAAATCCTATATGTTGTTTTTTTAAACCTTTGTAGCTTGTTGAAGCATTCCACAGGCAATGGGCTTTGCACTTCGAATGATTGTTTTTTTTTGTTTTTTTTCTCCCTTAAAAAAGTTGGATGCTCCTCCTTGGCAGATTTGTGGTTACTTATTTATTTAACCAAAAATACATCCAGATCAGTTTGCATTCACCAGATGTGAATTTTCAGACACAAAAAACATTTGTTTGACATTAAATTTCATCATGGTTACAAGCATAACCTAAAGCTGATGTAAATAGATAAGTTGTGCATCTCTTCTTTATCTTTCCAACAAAAAAGAGACGTTAATCCGATATCATATGAGTAAATTACGTCTATTTTACCGAGCACTATCTGATGTTATTTTTCTCACAGGATTTCCCAATCTTCTTCTTCTTTTTTGTTGCACTTGCACAGGCTTCTGATACTACACCACTAAAAAATATTTACACTCTTATTGCCGCAAATTCATAAAAAATTACACCAAACATTCTTCATCAAAAATTAACTCATAAAGTTGGGGCAACAATGCAAACTATGGGAATGTGTGTGTGTGTGAGCCCCCTTTGAGTAATTGGGTGTGATGGCTTTGCCCTCTCCCCGCTCTTCCCCGTCCATTTCTAACCCTAGCGTTGTTTTTCTTGGTGATGGCTTCGGCATTGTTGGCAGCGGGTCTCTCCATGTTGGTGGTTCAAATCTGGCTCACGGGTGTGACAGTGGTATTGGGGATGCAGTTGCGGGTTGCTCTGACTCTGTGGGCGGACTGGAGGCCTCTGTCTTTCCTCAGATTGCCCCAAGTGATAAGCCTTCTTTTCTGTAGGTTGCGGTTGCGACCTCTGTACCTTCTAAACCTCTTCTCGCTACTAAGATTCCCCCTTCAGTTTTTTTCGAGGAGTTTGTGATTCAATCAGAAATTTTCTTCTCCAGCCACGGGTCGATTTGCCGCTTCAATGGCCTCTAGCCTGGGCTGCCGCTTCTTCACTCTGTGGATTTCATCAAACTAGCGTCCTCTCTTATCAGGTAGGGTAACATTTACCCATGTGCAAGGGGGTTTTTTACTGTGGCTTTTAGCTTTGTTGAAGATAAGGATGTCTATCCACTCCAAGTTGTGTGAACTACAGAATCATCACTTGTTGATGAAACCATGGTTTCCGACCTTCAATCCTCTCACTGTTGCAAATTTAACGTTAAGCTTGTCTGGGTTTGTTTACCTCATCTCCCATTGCATTTTTGGGGGGAGGATTGTTTGATTGATATTGGCAATGCTTTGGGAAAGTTTTTATCCATCGATTCCAAAACGGAACTCTACACTCACACTACCTATGCTCACATCCTGGTGGATCTGGACACCTCTCTTGATCTACCTGCTTCAATTGAACTCAAAGTTTTAAATAGGGTTTGGACTCAACCTCTTGACTAAGAAGGCTTGCCCTTCAGATGCAGGAAATGTTTTGCCCTAGCACATCTTGTTTCAGAATGCCAGAAAGTGAAAGCATAAATCAAAGGAAAAAGTTTCTTGGTGGAAGGATTCCAAACCCAGCCTGTTGGTTGTTGGGGATGAACCAAATCCCTCTTCGGAAGTTTCAAAGCGAAGGTTCGCGAAGATCAGGATTTAGATGATAAGAAGATTTGGCCACCGGTTGAGACTCACGATTTCCCCCCTGCGGCGGCATTGGTTGAGATCTGGTATGGTGGATCAGGAGTTGACGCTTCCTTCAGAAGCGAATTCTGAAAACAGATTATTGACAGAGGAGTCAAATGCTGGAAATATGGAGATCCTCTAATATTCAGCTTCCAACACATCCAAATGAAAATGCGGATCCTAATAGGAGTGATGGTTGGACAGTCGTTAATAGAAAAAAGAAAGGAATTTCTCCCCCTAAAATGAGATTACGATCCCACGTTCAAGATTCTCTAGTGTAATCTGGTTGTTGCTGCAGCTGTGGATGCTGCTGTCTTTCTGTTTACTCTCTTCTCGTTTCTTGTTCTTTTTGTTTCTTTTTGTTTGTCTCTTTGTAGCCTTTGTCCTTTGCTGCCTGCTTGGCTACTTTTCCTGTCACGAGGGCTCTATTGTACAAGGATGTGGATCCTTTCAAAACCCCCATTTTTTACCCTTTTCCAAAAAAACAATGCAAGCTATGGAAATGCCCCTTAAAAAAATCGTTATGCTTCCATTAGAGAGGAATACACTGCTCTGATACCAAATGTAGATTTGGTCAAAGATCCAAATGATTAATCACACAAAATAATAATCTTTACTCTTAATTAATATTCAGTCCTGAACAATAAAACATGATACAAAAATACAGGTTGAGCAGCTCCTTAAAACAAGGAGTTTGCTTGAACTATTCACTCGATAAATCCTATTTTACGTGTGTGGTTATAACCACCACTGTTTACGTAAAAATAACTAAAACTAAAGGAATTAATAATGAGTTGTTTTATAACTCATTATAATAATAATATTAATCCATACAAACCAACTCACATAACATATTTACTAAACTATATTTAGGAGCTCTAATTCCTAACATATTGGGGAGGTACAAGATGCAAGGAATGGAGAATGTAGCAAATTCTATAATGAGTCGTTGAGCAAGAGAATGGAAAACATAGGCACTGCAAAAGTACCCAAGATGGCTTCAATAGGTGACTACTGAACATGACATGAGGTTCTGGAGGCAACGATTGTTGCACAACTATGAAGATGTGTTCCCCAAAAAGTTCATTGAAATCAAGGGAATTGATCCCTCTGTGGGAGAAATGCACATAGAGCTAAAAAAAGGCGTGTCCCGTCAAGAAACCACCTTATTGGCTCAACCCAAACATGAAGGTCAAGATGAAAGCAAAATTGGATAGAATGGTTGAGGTAAGATTAATATATTCATTGGAAAAATCACATTGAGTTAAGTTCAGTGGTTATTTAGGCCAAGATAAATTGGGAAATCCAAATATGTGGTGATTACAGGGCCCTAAAGGATGCATGTGTAAATCCATTTCCTACACCATTCACAAATGACATTTTGAAAGCAGTTGTAAGGCATGAAATGTACTAATTCATGGATGGCTTCAGCAAGTATCACCAGATTCCGATTGCAATTGAAGACCGATCAAAAGACCACCTACGCAACATAATAGAGCTCATTCGCTTATAGGGTAATGTCATTTGGGTTTAAAAAATACTCATGTAGTGTTTTCAAGTGCAATAATCACTACATTCAAAGATTTCATCCATGACTTCTTGGATGTCTATTGGGGCAACTGGGTCATGTTCTCCTTGTTTAAAGAACATGTATCAAAGTTGTGCTTGATGCTAGAGAGATGTAAAGCATTGTGCATTGAACTGACCCTCAAGAAGTACGGCTTTTTCGTACCATTTAAGGTATTACTTGGCCATGTTGCATGCAACAATGCCATTTTGGTGGATCAAACCAGAATCGCAATAATGATAGGCTTCAAACCACCCACAAATCAAGCAGAAGTGCAATCTTTCATGGGCCACACTAGATATTATAGGAAATTCATTTTGAGATATGCCCGCATCGCAGCACCAATGAAGAAGTTGCTATATAAAGAAGTTATATATGAACCCCAAAGTTCCAAGCTATGTTCATGGAGTTGAAACAAAAATTGTTCATGGAACCCATACTGATGTTCCCTAATTGGAGTAAGATATTTCATGTGCATGTGGATGCTTAAGGGTTTGCAATAGGGGTTGTGCTTGCACAACCGAGAGAAGGTGACCTTGATCATCCCATTCATTTCACAAGTCGCAAGCTTTCTACGACAAAAAAGAACTATACCCCCAGAGAAAGAGAAGCTTTGGTGGTGGTCTTTGCGTAGCAAAAGTTCCAACACTACTTATAGGCAACTCCATTCAAGCTTTTCACAAAAACATCAGGTACTGAAGTATTTGGTAAGGAACCCATTGTTGGCAATCGAATTTCAAGATGGTTGATGTTCTTCCAATAGTATAGGTTCAAAATCAATGTAAAGCCCATGAGAAAAAACATGTGAGACTGGATCATCTCAAAACGAAGAACTGAGAGAAGTAGAGGAGGATTCTCAAGATGCACCTATTCAAAATCATAGCAATGCCAAAACATCTAGATGAGATCACAAACTTCTTATGACATAGGGTACTACCACAACACTACATGGAAAAGGAGAAAAAAACAATAGATCACAAGAGCATTGCCATTCACCACTATAAACCAGTGTACACAGGGGATGCCTAGGGACAACTATGACACCCGGCCAGGGGACGTCTAGAAGTCCCCTATAGTGTACCATGGGGATGGCTAGAAGTCCCCTATGTCCACACACACAAAAATACAATTTAAAAAAAAAAACTAAAAAAAAATTGCAAGTTTCCTGAGTTATGACTCCCCTAAAGCTGCACAATCTGCCATCAACGTGATGAATGGATTCCAATTGAGTGGAAAGAAGTTGAAGGTCCAACTTAAGCGAGATAACAAATAGAGCAAGCCTTATTGAATAGACACACCCGTCATGCAAAGGGGAGGTTGGATGGATGGTGTTGTTCTTTACAAATTGAGATTGTTCCATTCAGCATGTAGCAGTTATATGCCCCATTTTTTGTGGGTTAAAAAATGGCTTGATGTATGATATTGAAGGGAGCAAATGAAGATTGTGGATGCTTATATATGCAGCTCCAATGCTGTCATATGAAAAAGGTGGGAAGCAATAGCTCCCTTTGGTGAAGATTGAAGGCTTGAAATTCATGTCATTTATGTTATTGCACACCATGTAATCTAGGTGCCCTTGTTCCTAAAAAATGGAATAAACCAATATATCATATATGTTATGGATATTTTTAGTTTTGTCACAACTAGATTAATGTTGTAAGATTATTATTGTTATGCATTGCTTCTATTTCTATATTACAATGTTTTATGCAGCAGTGAATTTGAATGTGTTATGGATATGCAATCATTCAAGGAAAAATTTATAGACCACTATGTTTTGTGCATGTAATTATGTAAACTGCTTGTCTTGAACTCTCTCCTACATAAACGACCGTGTAATTATTATATATATCCACATTGAATATTATGTTAAATCTCAATTCAGCTCTAATGTTATGTAATAAGGTTCTATAACATATATGATGAATGCTTTATCAATGTTATCATATGAATATTTGAAAGTTCTATATTTTTAAAAAAATCCCTATTTTTAATAGCTGCCCCCTGCCATCCCCTAAAAAATGGCCTCCAAAAAAATCTGTCCCAGAAATGTGTCTCCCCCTTGTCCCCTACCGTCCCTGTTCTGGAAAACTTGGTGGAACACAGTTATAAACAGGTTCCTCTATAAGTTACACAATGATAGTGTGTTGCACAAAGTAGCATTAGAACATGAAAACACAACCATTCTAAATGAAGCAACTTGATCACTAAGGGATTGCAAGAGGTCATTTTGCAAGTGACCTTCACTACAGGAAGATTTCACACAGTGGGTTGTGGTGGCCCGCATTGTTCTAAGATGCACATTGCATAGCCAAGCACGGTGATGTATGTCGAAGAGTCAGGAAACCTAACCAAAGGGATAAGATGTCATTGAATCCAGTTCTTGTAGCATAACCATTTGAACAATGAGGCATTGACTTTGTGGGACCAATCAATACACAATCAAACAAATCCAATGCATGGTAAATCACAACTGCAACTGATTATTTTACAATATGGGTTGACACAACTATGACACCCAACTATACAGCCAAGGACACTCTGAACTGTTGTGTGATAATGTCATAACAAGATTCAGGGGGCCTCAAAAGTTGATTAGTGATAGAGGTACGCATTTCCTAAACAACGCCATCAAAGCTCTCACAGAAGAATTCATGATTGCACACCAAAAGAGCACTGCGTACTATCCGCAAGCAAATGGCTAAGCAGAAGCATCTAATAAGGTGTTGGAATGAATGCTGACAAAGATTTGCAATGTGTAGAGAGATGATTGGGAAGATAGAATTCCTACAGTATAGTGGATTTGTAGAACAAATTAAAAAAGAGCCACCGGACAAACACCATTTCAGTTCGTTTATGGAATGGAAGTAGCGATGACAATGGAATACATCATTCCCAGCTTGCACATTGCTCTGGTAACAAGAAGTAATGATAAAGAGTCAATTGAAAGCTGATTATTGGAGTTGTCTAGGTTGAAGGAAACATGCATAATGGTGAACTAAAACCAGGTAACACAGAAGTGCAGCCAAAAGGTAAAGCACAAAAGAAACCTACGCATAAAGGAGTTTCAGAAAGGGAAATCGATTCTGTTGTATGAGAGTAGATTCAGAGCGCACCTAGGGAAGTTGCGCAGCAGAAGGAAAGGGCCACATGTGATCCATCACATGACAAATCAAGGGACAATTGTTCTACCAAATCTATAGGGCGATGTTCTCTCGAAAAGGAACACTGGTAGTGGGCTAAAGCCCTACAATCAGTAGTCATCACAAGAATTTTTAAGAAATATGTGTCAAATACCACAAATTAAGGTATGACTTTCATTTTAACCTGGTATGATAGAGTAGGAGTGTACATGAGAAGAGTTTAGTATGCACTAAAGGTAGAGAAGGCAAAAGGAAGAAAGCGAAAATTTCGTGGTAGTAAGCTAAATATGTGAGATAGACCAGATTCATGAAAGGAATTCGCAAAGCCTTGCAAATCAATTAAGTCTGAAAACCAATGGCAACAAAGGGCAATTCAGCATCTGCACAAGGAGATGGTAGAAGAAGATGGTGCAAATGACTTGTATAAATCAAATTCAAAAAGAAATAAGAACAAAATGATGCACAATTGAAAATGGCAGCAAGAAAAGGAGACCAAATGGATTTATTGAACAAGGAACCGCAAAAAACCAAAAGGGTCATTTCTTAAATGCTACAGCATTGATGAAGGAGTAAACGGTGGGAAAAGATAGTTAGATTCAAATGGCCAAAGTTTGAGGCAATGAGAAAAGGGGATAAAAGGCAGATGAGGGCGGACCAAAAACACTTTGCACAAAATTAAAATAGCATCAATTTGAGTTAGAGCACAACAAGCAAGAGAGCAATTGCACTAAAAATATCAAAGAGAGAACAAGGAAGGGAGAAACGATTCCTTCAAAGAAGGCATAGTAAAGGAAAACACAAGTTTTTGAAGATTTAGGTAACCCTAATAAAGCAAAATGGTAGATCCGATCACAAGACTAACTGCCACAATGGTTCAGTGCGTCATGAAGGAAAAGGATGCCTTCTTGGAGTTGAGCATGGATGAGGATGAGGATGAGGAGATGGGGATCAAGTTAGGCCTCAGACAAACTAAGTACAATGACCCCGAACACCATGATTCATTAGAGCAAGGGCCATAAGGTTCGCAAGCGTGCCCAAATTATGCTAGACCCAACGAGAATGGCATTCACGTAGCATGAACCGCTATGTGGAACTGATCCGGATAGATTTCTAAGATTACCCACTTTCCAGGACACCCAAAGCCAATGCAAACCCTCATGAGCAAGTATCACGAGGATGCAATCCATTATTCTGCAATTGACGTCGTCCCAATTAGTGTTGCCACCATACCCAAAGCAATTGGACTGCCAAACAGGGGCATATTACTTGTGGACTTCCAGAGTAAAAACCCACTAGTGGAGCCAAACACAAAAAAACACTATGTTGCACAACAACAGGGCCAAGCGATTCCTATCACAGTTGTAACTAACAAAGTTGTGAGAATACCAGTGGAGCTGATCGCATAACAATTTTGGCAAGTAAGGGGGACAACGCAAGGACCTCTCAACACAATCAATATTGCTATATGTATGAGGAATAGGAACAAAGAATTCAAATGGCCAAAATTTCTAGCCAATGAATTCAATCTGAATGCACAAAAGGTAATGGAGACAACATGAAAAGATTTCTAGTATCAATGATTAATTATGCTTCTACGCTTTACACATTGGAAAGGCCAAATGGCATGATCGAAGTTGATGAGGGGCACTATTCAGACAAAAAAATGCAGACTAGATACCCACCAAAGATATGATAGCTAGGCATAGCAACAAAAATTAGGACCTTGGCTAATAAAAGTCAAAGATAAATTCAGCGCCAAACATAGTGTGCCAAAAGATGTACACACAAATATTACTCTATGGGGCAAGATCACCCAAGTGATAGTAGAATAATCATGCACAGCCAAAAGGGGATGGGACCAAGAATCCAATGATGTTACCAATTTCCATCAATCTACAATAGATCTAAGAAAAATTAAGCAGGCAGCATAGCATGATAGAAGCAAGTGTAAAACCCTTTCCTGTTGTGAGACCACAAGCTCATCCCAACCAGCAAGAGGGGTGCCGCAATGAATACCAGAGAAAAGAAAAGAGGTGCAAGTACAAACAACAATGGAAGCCTAGCAAAAATAGAAAAAGGTGGAGAAACCAATCGTGCAAGGCACCACCAGCCAGGTACAAGCTCCAAGTGACACCCAGTTGCCCCAATTTATTCAATTGGAGTATGATACACTGAATGTATCTCAGGCAATGGTTTAGAAACTTGCCTTGAAGGATCTAGAGATGCGACTAAAAAACCAAAGTATAAAACAAATGGTTCATCTAGAAAGTAGTTTGCACCATGTAGGTTCAAGGCAAGGTAGCAAAAGCAAATTGGATGGATCTACTAGAATTGCCAGATTCACTGTTAATTGACAAAAGTTTAGGACAGGGTCCATGTGCATAAGTTGCGCAAGCAATTCTCTATGCCCTAGCAAGCTCAAAGTCGTCAACAAGCATGGTGGTCGTCAATTTTGACGATGAACCGCTTGAAAGTCCAGAATCCAGGAAGCGAAATAGGAGATCGTACAACGAAACCTACAAAATCTGCAGCAACTTGATATGTGGAGCAACGATGAAGAGGAAAATGTGACAAAGGAGAGCCTGTTTAGGCTTGTATGAATACAAACTCGAGCACAAGAAGCGCTGAGGCACTTGTCACAACACAAACAAATAGTAAGAAGTGCACCTCTAGGGCAAGGTATGTGAAGCCAACCAAAGAGAAATGAAGTTGTGCATGGAGCAAGAAGTCGCCACAAAGGAGGAAGGGGCATAGGCACAAGAAAAGAAAAATGAGGGGAGAGGGCCAAAGGCCACAATGACAAAAGTAGAAATTGTTCGAGCTACATAGGTGCCATCACCCTCACCACAATTTACATAATACCGTACTTCATCGCCACCATTATCCGCCACAGTATCCCCTTCGCACTTTTTCACTAAGAAAAAGTCACCTCAATTGCAAACATTGCCTCCCTCCTCATCCATTAAGTCACCCCTACCCCCATCATTGCAAAATTCACCTTAGAAATCTCCTCCAAAGGCCACAATGACAAAAGTAGAACCTGTTCGAGCTACACAGGTGCCATCACCCTCACCACAATCTACATCATATTGTTCTTCATCGCCACCATTATCCACCACAGTATCCCCTTTGCACTTTTTCACTAAGAAAAAGCCACCTCAATTGCAAATATTGCCTCCCTCCTCATCCATTAAGTCATCCCTACCCCCATCATTGCAAAATTCACCTCAGAAATCTCCTCCTAAGGGCAGTACCATAGGATGGACTCCTGCAGGAATGTGCTCCATCCCTTAGGTGGTCTTCACGCAACAAGACAATCGATGATCATAGGGGAATCCCTAGATACTACAATGATGTAGCCACAAGGACCATCTCCCCACACTCGTGAGGACCATCCCAACGTCACCGAGGTAGCAATGGATACAGTGCTTGCAAAAGTGCCACCTATAACAAGCATGCAAGAGGATGAAGCCAAGAAAAAAGAGGAAGAAGAAAAGAAGAAAGAGGTGAAGAATGGGGCAGCAAAACTCAAAGCTACACAAGACAAAGTTGTGCAAGATGCAGAGGCCAAGAAAAAGAGGAGAATGAGCAGAGAAAGAAGGAAGAGCAAGACAAATTCGTGCAAGACATGAAGAACAACGACATAGAAACGAAGGTTGAAAGGAATAAAAAAGAGGACGTGAAGAAAGAGCAAGATAAAGTGGCACAAGAGGTAACCTCGGGTAAGGTTATGCAAGAGAAACCACAAAATACAGAAGGTAATGCGCAGAATACAGAGGCAACACATGCAAAGGACACAACGCAGCCAAAGTAAGGAGAAGTGCACAGAACCCGCAACAAACTATCAGTAACTCAACACCAGAGCAATCAAGATCGCAAGACTCTGGGTCACAAGGAGGAGGCCATACTCAGAGACATTGGTGGCTAGGCTAGAAATCACTGCAAACACAAAGAAGAACATTTATACTGCCCTTTGCACACATGCACACCACCACACCAACAACCATGCAACAACCAGGCACACCCATAGTCCCTACTTCGCCGTAAAAGGTAAATGTAGATGTAGACAATTGCCACTTATAACGCAAGTGGAAGGGGCCAGCACATTGCGAGTAAACATAAATGCCCCTACTTTACAACTACTCCAACAAAAAACAAACTTGGAACAAGTAATGAAGGACATGCGAAAGGATATCAGCAAGAAATGCCTAAAGATTATCAAGGAAATTATCGGACATCAAGTTATGAGCGTGCAAGTGCTATTCACAATGTTGTTCACAAAACTTTTGGATGACTAGCGGGATAATGAAAATATAAAGAAATTTAAAGTGCAGGTGAGGTAACAAAAAGAGAAGCGAGATATAGTGTTACTGCTAAAAGAATATAAGAAAATCATCACAAAGGTGCAACAAACCCCAATTAAGTTGCTATATTGGAACATGCAACTCCAAGACACATTGGTAGAGAATCAAGAAGACATCAAGTGCATGTAGTAAACCCACGCGGTTGTAGTCAGTGGGTGAAGACAAAAACCGAGAAAACATTGACCGACTTCTTCCAAGCACAAGATGTTGCCATGGAGGATAAGGGAATGCCTCAAGCAACTACCGAGTGATATTTCAAAAAGTATAGCCTCAACTAATCCATTGTTGAAGGGGCAAAGGAAGATGAATTGTTGAAAGTCGTGCAAGTGATGGGGCAGATGCAAAAGTTCTTTGGAAGGATTGATGAAGTTATCGCAAACTAGAGCATATATAAGCAAGACCTAGAAAATATATTACCCTTCAAAAATCAACTCAAGCATATATGACTACCATGATATCGTTTAAGCAATTGAAAGTAAAGGCACTATTGCAAATAACAAAAGGGGAGCCATCAACTGTGTAACAAGGTCCCAATCCATAGCCCTGCTCTATAGAAGAAATCTATGCCACCACCACCTCGAAACTAAGTAAAATAGCACCTATGCAATTTTGAAATTTTGGGCTAAGTACATTTTGGAGATTGAAGCAACTGCAGGCGAGAACAAGGAGGTTCAAAACTGGTAAAGTTGAGCCCCTAGCTAGGTCAATATATTGAAAAAATGAAAGATCAGTATGTTGGTTCTCTACTTAGTTTAAACCCGCAAGGGCAGCTAAGTAGTGCACAAGGATGGCATTTCCTATGAAACTATAACCAGTACTTCGCAATCAAATAAAGGAAAGCCAAGCAAAGAAAGGCCAACAAAAAAGTATTACAACATCATCCCATGTTGTAACAATGTCTTTGTCTCAAGACGAGATAACAGTTTCAGTCCAGGAAAGTGTTGCAGGGTCATTAGGACTCGGGCCTTAAAAATATAATATTGTGAAATCTTGTAATATGCATATATTTGTAAATTATTTTGTATGAAAGTAAAAGATAAGATAGATTTACTCTTTAGAAGAAATCTATGCCGCCACTGCCTGTAAACTAAGTAATAGGTGACCTGCACAATTTTGATATTTTGAAGATCGAAGCAACTGCTAGCAAGACCAGGAAGGATGAAATCTCATAAAGGGCAGCCCCCAAGCTAGGCCAGCGTATTGAAAACCTAAATGGGTGGTATGTTGGTGCTCTACTTAGTTTATACCTAGAAGGGCAATTAAGCAGTGCGCAGAAAGTGAAAACCTATAAATGGCATTTCCTATGAAATTGTGACCAGTACTTCGCGATGAAGCAAAGGAGAAAAGCCAAAACAAAAAAGCATTACAACATGATCCCATGTTGTGACAACATCTTTATCTTGAGATGAGACAATTGTTTTATGTCCGCGAAAGTGTTGGAGGGTCATTAGGGCTTGGGCCTTAAAAATATAATATTTTATAATATTGCGAAATCTTGTGATATGCTTATATTTGTAAATCATTTTGTAGGAAAGTAAAAGGCAAGACAGTATGTAACACTTCTAGAGCAAGAAATGAGGTTGAATTGATTATTTATGAGATGAAGTCATAAAGGGACCATTGTTACGTGGGGGCACGCACCCCCATTTCCAAGCCATCCCAAACGTCTGGGACGTTTCAGGGGCTTATGGGGACAAAATATCCCCCCCATGCACCCCCATTTCAAAATCACGAAAGAACATCCCAAGGATGTTTCCTGACTTTAGGACATGCTCCAAGTTCTTCAACAGGTAGGGGATGTCAAGGGGGCCGTCATGGCATCCCCAAGACAATCAAAGGAGATCTCAGCATACTCTACGGCTGTTAAATATTTAAACTTCAAAAATAAAAAAAAACGTTTAAAAAAAAGTAGCTAACCTAACTACAGTTAAACTAAATACTACAAATCTAACACTAAAACCTATCAAAAAAACTTACAAGAAGCCCAACCCACATTCATTTTAATCACAGTTGCAAGAAGCTTAAGAAGAAGAGGAAGAGTAAAAGCAAGAGGAAGAAGAGCAAGGTACGTACAATGATCCCTTTGATTGCTTTAATTTTATTTTTTCCAAATCAAAACAGTTTAAGGGAATAATGAATTAGCTGTTTTTTATTATTGTTTTCAAAATGTAAAGTGGGTTTAAAACAGGCATTGTTGGTTTTTCTTTTCCCAAATGCAAAGTGAGTTAAAGAAGAGCATTGTTGTTTTGCTTTTGTTTTTTTCCAAATGTAAAGTGGGTTAAAGAAGGGCATTGGTGTTTTTTTTTGTTTTGGCCAAATGCATCAATGGCCTAGATTAGAATAGTTACACTGCTATTTTTTTTTTATTGCAGTCCCAAAATGAGTTCAGTGGTGAGTATGAAGCTGAATGTGAAATGGGTGATGAGATGGGTGAAAGTGTGCAGGGAGAAAGGCAACAGGCAACCCAAAGTAACATGGGAGTTTGATATGCACCTCTAAGATGTTGATAAGTATGCCAAAGGACCCATTTGACCCCAAAAAAACCTTTAAACAATTTGCTCAAGTCATTCAAGGTCCCAAATCAAACACATCAAGAGGAACTAAAACATAGAAGTGCAATATATGTTCATTGACTTGGTTGGACAGCATTACTAAATTGAATGCACACTTATTGCACATCCCATGGAAAGGTGTTGGCCCTTGTGGACAACTATTGCTTGATGAGAGGGCATAGATAGTGAGGTTGTTTGATGGAGATACCACAAGAGAACATTCCAACAATAGTCATGGCATTGGTCGCACCCTTTCTAATTTCTCAGAGAACTTCTAGGAGTGCTTTCTCAAATACTGCAGCAAGTTATGAGGTGATTGTAGTGGATGCTTTTGGTAGTAGGGGAAGAGGAAGGCAATGGCCCAAATCCAGTTGTGGATATGTATGATACAAAGGCCAAGGGAGGCTGATGATGCCATCGAGAAAAATTCTTCTATTCCATGGCATCCCATTTCATGTTGCTCGTTCTTACAATGAGGCTATGGCTAAGGTAGCCAAAGCAGGTGTAGGTTATGTGCCCCCAAGGAGACACAAAGTTGAGGACCACAATCTTGGATAAGAACTATTCCAAGATTAACTTATTGATGGAGGTGATGAGGTGCACATAAGTCTCTCATAGTTGCAACATCATCATGGATGGGTGGACAATTATTAGACACCACCCACTCATCAATATCATTGTCTCATGCAAAGAGGGTCCTTACTTCTTGAGGGCCATTGATTGTTCAGGAAATAAGGATGTAGAGTTTCAATTTTCTATTTTGTGAGATGTGATTGAGGAGGTTGGCCCTGCCAATGTTGTACAGGTTGTTACAAATGCAACTTACCTGTTCACAAGGCAGCAAGTAAGCTTGTTGAGGCTCACTACCAACATATATTTTGGACCCTATGTTGCGTGCATGCCATGAACAATGCACTGAAAGGCATTGGAAAAATTGATTGGGTCAAAATGTAGTGGCATCTATGTTCATCTACAACCTCACACATCATTGGCACTCTTTCATACCTTTTCCAAAAAATAATTTCTCAAGCCGATGGACAAACATTTTGCATCCTATTTTATTTTGTTGGATAAGAGGCTTGATTTGTAAAAGCCCGTGCAACTTATGATCATGAGCACAGAAGTGGACTCGATGGGGGGAGTCCAAGACAAGAGTATGGGAAGAGTTCTACCATTCTGTGTTTTCACTTTTGATAAAGAGAATGGGTGGTGGAGAGACACATCTTGGGCAGATGTGAGATACATTACATTGATTGTATCTCCAGTTTTCAGTGTGATCAAATATGGGGATTCTAAAAGCCCCAACCTTGGCAAGATATATGAGTGTATTGATAGTATGCTTGGATAGATGAAGGTCGTTATTCAGGAAAGGGACCCCATCCGAGAGTTCTACTATTAGCATGTTCAATCCATCATTGAGCAAAGGTGGGAGAAGATGAACTACCCCTTTACACATGGCAGCATATGCACTAAATCCTAAATGGTATGCAAAGAGTCTAGCAAGATTGTCCCCATAGATGACAAGGAGGTGAGGACGGATTTCTTAAAAGCCCTGAAAAAAGTATAATGCAAAGGATGCTTCACAGGTCAAAATTGATTGGCTCAAGTTTACTTATTTTGAGGGCTACAAAACTTCGGCTAACATAGATAGGAGCACATTGACACAAGAGAGTGCAATGAGTTGGTGTCAACTATATGGACCTCCAGGATTGTTGTGTGTACTTGCTATTCGCATCCTTTCTCAAGTTTCTAGTTCCTCTGCTTCTGAGAGAAATTGGTCGACATATGAGTGGATCCACTCTCTTAAGAAATAGACTTACGCCTCCCTCTAAGAGAGTTCTAAGAGAAACTTGTTGACATATGGGTGGGTCCACATGAGTGCTTACCTCTGCATCTCATGCCTTGCATCACAAGACACCTTCAGTACAAGGAGAGCCAACATTACAGTGGGATGTAGATCCTGAGGATTTGAGGCATAGATTGATGACGATCAAGAGTAGCAGGGATTGGTTGGGATCCCCTTACAGGATGAAGATGATGATGTCAATAGTTCCAGCGAGGAGCAACACTTAGAGAGTATTCCTTCAATGGGTGACTGATTATTAAGTTGCGGACTATGTTTTGTTTTTTTCCATTTTGATTATGCAATATGTACTCTTCTCATGATGGTTGATAATGATATTGTAATATGTATCATCATCATGTACTCTTGACTCTTGAGTCAGAAGTCTTTTTTTTCATTGTCATGACTCTCAGCTTTGAGGCTGCAATGTGCATGTTTATTGTTGATGTATCATTGTATCACTATCAATGTGTCTTGATTCTACATCAATGACTTAATAATAAATATTGGATTTTGGCTTATGTGATGAAGAAAGTAATAATTGAACTAATGGTTTCAGCCTTCAAGCTTTTTCACCAATATTGATTGTATAATTTATTCTAGAGATTAATGGATATATCTATTCCGTAGCCAATATGCTTTTTTTTCATATGTAAAGATGGTTCTTTGGTAGTTTTCTGCAAATATTGTCTATAAAGCAATTATATGGTTCTTTTATGTCTCTTATGTCTCTCTAACTTGCACAAATGTTAGAATACACTCTGTAAGTAACGTAGTTATCATGTATGTCTTATAATTCTTTGAGCAAGAATGTATTCCTAAAGGTAAATCTTGCAAAAAGGCTAAAACGAGTTTGGATACAACACTAGCATGTCCTGATGAGGAAATCCAAGGACCGCTGCTAACAAATTAGCATAGCAACTAGTAAACTAATGATTGTATGCCATCTCAATCCATGATTTCAAACAGCGCTTGGGGTTGCCATATCAGACTTCCTCAATATTCTATGGGTTTGAGACTTTGATCTATATGACACTATAAATCCCACATATGATGTACCAACTTTCCTTTCTCATTGCATTTGTGAGCTTCAGACTTTTCATTTGCACTTTTAGACAGTGTTTTCAGCATATAAAATTATTGTCAAGCAACAGTAAATCATGCATTTGATATGCCAACAACTGAAAACTCTCAATTAAAACCATTCCTCTCGATGTCCTCTTTTCTACAGCTGCACTGGCCAACAATTTTTTTTTTTAAATAGCATGATGATACCACAGTTGCAGTGTGCACTTGCAATTTAGTCTTAAATAATTGTCTGATTGTTTTTAAGCAGAAAGATATCGTCTATGTCACACAGAAGCCGAGGCATCGGCATTTTCCTTGTGGTTTTTTGTAATTCTAATGTGTTTTGTAGTAGTGGAGTTTTCATTGTTGCAAATAGTTCATTGAATTTGTAGGCTACTGAGCAGTTGCTGAAAGTAGTCAGTTGCTTTGGCAACTGTTCGGTATTTGTTTGCAGTTGTCACATCTTCTTAACCACGTTAAACTTAATCTACAAAAGAAAAACATTCATGCTCGGGAGATGAGGGTTCTTGTGAACAACTACTAATGAAATATCGATCGATGTTGATCGACTCGGTGAATCAGCTTTATCCCATAAAAATCAAAGTCACATAAAGATGCATTTCAGAAACACTTGTATGGAAAGATAATGTATAATTCATCTTCTACATCATTAACAATCTCAATGTTCCCCTCTACTTGTTGCCATGCAAAATAGTCACGCTCAAACCCTATCGGGCTTAGAGCCCTTGTGAGTAAGTGTTATGAGCTTAAGAGTTTGACCCCAAAAAAATTATAGAAAGTACAAAAATCCACTGAGATAATTGAATAAATAAGAAGAGTGTTCTGGTATCCCGAAAGGAAAAAAAAAAAACAAATCCCACCGTCTTCTGCAGCACTTTCGGAGATATTGTTAAGAGTGGTCGCCATTGTCTTCGCCTTGTCACTGTTGCTGCAGCTGCACTTTACGGACATGCAGTTTGAATTTAACAATTTCCGGGAGGAAAATGGGGATCTTCCTCTATCGGGCACAATTATCTCACAAGGCAGTTTGCTGATGAAATTAAAACCCTGAAAAGAAAAAACAAGAAACACGAGCATCACATTATATTCCAATGTGAAAGGCGACAAAGATGGACGAGCAAAAGGCTTGTTTACATAGGCCTGCCTTGAGTTGGTGCATTCCCATTCCCATTCCCATGGCCATGACCACGCCTGTGCTTGTGCTTATGCTTACCCACAGACAAATACAGAGTCAGTGAAGCCCGTTCATGCTTTTTCCTCTCTATGGTTCAAATTTCCCGACTTTGTAAAACATATTTTTCAACGTTACTGTCGAATGCATATGCATTTGGAGTTGTAGAAACTGCAATGTTTCTCCTCGAGGGTTTAAGGGTTGGGCAAAATTAATTTATTACTTTTGGGGGGGCAAGGGAGGGAAGGTTAGGCTCTAGGTTAGTATTCTAGAATTACGTTTGGTAATTTATGTTTTTGTGATGTTAAGTTTTGTTATGTTATCCTTACATTTATAATCTAATTAGTATATATCTCTAGGGTTTTTGGTGAATTATTCATTTTTACACTATGATTTATTGTTAATTCAAGGAATATTATTTAGTTAAAGTAGTAAACTAGTTCTATGCATTATGTCATGACTCTCAGGTTTACTTCACATCTCTCATGTCCAAGACCGTACAGTTTGGTTAAGAAGTGTTATACAAACCTGGATGAATTGTATGGTCATGCCCCTCTTTGATATTCCAATTGTGTTAAATCAATTTGAATACTTTTATTGTGTCATTTCATCTTCTTAAGGTCATCCTTCTCAAGATATTTTCTATGGAAGGTTGTATAAGCAAGTCAACATCCCTTTATAACTCGCACCCCTCCCCCTTCGCCTATAGAGCCGCCATCGGCGGAGGAGTGCAAATAGAGAGATTAGGGGCCCTCCCTCTCATTTAGATAGGGGCGGGGCGAGTGCAAATATAGCTGATTGGGGGCCCTCGATTGATCTCTCAATCAAGTGGTTCGCTCCGCTATGCTACGCTCACCCCTCACCCTCCAAATAGATAGAGATCGGGGGAGGATGAGATGAGATGGGTGAGTAGATATTCATTGACATTGACTCTAGGTTCGGTAGCCCTACCCCTGCTTGGTTGGGTTTGATGGCCCCCCCATATCTATATAGGGAGATAGGGTCATTGTGGGTTGGTTGATGGCTAGGTCGGCAGGCACTCTTACAAGCTCATACTACAAATATCATTTCAAAAACACTCAAAACTCATCAAAATATTCCTAAATCAGTGGCACATCAATAAGAGCAACTCTTACTACCAGTTTGAAGCACTCAACTAGGTCAAAGAGACTAGTTTTTTCTGTTTCCCAGGTATGCAAAGGTCATTGAGTCATGTCTTAACAAGAGAAAAAACACTCCAAACATTGTCAAAGAGTTTTAAGGAACAAAGAGTTAGGTCACGCAACTAAAACACGCCACATCACACTACTACCACATTAGACACATTCTATACAATACAATTAGCTTGTTATTCTTTATGTCAAGAGACACGAGGACACCTAAATGGCGTTGGCTTATATCACACTCGCACTTGCTCAAGCACATAGGAGAACTACATGAGGCTTGATCCTACACAAGGGCAAGTAGTGCAACACTTGTATTGGTTTGTATAGGTCGACCACCAAGGGTAATCTAACCTCACCACACATACTATTTTTTCTTTTGGTTTGTTAATATTTTGATGAAGGGTATTGCATGTTTATAATGTTTCCACTTTATTGCAGGTTATTACAGGTTATCTCAAAGTTATGTGAATAAAAGTGGCATACAGTGAAGGCCATTTTCACTAAAATAAATCACACCGGAAGTTTCAAATCCTAGCTACCAAAAGGTCCAAGACCATACACTTCTAGGCATGACCATATAGATCCAAGTCTGGACTATACTGTATTTTTATGGTCTTGTCCCTACTAAGCTTTTAATTCCAAAATTCACAATGAAACACCTTCAATTTTTTATTTACTTTTTACATGTTTTTACATCTATATCTTCTTTGTTCTAGCCTATACAATTAAGTCTTTATCTCCTCTTAGTGTATTTGAACTATCGTTTATCATTTATCAATTGTTGCAAGTATTTAATGCATTATTTTGGTCGTTAATAGTTAATTGTAAATTAGATTAGATCAAAATAATCCTCCTATTACAAACCCTTCCATCCTCTTGTATGGTTGTGCACTTTCCATAAAATAATTCAATTAGGGTGTAAACATTTGGTGAAACCCAACTTTTGAATCGAATATATTGCTCAAAATCTAGTGGTCTTTAGGGTTTTCTTGTTCTTCTCTTGGTTGTTATTATGAGTCATCTTCTTGTGCATCATCATGCTTCTTCCTTGTGAATCTTATATGGCCTTCGTTTCAAACCTAAGCAACCACTCCCTCATGCTGGTATGGGTTACCATCACTTTAACCATGTCCACACCCATACCTTGTATCTGGCATGGGGGGATGGGGGGTGGGGTGCGTGGGAATGAGAGGCTCTACTTATTTCATGACTGATGAGGTGCCTACTTACATTGATATTCAAGATGAATATATTCCTCCTACTCAGCAACATCCACCTCGCTTTGATTCTTCACCCATGGCTACTGAAGTTAACGTAGTCACAACCCGCCGCAATAAGCAATCAATTGGGGGCAACCCACCCTTGCCCCCACCACCTACGTCTTCCTCTATGCTAAAGTTAGTGCTCCTTCTAAAGGGTTTGATATATTAGAGCAGTTAAATAATATACTCGCTAAGACATCTCTTCTAACAACTGTTGCAAAAGGCACCTATTTATATAGATATCTTATATGAGACTTTACAATTCATGTACCGTGCCTCCCACTACTCAGTCGGTTACTTTTACCTCTATTATGGACACATTCAAAGATATAGATAAGGCAATCACATTTAGTTCGAGCTGATATCCCACCTCCACTTTATGAGGACCCATTCTGCACTCTTCTCATTATAACACAAATCAAAGGTTTCCTTATTAAGCGTGGTTTGATTGATAATGATTCTAGGCTCAATAGTTATCCCGGTTTTTTACTTAAAATACGAGGTTTTATATGCATACAATTGACACAACTATTACTATTGTGAGGGGTTTTGATAATATTACATGCTCTATGATATAAACTATTACACTTGACCTCTTAATTGGCCCTAAAAAAGATGTCTACTATATTTCACATCATGGACACATATTTAAATTACAATCTTATTTTGGGTCGTCCTTAGATCCATGTTATGCAAGTTGTCCCATCTATTGTTCGTTAATGTCTCAAGTTCATATATAATGGGTGTGAGCATATTGTGGTCGATGAGCCAAATCCTTTCAAATATTGCAAAGTTGACAGCTCTTTTTCTCAAGTACTCATTATTACTCCTCCTCAACAACTCATACCTATGGATAAATTGCCCACCTATGTTGTAGGAGAATATAGTCACGAAATTGATTCTACCACTCATTTATTTGAGCAACATAATACGGGTTTAGATCCTACTTGCTCATTGTGTTAATGTTGGTCGGCCTGATACTCCTAACCTATTGTCTAATTTAATGCTAAAGACAAATGTTCATGATTATGTCCTCAGATAGTGATGTTAATACCATTACACTTATTGATGAAAACTTGTGCAAATTGAATTTTAATCCCATTGATGAAGGCATGATCTATGTTTCAGTTTTTTTTTGTTTCTACTAGTCCTCAACATATCATCAGATTTGAATCTTTTACACATCACACCTTTGGTTCTTCCTACCTTGGCTAGTCATAACACACCCCATGTAGGATAGCTCTAATCCCATTGTGACATGTTATTAATACACTATATCATATACTTGTTATTAGTTTTATCATTATTATAGTACATCTTAATTTACCCTATGATACTTATTATCTGATCACGCTTTTGATCTCAAGTTACTTATTTTACCATCTATATGGCATCAGTCTACTAAAATTCTATCTCGGTAGCTAGGTAAGCCATTTTGTGACTATCATGTGTATATAGACATGATACTACTCATTGCTAACATTACCACACTAGGATATAATGGTAGTATCACCATATGTTTGAAAGACTCCCCATAATTGAAATTCTCACATTCATTTGACGTAGTCAAATCTAGTAAGCAGACACATCATGATGCTTTTATTAGCACACCTTACATTCATGGAAACTATTAGGAACACAACCTATTTATTATGGCTCCTAATAAGACTAGTCATACTTATGATGTACTGCACACTTTGTATCTTACCCCATATGTCATTATCAAATTTGACCCTGACATGAATGATCTCCTTGACAACATATAGGCTCTTGTGCTACCCCCCATTTCCTATACATAGTTATTCACAAAACAACTTAAAACATTCAAATAATCACATAACATAAAAAAACATTCACGTATATGTAAAAACAAAAAACCATGACATGTTACTATGGTTTCATTGGCTAGCTTATTACTTTATACATGTTGTTTGTCACATTGGTTTTATAGATAGTATATATATTTTCTATATGCTCTTTACACACGCATTCACGATGTATATTGAGCTTGATGCATAGGACACACATATGATGACACATGATGATCAATGTTGGCTTAGTCCTTCCATATTGACACTAATCTTTGGGGGCATCTCCTATACTATACAAGGTGCTTTTATTTCATTACAACTCCTTTACACTTCCTCATTATGCAATAGATTACATATATAGTGTATTATCTATTGAGTTAACTTTGAGCTAATACATGTGTCTTGTGCAACATTAACCTATCTTGTTATTTATGCTTTTATCATCACTATTTTCTATACTTTCGGTATAATATCATCATTACTTGCTTATATGTATTATTACCTTGTTTGACTATTGTTTTATTTAACTCCTTGCTTATGGTTGAATATTGTCTTACTTGAATATAATTCTATGATTGCTTACATGTCCCGAGTGACTTGATTGTCTTATGACATAGTGGGTGTCCCATGTTTGTGGCTCTATGTCTATATTTATGTATATACACTTGTTTATTTATATGTGGCCTACATTTCCTTTTATTGTGATTATCTCATGACAGTGTGGGTGTCCCATGTTTGCAACTCTATGCCTTTTGTGATTATGTTTCTATGTCTCTTATTAACATCAGTCCATGGAATCAATCATCAAGATATGCTATAGATTGTAGTCTATGGATATCACAAACTATTTCATTTACAACTCTTAACATAATGTACAATAACTTAAACAAATATGAACACACATATTACATAATAACTACATATCATAAACTATAAACGGAAATATGTAGATAAGCTGGAGAGGGAAAGGGATGCAACGATAAATTAGATATATATTAATGATATGAATCAAGAACATAGACCAAAATTTAGAATAGAATCAATATCAACCTTCTTTACAATGTGTTTACATAGTTTTATACAATTTAAGGTGATTGTCAACTTTTCATTCCCTTCATCTCCCATGTTATATCAAAAGAGACTCTTTGCATTTTTCTTATACGTGGAGAGCTTTATATATCACTTTTATTTTGTCTTATCTAACTAGATACATACATTAGGTGTCATGGAATAAATAAATAATTACAAAATACACCAAAGTTGGATTTTTCTCCCCTGTACACTTCTAACACTTTCCTCGACTTAAATAGTTGTCTCGTCCCAAGACAAAATAACCTTGTGAAGTTTGGAAGGTGTTCTAAATTCATTATTATGCCACCTGATGTTAAGATACTTTTTTTGCATTCGATATAGGGAACGTCATTTATGGACCTTTTCATCCCATGTGCACCACTTAACTACCCTTACAATTTTCAATCAAGTAAAATTCCCAATAGACTACCCTTTTAGGTTTTTTATCTGTGAAAACTCCCTCATAGATTGCCCTTTTGGGTTTTCAACCTACGTGGGCCTAATTAAATATATCCAATCAAAAATTGTGTAATTAATACTTCAAACTTTTACATGTCAACAAGTGTTGCTTATGGGCCATCTTCAATTATTTGGGCTTCCCAACTAACACTTATTGACCTTGTACCGATGGACGAATCAATGGAGGTGGTAGTTATTGTGTTTCCTAGATCTTCTAGAGAATTAAATGAGGTACAATGTACTTTGGGATATCCTTCATAGTCTTTGCAGATGGCAAGATTATTTCCAGGTTTGCTTTGTATGTGTTATAATATGTGATGACTTCATGTACTCTTTTGAAGTATATACGTAGTTGCACTAAGGCTTACATTAATTTAAACATGTCATCTTCTTTATTTGTATTTGATGTTGGACAGTGAAGAGATAGTGTGTCCTATATCTCCAAGATCATTTCATCCATGCAATCCTAAAACCTCTGTGCTTATATTTCAGAAAATATTATGTAGTGTATTCCTTTCTTAGACTTGCAATTTGTCATTGATATTATCATGGTCCTATATTTATATCTGCAGAATTTTGTCTAGCTCTTTATTATCTGTCTCCATCATCATTCAGGTTTGGAGTTTCCTGGAAAGGTCAATATGAGCCAAGCTCATAGTCAATTTGGCTTGTAACTACACATTACAGTCCAGTAGTTTGAACATGATTTGTTTGGCTTGATTTACGGATTGTCATAAGATCTTTATGTATTTGCATGATATCAAAATTATACCTTTGATTTCTTTCTTGTTCTAAAACACTTGACTCTTCACCTTTGTCATGGTTTCTTATTCATGCCAATTTTCCACAAGCTTGGTAACCAAAGTGGTTGATTATACTTGTTCACTCATAACTTGGTCCTATATAGCTTAAGTGGCGAGTTTGGGATAATTGTCTTCAATTTGTTTATTCATGTTGCACAATTTTTTCTCCAATTTTTCCCTTTGTTGGGCCAATTACATGGTTATCACACCAATATTTGCTTAAAGTGTGTGAACTCCCTCAATTTGTGTTTATAGTGGCAATTTTTCAATATTTACCTCAATAGTGCTGATAATCATTTGTGAGGTGGTCAATTACAGACTTTCTAAAGCAATATGAGGTAATATGGTTCCCACAAGGGAGGATGGGAGGATTAGCTTTCACTTCCTTGTTAGTGTAGTAGTCTTTGTTACCTGCCCGAATTTTTGGGTGTCCCTCCTTCTGCCTCCTCAGTGGTAATCAGCTCTAAGTTAGATCGTCCTACCTTTATGGTGTTTTCCTTTGTCTTTCTTTTGGTTGCGCTTTGGCCTCTTATACTTAAAGAGTGGTCATGGTTGACTTCACTTGTTCCTCCTCCTTTCTCTTTTATTATCCCTCATCCTTTGTTTTTACATCTACTTACTCTTGTGCACTACAAAGTTATTCCTCAACATGTGTTTTGGCTTTACGTCTCTTTTTTTCTTTTACAACTTTCTTTTCTTACTCTTCTTTCGCTTCATACTCTTGCTCTCTCTTTTATTATTGTTATTTCTTCTTTCTCTGTTCATATCTCTACTTCTCCTCTTCTCGCTCCTTTTCTTCTTCTTCTTCTTCTTTCTTTTTAGTCACTTTTTATTTCTTTTCCTACTCTTTTTCCCACTTATCATCTTCAAGTCTTCAGGATTCTACTTGAACAATTATTTTCATATGAAGATTTGCCTCCTCTTCTTTATGATCCCATTCTTCTTCATTTTGTTTGTTTTTCTTCTCTTCGACGACCTTCTTATCATCTTCCTCTTTTTCTTCATTGCACTTTCCCTCTGCTTCATATTCTTGTGTAGTTCAAGAATCTTTTTTTAATTTCCTAATTGCTTCCTTGACAACTTCCTCCTTTTTGTGTTTCTCGTCCTCCTCCTCTTTCACAATCTCCTATTTTTTGAGATCTTCCTCTTGCTTCTTTTGATCAATTTCCTATGTGGATCATGTAGTTGTATCTAGCTACAATGGATGTTATTGTGTACTAGTTATTATGGTTTTTGGTGTTCTTTGTGTCTGTTACGAACTCACTTCTCCAAATCCTTCTACTCTTTAGGGACTTGATTTCTTTGACAGTGATGGAGGGGGAGAGGGTGTACCCCCAACTTGTTAAATTGAGACCTTCTAAATAGTTGTCTTTATTCTCTTATGTATTTTGAGGTTCTCCCTATTTTTTGCATGTTATTGTCTTTCTTATGTGGGCTTCTTCTCTATTGGATTCTTTTCCTCCTCCTGAGCTTTCTCTTCTCTAGTTAGTGATGTTCTTCTTCTTATGTGAATTCCCCATCTTATAGCCTTTAATTCCTTTTCTAGTCATTATTTGAGCACTAACCAAAATGGGTTTTCTTCTCTCTCTACATTATCTCACCTTTTTGATCTTATTCTTGTAAGAGGGGTTACTAGTATTTCCTTCTATATCAATGCCATGTTATCTGATTATAGGTGTGACATAGTTTTAATATTCACTCTTGTTTCTTTAAGTCCCTTCACACTGTTGATTATTAATTGGTCCTATGTCACCTTCTCTCACTCAACCGTGATCATGAATGAGTGAAAAAGCTATAGTGCTTGAACCATTTCTTCAACATTCATCTTATCCAAATCAATGTTTGCACTCACTCAGTGGCCTTCTAGGTATACCATTCTCATTCTTTTAGAAGATACATCTTTTTCCCATGTCCTCCAATGACATAGTACATACTTTATTTCTATTAACCAATAATTTTTAAAAATTAAGTTCTACAAACCAACTTAGCATTTTGGGATCTATTTCAACTTATGTCCCACCTTTTTTCCTATGCACACTACTTTTATTTTTTCTTTCCTTTTATCCCTTATGCCTTCTACTTGTCCCTTTAGCTGGTGTGCCTACTTTTATGACGAATCTTGCTTGCACTGCTGGTGTGGCTTGTGGTCTTCCTACTATTGGTTATGCTAAAGCCTTGGCACGTAATGGTGGGATATTTATGGGAATCATCTCATATTGTTTTCTTAATTATAATTGGACCATATCCATATTAATGAAAACATGAGCTTTTTGGGGTGTTTTGTCATATCACCTTCTAAGCAAAGTATGATTCCATTGTGCAATAAAATTAGCATTTCCTAGGGCACTATGTAGGCTTGCACTTCATGTTGGATCTTAGGATTTGTCCTCGAGGTCTCCTTTATCTTCACTAACCATGATCCTAGCCTCTTATTGTATTCCCATTGTGTATATAGTTTTACAAGCACATACTATGCAACGCTCTTATAAGGGTAACATACATCTTCCACTTTGATGATTCCTTTTGGGTCTCTCCTATGTGTGAAACATAAATGGATCACAAGACCATATGTGAACTTTTTCCTTACAGTATCTATAATCTTCCATGCATTCATATTCAATTATGGTGCCAAAAATTTAGGCCCAAAGAACTACTTTTGTTCCCACATGTGGATAACTATGTTTATAACTACCAACTAATATTGTTTGCTTCCCTGAATTCCTTGCCAAAATATTTTAGAAACCACTTCCACCAGAATTCTGATATAACAATTTTCTATTTTCCCCAATAGGATCCCCCTTCCTTTGTGTATTGACCCGTATGTGGTCGTTGAGGTTTATTGCACCAACGGTCTAGTTATTTTATATGCTAGCATGGATTTGCCTCTGCTGGGAAGTCCAGTGGCCCAAACAACTATGGTGGCATTTATGGGAATCATATCTTATATACTAAACCAAATAGCACCATTGTTATGGTAATTCAAGGGGTAGTATCTACATCACTTATGGGTGATCTATCAGGTATGGTAGTTTTGATAGCCACTCCAAGTCAATTCCCCACAATGGTTTTTTTTACAACCAGTTCTCCTCTCATTGCCCTTGTGTTGACCGTTGGTGTTTTTGCTCCACATAATTGTTTAGTTATGGCATGTAGGTCATGACACAATGGATCACTCCATTTCATTTGTCGAAGCATTGTGATAAAGCCCAATTTATTGAGTAAAAGGATGTGTCATCTTTTCCTTTAGATGTGATTTTTTTCTTTGAATTGAGTGTGATGTGTATGCTCTCTCAATATTTCAACTCTGAATTTGTATTACCTTATATACTCGATATCAATAAAAAAATGTGTTTTCTCTTCCACCTACACCCTTTTAATGCCTTTTTCTTCATTGACATGTCATTTTTTCAACTATTTGCGACTCGACCTGCATTCTTAAATGTACATATCCATTGTTTTTTTTTATCTGCCAACTTTCTTCTTTAGTTCACTTGTCGTGAAATTTTCCTCGTTTGACATTTTTCCTATTTGAAGTATTTAAGTCCATACCATGTCACGTTATTAAATTCCTTTGTTCTTTTTATGCCTTTACCTCTTTGACTAGATTGCACCATGTTCCCCAATTTATTCAATTCATTCATATACATTTGCAGATGCTACAAACTTTTCCTTTATCTTGCAAATTTAATGGTTGATTGATTCCTCTCCTTACCCCTACAAAAACTTGACCAAACTAATAAAATATACAAACTTATATCTATTGCACGATGCATTAAATTGAAAACATGATTCTAACATTATGTTGAAGGCACTTAGTTCTTCTTCTATTTATGCACAATCATGTGTTGTAGGTATTTAGTCTATTACCATTTATTTGACATGGCAAAATGTTTCCCAGTAGATCCTAAAAAACTATCATGCCTTTTTGAATCATCTGATGTTTGATATATAGAACCTTCCATTGTATGCGTAATTTATATGGGTATGCTCTGAACCCACTTTCATGTACTAACACCGTTTGTTTTTTATATTAAAGGAAAAAAAAAATTTATCTGGGATCTTACCCAGAATACAAGAGGCCTTAAACCCAAATCTTCCAATTAAAACCATAAAAAAGAGAATACATATCACTATGAAGGAAAATCATGACAAAAGAGATATAAGGGGAACTGCAAAACCACAACAAAAGAGCAGTAAAACCCCAGAAATACCAAAGAGAAACCACAAAAAAACAACATCTACAGCCTGCCACCAAAGAGCTAAAAGAACTAGAGCATATCCAACCATTATTTGGTAGTCTTTGATAGATTCTTTTTGAGATTTTCCAAATTTACTTTGATTTTCTTGACATAGATGCCATCTTTATATTTTTCCTTTCCTTTGATGCTTTCTAACACATTGGTGATGTTAGAAAAAATATTCATATTTCCCTTAAGGATAGAGAGGATGTCACACTGTCTATCTCTTATTTTTTCATGCTCCTCTAGGGCTTTGATTCTCTTGTTCATCTCATCCATTAGTTGTTCATCTTTTCTCCCACTTTCTATAGCAAACTTGCACCCTTTGACTTTGGAATTAAATACTTTGCAATCCTTCCTAATCCACTTGAGAATATCAGTGTGCAAGTCAAGTTCAATCCCGATGCTCTCTGTTTTGGGTCAACTAATAGTGTATTTTTCTCCCATTTTCAGGAGCCCAAGAGCAACATCCCCTTCACCAGTAGGAGAAGAGGGTAGGTTGGTAGATGTAGTAGGGTTAGCTTTTTCTTTCTTTCTGCAGAAGAGTGCGGTCGGAAGGGGGAGGATGAATGACACCTAGAGGGGGTATTTTAGGAGGAGCTGGGGGTTGAAGAGGCAGGGCAACAAGGGCATTCACGATGATGAGGTCAAAGTGTTTGTAGCAGATGAGAATGAGGGCATGGTGGGAGGGTTGGGCTCGTTTACCCTATTTAACTAGGTTAATTGAGTGGTCAAGGGATTGGAGGAGGTAGAAAGGAAAATTAACTACCACATCTCTTCTGAAATGATTTTATAAAACCAAATGAAAGTAGGGGGTTACTTTGAACTGACCCTCCACAGTAAGGTACTTCATGATCACTAAACTTACCCGGTCATAGGGTTTTGGCTATGACTCCTTGAGAAATCCGCTCTTTACTTCCACGAGACTTGCTGCATCTCCTTCTAGAAATTTGGCCTCTTCCTATTTTTTGTCATAATTGTTCTTGAAGAAGCACATACCCTTGGGATGGAGACCAGTGACAACAAAAATCATCTCCTCGGTGATAAGAAACTCCCTGTTATGGTACCTCACCTTGTGTCCATTCCAATTTTGGACCAGCTGCTGTGAGAGGTGGAAGTCATGTCCTTTAGCTGCATTCATGAAGTGATTGAAGCCACCATTCTTGAGAATATACCAAACCTATGTGTCCTTCCTCCATTGTTTGTTGTCTATACATTCAACTTTGCAGATATCCCCCTCATGGATGTCAAGAAAACCCTAGGAGCACTGAGAGATAAATTCCAAACACTGAGGTAAATGAAGGTAGTGTAGACAATGCCAATAAAATCCCTCCAAGTTCTAATGTTCACCTCTCGATACTTACCTTATCTCCTTATTAATTCTTGATTAGACATTGAGCGGTAATGAGGAGGCTTGGCACTAAGATTTGAATTCATTAGCAAGGACACCCATGTTGGCTAAGGAGTCCGCTAAATGATAACCCTCCCTATAGGTATGTGTGATGATGCAATTAGGAAGGGATACAATTAAAATCTTGGCCTCATCAATGAAAATTTTAATGGTCCAATTTGCATGAGTTGTGCCTTTGAGGTAATTCATAATGTTCATTGAATCACCCCTTATTATGATGTTCTGTAACTTAAGGGAACAAGCCAGTCTGAGGCCCCAAAGAGTAACAAGTGCTTCCAAATAGTGGTTTGTATGGACTCCCATAGGCCCAACATAGGTAATAAGTAATTGACCACCATCACCTCTAATACAACCCCCACCTCTAGACTTCCCAACATTACCCTTAGATACCCCATCGAAGTTAAGCTTGAAAAATCCATTAGGATGAGGGATCTAGGATACTAAAGACCTATCAATATTGAGAGGTGTTATACTACTGATTACGTTAGATATGCTCCTTTTCTCAAGTAATTCAACTTCTTTCTC
This sequence comes from Taxus chinensis, assembly GCA_019776745.2. NCBI lineage: Eukaryota > Viridiplantae > Streptophyta > Pinopsida > Cupressales > Taxaceae > Taxus > Taxus chinensis. The sequence continues at coordinate 192,468 of JAHRHJ020000122.1, read as the reverse complement.
ATTCTAATTGAAGTTTTTTCTTGGGATTGAATCTAGAAATATCTTACTTGATGCCTTCAAGAAGTTGATTAAAAAGTCTGCATATGGAAGGATTTTTTTTACTAAAGATGTTATTGTTCCTAACTTTCTAGATAAGCTAGATGATATGAGGAAAGGAAAACAACCAAATATTTTTAAAAATAGTGTAATTGAAAGGTGAGTGTCATTATTGCCATGCTGAAAGGAGATTGTCCTAGAGTATCCAATGGACTCCCATGAACTTAAAGAAAGAGTTCTAGGCCTCAACAACATAATTGTAATGAAGGAAAATATGATTTAATGATTCCTCGGTATTCTTGCATAAATTGCATCTGTTGGGAATATGTCGTCCTTTCTTTATCTAATTATCAATTGTAAGAATTATATTTTGAATACATAACCATACAAAATGTTGATTTTGGGAGTCGTCTATTTTAACCAAACTTTTCTCTAGTCAATGGGAGAAGGAATAATATCAGAGAGCAGGTTATAACCACTTTTGATGGAGTAAGATCGCTCCAAGGAATCTTCCAAGATAAGTTCATCATCAATATCTCCAGCAGTAAAATTGTGGGAATTAAGAGTAAGATGGATATTATTAACTAGAGAAATGAGATTTTGGTCCAAAACAAGCAGTTGAATCCAACTAATACCTTTAGAATTATTGTTGATATAATCCTTGACATTTTTTCCAATCAGATTAGAGTAAGGGATGACCAACTCAGACCATTCAATTTTTTTTTAAGTGGGGACTTTTTAAGCCATTTATCTTCCCAAAAGGAGATGTCCTTGCTATTACCTAAGTTTTATTTACTACCTTTGATCAACAAATGTCTAGAGTTAACAATGGCGTTCCAGAATTGAGACCCAACTAGCAAATCCTCCCTATGAAGCCAATCATCACTACTAGCATTTTCTAAGTACTTGGCTCTAACAAGTCTTGTCCATGGAAGGTCTTCTCTCCTAACATTATTTGTTTAGGTATGAACTCCTTGTTGTATAAATTTATATCATGTCATCCTTTCTGACTTCATTTATAAGCTCTTTAGCTCCATAACACGATCATATTATTCTCCTTCATTCTATTCCAATCAAGTAGTTTGTGTAACTTTATAGATTTTTTTTCACCTAATCATGTTATCATTGCAATGTGCAAGTTTAGTGTAATGTATTCCATTAGCTTGAGCGCTTTTATTTCATATAACAATTAAAATGGAGTATTTCTTGTATTAGATTTATAATTTATCATGTAATCCCCTGGTACTATTGGTATTCTATCCTCCCAATCATCCCTTTAAACATTGCATATTTTTTGTTAGGAAATTAATATTAATGTTTACTATGATTAAGAATTAATAAGTGATTTGTAATAACAAATCACATATATATTTTGTTAGTATATAAGTTGTTATTAACAACTTATATTTATGGATATATTATTTGGTGATATATTGTTATAACAATATATCACGAATAGATTATTGTTTTAGGAGAAGTTGCAGGAGATGTTGTAGGAGATATTTGAGGAATTGGAGTTCCTCATATTTAGGAGCAATCTCTCCTATACATATGCATTGTATGTAGCAAGAATGGATGGAAAATAATATAATAATTCAGAGTGATTTACTTGTACAAATATGTAGCTGCTCCTTTATTTGGTACTAGAGCAAAATCCAGATGAGAGTCTTATTAGAGGGACGAGAATGTAAAAGAATTTGCGTAGTAATCAGTATTTGGAAGAATTTTTTTAATAGTATAACTCTTTCACCAGTGTGTTTCGTGCCATTGCATGTGATTGGAGACTCCGCTGCGGACATCCCAAGGAGATCGATCATTCAACAAAATTTGGTATTTGATCTGTATCCATTTTGTAGGAATTTTGTTGAATCCATATTCACATTCATGAAATTTATCAGTCAAAGATAAAGGCACAAATCCATATGATCCGTTTAGTTTACAGCGCCCAGCCCGCGACCTGCCTCTCTGTGATCTATTTCTATTTCAAACATTCATAATAAAATATAGATAAAAGACGTGCGGCCATATACATATTTCGTGAGTTTTTTCCAAGTCAGCAGTAGTCGTAGCGCCCAGCTCAGCGGCAGCGCCATCGAATTCATCAGATGCATCGCAGAATGAAAAAACCAGCGCCAGCAGTAGACAAAGTACCCGATGAAATGGCTGCCATGGCTTATATCCGATCGGATGTGTACTGAATGTTCAAAGTGATCCTGATCTTTCATTTTTTATTCGTTACTATTAACAACATATTCTTGGGAATACAACTTTCCACCATTCATTTTGACTGAACAACAGTCTTTTGTGAAGGAATCTTTGCTGTCAGTTTAATTTTTTGGCTTTTCCTCGCTAAATAAAAGTGTTTGGAGTAAAATCTTGAAGATTTACTAAGTATCTGACCCGTGGTGTCAGTTTGGCTTTAGATTTGGATATAGAGGCTTGGAAGTGGCATATGAGTTTTCACTGTTTGGAGATATTTTTTAAGCCAGGTTTGTGGCATTTGTACTCATTGGTGGAGCAAACTCAATAAATTCATATGATTCATGCTGTGCGCATATACAGTTTACTTGATACTTGATTCATGCAAAGGATCGCTTCATCACCATGCATTGAGTCGCATCCATGCTATAGATCAGGAAGATAAATAAAGGCAATTATTTTTCCAATATTCAAAGGTATTTGTATTTCTTAGCAAAGCATACACATGTTATAGAGGTCAGGGAAATTATGGCTCTTAGTTACTCTTAACTAGCCTGTTGTAGTTTGTGAAAAATTGTTAAGTCTCTTTAATTACTTTTTACATGTTATTGCATGGACGCATTCTCGGTAGAATCTGATGTCCATATTTTGTGAAAATTCATAATGAATAAGTTGATTCACGTTGAAAAATTTGAAGGAAAATATTTTCATACCTGGCAAGTGCGGACTCAATTATTCGTAATCAACAAAGACTTATGGGATATTGTTGATGGAAAAGAAAAAAAAATTGACAAAGGAACGATGTAATGTACATTTAATGATATGGTTTAGCAGAGCTCGTGGGTGGTAGAGCAAGTGTATCGGAGTGGGTCTGATCAGATCGACTTTATCTACATCATGTAGTTTGTATTAAAGTGATCTCATACAATCTGGGTGACATTGAACAAGTTGTCTTGGATTCACCCCAACTACGAGAAAGCGCATTTTTTATCCTTAAAGCAAAGTTTGTTCGGCCTTTCAAGATGGAAGAAGGTGACAAGCATGGTGGAACACATTAGTAAATTTCGATTCTATTTGTAATCAACTTGCTGGAATAAAATGGATGTACCTATAATGATGCAAAAGCAGTATTGTTTAATAGCATGCCTTCCAACTTATTCTAACATGGTATTTACATTGAGTAAAATAAATCCTAGTTTTGAATATTTTAACCCTTCTTCTCTATGTTAGACTGAAGAAAAAAGAATTAAGGTTGTTGATCCAGAAGAATGTTTAGTGCAATGTTGATGGTTGAAACGACGAAAGCATTTGTATGAAAATAAATGGTTTTGACTTCTAAATTCAGAAAGATCTAACCCAAAAATATGAAGAAACAGACCACATGCTACTATTGTAAACAACCTGGTCATTTATCTATACCAAATTGCAGGAAAAAGAGCACAAGATTTATCTTGATGGAAAATTACAAGAAAATGACCATGGTTGCTGATAAAGAAGGAGAAAATGATTAGAGGTAGGAGAATACCGCACATGCAAAGATTATGTAGATTTTCTATTCTAAGTAAGTTCATTGACTGGAGGTCAGAGGCAACGGAGGATGGAGGTCATTCAGCGACCTCTCGTCAGTTGCCAACGACGGGGCCGCATATAAGGTTGTGGTGACAATGTGTTTGTGATTTTGCTTTCAGTATTTGATTTCCAGGGTTTTCTTTTTCAGAGTTCCAGTTTTAGTTGTGTGCAGTATGATTTCCTAGAGTTCCTGATTTTCCTGAATAAGTGGAAATGTTCACATTGAGGGGGGAACATGGTCTCATTTTCCATTTCCATTGTGCTATTTATATGTCAGGGAGCAGTATTTCCTACATGTTATTCCCTGCGTATGTGAAAATATAGTGGAAAAGATGAAAAGCACAAGGAACATGTTCAACATCATGATATTTGGGTTATTGGTTGTCCTGTAAAAACATTTGTATGTTTTGAGGTTGTTGGTACAAAACCATCTGTATGTTTTGGATTGTTTAAAAACCATCATTGTGTGGTTATTGGTTGTCACTTGGAAAACCATCCTTGTTGAGGTCATTGGTTGTCCTGAAAAACCTTCCAGATCATGAGCACGCATGGGTGGCAATTGGAAGTGCAATTATTTTTCTCCTATGTTCGCACTAAGGGGGGTAATGTTAGGAAATATTCATTAGTGCTCCACATTAGACTAGTGAATTACTAATGTGTACAATGTAATTATTTATTACATTAAGTTAGTGAGGAAGTCAGTAAACGAGATATTTGTTACCAAGAGTAAACAACTCGTATAATGTGTTAGGCAAATGGTTAATTCCATGTTAGACACGTAAAACAATTAATATATGTTTGTAACTTTGTTTGAATGGTACTACCTATTTTATAGGAATAGTGGTTTTCAATCTATTGTTTATGGCTATTAATTATTTGATATTTGTTACAACAAGCAAGATATAGTTTATGTATTGTATTGAATTAATTGGTTGTGTTAAATTGCACTGATGTCTGAAAAGTATGAAGCACATAATTACGTAATGGTCCAAAATCAAACTTAGATCATTTGGAGCAGAACACTAGCGCCCAGTATCAAATAGTGAACGATGGGCGCTTATGTCCCACCTAAGTGGATTGTGTCCAGGGGCTCCTAAAGATATATTATTTTTAGGGTTCAACACAGACTTCTAACATTTACAGTACATCTACAGTTTCAGACACTTTATATAATTTGCAGTTACAGATTTCATTCAATTTGGTTACAAATTTGGTTATAAAGTTGCAGGATGTACCAATCTATAAATGGAACTCAAGTTATCATTGAGAAGTGTTATAATGAAAGGAGATAAAAATAGCGATACTCTCTCCCTAACACTCTTTTATTGGCTGAATTCTTTGTCCCTCGATAATCATCCTTGTGTAAGATCGCCCAAAAAACTCACCTTGGCGTGAGATCACCTTGATTTAATTTAAATTGAATTAAATCTTATTGCAGAGTAACTACTGTAACTAATGATATTATGATGATAGTACAGTAAGACACAAGTAAGAAACATGCAATGATATGAAACCATAAACAATAGAGAGGGAGAAGGTGACTTAGCTAATTGATTTCAATCTTCGAAGTGATCTGTTCTAGCTGAGAAACTACTTGAACAGGTTGGGAAGAGTGTTGTTTAAGGTTCACTGAGGGTTCTAAAACTCAAAACTACATAGGAAGAAGCACCCATGGGAGGAAAAGAGCGTCTGGGCGCTAGTGTCCACCCAATGCTCAAAGTTCTGATCTTTTTCTGGTCAGGAAAGGTTTATTGTTAATCATCATCTTTTCACTCTAGTTTCACTCCAATGTCATCAGTCATACTTGTAACTTGTAAAAAGATAATACCTAGTTGCACATATTCCCACAAACCACATCAAACCTAATAAAATAATATGTATAATGGGGAGTCATATCGACCCCGATGGTCACTTGAAGAGTGATCTTACCATTGAGTGTTGCACTACATCTCAAACTCCATGTTAGTTCTTTGTGTAAGTGTGTGTAATGATGCCCTAGGTTTCCCTTGTGCAAGTTGCACTATGATAACAAGATATCTATATTACTTCAAGTATGTAAATGTGTTTGAGATGGAATAAAATGAACTTCCCCTCCTATGTTGTGTATGCAAAGTGATGCAACCCTTGTCCATTGTATGGATTTGCTAGATGAATGCCTTTGAAATGATTTGTGCCTTTCGATGCAAATTAGGTGACTGTAGATAATGCTTATTGTGTTTGGTCCTTGATTTGAGAGAAGTAACTAAGTATATATATATGATTCCCTTGTTTGAATTTCATAATTGATAACTGAGAGGCTGACCCAAAGTACTAAAAGATGCCTAAGAGGTAAACTATCACCCAGTAAGAATAAGATAAAGAAAGGATAGAGTGTCTTAGGAGGGAATAATCTCATCTGGGCGCTTATGTCTAAGTTGGGTGCTAGTGTCCGAGGCCATAAAATATAAATCAAGTCAAAGATCCAATCAAGTTATAGGATGTGTAAGGAGCCATAATAATGCAAAAGATTAAAGTAATTTAAAGGCTAAAAGGAGTTGTCAACCACTAGTTTTCTCTACTTAGGAATCATGTATACATTAGTATGCTTTAGGACCTAGAAATGTACCAAAGTGCATAGATTTTGTGTCTACAAAATTCACCCTCACTTTATGTTGTTGAGTGAATACTTGATAACATAAAGTAGATAGAATATGTGTACTTTGTAATCCTATAGAGAAATAACATGTCGAGTGGACAAGTGAAGCATGAAGTGATCGTAATGTTGAAGCGTGGAAACTAGGAAGGGGAGGTAGACCCTAGGGGTGAAGTGTATGCGTGCTAGCATGTTGTTATTGGTGGTTTGTCCTTGCTGATGTGAGTTGCTTCTTGTTGTGTATAAAGACAAACCTATAAAAGAAGAGCGAGAAAGTAGTCAAATTTATGTATATGAAAAATTAGAGTAACGTATGTGTATAAGTGTGTTAAAGGAAAGTGCACCTGATGTAAGAGTAAAATTGAAAGTTGTCACATGATGTTTGGAGAGTACATAAATTTGAGGATAGAAAATACTCATCTTGTTTACTTGGAGTTGCTGAATTTGAATTCGATGGTGAGTTTTTTGGGCGATCTCATGCCAAGAGTGAAGTGGAGTTTTTTGGGTAATCTCATGCCAAGAGCATAGTTTTTCTAGGTGATCTCACACCAAGAGTGAGTTTTTTTAGCGATCTTGCGCCAAGAGAAGAGTGTTGGGGAGAGAGGTTTTGTTTTTCTCTCCTTATCTATGACACTTCCCAAATAAACACCACTGTAGATGGTAAGTCCCTTGATTTGTAACCTATTGTTCATCTTGTTATTGTTACAATTGATTGTAACTTGATTGAATGCTTATGTAACTGGAGGCAAGTGCCATGATATGGAGAATTGTACGGTACTCATTTCTAAAGATTGTGCTGAAATAATAAATTGATTTATTTTTTCCCCTAGGACACAAGCACCCAGTGGTGGACACAAGCACCCACTGCTACTGTCTTTGTACTGGGTGCTAGTGTCTACTCTATATCTATGATCTAAGTCTGTGATTTTGGACCACTTTATCTATGTAAGTATGTTCCTATGCCAATTATGTATTTTGTTAATAAACAAAAAGAAACAATACACTGGAGCTCTAAGCTACTGTAGGGGTATTTTTTCACCCAATAGATGCCCCCCTTGTTTGGGGTGTATGCGACAGAATTGTAGGGGAATGTGAAAATGAGAGGACCTAAAACTTGATATGGATGTCATGTATTGGATACCTGTAGGGGGAGGGGATGTCTCATTTTAGAAATCAAGGCACATGCAAACAATTATTTTCAGGCAATAATAACTAACTCTTCTTCTAACCCTAGCTTTATGCTTATAGAATACCATCTAGCAAATAACTTAGGGCACTTATACTCATGCAATTATGCACAATTAGATTGCTTTACATACTAAAATTAGATCTAATTACCACGAGTTAAATAAAACACTCACACACAGGTAACCGATGTCGGTTAGCCCTAACCGATGTCGATTCCTCCTTGCCTGACCGATGTCCAGTCATAGGTGACCGATGTCGGTCCCTTCATAATCAATGTCAGTTACTGTGTTTTCCAACAAGTTGATATAACATACTAAACTAAAGTAATTAAGCTCCACATCTCAACAATCTCCCACTTGGAGATAAATTACTGCATTATACCTGTACAACGTCATCCTTGGATCCTTTCCTTAGCTTTGTTTCTTCCTCTTCAAGTCTCAAACTCGAAGACCAACAGAAGTGGAGTGTAGCTCCAACTTCTCTTTTGCTAATGGCTTCGTTAGCATATCCGCAGGGTTTTTACTCATATGAATCTTCTCCAGTTTCAGCTGCCCATCCTCCAATACCTTCCATATGAAGTGATATCTCAACTGAATGTGTTTCGTTCTAGAATGAAATGTTGAGTTCTTTGCCAAATGAATTACACTCTGAATATCACTAAACAATTTGCAATCATCTTGCTCCTTTCCCAACTCTTCCATGAACCTACTCATCCATATCATCTCTTTGCTAGCCTCTGTAGCTGCAACATACTCTTCCTCTGTAGTAGACAAATCCACAACCTTCTGCAATCTTGATATCTAGCTAACTATCATCCCACCTACTATGAAAATATATCCAGTAGTGCTCCTTCTACCATCTAGATCTCTAGCCATATCCAAATCAACATAGCCACATAAAGAAATATCCAAACCTCCATAGCATAACTGCATGCTAGATGTCCCTCTCAAATACCTGAGTATCCATTGGACTACTTTCCAATGCTCTTTACCTAGATTGGCCATAAATCTACTCACAACTCCCACTGCCTGTGCAATGTCTGGTCTGGTACAAACCATAACATACATGAGACTCCCAACTGCTGAAGCATATGGTACTCATGTCATGTATTTGACCTCCTCATGTGATGAAGGACACTGATCTTTGCTCAATTTGAAGTGTCCAGCCATAGGTGTACTTACAGGTTTTGAATTCTGCATTTTAAACCTTTCTAACACCTTGTAGATATAATCCTCCTGAGACAAATACAATTTCTTGTTCTTCTTGTCTCTGTGTATTTGCATGCCAAGGATTCTTTTTGCAGCTCCTAAATCCTTCATAGAAAATGTGTGAGCTAGCTTTCCCTTAAGCTCACCAATGTCTTACATACTAGATCCTGCAATAAGCATATCATCCACATACAATAACAAAATAATATAGCTCCCATTTTCAAGCTTCTTGAAATAAACACAATGGTCAGATTCACATCTCAAGTAACCATGCTCATGCATGAAACTATCAAACCTCATGTACCATTGCCTTGGAGCTTGCTTGAGCCCATATAGGCTCTTTTTCAACCTGCACACTAATTTCTCCTTACCCTTGACTTCATACCCAAGCGGTTGTTGCATATAAATCTCTTCATCCAAATCACCATGAAGGAAAATCATCTTCACATCTAGTTGCTCTAAATGCAAATCATCTACTGCAACTATACTCAATATAGTACGTATGGAAGTCATTTTAACAACAGGAGAAAATATTTCACCAAAGTCAATACCTACTTTTTGTGTAAATCCCTTTACTACAAGCCTTGCCTTGTACCTTTTTTGTCCACCCTCTTCTTCCTTGATCCTGTAAACCCACTTGTTCTGCAATGTCCTCTTACCTGCTGGACAACTTAACCAAATCCCAAGTCTGGTTTTGTTCCAAGGAGTCCATCTCCTCATCCATGTCATGCTCCCACTGCATGGGTCTCATCCTGCATTGCTTCTTCAAAACTTTCTGGTTCACCATTATCAGTCAATAATAAATAAGATAGAGAAGGTGTAAATCTTTCTGGAGGTTTACTTACCCTTTGTGACCTTCTCACAGAAGTTTGGGGTACCAGAGGCTCATTCTGGACCTCCTGGACATTTGTTTCCAATTCTGACAGTGACCGACACTGGTCACCTGTAGCCGACGCTAGTTCTACTAACCGATGTCAGTTTGGCTCTTCTGTAACCGATACCGGTTCAGCTGACCGATGTCGGTCAGGGGTCAACTGACACCAGTTACTGTGTAACCCTGTAGGTATGAGTTTTAAATCTGAGAGTTCATTTTCATTCACAAACTTCTCAACCGGTTCATCCTTGGGTACCAAAATTTGATCCTTGTACATTCTCTTTTCATTCCATTCAATGTCACGACTCCTAATAATTTTAGAATTCTCTAAATCCCAAAAACGGAATCTGAAATCACCAGATCCATAACCAATGAAAGTGCATCTCTTGGATTTTGCATCCAACTTTTTTCTATTTTCCTTATCAATATGCACAAAAGCTTCTGAACCAAAAAATTTAAGAAAAGAAAGATCTACCTCTTTTCCGGTCCAAGCTTCCTCTGGTATTCCTCCATCTAGTGAACTTGAAGGCCCACAGTTAATCAAATAAACCATTGTATCAACTGCTTCTGCCCAAAACTGCAAGGGCAATCCAACATGTATCCTCATACTTCTAGCACGTTCCATGATTGTCTTGTTCATTCTTTCTGCAACACCATTCTCTTGTGGTGTTCTTGGAACCATCCTTTCTCTACGTATTCCATTCACTAAACAATAATCATTGAAAGCCTTGCTACAATATTCACCACCATTGTCAGATCTAAGGCACTTTAACTTTGAATTTGATTCATTCTCAACAAGGGCTTTCCATCTTTTAAAAGTCTCAAAAACATCAGATTTATGTTTAATACAATAAACCCATACCTTTCTTGTAGCATCATCAATGAAAGTAACATAATACTGGGATCCTCCATGAGAAGCTACCTGGGCTGGTCCCCACACATCTGAGTGTACAAGCTCCAATTTCTTCTCCTTCTTAGTTGCCCCAACTTTGAGAAATCTCACTCTCTTTTGCTTTCCAAAGACACAATGCTCACAGAAATCAAGATCTAAATCTTTCAAATCTGATAACTTACCCTTAGCCTTTAAGATTTGCATTCCTTTTTGACTCATATGGCCCAACCGATTATGCCACATGCATGCATCTGAATCTGAAGTAGATAACACAGAAAAGGAATCAGTAACACAGGTAGATAAATATAACGTTCCTACCTTCTTGCCTCTTGCCACAACAAAGGCACCCTTGGTGACTTTCCAAGAGTCTGTTGTGAATGTAACCATGCAACCAACTTCACCTAGTTGCCCTGCAGAAATAAGATTCCTCTTGAGGCTTGGCACATGCCTCACATCTTTCAATACCCATGTATTTCCATTCTACAATTTTAGATGAACTTCCCCTTTACCAGTAATACTGCAAGGTTCATCATCACCCAAATAAACATGCCCAAAATTGCCCTGGACATAATTTCTGAAATAACCCTTATTAGGGGTTGCATGGAAAGAAGCTCCTGAATCTAAAACCCATGATTCTATTCTATTATCCAAAGAAAGAATAAGAGCATCTTGCATTACCTCTGCTGCAATATTTGCCTCTTTACCTTTGTCTGGGTGTTGGTTCTCTTTATCCTTTGACCAACAATATTTCTTTGCATGTCCTTTCTTTCCACAATTCCAACAGGTAATTCCCTTACCTCTGGATTTAGATCTGTCATTCCTTGACTTTGATTTCCCATTATTCTTACTCTTGGATCTCTCCTTCTGCCTGCCTCTGCTTTCTACATTCAAAGCATTCCCAGATGATGATTCCTCTGTACTTTTCCTGTGAATTTCTTCATTCAAGATTATACTAACCACATCATCAAACTTCAAAATATTATTAGCAGATGTTGTATTACTAACAACCATTACCAAGTTATCCCAACTATCAGGCAAAGAACATAAGAATAAGAGTGCTTTCACTTCATCATCAAATGGAATATCAACCGATTTTAACTGATTTACAATAGATCAGAAATCATTCAAATGACTAGATGCAGATCCACCTTCATGCATCTTAGAACTAAATAGTTTCTTCATCAAATAAAATTTATTTGAAGCACTAGGTTTTTCATATAAATTAGCAAGAGATTTCATTAACTCTACCGTAGATGTCACTTCTGTAATATTAGAAGCCACAGATGCTGTCAGGCTCAATCTTATAGATCCCAAAGCCTTTATGTCAAGAATCTTCCATTCTTCATCAGTCATCTTCGTAGGTCTAGACTTTTCATCCAACGGTAAGTACAAATCTCTTTGATACAGATAATCCTCAATCTGCATCTTCCATAATTGATAATTTCGGCCGTCAAACTTCTCTACCTTGTATTTGTTTTCTTCTGCCATTGTTGTAGCTCCCACTCAATCAGAAAACCCTCTGTGAGTAAATCTGTCAACACACAAAACCCTCAAACAAAGCTCTGATACCAGTTGTTGGGGTTAGCACACCAGGTTGTACAGATAATATATCAGATCTAAGCATACATGCAATAAAAGTGGATATTCTACCAGAAGAAATATACAAAACAAGAGATATAAATCAACACCAGATTTAACATGGTTCACCCAGTGTGGGCTACATCCACCAAGAAACAAGCCAATCTATTATCCAAAGCTTTCAGAAGATATACAATGAAGATTTACAATCTTCCACACCTCTCACGATGTACAATACTTTCTTTCTCTCAAGCTTCTCCTTCTTCTCCAAGAATTCTCTCTCACAATTATTTTCACAATAATCATTAAATCTCTCTTCTAACCCTAGCTTTCTATGCTTATAAATACCTTATACAAACTTAGGGCACTTAGCCATGCAATTACAATCAATAGATCTGCTTTAATACTAAAATTAGATCTAATTCCCGTGAGTTAAATAAAACACTCATGCACAGGTAACCGATGCCGGTTAGCCCTAACCGATGTCAGTTCCTACTTGCCTGACCGATGTTGGTCATAGGTGACCGATGTCGGTCCCTTCATAATTGATGTCGGTTACTGTGTTTTCCAGCAAGTTGATATAACATGCTAAACTGAAGTAATTGAGCTTCAAACCTCACTATCCAGGAGCTAATAGTCAATCTGTAAGCATCTTAGTAATAACCCTAAAAAGTCCTTACCAAATCTGATATCAATTGTAGAGTTGGCACCTAGAATTCCATTTGCATTAGGGCCTATGAAACTGTTTCACCCATACGAAGTTACACTCTTTGAGCATGGTATATGCAAACTAAGAAGTTGTTCTTCCCCTTGAAGCATGATCCCATACCTACATGTTTCCCTTAAAGTTATGTAACAAAGAAGTAATAATGTAACAATATTTTGTCATGGCATATACATTGTTGATAGTAAAGATGACTACTTCCCTAAACATATTAACATCCATAAAGAGAAAAGTCGAGGTATCATGCATCCTGTAAGAATATGTTCAAGTTGGTGATTCACCTCAAGAGACCAACATGTCACGTGCATGTGAAAATAGTAAAATGAATGATGACATAGTTAAGATTTTGGCTAGTATTAGGAAACAATATGTGTTTAAAGTAAGTTAGTATAAGTGATGGTAAGAGAAATACAACCAAGATGTGTAGATTTAGTGTGACTATGATGGTGTGTTGCGATATGTGAGATATGAAGATATGACCTTAGGAGCCAAAATTGCCCCCTACAGATTTCTTACTCTGAATTATTTGGTTCATTTAGGAATGCTACCAAGTCAATAGTTAAGTATGAACCACGGCTCTGTATAGAATTCAAAAGTTCCATCATTAGGGAATGTCGGTACATCATTGTGTACCAGAGATGTTACTCTAGAATGCTTGAAAAAGATTATATCATGAAGCACAAATTTTCATATAACATGGTCAGGAGATAAAGCAAATGAATTATCATGAGGCTGGATATAAGAATTTGATCGATCCTCAGTAGTCAAGTACAAACATTGGAACTAGAGTATGTCATCGGGTAATGATAGTATAGTGTGTGATAGATGATACGAAAGATTTATCGTGAAGCACAAAGCATGAAGTGTAGTAGATAAACTATGAGTAGAGACAACAAATAATCCTATGAAAGGGGTCTGATGATCAAGTGTGCAAGTAAGATGCAAGCTTATATATGATGATGTTGAGAAGATATACCATGGTGTGGAGTTTGAAATGTTTCGCAGTAAAGAACATAGGCATTATCTGGATTAAAAGGGGGAATTATACGTTTAAATATAGAAGGTTGGGTGAATACATCTGATATTGTGGATCCAGATCCTAATTGGTTGTAACTTTGTATTATGTTGGTTGTATATTTGGGATTGTGTAATGTCATTGTAAATGACTTACTAGGAGGATATGTAAATGTATGTATGTATTTTAAACATGCACCAGATTCTATGACACTGGGTTAGATAGGTGGCTTCTGAATAAAACTAAGATCAAGGATTTTTCATTAGTACTAATGGTGTGATGCTCACATAGACATATAGGATCAGATGTGGGAGCCCAATGTGTATTAGTCCATAAACATTTGAGATGAGAAAGCAGAATGTTGTGTAGAAAACACACACAATAAATGTCTGTACTTGATGCTTAAGTTACCCAATTCTTCATTTTGAGGCATATCAATCATTGTCATGAGTGAGTATTAATTCTATGAGGATCGAATGCTACAAAATATTCTTTGTATTTCGTAAGCCGATGAGGAGGGTAGTAGTGAGTAGGTGGCAAGGTGATTAACTAATGATTGAGGAGCTTAGAGAGAATATCATGTTGCTAACATTTCGATCAAACTTAAGAGGTGTTTTTTGTGGGGAGATGTTGACCTTACTTGTATGAGCACATGTAGTATACATGGGATCAAGATGAGGTGTAGAAGGAGAAATAACATGGGCCTGAGAAACAACCTTGAGATGTTGGATTTCAGCTGTGATGGATGTGATTGTGGTTTATATAGCTTGGAATTTACCTTGAAATAAATGGTGTAAAGATTGAATTGACTTGAATATGGATTGATTGTTTATGGTATCAAGACTAACAAGGGAGTCAAAGAGAAGATAAAAAATGGCACTTACTTATGAATGTGGCGTATTACAAGGGAGGTACATAGTGTCAAGGGGTTTTTGGAAAACATCTTTGCAAGATGGGTGCATTTGAAGTAATTGATATAAGGATACTTCAGGAACCTTGAGGGACATGAAAGAAAAGGCCATGTGTGAAATAAGATCCCTAGAAAGATAAGACCAAGGATGAAACCCTAGGGGGACATATACAGATCCGAGGTATGATAAACAATAGATGGAAATATGAACCTTGATGTTGATTAAACTAAAATTTAATATCCTAGGGTAATTTAATGATATGCAAAATAATAAATAACAACTAAATAAACAAAGCAAATGACTCAAGCCACTAATTAAATAGAAATGTGAAACCCTAATGTGTAAGAGAGGGTTAAGAAGGCTTAGCTGATTCAACGAAGGTGTGGGACTATGTCGTAGTGTGAACCAGGTGAACAGGAGGAGGAAATGACCACACAAAAGCTTGAGAAAGTACAAATCTGAGCTCTTTGACTGGACTGGGATGCCTGGAAAGGGATAAGGGCACCCGTGGGTGCCCTGGTCTAAGATCTTGGTGCCTTGGTCTGCGGAAATGGCCTAAAACCCTCCTTTGAGGTGTTGTTAGATGTTCTCCTATATTCACCTCTTGTCACACTAAATGTCACTGAACTGCGTCGGATGTCGTGTGTAATAGAGATGAAGAAAACACCTGCAAAACCCCAGAAAAAACATCAAAACCCTAAAAAATAAAGATGCATATGAAGGGGTCAGACTGTCCTCAGTGGCCAAATGGTGGACTTACTAACTGAGCATTGCACTACATCTCAGACCCAATGTAGTTCTAGGTGTGTGTGTGCAAATCATGCCCTAGGTTGCTCTTGTGTCAGTCACACTTTGTGAAGTAGCGAGCAAATAACTAGATGTAGAATGTAGTAAATGTGTGCATGGAAACAATAGACTCCCCTCCTATGAAGTGTGATGCAGATGAACCAAGCCTTGTGTGCCTTGTGATGGAGCTAGATGGATGAAAATTTAGATTTAGGTTCCTTTGATGGATGGAACTCTAGATGGTGATAGTAGATGCTTAGTGCTTGGTCCCTCATTATGGTCTCATAACTTTATATTTATATGGTTCTCTTGTTCTAATTTCGTAATTAACCCTGAAAAGGCCGACCACTAAAAATATGGAAAGCTCAAATGGCTAGAAAGTTCCCAAAAGATGGAAGTAAAGTACAAAGAGGATCAGGGCACCCAGAGGGGACCAAGGTGCCTGGGGTGCCCCAGTCCTAGCTGGGTGCCCTAGTCAAGAATAGGAATAACACAAAATGATAAAATAGACTGGGAAAGTATGGTCGGAGGATCAATAATGATGACAGAAAGCAAAGTAAAAAGGCCAAAGGACATGGGTTAATTAGTACTTTCTTCACTCAAAAACCATATGAATAGTAGTATGAGACCAGGACTAAATATTGACTCAAAGTGCATGATTTAGTGACTACATTTTCCCCCACTTTATGTTGGTGAGTAGAATGCTCAGTAACATAAAGTAGATAGAGATGTGTACCTGATATCCATGTAGAGTGATGTAGAAAATGTGCCAAAGGACTAGACAAAGTGTGGAGTGACAAAAAGATGGAACGTGGAGACTAAAGATGTAAAAATGTAAAAAGTGATGAGAGTGAACCTAGGGTGGAAGCACGTGTGTAGATGCCAATGTGTGTAGTGTACCTACATGGTTAGTACCACATGTGTGATGTACTCGCTATGTGTGTGTGTTGTTGTTGACTACTTGCTTCCCATACATGATGGACCTGTAAAAGAGAAGATGATCAAGTAGTCAAATACACATGTATATGTGTAAAAATGCATAGTATAAGTAAAAAGATGTAAAAATAATGAAAGTAATGACAATGAAAAAGTAACATGTGCACCTGATTCATGATGAGAAAAAAGGGTGTAGAAAGGATATCCTGTAACTTTCCATGAAGTGCAAGTTTTTTGGGTGATCTCATGCCATTGTGGCCAAAGAAGTGTAGGGAGAAAGTTGTGTTATTCTCCAACCTGTAACTGCTTCCCTGAGATTGGTGAAGAGATATTTGTACTATCTAGTTTTTTGGGTGATACGCCACTGGCTGAAGTAGTGTAGGGATGAAAGTTCGTTGTATCCTCCAACCTGTAACTGCTCCCCAGAATGCTAAGGACAATCTTCCCTGTAAAATCCATTATGTATGGGGTTCGTAGACTGGTCTGAACCCACTCACAAACTATAGATTGAATTGTGCCACAGACGACAACTATAGACTGAACTGTAGACTGAATTTTATTGGTACCATGTGTAAACCCCAAATGATGCCCCCCTCTTTGGGGGCACATGTGACATCACAGATAGGAGAATGCGGCCCCAAAAGAGGACCAACCACATAATTGAAACTCTTCCCTGCAGGGGGGAAGGGAATGTGTTTGATAAAAACCAATACACACACAAACAAGTGGCTAGAAAACAAGTGTTAGTATGAACAAGCATGCATATAGAAGACAAGTATAAGCCAAACAAACAATGTGTAAGCTATAACATAATAAGATAATGTAAACACCCAAGAAAATAATCATAGACCGCGAAAAGTGGGTTGTAAACATGGGACACCACTCATGAATGTCGCAAGACACTCAAGGTCGTCATGGACGTAAAAAAACAAGTGTGTACAAACAACAAAGGGAAAGGCCACAAATATAACATGCAATAACAAACGAAAAACAAGTATGGAAGAAAATATCCCTGCATAAAAAATTTTGCACATGAAGCACCCATTAGCATGTTATAAAAATAATAAGTATGTCAAAGCATGTATAACCTGATAATGGAAAGTGCTAAGTACAAAATGCAACAATAACACCTGTAGTGTACGAATGTGGATGCCCCCAGTAGGTAGTTTGTGAAGCATCAGTGTTATGTGTAGAAGCTTTGTATCTACAATCACAACTAGAAAAGG
Organism: Taxus chinensis; assembly: GCA_019776745.2. NCBI lineage: Eukaryota > Viridiplantae > Streptophyta > Pinopsida > Cupressales > Taxaceae > Taxus > Taxus chinensis. The sequence goes on along the minus strand of JAHRHJ020000122.1, from coordinate 174,694 downwards.
AATCCATGAAAGTGCATGTGTGTATGGTAAAGATAATGAAATACAAGAGATCTATCTAACATGTGTAGTAAAGTGAACATGTAAAGACAAGTGCAAGTAAGAGTAAATGTAACCATAAAATACAGTATGTTGTGGATGGATGGAATGGAATGAACAGTGGATGATAGGAGAACATGCCCCCTGAGTGAATGGAATTGTATGCAGTGAGGTTCATTTAATATGCCCCCTCAACAGTCAAGAATGAACCATAAATGAGAGTGCATCATCGGGAAATGGTCAAAGTATGTGTTGTGTATGTGCATGTTGTGATGAGTGTGTAGTGATGAAATGCAACATAGAGATGACGTGTGTGTGACTCTATAACCTAAGCATATATCATGACAAGATGAATAGAAAGGAGGTGGTGATTTAGCCTAAAATGTATACCACTAAACAATGTAAGCGAAAGTGATGGTATTATGTATCACGAGATGATGCTAGAAGAAGTGACCCTATAGCCTAAGGCGTATATCACTAAACCTAGGAATTTCACATGAGAAAGATGAATGATGAGCCTGCGTGAGTGTGATGTGGTCCATTTTGATGTATACCCTCAATAGTCTAGTATGGACAGACCTATGTGTCATACTAGAGTTTCATCATAGAATGTGCAACGCGTAGAGGATGAATATGTAAAATGTGTAATGTATGTATACCCTAAACATAGTATGGAAATAAGGAATGATGTGCAAATTACCAACTAAGATGCAATGCGTGTAGGAGATATAATAGTATGTGTATGTTATATGATAGATGACTATGTGATGTAAAGTGAGTGATATGCATGTATAGATGTAATGATGATGAGATGTGTATGATAGTGCCTAATATGTGATAACTATGCACGTTATGTAGGATGAATAGTATGATAAACTTAACAATAGTATGTGAGTAACCAAAGACAAGATGATGTAAGACTAGTATGGGGTGTAGAATGTAGATGTATGAAGATTTGTAATGATTATAACCTGATGTAGTAGTGAAGTGTATATGTAGTATGATGTAGGATATGTGATGATATGTGATGACTAATGTGTAGTGACTATGTGTAATGTGTGGGGTTCATGTGTAGAGAATGCCCTCAACAATCAAGTGTGAACAAAAGCACAAGAGTGTGTCACAGGGTAATGACAATGTGTGTAATGTAAAAAAATATGTGAATGCCAGAATTTGGATATATGTAAATGCGAGTATGAGGCACATGTTGATGCTAGGATGGGGGGAGGTGTAGATGTTATGCCTTCCAAGTGTGTAAGGAAGTGAAAGAATCAAGTAATATCATCATGGAGGTAAATAACGTTTGTATCAAAGCCATAGGGTTATGAATCAGAAACCTGATAAACTATAGTGTCGGTGTGGTCGGGAAATGAACCACTAAGGCATAAACGATACATTCCCATAACATATTCCTCATCAGTGAAGGGTGGTAAGGGACACCCATGTGTATACCAATGACTGAAATTTTTTGTACTCATATAGCTAAGAAAATAATTGTTGCAAATGCATACAAAACCAAAGGGCATGGGAAATGATATATGCGTATGATCATGGTTCAATGTACCTCCTATATATGTAAGCCAAGACTGTCCTAATATGAGTGGGGTAGAAGGAGGTATATGTGGAAGGTATATTGTGAGATGGAATACATGTAGACCATAAGTTGTTGTGATAGTGATGAATCCATAATACAGATGAGGATTATGTGTCGGAGGATAAAGATCTTCAAAATTGAATCCAAGTCTAGCCAAGCCATCATGTGAACATATAGTGTCATCACAAGTAGGATCAAATGGAATATGTTCCCAATATGAATCATTCATGAAAAGTGTGCATGTGAAGGGAGGTCATAGTGATGAAGATGGCATGTGAGAAGGTGGAGGAGCTAAAGCAACATCTGATGTAGAGAGATACCCCTTATAAATGACCATAGTAGTAGTAGTGGCAGGGGGAGGTGGTGGAGTGGAAGGAACCACATCAATGACACAAATAACACCTTCAAGTGGTGGTAAATGAGGTAGTTCATCCATTGGTTGAGGGTCATCTGTAGTATCAGTGCGTGGAATAGGAAGAGTAGTATTAGGATCTCGGTCACAATATTTGTAAGCATCACGGTCACAAAGTACAATATATTCAACACCTTCATGTATGAATTTGACACAATGATGTACGGTAGAGGCAATGACCTGCATGGCATGGAGCCATGGCCTACCAAGAAAACAATTATATGAGACTGGAAAGTCAATGAAAAAAATAAGACTGTGTTGAGAGTTTTTGGCCCTACAGTGATAGGAAGAACAATGTGACCTACACATGGGTGAAATTGAACCCTCATATGCATGAAGTGAGAGAGATGATGGACTAACATCACAAGTGGAAAGACCTAGATTTTCAAGGAATGACATAGGAGAAAGATTAAGTTTAGATCCATTATCAATTAGAGTATGCTTGACACCCACATTATAGATGTGAATCATGATATGCAAGGGTGGATCATTGTCAAAAGTGTTAAGATCAGTGGGAAGATTAGATTTGAATGTTATGTGTTGTAAAAATGCATCTACAAAAGTTTGATAGACTGAGTCAGGATGCATATCAACATGAATGCGAGTAGTAGCAAGAAGATGTTGGACTCTATGCCTTACATCAGGATGTGCAAGAAAATAATCATTGATTGAGATACTCATGATGACTAAAGCAAATAATGAGGACCCTAAGAGCATGAAGATCGAGTACGGGTTCACCAAAATGATTAAACTAAAATGTAATATCCTAGTGTAATCTAATGTTATGCAAAGCAGTAAATAACAACTAAATAAATAAAGGAAATGACCCAAGCAACTAAGTAAATAGAAATGTGAAACCCTAATGTGCAAGAGAGGGTTAAGAAGTCCTTAGCTGATTCGATGAAGGTGTGGGACTGTGTCATAGTGTGAACCAGGTGAATAGGAGGAGGAAACGACCACACAAAATCCTAAGAAAGTATAGATTTGGCTCTCTAATTGGACTGGGGCACTGGAAAGGGATAGGGGCACCCATGGGTGCCCTAGTCTTAGATCTGGGTGCCATGGTATGTGGAAATGGCTTGAAAACCTCCTCTGAGGTGTCATTAAGTGACTTCTTCCTTTATTTTCTTCTTGTGAATGTCTGTCTGAACTGCATTAGATGTCATTGTAAATCAGAGATGAAGAAAGCACCTGCAAAACCCAGAACAAAGCATCAAAACCCTAAAAAAGAAAGATGAATATGAAGGGGTCAGACTGTCCTCAGTGGCCACAATGGTGGACTTACTAACTAAGCATTGCACTACATCTCAGACCCAATGTAGTTCTAGGTGTGTGTGTGTAAATCATGCCCTAGGTTACTCTTGTGCCAGTCACACTTTGTGAAGTAGTGAGCAAATAACTAGATGTAGAATGTAGTAAATGTGTGCATGGAAACAATAGAATCCCCTCCTATGAAGTGTGATGCAGATGAACCAACCTTGTGTGCCTTGTGATGGAGCTAGATGGATGTAAATGTAGCTTTAGGTGCCTTTGATGGATGCAACTCTAGATGGTGATAGTAGATGCTTAGTGCTTGGTCCCTCATTATGGTCTCATAACTTTATATTTATATGGTTCTCTTGTTCTAATTTCATAATTAACCCCGAAAAGGCCGAACCACTAAAAATATGGAAAGCTCAAATGGCTAGAAAGTTCAAAAAATATGGAATCAAAGTACAAAGAGGATCAGGGTGCCTAGAAGGGACCAAGGTGCCTGGGGTGCCCCAGTCCTAGCTAGGAATAGGAATAACGTAGAATGACAAAACATAATGGGCATGTATGGTCGGAGGATCAGAAGTGATGACAGAAAGCAAAGTAAAAAGGCCAAAGGACATGGGTTAATTAGTACTTTCTTCACTCAAAAACCATATGAATAGTAGTATGAGACTGGGACTAAATATTGACTCAAAGTGTGTGATTTAGTGACTAACAAAAGCGACCACGGGAGGACATGAGTGCTTAGGCACTAGTGACTGATCTAGTTGCTAGTGTCCGCTAAGATGCTCAGGTTTTGGCCTTTTCTAGGCTAGAGAAGCTTCATTGTTGATCATCCTTTCTCGCTCTGGTTTCACTCCAATGTCGTCGATTGTACATGTAACATGCAAGATAGATAATTAGCTACACATGTCCACAAACCACATCAAACCTAATAAAGAAGATGCAGAATGGGGATTTATACTGACCCCAACAGTCACCCAAAGAGTGATTTTACGACTGAACACTACATTACATCTCATAATCCATGTAGTTCTTTGTGTATGTGTGTGTAATGATGCCCTAGGTGACCCTTGTGCAAGTTGCACTATGATAGTGGGCTAGATGTAGATTGCTCCAAGTATGCAAATATGTGTGATGGAATAAAATGAACTTCCCCTCCTATGCTATGTATGCAGAGTGATGCAACCCTTGTCCCTTGTATGAATGTGCTAGATGAATACATTTGAAATGATCTTGTGACTTGATGCAAGATTAGTTGATGATAAATAATGCTTATTGTGTTTGGCCCTTGATTTAGAAGAAGTAATTAAGTATATATATGATTCCCTTGTTTGGATTTTGTAATTAACAACTAAAAGGCCAACCTAAAGTAATAAAATATGACCATGAAGTAAAAGAGACCCAAAAGAGTAAGAAGGAGAAAGAGAGGGTCAGGAGCGCCCATGAGGGATTGGAGCGCCTGCACACTTCTGTCCTTAGTGGGTGCTAGTGTCCAAAGTCATAAAAGATAAATCAATCAAGTATTGACAAGGCTGTAAAATTTGTAAGACCAATAATAATGCAAAATGAAAAGACCAAAAGGAGTTGTCAACCTCTAGTTTTCTTGCTTAGGAATCATGTATACATTAACATGCTTTAAGACCTAGAAATGTACACAAGTGCATTATATTTTGTGTCTACACTCTTATTGTGCAATTAGCAGTAGTTGTGGCTTATACCCACTTAGTAAAGTAATTTATCACAGTTATTATATATTTTACCTTTGACCTCATAGATGTAAAATTAATTAGACCTATAAAATATATACCTAATTTCTCAAATGGTTGTATGGTTTGGATCGGGTTTAACGACATCTCATATTTTTGATTCAGGTTTCCTATCCTTTGAAAAAAATCACAGTGCTTTGCAATATGGTACGTATCCTAAAATACAATTGGCCACCAAATCTAACTATGTAGGATCTCTCTTGCTCTCAGGTCTTCGCAAAGATGCCCACCTGTTATTCCTTTATGTGTTTCTCTCAAAATAGTCCCTTTCATGTTTTAATGCCACTCTTTGCAATACTTCATCTTTCCCCAATGTATGGGAATCCATTGATGATTGTGAATGGTAATGATCTAGAGACAAACTATTTTTCTCTTTCTTTGTATAAGGATCAAATAAAACCCCATACTATAATAATTGCACAATTTCCCCAAGTTATTCTAGAACCATGACTACTCTAAATATATGTGTATTCAAAGTGTCTTCATTCAACTCTTCTAGTTCTTCCCTTGTGTTTATCTTGCGTAAGTGACCCGGTCCTACATTTTCTCTACCTAGTTTGACATTAATCTTAAATTTATATTCCTTAAATAACATTAGCCATCTCGAAATTCTTCCTCCTAGAAATGGCTTATTCACTAGATGCCGCATCGTGTTTCATAGAGAACTCAAAGAGTGTTTCCAATAAATATTATATGAATTTATAGAGTGTAAAGAATATTTTTAATACCTTCCTTTTTGTGGTTGTGTAATTCTTCTATATAGGTGAAAACTTCCATATTATAAAATGTATAGGATGGTCAATACCTCCTTTTATTGGCTGCACAAGAATTGCCCCTATTGTAATTATAGATGCATCAATGTGGAAATGAAATGTTTTATTCCAACATGGGAATACCAATATAGGCACCAAAGCTAGCTTTTATTTCAATTGCATGAAAGCATTTTGACATTCTGGAATTCATTCAAACTCAGCACCTTTTAAAAACAATTTCTCTATCAGATGCATAATTTTAGCATATCCCCCAATAAATTTCCTATTCTATCCAAATGTATCAAGAGTGCACATAATTCAAACAAGTCTGTAGGAGGCTTAAGCCAAATTATCATTACAATTTTATCCCGATCTACAAAAATTTCATCTATGCAAGCAACATGTATAAACAATACTCCAAAAGCATAAAACAAAAGTATTTCTTTAAATTTAGTACAATGCGCAATGCTAGAAATATTTCTAACATTAAGTGTACCTTAGGAAGATGCTCCATCAACAAGGAAAATACCACCAAATAATTGAGATATAATTCTAGAAATTCATGGATGAGATCCTTGAATTCAATCACTACTACTTCAGAAAAGACTACGGGTGCCTTCTTTAGCCCAAAGGGAATTACTCGGTAGGCAAAACATCCCCAATTTGTACCAAAAGTTATATTTTTACTAGTCCCCCTACGTATTTTGGATTTGATGATAAATTTCTCATAATACCTTGTATGTTCTAAGAGTGTGCATACTTCATATAGGTGTGTGGGAGGTTCAAGTCCAATTATCATTACAATGTTGGCCTAATCTACCAAAATTCCATCTCTACCAACAACATATCCAAGAAACAATACAAAATGTGTAAAGAAAAAGTAATTATTTAAATTTAATGAAATGCACAATGCTCTAAATATTTCTAACATCAAACATACCTTAGGAAGATGTTTCATGACGAGGGAAAAGACCACCCAGTCATTGAGATTTGAACATAGTTACTACTGCTCAAGAGAAGACTACATATGCACTTTTTATCCCAAAGGGCATTACTCTATACATAAAACATCCCCATTTGATGACGAAAGTTATTTTTGACTGGTCCTACATGATTGGGTTCTCATGATAACCACTAAACTCATATGTAAACTAGTATACCGCAGAACCTGATATTGCCTCCAAGATCTCATGGGTAAATGGAGTAGGAAATAGATAATTTACACAAGCATATTTAAACACACTATAGTCTCCAAAAATTCTTGTTTCTATTATTTTATTTGGTTGAGTAACTAATGGGCTTACCCAATTTGATTTTTCTACGGGATATATCAATCCTACCTTTATCATGTGATCTAACCCTGCTTTGACCTTCACCTTTATATCGGTATTTAGTCTATACAAATGCTTCTTAATAGGTTTTACTCCTTTTAGTTTGATGCAAATTTCTCCCAAGAATGGATCTACTCATTTTATCTCAGTGATTTTAGCGGGCAAGATGTCTTCATAATCCCACAATAGTTGTAATCTATCTAACATCTCTTATTATGTCCAATAGTCTCCTATTATTGTTATCTTGACAATTTCGAGGGGTCGGATGTCTCCCATCCTTTTGTGCACGGGTTCCTCGTATATATTCTCTTCTCCCTTTTCCTTAGTGTCTTTGATTAGTCTCTTGCCTTATTTTTCTTCTATATTTAGATTACACAGTTGCTTCTCGTCTCCTTTTTGTGCATATCCTTTCTTGGGAAGTAGCTCAATGTGTTTTGGTTTAAAATTTCCTTTTAGTTACATGTCTTCTTCATTATATGACTCTTTTTCTTCATCCTTATCATCTTCAACTCTTTGGCATATATTTGTTACCTATTTGTGTTTTTCTCCCTTCTTTTATTATCACTATTGAAGCTGTACATTTTGTCTTTTAATTCAGCCCCCCTTATGTTATAAAGTTCCATAGCATAAGAATGTTCTAATATTGTGTAATGTTGCATGAACCATGAGATTTTCATTTTCGAAGGTGAACGTTTATATGAAATCTTCTTGGACCTTCTTCAGTGTGTGTTTCTCTTTTTATTAGTGCATGTACCTTGTTTTGGGCAACAAGGTGAGAGTTTTTGGGAATATATGAACCCACCACTATAGTTTAAGTTATTACACCTTCCATACACCAATGCATTTTTGGATATATATTTTTAAGAATTGAATTGTACCAAATCTTGGCCATGCCTTTGTTAATTTAGAAGGTAGTGTAAATGTTGCAGGCATCATGCCCACTACTTTGATCCATTCCAGGTTCTTTTTTTTTGTGTATTACCCACCTTGTTGTTATTGTTCCCTTTCAGTTTATAAATCCAGGTGCAACTACTCTCATCTTCTCTTGTGATACATGCTCATGGAATTTGATTAGAAAAGTATCTAGGTTAGAGGTGCTAGAGTATTGTGGGATTTTCCTTTCTTCTAGTGAGATCATTCTCAGAGGCTTTATTTCATGTTATCTTCACATATAATGATTTAAATATGTATATGAATGCATTATTAAGTGACGAGGTTACCTCTCATGGGATATAACTTTTCCATTGGGTTCAGTATACTCCAGATATGTATGTATAAAAACATACTACATCTTCTATCTCCGATCTTTATACCTAGGAGACCTTTATTATGTATTATGAATTGCTTCTTCTTATAATCTAGATTCTTTGATTATGCATCAGTTGCTAGGCAATATCCTATGATTATTATGCATCAATATTGCTGCAAACTTTCGGTATTCTATTTGGGTAGACCACTTTTTCCTTTGCTTCTTTTGACTTTGGGACTTCTATTATTTCATGATGCTCCACTTTAAAGTAGCTTCAAGTATCATGTATGTACAAGGAGATATGGCTCTTTCAGGATAGTATACTTGCCTATGTTATGTACTTATTTCATAGGTATAAAATATAGAATCTCTCTAAATGAGCTTCGCATTCTGATTAGGTACTAATCATTAATTGTCATATTAGACATCATATGCCCATTTTCTTACCAATCACAACAGGGGCAGTGTGTTTCATTTGTATTCATGTTAATGACTTCAAAATCTTTCTTTAAGAAAAGATCCTCCTACTATATTTCCACATCTTAACAGTGTGTATCAACTGAACTCTAGTCTTCCAAAATCAATCTAGACTCAATATTCACTGGACTATATACATCCATGTCAAAATGGACCCATTATCTTCCCAACATGGATCTCTGGCATCATATTTATAGTACTTCCAAAATCAAACATTGGCACTCTTACTTTTCCTATATTCTTGGGCCAAAATTATATTCAACCTTGTATCTACATCCCATGGTTTCTTAGATTTTCACGTAGCATAATTGGCTTACTTGGGGTATAGGCCAAAGCTTCACATCATGCTGGTTACACTTTCTAAAAAAGTCTTCAATAGCATTGGAAATGTTCTTTGATATATCTTTATTGTGAAATATGTTCAATATCTTCATAACCCATTCCAATGAGTTCCAGCATGATCTACCACTCCTTCCTGTTCCCAAATTCTTTACCATTACCCATATACATGTGCTTCAACTTCTCGGATGTATTGGAACTACGTTACCTCTCCTAGAATTTTAGATGGAATTTAATAGCATTAATCCTCTTCTGCAACAACTCCTTCTCCCGTCTTACTATAATTGATATGGTGTCATCATGGAGCATGTCCATACATATGAGATCATTAGTAGGCATCTCTCATAGATCCCAAGCCTTGTTATTTTCTTTGCAATTTGGTGATACCTTGGAGAATCACAATTTCTTAGGAACACATTGACCATTTGAACATTGTGCAATTATTTTCAGTTTCCATTATTTCTCCAAGGTGGGATAGTCATTTTGAGACCATGGTGTTGTGAAAATCTACTCTATGATCCTGCATAATGACACCTCTCATTTAGAGTTGTCATTATGGTGAAAAGGAAATTTCATGCATATATGAATTAGTTCTTCACAAAGATAACACACTACTCCAGTTGTTTGTTTTGGAGGTCTGAGGCCCTTGGGTGAAACTCCTACTTCATTGGGAGGAACCCCCTTGGATCCTCGTTATTGCACATTGCTATGACCATTTGGATTGACATTCCACTTGATTTTTATTCGGGTATCCTCTACAATGTCCTTGAGGTGTAGGCACACTCCATTGTGGTATAATTTATGGCAAAGAAGGTGTCCACCCCATCATATTTTACTAGAGAAGGAATATGCCCAACTTGTACAATTTGTTGTGGAGATTATGAAGCCCATTATTCATTATGGTTGAGGGAATAGAGGAGCCCATTGCATATTGGGTTCTGGATGCTTATCTACCTAGGTACTTTATTTACCTTTATTGTATTTATCCTCACCCACTTATGTGTGTGGATATTTCTTTTATCTTATTTAGATATTAGGAGATATTATCTAGTTGTTAGGTATAGTTCTTTCCTTGATCTATGGTATTGACTAGTTCTTTCCTTGATCTATGGTATTGACTAGATCCTTGATGTCTAGTTCTCTCCTAAATCTATGGTCTTGACTAGTTCTTTGATGACTAGTTATTTCCTTGATTTATGGCTTGATCTACGACCTTGACTGGTTCTTAGATTGTTATTCCTTGCCTATTTAAGCAAGGCCCATTCTCAATGTATTGCATTGAGTTCCATAATAATATATGATATTGCTGCTCATTTGTTTGCAAAGGTTTATGTAAAGTTATTCTGGTGAATTGCTTTCATCTTATTGATCATGGTGTTTGATTAGCATCTGTGTTCTTGGCTTGGTACGATCTGGTTATCGTTCCTTTCATGGTATCAGAGCAGGAGATTGCTGTTGACATCCGTCTGTAAGTTTTATTTTGCAAATAAATTCATTGTATATTCATATATTTGGGATTTGGTCATATTTTGTTTCTGCATGCATTTTTATGCAAAACAAGGTCTTCCATTGGATCCAGAAGGTGGGAAAACCCTAAGATCAACTGTAAACTCGGCCATTTCTAGAGGCAGTCAGTTTTTGTATTGTTGCATAGAGAAATGCACAGTAGGTTTGCCTCGGGATTTGTGTGGCAGGGACCCAATTCATTTTCTGGGTTTTTTGGATTTCAAGATTGTAGGTAGCCTATGGTACAGATTTTTCAGTTTGGTGCAGTGAGGATTTTTAGACGTTTCTTTCCGTTTTTGGCAGGGGTCCATGGGCGATGATTTTAGTATTTGGGAAAATCTGCAGACTAAAATTTTTGTGATTTATGAGGGCTTAAAGCTTGTGATTCCTACTAGTAGGTGCTTAACTTCAGCCCCCTTTAATTTTATTTGTGTGGTGAAGGCAACAACAATTTATTTTGTTTTAGTGGCAACTAAAATAAATAACAGAGCAAAATATTAAAAAGCTTGTAACTTTTGATCGGTAACTCGGTTTTGAGTGCCGTTTTTTGCAAAAGTGCTTGTTTTTTTGTGCTCTTTCCATTGGAAATATTTATTTTGAGACTTGCACTATAATTATAAAGTGCCAAATATGGAGGAGTGTTGTAATCAATTGTGGACGCAATTTCGGCTGAGCCCGACGTCCTAAACTTTTGGGAGTTGCATTTTGTATCTATCATGGATTCTGAGAATGATATGCTTTTCTCTGAAGTATGTGGACTTCAAGAGGATATTGTAAAATTTGTGGAAGAAAATAGATCACTCAAGAAGTGAAATTCTCTTCTACAATCACTCATTCATGATAAGGATACAATAATACACTCCCTGCAGAACAAACTTGCTAGCCTACAACATCACCATCATATTGTGGACAACCATATCCATGCTCCTAGTCCACTTGCAGCTGTTGCTCTTGTACCCACTGACATTGATCTGCCAGTCTTTGAGCCTGTTCCTACTCTTGATGCTCCTAAACCTATGAGGCTTGTTACTGCATGCTCTTCCACATATGTGCCTATTACAGTAACACATGTTGTGTATCCTACTTCTGATCATAGCTGCATGGCTATTTTGAGAAGCATACCACTGCATTCAGTTCTCGCATGCTCCATTCTATGGGTTTCACTAGCGGAGGTCATTGACAGACATTCACAGGGTATTGTTTCCCTATTCCACATGTTAAGTGGAATTCTCGTCATGACATTGGTTTTCGAGCAGATACTTCATTGGGATCACACATTGACAGAGCTCCTTTTTTTGTTCGCTCGACTCTTTCTGAGGATCATGAGCAACACATGAGTTCTGCACCTTCACTCAGGCTTGAGAAACCTGAGATTTCAGCTGTCAGACATGATCAACCTGACACACATTCTGATGTTCTTTTACATGCACCCATTGTGCATTTTGCACCAAGTCATATGCAGGCATCTTCTTCATCCATCCGTGTTGATTTGGGGTGGATATCTGATCACTCGTGGTGGCAACATAGGCATTCATTGAGAGGACTCCACAGGCATGGCTCCTCCACCATTCGGCCTCTTGCTCCACTTTCTATACCTTCTGCATTGTGATGCTTCTTGTTTTGAGCATTTTTCTTTAGCAGGTGTAGTGTATCTCTCTTGTTTGTTGAGAGATTTTGTATCTGTATTTTTGACACTTTTGGCATGTTGACAGTATCTCTTGTGGGGGATCTATTCTGGTGAAGTCCAGTGTTATTTTGTTAGTGTTCGAGTAGTTGATTTTGGGAAACTCATACAGATTTGTAGCGTCACTCCACCCATTCAGCAGTATGGGAGGGTGTGGTGTTGATCCTGCTTCTTCGGGTTTTGTGTCCTTGCCTTGTTACCTTGGCTTTTCTTGGATCATGACACTCTGGAGTTTGTGTCCTTGCCTTGTTGCTTTGGTTATTGTTCTTGGATCGTGGCACACCTATTTGCAGCAGTTGATCGAATTATGTTTGGTGTTTTTTTTGCACTTTCGACATCACTCCATTGACAGTCTCCTTGTATGGAGCTATTCTGGTGAAGCCCAGTGTCAGTTGTTTTTGAGTTTTGTGATCGAGCAGTGGATTCAGACCACAGTGCACACCAAACTTCTTCAGCATTGTATGAGTTTTTTGAGCCGAGCTTCTTGGGATGCCTTGGAGTGGGTTTTTACTCTCTTTACTTTGTTGTTACTGGTTTTGGGTACCTTGCGGTGTCCCTTTTTTCCCAGTTATTGTACATGAGTACCTCATCAGGCCTAGTTGCCGGGACTCATACTGTGGACATGCCACTTCTATTTTGGCCCCTAGCTTCACTTGAGGGGGGGTGTTAGAGTAGGTATTTACCTTAGCTCATGTTCACCTAGGTACTTTATTTACCTTTATTGTATTTATCCTCACCCACTTATGTGTGTGGATATTTCTTTTATCTTATTTAGATATTAGGAGATATTATCTAGTTGTTAGGTATAGTTCTTTCCTTGATCTATGGTATTGACTAGTTCTTTCCTTGATCTATGGTATTGACTAGATCCTTGATGTCTAGTTCTCTCCTAAATCTATGGTCTTGACTAGTTCTTTGATGACTAGTTATTTCCTTGATTTATGGCTTGATCTACGACCTTGACTGGTTCTTAGATTGTTATTCCTTGCCTATTTAAGCAAGGCCCATTCTCATTGTATTGCATTGAGTTCCATAATAATATATGATATTGTTGCTCATTTGTTTGCAAAGGTTTATGTAAAGTTATTCTGGTGAATTACTTTCATCTTATTGATCGTGGTGTTTGATTAGCATCTGTGTTCTTGGCTTGGTACGATCTGGTTATCGTTTTCATGTGATGCAAAAGATTCTTCCTGATTTTTGTATTAATTTTGTTAAATCATTCAGTTTTGAGTGTGTGGTTTTCCCTGAAATTGACCTAGATCCTCTGATAATTTTGAGTAAGGGCATCTCCATACTTCTTTTAATGTTGGGAGATTTATAGAGTAGATAAACCATGCTAAAGATATTTCATAGAACGCTCTTGTGAGTTCTTTCATTTTGTCCAAAAGGTCAGTTACTCCTTTCGCACCTCAACTCATTTCAAAAGTTAATAAATAATTTTCCAGCTTAGTTGATCCATTATCATAAGGATTGATCAAAACTTTATGTATGGATACTAAGTGAGCCATGCTTTCTAACCAAATTTCATTCCTATGATTAGATGCATAATAGGTTGTTCTTGAAATACTAATGAAATTGGACGTGATCACAAGGTTTGAAACATATGTTGCATACAACTTTTACACTCACATGAACTATTGTAAAACACTTTCAAGATTTAGATATTAAGATTCAGATCTTAAATAGATTTCTATAGCTATTTCAGGGAAGCTTACTCTAGATTATAAGGTGGATAGTTGTTATAAGGACAATCACTCCACTTCTTTGCGATTTACATCGGCAAGAAATCCAAATGACAAATAAAGAATCAAGTGTCGTGATAATTTCCTGATTCTATGGATTGTTAAAGTGATTGTCCTAAATGTTATAAGTACCATTGATGAATCATCACTCACAATTTACGCAAGGTTTTTTAATTTCCCTTCAATCATGATTTTATTACTTGTAAAACTTTTTCAAATGACAGTTAATGTTTAAAATTATTAATCCCAATTCACCAATTATATCAAGTTAAGGGACAATTAACAAGGCCTTCATTGAAGTAATAACAAGCCCATGACGAATCTCCCATGGAATTATTTATTGAGGACCAATCCAATCAAGACCTACCTCTCAAAAAGATGGAATTTACAAGATGGATTTTATGCCACAATACCTCTAAGATATGTTACCAAAATTTATGGAACCTTAACTCCTAACTATTTTTAATAATTTTGATACGCTTCTCCTTGAGCTTCAATTTCTACACCAACATCCTTTTGAAATCAAGGTTGATGTTTGAAATGAAATGACATGCTAGAGTAACCAAGGAATTTTTAAGATTGTAGCATAACATTACAATGTAGACACCTAGGCCAATTTTGTAAGAAACGAAACGTTATCAAAATCACAGCGATACTTTCTCAACGTGATTTAGTTTAAAGTATTTAGTGAAGGAAATAAGCCTAACTACTAAAATGATGATTTTGGCTCTGGATATTAGATCAAAAGGCTACCAATGTTGAACACATTCCCATTCACTTTAAACATTTAACAACTCAGCTACAAACATGGAATGAGTGTAAAAAGACACAAAAGTGGTGAAACCCGTAATGTTATTAGAAACACATGGGTATGTCAATCTTCTATTGATCAACAAAGTGTGGTCTAAAGTGAAGGAAGTAGAAATCAATTGGGGTTAAAGAAAGTTTGTCCTCACTTTGGCAAAGTTTCTCATCTTCATTAATGCGAATGAACTAAAAACTAAGCAAAAATAATGCTACGTTTTGTGTATCCCTAATAGTCTATTATAGCTTGGGTTCATTTAGTATCCAGTTTTGCAAATTTCAAATATGGCTCTGGTATCCAAGATAGCTTCCTCGGTGGTTCACTTTTCTTATATCAGAACCTATCTAATAGAAATACTCTGATTGAGATATGGTTCCCAAGTTGCCAAGGATTTTTCACCCCTATCAAGATGAATGGGCAATAAATGTTCCATGTGCTACTCTTCACTAGGGATCATTTTTATGGATAAATTCCCATTATGACCTCTTCACCTTCTTGTGTAAATAGTCCATGTAGGTGTGCAGAGAACTTCCATTTCTCCACATCTCGTTGTTCTAAGTTGCTCATGGACTAACATTTTCAGGTTCCTAGTTAACCATTCTTAGCAGAGGTCCCTATTGAACCACTCAGCAATAACATGCTACATTGTAGTTCTAGGATTATGTCCTAGTTCCATTAAGAACGTTTGAGGGCATACCCTTATCCAAATTGCAACATCAAATCACCCAAATTACACAATATACATGGTAAACTGTATACTAAAGAGAGAGATGTAACCACAAAATTTATTGTATTATTCATTCATCATTTGGAAACCTAATTTAGAATACGTGTATTAATATTAACCTTTTTTCAAACTTCTTTCTTTACATAATTTTTTACAATTCTGTGACTGTCAAGCATTTAATCTCCTGAAAATCACTCCCATCTTAAAATAGGATTAAAATAGTTCTTTGATCACTTCTTCATCATAGGATGTAAGAGAATAGCATATACAACTCAAATTTGTCTTATCTAATTAAATAAGTAAGGAGTTATGTATCTTACAATTTATTAAAAAATACAAAAAATTTAGATTTTTGATAAATTTCCATTCCCTTATTATTAAAAAAATACAACCATACGGCATTGACCATGAGTGATGCCATCGACTTTAGGTGATAATAAATCACAAGGTTTAAAGGAAAGGCTTGAGAGGTGAAGGAAAGACTCAAGAGCCATGAGTGATAACATTTTATTTGTATTAAATCATCAAAGTATCGCTCTAAGGTGGAGGATAGAAGAATGAAGATACAAAAAATTTGATCCCAATTGTAGGATAGATCAATGTTTGAGACATATGCAGGTGATAGTAAGAGGATAGTGTAGAAAAATGCAGTTTTACTACTAAAATTGCACTTCTTATCCTATTTTCTATCATTTCATTATAATTAAAGATTTCCCAGTAATTAAATAGCATTCCTGTTAATTTTGGTCAATTAACAACACTTTCTTAATTAACTAAACTCTCCTTCATTCTGGATACCGATTATTCTCAATATTACAATACTCTTTTATAATATCATATTAGTTAATTAAGCCTTTTAATCTTCTATCAATTAAAATCCCTCTATTGGTTAAATTCATCAAACCCTTCATTATACATTTCCTAGAAAATCTACTAGTTTTACAAGAATCTTGGTCTATTAAAATCCTACATTTATGTAATTAAATCATCTTCAATCCCATGAGTTTCACTTTCATAGTTCCTTCTACATGTTTATACCTTTCTAATTCTACATTTATCAAATAGAGACATTTTCTAGGTTTCTAGCTTCTCCCAAAATGGAATCATATAAAGAACCTTATGGTTCTTCTAAGATGGGTTACACCATTGTTCATATGCTAAGGGTATTTCTACTTGAAATTACTTCAGTTTAGCATGCAATGGAAACTTGCTAGAAAATACAGTAACCGTCATCGGTTAGGGGGAACCGACATCGGTCACCCAGGACCGACATCGGTCAGGTCAGGCAAGGGAGGAACCGACATCGGTTAGGGCTAACCGACATGTCGGTTACCTGTGCGAGGATGTTTTAATTAACTCTCGGGAATTAGATCTATTTTTAGCATTAAAGTATATCTATTGATTGTAATTGCATGGCTAAGTGCCCTAAGTCTATAAATGACTATATAAGCATAAAGCTAGGGTTTAGAAGTAAGAGATTAACAAGAATTAGAAAGAACTTGCAAAAGTTGGTGAGAGAGAGAATTCTTGGTGATGAAGCAAAAGCTTGAGGAAAGAAAGTACTGTACATCTGAGAGGTGTGGAAGATTGTAAATCTTCATTGTATATCTTGTCAAAGCTTTGGATAATAGATTGGCTTGTTTCTTGGTGGACGTAGCCCACACTGGGTGAACCACGTTAAATCTGGTGTTGATTTATGTCTCTTGTTTTGTATATTTCTTCTGGTAGAATATCCACTTTTATTTGCATGTATGCTTAGATCTGATATATTATCTGTACAACCGGTGTGCTAACCCCAACAACTGGTATCAGAGCTTTGTTTGAGGGTTTTGTGTGTTGACAGATTTACTTATAGAGGGTTTTTTGATTGAGTGGGAGCTACAACAATAGAAGAAGAAAAAAATACAAGGTAGAGAAATTTGACGGCCGAAATTATCAATTATGGAAGATGCAGATTGAGGATTATCTGTATCAAAGAGATTTGTATTTACCGTTGGATGAGAAGTCTAGACCTACGAAGATGACTGATGAAGAATGGAAGATTCTTGACAGAAAGGCTTTGGGATCTATAAGATTGAGCCTGACAGCATCCGTGGCTTCCAATATTACAGAAGTGACTTCTACGGTAGAGTTAATGAAATCTCTTGCTAATTTATATGAAAAACCTAGTGCTTCAAATAAAGTTTATTTGATGAAGAAACTATTTAGTTCTAAGATGCATGAAGGTGGATCTGCATCTAGTCATTTGAATGATTTCCGATCTATTGTAAATCAGTTAAAATCGGTTGCAATACCATTTGATGATGAAGTAAAAGCACTTTTATTCTTATGTTCTTTGCCTGATAGTTGGGATAACTTGGTAATGGTTGTTAGTAATACAACATCTGCTAATAATATTTTGAAGTTTGATGATGTGGTTAGTATAATCTTGAATGAAGAAATTCACAGGAAGAGTACAGAGGAATCATCATCTGGAAATGCTTTGAATGTAGAAAGTAGGGGCAGGCAGAAGGAGAGATCCAAGAGTAAGAGTAATGGGAAATCAAAGTCAAGGGATAGCAGATCTAAATCCAGAAGTAAGGGAATTACTTGTTGGAAATGTGGAAAGAAAGGACATGCAAAGAAAGATTGTTGGTCAAAGGATAAAGAGAACCAACAACCAGACAAAGGTAAAGAAGCAAATCTTGCTACATCAGAGGTAATGCAAGATGCTCTTATTCTTTCTTTAGATAATAGAATTGAATCATGGGTTTTAGATTCAGGAGCTTCTTTCCATGCAACCCCTAATAAGGGTTATTTCAGAAATTATGTCCAGGGAAATTTTGGGCATGTTTATTTGGGTGATGATGAACCTTGCAGTATTACTGGTAAAGGGGAAGTTCATCTAAAATTGTAGAATGGAAATACATGGGTATTGAAAGATGTGAGGCATGTGCCAAGCCTCAGGAGGAATCTTATTTCTACAGGGCAACTAGGTGAATCTGGTTGCATGGTTACTTTTACAGGAGACTCTTGGAAAGTCACCAAGGGTGCTTTTGTTGTGGCAAGAGGTAAGAAGGTAGGAACATTATATTTATCTACCTGTATTACTGATTCCTTTTTTGCATTATCTACTTCAGATTCAGATGCATGCATGTGGCATAACCGGTTGGGCCATATGAGTCAAAAAGGAATGCAGATCTTAAAGGCTAAGGGTAAGTTATCAGATTTGAAAGATTTAGATCTTGATTTCTGTGAGCATTGTATCTTTGGAAAGCAAAAGAGAGTGAGATTTCTCAAAGTTGGGGCAACTAAGAAGGAGCAAAAATTGGAGCTTGTACACTCAGATGTGTGGGGACCAGCTCAGGTAGCTTCTCATGGAGGATCCCAGTATTATGTTACTTTCATTGATGATGCTACAAGAAAGGTATGGGTTTATTGTATTAAACGTAAATATGATGTTTTTGAGACTTTTAAAAGATGGAAAGCCCTTGTTGAGAATGAATCAAATTCTAAGTTAAAGTGCCTTAGATCTGACAATGGTGGTGAATACTGTAGCAAGGATTTCAATGATTATTGTTCAGTGAATGGGATACGTAGAGAAAGAACGGTTCTAAGAACACCACAGGAGAATGGTGTTGCAGAAAGAATAAACAAGACAATCATGGAACGTGTTAGAAGTATGAGGATACATTCTGGATTGCCCTTACAGTTTTGGGCAGAAGCAGTTGATACAACGGTTTATTTGATTAACCATGGGCCTTCAAGTTCACTAGATGGAGGAATACCAGAGGAAGCTTGGACCGGAAAAGAGGTAGATCTTTCTTTTCTTAAAGTTTTTGGTTCAGAAGCTTTTGTGCATGTTGATAAGGAAAATAGAAAAAAGTTGGATGCAAAATCCAAGAGATGCACTTTCATTGGTTATGGATCTGGTGATTTCGGTTTCTATTTTTGGGATTTAGAGAATTCTAAAATTATTAGGAGTCATGATGTTGAATGGAATGAAAAGAGAATGTACAGGGATCAAATTTTGGTACCCAAGGATGAACCGGTTGAGAAGTTTGTGAATGAAAATGAACTCTCAGATTTAAAAGAATTACCGACAGGGTTACACAGTAACCGGTGTCAGTTGACCCCTGACCGACACCGGTCAGATGAACCGGTATCGGTTACAGAAGATCCAAACCGGCATCGGTTAGCAGAACTAATGTCGGTTAGAGGTGACCGGCATCGGTCACTGTCAGATTTGGATAGGAATGTCCAGGAGGTCCAGATTGAGCCTCCGGTACCCCAAACTCCTGTGAGAAGGTCACAAAGGGTAAGTAAACCTCCAGAAATATTTACACCTTCTCTATTTTATTTATTATTGACTGATAATGGTGAACCAGAGAGCTTTGAAGAAGCAATGCATGATAAGACCCACGTCCAGTGGGAGCATGGCATGGATGAGGAGATAGACTCCTTGGAATAGAACCAGACTTGAAATTTGGTTAAGTTGCCAGCCAGTAAGAGAACATTGCAGAACAAGTGGGTTTACAGGATCAAGGAAGAAGAGGGTGGACAGAAAAGGTACAAGGCAAGGCTTGTAGTAAAGGGATTTGCACAGAAAGTAGATATTGACTTTGGTGAAATATTTTCTCCTGTTGTTAAGATGACTTCTATTCGTACTGTATTGAGTTTAGTTGCAGTAGAAGGATTTGCATTTAGAGAAACTAGATGTGAAGATGGACTTTCCTTCATGGTGATTTGGATGAAGAGATTTATATGCAGCAGCCGCTTGGGTATGAAGTCAAGGGTAAGGAGAAATTAGTGTGCAGGTTGAAAAAGAGTCTATATGGGCTCAAGCAAGCTCCAAGGCAATGGTACATGAGGTTTGATAGTTTTATGCATGAGCATGGTTACTTGAGATGTGAATCTGACCATTGTGTTTATTTCAAGAAGCTTGAAAATGGGAGCTATATTATTTTGTTACTGTATGTGGATGATATGCTTATTGCAGGATCTAGTATGCAGGACATTGGTGAGCTTAAGAGAAAGCTAGCTCACACATTTTCTATGAAGGATTTAGGAGCTGCAAAAAGAATCCTTGGCATGCAAATAAATAGAAACATGAAAAATAAGAAATTGTATTTGTCTCAGGAGGATTATATCTACAATGTGTTAGAAAGGTTCAACATGCTGAATGCAAAACCTGTTAGTACACCTATGCTGGACACTTCAAATTGAGCAAAGATCAGTGTCCATCATCACATGAGGAGGTCAAATACATGACACGAGTGCCATATGCTTCAGCAGTTGGGAGTCTCATGTATGCTATGGTTTGTACCAGACCAGACATTGCACAGGCAGTGGGAGTTGTGAGTAGATATATGGCCAATCCAGGTAAAGAACATTGGAAAGTAGTCTAATGGATACTCAGGTATTTGAAAGGGACATCTAGCATGCAGTTATGCTATGGAGGTTCAGATATTTCATTATGTGGCTATGTTGATTCAGATATGGCTGGAGATCTGGATGGTAGAAGGAGCACTACTGGATATATTTTCACAGTAGGTGGGATGACAGTTAGCTGGATTTCAAGATTGCAGAAGGTTGTGGCTTTGTCTACTACAGAGGCAGAGTATGTTGCAAATACAGAGGCTAGCAAGGAGATGATATGGATGAGTAGGTTCATGGAAGAGTTGGGAAAGGAGCAAGGTGATTGTAAACTGTTCAGTGACAGTCAGAGTGCAATTCATTTGGAAAAGAACTCAACATTTCATTCAAGAACAAAACACATTCAGTTGAGGTATCACTTCATACGGCAGGTATTGGAGGATGGACAGTTGAATCTGGAAAAGATTCATACGAGCAAGAACCCTGCGGATATGCTAACGAAGCCATTAGCAAAGGAGAAGTTGGAGCTACACTCCACTTCTGTTGGTCTTCGAGTTTGAGACTTGAAGAGGAAGAAACAAAGCTAAGGAAGGATCCAAGAATGATGTTGTACAGGTATGGTGCATAAATTAATCTTCAAGTGGGATATTGTTGAGTTGTGGAGCTCAATTACTTCAGTTTAGTATGCAATGGAAACTTGCTGGAAAATACAGTAACCGTCATCGGTTAGGGGGGGAATCGGCATCGATCAGGACCTCAGGAGACTGACATCGGTCAAGCAAGGAAGGAACCGACATCGGTTAGGGCTAACCGACATCGGTTACCTGTGCGAGGATGTTTTAATTAACTCTCAGGAATTAGATCTATTTTTAGCATTAAAGTATATCTATTGATTGTAATTGCATGGCTAAGTGCCCTAAGTCTATAAATGACTATATAAGCATAAAGCTAGGGTTTAGAAGTAAGAGATTAACAAGAATTAGAAAGAACTTGCAAAAATTTGTGAGAGAGAGAATTCTTGGTGATGAAGCAAAAGCTTGAGAGAAAGAAAGTATTGTACATCTGAGAGGTGTGGAAGATTGTAAATATTCATTGTATATCTTGTCAAAGCTTTGGATAATAAATTGGCTTGTTTCTTGGTGGACGTAGCCCACACTGGGTGAACCACGTTAAATCTGGTGTTGATTTATGTCTCTTGTTTTGTATATTTCTTCTGGTAGAATATCCACTTTTATTTGCATGTATGCTTAGATCTGAAGTAATGAAAAAGCTACCTGGCTTGTTTCGAATGTTTTAGGATCCTCAGGATGATTTTCCTGAAAATAGAAGCAATAAGATAATCATCATAAATCTAAGAAGGCATAATTTACATTCAAAAAGGTTTTAGGAAATTCTAAGGAGCATATTTACAGATATTGGCCCAACAGTGCAGGTGAAGATATCTTATCATAATGTTTTGGACGTTCCAAAAAGAGTTTAGACTTGATTCAAATTCTAAAGCAGATAAAATCCAAACCTATGCATGCTTCATAATTTGAGTTACACACAATGACATGTTTTCTTTCGGTGGCAGTTGGATCTTTCGGGAACTGCTCATGAGCAAAATTGAAAAAAAGGTAAATTTAAAATTCCAGGTAGAACTATCTCCTGAAAACGGTGGGAATGTTCTCATCAAGAATTTTTGAGTCAAAAACATATAAGTTTTTCCTATGTAACTCCTTGGGAAGCTCTCGAGGCAAAAAGACACTCCGACGGGCTATTTTTAGTAGTGTAATGGTGAAGGCAGGCTTCCAAAAGTGGCAATTTTCATAGTTGGAGACCCCTGATGTCCCTTTTTACCTTTTACCAAAGTCAAAGGGGACATGGGGGGACACAAGAATGCTCCACCATGGTGAGGAGTTCATATTTTGAAGTTGTGTCACTTAAAACCTCACTTGGAGTGTTAGAAAGAGATCTTCCACTCACAGCTTAACTCGGACCCTTCCTCATGAAAATATAATTCACCATAATGGTGCACCTTCATGAGGGCTTGTTTTCCCTTTGTCCCCTTACCAAAGGGACATGGGAGACATCGGAATTGTTCCTACCACGTGGAGGAGTTTTTGTCACTTAAAATCAAGCCTATCTTCAGGTGTTAGACAACCTAGTCAACCACTCACTCTCAAATCTTAGCCCCTCATAAAACATACTTTTCGACCCCTGTTATACCTTTTTCCCCTTAATAATCACCTTATTAAATGTGGTAAGGGACTAAACAAGATATTCTGAACATTCCCCCCCTAGTGAGTTTGGCGACCACATGGTAGGAGAATTTTTTCGTCACTCTGAAATGCAGTAATGCTTACCCACTAGGCTGGCATTCTCAACTTCACAACTCATGACCTTGATTCGAAAGGCTCCTCCTTCTCATGATGTTAAACAGGCTTACCACAAACCTTGACGTGAAGCATTTTTCACCCCTTCATGTCCACTTCTAAATGTGGTAAGGGACATGGGGACCTCCCACAAACCCATTTCAAGATAAACTTTTGACCCATGCTACTCATGCCTATGCTTATACATCAGGGAATAATGCAGGAAACAGATGTGAGTTAGCTTAAAGGAGGGGAGTATAAAGCATACTAAAAAATATTCACATTACTTTATAAGAATTTTAAATGTTTTCCCTCCCTAATTGTAGTTGGTATGTTTTTGATGGTGCTACTCAATTTTCTAGAACACGCCATTTCCAAAACCTTTTTGCTCATACCTGCCATCTGGCTTTGTTTTCCTTGAAACTAAGTTCATTTTGGGTACAGAATGGGAATGGAACATTGGATATGTAAAACTCATTTCCACAATGTGAAATTCCACTACATTTAGATACAGAAGCAAAAATGCTCGAAGATTCAACATAATTTTTCTTCCTTTTTAGATCTTGCCAATGAGTCCGTGCGATTGAAAACTTCTGAAAATTGGAGCATCTTCCAACCACATACGCAATTCCTAATCCAACAGTCAGCAGGATTTTCAACTCAATCTACGACTCCAACAATACATGTTTCTATTTTTAAAGTTAGCACCAGAGCCATTGCTAAAAATAGGAAAGTTTTGCAAGACAAAGAAACAAAAGTTTGAAACCCTTGTGCAATCCCCCAAGGTCAGAGCTTAACAAAGTGTATCAATTTGGACTCACATTAGATACATTGGCTACCAAAGCTTCTAAAGGTGAGGTGTGACATTGGTAAAAATAGTAAGTTCTTTGCTCAAACTCCTTCCTTCATGCACTCCTTCATCCCCTAACATTCTGATCATGATTTTGGATACGATGCTCATTCATTTTCCTCTTTCCTTAATTTCATGGAATGCTCAAGACATAGGTGACATCAAAGAAATAACGATGGATGTTTGGCGCCATCCTAGCTCAAAAAATATCTCTTCATCATGTTATGGTTCACACTAAAATGTTTTCTCGTAGGCCCACAATCCTTGCTAGTACAACCTCAATCACTCTATGCTAGAAGATTCAAATTTGAGATGACCAACTAAAGTTTATCTCTATTTTGAGGAGTTCTTGTACCTATCTTCCTTTATGCTTAATGCTAACTCATATAACCCTCAACTCTATAAGCAAAAACTAAGGACAATTTCTCCCTTCTTGTTTAATTATGTAATTGAGACTATTAAAGGATGAACCTATTATATAGACTAATCATTCCTTGTGTTCCATATCTTTTCCCGATATTCTATGTTTACCCAAGAAATAGAATCATGAATCAATGATTTAGGAAGGTCCCTCCGAGATCATCATAAGTTTTAATACTTCTCCTTCTACCACTTGGTCTATTTAGAACCTAATCTCGTACTGTAGTCTATCATTTTCTTAATGTTTCTTCATATGACTAGACTTTGGCTATACAAGGAGGTTCATCCTTGATAGTATTGGGACATATTAAATTTTATATACTTGATAGGTAATGCTCTTACCTTCTTAGAATGTAAAAGTACATTATCTTCTCTCTCCCTAAGTTTCCACTTTGACAGTCATAACTTGCTTCGCTAGTCAGAACTTGATACTATGCCATAGTTTAGAATTGTATCTATGCTAGGTATTGAGCATCAATTTAATCTTACCTGGTGTATCATGTGTTTGTTGTCACCAACTTTCTCAGGATCATCCTCTTAGACTGTTCAAATTTTCAACCTGCTCTCAATGTGAATACCCTGTCCTAGTCCTCTTTTAATACACAAACTCACTATTAGGACTGTGAAGTACTAAACAAGCTATTACAAAACCATTTTGGCACTAGCCTTCATAATCTTGCAAAAACCTTAAGAACATCATTCAACCATTCTTGAGACTTATCACAAGAAGAATTATCAAAATTGAATCATGTTACCTTCTATCTTAGTCCACTGTTACCACCTTATAGGCTTGGAAATTTATGTCATTCATAACTAAAAAAGTATTCATTTCCAACAAAAACCATTAAGAACCCACCTCATAAAATGCCTCGAGACCTTGCCTACCAAATTTTAGATCATTTGGGTTTGTTTTCCAGAAGTTATGACTTCTGATACGACCCAAATTCCACCAAAACATGCTCTATCACGATCCTGAAAATATCTAGTATTGGTAACTTTTGTTGCACGTGTCCAAATGCTTTGAAATTTTATGATCATGTTCTCATCTAGCTCGGGCAGAATTTTCCTTTCAAATTTGGGGAGATTTTATTCGTTACTAAATGTGGTAAGGGACATGGGGACATCTCAAAATCCTTTGGAAACTTTTAACCCACGATTCACTTATCAGTTAACCCAAGATAAGATGGTCAAGGGTGAGTTTGAAGATTGAGTTAGCTTGGTTAGTGAGGTGAGTATGAAATAAGTAACTTAGCCATTTTAGAAATCATTTTAGCTATTTTTCTTCCCTCCATTGTTGTTGTGTTACTGTTATGTCCCATGTTTTTGCATAAACCCCATTGAACCAAAACAAGTTTTTGCTCATATCTCCTTCATCACAGCTACATTTTCCTTGAAATTTTGCCTAAAATAGCTTTACTCTTCTAACGCCTTGAAGATGATGTAAACTTCATTTCCATTAATGCCCTATACATTTTTTTACAGCAGCCCCATGAATATTTTAGAAAATAAAAATGCCTTTTCAGACCTGAAAATTATTCAGCATGAATTCACAATTGAACATGAAAACTTCGAAATTCCTAATCCTTGAAAGCAATTTTCACCTCAATTAAGAACATCCTTGGCATAAATTCTATTTTTAGTAATTGGCATCTGATCCTTACTAAAAATTAGTAAGTTTTAACTTAGAAGAAACATAACTAGAACCTTTGTACAATTCTCTAGGTCCGGAACTCCTGAAAACTAGCATCCAATGTGAAAATTGGGAAAGTTGGCTAAAAATAGAAACTAAGGGTGAGGTGTGACTTACTAAAAATAGTAAGTAATCATAAAACAAGTTCAAATTTTACACACACCTTTACCTCCTCATTTGGATCTTGTGTTTGGAATGATGCAATCATCTTCTCTTTCCTCTGATTTCATGGAATGCTCAAGAAACATTAGTGACATCAAGAAAGAATCAATGGATGTTTCGGGAAAGAGAAAGAAGGCGGATGATGATGATGTTGAATTATCTCCTTCTGTGAAGGTCTATAAGAGGTCTAAGGTTGAGGAACATCTTCCAGAACAACTTGAACAAGGCAAAATTGATCCTTTCCAGTCTCCTAATCATCCGGTAGATCCAGGTGTTCCTGCTGAAGCACTTGAATCAACTCATCTCAGTCATGCTTTGGTCTCCCACCAAGCACCTGAGATGTCTAGTTTCATTTCCACACTTGATGAGCCTTTCTCATGGGTAAATGACTTACTTGGAGAAGAATCAAGGATATGCAACAAGCAGTGACACCTAACTTCGAGGCCATCTCGTAATACCTAAGGACCAAGAGGGGAAAGAGATCACATGAAACTTCCCATTTCTAAATCGAGGCTTTTGGAGCTTAATATGTGGAGGTGGCCCATCTGAAGGTAAATAAGCCCATGGGAGAAATGGAACCTGATGATTATGTAATGATGAAGGTCTCTTTGGGTCAAGCTACTCATGAGGGTGATGCTCACCTTTTAAAGGAATCTTCAACTTAGATCCTTGCACGGAATGAGGAGTACAAGTAGACCATCAATCAATTGGAGGAGCATGTTAATAATTTGTCTTCATATGTACAATCCTTTCTTAAACCAAGCTCATCATCCTTGCCTCCAACCAAATTAGTCTCTCCCATTCATATCTTTGATTCCCAGACAATCAAGAGATCTCAGGTGTTCACCATGCATGGAAGAGCCAATGATAAATGGGTGAACATGATTATTGAAAAGGGGAAGACTTTGTTTCCTGAGGTGCTCTCACTATTTCAATATGTCTTGGCTACTGTGTCAAAGATAAAGGATACTAGGAGAGAGATTGAGAAAGAAAGGGCCATTTGGGAAAGTCTTCTCCCATTGGTCTCTGAGATGACCTATCTTGACTCTTCCTTCTTGGTGAATCATAATGTGTTTTCATCCATTGCTGAGAACTTGTCCCACATTTGGTCCCACACAATGATTGCAAGGTGTGATGTGATGAATGAGGCCATTTCCAAGCTTGAGGCCTATGAAGGACATGTATATGGGATCTCAGATAAGATTATAAAAAAGTGTGCAAGAGCTAGGAACACCTTCACTCAATGAGAACACATCCTCAGAAGGACTCTTGATTTCCTTTCAAGAGCTGGTCCAAATAGCTGCAGGAGAACCCTCTTCATTCAATGAAAATACTTTGGAATCTCTCATAGATATTAGGGGCTCTATTTCCAATCTTGCAAAAGATCATGAGAATTGGTTCACACAGTGTAGAAAGCTTGGTAGCATTCCTGAGACTTGGCTCAGTACTTTGGAACATGTGCACATCCCGCATTCTGAGAAGGTAGCATTTGCAGTGGCTCAATTCAACAAGGAGGTAAAAGCACAAAGTTTACATCCAGGATCTTCCACAGGAGCCTACTGAGAGTTGATTCTTCATCAGAGGAGACTTCTTCATCAAATTGTTAGTCAACTCCTTTCTTCCTTTCTCTCCCTCTCCCTCTTTCTTCTCTCCCCCTTTCTAATTCTTCATTGTATGTAATCATGGTAATTTGTCTTATTCACTTAAGTGACTTTCTAAAGTTTCATTGTAAAATTCCCTTTTGATTTATAAAAAGGGGACTTATTCACTCACTTCCTAAGAAGATGGAAAGTCACAAGTGGAATAAGAACATGAAAAGTCATGTGGGGGGTAGATGAAGAGACAATTCACAATGCTATAAATTGGAATGGCTTCTCCATTCCAAAGGAGTTATTGAAAATGTTTAGTTTTTCTATAGTAATTGTGGATTGTGGTAGGTTTATTGAGCTTTGTATCATCACTACACAAGAAATAAAAGCTTACATTTCTTCCATTTCCTTTCTCTTATGCTTTCCTCTATTCTCTCTCTATTCTACAACTTTGCAAGCATAGTGATCTTGAATAACCAAGAAGGAACTTTGTGTCCTTGATTGATGAATCTAAAGAACTATGTGTCTTTAGTTTGTTAGTCTTGCTAATTGCTTACATTGTTGTTTTCCTCTAATTGAATGTTGAACTACTCTGGTTATTGTGTGTGAACTCTGCTAGTGCCTACTCACAACAATAACCCTCTCTTTCCTAATTTCTCTCCTTTATCCCTCATCACTGCAAATTCCTCCCTTGTACCATGTACAAGCACTTTGCCATAGGTTCAGTGAAGTGTTCCTGTGTGATCCCCGGCCTATTTGGCCACCCCACAGAATTAGGATAGTTTACATTCAATAATGGGAGCCTCCCCATACACAAGAAGGAGGAGGGGCTTAGCCCCGTGAGCATTGGTGGAAACACATAATTTGCAACATGAAAAATTATTTCACCAACAATTTTTGGTGACTCTACTCTTGGGAGAGATCTTCCCTTGTGCACCCATAAAGATCTCTGCAAAATATATAAAAAAAATATATTTCAAAAAAACAAAAAAAATCAGGTTTCGAAGAAAAATCATATTTTAAAGGTGACTCTATCAAAGAATGAATCCATGTCACATTTTTTCCCACATCACAATTATTAAGTTTTGAGATTGGTGTTAGTAACCAATAAGTGAAAAAAACAATGAAGAAGAAGATGACCACCAAGACCTATAAATTTCTGATCAACCATCATTCTGTACAAATCTCTAGGATGAATATTTAGGAACATAGCGAAGAGGTCTCTTTCTTCAAACAAAAATATGTAATCAACCAAGGAAAAGAAGGTTAGTGGCATGTCTCAATAATCAAGGAAAGATAGTGTAGAATGAAGAAAATTGTTGTTGTGAAGAACCTATCATCAAATCTTGGTGGCTTTAATTCAAATGGATTACTACTAAAGGAAAGAAAATAGGACTTGTTGATGATGAATAATCTAAGAAATGGATGAGGAAGATGTAGATAAGAGATATGAAATGTTGTATGAAGATGACAAGATGGTAGGATCTATTAAAGGTAATGTTTTCAATTTCACATAGTTAATTAAGAAACTCAAAACATTGTCTTTTGTCTCCCTTCCTCTAGATGATTTCCTTGCATATGAAGATGAAGGAAATGACAACCTTGAAAATTGATTTGTCTAAATAATTTTGAGTGTTGCAGAAGAAAATTTAGATCCCCAAATCTACCTTGAAATTTTGAACTATGTTGAGGCTTGCAAGAAAGATATGAACAACTTGAAGCACTTCATAACAATGAGGAAGAAGATATTTGTCCTTTGGAAGAATATCCTAATGATCACTCATATTATAAGGTGTTCATTCTTGAAAGATACTTGTGTGCTTTTGATGAATGCCTTATCCTTGAGCCTTCCAATGAGAATCAAATCATAACCTTGGAGGATAATGAAGAAAGAATGATAGTTGAACATCCATTCATAAATTCATTTTGGCTTGCGGCAAATCCCTTTAGAAGAAACAATGTATAAGAGATGAAGATTCTTGTTCTATGATAGATGATCTAAGATGCTTGCCAAGGACTTCACCAACCATGAAGATATTCAAGAAAAGAGTTCTCCATCCCAGACTCAAACTAATCAAGAGGATGAATTTGAGGTAATCATTTATAATTTTCTTTCTACTTTAGCCTTTCCTTTTGAATCATGGGAGATATGACCAATTCAAGGAGATGGATAATATTGAAAAATGGAATAAAATTCTTTCTTGATACAATCATGAATGATAAAATTGAACAAAACCATCTCTGAGGAGCTGAAAGTCCATCTTCACCAAAAGAGGGTAATGTTGATCACCATAGTAAGTATGGAGCCTTTCCTTTTCCTTGTGAACAAGAAGATTCTATGAGGAATGACCAAGATGGAGAAGAATATTTTTCTCATGTTGCAACCCCAATGTTCTATTCTTCCCCATGTCATGAGAATGATCTAATGGACCTTGAGCTGAAAGGTGTACCTTTCCATATAACATGGATCTCCTCTCTCTGCTTGAAAATCATGAAGACTAGGTATTCTCAAGCTTGCAAGAGGGAAACTCATGGAGGTAGAGAAGTGTGTACCATAAAGAGGAGAATATTTCAAATGCATTTTGGCCATGTGTAAATCATATTTCCAATCATCTCCCTGTATGGCTCAATTTGAATACTTTTTAAATGAAGGAGAAAGTAAGTACATGATAGATTTGAAGGAGGATTTTGTGCCAAATATCTTGAATATTGTGGAGGAGATTGAATACCCTCAATTGAGTCTTGAGATCTTGACCCATGCCAAATTTATGCAAGATAATTATGATTTTAGTCATGATTCTTCCTTTGATGCACAAGTTATCAATAATGAGATAAAGCAAAATATGAGCTTAATGTTCTTTTTGAAGCCTTATTTGATTTAGATGAACATGAAAATGAAGGTGAATCTTCCCCTTTCCCATTTTGTAAAGTAGATTGAATCCATGATGAACCAAAAGGAAAGGAAATTCTTGAATCTTCCATAAAATGTCTTCTTTCAGGAGGAAATCACCTCCACCATGGAAAGTGATATCAAAGTCATTGATGAGATGATAAGCACCAGGGAGTTAATCAGCTAGAACAAATGAATAAGAATGTGCAAAAATCTTGTGAATGGAGTTAGAATCAGTTTGATTTCACCATTTTTTAAACCTTTGATGATTTTGAACATGATTATATGTTGCAAAAATTACTCACGGATGATGAATTACCCCATATCAATAACATGGTATTTATTTTTGAAACCCATTATTTAGAACAAAAAAGTGAGAATCTACATGTGTCGTACAAGAGCCAACTTGTTATCATCACCTTTAGATGCCCGCTAATTTTAAAGATGATCCATGCCACAACCTTCATTCAAGGATGGTGAATCCTTCATGAAAAAATCATGGATTTTATTTTTGAGAACATGGAGGAATGGCTTCTCTTATTCATGAAACATCAAGCTGAGGCTACAAGAGATAGGATTTTCAAGCATGTTACAAAGTGGTCATTGGATGTAAGAGTGTTCTCTGTGAAATATAAGTATGAAGATGAAATCTTGGTAGTTATCTCCTTCTCAAACCATGCAAATCCATCACAAGAGCATGACATGATCAGATAATGATTTTCGAGCTTTAAAGGTTTGAATTCAACCCATTATTCCATGATGGTACATACTTATCTCAACCCATTTCTAGGTATGTGTACATTATTCCCCCACTTCTATAAATTTCCCTCCCTTGTATCATATTTTCCCTTCTAGTTGTGTGTTTGTTTTCCAATTTTGGTGTGTTTCCATTTCCTGTTGTGTGTTTGTTTCTTGTTGTTTGTGTTTGTGGTGAAGAAATGTGACTCTATATAGCCCAATGGATAAGGCACTAGTGTAGTCACTAAACCACACACTTTGAATCAATATTTAGCTCCGATATCATATTACTATTCATATGGTTTTTGAGTGAAGAAAGTACTAATTAACCCATGTCCTTTGGCCTTTTTATTTCACTTTCTATCGTCACCGCTGACCTTCTTCATGTACTTTCCTAGTATGTTTTGTCATTTTTCATCATTCCTATTCTTGACCGGGGCACCCTAGGTGCCCTGGTCCCCTTTGGGTGCCCTGATCCTCTTTGTACTTTGCTTCCATCTTTTGGGCACTTTCTATCCTTTTGAGCTTTCCATATTTTTAGTGGTTGGCCTTTTCAGGGTTAATTACAAAATTAGAACAAGAGAACCATATAAATATAAAGCTATGAATCCATAATGAGGGACCAAGCACTAGGCACTACTATCATCATCTAAGGTTGCATCCATCTAGCTCCATCACAAGGCATGAGGTTGGTTCATCTACACCACACAAACATAGGAGGAAATTTTATTATATTCCATCCACCATTCTATTAGTTTTTCTACACATAGTTATTGCTCATTACTTTCACAAATTATGACTGGAAAAAGAATAACCTAGGGAACGATTACAGACACACACACACACAAACATAGAACTACATCAGGTCTGATATGTAGTGCAGTACTTAGTAAGTCCATCATTATGGTTGTTGAGGGCAGTCTGACCCCTTCATTTGAATTTTTATAATTTAGGGTTTGATGCTTGTTTTGGGGTCTTACAGATCTATCTTTCATCATTGATAATTAGTGACATCTAATTTAGAATAATGAGTGACACACGAAAAATAGTGATGGTTTCACATCATCATCCGAACCTACAAATTTGGTTTCTAAACCTTCTGTATAGATCAGGGTGCCCATAACTTAGACTAGGGAACCCACAAGCACCCTGATCCTCTCTTAGGTACCCCAGTCTAGCCAAACAAATTAGATCTATCATTTTTGGTACCTCTGCATGTTTGTTCCTAATTCTAGAATATTTTATTTATTTTATGACATAGTCTAGATCAGCCTATGAACCAGCTAAGCTCCTTCTAACCCTACTTTTCAATTAGGGTTTCACATTTTCATTAGTTAAGTTATTTGGGTCACTTTCTATATTTATTCATTGCATTTATTTACTATTATTTATTTTTGTTCATAGTTATATTAACTTAGTAAATCCACATTTTAGTTAATCAGAGACCTGGAACTTTCATGGAAGGTAGCACATGGAGTCTAGTTCAGTTGTCAAGTGGAATGATGAAGAATGGGCCCTTAAGCTTTATGAATGATGCTTAAGAAGATAAGGTGGTCAAAACACTCTCCAAAACCTAACACTATAGAGATGGAGAATAAATGCATTTTGTGGTCATGAAATCACCTGTGTAAGCTAATGAACACTCAAGGATATAGATAATTCCTTATAGTTTAATTTGGTGGAATTTTAACACTCCAAGTGTGACTGTATAGTACAATTTTAGCTCTATTTTGCAAGTTTTTGATTATACAGTTCTATGAAGAATACTTCATGGTGTAAAATCAAGTTTGGAAGAAAGCCCAGGAGTTTTTCTAAGAGTACATGAGGTGAGTCAAGTAAGTTCTTTGCATAATTTTTGTGAACCGTGTCAATCAAAGTAGCCAACCATTATAATCCAAACAAGATAAAACAAGTCATGTAGTTTTTAAGAGGTATTGATGAAAATATATAATTTTGAGGTGAAATATGGTCTTAGACAATTGATACAACTCCCATACACCATGTTTGAGCCAAAACCTTGTTGTGGAGAAGTGATTTTGCATGTTAGTTCAAATGATCTAAAATTGTGATTTCAGGATAGTCATAAGACCTGATTTGTGAGCTTGTAAACTTGATTCCATTCACTTAATCCATTCAGAAGAAAACTTGATCATGGATTAGATGTTCTACTTGAAGTGTATATGCAACGGTTTTCCATGAAAATGAGTTTTAATATGTTGGATACAAGTAAATGTAAGATTGATTTTTCGAGCTTGTGAACCAGTTTAGTTGTCCCTAATATTCAAGAAATTTTGATCTCTAGAACCTGACATGAAGCAAGATATGGACATGGTGATTTTCACAACATCTATAACACTCTTGAAATGTTACATAGAATTCATGATAATCTTGATAGGTGATTGAACTAGCTCAATCGTGAAGATTGTTCTCCTACGCATTTAAACTTGTTAAGACCATTTCTCCAACCTGTGGTTCATGAAGAAAATAATGATACTAGTGCCACTCCAAGTCATGTGAAGGAGATATAAATATCACATACCACTATATGAAATATTTGAGAAGTATTAAAGACTCATGCATAAACTTTGATGAAGTTGTACTTTAACTATGTTTTTGTAGAACATCCACCTAATCATACAAATAAGAGGTATAATGGAGGTTGAAGTTGAAATGGAGAGGAATGAATTAGTTCAAGAGGTTATAGTGGTAAGGGATAATTCTTGTAATGTGTTTTCATGATAGTAAAACTTTTCATCATGTTCTATTTTTGTGTACAAGACTTAAAATTATCACATTGGAATGAAGACAAACTGACAACAACTCATTACAAATCAGGTCTGCAAAGGTCCTAATGATGGAAGGACCCTCAGGTGACACTCATGAAGGCCAAGAATATCAAAACCTTGTTCTTGATCATCAGGGACACATCAGAAGAATATGTGATAGGCCTTGTGGAGAGGATCTTTACATGAAAATGACATCAAATTTAGTTGTAATGATTGCAAAAGGACAAATTTTCCAGGTGACTGTAATCTCTCTTCCTTGTTTGATTTGAAAATCTTGGTATTTGAAGAGTTGTATGGGATATGAAGTGAAAAATGTGTTAGAGGATGTCTCTCTAGAAGATATAAAAAATTTAATGTGCATAAAATAGTTTGTTGAAGATATAGAGCTTATAATTTATGGGGACTAGTGCAATTAGGTGAAGATGCATGAAAGAGTGTGCACTGAGAATATGTTGTTGAATACCATGATGTTGAAAGTTTGTGCAGACATGTAAAAAAAGACAATCAAATAGATTATGAATTGAATGCATGACTACAATTTTGTAACAGAATGTATACTTGAGAGAGGAGATGTTATAATGTGTCATCCAAGTAGAGAAGCCTCATAAGAATGTGTTTTTGAAAGAAGATTTCAATTAAATCAGATTGCAGCTGATTAAGAGGATGAGAAAAGAGATGAATCAAAGTGAGGAGGCTGAAAAGAGAAGATAGATGAGCATAGTAGGTGATCACATTTTTTTGTGTGAGATAACTAAAGAAAGGTGATCAAAACATATTGTAGAAGACTAAGTGGTGGCTTAAAAAACAGGGAGTTGAGGCTTCCTTGTAAGTTGTAGCTTGTAGAAGATCAAGTAGAATCTTGATTGAAGTTTTGGGATTTGTAGCTTTCATGGAAGTAGAATCTTGTTAAAGGTCAATTAGTAGCTTGACTAAAGTAGTTGAGTAAACCACATTAATGAAAAAGTGAATGTTGTAGGATGATTTCATGATGTTTCATATGATGTTAACATACTGGTTCAGATGTTTATCAGCTGCTACAATGGGATTCAATGATGCATGCTTGCTCTAGCAAGCCCATACAGACGCCTAGGAGGTGTAGCTTGACAGTGTGAGATTCTTGGTTGCTTGGGAAGCATTTTGACATGATTTATAGTAGGTTTTGAGGGTGCTTGAGCACTCACAATAGTGGTATGGTACAGGTACATGTGGATCTCTATGTTACAGGTGCTCATTGGGAGCAAGGTATGCAAAATTTGGAGGTGTGACAGAGTGAGATTTTGGAGACCATTTGAGCTCATGGAAGCATGAAATCAGGTGTATCATGGCATATGAGGTATGTTTGGGTCATTTTCAGAGGTTATATGTTCAGTTATTGCATTATTTCAGTTGGCCCTAGTTGCTACAATGAGGATCTAACATGCAAGCATAGGTAAGTCTTAGTGACTAGAGAGTTTGATCTATGGAATTTATATTATGATGATTGGAGATGTTATAAGGATGAGTGATGATGCTCTCAGAAATTTTTTAGGTTCCCATGTTGTGTATTTTTCTAGATATGACTGTTTTGTGAGACATGGTCAAGAACAAGTGCAAAATCCAGCTCAAAGTGCAACTTTAGATGCTAATTATGAATTATGTGCTTTGCATGGAACCTTGAGGATTTTAGGGATTATTCTAAGGTGAGTTTATAAGGTTTCAAAAAAATAATGAGGTCATTTTATCGTCATGTTTTTATGAACGAATGTTAAGAAGGTAAAGAGGTCTAAAACCCTAGTTAAACCCTAGCTAGGAGCAGTTTGCAAAAGTGAAGTATACTGACCTAGTTTTGATTGATTCATAAAAATTGATGATTGGATGTTTGTATAGGAATCCTCAATATTTCCATAAATGTATGGTTGAGGTCATGGTGATCTGTGGGCCCCACCTAAAAATAGCATTTTTTAAAAGAAGATTTTAGCATAAGTTGGTCCAAAGGAGTAGCATGAAAAATTGATGGTGCATGATGTATGAGATTTTTTATTGATTTCCATGGAGGTTTTAGATCATTTTCATTTAGTTACATGGTATTTTGAGGTCCAAATAGGTTGACTGGTCAAAGGGCAGTTTTGGGATCTCAAATAGCAGGGTTCAGTGTTTTGGCCATAACTTGAGCTACAGGTGGAATTTTGAGATGATTAAAGTTGTGTTGGAAGATATATTAAGATATATTTCCATTTATATATGGTTTTTCCTCATGATGAGGTCATATGATAGGGTTTATAGGGAATTCTTTGAGAAAGAATTTTTTTGGCAAGTTCAAGACAAATCTATTTTTGTGAAAGTTTGATGTTGTTTGAAGCATGAGATGGATTGGGTGATGATTCCTATCACCTGAATGTTAATAGGCATGAATTTTTAATCCAATGAATCCAATTTTAGTTCTTTAATGCATGTATAAATTTTTTATGAGCTAACCTTTGGAAACAACATTTTTGGCAGGTTGATTTGGTGAAGGAAAATCTTAGTTGTGGTTTGAAGTGAAAAGATGTTTCATGACTTATAACTTGCTTAGAAGTGTTATAAAGGTTATTTAAAATTTATTTTTAGTTGTCACATGGAATGTTTTTATTTAGTATAAGTCATTTTGTGACATTATGAAGTTTCCAGGGTGCTGAAGGGTGAAGGAAACAACTGTTTTGTGAATTGTAAAGAGAACTGGGCCCAGTAAATGAAATAATTTGATTGGTTGATATTAATTGAGACCATGTATGAATTTTTAATGATATTTTAATCATATTTAAAGGGTTTTGGGTCATGAAAAATTATGGTACTAATGTTAGGGAATTTTAAGATTGTGCCCATGGGGTTTTGAGCCATTTTTGGCAAATGTAATGAGGTTTTTGGTTAGGCCAACCTACTTGGGTCATATGTAGCTATTGTAATTCAAATTTATGAATGTTTATAGATTTTTGGGTCTAAATTTATCATGAAGGACCAACCTTTTTTTTTTTGGAAGGAAGAAAAGCATATTTAAGTGTTGTTTGGTTCATTTTTGAACTAGTGCTCTTGGAGGGAAGGTGTGCGACCTAGAGAGAGATATTTTGCAGGTATGAGAGAATATTTTGAAGGATGAGGAAGAGCATGACAGGTTGAGGAAGGCATGGATGCATGAGAGAAATAATTTAGAGTAAAGAAAAGTGAAGAAAGAGCAAGTTTGATGCCCTAGGGTATGAGCTAGGGTTTGTGAGCTGAAATAGTGATCTCCATCAGTTGTGGCAGAAAATTATCAGAGATAAACATATTCAGGTGGATGAGTTGGTGCTTGGTCATCTTTAGGGGGTTGTATCCTCCTTGTGGAGTGGGTGCTTCACTAAATTAGGGGTTGGTGCTCCTTGTAGGGTTGGTGCTCTACTAAACTAGGGGTTGGTGCTCCTTGTGGGGTTGGTGCTTCACTAAATTTCTTTTCTTTGTGTAATATAAGTAGTTTTTCAGTGGGTTTTCTTCCCCATGAGGGTTTCCCACTTATATTTGTGTCTTTTGAGGGTCTCTTGCTCTTGATTTTGTTTATGGTTGCACATTATATGCTTATGTTAACATATATGATACATGGTTGATGAATGGATGTTGAATGGTAACAATGATGAATGGTAAATGAATTAAAAATTTTGTAGGACTGATTCACCCCCCCTCTCAGTCCATTGTGCTTCTAACAATTGGTATCAGAGTAGGTCCTTTTTACAGAAGTTTGAACAACTTGAAGGAGATCCTTTGAAGCAAAGCAATGGGTAAGTCAGAGAGATAAATATTGAAAAGGGGACTTGTAACAACATTGAGGATGAAAATGAAGTTTCTTGAAAATCAATGTATTGAGGCCTATCAAATTCAGGTCTTGAAGATATGGAGATAAATCATGATCAAGCCATCAAGGATTTGAAATCTCAATTGGAAAAGTGTGTCTCAAACCTTAAGGGTCAAAGAGGAAGAATGTACTCAGTTGAAATCACAATTTTCTTTGCTCAATGATAAACTCAAGTCAAAGGAGGATGAGTGCATCAAGTATGAAGATGGTATGAAATATCTACATTCAAGACTTGATCTAGTTTCAAGAAAATTGAAAATGTTTGAGAAAAGTGCAAATGACCTAGATAATCTTCTTAGCCAACAAAGACCAGCAGGTGATAAGGCTAGTTTGGGATTCAATGAAGATCTCAAGGAAAAGGAATTGAGGCAAGAAGACATGGTTCCAAGCAAGGAATTTGGTGAAGACCAAGGAAGAAGTGAAGGTGATTCACTCCAAGGAAAATGAGAAGACCAAGCCTATTAGGCAACCTAATGCATCAAGGTATGAAAAATCATTCAATGGCTATTGTTTCTTATGTCATGTTTTTGGTCATAGAGCTAAATAATGCAAGACAAAGTCTTCTAAGAATGGTGTAGGATCCTTTAATGGTGAATGTAATTCATGTTGTGAATATGGTCACAAAGCCAAGGATTGTGGATGGAATCTAGGAGTGTTTGAGCCTAGAAAAAGTAAGAGTATGTTTGTAAAGAGATATGATCCTAGATATGCTTAGCCATGGAAAGAAAATAGGACTGAGTTTGCTAAGATGATAGTATGCTACAAGTGCAATAAACAAGGTCCATTAGCTAGGTTTTTTTGAATGGATCACAAAATCATGTTGAAGATTCAAAAGGAAAATTCAATAGTATGTTATAACTGTAACAAGAGTTGGTCATGTTGCAAGAAATTTTATCAAGCTTTTCAGGTCATGAAGGTAATTTCAAGGTCCTAAAGAGAAAATAAGTGGGTTTCAAAGGCCTAGAGTGCAAAGGTAAAATGGTCCTAGAAGGACTTGGGGACCTAGTAGAGACCTTGGTGTCTCATCAAGAGCTGTTGAAATGATGCAATGAAGAAAAAAATCAGTGTTTAGATCAAAGAAGAAGGATGAAGGAGTTGCCCAGGTGCCCAAAAAGGCTTGGGACCTCTTCAAGACCTTATTTTAGGTCTTCATGGAGCCTATATGCCTTCACTATGCTTCTTGAAGGTATATCATTGCATATGAAGCATCTAGGTGAGGGGGAGCTGTCTATGTCAATGTGTGTGTGTCTCCTCCATAAGGTCAAGGTATGTGTGATTATGTTCTTTTCATGATCTTGTTGGTTCATGATGGATTTTCTTGTGTAAGGTCTTGTCTCTCTCTTGTCTTTGTGTTAAGATTGTTATGTGTCTTGAGTATATGATATGAATTTGTGAGTTATTGTATTGTGTGAGTGTCTATGTATATCAGGATGAAAATAAGTCTTGTCTAATATTCATAGTTATGTCCTTGTCTATTCTATAGTCTTGTGTTATGTGTCATTCATGAGTCATAAAGTTAAAGGTTAATCATGTTGTAGGTCTAAATGTATGTTCATATCATGATTTGTATGTTGTTGATGTTAGTTTGTCATGATCATGAGAAGATGGTTCTGAACAATGTAAAAGTGGTGTCTTCTATAGTTGTATAAAATGATGTGTCAAAGTGTGATCTTGGTCTGTGCATATCAAAGTTCTGAAGGTTTTCAAGTAGTCTAATGAGTTTGAGTCACAACAAGTGTGTTATGTCTAGTGTCCTATCTCAAGTCAAAATTGTCAAGTGTTTGGATATGTCTTTGAATCCTTCATGGGTTCTCAAATGTATTTGTGGTCAGGAGTTGTGGGTTCCAAGTTGAAAAAACAAGTGATCAATTTATGTGTCATGTGACCTTAAGATAGTGTCATTTTTCAAGTGGTCAAAGCATGATGTCAAATGGTGATCTATACTTGGTTTCAAGGTTTGGATATCTATGCACAATCATGTGTTTCATGACATATTGATGTAAGATGTCCAAGTTCTCCATATGAATGAATATGTGTCTTAGTAGTGATTTTGTGTGTTGTCAAGTTGAATGTTGTAATGTTCAAGCTTTTCACCAAGATGCAAAGTTGTTAGAAAAGTTTTGTGTCACATTAAAGTTTGATTTTGAAGTCAAAGAAGATCATGGATCAAGTGGTCATATGATGGTGAATTTCCAAGCTCGTTGATATGATGTTTGTATAAGTGGATTAAAAGTGTTGATGCTCAGAAATAGTAAAATGTATGTTTAGTAAGAAAGTCTGAAAGGTTGAAGCTGAAATTCTTATTTGATGAGTTTGATTATTGAGGTAATATATACTTCATCTCTAAATTTTATGGAATATAAACCTTAAGGTGAAACCCTGAAATGAGTCATTTATAGTGCAAGTGTAATCTAGGATCATGGTTTGTCTACAAATGTTGTATGCATTTCAAGGGTTGAAGAGGTCCTTCACATATCATGATAAAATGTTATCAAGAAAATGTGAGAATGTCAATTCAAGGAAAGTGATATGTATGTTATCCTATGTATTGATGTATAGATTTGACTTATGAGGGTGTAAAATTTAAGGTATTAATGATTGTGTGAAATATTAGAAATGAGTGTTTAAGGATGAAGAAATAAATGTGACTTGTCAAAAGAAAGATGATTGATTGGTCCTTGCACCTATGGTGAACCTTTAAGTTTGTTGATTAAGAAGTCATCATAATAAGATGAAATAGATGAAGCATAAGGGTTTCAAGTGTTTGTAAAGATGAAAAGTGGTTCTTCAGTTGAGGAATTCATGGTACAGTCACATAGGTAAAGCTTCAGTAGATGGTAATGCTTGAAGGTTTTAAGATTGTAAATCCCAATGATAAGTGTGTACAATAAAGTTTCCAAATGTCAATGTGTTGTAATTTGAACAGGGTATGAGAATCAGGTATTGGTATGTGTGTAAAAGTGTGTTGAACCTAAGCTAGTTTAAATGAAGTATAAGATTGTAGAATTGTGCTGAAGATGATAATCATGAAGTTGTCTAAGAATAGTAGGAATTATAGGTTTGAATGGAGATACTAGTTTTGGTCAAAAGTAAGGTGAAAGAGAAGTATATTGTGTACTTCAAATTTATGAAGTGTTATTCAAGCCTAAAAGTATCTTCATGAATATGGTTTGTACCCACATAAGTGGAAAAATTATTTGTTGAAAGATGATAGTAATTGAAGGACTATGTGTGTAAAAAAGCTTGAGTGAATTGTGTTTTAGAAGTACAGGTATCTCATTAAGTATGTGAATAGTGTTAGTTAGGACTGAAAAGGTGACTTGATTAGTCTATGTTGGAGTAAGTTCATGACATAATATATGAAATAAATGTGTTCAGATCACTAGAATTTTGATAAATGTTGTGGAAGGTCTTTATTGTTTAAGAGAATGATTGAGATTAATGTTAGAGTGAATAATTCTTAGGGTGTGTGTATAAAAGTTATGATATTTTTGCCTTCAAAATAGGGGGAGTACTTTGATGATTCTTCCTGAGGTTGATGTAGGTGATTTCAAGCCTATGAAGGAAAGAAAGCATGTGTTTTATGTGGTAAAGGATAAAATCTTTGCAAGGCCTAGTTCTTTTGAAAAATTAAAGATCAATGATATGAATTCTCAGTATTTTGATTCTTGGTCATCTACAAGTTTGTGTGCATGAAACAAGTGATCAACTCATGATGTTTAAAGTGATGTATCAAAAGGATTGAATATAAGTGAAAGGGGAAGTTCTGTGAAGGACTTTGAGATGATCATGAAGATGTTTTGCTAAGGCCTTTGAAAGTTAGAATTCAATTGAGAAACCATGCAAAATGTATAAATATAAAGGTTTATAAAATTATGTATGATGTCTCAAGGCTAAAATGATGATGCTAAAGGTTTGTGATAGAAGGTCTAGAAGATGTTGAATGACTATGGAAAATTATTGTATGAGAATGTTCAATCCCTGATGAAGAAACAATGGAATGTGATCAAGAATGCCATGATGCAAGTGTTTATATTATTAAGAATGTCTTTGATCAAAATGGAGATATTTACAAGAGTTGGAAATGAAATGTTTAATGCCTTTCAAATGAGTGTAAGATATGTGTTGTATGATACAAGAAAATGTGTTGCTCAAGGTGTATAGTTGCTGATCAAGACAGGGGGAGTATTGGTTGAATATCTTCTCAAGATTGAAATATAAAGACTGATGTTCCAAAGGCAACAAGGTATAAAATGAGTGTTTCTTCCTTGTATCAAGCTTGTCGAAGATACCATGCATTTTATCTCAGTCAAAATGACTGTAGAAGACTGAAAAAGGTGCTTTAGGACTGGTAAAAAAGTTGTCAATGAGATTTCTAAGGCATGAAGAAGGTAGTTATCAAAATTTGTGTGCTTAGGAGCTAGAAAAGAGGTATTAAGTCCAGGGGGAGCTAAATTTTTGCATGAGTCATAGCTTCAGTGGTCCTGTAGGATGTGTCAAAATTGTCAAAAATGCACTAAGAAGATTGTTTAGGGATGTGAGTGCTTAAGTCAAGTATGAAGAGTGAATGAATATGCCTTGAATTGCATGTTTAGGCCTAGACAAATGAAGTTCATTGGTCAAGAATGGATGGATGTGATTTTGGTATGGTCCTCATATAACATTGTTGGCATGTTCAAAGATGTGATGGCTCAGATCATACAGACTTGCTACAATAGCCTCAAGAAGGCTAAAACAGGGTTAAGGTGAAAATTGATTTTTTACATGCCTAGATGATGGAATATGATGTTTTGGTTCCTAAAAAGGTATGATATTTGATGTTTATTTCATGTTTTATAATGATTTCAGATGTTGTGAAGTGCTTTTTCCAGGGGGAGCTTGTTGCTTTGCATGCCTAAAATGAAGGCAAAATCAAATTTTTGAGAAAATCAAGAAGAAGAGAGCTTGATTGAGACATTTGGTTGATGTTTCTAGCCAAAAAGTGATGGTATGAAGTTGATATAGGTGAATAAGGTAAGCTACAGGTAT
This sequence comes from Taxus chinensis, assembly GCA_019776745.2. NCBI lineage: Eukaryota > Viridiplantae > Streptophyta > Pinopsida > Cupressales > Taxaceae > Taxus > Taxus chinensis. The sequence continues at coordinate 131,314 of JAHRHJ020000122.1, read as the reverse complement.
GTCTTTGTCATTAATGTAAAAAGGGGGAGAAGTTTAGGGTGTTTTCCATTAATGACAAAAGGGAAGATTATTGACATGTAGGTCCCAGTAGGTGTTATCATTGATGCAAAACACAATTAATAAAAAATTGGATCTTTTAGGATGATGTCATGATGTTTTTTGAGGTGCTAACATACTAGTTCAAATGTATATCAGTTGCTACAGTAGGATTCAGTGATGCATGATTGCTCTAACAAGCCTATACAAGTGCCTAGGAGGTGTAGCTTGATAGTGAGAGCTTCTTGGATGATTGGGAAGCATGTTGACATGATGCATAATAGGTTTTGAGGGTGCTTGAGCACTCACAATAGTGGCATGGTATAGGTATAGGTGGTTCACTTGGTTATAGGTGCTCATTGGGAGTAGGTATGCTTGTTTGGAGGTGTGACAGAGTGTATTGGAGCTAGATGAGCTCATGTAAGCATTATATTAGGTACATCACGGAATATGAGGCATGTTTGGGTCATTTTCAGAGGTTATTCTCAGTTTCTTGTTCAGTTATTGTATTGTTTCAGTCGGTCCTAGTTGCTACAGTGAGAATTTAGCATGTAAACATAGGTAAATCTTAGTGACTGGAGAGATTATCCCATGGTATTGATATTATGATGATTGGATATGTTATAGGGATGAGTTATGATGCTCTCAGAAAAAATTTAGGTTCCCATGATGTGAAATTTGCAAGATATGATGTTTTGTGAGATAGGGTCAAAAACAAGTGCAAAATCCAGCTTGAAGTGCAACTTTAGATGCTCGTTGTGAATAGTGTGATTTGCATGGGACCTTGTAACTTTCAGGGATGATTATAAGGTGAGTTTAGAAGGTTTCAAAAAAATAATGAGGTCATTTTATCATCACGTTTTTATGAACGAATGTTAAGAAGGTAAAGAGGTCAAAAACCCTAGTTAAACCCTAGCTAGGAGCAGTTTGCAAAAGATGAAGTATACTGACCCAGTTTTGATTGAAACTGAAAAATTTATGATTTTATGTTGTAGAGGACTCCTCAGATATTTCTATAAATGTATGGTTGAGGTCATGGTGATATGTGGGCCCCACCTGAAAATAATAGTTTCTGAAGAAGTTTCAGTTTGAGGACAAGATGGTCCAAGGAGTAGCATGAAAAATTAATGTTGTATGATGTATGTGAGTTTTTCTTGATTTCCATGGAGGTTTTAGGACATGTTCATGCAGGTTCATGAAGTTTTTAGGTCCAAACAGGTTGATTGGTCAAAACGTAGTTTTGGGGTCTCAAATAGTAGGGTCCAGTGTTTTGGCATAACTTGAGCTACAGGTGGATTCCTGAGATGATTCAAGTTGTGTTGAAAATAGGATTCACATATATTTCTAGTGATATATGGATTTACCTCATGATGAGGTCATATGATAGGGTTTCTAGGGAATTCTTTGAGAAAGAAGGTTTTTGGCAGTTCAAGACAACATCTGTTTTTGTGAAAGTTTGATGTTGTTTGAAGCATGAGATGGATTGGGTGATGCTTCCTATCACCTGGAATGTGAATAGGGATGAATGTTTCATCCAATTAATCCATTTTAAGGTATTTAATGTATGTATATTTTATTTTATGAGCTAACCTTTGGAAACAACATTTTTGGCAGGTTGATTTGGTGAAGGAAAATCTTGTTGTGGTTTGAAGAGAAAGATGTTTCATGACTTATAAAATGATTATAAGTGTTATAAATGTTATTAAATTTATTTTTAGTGGTCACATGGAATTTTTTGGTTGATTATAAGTTATTTGGTGATCAGATGAAGTTTCCAGGGTGCTCAAGGGTGAAGGAAACAACTGTTTTGAGAATTGTAAAGGGACTAGGCCCAGTAAATGAAATAATTTGATTGGTTGATATTAATTGTGACCATGTATGAATGTTTTATGATATTTTAATCATATTTAAGGGTTCATGGGTCATGAAAAATTATGGTACTCATGTTAGGGAAATTTTAAGATTGTGCCCATGGGGTTTTGAGCCATTTTTGGCACATGTAATGAGGTTTTTAGCTAGGCCGACCTATATGGGTCATATGTGACTATTGTAATTAAAATTTATGAATTTTATAGAGTTTTTTGGGTCAAATTTATCATGAAGGACCGACCTATTTTGGTTTGGAAGGAAGAAAAGCATATTTAAGTGCTTGTTTAGTTCATTTTTGAACTAGTGCTCTTGGAGGGAAGGTGTGCGACCTAGAGAGAGATATTTTGTAGGTATGAGAGCATGATTTTGAAGGATGAAGAAGAGCATGACATGTTGAGGAAGGCATGGATGCATGAGAGAAATAATTTAGAGAAAAAAAGTGAAGAAAGAGCAAGTTTGATGCCCTAGGGTATGAGCTAGGGTTTGTGAGCTGAATTAGTGATCTCCATCAGTTGTGGTAGCATAAAAATAGAGATAAAACATCTTCAGGTGGCTGAGTTGGTGCTTGGTCATCTTTAGGGGGTTGTATCCTCCTTGTGGAGTGGGTTCTTCACTAAATTAGGGGTTGGTGCTCCTTGTAGGGTTGGTGCTCTACTAAATTAGGGGTTGGTGCTCCTTGTGTAGTTGGTGCTACATAAAATTATTTTTCTTTGTGTAATATAAGCATATTTTTAGTGTGTTTTCTTCCCCATGAGAGTTTCCCACTTATATTTGGTGTCTTGTGTACTCTCTTGCTCTTTATTTTGCTTATGGTTGTTGATATGCTTCAGTTGACACATATATGATTGGAACGTTGTATTCATCTTCTCTTTCCTTAATTTCATGGAATGTTCAAGAAACATGTGACACTAAAGAAAGAATCATGGATGTTCCAGGAAAGATAAAGAAGGTAGATGCTGATGATGTTGAAGTAGCTCCTTCTGTGAAGGTATATAATAGGTATACGGCTAGATAAAATCCTCCAAAGAAACTTGAACAAGGAAATATTGATCTTTTCTAGCCTCCTAATCATTCGGTAGATCCAGGTGTTTCTGATGAAGCACTTGAATCAGCTCATCTCAATCATGCTTTGGTCCCTCACTAAGCACCCAAGATGCCTAGTTTAATTTCCAAAATTGTTGATAATTTCTCATGGGTAAATGAATTACTTGGAGAAGAATCAAGGACAATGCAACAAGAAACACCACCTAACTTTGAGGCCATATCAAAATAAATAAGGACCAAGAGGGGCAAGAGAGCACACAAAACTTCCTGTTTCTACACCTAGGTTTCTTGAGCTCAATATGTGGATGTGGCCCATCCTAAGGTAAATAATATTGTGGGATAAATGAAACATGATTATTATGCAATGATGAATTCTTATTTCATTTAATCTACTCATGAAGGTGATGCTCACCTTTTCAAGGATTCTTCAACTCGAATCCTTGTACGGAATGAAGAGTACAAGTAGACCATCAATCAATTAGAGGAGCATGTTAAGACTTTGTATTGATATGTATAATTCTTTATTGAATCAAGATCATCATCCTTGCCTCTAATTGAAGTAGTCTCTCCCATTTATAGCTTTGATTCATAGATAATTAAGAAATCTTAAGTGTTCACCATATATGGAAGAGATGATTTATAAAAAATGGAAATTTAATGTTAAACCATAATATTACAGAGTAACTGATGTAACAATGATATATAGGTGTTAGATACAAATTGACACAAGCAATAAGCTAATGAAATGTGAAAACCCTAAGTGCAAGAGAGGGAAAGAATGACTTAGTTAATTTGTGCTTGATCTGGGACTGTGCAGACTGGGAAAAATGATGAACAGGGAGGGTAGACTATCACAAATGTGCCCTTAAAATTGATGAAAGAATGACTTCAGATTAGGCCAAACCAGGGCACCTGGAATGGGGTAAGGGCGCTTAGGTGCTAGAGACCTCTGTTAGGCACCTATGACTACGTAGGAGCTTGGAACTTGATTTTTCTGGAATCGCAAGAGTTTCTTTGTTCATCACCTATATGTCACAGCTTGTTTGGAGAAGTCACTTGTTACCCGCAAAGAGATATTGACCTGTAAAACCCTCAAACTATATCAAATCCCAAAAATAAAATATGCAATATGGGGAGTCGAAATAACTCCAATGGTTACCTGACTGAGTGAACTTATGACCAAGCACTACAATACATCTCAAACTCCATGTAGTTCTTCTGAGTGTGTGACAATGGTGCCGTAGGATGCCCTTGTGCAAGTGCACTTGATACCGGGATAACTAGATATAGCTATGTAGATAGAATGTGTGGATGGAAAAATAAAATTCCCCTTCCTATGAAGTGTATGCAAGAAATGCAATCCCTTTAATGGATGCTAGATGGATGTTTTTAATGCTCTTAGATGCTTTGGATGCAAGCTTAGGTGATGATAATATATGCTTAGAGCTTGGTCCTTTATTTTGTTCACATAGCTTTGTATTGATATAATTCCCTTGTTTGAATTTCTTAATTTACAACTGGAAGGCCAACCCATAAGAAATTAAGATTCCCAAAAGATAAAAGAGGACCAAAAAGAGTAAGGTAGAAAGAGGTTAGGGGCACCCATAGGGGATGAGGGATCTTGGGCACTAACGTCCTGGCTGGGCGCTGGTGTTCAAAGTCATAAAAGATAAGCAATTAAAGTTCCTACTAGGTAGTAGGGTGTGTAAGGCCAAATAGAAAATAAGAAACACATCTAAAATACCAAATATAGCTGTCAATCATTAGCATTCTTGCTTAGGAATCATACAAATTATAATATGTGTTTAGGACCTAGAAATGTACCCAAGTGCGTGATTTTGTGTCTACAAGAGGCAATGAAAAATGGGTGAACATGATTATTGAAAAGGGGAAGAATTTTCTACCTAAGGTGATGTCACTGTTTCAATATGTTTTAGCTACTGTGTCAAAGATAAAGGATACTGGGAGATAGATTGAGAAGGAAAGGGAAATTTGGAAAAAATATTATCCCATTGGTCTCTGAGATGACCTATATTTACTATTGCTTATTAGTGAATCATAATGTGTTTTCATCCATTGCTGAGAAATTGTCCCACATTTGGTCCCACATAATGATTGCAAGGTGTGATGTGCTAGATGAGGCCATTTATGAGCTTAAGGTATGTGAATAACATGTATCTAGTATCTTGGATAATATTATAAAAAGTGTGCAAGAGTTGAGAATTCCTTCACTGAATGAGAACACATCCTCAAAAGGACTCTTGATTTCCTTTTAAGAGTTGGTCTAGATAGCTGTAGAAGAACCCTCTTCATTCAATGAAAATACTTTGGAATCTCTCGTAGAGATTAGGGGGCCTATTTCCAATATTGCAAAAGATCATGATAATTGGTTCACATAGTGTATAAGGCTTAGTAGAATACCTAGAACTTGGTTCATTACTTTGGAACATGTTCACATCACACATTTTGAGAAGGTAACATTTGCAGTTGCTTAATTAAGAAAGGAGGTCAAGGGCACAGAGTTCATCATCTAAGATCTTTTGTGAGAGCTTGCTAGAGTTGATTCTTCATTAGAAGAGACTTCATCATCAAATCATTAGTCAATTCCTTTCTTCCTTTATCTCCCGATCCATCTTTCTTCTCTCCCCATTTCTAATTATTCATTATATGTAATCATGGTAATTTGTCTTATTCACTTAAGTGACATACTAAAGTTGCATTGTAAAATCACCTTTTGATTTATAAAAAGGGGAATTATTTACTCACTTCCTAAGAAACTGGAAAGTCACAAGTAGTAATAAGAACATGAAAAGTCATGTGGGGGGGTATATGAAGAGATAATTCACAATGCTATAAATTGGAATGAATTTTCCATTCCAAGAGAGATTTGTATATCAATTTTGGATTATGGTAGACTGTTGAGCTTTGTATCATCACTACATAAGAAATAAAAGTTATATTTCTTCCATTTTCCTTTTCTTATGTTTTTTCTCTATTCCCTCTCTATCCTACAACTTTACAAACATAGTGATCTTGAATAACCAAAAGGAACTTTATGTCCTTGATTGATGAATCTAAAGAACTACATGTCTTTATTTTTATTAGTCTTACTGATTGCTTTATTGTTCTCCTCTAATTGTATGCTGAACTAATTTGGTTATTGTGTGTGAACTTTGCTAGTGCCTACTCACCACAATAACCCCATCTTTTCAAATTTACCCAACTCTCCTTTATCCCTCATCGCTGAAAATCATTCCATTGTAATTTGTAAAAACACTTTGCCACATGATTAGTGAAGTGTTCCTATGTGATCCCCAACCTATTTTTCCACCTCAAAGAATTGGGATATTTTACAATAAATAATGGGAGGCTCCCCATACCCAAGAAAGAGGGGCTTATCCCTGTGACTATTGGTGAAAGCACCCAATTTTCCCACCTAACAAACTATTTCACCAACACAATTCTAAACATGATACATGGGGCACAAACACTTCATTCCTTCTCCTCTACACTAGTAAGACATAATTATAAGAACAAGGTTTGGGGGCATAGGCCTTCTTCTCCTCTATGATATTCTAAAATATCTACACTTAGTTTCAATAGTACAACACATTGTAGGGGCATGGTATATCCATTCCTTTTTGTGGTTTTATCTTACTCAATAGTTATAAAATTGGACTTAGATCCGTCTACAATAGTGTGGCTGATGTGGTTGTGGAAGGTATCAAAGTGTATAAATTCTTCGTAGGCTATTCTTCCTCTTCTCTCACAAGTTTCTAAAGGGGAAGATATCAGGGTTACTAAAAATTACAATATGTTAGTCTTATCTCTCTCTTAGTGGCTTGTAACACTCTCGATAAGGCAACTTAAAAAATTGTAATATTTTTTTTTTTGATTTATTATTTAATTATAATAACATGTTTAATTTTTTCATATAATTACCTTACTATCTTATACATACATTTTCCAATTTCGTATATAATATATCCAAATTTTTTTTGCACCATTTCCAAATTATCATTCAAAGGTCTATAACTTCAAAAGTTAACTATGCTTTCTCATAATTAAGAGTAAAAAATCTTCGTATATTTGATACAATAATTTATGTTTTAGTTTTTGTTACATAATGAAGTACACCCAATTAACATAGCTAATAAGTACAATAGAGTTAACATGTCTGCCTTGGATAACCCATAGGTGATAATAAACAAATATTTGAAGTTTTTGTCTACATGTCTCAATAGTACAATTATAAGAGGTAGAGCATAATTAGAGTGTTTTACCATCTAACCACAGACCTTGAAGGATCCCCCTTCACCTCCCTTTCGGGTGGTGGCCCTTCCTTTCAATGAAATAAGTAGATAAAGAAATTCAACTATAAAAAAATAATAGTAAAAAGAGAACCATGTGTATATAGCTACCCACATTGATATAATAGTCAATCAGAAGATTCCAGTACCCAATACTATATAATGATTTTTGATTAAATATAGGAGCAAGGGGTAAGTGGAAAAAAATTGTATACATCAAAATACATTACTTTGGCCAAAGTTTGCAAGCTTAATGTGAAGCTTCCATTTTATAGTTTGTACTAACTCATAAGATTTATCTTCAGTCACATACACAACTATCTCATACATGACTTCCAATGTTCACACCATACTTGGAATAGAAGAAAGGAATCATGAAAAGTGGAGCTATTTTTTTGACCCCCATCTTGTATCTCAATGTACACATTCAAATATTTAAATTTCTCTTAATCACTAGTATTATAAGAAAAGCCTAGAAATAGTCCATTATACTTTACATCCATTTCAACAATGTTTATATTTTCCTTGGTAACTAGATGATTATAATCATCTTCCCCTGGTATGCGTATATGCCTATATATAGATTCATCAATCCGTATAAATGCATATATGTATACCCATAATTATAGTGTAATGTTACATAATAACATATAGAAGGATAATTACACGATGTCACTAAAAATTGTTAACTACCCATAGTTTGTGTTGTTTTGCATCATAAAAATAGAGTTTCATACATTTCCAGACAAATACAATATTTTATCATTTCCAATTACATTGTAAGTAGTGAGATTTTTTTATTTGAGATAAAACAATGATATAACTAAGAAAAGTATTGTTATCAATATAGAACAAGGAGGATTAAATCCCATATAACTTCTCTTGTGATAGTTTACCAATAGGTAAGAATGACTTATGATATCATACAAATGGTGAACCATTTGCATAATATCATATGTTCATTGAATTTAATCAAGTTATCTATTCAGAAAAATTCCGTAAACCAGGAGATAAAACAACCATAGATACAACCGAGTTTCCTTTTTACAAAGTCTAAATAAATATTTGATTATTAAAGTAATATGTATGCTTTATAATGTTTCACAAAAACACATATTTCTACAAGTTAAACTTTGTATTACTATCTCATCACGTGGATATTGATATAGAGATTTCATTCCTTTACCATATATATTAAGCCCAATGGATTAAGATCACACCATAACATATGACCATCTTGTGATGAGAAAATAAAATCATTTAATAAAAGAATCTCATTGGATATTTCATCCATTATATTATCTAAAGGAAACATTTAATGAAAACAATGGATTATCAATGTACAATCCTCTTGATGGACTGAATCTATCAACAAGGTTTTCTAAGAGTATGTAAACCTAGATGTATAAGATATCAATTTTTTTTTCAATGCTTATAAAATCATATTGTTAAACCTTCGTAAAATAATACTATTTTTATCATTAAAAACATGCACTGACTAGAGAGATTTTCTTATCTCCAAGTTAAAGACATAGTCGAATATGGACAAATTTAAACATTTATTTGCTCGCCCAGAAATGGGTATTGATGTTATTTTGGAGGTTTTTGACACAACATACCCATTTAAATCTAAAAACCAATAATTTAAATGTCCTTATAGGAATGCAATTTATTAATTTTTTTTGGTAACAACAAACTATTTAAGTTCAAAACCCAACAATATAGATGTCCTTTGAGGATTGTAATCCTTTACGAAGTTTTTACAACAAATAACCTTTAATGGGTAGTAAAATACCATGTACAAGTAAAAATAGGCCCAAAATGTTAACTCGTAATGGGTGATAAGAATACCACGTACAACAAGTAAAAAAATTCCCAAAATGCTAACCCTTAAGATAAACAATCCCAACAATGGGTATAGTAAAATATCAAAACCAATTTTATATGCAAGCCCCTGTTAACATTCTTTTCCATTATTTTCTTACCCAACCCAAAATGGATTTAACACATAACCAAAAATAGTCAAAACCTTTTTTTCATAAACCCAAAAATGGGAGCTATCAATTTTAAAAAAGACAGGGATGAGAAACCACAATATGTGCCTGTTTATGGCTTGCAAAAATAACAACACCATTCCCATTGCATTTCTTCACTTCCAAACATGCCCACCTCCTTTTCCATTTTTTCCTCTTTATTCCCATGATTCAAAATGAAAACTTAACTCAGAGGTAAGCAAAACTCCAAAAACATGCTCCACCATTTTCTCTTCCCACTCCTAAAAAAATCATCAACATAAGAAAACCATCACTTTTTCCCAAACTACCCCAAGGAACAGGGTTTTCAATTTTTTTTCACCATTTCCAAAATCCCGCATGGAAAATTTTTTAAATTCCACTATTCTCTAACTCAAATGCACTCCTATATAACTCAAATACACTTGAGTGAGAAAAGAAAGTGTCTGCAATGTGTTGCCACAAGGCTTAAATGAATCAATAGAAAATCTAACCTCCACGATGGTGTGGACGTGTAGTAATCAAATAACAGGAGTAGCTAAAAAGGTACTATAATCAAATATATTTGACATAGATTACAATATAGGAAATTCAAATGCCATAAATTGCCTCTATAATGCAAGGCATGATAATAATAATGTGGAGTTGGAACACGCTAAATGCCAAGGATAACATCATGCACCAAGATGAATAATATAAGTTGCAGACTTGAATATGGCCACCAACTTCTTTTATCAAAATACCTTTTAAATTAAAAATTAAGATACCCAAATTGACCAAACATGATAGTTCATGATCAAATAAAAGTTGGCATGAGCTAAGACTCCTAGTAGGTTCATTAATTATGCAAGTTTTATTGGTATGGAAAGTTGATATTAGCTGAAAATTTAAAAATCAAAACAATTGTAAAACACTGCAGTGATGATATATGCTCGTTAGATTATATCAGTGGTGTTACGCTACCTTGGTGTAATTCGAGTAACACATTTCGTCACATGTGCTCCAAGGTGGGAAAATAAATAAAAAAATATGTAACTAAGCATCATATCCAACATTAATGTACAACCACAAATTATTAACTCAACTCATAATGAAAACCTAAAATATAAATTACACAACCTTAAACATATGTGTATGTGAGTAGTTATCATTTTACCTTCCCCATATGGAGTTTAATGTTCTCAATATATGAGCTTCTCCCCAATTATGCCCTACCTCTCCATCTCTTACATTTTAACAAGGGAGATACCTTTTCATGCATCTACCTCATTTATTCATGTGAAACAATAGTTATTCCCTTGCATCCAATCATTTAAAATATTTCAAAATAAACGAATTAAATTAAAGTATGCCATTTCCAGCTAACAACCAAATCATAACATCCATGTCATAAATCCATTTATTACATAATAAAGTTTAATTCAACCTTTCCATAAATAACATGCAAAATGGGATGTGACAAGCCTTCCCTTCCCACAAGAGTCATCGTCTCGATGATAATAGTATATCAAGAATATCATAAAATTTTAGCTCATACTATTACCATAACATCATTAAAAAAATCTAAATGTCATCATTACATACAAATGTGTGCATTTTAATCAAATTTAGAAATACCAAATTTTTATATATTACCCAAGATAACAACATAGTTTCTAATAAACAACATGAATCAACAAATAAAAAAACATTTTGTTGCCTTTATTTCCATAAATACCTTCAAACATCATTACTTGTAATCAAGTATATGAAAAAATAATTAATGTGTAATGTAGATAAAATCAAGATTTTTAATAAATATTAACATCTTACAATTTCTATATAGTTGAGTTGTTCTAAACATAGTAAATATCAACTTATAAAAAGTATTGTGTCCATTCAAACAAGCATGTAAAAGTTGAAAACATGTCATCAAAATTCTCTCAAGTGACACCCTTCTCAAAGTATTGGTCCCATTGGACCTTACATTGAACCACTTCTCGGTTATACAAGTGAAGTTTGCATGTTTCCAACACTTTAAATTTTCTACGATCACCACTCTGGGATCCTGAACCTAAAATATTTCTAATCAAGTACATTCATAAATATCCTACATACTTTTTGAGAAAAAATATATGGAATACATTATGCAAGTGAGAAAATTATGGAGGCAAGGCTAATTTGTAATCTACTTGGTTGATGAATTCTAAGACAACAAATGGTCCTATAAATCCAGAATCTAACTTTTCTGATTTTTCAAATTTAATTAATTTCTTCTTAGGTTTGACATGAAGAAACATTTTGTCTCCTACAAAGCACTTTCTTTCATGTTCTCTTCTTATCAGCATAACTTTTCTACCTATAACCAATGGCTTATTTAAGTCCTTTTCTTAATAAGTTTGATCTTGATCTTCCATTTTAATGAACATATCAAGCCCAATAAACTCTCTATCCTCCACACTATGGCAGCTAATAAGTGTTCTGCATATCCTGTCATAAATAGCCTCAAATGGTGCCATCTTCAAAGTAGAGTGATATGCATTATTATTATACATAAACTCTACCAATGGAAGGTACTCCTCCCATTTGTTAATTGATTTATCCATTCAATACATTCTTAGCATATCCATCAAGGACCTAAATGGATATCTCTCAATTTTTGCCATCACTCTCTAGGTGGTAAGGGAGAACTGAAGTTCAACTTTGTACTAATGGCCACATAAAACATCTACCTAAAATATAGATGTCATACGTGGGGATCTCTATTTGAGATAGGATCAACTCGGGTATCCCATGAAATATGAATATTTCATGCACAAATCTCCTTGCAAGTACAATTGGTGAATCATTCTTTAAGGATCCCAAGGTATAAAGTGGGCTACCTTAGTCAACTTATCCACCATAACCAAAATCATATCATGTTTGTTCCTAGATAGTAGTAATCCTTGCACAAAATCCATATTAATTACCTATCACTCCCACTGTGATACATCATGGGGATAAAGATATACCATGTTGATGAACATGTTTAGCTTTTAGCCTATTGGCATTCCAAGCACCAAGACACAAATTCAGTTACATCCCTTTTTTCTCCATTTTATAAATAATGGGCTTTCATGTTAGTTAATAATTTTGTCACTCTCGGGGTGACATGAATACACAAAATTATGAAATTCTTCTAGAACTGATGCATCCTTATATTTCCTTCCTCGAGAACATGAATATTCTTCATGAATATTGAAGCAATCCACCTCCCTCAAATTTGTAACCATCGTACCTATGATCACAGGGATTTGATTCAAGTGCATCCTTTACTTACTAGTAAAAAATTGGTCTGATGGGAAATTGTTTAAGGACTTCTTCTCTAAATTTTGGACCTAACTATGTCACCATGACAAGTAATATATTTATAGGAGGCTAAGAGCATCTGCTATTATTATTTTCCTTTCTTTTCATGTAACCATACATTGCCAAAATCATACTTTGAAAGTAATTCCATCCATCCATTTTGTCTAATATTCAAATTAAGCTAAGTAAAAATATACTTTAAGCCCTCATGGTCGGTTTTTAGCTCAAAAGGACTTTCCTAAAAGAAAGTTACACCAAATCTATAATGTGTGAATGATTGTAGCCAATTCCAAATCATGTGGCACATAATTTTGTTCATAGGGTTTGAGTTTCCTAGATTCATAGCCTATCACCCAACCCTACATAAGCAATCCCCATATCCATCCTCATAAGCATCTGTCACTGTAGTAAATTTTCCATTAGGGCATGAAACTCTAATAATTGGTGTCATTGTTAACTTTTCCTTAAGAATTCCAAAAAATTTCTCACCCTTCTTAGTCTATTTAAAAAATTTACTCTTTTTTTGTAAGGAAGTAATAGGGTTGGAAATCTTGGAAAATCCTTGCAAAAAATTTCTATAATATCCATCATATCCCATACAACTACACACTTCATGGACGTTCCTAGGAGCTAGCCACTCTATAATGGATTTTATCTTAGTTGGATCAATATATATCCCATTTATAGAGATGTTATTCCCCAAATACTATACACTCCGTTTGGAAGAAGGCAAAAATTGACAACTTAGAGAAAAATATTGCATTGTCGAAATCAATCCATAACCAATCTCAAATGATGAAAATTTTCTTCCTCATCTTAAAGTGTCATATAAAAAGGCAAGCATGAATTTATCTAAACAATCTTTGAACATACTATTCATCAAGTTCATAAAGATAGTAGGGGAATTTTTCAACACAAATGGTAAGACCATAAACTCATAGTGACCACATCGAGTTAAAAAATCCATTTTATGGATACGTTCTTCCTTGATCATGAACTAATGATCTCCTTCCCAAAGATCCATCTTGAAAAACATTGTCATCCCATGCATTTGATCAAAGAAATCATCAATGCGGGGAAAGGGATATCGATTCTTGATTGTGGATTTATTTAATGTTTTTTAATCCACACACAATCTCAAGGTGTGGTCCCTTTTAACAAAATCATTGGTGCTCCCCAAGGTGAGACACTAGAATGTATCAAACCTTTAGACATCAACTCATGCAACTAAGCATTTAGTTCCACTAATTTTGTCATTGTTATTCTGTAGGATGATTTTGAAATAGGTTCTGAACCAAGCACTTTGAGAAGTCAAACTCTCACTTAGGAGGTAACCCAGGTAGTTACTCCTAAAAAACATCCTGAAACTCCCAGAAAGATGAGGTTTCATCCATTGAGGGTCTTGGTTTCCGTCAAATTTTAATGTTTAAACTACATATAAAATGCGTCCTTTTATTCTAGTTTTCTTAAGCTACATTACAGATATAAACCTAAGACTCACTTATCACTTAAGTCCTTGAATAATACTTGGATAAATAAAATCATCTAGACATTCCACTTTTTTGGAGAAACAATCTACCTTATTCTTATGATGGGTCAATCAACTCACTCCTAAAATGACATAATAGGAACATAAGGGTGACATGAATAAATCTACCTCCATGGTGAACTCAGGTAATCTCAAATTTTCCTCAAAGATACATTAATCTACCTGATGCTCTACCTTATTTCCATACTGAGATCACTCTATTTTTTCCCATATATCCCACTCTTCTAGGCAATTTAGATAAAAAATAATGAGAAACAAAATATTCAGTAGCTCGGTATCTATAAGAATTGATATAGGAAAATTGAACAACGTACCTAAAGCCTTGATGGGTGTAGATTTGTGTTTTATGTGGCAATTGTCCACCACTGTGTGGATCCTTTACTAAACAACTTCTCACTAATTTTGGAGGGGTTTCTACTTCTGGAAGTTACCTTGTCCTTTCTAAGGGTAATTTTTGGTGTAGTGGTCACCCCCACATTTGAAACATCTGCCAAAAGGTCCCTTTATTTTTTTCCTCTTACCTTTTTTATCATTACTACCACTCCTATTGTTATCCTTTTTGAAGTTATTGCTTGAATTATTGGTTTTAAACTTCTTGTTGAATGGTTTCCCATTTTTAGAGTTGCTTTTTCCACCATGTTTTATTTGTGACAGAAGTAGAAGTCTACCAAACTTAACCTTTCTTCCTTTCTTCTAATTTTTTTATATAACTTGAATATTTTACTCATACTTTATGGATCTTTCAAATACTACATCCATTATAGATGTCCCATGGAAATCTAATTCACCTTTGATATTAGGATTTAACTCTAGAATAAACTTCCTTATTCTAAACTTTTCATCCTTCTAGTATTGAGGAATATACTTAAGGAGGTGAGTGAAATTTTTCCAATATTCAGTTACTGAAAGTTCTCCTTGATGTAGGTTTTGGAATCCTGTCATCTTCTTATCAAAGTAAAGTTGAGGTAGCTAACGTTTCCTAAAATAACCTTTGAATTGCTCCCAGGATATCAAAATTACATATAATAGGAGCTCCATTTTCTTATTGTCCCACTAGGACGAAGCTTCTCCAGAGAGTTGAAAAGATCCCTTTACTACATTAGTCTCATAAGAGAAATATATAATTTAAAAATACTTTTCTATTTCACTTTTAGCATGAAAAATTCAAAAAAAAATCATGAAAACCTAGACCTCATTTGAAAATCCCTCTCCCGGTCAATGCAAACCTGTCCTCTGACCTAGTTACTGTGTTAATGTGATTTTCAAGTGTGTTTCATGTGCATGGAGGTGATTCATGGATTCATTTAAAACCATTCAGAAAGAATTGATCCTGGAGGCCCAAAAGACCTATTTTGTAGGATTTTTCACACTAGTGGACACCCCTTGGAAGCTGACTGTCAAGGCACAAATCACCTGGGAGTTGTGTAGAGGATCTACAGGATGAACTGAAGTGATTTAGGAAAATTTGAAATATTTGGAAGCTCAGGAAAATATTCTTCAAGCATGGGCTATTTTTAGCCGGGTGATGGGAATTGTTTCTTCCTAAAAAGTAACTTTCTAGGTTTCAGATGGTTCAGGAGCCTTGAGAGGATTTGGAAAAAAATTAGATACTCATTGGAAATATAAGAGTGTCTAATTCATTGTGCAAATTTTTTTAAGATATTATGAGGAGTAAATTTGCAGATATTGGCCCGATAGTGCAGATGAAGACCTTCAATCCTGGTGAAGATTCAATTGAGGATTCTAGGAGTTTCAAGGAGAGTTAGAAGCTGATTCAAAGAAAAACTGGATAAAATGTAACCCTCTACATGTTCCATATTTTGGGTTGTACAAAAGGACAAATTTTCCTTCGGTGGTAGTTGGACCTTCTGGGAATTGCCCGTGACCAGAATTGAAAAAGGGCCTAAATTTAAAAAGGAAGAAGAATAAGGTCCTAAAAATGTGGAATTGGATTTATTTGGTTTTTTCCACTCAAAATGATATAATTTTTGGCCTAGGAAACACCAAGGGAAGCTTTCGAGGCAAAAAAGGCACTCCAGACAGGCTATTTTTAATAGTGTAATGGTGACACCCATATGCCAAAAGTGGAAAATGCACACTTTAAGACACCTAATGTCCATTTTTCCCTTTGAAAAAAGTAAAAAATGACATAGGGGACAATCAGGTGTGCCACCATGGAGGAGGAGAAGGTTGCATCACTTAAAGGACAACTTAAGGTGTTAGAGATGTGTTTTCAACTCACTTAAAGACTTGGCCCCTTTCTCATGTTGAGCTGACCCTATGCACACTTATGAGGGGGTGATGTCCATTTGTAGATTTTATAAAGGGACATTAGAATGTGCCACCAAGGAGGAGGGAGACTTTGTGTCACTTAAGTTGCAAACTCGGGTGTTAGGGAAGTGTTTTCAACCTCACAACCTCATGCCCCCTTCTCATGATGAGGCTACCCATGGCACATTTTTGAAGAGATGATGTAAATTTTTACCTCATGTCCCTTAATAAATGTGGTAAGGGACATGAGGGGGTCTGAGACCCATTTAGAAAGTTTTAACCCCACCCTTGAGTCTTAGCTAACCCGGGTAAAGCGAGGTGAATCAACTAGGCAAATAAAAATGGAGGGAAAATTCATTTAAAAATGGCTTAAGGAATTTAAATATCAACATGGATAAAAAATTATCCATTTTTCCATATTTTTCCATTGTTTTAAACTACCCTCCATTTTCTATTATGGCTGTCAAGAAAAACCAGGCATCCACCATGGCCAAAACACATTTTTCCTCATTGCTTGCAAACCCCACCTTTGATGGCCTTGAAACTTGGAATGTGGCTTCCCTATGAGAACACCTTTAAGAATGAGTGTTTACATGCCATCATTAATGATCTCATTCCATTTTTTACAGTCTTCCCAAAATTTTTCAGCCATGGAAAATGTCTCCTCAAATCTATGGAGTTGCAACGATCCAAATTGCCTCAAAATCGGAGATGATGATCTACAAAAAATTAGCTTTCTAATGAGCACTTGCTTGCCCCATGAAGTTGAGCATGCTTGAAGCTATGGATGAATGTTGTTTTTACATTATTCCCTTCTAAAGAAGAAAATACAGACCTGCAAGTTCACTTTTTATTTTCAAGAAGATCCAAATGAGAGAAACCCCCGAAAATTGGAGCAAAACATCCCGATGTGAAGTAGAATTTTTGGAAACCATTTTCACTTTGATCCGACACTCCATGGCCAATGTATATTTTTAGTAAGTTCCTATTCAATCCACTTACTAATAATATTAATTCCAAAGAATGAATGGATTCAAGTCACTCATTCATTCCCCAGGAGGAAAGTGCTCAAAAGTGACAATTCGACAAAATTACCAAAACTAATCACCCAGGAAGAACTTACTAAAATAGTAAGTGTCTGAAAATTCTCAAAATGGTTATGGTTGTTCATCCTCTACATATGTCACTAATCCCAACCTTCACGGAGGAAAAAATCATGCTTACAAAGGGGTGGACAATGGCATTGTGTCTCAAGCAGAAGAGGAGCCTCTCGGTTCCCAATTTTGGTCACGATGGTGCATTTTGGTCTCGGTGTGCTTCTCACTTCATCAAATGTGTTGATCAAAGGATAGAATTTAATATTCCATCCAATCTCTTACCTTCATTCAGCTCTCATGGTCAGAATTTTCTTCGCCTCATCTCATTGGTTGATCCATTTCCCAAGGGCCAAGATCATCATGTTGAATTGTGTAGGCAATGGTCTCAAGTTGCATCAAGAACTTGGTAGTTTGGAGGCATGCTAGTGTTTCAAAGGTTGGAAGGATTTTTCAAGTGAGGGAAAAAATCCTTCATTTTCTTTAGTGGTCAAATTTTCATCACCTCTCTTTTCAATGAGTGCAAATGTGCTACAAAGGTGCTTCATTCTAGGGAGGTCTCGAAGGGGAAAAGTTTCCAAAGGATCTATCTTCATCACTGGAGCATCATAGTGGAGGGTCATCACATTTCAAGGTTTCATCTTCATCATCATTGGAGCTGATCTCCATCAAGGGCAGAGGAACCTTCATCCATGCTTTGGAGCATATTTTCTCTCCTCTCTTCATTCTTTCTCCTCTTCTCTCCCCTTTCTAATTCCTCATTGTATGTAATCATGACATTTTGTCCTATTTACTTAAGTGACAATAAAATATTTGTAATGTGTAAAATTACTCTCTCAAATTATAAGAGAGGTACTTAATTTGTCTCTTCTAAGGGTAATTGAAAATTCACAAGTGATGGGACATGAAGAGTCATGTGGGGGGTAGATGAAGAGTTGCATTGTAAAGCTATAAATTGGGAGAGCCTCCTCATTTCAAAGGATGGTTATTCTTGTTTACTAGCTCTCATATTCTTTCTAGGAACAAGTTATCAAATTCCTCTATCTCCTTTGTCTATGTTTCCTCTCCATCTCAACTACACTCCATGAGCATGTACTTGTTGAATGTTATGCACTTAGACTTTGTGTTATTTGTATCATGTTTCTTGTTCTATGTTAATGGTGTCTTCTCATTGAAATCATGGATGTATTATGGTTTTAAGAAATAAAATCTATTGTGTTATTTAATGTGCAAAACCATCTCACTATTCTCTTCACACCCCTCTCTCAAGATATTTCCTCCCTTGTAGTATCTACAAATTTTTTTCCACAGGTGTAGGGAAACACCCCTGTGTGCTCCCCAATCAAAAGACCACCCCAGTTATTAGAATAGTGTACATAATTTCCCTATTTTCAATAAATAGAGCTACCCCATTCAAGTAGAGGGACTTAGTCCCACATTTTAAAATACTTTTCTATTTCACCGAGTCAAACCTCAACACCATCTCCTAAGGCTATTTCATGAAAATTAGGACTAATCCTCTTGATATCTTTAAGTAACTTAGTATCCAAGTGATCCCTTTTATCATCGCACCTCTCTTCTCCCGCTTCTCTTCATGATCAAAATCCCATTGGTCTTCTTCATCTTCATCACCTCTTAGATCACCTCAAACCTCTTGCTCCAAAGAAGATATTTGATCACGTGTTTCATGGAGAGCAACGAGGATTTGATCAAGTTTATTAGGTTGATAATTATTAGAATTGTTATGCTTAGGGTTATCAATTCCTCTTGTGAGATCCATGATACCTATAATTAGTGATATGTGGAATAATTAGCGTAGGTGAACTTATTTTTTACCGGTGTGTAGAACTCAATCTCTAATACCAAAATGTAACACTCTCCATAGGGTAACTTACTAAAAAATGTATTTTTTTGATTTATTGTTTAATTAGAACAACATGTTTAAATGCTTCATAGAAGTACCTTACTATCTTACGCATACAATTTCCAATTTCATATATAATATATCCAAAACATATTTGCACCATTTCAAAATTACCATTCAAAGGTCTATAACTTCAAGAGTTAAATATTTTTTCTCATAATTGAGAGTTCAAATCCTCATATATTTGATACAATAATTTAGAAGTTAACTTTCATTACATAATGAAGTACATCTAATTAGCATAGATAATAAGTAAAATTGAGGCAACAAGCCTGCCTCATAACCCATAGGTGATAATAAACAAATATATAAAGTCTTTGTATACATGTCTCAATAGTGAAATTATAAGAGGGAGAACATTGTTAGAGAATTTTACCATCCAAATGCATAACTCAAAGGACCCCCCTTCACCTCCCTTTTGCATGGTGGCCCTTCCCTTCAATGAAGGAAACAAATAAATACATTCACCTATTAATAGAGAATAGTAGAAGAAGAACCATGTGTAGATATATACCCACATCCATATAACAGTCAATTAGAATATTCTAGTACCCAATACTATCTAATGATTTTTGACTAAATATAGAGGAAGGGGTAAGTGAATAGATAATGTATACAAAAAAATACATTGCTTTCACCAAATTCATGACTAAACTGTCTGCTTATAGTTTGCACTAATGTCACATACACAACTATCTCAAACATGACTTTCAATATTCACACCATACTTGGAACATAAGGGAGGAATCACGAAAATTGGAGCTCGTTTTGTGACCCCTACATTATATCCCCATGCACATAATAAAATATTTAAATTCCTCTTAATCACTAGTATTATCTCATCCATGGTCACACATAAGTGTGTAAATCACAATATCATAAGAAGAGCCTAGAAATAATTCATTATACTTTATACCCATTTCAACAATGTTTATGTTTTCCTTGGGTGAATAACCGATTATAACCATCTTCCCTTGGAATGCAACACCTATTTATACATGGTGGGAACATGTCCTTCACCACTTACATGCTTTAATCCCAAGAATAGACATCCTAAATATAGGCTACATACCCTTAGACTCCTTTAACTCTAACTCATATTATAAATAACTCAATCACCCCATGCTTGGTTCTTATAATTATCTCTATCCATGTGGTGTCTTTATCCCATCTTGCATGTGCTTTCTTTATAGTCGGTGCCTTATCCTTTCCCATGTCTATTCTTGGACCTTTCTTGCTTACTACACCATCTTTGCTTTTCCTATTTTTAGCCTTATGTGGGAATTCAGCTAATGCTTGGAACCTCTACGTGCATGCGTGAACCCTTCTGCGCTGATTTGTATTTTTGCACACATAACTTTCTTGCATTGACATGATTCTCTGTACTTGTTCCTCCTGGCGTCTTAGCCTTCTAATATTTTTCTTAGTTCATGCATGCACTCTTGCACGCGGTCTTCCACCTCCACACATGGCTTGTACTATCCATATTTTCAGTCCAACATTACCCCACACTAGGACTACTGTCCATCCGTGACAATATCATGAATCAAAGAATAACTCCTAAAAGAATACCTAAAAGAATGAAATAATCTCTGAATAATTATAAAATATGGGAAATTACCCTAATGAATCAAGAATGTCATTTTTTTCCCCACGCATGTCCAATATTCAATCCTTAAGTGATGGGAGGAGTTTTATAAACTCTTTGTTCATTACATATTCAAGCTCTTTAGTGGCCTTATCTGGGATTATTTCCACAATCTAGTACCTTTTCCAAAGTTATCTTGTCAACCTTCTCCTTCAGCTCCTTAATAATTACATCCAAGTCTATTGTGAGACTCTCCAAAATATCTATCCTGCTCATCACCATATGTTGAATCTTCTCGAGCCTCTCATCAATAGCATCACGCTTGGCCTTTATTAACTATCTATTCTCTAATACCTCATGCATCACCTTCTCATTCTAAGCATTATTGGTTTTCATCTTGGCATGTATTTTACTCAATTCTGCCTCTTCAACTGCATTGTGCACGTTACATATTCGAGAGAAATCTTAGCAGTTATCAAAAACTTTCTCTACCTTCTGGGTGGCCTCCTTTACCTCCACAATGAGTGTTTCATATTATTCAATTTTTTTTCTCTAGCTTTTCTTTATTCATTTTTTCCAATTCTTTTGCTGACATCCTTGAAACGCTTCCCTGAAACACTTTTCACCTTAATTAACAACAAACATACTAGATCCTCCAAATACTCCGTTTTTGTATAATATTATGGTTTAGCCTGTTCCACCAAGTTTGGGCACGTGCACATAATATTATTAACTATATTAACTTCCTTATTGTACACGTTGACCATTATCTTCTTCTCATTGTTTAATTCTTCCACAAGTCCCTGGTTCCTTAACCCTTTGTGCTCTATATCCTGCTGCATCCTCTTTACTGCGGCCCCTTTATCGATATTCCTTCTCCTAACTTTGGCGGCCATTTTTTTTAGCAAGTTACATGCTTGTTCGTCTGAGATTAGTGGATTCAATTACAGGAAACATCCTTCCTAATTCCTTCTTTAGTTTCATCTCTGAAAATGACTCTTTTCTCACCTCAAACTCGGGCTCCTCCATATGGGTCTGCATGTTCCAAGAGAGCATCTTTCTTGTGCATGAAAGGGCCTCAACCTTATCAAACATTTCCCAATAGAATAGGTCTTCTGTTGGTATTGAACTCTGAAATATGGCCCGTAATATATTTTTTGAGTCATTAAGGTATGATATCTAGGGTGCCTGTGGAGGTTTCCATTGCTTCCTCCCTCTTGCATGTGGATTTCGCGGGGTCTCTTGCAGTATATTAAACTACTTATGGCCCCTGTCTCCCTTCTAGCACCTTGTCCTTCCCCAAGCCTTTATTCTTCATCACTCCCTACTTTCTCTTCATGCTCCTCTTTTCTCTCTTCATCACCCTTATGCTCTTCTTCTCATGCATCGTGTGTATCCTTTTCTTACTCAGGGCCTTCATGCTCTTCTTACACAAGATATTATTTTTGTTCCTCCACTTCTTCTTCCTACTCTCGTTCTACACGTGGTTCCTCCTGTACAAGATAATCTTCATCTTCATCATCCAAATTATGAATAATTTTGGGGTTTTCTTCTTGTTTCGGGCTTGACTTACACTCCCCTTCAGTTAGAGGCTCCTTATGTGTGTGCAATGCACTTGCTTCCTAGCGCTCCATCCTCATCTGATTCCTTATGTTATGATCTAATTGTCACTTGGTTAGATCTTACTCCAGAGGATCCTCGCACGCTCACTTAGGGATCTTTACCTTATTATTCTTTGGAGGTTTTGGAATCTTAAGGTCACACACATCTATGATTTTTCCATATTTTAACTTCGGGCATAGGAATATATACATTTTGCAAGCCTCCTTTCCAACCACCATGGTTATGGTTGAGGTCCATATTGTCTATTTATATTATTTCCACATATGGTGCCTTGGAATCATAACCATACATCTTTCGCAAGGTGTGGTAGTCTGAGTCAAAAATATCTGCATTGAGCTTAAATGGTTGCACATCTAGTATCCTATTCACTGTGCCCTTAAAGTATCTTGTGGTGAATGAAAATGGAAGCTCACACCATGGCCCCATTTTTCCATTATCCAACAAAAATGTTCCAAGGAAAAAATGCCACATCATAATAAATTCTGCTTGCCCATCCAAGAGTGTCGGAAGTTCTCTTGGAATGCACCTCTCATTTTCGAATGTGTCACACATTATTCTATACAATTTTATAGGCACACCTTATATTGATTGGTGATCACACCCTCGCAAGTATACCCTGAAAACCTCTCTACTAGTGAATTATTTTCTATGGGATGCTCCCACATGTTGTCCTTAGGGCCATCTGGTACTCTTATCTACCAGAATACAATAAAAAAGAATGGAACCCCAAGTAATCTTCTCCCCCTTGTACACTTGGTCCTTCGCCTCCTTAATGATGCCTTCAACAATGTACAAGACAATGTTGTATTGGGTATTTTGTGCCATCTTATGCGCGATATGTAATAATTTATTGTTTACTTCTATCCACCTCTCAGAAGCCCCTAATTTATAGATTACCATGAGCACAACCGATATGGTCCCTAGGTCTATTATGTTTACAATATTTAATGCCCGAGTCCCTATTTAATACTAGAAATTTACTGTTGTGGATTCTATGGCCGCCTTGTCACGCAAGTCCAAAGTTATTTCCTCTCCGTTGTCGTGCAACCCAATTACCTTATAAATGAGTTGTGTTGTTAATCACATCCTCCTCCCGATGAAATAAAAAATATTCTTTGTGTACCCTAGACATCAACGAATGGTACATGTGCACGAGCCTCCCAAAATAAGGAAACTAAAATAGCTGCAACACTCCTGAAGTCTCTAAGGCCTTGTGCACCATGTCGTCTAAGAATACTTGTGCTTATGTAGTCCTTTGGCTCAATTCTTTCCCCACATCCTTCTGAATGTATGTCTCATGACCCTACATTTAGTGATTGTACTCACCAATCTTGCATTTGTAGAGTTTTAATTCCCATGGCTGCCCTACAATCACCTCCTAGGGGTATTAAATCTCAAATAACCATTCTTTAGGTGACTCCACAATGGGATTCTTGTTCTTCAGCACTCTCCTTGGCACCATCACATCTTTCCAATTGGTTTAACCTCTAAACCTGTCAATTGTGAGCCCTAGGTGGCAAAAGTTAAACACTTTCTCAATTTGTGACTTTGGTGTCAAAATCAAAACATTATTGCTCAATCTTTGCACTTGTTCTCTTTAACTTCATGCTCTAGCTCAACCTACAGGACTCTATGCCCTAACTCACCCTGCGAGACTCTTTTCCCTAGATCTACGTCTATACCTGCAAACCCTATCTCATTTTATTTCCTTCAAACCCTTCACCTAACTTCCAATTCTCAAAACAAGCTCTCTGCCATCAAGTTTTTATGCTCATTCTCTCTTTACTTCAATCAAATCTAGTTCATACTTCATTTGTAGCTCTCTGGTTCATTCTTCACACTTCACACTTTGTTACAATTGAGTTCTTTACGCACTAGTTCTTTAAAGCAAGGTAAGAATTATTTTGTTCATTCCCCTTTTATATATTTTTCAATTTCTAGCCACATTAGTTGCACTCACCTACCACCATTTCCTAGATTTAATGCATTTTTTTTTGCTTTTCTGTGTTTCCCTCCTTTTTCTATCTCGAAGAGTACCTCTTGTGTATAGCAGTCCACAACCTTATCGTGCACTACTACTTCCAAGGATATAGACCCTCTTACATGCACCTTCCCACACCACACACATAATTCCTCTACATCACTTTCTAAGTAGTCTACCTTTATGCTACCTCCTATTGTCACTTTGAAATGAACCCTTTGGAGAATGGTATGATAACTCTCCTTTCAATTGACAAAATTGAAACACTCCAAGGTTGTGGGTGACCTGTATGTTGGAGTGAATCTCTACAGAGGATTGGATCCCCTAGTGTAAAACCTAAACTAATTCTACCTCCTAAAACTAACTGAGAAAAGGTAGATGGAAAGAAAAAGAACTTAAAATGGAGATGATACACCATAATCTTTTGAGAAATCCAGACTTGTTTAAATCACATAGATGAAGCAAATAAACCACACACACCATACAAAAAATACAAGTAATTGAGTCAAATTGAAGGTGATTCACAAAATGGTTTGGAATGAATTATCACAAGATAAGAAGGGGAAACATATGGCTCCACAACAAAATCCTGCAAACAACCTATTAAACACAATCTATGACCTGTAAATTGACACAAGACTACACAAAGGCATGAGATATTTAACTAATAAAACAAGGATATATAAGCATCACAAAATAAAATTAGTTAAAACATAGTATACATTAAATACATATTTGTAGAAGGTAAAACATGACTCCTTTATTTCTTCAAGAGGTAGAATAAGCACAGATAGTCATTCATGACCATTTCTTTCTCACTCAAAAGACTGAATTGATCCAAGAAATAAGAATGAATAAGTAGAGATAATTTTTAAAATGTTTTTTGAAGTCTTTTATAAAAGTATGAGAGAGAAAGGATGATCCCAAAAAGCCTAGACATGCAAGTCTGACTTAAAAATAGAATAAAAATAGTCTCTTTGATTTCTTTCCTTGAAAGAAAATCCTTCTGTGTGAAATCATGCATTTATTTTAATATTTTCTACTCAAAATAAAACTTTGTATGAATCAAAATAGTCTTTCCTTTGTTTTGCATGCTTTGATATGCTTTAAAGTCTTTTTAGATGGTGAAACAAAGCTCCATGCATGCTTTGATATATATTTTAAGACTCTACATGGATTTTCCTCCAAAATTAATCAATTCCTAAAATAAATTATGCCAAATTGTAGAACTTGGTGAGAGCTTTCCAACAATACCAATTTTGTAAAATTTGGAGTTGTAGATCAAAAGTTATGGCATTCCAAAGATCTATCTTTCGTAATGCATAGGAAAATGACATGTTTCATATTTTAATTGGATTAGGGCTGAGTTTTTTCATGTGTCTACGGCCCTAGCCATCTACCAAGTGTCATTTTTTGATTTGATAAAAAAATCAGGCTTTTCTTTCCCTTAAAACTCAAGCCAATAAAAATACGCCACATATGCGCAACGTCGGGCTTATAAACTCCACATATGTCTATTATTCCAGTATGGTCTTTCTAAATGCGAGTCAATAAAATATCACCACGTATCCTTTTCCTTTCGCTTAAATAACCATTACAAACTGCGAACAAATAAGAAAGCTCCATGCATTTGCTAATTAGCTTGACTAATTTTTGCAAAATGCAAACCAATAGGGAAACGTCACACCTTTCGCAAACTAGAAATTTGACTGTCAACTCGAAAGCTTAGACCAATAAAATATTTCCACGTCCTTCAAAAATCATTTCCCTGACTGAAACTTGTGAAATGTGAATGAATCAAAATGTCCCATGAATCCTCAGTGTCAGCTTGTCCTTTGATCGCTGGCTTTATAAGATTCCGACACATAATTTTGACCTTATTGACTTGCAACATACCCCAAAAATTGTAAATTAGAGCTCATTCCATGGGCTTAGGTCCACCAGAGTTAAAAAATAATGAGGAGCTCGAAATGATGCCACGTAGCCCTTGTTGCTTTCCTTTGTTTCATGGATTTACTTGCTTCCCATGGGTTTAAGTAAAACCCGCCTAAGTCTTGGACTGAGCTCCTTTGTTTCGCAGGTTAGGAAAAACCACAGAACACTAAGTTCCATGAAAATCCATGGAACATTGAAATAGATTTCTGTGGTTTTTTGAATGCCAATGGCCAGTGCTTTTGGGAAGTAGAAATTAACGGTCGTTTGGACGCATTTTGCTCTTAAAAATGATTAAGTCCATTTTAAAAGACTGATCTATACTCTATCATTTTGATGCTTTTGCCTTAGATGTTTCCAACTAAACCTTATAAATTATAGTCCTCAACTCATGCAAAACATTCATAAGTCATTCCTAGGAAATTTTTCTTCCAGTCAAAGTCTGCAAACCTTTCCAAAATCTCTATCAAGTTGAGAAACAATTTTTTGAGTAACCTTTTTACAGGTGTGCAAGAAATGGTAACACCTCCCTCACGTTACACTGCGCACTTTTTCATTCTTGTGGTTTCTAATATGAGCAATTTCATCAACTTAAAGTACACTTTGCACTGTATCTAACCATTCACAATTCTTTTTTTTACGCACATACACATGTTTCCATCACACACCATTATCTCATCCCATTGAGTGCTCATTCACCAACCTCCCATCAAATATTATCCTCCATTTTTCATGTTGTGCACCTACACCTACTTCACCCCACACTAAAAATGTGTGCAATCCTCTACGCATAAGCCTAAAATAGAGTAATTAACCCCTGTACGAACACGCATAATAAAAAAACAAAAAAAATAGAGAGGGATATCTAATGTAAGTGGCAATACTTCCTTATTACAAATACATAGGAAGCTTATTTATAATAGGGCTTCAACCTACTCCCATTGAAGTAACTAGGTAACATGGTGTCATCCAATGCTTGTAATTGGCATAAGATCTAGATTACAGGATCTTTGTTACTAGAAATGGTCCTAACCAATACACCTTGAACTTCCTCAGGATGGTAAATAAATTTAGAGTCATACAAAATCATCAATCTTCACCTACTGCAAAATAAGTATTCTTAATACTCCTATCATGCCAAGCCTTTTGTCTCAGCTTTTTCTATGTCTTATGAATCCATCACATAATTGTGCACTGCTCATCCAATTGTAGTAGTTATATCAATGCACTTCTCTATTACCTTCTCATCAACAAGTACTCCTACGTGCACATATACGTAGGGAGAGTAACATGAACTCCACAGGAAAAACTACTTACATGCCAAACACCAATTGAAAAGGTGTGGCCTTATATCAGTCTCTTGTATGTTAGTTTTATATGCCCATAATAGATATGATACTTTTTTATCCGAATCCTTTCTTCCAACATCATATATATTTGTTAATGTTTATCCCAAAGATCTTATTGAAATCCTCTACAGTTCCATTATATTTTGGGTTTTAGGGGGTAGTCTTATGGTGTGCTACCATAAACTATGCCAATAAGTATTCTAGATTGTATCATTCAAGAAAATGAGTTCCCCAATCACTAATAAGGATCTTAATAGACAATTATACCTACTAATGAAAATTTCCCATTAGAATCTTACTGATGTAGCTATAGAGTAGTCCTTTATAGGCACACCCTCTACCCACCATGTCAAGTAATCCATGCATATGTAATAATGTAATACATGTACCTATCCTTCGTACAACTAGTGTCAAATTGGTCCAACATAGAGTCAATTTACCTTTTCTGAAAAGGTTTTACACTTGTTATAGGTTGCAATGCAGAATTTCATCTCGGTTTCCTAGTATTTCCCATCATTTCAAAATGA
Organism: Taxus chinensis; assembly: GCA_019776745.2. Taxonomy (NCBI): domain Eukaryota; kingdom Viridiplantae; phylum Streptophyta; class Pinopsida; order Cupressales; family Taxaceae; genus Taxus; species Taxus chinensis. Next base: position 102,878 of record JAHRHJ020000122.1, on the reverse strand, counting down.
TCACATGCTTTGAAAAATTCCTCGGTATCCTTATAGAGTGTTTCCCATCAATAATCTTTCTAGTAATATCTTGTTCACCATTACTTTACCTGCATAATGACCTCTTGTAAATCCCACCATGCATGTATCTTGCATTATGGATTTGTCACACTCATGCTCTAACACACACCTACATGAAAGACTTCATATCTACCCATCTCATATAAATATCCTTCAACTAGATGGTAGGGAACTGCATTGCATAGATCACTAGATGCTTACTTCTCTAAGGTCTTCATACCTATCAGGTGACAAATCTTGTGCGCAAGAATACTAATAATATCCTCCAAGTCAATTGGTGTGAGATATAGTCTGAACATAGTAGAGCACTATGACATATAGTTTATTATATTCTTTGTGTGTCCTCACCAGAGTTAATTTGTGACAAGTGATCTGGTCACAAATTACTTTTTTCTAGGCTTCGTAGTATAATTGGAAACTCAAACTCTTAGAATAAAAGGATCCAATGAAAAATGGTAACCTTGCAAAACTAGCTTGTTAACCAGATATTTACAGTGATCATGTGATTCGTGTAGAATACAAATAGTGTTGCTAGTAGATATACTGTCTAAAATCTATGAAGCACATACACCATTGACAATGCTTCACGCTCTGTGGTTGTATAACTCTACTTAGCCATTGCATTAGCTTCCTACTTACAAAAAAAGATAGCGTGGTCATCTATTACCTTCTCTTGGTTGTGCTAAAACTACTGCCAATGGATGTCCCATAGCTCAATCTTTACATGAATATGGAATGGTTTCTTCCAATAAGGGAAACAAAGAATGGGAACTCTAGTCAAATTTATCCTTTAAAGTCTCAAATGCAATTGCTATTGCTTGCATCACCCCAATGATAATTTTTCCCTTTGCCTTTATACAATTATTCAAGTGGTGTAGAAATATTTTCATACCCCTTAATAAAAACTATGTCCAAGGAATCCGCATACCTCACTCTAATTGGTTGGTTCCTCCAATCCTAAGATGACTACAATTTTCGCTGGATCCACCAATAATCCTTCCTTACATATAATGTGTCCAAACAAAGTACCGAATGGTGTTGTAAATATACACTTTTTAATATTTAAGGAGATGCTAAGTTGCCTGCATCTTTCAAACATCAACCTCAAGAAATCAAAATGGTCCTCTAACCAATTCATGAAACAATCCAATCATCCAAATATACCTAAATAAATTTATGAATAAAATCTTTAAATACGTTTTATAATAATGCACGAGAATACTACTGGCATGCATTCTTCAATCTAAAGGGCATAATCATATAGGAAAAGCATCCCCATTTAGTCTACAAAAGTTATCTTTCTCCTAGTCTTCACACATGATCCTTTCCTGATGATAACTTGAAAAGTCCATCTGTAAAAGAATAGATTTCATGCCCTATAACACCTTTTAGGATCTCTTCAGTGAACAGTGTGGGAAAAGGATCAGTTACACATGAAGCCTTCAAAACTCTATTGTCAACACAAATCCTTATACCTGTCATCTTTTTAAATGCTGAAAACCATTAGGATTATCCATTAAGACTCTTCAATGGGCTCAATTATGCTTGCCTTTAGCATTTTTTCAATTTCATCCTTCACCTTGATGCACAAATTAGGATTCATTTGGTAAGGCAACTTGCAAACTGGTCGCATGCCATCTTTGAGTTTGATTTTCATTTCTCCTAACAATGGATGCACACCCTTTAACTCATGGTATCCTATGGGAAAAAGATCCTAAAAGTCACACAATATCTCAATGATTTTTTCCTACCTCTGGTTCATACCAGTAGTCATGAATAATCACCTCCTTTGGCATGTTCTCAGTTCCGATGTTGACTTTCTTCATCTATAATGGTACATGGTAGGCTTGTGCTTGCTCATCTATGGACTCCAATACCTCGCATGCACCTTATGTGTGCTTAGTGTCCAAATCCTTGACTTCTTCATCATTTATCAATTATAGAAGCTTTCTTTTCTCCTGTTCCTTCCATACGTGTCTCAACAGGGTCTCCTCCAATTCAACCATGTCATCACACACTTTAGCATATACCCTCTTGAAATTAATGAATTATACTTAGACCTTTAAGCACACCGCTTCAGATCCCATATTGAAGACATTTGCAACCATTTTTACCCTGTTATTACCAGAGGGTGCATGAAGTAGAAGCCCCAAGGATTTATGAGGATATCCTTAGTGCCATAAGAAAAATGGGGGTAATATTCATCTACCTAGAGTATACTCTTATAATGATTTATAACCTCCTCTCTCTTCCTATACAACTTTCTTACTATGCTCCTGATAAAATGGAGAACATGAGATTTTCTTTCAAATATGCAATGGGAGTGGCAGGGAAGTGAAAAGACAAGAAACTAAGGGTTCATCCTCCCGATGCCAGTAGTTATTGGGTGTAAAGAATTCAAAAGGTATCCCAGACCTCAAGGTTGCAGCTGCTCATAGGAATTCCTTCCTCTTGCCCCAACACCCACGAAAGATGCTATGATCTAAGGAAGAGAGTGCATAAGCATATGGAATCAATAAGAGGATAAATAAGTTTGACATATATTCATGAACATAATATCAATGGCTAGGTATGGATTACCCAAACAAATGATAAGTTGATCTAAGAAACTATAAAGACCACTAGGGAAGTCCCTCCTCCAAAAAGGGAAGTAAGAAGAGAATTTTTAAGAAGAAGGATAGCCAAGCCTTTAGTTGAGCCTCCACAATCTCCCTCAACCCCTCTTGGATTCTCAAGTGTATAAGAAGAATCATAAGAAGATTCAAAGTTACAAGTAATGGTTCGCCCCCCCTCAATTTGATTGGTCCTACTCTTGTATCATATGATCTGTCTTCTTCAGATGAAGAATAGGCCCTACCTAAAGAAATAATATTCAACTAGGTCCTCCTCAAAGAGAGAAGAGGTAAACAAATCCTTAGGAAAATCCTTAAGAATCCACATCTTTTGAGCCTCAACAGGATTGGGTTGAAAAAACAATAATTGGTCATAGAGAACAACCCAACTGGGTGTCTGAAGAAGAATACTTTGATAAATATTAAATTCAATCCTAGGATAGGAACATTAAGAAGAGTAATAAATAAAATAATGTATACTCACCAAGAAATTATTTGGCATGAGACAATTGAAGACCTTTTCTCTCCTACTAAGAATAAAAAGACACAATGTTCACAAGTAACTCAATATGAAGAGGATTCAGTAGGACTACATTCGAGCCTCTATTGAATTGGCAGCTGAAATAGTCAAGGGTGTTCAAGAAATAAACAAGGAGTTGGAAACTCAAGTTAAAACTACTGTCCCTAAAAACATAATCTTAGACATTTAGGAATCAATTCTAGCTCTTTATGTATGATATTATGGCTGAAAGTACATAAAGCAAAAAAGAGGGAGTATGCCTATATTAGAAAGGCCAATACTCCTGATAGACAAAATGGACATTATGAGGAGGATGATTAAGAGTATGGATCAAGATATAAAATAAGAAATATGTAAGGATCCCTCAGTTATCACAATTGAAGACATTGGCATATGCCAAACATATGCCCAATTATACAAAGGAAAAGTTGAGAGAGTGGACAACACAACTGGGACAAATCTTGCCACAATTTGATGATTTCATTGCTCAAGGAAACAAAATTTTAAATGAAGCCTCTATTGCTGGTGTCTACAAGGAAAATAATGAATTAGTGTCCACTAGAGAGTATGCAAAGCTCCTTAGTCAATTATTGGATAAGTTTAAAAAGAACATAAGTAGATGCCAACGATGATGCCTCCCAAGTCATCCAGATTATTTCTCTAGCTTGGGAAAAGGTGCATAACATTGAAAATTTAAAGGAGATTACTGAGGAAGGACTTGGACGATATTGAAATATCTCACAGACAAAGCCTCCTCCATGTTTAGAAATCCAATTATTGATCTCACAAACTTGGACATGGATTACAAAATATGAAAAGAGGCCTACCTCACCTCTGGAAAGCATCCAAATATTCCTAAACCCATGCAAGAGGATCCATAATCAAACTCAGATGGTGAAAAAGCATCTTCTGAGGTAGACCCCACATGTAAAGAACTCCAATTGTTAAAATGGAACCACAATAATTCTATGTCTTTGAGTGCTTTGCTTTTGTTTTTTGCCACCTATGGGGGGGGGTGGGTTCTAACACAAACTCATTGAGATATTCCTTTGGTGACGAGTCACTAGAATATTCTCAATTTTTAATCATATTTTGGAATAGGAAAAGGAAAAGGCTCAAGAAATTGTAATGTATAAATATGTATCCCTTTTCCTTACCAAAAAGGGGGAGGTGAAATTTTGATCAATGAATGTAAGCAAAGTTAGCAAATGTGAGTTTTCATGGTCCATTTCCTACCGCTGCAAAATAATCTGTTGATAGTTTGATGTTTAAATTTTATTTCATTCAAATCTTCCTTAGTGAATTTGTTAAGATTGAGCTATACTGATCATTAGGACATTCATCATGGCATATTGAATTATCAAACTAGTTAAATGAATGTGCATCTTAGCAATTTATTTGGCTAATTTGATTTAATATGAGAAAATCCCACAATCCTCTGAATCTATGCATCATTGACATTTAAATTTGAGTCTAAACTAGATTTATTGATTTTGGTTAATGAAAGGAAGCATGTTTTTTATAAGGATCAGACATCAAATTGTGATACAGTCTTGTTTTAGCAGTTACTTTCTTTTCTCTCTTCCTTTCTTTCTCTTTTAAGTTTACTTGAATGATCCGCATAGATTAAATTAGTTTAGATACATTTTAAAGAGGCACCATAATTGAAAGAATTATAGGACTGGTACTAAAAGGATTAAAATCTAACATACAACCCTCTATTATTGGCCTAAATAGCCAATAACCCTGCAACTCATGCCTTGAGTCACTGTAAGTGATTCTAAAATGAGAAGGACATAAGATTCTATCATTCCCCTCTTTAGGTGTGTTATTTTAATGCATAAAAAAGTTCAAGTGGATGGTAATAAGATTCAAGTTCTTGAAGATTTGAGAGCTCTCAAGTCTCAAAAAGAGTTTTCAAATTTTGGCATGTCAGTCACATTTCTGGCTTGGAGAATGTCATTGCACAAACATTTTCACCTTAGAAAAAGTTACATGAGCTGGATAAAGAAGACAAAATTAGTTTAGAACATGAGAAAATTATTATGATTCACACTAAGAGGATGACGAAGAAAGTAATTTTAGTATATAATCAAGTGGAAGAATAAAGAAAATGAAGCTACAACATGGGAGGAGTAATATGTCTTGTAATGACATTTAGAGATCATCAACATGGAGGAATATGTGTTTGAAGAAGCATCCAAAAATTTGCAAAATTGGCGACAATGTTTCTTTGAAGGGGGAGTGGTATGCTACAACCTTAATCATAGGTCATATATAGAGATATGTATATCTGACCCATGGATAATATAATATCTTAACATGTCGTATGTGGAGAAAATTATATTTTTCAAAAAGTTCCAAGTTTTAGGGGGTATCTATTTTTCTATGCACATTTGTACTAACTATATATATTTCCACCACCAATGGTGAAACTAACATGCATATGAAATTTAAATTCCATGTCTACAAACATAAACATGGGATCTTTTGATCTCAACAATGTTCAATATATATTGGTGCCTCTGGTTCACACTGACAAGTAAAGTTTTCATGCTTGAACTACATCTAATGAATCAGATAGCTGTAATAATGTGTGTGTAAGTCCATGTAGTTCATTATGGAGTTATAAGAACACTGCACGCATATCCTTTCCCTCTATTACCCATAGACCATGATCACTAGGTGTAAACCTTGAAATTGGGGATAATCTGAGTATATTAGGAATTGACACTTGTATACAAGGATATTTCTTGAACAAGATTTCATTGATAGAAAGGATGCCTTTTGGGTATAACCAAAAAGTTTGGGGTCAATTTTGTGGACACTTAATCCATTTTTGCAAAGGATATATGCCCTTTAAAAAAGTTTGTACGTCATTTATAATTTTTTTAATGGACCTTTTTGAATAGGTATAGGAAATACAAAGAAAAAAGGTACATTCCCTTTTGACTACAAAGGGTGTATGAAATCTTGAATACAAATGGCATACACCCTTTGTAGAGGATTAAAAAACATAGAATTGCACATAATTAACAAACTCATGATTTGAGAGGAGGAGTTGGAGCTCATTTCCAAAGAGCATATGCCCTTTGGAAAAATTTGTACCCATTTTAGTTCATCCTACACATGCCAATGTGTCTCCCATAGGATCAGGTGAGTTTATTTTTTCAATTTATTTTGTTAGTTTTTTATTTTTGTTTGATAAATTAAGGGTTTTGAAATATGAAAGTAAATGTTTTAATTTTTTTTTAGAAATATTTATTAATGAGGCATTATCTAAAGGAAATTTAAGGGTGATGTAGAAAATCTTGATAATCTCTAAGAAAACCCACTTGAAAACCCTATAAATCCACAAGAGGCCCATTGACATGAAGAAGAGGAATTATTACAATGATATAACACAAACCAACAACAATTGGAAATAATCATAAATAGTTTGCATGATTCCTCAACTAATAATGCAGATAATTCTCATACAAATATGTTGGAAAGTGTTTTGCAACAAATTAAAAAATGTTTTGGGGAAATTAGATTTAATGCAAAGTGAAAGGGATGCATGCAGAAAATTATATGTTGATGGATTGTCATATGATGCCATAAAGGGCATGAAATTTTCAAAACAAGAATTTTTTTCTTTGTTTCGTAATCTTGGAAGAAATGACCCATCAACTAATGAGAAGGAAACATATTAACATTGATAGGTGTATCCATTAAGAAATGTAATTTTTTTGGGACAAGCGATGGATGGTCTTTGATGAGCCTTTGTGTAATAATAATGACGGTTCCATTGTTTTTTTACAAAAACTATATTATGAGTTTTTTCTTAATAGGAAGAAAAATTATTTTGATTTTAGAGAATCTCAAGGAAAAGGAGTTGGGTCAACGTATGAGATATTAATGTTAGGTGAGACTAAAATGTAAATAACCATCCCTTAAGAGGTAGGAGGAAAACATTACATGTTGTCATCACATAGTGAAATTCATCGCAATGCACATAGGGAGACCATTCATTCACTTGAAAATTTGACATATACATGTATTTCCCATGGGAAGCATATTGGGGGTACACAAATTTCTTAGACTATAGAGACTACAGGTGGTAGTGTGATTCATAGTACCCCCCATAGTTTTTATGGTTCAGGTGGAGGTGCATTCTGGTTGTTTAGGTGGTGACATCAGGTAGTGGTGAAATTACATTTTTGGTGCATATATGTACATCTTATGGGAGGATGCGTGAAAGAAAATATACACAAACTAGATCTATAGAGCTATGCATTCTAGTTTGTAAATCCTATTGATACCACTTTGTGGTATTCTAGGTAGCAATCTATTTTACCTATGGTTACTCCACCATCTATGGATGCTACATATAGAAATGTATAGGATGTCAAAGTATCCCCTCTAGTTACTAGAGAAATTGAGGGAAATACCAATTGAAATATTGAGAACATAACTATTTTTGATTGCTTATTTATAGAGGTAATTAATGATAATTTTCTTGTATCTAAGTAATAATAAATTTATCTCAATTTATGTTTATAAGTAATTGATTCATAATTTTGACTTCTTCCTTTTATTTCTTATATAGTTGATGGCAAATGCCATGGCCACCCCTCCTAGATTAGATTCTACTGTTGCAATAACGATTAGTGTCATAGATGTATATATGTAGGTACATTTTCAAAATTGATTGAGGTATTTATGTAGTTAATTATTGTCTATTGATGTTGGTAGATTGCTATCTCTATTTGTGCATGTAAATAACTATAACATGTTGGTGTCACATTACAACCAACACTAGATGAACATATTGAGGGGGTGTTTCCCAACACCCAGTTTCCACCCCACAAAAATGTACACACTACTCGAGTAGTGAGAACACATAGTTTAAATGTAATTTTTATTTCAAACAATGTTACTTTGAAATTTATTTGTAGTTAGCATTTTTTTATGAATATCTTTAAACCTATATGCATTGCTATACTCTACATATAATTCTCCAACAATGTATTCGAGGTCTCCTAGAGTGAGGAAATATTTTTCTAGCCCTAATGCTCCTTCCTAGCCACATTCACAACCTTTTAGAGAGGTTGTTTCAGATACATTTGTTTTGACACTGTTGTGGATGCAACACTAGAGGTACAATAATTTTTTATCTACAAACTTAAATCATCATTTTATATTTGAAATTCATTTATATATATATTGTTTTAAATTCTAAATTATATCATTGATGATTGCAGATGAATGTTACCACAAGCGAGAATGTTCTTATGCCACACCACAAGACCTAGGAAGTAAAGTGATATGTGACAAAATGCTTACATTAGAGGTATAAATATAATGAAATGCATATAAAATTGATTAGTTTTACATGCTTAATTTGAAAAAAAAATGTTTTTATGTGTCTTTAGTTTTACATGCTTACTTATCCCCCCCCTTTAACCCACATTATATTGCATCTACCATTTTATGTACTCTTTAAGTACCAAATACCACATTATCATGTGTGTTAATGTATCTTTTACGTATGACCACATATATAGAGAGGATTGGATTCTTCCATGTATTAATGAGTATATTAGAAAAAAAATTATTTCAATAGATTTAATATATAAAAAATGACAATATATAGAGAGGGAAATGTTTTGGTATGATAAATCACAAATCCATATTCCATAGTTTGTGCACAATGGAAAATGGTCCTAAGTTATTTCAGCAAGAATCACATATCCTATGTGGAGAAAATTATGCTACATGAAAAACCAAATAGAAAACTTGTTTATATTATGAATATCTGTATTCTATTGTGGATAATCGCCCAACATAATATTGATGATGACTCGAAATTAAAGTTTGACAAATAAAATCATAAATCCAAGCTCATCATCATGTGTAAAGTTATAAATGAGGTACAACCTCACATAAGATATGATGAAATTTCCAAATAATTGTGGGAAAATCTTAGTAATGTATTTGAGGTGAAGAATCATAATACCATTCTCCATTTGTACAATTACAAAATTTGAAATTGAATCCTCAAAATTTGTAAAATCCTTTTCGCATAAAATTGCAACGTTGAGATCCTCCTTATTAACATTTGGAGAAGAACTGTTAGACACATCTCTCATACCTATTGTCTTGAGAGGTCTTCTACCCTCATTCAAGGTGTTTATGACCACACTCAATATCGATTAATACAAACCAACATTTAAACTCTTGGTTAAATTTTTGCAATAAAAAGAATCAATACAACATCAAGTAGATGATGAAGAACATGCACTTTCTTCTCATCACAAAGGAAATAATACATAGTTCCATAAGAAGTAAGGCTTATAATAAAATGCATAGGCACAAAATAGTTAAGAAATCATGTTCCATCTGTAAAAAGGGGCATGATATACAAAAACATGTTGGTACAGTATGAATGACTAACAATTCCTCCAATTACAAAACCAACCAACAACATAAGTCTTCAAAACAATAATAGTCATTATAAACAATAGGAGTCCTCTATGAATACAATAAAAAATGGAAAAATAAGTATCAACATTCATGTAAACATTTTTGATTAGGAATATCATCACTCCGATGGGGATCACTTGTATGTTGCAAAAACAACATATGAATCATCCTCATAAATTTGCATCTAGTCTAGATGTAGAATTATAGTGAAACTAGCACATGACAGGATGTAAGGATTGGTTCTCCACACTAAGCCCATCTCCAACAAGGAATTTAATTTCTTTGGGTGATGATTTTTCCTAAAAATTTCAGGCAACATGAAATATCAAGGTACCCTCTTGGCACCTAATACTGCACCATAATAAATGTCATGATATGTCTTAGGACTTACCAAAAAATATACTTTCATTCAATCAAATATTATACCACAATATTTGAATTTTCAAATTTTAACTAGCACAAGTGGAAATAATATGTGCCTCATTTAGGATAAATAAATAAATTCCCAAATTATTGTGCATGCATCAATAATAAACCAAATATTGAAATTATACTTCAGTGTATCATGTAATAATCAAGCACTCATTACTAAGGACACCAATTCTAAATTTTTTTGGCACCATAGATATGAAACTATGAATTTTGGGTACTTTGTATCACTTAGCTAGAAGAATATGGTTTGATGGTTACTACAGTTGAAGAAATAGATAGATATATGTGCTAGTTGTCTAGTAGTGAAGCATTTAGAATATTTCAGTGAGAATCTTTTCCTAAGAATCCATATAGATCCAAAAATAGGTTAGACCTAGTTCATAATGATCTTCTGTGGGAATATGACATAAAATATCAATACCAATATTGCTCATTTTTAGTGAATATTCATTTTTTAAAAATGTAGAGATACCTAATTAAGACTCAAAGGATCAAGCTCTCCAAGCCTTCAAAGAGTTCAAATATTTAGTTGGAAAAACAATTATCATCGTACATAAAGGTCCTTCACTTATATCAAGGGGGAATTCACTAGCAACACATTCTTCACATACCTGAAAGAACGTAAGGAATTCATCATCTACTACACCATACTCTCCACAACAGAATGGTGTACAGAAAAAAAAAACTGCATGATTATGGAAATGATGTGATGCATGATCATGGAGGTTTAAACATTGGATAAAAATTATTGGTTTTAAATGTAGCCAAAATAAAATATGTATCTACTCAAAATATCACAATAAATTCTAGTTGAGAACATGACTCCACAAGAAGCATGATAAGGAAAAAAACCCTATATTGCTCATCTTCAAGATTTCATAAGCAAGGCCCATATGCTAATCTTTAAAGCCAAAAAGGAAAAAGTTAGAGAAAAGAAAACTCTATACATCTTTATAGGATATAATTAAGATTCAAGTAGGATACATGGTTGGTTTATCTAAAATGGTATAAATTCTACATCACTATGGATGTTGAGTTAATGTGATATGTGCTTCAAATACACCTTCCATAGACTCACATAATACAAAGGATAAACATGACATACATGCGATGAATACAAAAGATGAAAATCACGGTGACTCTTATAATGGGAAAATTAGTGTTGATCAAGCTCCACAACCCATAGCTCAATGTATACCAAGATGGTATAAAAAGTTGATACAAGATGACAAAATAGATGGAGTTGCATAGACATCTACTACTGGACCAAACACACACACAAAAATATTGTGAATAGGTCAACATAGCCATTATTAATCAAACTGTATAATCTAATGAACCAAAAATGGTGCGGGAAACCCTTGACTCTCAACCTTATAAAAAAACGATGTAAGCATAACATTAGAAACTAATGAAGAACAACATGAACAAATTATAGATATTTCACCATGTAATAATCCAATTGGTTGCATGTGGATTTTCATAATCAAGAACACCATATATGGTAGGATAGACAAGAAAAATTCATGACTCATTGCTAAGGATTATTTTCAGAAGGAAGGATAGACTATGAAGAGACACTTTCTCCCACAACCAAAATCAGTACAATAAGGGTTGATTTTTGCTATGGCTTATCAATTTGGTTGGAAAGTTCATCAAATGGACATCAAAATCACCTTCCTTAATGGATACCTAAATGAAGAAGTCTACATGACACAACTTGAAGGTTTTTTTCATGCCAAACCAAGAACTAAAGGTGTGTAGGCTCATCAAATCAATGAATTGTCTCAAGAAGGCTCCTAAAGCCTAGTATGATAAAATAATTGAGCATATTATTCACATGGATTTAATAAAAATCCTTTATGATCCTAATCTCCACCTAAAATAGTAAGAGGGGATATGGTGATCATATTAGTCTATATTGATGATCTAGTAATCATGAGAAGTTCAATGCAAGTGATGAAATATGTAAAGAAAAATTTGAAAAGGCCATTTAACACGACTGATATCAGGATACTTCATTATTATCTTGGACTATAATTATGGAAAAATGAAAATCCAATCTTTTTGAGCCAAATGAAATATGCCAATATATTCATTAAAAATTTTCAGACGATGGAATGCAACCCAATTACTACACCTATGAAGACATGGCTTTAGTTCTCAACTAGATCCATCACTACAAGTAGATTACAATTATTAGTTAAGTGGGAGTCTCATTTAATTAACCTAAAACAGGATAAACATAAGTTATTCAATGATCTACCTATATATAACAAGACCCAAAAATTAGTTAGTAGAAATAAATGAAGAATTTTTTTATATATATCAAAGGGACAATGGATTTGGATTAAAATACAAGAATAATCAATTATTCTTGATAGTTTATTGGGATTTAGATCATGCATGCAAAATTGATGACATGAAATCAAATTCTAGCTTCATTTTCTCTATGGGACCTGAATTAATATCATGTAAGGGCCATAAATGAAGTGTGATTTAATTTAATTTGAATTAAACCTATATTTTAGAGTAAATAATATAATGTATGATATACTAATGATAAAATACAGTAAGACGCATGTAAATAAGAATGTACAATATGAATTCCCAAGTAAGAGAGGGAGATGGGATGACTTAGTTGATTTCATGCAACCTGGAGATGATTTGGGCAGGTGAATAACTAAAACAAACTAGGAGTAACATCGTCAACGATCAATTGAGGTTCTAAGACTTAGAAATGTGTAGGACAAGAGCACCCATAGGAAGATAGGAGCACCTAGGCTTTAGTGAATGATCTGGGCGCTAGTGTCTAGACATGTGCTCAAGTTATGTCCTTTTCTGTACAGGAAGAGCTTCAATGTTGATCTCTATTTGTTTTTATGGTTTCACTCCTAGATCATCGATTGTACCTGTAACCTGTAAAAGAGTTGTCTACCTATGTATTTCCGTAAACCACATCAAATCTAATAAAAAATATGTATAATTGGAGTTAGACTGACCCCGGTGGTCACCCGAAGAGAGAACTTAATACTGAGCGCTGCACTACATTTCAGACTCCATGTAGTTCTGTGTGTATGTATGTGTAATGATGCCCTAGGTTTCCCTTGTGCAATGTTACACTCTGATATTGGGCTAGATCTAGAATGCTCCAAGTATGAAAATGTGTGGTATGAAATAAAAATAACTTCCCCTCCTATGTTGTGTATGCAGAGTGATGTAACCCTTGTCCCTTGTATGAGTGTGCTAGATGAATGCCTTTGAAATGCTCTTGTGCCTTTGAATGCAAGATTAGGTGATAGTAAATAATGCTTAATGTTTGTCCCCTTATTTTGGAGAAGTAACTAGTTATATATATGATTCCGTTGTTTGAATTTCGTAACTGAAAACTGAAAGGATGACCCAGAAGTGTAAAAGGTGACCAAAAGGTAAAAGAGATCCCAAAGAGTGAGAAAAGGTAAGAGAAGGTCAGGAGCACCTAGGAGGGACATGAGCACCTGGGAGATTCTTTCCTAACAGGGAACTAGTGTCCAAGGCCATAAAAGATAAATCAATCAAATACCAAAAAGGCTATAAGAGGTGTAAGGTCAATACGAGTACAAGAGATAAAGTAAAAAGGCCAAAAGGAGTTGTCAACCACTAGTTTTCTTTCTTAGGAATCATGTATACATTAGTATGCTTTAGGACCTAGAAATGTACCCAAGTGCATAGATTTTGTGTCTACATTTCCCCCCACTTTATGTTGTTGAGTGAATACTCGATAGCATAAAGTAGATAGAAGATGTGTACCTTGTAATCCTTGTAGAGAGAGTGTAGCCAATAGCATGTGCCGAGTGGACAAGTGAAGCATGAAGTGATCGTAATGTGAAGCGTGGAGACTAGGAAGGGGAGGTAGACCCTAGGGGTGAAGTGTATGTGTAGTAGTGTGTTGCTAGAGCTTGTGTTTGTTGATGTGAGTTGCTTCTTGTTGTGTATTAAGGATGGACCTACAAAAGAAGAGAAAGAGAGTAGTCAAAGTTTTGTATATGAAAAATCAGAGTATGTAAAAAGTGTGTAAATGAAAGAGTGCACCTGATGTGTAAGAGAGTATGAGATAGAAAATTTTCTTGTTTTCTTGGAGTTGCTGGATTTGAATGTTAATGGTGAGGTTTTTGGGCGATCTCATGCTAAGAGAAAGTTTTTTGGGTGATCTCACGCCAAGAGCAAGTTTTTTGGGCAATCTCACGCCAAGAGATCTCATGCCAGTGAGTTTGGGGAGAGAGGTCTATTTTTCTCTCCTTCCATGACAACTTCCCAAATAAGCACCACTGTAGATGGTACATCCTTGATTTGTTCCTATGTGTACAATTGATTGTAACTGATTGTAACTGATATAATGCATTTTGTAACTTAGAGGAAAGTTCCTGCTACTAGAGAATATGTTGTGAAACTATTGGAGATTTTGTTGAATTGAGAAATTGAATTTTTTTTACCCCAAGACACAAATTCCCAGGGGGGCATAAGTGCCCACCACTACTGTCTAGGACTGGGTGCTAGTATCTGCTCTATGTCTATGATCCAAGTCTATTTTTGGACCACTATGTAACTATGTTCCTATGTAATGATTTATGTTGTTGATGTTTATGTAGCTCTGAGTTGTTATAGGGGTGATTTTTTCACCCAATAGATGCCCCCTTGTTTGGGGTGCATGCGAAAAATTGTAGGAGAATGTACTGCCCAAAGGAGAGGACCTGATACTACTATGCATATATGAGAGTGGATACCTATATTAGGGGTAGGGGATGTGCATGGTAGAAACCAAGGCACATGCAAACAAGATAGGATAGTAACAAGTGTTAGTATAAAATAGCTAGCATGCAATAGAAGACAATGTAACAAGAAACTATGAAGACAAGATGGACCATGAAAAGTGGGTTTTATACATGGGACATCACTCACAATGTCACAAGACAATCAGGGCCGAAGTGGCCATAAGAAAACAATGATCAAACAAGACATAGGGCATAGCCCGCACAAATAATAGAAAAACAATAAAAGAAAAGTGACAGATAACCATGGTTGTATTAGATTGCAAGGAAAATGCTACACATGAAGCACCCATTAGTACATGTTAGGAAAGATAAATAATATGTCAAAGCATGTATATATTAGTGAAAAGTGAAAGTGATAGTGATTAGAAGTAGTAAGTATTAAATATAGGACATTGTGATGTGTAGAGTATGAGAGTAGTAAAAGGTAGATGCCCCTAGGAGCCTCAATGGGATAGGTAAAGAGTAAGAATGTTAAGCATCATGCATGATGTAATGTGTATATATGAAAAAGATAATGCATTCACCTCAAGATACCAAGTGAACAAAGTGCAACATGTAAATGTATAAGCTAACAAGATAATGTACATATGTAAGTATTGATCTAGTGATAAGAAACAAAGTGTAACATGTAGAATATGAGTAGATAAGACTAACAAGAGATAAATGCAACCCCCCAAGATATGAACCATGAACAAGGATTTATGATGTGTATATATCGCGAATCACAATGTGTGTAGATGATGAAGGTTCATTTATAATTGTTCATGTTGAACCATAAAATGTGTAATGTGAAGAGGTGTATATGTTGAAAAATGCCATGTAGAGTGGAAGTGTAGAGATGTGAGGTTCATTTAGAATTGGATCCCTCAACAGTCAAGTATGAACCATATGGAACAAGAGTGTGTCATCAGGGTAATGATGTATTGTGTGCGAGTGACTAAGAGTAGATGCTAAGAAAAGATGTATTGTGAAGCACTTAACATGAAGTGTATATGATGTGAGGTTCATTTAAGAATTGGACCCTCAACAGTCAAGTATGAACCATGGAACTAGAGTGTGTCATCAGGTAATGATGGTACTGTGTGTGTACCAAAGATGTAGAGGTGCTTAGAAAAGATTTAATGAAGCACAAAGCATGAAGTGTAGTAGTCAGAAGCTAGAGGTACAATGATAGTGATGTGGGGAGAAAGTGCGATGCCTCCCAAGTGTGTGATGGGTGAAGAATCAAGTAAACTCATCAAGGAGATCATCAGTGTCAGGGTCGTAACCAATATGATTTGGATTAGAGACATAGTATGTGATAGTATGAGGTTGATCATATAAATATCCTATGTGTCGTAAATTATACATGCCCATAGCATATTCTTCATCAATAAAAGGGGTTGTGGAAAATCATGTGCATACCAGCAAGTGAGGTTTTGAGTATAGCTAAGGAATGAATAATTGCAAATAGATATGTGACCAAAAGGCATAATAAAGGTAATTGTAGTATGATTAGGGTCAAAGGTACCACCAATATAGTCGAGCCAAGATTGTTCGAGTGTGAGTGGAGAGGAATGGATGTGTACGTGCAAGGAAGACTGATAAATGGAAGACACAAAGGCCATAGGAAACAATAATGAGTACATATCCATGATAGAGGTGGGGAGAGTGAGGGGGGGAGGAGATCAGAAGTGTGAATCCTAATTGTGCTTAAGCCTTCATGTGTGCAAAATAATGTCAGGGAAAGTGGGGTCGAATGGAATATGAGGCCAATAAGAGTCATGTATGAATAGAGTGCATGTGAATGGATCGAGTTGCAGACTAGAGATGACTTGGGGAGATGAAGGAGGTGGAACAAGGTCCAATGTATGTATAGTTGGTTGGAAAGGAATCATGGTTGTAGTAGAGGGAGGAGGTTGCTTAAATTGATACTCACCTAGGCCAATAACAACAAAAGTGTCTTGGAAGTAGGATTCATCTATCTCAAGAGGAGTAAAATTGAGATTGCGTTATTTTTCATTGGTATGCTCTATGACACACCTCTTCATCATCAATCATCAGTTACTGACATTATCTTGTTGGATAACATTTTCAAGGATATTAAGGGGAGTGGAGGTGGATGTAGGGCTGAGAGGAGTAATGATAGGTGGGATAGTGGTAGTGATAGAGGGAGATATGGTGGGTGATATAAGATCAATGGTATGTGTAGGGATGGAAGGGATGCATGTGGAGGTAGAAGAAGTAGTGGAAGCACTAGATTGATAAACATCATATGTATTGATATTATGGTATGGAATAGGATGCATCATATTTATGGGTATGATAGTGAATGGGTCTATGTGGCAGAACTTGAATGGGTCAGGGTCAGTAGAAATAGTATGCCATCATGTAAGAATTTGACACATTGATGAACTGTAGAAGGAACGACATGCATAGCATGGATACATGGTCTACCGAGTAAGCAATTGAACTGAAATGCTATGTCAATGATATAAAACAAAGTGGGAAAAGGTTTTGGGTCCAACCTTGTAAAGGTAAGGTGATGGTTCCTATGCATGTGTATGTAGTAGAATCATAGCTGTGAACAAGGGTAGAGGATTTAGTGATCAAACTATTAGGAATTTTTAATTGCATGAGTAGTGAGAGAGAACATAGATTTATAGCAGAGCCATTATCAATTAGTATGCACTTGATATAGTCAGAACCAATAGTAGCTATGATAAGAAACGGGGAGGAAGGATCGCCAACGACAGTAGGAGGGATATCCTCATTACTAAAGGATATGGTATGTGGTAGGTTTTTTAGGGATTGAATAAGATGAGTGAAGGAAATAGGGGAATTGTCACTTTCAATGTGTATAGAAGCATAGGGCAATCTCTAATGTATGATGAAAATCTAGTGCATTGCGTAAGAGATCATAAATATATATTTTGGCTAGTCTATTCTTTAGTTTCTTAATGATATCATAACATTTAGAAGTGTTGGTAGGAACTGTAAAGGTAATAGGAGGTGGAATAGAGACAGGTGGAGCGTGAGGTGGTCGATTGTGGCGAGTGGTAACTACATTAATAGTTGGATCAAGAATTGGAGTACTGAAGCGGGGAGGGTGTTGGGTACTGACTTGCACAAAATCAGTAGTGGTGGAAGTCGTGCCAGAAACCCTAGTTGGTGCATAAGATGGGTAAGAGGATTGGTCCATGAATTCAGAAGGAGAGAGAATCTGATGCATGTTCAAAAGGTAGGGTTTGAGTGCTCAGGTTCACCAAATGATCTAATTTAATTTGAATTAAACCTATATTTCAAAGTAACTACAGTAATGTATGATATACTAATGATAATATACAGTAATTGACGCAAGCAACAAACATGTACTAATATGAAACCCTAAGCAAGAGAGGACAGATAGAGTGACTTAGCTGATTTCTGAGTAATCTGGAAGATGATCGAGGCAAGTGAATAGACTGGAACATACTAGAAGCAACAGTTGTCATCAAGGCTCACTAGAGGTTCATAGAATCATAAATGTGTAGGACAGGAGCACCCATGGGAGGATAACAACACCCATGAGCAGCTAGTGACTGATTTAGGTGCTAGTGTCTCAGAACATGTGCTCAGGTTCTAATCTTTTATGTGTAGGAGGAGCTTCATTTTTTATCTCTGTTTGTCACTCTGTAGTTGTCACTCCTAATTGTCAATTGTTCACACTTGTAACCTTATAAAATAGATACATAACTACACATGTCCACAAACCACATCAAAGCTAATAAAAAAGATGCAGAATGTGGAGTCGGAATGACCCCGAGTGGTCACCCAAAGAGTGAACTTAATATCGAGCGTTGCACTACATTTCAAACTCCATGTAGTTCTATGTGAATGTGTGTGTAATGATGCCCTAAGTTTCCCTTGTGCAAGTTGCACTATGATAGCGGGCTAGATCTAGAATGCTCCAAGTATGCAAATGTGTGTGATGGAATAAAAAGAACTTCCCCTCCTATGTTGTGTATGTAGAGTGATGCAACCCTTGTCCCTTGATATGAGTGTGCTATATGGATGCCTTTGAAATGCTCTTGTGCCTTTGGATACAAGCTTAGGTGATAATAGATAATGCTTAGTGCTTGGGCCTTGATTTTAGAGAAGTAACTAAGTATATATATGATTCCCTTGTTTTCTTTTATAAATGACAATATAAGATATGCATGATAACTATCCTTTGAGGGATCACTCTATACTTTTGAAATTTCACTTTTGACTTTTGACTTCTAATTAGGTGATTGTGGGTTTGAGTCCCACAAGGCATGCCAAAATGTTTACCAAATTCCCTTGTTCCCATTTTAAATTAGTGAACTAGTACTAAATAAATAAGTAACTCCAAATATGTGAGGGTTTAAGGTACCTTGAGATGGGATGACGGTGTATACGCGTGTAAAATGAAATCCTTCTTTGCAACAAGCTAAGTGACCTATAAATCAAGAGAAATTAAATAGAAAAAGATTGGATTAGTAGATAGGATGGGTGGGTTTCCTGAAAAATGTCAGTCCCAAGAAGTGAAAACTTCCTAGGATGGATGTCAACCCACGTTTTGATAAAGATAAGGATAAAATCAAATATTGATAAATTGGATATATGGCAGAATGTAAATAATAAAACAAAAGAGAGATGCTAGATATAAGATAATAATGCATATTTGATCTAAATAGATGCAAAGTAAATCAAACCTAGATGGGTCGATGGTGAACCAAGACTGAAGAGAACGGTTGATGGTGACCGATGTAAAGATGATTGAAGAAAATGATAGATAAAAATAGGTACTGCAAGACTTTCATGTAGAACTACTGAATCTGAATGTCATGACTGGATGAGATCTAAAAGGGTGGAACACTGATAGATATGATGAGGATAAGGATCTTGATGATGATTGAAAGGATGTAAGAAAATTATAAAATGATGATGGATGCATAAAATATTGATCTGGTCGACTGACAAGGTTATTGAATTTTATGTAAAGGAGGATAAAGAAAGGGTGTTAAATATGATAGATGATAGGGAAGGGAGTAGGTTGATGATGAATAGAGGTCTAGTATGGTCGACGGGAAGTGTAAAGTTGAACACAATAAATCAAAAATAGGGGCTGATATGATGAATTTGATGAATAGAAAGTTCTGATAGGACATGTAGGTCGACGGATGACCAGATAGGGGATAAATGAGCTCGATGGCTCTGGATGAGGTGTATGGATGAAAAGAAGGATGAGAATGATTTTAATGAAGGACTTGAGAGCTTGGATGAAGATCTAAGGAGGATGATAGAAGACCTAAAAGAGGAGATAGCTAGGGAAACCTGCAAAGACTATGGAAAATTATGGAAAATGATGACCAAAGGGATTCAAACAAACACAAAGTATTAAGAATAACTCCACAATGATGAAAGAGGTCTTCAAAAGGTGGATCTAAGATGAGAAAAAATCTTTTTGAGAAGAGGAGAAACTTGCAAAAAACAAGCCAAGCCATAACATAGATCCAAAATTCCATCTTTTTGCGAAGAGGGGGTGAAGGTTGATTTATAGGGTTGACGGTGACCCATATGAGTTCACCATATGACTATGGAGAGTCGTCCATTTGGGCGGTGGAATGATGCCCAAATTAAGGCAAAAAGGCCCAAAGAGATCGAGATTAGGGTTTCGGATTATAAAGATGAGTTAGGGTAGCTACATAGGGAAGATAAAGGGGTAGGTGAGAGGTGAAAAGTGCATTAAATAAAGGGAAAATGGATGATGAAATTATTAAATGAAATTGGTAAATGATTAGAAAATAGAAGGTCGGTTTAGTGAAGGATAAATAAATTAAGGATGGGATGATTAGGATTGATTAATGGAGATTAGGGATAATGAAGATATGCTAAAATAATAGGATAGGTAAGATGAAGATTAAAGGTGGGAAATAATGGATAAGATGGGATAAATTGATTTAGGAATAGGAAAGGGAGAGATTCAAATAAGGTGTGTATGTAGCAAAAGAGAGAGAGAATGCACTAGGTGAGGGGTAGCGATACCAAAAATTGGTGTCTACATTTTCCCCTTTTTGTTGAGTGGTTTACGTTGGGAAATCCATGAGAAATAAATGAAAATTAGTAAAAATATGAATGATGAGGTGCCCCCCTCAAACTAGGGATTGACAATATGTAGGGGAATTGATCACAAGTTTGAAAGAGATAGATGAAGAAGGATGGAAAGGATGAAAAAAAGAAGAGGATAACAGAAGATACCCAAGACGAAGGGGAAGGATAAATAAATAACAAAAGAAAAATAAATATGGTGGTGAATTTAGAATCAATTCAGTAGGGAAAAAAGTATGACCTCAATGCAGACAACAACAATGTCCTACATATTTATGAGTAAAAAAAAACCACTTCAAAATGGAGGGAATCTAATCAAATGGATGTATGAGCCGTGGTACCAATAGGTCAAAGGCACTCATAAGAATATGCAAAAATAAATGCGAGGATGGTCAAGACAAAGATTTGACAAGGTGTGGGGGAAAACTATGTAACATCCTTTATACACGAGGAATCGAGAAAATATGTATCCTAGTGGGACGGGAAATATAAGATAATCATAATGAAGAAAGGATGAAATAATGTTCCCAAATAGGGAACAAAAATATGGCCACAAAGTGGACTTAGGATGAGATATGATGATAGATTGGATAAGATTGGATGGGATAAGGTAATAGATGGAATAAGATAATATGTGATGGATTCATATGATATAGGATTGATGTTAGATCATTAGAGAATAAGGGATGGCATAAAAGCAACTGAGATTGAGGAGGAGAAGCGCAACATGAAAGGAAGTGACCAAAAGATAAGAATAAAATTTCTTCATAGAAATGAGAGTACAAGGATTGATGTTCTAAACTAGATTAGAGGTAAGCATGAAAAGGAAACAAATGAGGAAATGCACTTGCAACCAACAACATGTGTTAATAGATAACCAATGGTAGTTAGTTATTACAAGGATCATGAGGGAAAGTATGGAAGATGAGCTTATGAACCTAATGTTGACACAAAAAAGGTTTTAAGATGTGACTCGTACATGAGAAAATAGGTTCTCCCTAGGTGGTTGTCCCTAGGTCTATGCCCCAGATCTAAGAAATATGGTGCAAACTGATAAATTTGGGAAGTTTTCTATGTATGAGAAAGTTTATCGACATGAGAATATTTCTTAGGATGCTTGCTTTTGAATTCTTATGCTTTGATTTGAGTATATAGAAGGTTGATCAATGTGGGAAGCCTCCGCTACCATGATATGAGATGGTAGCCATCCTTCGAAGGAGTGGTCTGCATTTTTATTTTTTCTGTAGGATTTAGGATTTTTCTTTTATAAATGGATGGATAAGATATGCATGATAATTATCCTTCAAGGGATCAATCTATACTTTTGACAATTTATCTTTTGAATTCTGAATTTTTATCAGGTGATTGTGGGTTTGAATCCCACCAGGCGTGTCAGCCAAATATGCGAGGGTTTAAGGTACCTCGAGATGGGATGATGGTGTATACGGTTGCAAAATGAAATCCTTCTTCGTAATGAGCTAGATGACCTAAAAATCAAGATAAACTCAACAGAAAAAGATGGATTAGTAGATAGATGGGTGGGTTACCTGACAATGTCAGTCCTGAGAAGTGAAAACTTCCTAGGATGGATGTCAACCCACGTTTTGATAAAGATAAGATAAAATAAATTGATAAATTGGATGTAATGTAATGCTAATTTGATTTAAAATAGAAACTGAAATGCTAGATGCAAGATAGAAATGCATATTATGATCTAAATACATGCAAAGTAAATCAAACCTGGGTGGGTCGACGATGACCCAAGACTATAGAGGGCAGTCGATGGTGACATGGGATAGATCATGAGAAGAAAATATAAAAAAAGGCCTGAAGGCTCTTGCAGCTAGATCTGAAACCGATCTGGGTCTGGAAGTGGATCTGAGGTGGAGGCAGAACACTGTAGAATAGTCTGGATCTAGATCTACTCAAAAGGATGCAAGAAAATTATGAAAAATGATAATTTATGTAACAACTACTGATCTGGTCGATGGTGACTGAGATTGATCTGCGGTGACTGGAGGGTGAAAAAATAGTAGATCTGAGGGTTACAAGGGACAGGATGATGCGATCTGAAGATCTGGGAAGCTGTGAACACATAAATCAAACATAGATGAAAGATGATGAAAAAATAGAAAATAGATAATGAGATTGGTCGACAATGACTAGACATGGTCGACAATAACTACGGAATGATCTAGGATGAGGTGGATGGAAAATGGATAGGATGAGAAGGACAAAATGATAATGAGATATGACAGTAAGAACAAGGTGGCTGATGACTGCAGAGGACTAAAAAGCTGATGAAATGATGATGGAGGAAATATGGTAAATATAAGAGGGATTCAAATGGAAAGACAAACTGTCCAAGATCTCCAAAATGATGAAAGAATCTTAAAAAGGTCTCCAAGATGAGAGTGATAACAGCTGCAGAAGAGGAGACCTGCACAAAGACAAGCAAAATGCCGAAAGAGACCCAAAATTCCATCCCTTTGCAAGGAGGAGGTGAAGGTGGATTTATAGGGTCGACGGTGACCCATATGAGTCATCGGTAACTATGGAGAGCCATCCATTTGGGTGGTGGAATGATGCCCAACTCGAGGAAAAATGAGCCCAAAGAGATTTGATTAGGGTTTTGGGTGATAAGGATGAGCTAGGGTGTCTAGGAAGATAAATGGGTAGGTGAGAGGTAGAAATTATTAAATAAAGGAAAAGGGATGATGAAATTATTAAATGATGACCTAGGGATGGATAAAATAGAGGATTTAGGAAGGATAAATAAATTAAATGATTTAGAATTAATTAATGAGATTAAGGATATTAATAGATAATTAATGGGATGGGATAATGGGATTAAGGTGGAAAAATGATAAGTGGGATAAATTGAATTTAGGAGGGAAGAAGGAAATTCAAAAGGGAAGAGAGGTATGTATGGCGAGTGAACGTGGGGTGAGGGGTAGCGATACCAAAAATTGGTGTCTACATTTTCCCCTTTTTGTTGAGTGGTTTGTGTTGGGAAAGCCATGAGACAAAAATGAGAAATGATGAAAAGATGATTGATGAGGTGTTCCCCCTCAAACTAGGGATCGACGACATGAAGGGGAATCAATCATGAGTTTGAAAGAGATAGATGAAGAAAGAAAGGGTGGAAAGGATGAGAAAAAAGATGATAATGAGATAATATTCCCAGACGAGGAGGATGAAAAACTGAAACAAAAAAAAAATATGGTGGTGATTTTGGAATCACTTCGGTAGGGAACAAAGTATGACCTCAATGGAGACGATGGTAATGTCCTACGGACCTGTGAGTTGGCAAAAATCACTGCAATATGGAGGGAGTCCAATGGGAATCCACTCAAATGGATGTACAAGCCGTGGGACCAATGGGTCAAAGGTAGACATCAAAATATGTGCAAATAAATGTGAGGATGGTCAAGAAAAAGGTCCTGAAATGTGGGGGAAAACTATGTGTATCCTTCAAATGAGGAATCAAAGAAAAATATGCATACCTAGTGGGATTAGGATAAAATATGATAGATGGGATTCAGATGAAATATGGTGCCCCCAACAGGGAATACCAATATGGCCACAAAGTGGACTTAAGACAAGATATGGTGATAAATTGGATAATATTAGATGGGATAAGGTGATATATGGAGTAGGATAATATGTGATGGATTCATATGATATAGGATGGATGTTAGATCATTAGAGAATAAAATGATGACATAAAAGAAACTGAGATGTGAGAGGAGGAGCATGACATGATAGGAAGTGACCAAAAGATAAGAACAACATTACATCATAGTAAGGAGCGCACATATGATTGATGCTTTGAACTGGATTGGAGGTAAACATGAAAAGGAAACAAACAAGGTAATGCACTTGTAACCAATAACATGGGTTAATAGATAACCGAAAGTAGTTAGTTATTCCAAGGATCATGAGGGAAAGTATGGAAGATGAGCTTATGAACCTAATGTCGACATGATAAAGGGGTTTAGATGTAACTCATACACAGGAAAACATGCTCTCCTTAGGTGGGTGTTCCTAGGTCTATACCCCAACTTTGAGCAATATGATGCAAACTTATCAATGCGGGAAGTTTTCTATGGATGAGAAAGTTGATCAATGCGGGAAGCTTTCTTAGGATGCTTGCTTTTAAATTTTTGTATGCTTTAGTTTGAATATATAGAAGGTTGATCAATGCGGGAAGCCTTCACTACCATGATATGAGATGGTAGCCATCCTTCGAGGGAGTGGTCTACATTTTTCTTTTTGCTTTTGTATTTTGTATTTTTGGATTTTTTAAATGGCAGGATAAGATATGCATGATAGCTGTCCTTTGAGGGATCAATCTATACTTTTGACATTTTTATGCTTTTATGAACAACTGTCCTTCGAGGGAGTAGTCTATTTTTTTTTGGATAAGATAGCTTTTAAGATGAGCATCCAGAAATTTTTAATTTTTATGGAAGAGCTAGGGATAGCTAGGTAGACCACTTAGGAGGGGATGAATAATGTACAAGTGACACATGTGGACCCTTAGCGTGGTTCCAGTAGGTAAATAAGAAGGAAGATGGATGTAATGATTACGGGGTTCCACCTAGAAGGAGGAACATGTCCATAAGGAATATGCTATGAGAAGAGCCATGGTGCCCATATTCAAGGTCATATATAGGAAAGTGATAGTAGACCACATAATTCCAAATCATTATATGAAAGATGAGATGGAAGAGGCTTGATGATGGATGGATGACCACTGGGATGACTAAGTTCACATTGGTAGGTATGTTAACAATAGAAGGGCCACAAGTGCAATGCATTAAGAGGTTCCATTTCTGGTTTACCATCAAGAGATGATAGGTTCAATAGGCCCATCCATACTTATGTGTGATAATGTATGGTCCAATCCAATTTGGGAGAAAAATTTCCACGTTGGCTCCTTTCTAGAGTAGTGACGTTCTGATTTTCTTTAAGGACAAGGTCACTGACATTAAAGTCATGCTCTCTTAGATGTTTTTTAGATGGGGGAGTGGATGGGATAAGATGATAGCTTGTAGAAGATTGGATGAGGTGAGATAGATGAGAGGAGATAAAATATTATGCACTATCTTTCAAAAATGAGGAAGCGAGGAAATATGCGTCTTGGTGAGATGAAGATGGCCACAAAAGTGGGCTTAGGATGAGATATGGTGCCCTGAGAGAGGCAAAAAGATGGCCACAAAGGTGGACTTAGGATGAGATGAGGTAATAGATAAGTAGTATGGATAAGATGAGATAACATATTAGATGAAGGATAAGTAGATTTAGATGGGATTGGGTGAGATTAGATGAGACAATGTGGGGATTAAGAGGAAGATACCTAGCTTGATAGTAGACCAGTCCTAGAGTGATTGTAGAGATTTAAAAGAAGTTAGGGGGGCAGGGACGTAATGTCATTGATGTCTCATGGGGTGGTTTTGATGGAGAAAAATATGGGTTGATGTGTATGGGATATGTGGATGAGGAAGAAGATGTGAGAGGATTAAGAGTGAGGAGTGGATACTCCCCTAGTGAGAGATGTTGCGTCACATTAACAACTTGAATACATATATGGATGGGCTAGTGGATGTTGAGGGAGAAGGGGTAGGATTTTAGAAGGAGAAATGATGATGAATCTTTGGTTTTGATTGTATAGATGATTGAGGATCATGAGGGTGAGGAGGATTGGTAATGTGGATGACATCGATGAAGAGAGGGGGCCTCCTTTGTAGGATTTAGTTTTGGGGAGGGATCTACTGAATGATTTGGATGGAGAACCCTTAGATGCCTTGGGAGGTGTGGATTTCATTGGAGGATTGAATTTGAATGTGGATGAGATAGAAGGAAGAAGGTGGTATTTACTGATGAGAAGGTCATCTTATTATAGGAGATTATGGATGAGAGTTTGGAGGGACTTACAATGTTCCATGTCATGCCCGAGGGTATGATAATAAGTAAAAACAAAGTTAGAATAAAACCACGTGGGTTTTTTTCCATGTGGGTCAAAATATTTGATGGGAGGAAGGTGATAATTGAGATGCTTGGAGTAAGTGTTGGAATGATTTAGTGTAGGACCCGATTGGGATTTTTTGAGGAAGAGTTTGTAGAAGAAGCGGATTTGAGAATGGTGGATGAAGGTAAGAGGGATGGTTTGCTTCAATGAGGTTTGATGGGAGCTTTTGATTCAGATTTAGATTCGAAAGAAGAAATGGATGCCTTTGACTTGGTTTCAATTTTGATGATTGAGGATTTGGATGGTTTGGATTCTGATTTGATAGATGGGGATGTGGATGATTTTGAAGGGGGGTCAATTTGGAAAGAGGATGAGATTTATTCTATTTGGATTGGTTTTTGATGGGTGTATTAGATGAAGGTCTTAATCCTAAGATGGATGGAGATTCTCCTAAGAGTGATGATGCGACATTAGATTGCGTAGGAGATCTAGACTTGGGAGGAGGGAGCTCTAAATTATCATGTGGATGTGTAAGGGATATTTGAATAGGTATGTCAAGGTTTTTAGGCTTTGGTTGTGAGGATTTGCGTTTGGCAGGAATAATGAGGATTTCAACCAAGGGGTTTATGAAATAGATGTAGATAGTGCCTAGATGATGTGGATATTGTAGGTGGAAGGGGTTTTTGGATGATGCACTTGATGAGATAAAAAAGGGTTGTAAATCATGTAGGTTTAGGATTAGTTGGTGTGAATATGATTGGTTTTGTAGATGGGGTGAGAATATCATTTATGGTTGTCTTAAGTGAGGGTGTTTGTGTAATAGATGTTTCAAGGGGTGGCATAGATGTGGACATATTTGAGATGTTGATGTGGGATAGTGATCATGATAGTAGATGTGGTTGATGTGGAGATGGGTATAGATGTAGGAGTATGTGTTAGAGTGGGTGTTGGTGAAGGAATAATTGTAATAGGTGGATATGTTGATGAAGGACTAGATGTGGTAGATATAAATGAGGGAGTACATGTAGTCAATATCGATGCGGGTGTGATAGTTGTAGATGTAATTGGTGTAGATACGATCGATGTAGATGTGATAGGTGTAGAAGTAAGTGTGGATATAAATGAATTTGTAGATGTAGAAGAAACATCTAAAATAGAGATAGATGTAGTAGATAATGAGGTGGTGGATGTAGGAAATTATGTGGGTTATTGGTTTAAGGTATTGATGGTGATAACATTAGGTTCATGAGATGTGGGGTGTGGAATTTGATTTTTTGGTGGATGATTAGGGAAGGGTTAGTTAAATACCTCAAGGGGATGATTAGGTGGTGCATTAGGATTATCTACTTGGAGGTCACCTACTTTGAGTCATTATTTAGTCTCGATCTCATACTACTATTCATATGGTTCTTAAGTGAAAAAAGTAATAATTAACCCATGTCTTTAGCCATTTTGTGTTACTTTTTGTCACTATTTTCGATCTTACATCCATACTTTCCCAATTTTTACTTTCATACTGTGTTTTTCCTATTTCTGACTGGGGCACCCAGCTAGGACTGGGGTGCCCCAGGCACTGGTCCCCTCTAGGTGCCCTGATCCTCTTTACACTTTCCTCTCACTTTTTGGGCACTTTCTAGCCATTTGAGCTTCTTATATTTTTGGTGGTCAATATTTTTGGGGTTAATTATGAAATTAAAGCAAGAGAACCATATAAATATAAAGTTATGTGACCATAATGAGGGACCAAGCACTAAGCACTAGCTATCACCACCTAAGGTTGCATCCATCAAAGGCATCTATAGCTACATTTGCATCCATCTAGCTCCATCACAAGGCACACAAGGTTGGTTCATCTGCATCACACTTCATAGGAGGGGAGTCTATTGTTTCCATGCACACATTTATTACATTCTACATCTAGTTACTTGCTCACTACTTCACAAAGTGTGACTGGCACAAGAGCAACCTAGGGCACAATTTCACACACACACACACCTAGAACTACATTGGGTCTGAGATGTAGTGCAACACTCAGTGATAAGTCCATCAATTTGGCAGCTGAGGACAGTCTGACCCCTTCATATGCATCTTTATTTTTTAGGGTTTTGATGCTTTGTCTGGGGTTTTGCAGGTGATTCTTCATTGTAGGTTTACAGTGACATCAATGATGAAGTACAATGACATTCACACAAAAGGAAGCGAACATAGGATGAACACTCAGCAACACCTCAAAGGAGGTTTTCTGGTCATTTCCACAGACCAGGGTGCCCAGATCTCAGACCAGGGCACCCACAGGTGCTCCTATCCCTCTCTAGGTGCCACAGTCTAGTCAGATAGTCCAAATATGCATTTTCTCAGGCTCTTGTGTGAAGGTTTCCTCCTCCTGTTCATCTGGTCTCCACTGCGACACAGTCCCGTGACATCTTGAATCAACTAAGGCCTTCTTAACCCTCTTTGCACATTAGGGTTTCACATTTCATTTCTTAGATTGCTTGGGTATTATTTCAGTATTTTATTACTTCATTTATTCAGTTATTTTACTGCTCCTATAACATTAGATTAGGCTAGAATATTCACATTTTAGTTTAATCATTTTGGTGAACCCAAACACTTTCACACTTAGGATCCTCATTTTTCCTCTATCATGGCTCCTAAAATTCCTCAAATTTCTTTGTCTGATTTACTTAAGATGCATCCCAATTGCCAAGTTGTTCTGCAAAAAACCCTAGACACCATGTATCTTCCTAAAGATATGCCTCCACATCAAGTGCTATTTTTTATCATTTATTTGATGACCCTAGTCCTCATGATCCTCCATCTAATCAACCCATGTTGGAGTCAATTCAAGCTTTACATTCTTTATTTCAAGACAAATTTAAGGCTATGGAATCCATGATTACATCTCTCAAATCTGAAATCCAACATCTTAAGGACACTTCTCAGGCTCATGTTTGTTCTCCTTCTACATCTCATCTTCATTCTATGTCTACTACATGTGCTCATATCAGTGAGCCTCAAGTCATACCATTACCAGAGCCTCTCACCTTTGATCACAATACTAAGCAACATGACATTCTTACTGAGCTCCTTAGTCATCAATTGATCACTTTACCACCTACTCATTACTATCCTCCTTATCGGCTAGAAAAATATCAAGGTCATCCATATTGCAATTATCATCGAATCAATGGACATAATGACAATGATTGCTATGCTTTACAATGAAGAATCAAACATCTTGAGCATCAAGGATTTATCTCATTCACTGCACAACATTTTGTTGCATGCCCATCTACAAATGCTACATCTCAATGGGTTCCTAAATCTGATTCATCTATGTCTAATGAGCATCATGTTATCACTTCTAGTGTTCCTTCTTTGGAATAACTCAAGTGCCACCTATTCAACCACTCCTCTCAAAATCAATATCAACACCTCCTCCTCTCAAGTCATCTATGGCATCACCAAGTCAAATACTAACCTCCTCTCAAAATCAGTCCACCTTCTCCCTATCAAGTCATCTACAACATCATCAATACCACCAAAGCTATCGCCATTCAAGGTTACTACACATCCTACTCCACTTTTGCTTTCAATTCATTTTGTCAAAGTAAATTCTCCTTTTACTGATGGTCAAGACACATTTCTGCCACCATTGCCTATTGTTACTATTTCCACACATATTCCACCACTTCACACAAACTTGGTCTTTGGTAGGTGACTCTTGTCACCTTACCCCTTTAACATGAATGTTGAAACTACTCCTTACATTGATCCACTTAGTGTCTTTTGACTAAATCTCCATCACTTACATACTTATTACACATACATGACTTATCACATCCCCCTCTATATACATCACATCTTATTATTCACATCATCATACACACATCTATTATCATCATATCACTCACATCAACAATCCAACATTTTCGATTACCATGACACACTCTTGTGCATTCACACTTGACTGTTGAGGGCATAATATACACATGAACCCCACACACTACTTACCCGATGACACACACATTGTACTTCTTGCTTTGGTTCACACTTGACTATTAGGGCATACATATACCTAACCCCACATCACACATCTGCACTATTTTACATTGCACACTATACATCTACACATTACACATCCTACATTACCCAATGACATACTTTGTGCTTTGTTCACACTTGATTGTTGAGGGCATCCTACACACATGAACCTCACACACTACACCATACACCACTACATCTTGTCCTATTTTACATACACATTATACATGTCTCATCTTACATTTTACATCCTACACCTACATATTACATACACCTCTACTATGCATCTACATTTTTATCTTACTCACATTACATCTTACATATTGCATCTTACACATATATGATACACATCTTAGGTCTCTACTACTACACATTACACACCCTACTACACATTCTCTAATTACACATTCTCTTGTACATCACTCACTACCCGATGACACACTCTAGTCACATGTCATACTGGACTGTTGAGGGTATACATCACAAATGGACCTCATCACCCTTACACGTTCATCATTCAATATTTTCTCATGTGACATACCTAGATTAAGTGATATACACTTTAGGCTATATGGTCACTTCTTCTAGCATCATCTCGTGATAGGCTACATCATCAATTTTGATTGCATCATTTAGTGGTATAAAATTTAGGGTAAATTACCACTCCTTTATATCCATCTTGTTATGATATATTCTTAGGCTATAACATCACATAATTCATCTTTTGTCACATATCATCACTACACACTCATCACAACACGCTACACACAACACATAGTTCGACCATTTCCCGATGACGCACTCTCGTTTATGGTTCATTCTTGACTACTGAGGGGGCATACTAAATGAACCTCACTACATACAATTCCATTCACTTGGGGGGTACGTGGCTCCTATCATTCACTCTACATTCCATTCCATCCATCCACAACATACTGCATTTTATGGTTGCATTTACTCTTTCTTGCATTTGATTTTACATGTTCACTTTATTACACATGCTAGATAGATATCTTGTATGTCATTATCATTATCATACACACATGCACATTCACTTGCTTTCTAGTTGTGATCGCAGATATAGGGATACTACACGCAACATGGATGCTTGACTACCAGTCCCACAACAGCTCCTGGGGGCATCCACATTCGTACACTACAGGTGTTATTGTTTCATTTTTGTTCATAGCACACTACTTTGGTGGTTTATACATGCTTTGACATACATTTTATCTTTCTAACATGCTAACGGGTGTTTCATGTGCAACATTTGTTTATGCAGGGATACTTGTTTCCATACTTGTTTGTTACATTGTCTGTTATTGTTTGTTCTTTGTTTGCAGGCTTTTCCCTTTGTCTTGTGTGCACACTTGTTTGTTTGTGGCCACTACAGCCTTGAGTGTCTTGCAACACCATGAGTGGTGTCCCATGTTTGCAACCCACTTTGTGTGGCCTACATTGTCTTCTTGGGTGTTTACATTATCTGTTTATGTTTTAGCTTACACATTCTCTATTTAGCTTACACTTGTTTTCTAAATACATGTTCATACTAACACTTGTTTTCTAGATACCTTGTTTGTTTGTGCCTTGGTTTCTACCAAGCACATCCTCTCCCCCCTGCAGGGCACAATTTCAGTATCCGTGGTTGGTCCTCTTTTAGGCCGCATTCTCCTATCCACGATGTCGCATGTTCCCCCAAAGAGGGGGGCATCATGTGGGTTTACACACAATACCAATACAATTCAGTTTTCAGTTTTTGTCCATGACACAGTGGGTTACACAGCGAGTGGGTTCAGACCAGTCTACAAAACTCCATACACAACGGATTTTATAGGGTAGGGTGTCCTTAGCACATTTAGGAGTAGTTAAAGGTTAGAGGATAAACCAGACCTTCCTCTCTACACTACTTCATGTGGCATCAGATCACCCAAAAAACTAGATAGTACAGAGATCTCTTCATTTTCTCGGGAAGCAGTTACAGGTTGGAGGATAAATCAGACTTTCCTCCCTACACTTCTTCAGCCAGTGGCGTGAGATCACCCAAAAAACTCACACGACATTGACAAGATCCTTTCTACACCCTTTTTCTCATCACAGATCAGGTGCACATGTTCCTTTTTCATTTTCATACTTTCTTTACATGATTTTTACATATATACATGCATTTTTACACATTACACATATACATGTGTATTTGACTACTTGATCATCTTCTCTTTTGTAGGTCCATCTGTATGGGAAGCAAGTAGTCAACATCACACACATAGTGGGTACATCACACACATGATACTAACCATGTAGGTACACCACACACATTGGCATCTACACACACGTTTTCACCCTAGGTTCACTCTCATCACTTTTTACACTTTTGCATCTTTAGTCTCCACGCTCCATGTTTTTATCACTCCACGCTTTTTCTAGTCCTTCGACACACATTCTACATCACTCTACATGGATATCAGGTACACATCTCTATCTACTTTATGTTACCAAGCATTTCCGCTCACCAACATAAAGTGGGGGAAAATGTAGACACAAAATCACACACTTTGAGTCATTATTTAGTCTCGGTCTCATACTACTATTCATATGGTTCTTAAGTGAAAAGAGTAATAATTAACCCATGTCTTTGGCCATTTTGCATTGTTTTCTATTGTACTTTCGATCTTACACCCATACTTTCCCAGTCTGTACTTCATACTACATTTTCCTATTTTTGACTGGGGCACCCAGCCAGGACTGGGGCACCCCAGACGCCTTGGTCCCCTCTGGGTGCCCTGATCCTCTTTACACTTTCCTCTCACTTTTTGGGCACTTTCTAGCCATTTGAGCTTCTTATATTTTTGGTGGTCAGCCTTTTCAGGG
Source organism: Taxus chinensis (assembly GCA_019776745.2). Classification (NCBI taxonomy): domain Eukaryota; kingdom Viridiplantae; phylum Streptophyta; class Pinopsida; order Cupressales; family Taxaceae; genus Taxus; species Taxus chinensis. The sequence goes on along the minus strand of JAHRHJ020000122.1, from coordinate 68,996 downwards.
TTAATTATGAAATTAAAGCAAGAGAACCATATAAATATAAAGTTATGTGACCATAATGAGGGACCAAGCACTAAGCACTAGTATCACCACCTAAGGTTGCATCCATCAAAGGCATCTATAGCTACATTTGCATCCATCTAGCTCCATCACAAGGCACACAAGGTTGGTTCATCTGCATCACACTTCATAGGAGGGGAGTCTATTGTTTCCATGCACACATTTATTACATTCTACATCTAGTTACTTGCTCGTTACTTCACAAAGTGTGACTGACACAAGAGCACCTAGGGCACAATTCTTCACACACACACACTAGAACTACATTGGGTCTAAGATGTAGTGCAATGCTCAGTGATAAGTCCATCAATTTGGCATCTGAGGACAGTCTGACCCCTTCATATGAATCTTTTTTTAGGGCTTTGATGCTTTTCTTGGGGTTTTGCAGGTGATTCTTCATTGCAGGTTTACCAGTGCATCAACATCAATACAATGACATTCACATGACATAGGAAGTGAACACAGGTGAACATCAAGTGACACCTCAGAGGAGGTTTTAGGTCATTTCCATAGACCAGGGCACCCAGATCTCAGACCAGGGTGCCCACAGGCACCCCTATCCCTCTCCAGGCCCCAGTCTAGCCAGACAGTCTCCAAATATGCACCTTTCAGGCTCATGTGTGAATTTCCTCCTCCTGTTCATCTGTCTCCACTTGCGACACAATCCCATTACATCATCGAATCAACTAAGGCCTTCTTAACCCTCTTTGCACATTAGGGTTTTACATTTCATTGCTTAGATTGCTTGGGTATTATTTCAGTATTTTATTACTTAATTTATTCAGTTATTTAATGGTGTAGAGGTCTGTGATAGTTATTTTACACGTAATATTGATCGAAAAGTGTTCTCAGAACAATTGCGCAAGTTGGGCGAAGGATAACAATGAATGTTGTGGGATGCCATTGTATCGGTCCAATGTAGGGATGACTAACGACACAAGGAAGGTGTGAAGAATAAGGTCTTGATCATGGGAAATTAAGTAGCATGCATGTCTAAAGGCATGCAAATGTTGTTGGGGATCATCCTTACTATTGAAATTAGTAAATTTTAGAATTTCCTAGTGAGTAGGATAAGGATTAATGGGAACTGATAGATTGATAGGTTTTTTTACAGATTTTTTTCATATGAGAATGTGGTTTTGAATCCCAAGGTAGTGGCTTCAAGATTATCGATTCTACTCAATAGTTCTTGCATGGTATTGTTGGATGGATATAATTGTGAAGTTAAACGATGAGATCGTGACACATATGAGGTAGATGGATTAGGTTGTTGATAAGGTTGATATGTTTGAGTTTGATTAAGTGTTTGTGAAAGTGTTTAATAAGGGGGGTGTAATTGAGGGGATACGATTGAATGGGTTGAGATAAAGGTGGTTGCTAAAAAATGGGGATGTGATATGATTGGTGGGTTTGGGTGATAAAGACATTGGATTAATTTGGGACGTGCTGAGTTGGACATAGGTGATTGGTAGTTGAGATAATTTTTTTGATTGATTGGGAAGTATGTAGCTAAAGGCTCCTTAAGGAGGAGGCTGATGGGTTTGAGTTGATTTAGATGGATGAGGTTGTGAAGTGATAACATTGGCATGAACATTGTAAGTGGAGATAAAAGATAAAGTCTTATTATGTTGTTTGGATGGAGGATGAAGCAAGTGAGATACTTTTGAAAATTATATGGGGGTATTAATAAACATAGTGGATGAAGAAGTGATGGGGATGGAAGAGGCGGGGATGGTGTTAATACAAGGAAAACTGGGGGGAATGGGAATAATCAATTGAGTAGTTTGATGGGTTTGATAAGTTGTGATAGATTTATGAACTAGATAGTCATAAAGGGAGATAGGATTAGCGTCAAGGAGTTCTTGAAACTCTGAGCATCCACAAGGGATGGTGGGAGGTCCAAGAGTCTCTAAAGGAGCAAGAGATGGGGGTGTGGTAGGTATAAAGGAAATGGAATTATTAGAGAAAAAAGGATTGGATTCAAGATGGTGATTATTTTGGATGACATGGGCTTCATGAAGAGAGACCATAGAAACAAGGGGTTGGGAGAAAAAAGGTGTGGTGATCATGGGTGTAGAAGTAGTGACAAATGTAGAAGATTGTTGGGAAATATTGTCAGAAGTGGATATGTCATTGGATGAGGTAGATTGTTGAGTTTGCTTGGCCTGAGAACGGGTAATAATAGACATGAAACAAAAAAACAAGAAATTATATAGTTTATTACTAAATTAATCAAACAACAAAATTTTGATCATCTCGATTATTTAGATTGATGTGAAAAAGAAGAAAAATGTGCTTAAAGAGAACCTAGGAAATGAAAATCTATGGACGGTTTCAAGACATTTTGGATGGATTCCTCGATATACCTGAAGGTACGTGAGCCTCAAATATGTGATGAATACTAGTACATGGCTTGGTATTGGGGCCTACCCCCTCACTTCACGGTCCCGCAATGATAAGGGAGTCAAGTGTTTAGCCAATATACCAGTAGACAAAAAAATTGTAACGCAGATGGAACACCGCGGTGGCTTTCCTATTGGGCGATGAAATACCAATAGTTACACCTGGGAGGAGATGTTTAGATGTGTAGTTTTATTTGTGTGTTTTAGGATGTGTGAGATGAAGTGAATACCAAGAGTTAAACACCCTAGTTAAGCTAGATTCCCAAACAAGTATGAAGGATTATTTTTAGATCCAAAATGAATTATGTGGATTCGATAAAAGCAACAGACAAGAGATGCAATGCAATGAAAAAGAGATGGGGAATACACACAATGAATACTTGGATACCTCTTTTCCTTTTTATCTCAATTTTTAAAGAAATCAAGCAAAGAAAAGTAAATCCAAGCAACTCAATCCACCAAAAGTAAGCAAAAGCAACACTCCTTCCTGCGAGGTTAGTAGAAGATGGATAGAATAAAATGAAAATGAAAGAAAAATAATAAGACTCACTAAGAAACAATGTCTCCCACTGGGCATTCCAGAATGTTTACCAAATTCCCTCATTCCCGTTTCCTATTAGTGAACTAATACTAAAGAAAATAAGTAGCTCCAAATATGCGAAGGTTTAAGGTACCTCAAGATGGGATGATGGTGTATATAGGCCCAAAATGAAATCATTCGCAATCTCCGCCTTCTATCTTTTGAGTAGTGTCAGAACAACCAAGTCTCATTCCAACTATTGAACATCTTTGGCATAAAAACTAACATATGCTTTCAAATTAGTGTAGCTCAATGAATCCTTTAAATACAAAATATATGTCACATCTTTATTGAAGCACCTTTTCTTATTTCTCCAAGATAAATATTTTACTTTTTAAAAATAATTACGGAAAAAATTATATAATTGTTTATTACTGTGTAACTATTTTTTTAATTATGAGTAAACAGTTTTGAAGGGACTATACCCTATTACAAAAATCTCAAAAGCTAGAAAGTACATCAAAACGTATACCAAAGTATTTAAGGAACTAATCCCTAATACAAGAAGGTTGAAAAGATAGAAAGAGCACTAAAACCATCAACTATTATTGTGTAATTGTTTTGAAAAAGGAAAAAAGTTTTTTTTTAAAAAGTAAAAAAAAATCGAAGTAAAAAATTTGAGTGGCTCTTAGTTTTTTCACCGAAACCATATTTTTATTTCACAAGTACAACATCAGACTCTTTCACTCTATATATAAAATTGTAGATGCCTCTCGACATAATTAACATATTAATGCTGACAGAAATTACACTGTGGGATGCCTTTACCTATCAAATGAAAATTGATGGTCCTCAATTTTTTTGTACAGAGGATGACCATTCAGGAATTCTCCTCTATCCAATCTCAGGCACTATGCAGAACCCGCCATTCAAGATGGAGCTTAGGGATGTGGGATACTCTATCTTTCATTCACTCTATTGCTGTGCACTTTGAGATTTGGTGCAAATCATATGGTGAGATATGAGCAGGTTTGGTGGCTCCATGTGGGTGGTACTAATGATGGTCCTAAAAACCTCTGATCCCATAAGGACAGTTCACAATTTTCAAGGCAAAGGCTCTAGATTGAGATGGTTGTAGACTAGCAATAGCCCATGCTCCATTAAAGTGTATTACATGCCCTTATAGGACACATGACATGGAAGAGAGTCTGGTTATTTTTTGTTATCTCAACAGACATAAAGGAGTTCGTATTCGCTGTTATAAAAATTTCTTACAATATGCTTTGATGGTTGTGCATATCCTACTTAAAGCTTCATTTTGATGTTTGAAAATATTTTTTCCCAGTAGATCTTTGCACCTGCTAATTACATTTTCTTGATCCAAATTTGTTTTTCAATGCAGTCCATGGAGGATTTCAAGCATTATATACCTCTATCATCACATATTCACTCCCACCATGTAGTGCCCACTTTCCTTCGACACCTTTTGATATTGATTATGACACAATTGACTATATTTATGGACATTATTGTAGCTTTTGAGTTGGTATGATGTTAGACATTAGAGATCATGGACTGTGGTTGATTTCGATTCACATATGATGCATATGGATTTTCAGAGACATTTTATATTGATTTTGTTATGATGCTAACATGTTTATATATACATATGTGTCTTTGGACATGTGACATCTTGTCATATTGAGTAAACCTAGAAAACTGAACTAATCTTGTGGTCATATGGTTATGGATGAAATTGTAAATGATATTGTTACTTGCCTAGACGATGTTGAGATTCATATATATATGATTTTAGAATTATATTGTATGTTTATTTTGGATGATTTGATGTGACCACAAGGCCAAATGAGGTATTTTTGTTTTGCAGGTAAACATGTCACAACAAACATTGGGGGATTGGAGACCAACCAGGTTAGAATTCTAGACGAATTCAACAAGGGTCACCATGGAAACATGTATTTGTTTGTGTGTTTATTTGGTTTGTTGTTAGGGGATCACCTTTAAATGTGACCAAGGGGTTATGTGTATTCTTTTATTTAGTTTTGTTTGTTTAATTTAGTATGTGGATTTTAGTGATGTATTTTCCCCTTTATTATTTATTTTATTTGTGTCTAGATTAGTGAGTAATCATGTTGTTAAATAAATTAAAATGGGTCAAAAGAATGCATTTATTAGAGTTGTTGGCTCTTGTTTTATGTGTTGTAAGTGATGTGTAAGTAGATTTGAGTGTGAAACACTCCACTTTCCTTTAGAAATTCAGATCTGTCCTTAGGGGTTGATTTTGGAGGCTTGTGGGACAAGTTAAACTTGTCCCACACCTCTTAAATTGTTACACCAACCCTACCTATGGGTTGGGGAATAAAAATTAGGCCTCATTATGTATTTTGGGAAGGCAAGTTATAAGTTTTTATTGCACCTTCTTGCATGTAATTAATTTTGGTCCTTGGGGTGTGGACTTGGATTGTGTGTGTAAGTAAAGGTCATTTATTCACCCACCTTTTTAATTGTGCTTTGGATTTTGAAGTTGACTTGTGAGGTGGAGTTGAGGACGAGTGATGTGGCATCCTACGTGGAGCCACCCCATCCTCCTCTCTCCCTTCTCTATTTATTTGAATTCTTTTGTTGTTTTGGGGGTTACTTCAGGGAGTTACTTCATGTTGGTCTGGTGCTCTTGCAATTGGAGAGAGTTAGAGAATTTTGGATGCTTGTGGATTTCTTGGTGCTTTGGGACTGTTTGGATTTGAAGGAGCTTATTATTTATCTTTTGGATCAAGCTCTATCATGGAGAGGTAGGAGCTTGACTCTTCAAATGTGTTCTTTTTATTTTAGGCATATGTGAATGTTTTGAATGTTTGGTATGCTTTTTGGTTGGTTGGGTAGATTGCCTAGGTGTGGTGTAGGAGAAGACTATGGGGAGATTTTTTGGGGAGGCATAAGAGTTATTTGTGGAGGGATTTTGGGTTGGGTGTTCCACCTTGGACAAGAAATAGCTTACATTTCTTACTTTTGGGGGAGGCATAAGAGTATGTAGGGGTTTGAGATAAATATTTTGGCGGGTTTTTAAGGTGGTCACCCATTCCCCATTGGGAGGTATAAGCAACTTCCTCCATAGATCTTGCTCTTTTTGCCTTTGTGTGATGAGGCCTTGTATATTTTGTTATTATCCTTCTTATGACTGTAACTGCAATTTGTTTTGGAATGTGATATGATTGTGAATTTTTTTTTGTGTTGTGGAAGCTGGTCTTGTTGCCATGAGTTGAATCCATTTCCTATTGTAATGTGGTTGGAGCTCAGGGGCCAATGAGGAGGATGACTTCTCCTCTTCATTAGAATTCTTGGTTGGGTTGAGATTGTTGTCTCTCCCTCTATTTGCTGTGACCAAATGAAACATGGTGGATCTCTTGTTGTTATTAGAGTTGTGTATAAAGACAAATTTTGCAGTTCTCCTTGGGTCCCTTATTGTGAAATTTCCCACTTTAAGTGGATGACATTGTAATAATATTTGTAGTGGAAAGTTTCTCTGTTTTTGGATATGAAAGTTATAATTATATGTGAAAAAAGGATGAGAAAGATTTATTTTGTAAGTTGTCTTTTGGTGAACAGAAAAGAAGTTGTAAAGGAATTATTTCAGTTAATTAAATGTTGATTCACCTTCCATCAAATGGTGTTACTCTTGTTTAAAACTTGTTGTTGTAAGTATATTGGAAACTCTCTGTTGAAGGCTGGAAATGCCTGTGTTAAAAGTATCACATTCCTCTGTATTATTTGATTGGCACGTTTTGAAAATAGAATGACATTCTTTCTTTTCACATATTAAATGAGTTAAAGTTAAACGTTGTAAATCAGATTGAAATGAACTTAACATTTAGAGTATAGTAAATGAAAATAGATCAATTTGGGTTGAACTATGTTCTCCATTTGGATTCACTGTAAGACCTGCAAATAAATATCAGAAAAACATACAAAGTACCCTGCAACAATGAAAGACAAGATAAAATATTAAAACAAACTAAGGATGGTCAAAACACATTCCAAAATAGTTTGTATTGCCCTTGCAATTTACACAGTTCATCTTTAATCAGGCAAGAGGCATAATAATGTAGTTTCATAGAAAAGAAAAGAAATTTGTATTGTAATCTCAATCATTAATTAATTAATCCTTACAATCCTTTTGAAATATTTCAAGTGCATTTATCCATGCCTTTTTGGTGTGTTGAAGAAGAAAGAATAGTGGATTAGACCAATTCTAGCAGTTGAAAAGTTCAATTCACATTATTATGGAAGGAAAGACGTTTTCTTAAATTGCACACACTTAAGTTTGTAAAAAATGAGTTTTGATGGTTCCTATGCAAATAGGAGTTTGAGCTCTTTTCAAAAAGTTCTCATTTGATGAAATCCGAGATTTTAGTCGAAATTTATGGCCTTCTGAAGTTTTTACTTCATTTGGTTTCAAAAAAAACTAATTGTCAAAAGAAAGAAAAATTTGTAAATCGGATCCGTGGGCCCAAAATTTACTTAGGGCACTTTTTAAAAAAATGCAAAAATTCAAAAATTCCTCCATGGCCCCGCAACCCCACCAATTCACTTTTGGGAAAAATGCTTCCGCGGGTTTGCATGCCTGCACCTTCAAACTTTTCTTTTCAAAAATTTGGCGCAAAATCTTAAGTATCCCCGCCGGTCTGCTTCCCCACCCGTCACTGTGGGTTTGACACGTGGCTTCTTTAGGTGTTGGCGTAGGTGTGGATGGTTTTAGATCTTATTACCTTTGGAAAAAGGTTGGAAAAATTTCATAAGTCGCCCCGCCGGCCCACCTTCCCGCAGGTCACTGTTGGACTGACATGTGGCTTCTCTAGGCGTTGGCAGAGGCGCAGATTGTTTTTAACCTTTGCTCCTTTTAACACAAATACCAATATTTCTAAGTTTCCCTAATGGTCTGTTTTTCCCGCTTGTAACTTTTTGGCCAGACACATGGAATTTCTAGGCATCGGCAGAGGCGCGGGGATTTTTGAGCCTTTTTGCCCTTTCAAACAAAAAGAGTTAAAATCCAAATTACCTCCGATGGCCCACCTTCCCACGTGGGCTTAAAAAATGTGCCACATGTCCCTTGCACCTTTGGTAAAATGTTCTTTCCCATGCCTGCAGGCCCGCCTTTTAGGAAAATTTTCTTCCCCAGGCCCGCAAGCCCACCTTTTGGGAAAATTTTCTTCCCCAGGCCTGCAGGCCCACCTTTGGGAAAATTTTCCTCCCCAGGCCCGTCGGCCTGTAACTTAAGAAATTTCCTATTTAATGAAAATATTTTCAGGAAACCTTAAGTGCATTAAATATGTGAAAAATTGGGTTGAAGTGCAAAGATGAGTATGAGAGTGGGTAAGCGGGAAAGTAGCCCTTTTTAACTTAAATGTTTAACTCTAGAGCATGGTTTGACCTGTTTGAAGGGTCGCATTAGGGGATAAGAGAATGTTTTTCTAACCCATGTATATAAGAACCTTGGTTATTTTTTAGACCTAGTGAAATTAAAAACCTTGGTCATTTAATTGCTTTGGCCGCTTTGACCCTAAAATTAATTAAGGAATATTTAACCATAGTGTTAATTTAATTATTTATTAAGTTAACACCTAAGGGAAAATTAACTATATTAGGGTTAATTACACTTATTAGTTTTGTAATGTGGGGCTAATGTTTTTTTTTTTATTATTGGCAAATAGTTTTTTGAAAGGGACTATACCCTTGTACAACAAGGCTCAGAAGCCAGAATAGAAATAATAAGCACAAAGAAAGGGATCAATATCCAGATATAACAATAAGGACCAACTCCAGAACATCGTCTGCAAAAAAAGAAACAACAACCAACAACTTCAGCAGCAACTAAACAACTGCTGAACAGCGAACACCCAGCAATAGTACACCGACACCATTGGAAAGAAAGCATGCTATAATCCAGCCACAAAAATGATAACCATGATCTTATAACAATGGGATTGTACTTGATACTTACCCTAAGTTAATTTGAATTTGATAGTTTTTTTTGTACTTGCAGAGCCGAGTGAATGATTTCCCTAGAATGAGTATGTAGAGTACATGGAGCTCAAGGGATTCTTGGAGTAGCTTTGCTTGTGATTGTTATTAGTGTTTTCTCATTTAGATGCTAGGTGCTAAGTAGAATGAATGCCCTCTTCAATGGGAGATAAATAAATTTATTGTATATGTGTTATGGATCTAGAAAACGTGAATAAGGACAACTAAGAGTGTATCAAAGGGATTCAAATTAGAAAAAGTGTCGTTAAACGAAGGGGACCAAAGTGGTCAAGTTTGACCATAATGTATGGGCACTATGGCCCTCCCCATCTACTATAGTCCCAAATGCATATGCGAGTGATATGAAAGTTGGAATTGTGATATGTGAGGCAATAACCTAATTTGATGGATTGATATGACCATCGTGAAAAAATATAGGTTGTGTGCGAGAAATAATGAGTAGGATATATCTAGGGATAACATAGTTAGACAAATTAAACAAGTGTCGACTAGTGCAAGCATGTTGTATAATTTGTGTTACTGAACATGAATTATGAAAATGAGCATAGACATTTTCCTCCATTTAAGCATGAAATTGAAAATCACGCGCTTAAAGGAAAATTCACATGAGTGTGTAGGAAAACTTTTCCTTCACCCAGAGTGACTTGTGCTTGTACAAATATTTTTCTTCATTTTGGTTGTGTTTATTTTTTCTAGGACGAGTACCCATAAAGAAAAGAGTGTAGTTAATGTCCATGAATATAGGAAATTAAACTTTAACTTGAAAAATTTGAGCTTAGTGTGAAAATAGAAATATGTAAAGTAGATAATCTAAACAAAGAAAATATTACACATGATTGTTTTTTAAGAGAGGGGGAGAGAGATTTGCTAAAATTTGTGTTGGATCTAGTTGAAAGGACCTGAATGTGATTAGTACCCAACTGGAATGTGCCAAGGAGAAAATAAGGAAGTAAAAATGCACCTCACACAGTGAAGATAATTATATAAGGAGTATTCTATTTGCTCTGCATCCAGACACAAAAATATGAGTAATGGGAAGTCAAGCCTACGAGGATAACATTCAACTCGACACTTTTCAATACCCACAGATAAGTGCCACTGTAGGTGAAAAAAAAACCCAATTGATTTACAAATGATGACACAATATATAGGGGCAAAGCTAACTTACATGTACCCTTAGAACCACCATAATCTAAACTATACCATGCATTTTATCATTGAAATTGAGTAAAAACCCTGTAAATATCCCTGAGAGAAATATACCAACTAAGAAAATTATTGAATCTAACCCTAGGACAGAAGTGTATGGAACGGGCCATAACATCCATATGCTATGGTCCTTATTATATGGTTTGTTCCCCATGTGTTTCCTGATCCAATTCTACTTTTGATCCATTTTTTGAGCCTCTAACCTGTATGATTTTGTTCATGATATTTTCTTTCTTGATTATGAGCTTCTATGAGGTTGAAATATCAACCAATGATTCCCCCTTGTTTGGGGCGCGTGAGAACAACCCAAACAAGAGGAATTGTAGTCGATGTGAACATGCGGTGTAGGATTCCTACATGGGAAAAAGGGGTATATGCATGGTGTATACCATGACTCATACATAGTAATATAATAGAAAAACTAATAAATTTTTATTTTGGAGTGGCATGGGGCTGACATGTGGACGTTTCCTCCATGAATTTCTTGATTTTTTTATGTTTTTCATGGCTAATTTTTTTCTCGGTGGGGTCATATATTTGACCGGGGACACGCAGTAGCCTGGAAAACTTGCTTGAAAACCTCAATTTAAATTCTTCTCTTGAATTAGTGCCATTTGAATTTCATCCTACACAGGGTCATTTGATCTTTTACAGGTCTCGCCATTCCATTATAGAGTCCTTCTGTAACCTATTTTCAGGATTTAAGACATGATTTCTCAAGTTACTTTCTATGTGGGGTCGTGGCTGATCACCATATTTTTTCCGAGGGAAAAAATATGGATGGTACATTTTGGCAACTCGTAGGGGTATCTACCTACTAAATTAGAGGACCAGTTTCCTTGTTATGTCCATTGGGCAAAGAGTTGAAAATGATGGATTGGTACTGATCCTGAACTCTGAACCATAATCCCAACCATATTTAACTCTCAAATTTCATAAGAAATATTGAGACAATGGTTTCTGAGAGTAGAAAATTGATTCGACCTGGGGCTTTCACTTATCCCTGAATGGACTTGGCATCTAAAGATGGATTTTAGTTAAACTTTGAATTTATTTTATTTTGAAGATGGAAACTATTACAGGTAACTATGAGTTTGGTTACTATGAATACTAAAAGGGATAACATGTCCACTTGGAGGCATGTTGGACTATGTGAACATCGTAACCTAGAGCATATAAAGAACCTTTGCCATAACACTTAAGGGATAACAAAAACTACACTACAACAGAAGGAAACCAACGTGCATACACAGTTAGGGAAATAAGAATATTCTATGCTAATATTTATAGGGGTGGAAACTTCCCACTTAGTAGCAATGTTTGAGATGGATCCCATTTAATAGGATCTGTAATTTTTTGCCATCCAATTTATCCAGATGGAAGCCATTTCTAATATTTCACTCTATGATCATGTACGGGCCACTCTAGATGGCATCAAATTTGGAGTGTTTTCCTAGATTTTCCCAATCTGCATCCCATTTAAAAACTAGGTCTCCTTCTTGAAAATTCCTTGTTTTTACTTTCTTATCAAATCATCTCTTGATTAAGACCAGATCCTTCTCCATTATTTGAAGTGCATGCTCTCTGGAACACCCTCGACAACTGATATATTCCTCTTTGCATTCAAGTGTTGACATGTGATTTTCTGGATAAAGATATGTTCTTTTGACTGTTGAAGATCATGCTTGATTGGGATTAATCTTTTCTGTTCTTAAAAATTATTAGACTGAAATTATATGGTTGTCAAGAATCCATTTTCACTTCAGAAAGATGAGTTGCAGTCTGGTATTAAGAGTTGCAGACTTATTTCTTCTTCTGACTCATCCTTGGATCAATTTCAGTGATCCAAGGAATGTTTCAAGTCTTCTTCATAGACTGAATGGTAAAATTGACATTCAGTAGCTTAAGGAACATAGAAGACTGAATTTTGCATGATACTAATTCTTGACCTTATTGCAACATGTTTTCATTCAGTTGTATGTTTGTGCCCGAGTCTTTGGTGATTGATCTTGGCGGGGCATTAAGGACTTGAGAAAAAATTCAATTCTCTGTGGAGAAGTTCGGGAGTCCTAAAAATATAAGAACTATCGTAATGGTAACCTAAGCTAGGTGAGAACAACTAAGTTCTAGCTATGTTTACTTATATGAATATTGTTCTAACCTAAGTCTCTTATTCTATTATGGGGTTGGCATCCTAACCTAAGTGTTATGCTAAGAAAATAAGGGAAGAGTTACTAAGGGGGATACTAAGCTATTTTAGCTACTACCTATTACTAAATGGTTGTGATTTGAACCTAACCTAAGGTGGGAATTCTAATGGCTAATGTTCTAAGACCTATGTTGGTAATTTTTAAATTAACCTAAGTTCTATTTGAATCTAACCTAAACTAAAGGGGAACCTAAAGGGGTCACATGACATATGGGGCAATGGTTCCAATGGATTTTAAATGATTTGAAAGGGGGTTTTAATGTTAAGGTACTACCAGATTTGGCAGGTGGCCAGTGGACTTGGTGGAGGCCTACGTGGAAACTCCACTAACAGATGGAATTGTGTTTTTGTGTTGAAATGGCATTCGCCAAATTTAAGTGGCGGTGGCAAGGAAAAGTAAGTGGGAATTTTGGATTAACTGGCATTTATGACATTTATGAGCCTTGGTCTTCACGTGCAAACCATCTTGGAAACATAGGAGGTGGGTTTGTAGGAGGTCATTTGGTTTTTCTTGCATGGTGGATTTTTCTCTGCATGGAGCTAACTGGTTCTTCGAACCAGCAGTTCGACCTTCAGTTCAAAACTATTTTTGGTTTTTACGATCTATTTTTGATCGAAGGAAAGTATATGAAGCTTGGAAGGAAAAGATGTTTCATTGTTGATCTTTCTTGGAGGAGAAAAAGAGTTGGAAGCTCGGCGGAAGTCTCCTTCGAGTTGGTGGAAGTGCTATCAGGCATGATAGGCTCTAACTATTAAAATTCTTTGCATTCTTCTAAATGATTCATTAAAACAACTCTACTCTCATGAGATTCTTGTTTTCTTGTCTATCTGGTTATTTTTCTTACTGGGTTTATAGATCCTTGTGTTGTTTGATTTAAATCCATGGCAAAATAGTTATTGTTTGGAAACTGTCTCTCTATGTGAGTTTTATAACTTCATGCAAGTGAAATTGGTATGTGGAATTCGTTCTGTATCTCTGTTTTGTAATCTTGATCTTGTATTTGAGGTTATGGAGCTTGATCTGATTTTCATGAAAATATATGGATTGGAATTTAAGGAAAACTTCAGTTCTATTTTATATTGCTTATGGGTTGCATTCTTTGGATGCAAACTCATGTTGGAACTTAGTGTTTTGATTAAGCTTGTGTTGAGCTTCGTTTGAATGGAACCACTATTTTGGAAACTTATGTATTACTGAACTATTTCATGGAGTTCATGTATTTATCACTGTATTCACATTAATTTATTTGTGAAGTTCTAAATGCTTGTGTGTGAAGCTCGGGTTTCAACACTGTACTTCTAGTTAACACTTTAGTGTTAAGAGCTTGCATTTAGGTCGATTCATTTGAATTTGATTCCTGTATATTCATTTTTGTATTGGGTTATTCTTTTAGAAATGATTAAGTTATAGCTCATTACTTTGGGAATACTCACCAGGAGAACTATGTGAAACTTGTTGAGTTGTTTAATTCTCTCTTTCGAGCTTGGAAATGGAAACGTCTTAAGGAATGTTGAACTTCTGTCATGTTTTTAACTGTTTTGACTTCTTGAGATAGTATGAGCATGGGAATTGGAGGAAGTGTTCTTTCCCATTGTTTGGAAGAAACCCACATTTGGGTTGACTGTATAAATTTGTACTAAGTCACCATTGTCTCTATTCGTGGTTGTGAAGTTTTTTTTTCTTTTACTCCATTCCTATTGTTTTGGAACTATGACTGAAACATCTTCTGTATCTGGCGTTTGGGGTTCTTGCCTCCCTCTCTGTTGTCTCTTTTAATTAAATATGGGTCTTTTTGAAAGATTGTGATATTACCTTGGACACTGAAATAATAGGAAGGATTCCTTCTCTATTCAGTTGTATTAAGTTGATTCTTTGAATCACGAACCATTTACCCTTTTTGGTATTTATTGTGAAGTATTTGAGAGTCTTCAGTTTTGGGTTCATGGGTAATTCTAAAACTTATCATTTATTGTCTGGAATGTCACTCTCGACTGACTCAGTGATTGAGTCTTGGGCTTCTTTCAGAATGAAATTTTATATTCTTACTCTTTGAGATCTTTTTATATCGTTCTAGGTCTGCAGTATGTTGTCATCCTGAATCAGTCTAATTTGGAACTTCTTGTTTAGTTGAACAAAATTATTTATCATTGGTTCTTTCCTTATTATGTTACTTCTTTTTCTACCCTTAAATAGGCTCAATGTTTGAACTTTTCTTTACTCGAATCCATTTCAAAATTGTGATTTCTCTTGACCTGTTGGTCTACCTTGTTCGAATCATTGATGGAAGTAGTGTTGAGAGCTAGTAGCTAGTAAGGTTTTGCTATTAAGTTCATTGATACTTATAGTTTGACTGTTGTTGACTAGTCTTGTCTGGTTTATATGGAAAAGTGTAGGTTTGTCTCTTGTACTCTTTATCTTTTGTGAAGATTATGAGTAGAGAATAACTCCTCCTTGGAGCTGCTTGTTTGTGAACATTGTTGTTTGTTTTGATTGAAGCTTCTAACATGAATAGTTGGAATTGGAAGTGTAGATGGCCTGTTCTGATTTTTTGTACCTTCATGTTTGGTTATGGAATTTGTTTGAGGTATATTCTAAGGATGAATATGCAATATTGTTATCCTGGAAAGGAATAGGTGAATCATCCTTGTTAAGGAACCATGCTGTTTACATTTATTTTGTCTCTTAGAAAAGGTAAATGTGGTATTCTATTATGATAGAATCAAGAAATAATGGGATGGCAGGATTGATTGTTGTTTACAAGCCATTGATAGAATTAATAGAACTTAAGATCTTAGGCAGATATTGTTTATTATATTCTTCTCTTCTTTTTAAAGTTGATCTAAGTTTATTAATGTACTTCCTTTCTTTTGTTATCATTTATGCTGATTTTATGATGACTTAATTATCTCATTAAAGTAGTGTTGCTTTAATGAAACAATTAGTGGAATGCACTTCATTTTAATGATTAGTGCTTATCATGCTCAGTTCATCGAACTGGCCCAGGCTAGCTATTTTTGCAGATGGATGACTTAAGTGGTAAAAGAAGGAAAAAACTTATATGATGCATTGGCTGATATATATGTAATTCTTAGTAAAGAATTTTGATTCATTCTTTTGTTGAATTGTGAAAGAAAGTTGTATACTTTATTGTATAAGGTTGTTGTTATGCAGTTGCCTAAAGAGCATAGTCATGTAAATTTTATAAGTTGTAATGATGAATTGCGAGTTGTGTTTTATTTGCATGGGTTGTGAATATTATCTCGTACTATTTTAAAGAAGATGAAAATTCCATCTTGTTGTTATTCTTTATAGTATGTTATGCTTACTTTGTTATCTTGTTTAAATATGGATAATGGGAATTAGTTCAATTTCCCCTATAATGAAGCAACTTGTTGAGTTGCATAATATGTTGTGTTTTCTAAAACAATTTAACATAATAAGGTGATGCATAATGAACATGCATTAAGAAATATGGACATTGGGAATGATATATCCTAATACTTAAACATGTAGAGAAAGATTCTTTCTCTCTCTCAATTGAATATAAACCTAAAAGGTTTGGATGTATGATTACTATTATTAGACTTCATTTAGTATGAAGTCTACTTTAATTAGTTACATGTGGTTGATAAACCTTCCTGAAAGTTAATGAACACTTAAAAGAAACTTATGATAATGTTGTCCTGATTTAGTTAATTGTCAGTTTAACTGAGAAATCGAACATTAAAGGCAACCATAAGTTTAATGAAGTTCTTCATGGACTAAATGAAACAAATTTAGGAAGGAACTTATTGAGTGTTGGATTAGGGTTTAGCAGGGTTGTTGTAATCAGGAAATAATCCAAACTAACAATGTATTAACAATCTCCTTGGGGTATGTACATCTCGATGAGGTAGTTTCTGTAGGATGTTGGCACATGCCAACTACAGGGTTGTACTTTCGAGAAGGCTTGGGTCTTCTCGAGAATACAACATTGTAGTTGACATGTGGCATCACCCTTCCACATTGATCATCTAGATCTACACACAATAGGAACTCAGACTTGAACTTAGTTTCTCTCTAGGTCAGGATAGGAGCATATTTAGGATAGGAATTAGCTTCCAATGGCTCAGGGTACATTGGCACATCCGGTTGACTTAGGTCAACCAAGTATGCCCATTTACCCTAAGCCATTGTGAGCATCTTCCTATAATAAGTTATGTTTCTATCTAGGGCTAGGGTTAAACCTGGAACAAGTGGACTGACGGTAGTCAGTAAAGACCAATCATGATAATAGAAGAGTGAGGTGAAGGACGTATTCCAATATGACGAGTATGTCATCTAGGAATAGTGACATACACAGTATGTTGTAAATCTTTGGCCAAAGTATCGCAAGTTGCTGGTTGCGTTGTCCTATGTCACCAAGTTTAAAACAACGTGATATCAGATGAATATTGGTAACAGATATTCAGATATGTTCTTTAAACAGATCACTCAGTACCCGGTGTAGGGTAGGAAGACCAAGTATACGAAGTATACGATATGTATTCAATACATAAGATAACATAAATAGATCGGTAGCTTACCGAGTTATGAAATGAATAGATCGGTGGATCACCGAGTCATTACAGCTGTATATGGTTATCTATTTGAATTCGATTGGCATGGAATGTTTGTTCTAAATAATGCTTTATTTAGAACAGTGAACATTATATTTTTAAATGAAATTTCCCTTGTTTCTAAAGTCTTAAAATGGGAATGTTAAGAGGACATTGATTTTGAGATATATTTTTGCATATTGTTGGGTTTAATCACGCCAGTTTTACAGACACATATTCATATCTAAGAATACAATAAATAAATATGGAAATAAACCAGAGGAAACAATACACAAGATATAACATGGTTCCCCCAGTGTGAACTACGTCCACCAAGAAACAACCAATATATTATTCAAAACTTCATAGAGGATATACAATGAAGTTATGCAATATTCCACACCTCTCCCAGATATACAGTACTTTCTTCCTCACAAGATTCTCTTTTCTCTCTCCAAGAATTATCTCTTACAATTCTAAATTATTCAATGAGTTCTCACTCTCTAACCCTAGCTTTCTAGCTTATATATGCATATACAAACTTAGGGCACTTTAGCTATACAATTACAATCATTAAATCAACTTTATATCAAAGACTAGATCTAATTCCCGTGAATTAAATAAAACAATCATGCATAGGAAACTGATGTTAGTTACCCTAACCGATGGTAGTCCCCAGGTGACCGACGTCGATTACTGTGTATTCCCGTGAATTAAATAAAACAATACACAAGATATAACATGGTTCCCCCAGTGTGAACTACGTCCACCAAGAAACAACCAATATATTATTCAAAACTTCATAGAGGATATATAATGAAGTTATGCAATATTCCACACCTCTCCCAGATATACAGTACTTTCTTCCTCACAAGATTCTCTTTTCTCTCTCCAATAATTCTCTCTTACAATTCTAAATTCTTTAATGAGTTCTCACTCTCTAACCCTAGCTTTCTAGCTTATATATGCATTTACAAACTTAGGGCACTTTAGCTATACAATTACAATCATTAAATCAACTTTATATCAAAGACTAGATCTAATTCCCGTGAATTAAATAAAACAATCATGCATAGGAAACTGATGTTAGTTACCCTAACCGATGGTAGTCCCTAGGTGACCGACGTCGATTACTGTGTATTCTAGAAAGTTAATAAAACATGCTAATGTGAAGCAATTAAGCTCCACAACTCAAAAATCTTCCACTTGGAGATAAATTGTTGCATTGTACTGTAAAACTCCATTCTTAGATCCTTTCCTTGGAATGTTTCTTCCTCTTCAAGTATCAAACTCGAATACCAATAGAAGAGGAGTGTAGCTCCATCTTCTCATTTGCCAACAGCTTCATTAGCATATCTACAAGGTTCTCCTTTGTATGAATTTCTCCAATTTCAGATACCCATCCTCCAACACATGTCATATGAAGTGATATCTCAATTAAATGTGTTTTGTTCTTGAATGAAATACTGAGTTATTTTCCAGATGAATCGCACTTTGACTATCACTGTACAATCTACAATCATCTTGCTTCTTTCCCAACTCTTCCATGAACCTACTCATCTACATCATCTCTTTGTTAGCCTCTGTAGCTACAACATACTTAGCCTTTGTAGTAGACAGGGCCATAATCTTCTGTGATCTTGAAATCTAACTAACTATCAGCCCACCTACTATGAATACATATCTAGTGGTGCTTCTCCTACCATCTAAATCTCTAGACATATCTGAATCAGCATAACCTCATAAATAAATATTTGACCCTCCATAGCATAACTGCATGTTGGATGTCCCTCTCAAATACTGAGAATCTATTAGACTTCTTTACTATGCTCTTTACCTGAATTGGCCATAAATCTGCTCACAACTCCCACTTCCTATGCAATTTCTGGGTGGGTACAAACCATAACATACATGGGACTTCTAATTGCTGAAGCATATGGAACTCGTGTTATGTACTCAACCTCCTCATGTGATGTAGGACACTGATCTTTACTCAATTTAAAGTGTCCAACCATAGGTGTACTTACAGGTTTTGAATTCTACATGTTAAACCTTTCCAACACCTTATTGATATAATGTTCCTAAGACAAATACAACTTCTTGTTCTTCCTTTCTCTGTGAATTTACATGCCAAGGATTTTATTTGCATCTCCCAAATCCTTCATTCCAAATATATGAGCTAACATTTCTTTAAGCTCAACAATATCCTACATACCATATCCTACAATAAGTATATCATCCACATACAGTAACAAAATAATATAGCTTCCATTTTCAAGCTTCTTGAAATAAACACAATGGTGAGATTCACATCTCATATAACCATGCTCATGCATAAAATTGTCAGACCTCATATACCATAACCTTGGGACTTTCTTGAGCCCATACAAGCTCTTTTTCAACCTGAACACGAGTTTATCCTTACCCTTGACTTCATAACCAAGCAGTTGTTGCATATAAATATCTTCCTCTAAATCACCACGAAGGAAAGTTTTCTTGACATCAAGTTTCTTTAAATGAAAATCTTCTACTTCAACTAAAATCAATACAATACATATGGAAGTCATTTTTAATATAGGAGAAAATATTTCACCAAAATCAATACTTAATTTCTGTGCAAATCCTTTTACCACAAGCCTTGCCTTGTATATTTTTTGTCCACCCTCTTCTTTCTTGATCCTGTAAACCCATTTGTTCTACAATGTTCTCTTACCTACTGGAAACTTAACTAAATCTCATATCTGGTTTTGTTCCAAGGATTCCATCTCCTCATCCATTCCATGCTCCCACTTCATGTGGATATCCTATTTCATTGCTTCTTCAAAGATATTTGATTCATAACTATCAGTCAATAATAAATAAGATAAGGAAGGTGTAAATATTTTTGGATCTTTACTTACCCTTTGTGACCTTCTCACTGATATTTTGGGTACCGGAAGCTCAATCTTCTCATTCTACAAATTTTTATCAATTTCAGATAATGATCGAATGTCATATAATCGTACGCTGGTTTGGGCTAGCCACTAAGACGCTCATTTCAGCTCTGTCAACCGATGTTGGTCTGGATCTTTTTGGATCACTCTGTAACCGACGTGTTACATTATTTAGGTGACTAATTTTGGTCCGATGTCAACCTAACACTGGTTATTGTGTAGAATTGTAGGTGTCACTTTTAAATCCAAGAATGCATTTTCATCTGCAAAATTTTCAACCGGTTTGTCTTTGGGTACTAAAACTTGATCCCTATACATTCTCTTTTCATTACATTCAATGTCACAACTCTTAACAATCTTAGAATCTTCTAAATCCCAAAAATGAAATCTTAAATCACCAGAGCCACAACAAATAATAGTGCATCTCTTGGATTTAGAATCCAACTTCTTTCTATTTTCTTTATCAACATACACAAAAGCTTTTGAACCAAATTTTCTAAGAAAATAAAGATCTACCCATTTTCCAATCCAAGCTTCTTCTGATATTCCACCATCCAGTGCACTTGAAGGCCCATGATTTATCAAATAAATCGTTGTATCTATTGCTTCTGCCCAAAACTGCAAAGGTAATCCAGCATGTATCCTCATAATTCTTACATGTTCCATGATTGTCATGTTCATTCTTTCTACAACAACATTCTCATGTGGTGTTCTAGGAACCGTTGTTTCTCTGCGTATTTCATTTACTAAACAATAATAATTGAAATCCTTAGTGCAGTACTCACCACCATTGTCAGATCTAAGGAATTTTAAATTTTAATTTGTTTCATTTTCCACAAGGGATTTCCATATTTTAAAAGTCTAAAAAACATCATATTTACTTTTAATACAATAAACGCATACCTTTCTTGTGGCATCATCAATGAAAGTCTACATAATATTGGGATCCTCCATGAGAAGTGACCTGGGCTGGTCCCCACACATTTGAGTGGACAATATCTAATTTTTCTCCTTCTTTGTTGACCCAACTTTGAGAAATATCACTCTCTTTTTATCTCCAAATATACAATGCTCACAGAAATCAAGATCTACATCTTTCAAATCTGATAACTTACCCTTCACCTTTAAGATCTACATTCCTTTTTGACTCATATGGCCAAGCCGATTATGCCACATGCTTGCATCTGAATCTGAAGTAGATAGCACATAAAATGAATCAGTAATATAGGTAGAGAAATACAATGTTCCTACCTTCTTGCCTCTTGCTACAACAAGATATCCCTTGGTAACCTTTCAAGATTCAACTATGAATGTAACCATGCAACCAGATTCACCTAGTTATCCTGCAAAAATTAGATTTCTCCTGAGGCTTGGCACATGCCTCACATCTTTCAATATCCATGTATTTCCATTCTCCAATTTTAGATGAACTTCCCCTTCACCAATAATATTGCATGGTTCATCATCTCCTAAATAAACATGCCCAAAATTACCCTGGACATAATTTTTGAAATAACCCTTATTCGGGGTAGCATGGAAAGAAGCCCCTGAATCTAAAACCCATGATTCAATTTTATCATCTAAGGAGAGAATAAGGGCATCTCACATTACGTCAGATGCAGGAATGGTTTCCTCTTTACCTTTCTTTGGTACATTCTCTTTGTTTTCCTTGAACCAGCAATCCTTCTTTGCATGTCCTTTCTTTCCATAATTCTAGTAGGTTATTCCTTTACCTCTGGATTTAGATCTGTCATTCTTAGACTTTGATTTCCCATTATTCTTGTTTTGGATTTGTTCTTCTACTTTCCTCTACTTTCTACATTTAAATAATTTCTAGATGATAATTCTCCTGCACTTTTCGTGCACATTTCTTCATTCAATATTATACTAACCGCATCATCAAACTTTAAAATATTAGTAGCAGAAGTTGTATTACTAATAGCCATTGCCAAGTTATCCCAACTATCTGTAAAAGAGCATATAAATCAAAGTGCTTTCAATTCATCATCAAATGGAATATTAACCAATTTTAATTGATTTACAATAGAATGGAAATCATTCAAATGACTTGATGCAGATTCACCTTCTTGCATATTTGAATTAAATAATTTCTTCATCAAATAAAATTTATTTGAAGCACTAGGTTTTTCATATAAATTAGCTAAATATTTCATCAACTCTACTGTGGTTACTACTTTGGTAATATTCAAAGCCACAGATGTTGTTACGCTCAATCTTATAGATCCCAAATCCTTTCTGTCAAGAATTTTCCATTCTTCATCAATCATCTTTGTAGGTCTTACCTTTTCATCCAATGGTAAGTCTAGATCTTTTTTATACAGATAATTTTCCACCTGCATCTCCCATAAATGATAATTACAGTCGTCAAATTTCTCAACTTTGTATTTGTTATCTTCTAATATTGTTGTAGCTCCCACCCAATCATAAATCCCTTTGTGAGTAAATCTGTCAGCACACAAAACCCTTAAACAATAAAGTTCAGCTATCATTTGTTGGGGTTAATCACACCGATTGTACAGACACGTATTCATATCTAAGCATACAAGTAATAAATACATAAATAAACCAGAAGAAACAATACACAAGATATAACATGGTTCACCCAATGTGGGCTACGTCCACCAAGAAACAACCAATATATTATTCAAAACTTCACAGAGGATATACAATGAAGATCTACAATCTTCCACACCTCTCCCGGATGTACAATACTTTCTTCCTCATAAGCTTCTCTTTTCTCTCTCCAAGAATTATCTCTTACAATTCTCAATTCTTTAACGAGCTCTCACTCTCTAACCCTAGCTTTCTAGCTTATATATGCATATACAAACTTAGGGCACTTTAGCTATGTAATTACAATCATTAGATCAACTTTATATCAAATGTTAGATCTAATTCCCGTGAGTTAAATAAAACAATCATGCACAGACAACCGATGATATTTACTCTAATCAATGACAGTTCCTCCTTTCTTTGACCGATGCTAGTCCCTAAGTGACTGAAGTCGGTCTTTCAATCGATGTCGGTTAATGTGTATTCCAAAAAGTTAATAAAGCATGCTAATGTGAAGAAATTAAGCTTGACAACTTAACACATTCTACATTCTAATTTTTGTTTCCTATTGAATTCAATTTTTTCCCAAAGAACGAAATGATTATGGCTAAATACACAAAATAAAAATTCAATGAACTGGCCTCAGATTTTGATCTCTTGTAATTAAATTATTGCTTTGAGGGAGGAACATATTACTAAGGAATTTTCTATTTTTCTTTTATGTTTAATAATATATTTCTTCATATTTAATGTGTTTTTTTGCATCCTTATTTTACAACCTATTAGAGACTAAAATTAAAAACTACACAAGAAATTATCTCCTCAAGAACACTTTCTTTTGTTTTATAATTTTATTATCTGAGGCATATGTTTTGGCTCAAAAATTT
Source organism: Taxus chinensis (assembly GCA_019776745.2). Taxonomy (NCBI): domain Eukaryota; kingdom Viridiplantae; phylum Streptophyta; class Pinopsida; order Cupressales; family Taxaceae; genus Taxus; species Taxus chinensis. The sequence goes on along the minus strand of JAHRHJ020000122.1, from coordinate 45,570 downwards.
CATGTCTTTACAATTTATATGAATTGATCTCCTTCAAACTAGTAGATTTTGGTCAGGATATAAATCATAGGTATAAATTATCTTGATGAGGGATATGTTATGCACACATCAAATAATGTAGTTAACTTATAAATTCAAATCTTAGAGTTGTAGCTAATACATCTGACGTAAAGATAATTTATCGGTTGGAACAATTGGCATGAGATAAGATTACCCATCTAACACAACAACAAACTAATTGGCCTTTGATCAATGTTAACAACCACATTCTCAACATGGAGTGAATCCAACTACTATTCTACTTTCTTCCATGAGGCAAGAATAAAAATTTCAGATTACAAGAAAACTTCAGTAATAGTTGCAGCTTTAGACTAGCATCATAGGGCATGTATCTTGATCCTATAGTTCCCATTGCCATATTTATAAAAGAATCTTCTCATGCATGGCGACAACTTTGACTGACATTATCTATGTGGCTTAAAAACTGAGGCATCCCTTTTACATAAAGATGTAATTCAACAGTTGATTTTGAGGTGATTTGTAAATCTCCATTAATTAAATAATTTTGGTTTCCACGCCTCAGGTATGCTACAAAACTACAATCACAAGTTAATTAGTTTAAATTGCAGACTTGAAAAAAAAATTGATAGTCTTCATGGGATATTTTCCTTCTTCTCATATGTTCGATAATGAATAATAGTGACATTTGTTGGAATGAACTTCTTTGTGGTGGCAGCGTTTAAAATTACATTAATATTTTTATGTTGTATCTATATGTAAGTATTTCTTCTAAGTGTTTAGATGAATTAACATGGATTTAGATGCTTCTAGATATTTTTTCCTCTGGCCACTAATGGATATTATTATTAAATTAGATTTGGATTTCTTTAGAGCTTCTTCACGATCCTTCTGTTTCTTTCTTGAGATGGGTTGCGATTTTGGGACAGTGTAATAATAAGCGGAAAATATTTGTTGTGCATAGATATTTACTTTCCTGTGTGAGTTTATCTTTTCCATTACTTTAAGAAATATTGTCTTTAGTTGTATGTGCAATTCAGACCTAAATAGTTTATGAAAAAGTGTTTCCTTGTTGCACGTACAAAGCTAAATATGGTACTTGATATAGTGAAGTTGTAGGCGCATTCCTTGTACATGATGTCTCTCACCTTGTGGCTTTGAAAAATGTTCGAGCGATGTTTAAAATAGCTGAGGGAGAACAGTGGTTCAAATATTGTGGTAATTTTTCTTTCTAACGTGTGAAATTTTCCACTTAATTGCTTCCACCCAAAATGAATAGCTTAATTTCTCTTGCTCATGTATTGACACATACTAGAATTGGAACGCTTCTGTATTACTCCAATGACAACATTAATAAATTTGTATCGTTAAAGACAAAAGATATTCATTGTAATTACATTTATCTTTGAAACCATTAGTAGGCATATTCTATATTTCTCACGTGTTTGAAACACATACATGTGTTCTCAGCAAAAAAATTCTTACTAATATTGGTTTCCTTTAAATAGTTTAAACTCGAAAATTGAAAATTTTGTTTAATAATAGTTTTCATGAGCTTTTTTCCTTCTCTAAATATGTTCAATAACAAATAATGGTGAGACTTCTTGATTGTGTTCTTAAGCTAAAGGATTGGTACCACACAAAAAATTAATTGAGTGTTTTATGCCCACCCTGCACATATAACTATTAATTCCAAGATTAAAACTACCCCCCTTGTGCATAAATTTCTCTCGCCAATGCTTACTGAAGCATCGAACAAATTTGTTCCCAATGGTTGTCTTTATCGTCACATTTTCTCCATTCTTTTATATTTTCCATTTCAAATGTTTGCCCATCTCGCTTGTTTTCTTGCCTATCGGTGTATCCATTGCACACTTTTGGTGCAATTGCTAGTAAATATATTCCTTTCTAAAGAATGTAATAAAAATACCTTATTTTAATTCTCAATGAATTTAATTGTCAAGTGTTTGAAATTCCTCATTTTATCGACCACTCTATCTCGCAATGAATATTAGAACTTTAGCTTTTTGACATGCACACTTAGGTCATTAATGTATACAAGTTTTAACATATTTAATTAAATGCACACTTAGTTGATTAATGTATACAAGTTTTTACATGTTTGATTAAAATTTTCTTATGGAAATGCCTATGTTCAAAAAAAATAGACCAAATAAAAATATTCTATTTTATTTAAATGAAAAACCATCTACACAAATATATCTTGCGTGTCACTTTTAAAAACCAACCAAATTTCAAATTCACCACTAGAAGGCTACTTATTTATGACCAAACAGGTTTTTTTAATACTTTTTCATTTTATGGAAAAAATAAAAGGATTATGAAGCAAGCATCTAAACATTGATAATGGTCACAAAATTATCTCTCAATTATGAAAGAAAAGAAGGCTTACACTAGCAATCACACCCGAAAGGTGCAATGGAAACGCTAATAAGGGAATCAAGGTTTGAATAGGAGAATAAATATAATGGAAAATAAAGGAAAGTAAATAAATGTTTTAGGAAGATGTAAAAGGGAATGTGAAAACACCACTTCTAAAGCCATGTTGAAATCAAACCAAATCAGTTTTAAAAGTCTCAAATGAACGCAGTTGAATATTTTAATCTGGAACTACATTTATGCTTGAAAATTTTTAATTTATGCTTTATGCTATGTTTTTTTCTTAGAATGAACATTCCTCATCTTGTACGCTCATGGCGGCTTACAACACTATCATCAGACTATGTTTGGAGGTCGAGCTTGAGCCTCTTTATGACCATCAAAATGGCATTGCATCCCTTCCTCACAAACTTGTTTTTTTGTTCAACATCCAACTTGCCTCATCGTCTTCTCTAGTGACTTGACTATATGATATGTCGGAGCACAAAATGGCACATAGATTGTTGCAGGCTCCCCTACACTATTCACTGCCTAACGCTTATGTCAGTTTTCTAAATCTCCTAAAACTGTGCATCGTTGCATGTCATCATCATAAGATCTCAAATGTTTAATTTCTAGCAGGTGTTGGCAGTAACTAACCTTGCATCTGATAGAATGGAACGTCTATCGACATAACAATTGAAAATACATTTAAATCGTTAGTTGGTAATTTTGTCCATTGCCTATAATTTTTTACGTAAATATCATGTCTACTTATATCTCAATTCCTTCGTTCATGATTATATTCAAAGGATGTATTTCTTGATAATGAATACTTGAAAAGAATATTTCACACAGAAAAAATATGGTGCTTGTGTATTTTATTAATATCAAAATCAAACATTACAAAACAAATGAGATATTTGCAATATTTATAGATATTAAACAACTTCTATCTCATCCACAATATATGGAAAAAAATCACCTAATCTGAGAAAATATGCATAAACAACATATTACCCCTAACTACCCATATTTCCCCTCATGGAAATCATCCAGGAACAAAATATGCAAGATAGAACATGATCCCACAAACATAGGGATGAGGACATTATCACTTAGTTAACTAACAACTAAGGATAAATGTAACTACTTATTGACATAAGTTTAAAGTATTTAAATTCAATACTTTAACTTATTACATTTATTCAAATATCAACTAATGATGAGTTAAGCTAAGTTTTATTCCTAACATTCCCCCCCTTAATTCAGCATGGTCTCAAGTGAACAGGAGAGAAATTCTCTAAAACCCTCAAATTTACCTTGAGCAAGTGACTTTGAGAAGACATATGCACGTTGCATATCTGTTGGGTAATATTGGAGCTGGATGTTGTTATTTTGAACATGTTCGTGAATGAAGTATACCTGCACCTCAATGTGTTTAGTGTGAAAATGAAAAATTGGATTCCAAATATGTTTTACTACTCCTTCGTTTTCAACATGTAGGATAGTTGGATCTTTCTGTGGTATTCCCAATCCTTCAAGTATACGTCGTAGCCATATCATTTCACAGACAGCTCCACCTACTGCATGATATTCTGATTCTATAGAGGATATTGAAACACAAGTCTGCTTCTTACTCCCCCATGATATCAGTCTAGATCCCAAAAATAATACAAATCCTGAAGTGGATTTCCTATCATCTATGTTTCCTGCATGATCTGAATCTAAATATCCTTTCAAGAAGAAGTTATTATTCTTCTTATATTCTAGGCCATAGTCCATAGTTCCTTTGATGTACCTCAGTATCCACTTTTTTTCTTCCCAATGAGAAACCCTTGGTTCTTTCATGAACCGTGAAATATGGTTGACTACATAGTTGATATCCGGCCTAGTGTAAGTCAAGTAGATGAAACTCCCAATCAACTACTGATCCCTAGTTGAACTTATGCTAATGGTCAAATGCATCAAAAGCTTCAAGACAAATACCACACTCTATTTCTCCATAGTGGTGTAGAAAATGAGTTCTTAACTTGAAATATATCATCTTGACTTGTTTCACAATTAATTCTTGGCAGTATATCAATTTTGACACAATGAGCTTCTTGATCCCTGTTCTCTTTGGCAAACTTGAAATCCGAGACATTAATGCAGAAGCCCGAGATCGGTCATGTCGAACAATCATGTTAGATTGGTGTTTGTTGACTCAATCATCCTCACTGATCCTCCAGTGATGACTAGATGGGAAAAACATCTCCCTACGGGGATGATAAAATGATCTCCTGCACCTTGATTTTTGCCGATTGACGATTAGGATCGTATGGAATCCTATCAAATTTCATGCTCCATGAGATTTCATTGACAATGTCTATGTAGCCTTTCCTAAAAAATGGGTAGATTGCTTTAGACTCATTTAGAACTCATAAAATGAGTTCCCATCACCTCTTTCCTCTTTACCTGGAACTCTCATGACATTCTAATTGAGACATGTAATATTTCTTCCAATAAATCATGCTTTAAGAAGAGGATACTTTTCTTTAGGATCATCTGACTTCTGAACCATGTATTTTCCAACCAAATTGGGCATCTAGAGAAGGATATTAACTTCAAAGTGTTAATTCTTGACTGGTATGTGGGAGTAAAATGACTCACTCCCTTTGAATCAATCACTTCCCATTTGAGCAATAAAATCTTCTACTGAGGAGTATCTCGTGGGTAGCTGACATATCCGCTACTATCAATTGTTTCTTTTACCCATTGTACTTCGTAGATGAAGATCCATCAAAATCCAATTATTGCATCTTTGATTCTTCCAATAAATGGAACCTTCTATAGTATTCCACTGTAGTATTTTTCATAAGTGAACTTATATTATGCATCCAAAGAGAATCAAACCAAGAGCTTGAGAAACCTTAGTAGGAATGCCATTTTCAGACTATGGACAACTCAGTAGTTTCAATAAATTTACCCATTAAGTTCAATCGGTACCTCATTGATCAACACGGAAACTAAAGAAAGGTTCAATTTTTTTTGTGGATGAAGGGGTATAAGCTAGGAGCATTATTCAACTTTATGCTTGGCTCATCAGTACTGGGAAGTATAGCCGTTGGAAGTGGATGAAACCTTGGATTAGTGGAATTCCCACCTTTGAGGTTGAATTTGACTAGCTTCTCAAACTGCTTGGGGTGAGTTTGCAAGTCATTCAGATTCAGAGATATGAACTTCCTGGCGTTTTTCACGTGATCAATAATGTAAAGTTTTGAGGAAGTGAGTTTTCTATAGAATTCAAAATATTGGTTTGACTTTATTCTCAAAGAACTCAATATCTTGATTAGATTTATACACTTCAATATTCTTGACATGCAGAATTCTATAGCCAAGTGCATCATTCATTGTATCCCAAGAATAGAAGTTTTTCTGACTTCATATCAAGCTTAGTTCTTTGTTTCTTAGGAATGTGCATACTTGATTTAGCATCCAAAAAATGGACCATTTGTGATACATAGATGGATTACATTCTTTTTCCTTGCATATCCTAAAGTGTTACTCGAAGTGTAATTTCTTAACTTAGTGGGAACTCTATTTAGAATGAAATAAAGAGTGCCATATATCATGATTATTTCTTCCCAGAATGTCATTTGTATGTTTCTGCATCAGTTATTTTTACATCGCACCATATCCATGGGAAAGTATGATGTCAATTTGTGCATATAAAATCCATACTTTGTTATAATTGTGTGAATAAGATCCATTTTGACGCACTAATCACCATGTGTTTCCAAAAAATCCTTAGAAGATCATTCAAAATATCTCATATTAGTTCCAAATGATTTTTATTGTAGTATTTTATTAGCTCTAGGTTCCTTCCACTAGCTTCGGAAAATTTCTGGCAGTATCTCCCTAAACTTCCCTAAAACATTCCATGTGCAAAAGATCTCTAGATCAAAATAGCTTTTTGATTACTAAAGAATATGATCCAAACCCAAACTCTGAGTCTGCAAGACCCGATTTGATCACAAAAACAAGACAGTGCTTGTGGTATTTTTATTAATATGAAAATCAAGCATTACAAAACAAATGAGAGAGCTGCAATATTTATAGATATTGGACAAATTCATATCTCATCCACAATATATGGAAACAAATCACCTAATCTAAGCAAATATGTAGAAATAGCATATTACCCCTAACTACCCCTATCTGCCCCTCATGGAAATCATTGGGAACAAAATATGCAAGATAGAACATGATCCCACAAACATAGGGATGATGACATTATCACTTAGTTAACTAACAACTCAGGATAACTAATACCTATTGACATAATTTTAAAGTATTTAAATTAAATACTTTAACTTATTACATTTATTCAAATATCAACTAATGGGATTAATTAAGCTAAGTTTTATTCCATAACACCCATTGGAAGATGTATTCATTTAGGGTCAAGTATTTGTTAGAAGTGGCATAACCTCATGATTTCTATAACATTGTGTGTAATCAACCAGCTCGCCCAAGGGGCTCGTTTGGGATACATACATGGCTCGTTGCAACTTATACAAGGACAATGTCAAGTCTGTGTCATGGGACATAATGGAAGCAGTTTTAGGAGAGAAGTGCAATTTATTTCACTTCTACTCTTCTTACAGATCTCGAGTTAGTAGGTGAAATTTTCTTGATGAATTTTGATGACAGATCATGATGGTAAAAAAATATATTCAATGTTGGAGCCAATTTATATCATATTATTTTCATTAAAGTCAATTTGCGTCCTTTGTAACCAATAGGGAGACAAAGAGTGCAAAGGTAGTTGCAGTGTTGTAAGTATCAGGAAGGTTCCAAAAGGAAACAAAAAATAATGGAGCAAGCTCCAATAATGTAAAATAAAAAAAGGTCTGAAACTCACATTTTTACAAACATTCATAATTAGTTGGTTAATGTAAAGGTTATTGTATTTACATTTTTTAATATTATTAATGGATCGGTTCAAGACACGAAACCTGAGGACGTAGGAATTCCAGAACCCCGTAAACAATTTGTGTGTTTCATTCTGATTAATTTTCAGTGGTTTATGGGATAATTGCAAGTAATTTAAATTGTCAAATATGTAATATGGATGCAACTATAATCAAAATTGATAAAATTGTAAAAATCAATTTAAATCTAAAACAATGATTAATTTAAAATGCTTCAATCAAATAGTGAAATTTTGAGGTAAATATGTAAACTTAAACTAATGAGATTTGAATTCGGTCCTAGATCAGATTTTAATCAGTTTTTGGAAGTCCAAAATCCTTTTAAGTTGATCTAAAATTTAGATCCTTTGAAAGAATTAATTGTTATTTCAAGCACCCATTTTCGGATCAAAAAGCCAATCCACGCCCAACAATGAATGCATGTAGAATCTCTGGTAGTGTTATACAAGTCTTCTTTTCTCCTCCCTAGATGCTTTAGATTTGATCAATCACCTTCATTGTAGCTCATGGAAGATCAAATTTTTCATGCCATGTGTCTTGATGAACTGTTGGCGCTAATAATGTCTTTGACAACAAAAAAAATAGTAGATCTGTCAATAAACTATGACAAGGTCCAATCATAGATTAAACTAAGATACATAGTTTAATTTTGTAACTCAGTTGTCACTTTCAATGTTTAGTTGTAGGTTGTCGATGAGGTTGAACTATGTGGGAGATGCCACGCTCTTTAGAATAGATGCATGTCTAATTCAATAATGACCACATCTAGCTTGGATAAAAGACATGGTAGAATAGGGATGGCATCGAAATAATTCTTGGAAATCTAATTAGTCTCAAATGATCAAATTATACAGATGGGATCAGCTATTGACATGGATCGATGACTTTCCATGATAGAAGAGGAAGAATTGTACACGTTGCACTCTTTCAAGGACCATGAATGGTTGTCAAAAATTCAGACCCAAACACCGATCAAGCCATTTGTGGACACAGAATAAATAAAATAAATATTAACTATCTAAAGCAATTTTTTAATTAATATAGATTGCATACACAGTAAGAATCAAGTGCATTGAATCTCCCTTATGAAAATAAGGATCAATTTTCACTCTGATACCATTGATAGTATGTGGAACTAGATTACCTACGGAAGATTTATCTCATGCAAAGATTCTTGAGATCTGTCACATCCACTGTCATAAAGAAGATAATACACAGAGATTAATAAACAATTTACCTAGAATATTATTCATGGGTATAACAAAACTATATGCGAACTAATATTGTTATCAATAAATCATATAATCGTAAGTATTCTTTGACTAAATGGTAACTAATTACCATAGAGCGCTATGGTATTCCTAATAATTATTGCCAACAAATTCCCACTTTGTTTTCTTTAATGCCTCATCTAACTGTAATAGTACAGTTCTTACTCCCATTTTGAAGTATCCATGGGCTTTTTGTGGATTCATTGTCACATTACCTTATGACTTGAGAATTCTAACATGCTCTTTTCAACCTCCCTTCCAAGTTTCTTTCACTAATATACTTGCTTAAACTTTTGAGCTCTTCTCAGGATTGCTTTCTCCATTAACCATAACAGTCCCTTATTCTTTATATTTTTTGTTCTTTTCTTGCTGAAATGAGATGTCCTTATAAATACACTTAACATCTACTCAAGACTATATTGAGCTAAAGTCCATTAAGCTACCTAGTCTCAGTCTCATATACAATTATCTGTTGATGCATGTACAAGTTAAATCATTCATACTCCTTATTAAACTTTCCCTCACTTCTCAATCTTCTCTCCACTGCTATTGTTCCTTCAAAGTTCCTCAAGTATGAAATAAGACACAATTAACAAAATATTGTATCTTCTTGTGGGCTTGTTAACTGTGTACAGTCACTTTCTGAGGTCTTTAAATTTTAAGTCTAAATATTGGTCTACAAGGTCTTCAATTTTTAGAAACAAATACACATTATGATATGGAATACACCAAAATCAACTCATATGATTATGGCCTTTAACCTTAAGTGATCTCCTTTCAGATCTATCAAACATTATAAATAGTTCCCCTGTGTGTAAATAACTCATCGTGTATCTCAAAATTACTGTCTTTTGAAATAATATTTTTTACGGGCCCTTTACGTTGGTTGGAGATTAGACCATTTACTCTTGAGAAGTCTCAACATCTTACAGATAGATGGTGAAATAATAAATCTTCCTCTAAATAGTCAAAACTTATATTCAATTTCTACATAAAATTCTATGAGCTTTGTGATCCAATCATATATCCACACATTTTATTATTTTATACTAGGATGAGTGAAAAAACTCTAATAGTGTCATTGTCAAAGGAAAAGTTACCAATTTTTAGTGTGCTACATTTCCCCCCCTTTAAGTGTGTATTTTAAAATTTCATGTCTTAAAGGAAAAACATACCTCAAAGTGTATAAACACTTTGTCTTCATCTAACCCTTATCTAATGTTTTCCATTGGCATGACATGATGACACCTACAACATGCAGTGAAGTAATTGTCTACTGGTAAGGGAAGGTGAATTTGCACCAAGAATATAGTTAATGCACGTAACTTCGACAATAAACACAATTAAGCCAGGAGATCTTGCAGTGAAACATGGAAGGTAATACACAATAATTTGTTTGCAATAGAGAGGTAAGAAATTGCTAAAACATTTTTTATCCCTTAGAGATCTTTTTATTTGTTCTCAAAATTGATACAGGATTAGGGGGTGACATTCATAGCTAATGTTTTGCCAAAGGAGATGGTTGATTACAATTCTAGTATCAGAGGTGAGAAAAGGATCCAAAATGCCCTTACATTTGAAAAGAAGAAGTAGAGAGTATATACAAGGAATCCAACCTCTTTATCACATGATCCGCCTCCTTTGGGATTATATAGAGAAGTGGAAAGAGAGTCTATGGGAGAAAACCTAGCTTTCAACATCTTTCTTCACTAAACCCAAAAATGCATTAAAATCACTTGCAACATATGATTTAAGTGCCAATTTATAAATTTGAAATAACAAACCTCCATGTTAATTGAAATGTTCCATGGAAGATAAGGTGTTAGCTCTACTTCATCATTTAATGGTGAGAAATTTAAAATATTGAAGGGGGAGATGGAGGCTCGTGCCCCCCCAAACCATGTTTTCTTACAACTGAATGTGAATCGTTGTTGTGAAGAAAGACATGAGAGTTTCAAAAAGTTGCCTATTTTGTGATCTAAATAGTGTCATTTGTATCTTTTTGTGTGAATACGATAAATAGCTGATAACTTTGTGAAATTCTGAAAAATTGAGTGATCTTATTCGTTTTACTCTACCATGCATCACATAACGAAGATAGTTGAGAATTCTATGACCATAGGCATGAATTATAGCTATATAGTTTCCATGAAATTATTTGAAATATGCCACATTCCAGTATCTGCGATATTTTTTAAGGATTTGAACCCGATAAAAAAAATTCTTGTATTTTTTAACATATTTGTTGGGGTTAGCACACCGGTTGTATAGATAATATATCAGATCTAAGCATACATGCAATAAAAGTGGATATTCTACCAGAAGAAATATACAAAACAAGAGATATAAATCAACACCAGATTTAACGTGGTTCACCCAGTGTGGGCTACATCCACCAAGAAACAAGCCAATCTATTATCCAAAGCTTTCAGAAGATATACAATGAAGATTTACAATCTTCCACACCTCTCAGGATGTACAGTACTTTCTTTCTCTCAAGCTTCTCCTTCTTCTCCAAGAATTCTCTCTCACAATTATTTTCACAATAATCACTAACTTGCAAGTCAATCCTTACTTCTAAACCCTAGCTTTCATGCTTATATAGGCTTATACAAACTTAGGGCACTTAGCCATGTAATTACAATCAATAGATCTATTTAATACTAAAAATAGATCTAATTCCCGTGAGTTAAATAAAACACTCACGCACAGGTAACTGATGCCAATTAGCCCTAACCATGTCGGTTCCTCCTTTCCTGACCGATACTGGTCATAGGTGACCAATGTCAGTCCCTCCATAACCGATGTCATTTACTGTGTTTTCCAGCAAGTTTAATATTACATGCTAATATGAAGTAATTGAGCTCCACAACTCAACAATCTCCCACTTGGAGATAAATTACTGCACTATACATGTACAACGTCATTCTTGGATCCTTTCCTTAGCTTTGTTTCTTCCTCTTCAAGTCTCAAACTCGAAGACCAACAGAAGTGGAGTGTAGCTCCAACTTCTCTTTTGCTAATGGCTTCATTAGCATATCCGCAGGGTTTTCACTCGTATGAATCTTCTCCAGTTTCAACTTCCCATCCTCCAATACCTGTCGTATGAAGTGATACCTCAACTGAATGTGTTTCATTCTAGAATGAAATGTTGAGTTCTTTTCCAAATGAATTGCACTCTGACTGTCACTGAACAATTTGCAATCATCTTTCTCCTTTCCCAACTCTTCCATGAACCTACTCATCCATATCATCTCTTTGCTAGCCTCTGTAGCTGCAACATACTCTGCCTCTGTAGTAGACAAAGCCACAACCTTCTGCAATCTTGAAATCTAGCTAACTGTCATCCCACCTACTGTGAAAATATATCCAGTAGTGCTCCTTCTACCATCCAGATCTCCAGCCATATCCAAATCAACATAGCCACATAAAGAAATATCTAACCTCCATAGCATAACTGCATGCTAGATGTCCCTCTCAAATACCTGAGTATCCATTGGACTTCTTTCCAATGCTCTTTACCTAGATTGGCCATAAATCTACTCACAACTTCCACTGCATGTGTAAAGTTTGGTACAAACCATAACATACATGAGACTCCCAACTACTGAAGCATATGGTACTCGTGTCATGTATTTGACCTCCTCATGTGATGAAGGACACTGATCTTTTCTCAATTTGAAGTGTCCAGCCATAGGTGTACTTACAGGTTTTGAATTCTACATTTTAAACCTTTCTAACACCTTATAGATATAATCCTCCTGAGACAAATACAATTTCTTGTTCTTCTTGTCTCTGTGTATTTGCATGCCAAGGATTCTTTTTGCAGCTCCTAAATCCTTCATAGCAAATGTGTGAGCTAGCTTTCCCTTAAGCTCACCAATGTCCTGCATACTAGATCCTACAATAAGCATATCATCCACATACAATAACAAAATAATATAGCTCCCATTTTCAAGCTTCTTGAAATAAACACAATGGTCAGATTCACATCTCAAGTAACCATGCTCATGCATGAAACTATCAAACCTCATGTACCATTTCCTTGGAGCTTGCTTGAGCCCATATAGGCTCTTTTTCAACCTGCACACTAATTTCTCCTTACCCTTGACTTCATACCCAAGCAACTGCTGCATATAAATCTCTTCATCCAAATCACCATGAAGGAAAGTCATCTTCACATCTAGTTTCTCTAAATGCAAATCATCTACTAACAACTAAACTCAATACAGTACGAATAGAAGTCATCTTTACAACAGGAGAAAATATTTCACCAAAGTCAATACCTACTTTCAATGTAAAATCCCTTTACTACAAGCCTTGCCTTGTACCTTTTCTGTCCACCCTCTTCTTCCTTGATCCTGTAAACCCACTTGTTCTGCAATGTCCTCTTACCTGCTGGCAAACTTAACCAAATCCCAAGTCTGGTTTGTTCCAAGGAGCCCATCTCCTTATTCATGCCATGCTCCCACTGAACGTGGGTCTTATCCTGCATTGCTTCTTCAAAAATTTCTGGTTCACCATTATCAGTCAATAATAAATAAGATAGAGAAGGTGTAAATATTTCTGGAGGTTTACTTACCCTTTGTGACCTTCTCATAGAAGTTTGGGGTACTGGAGGCTCATTCTGGACCTCCTAGACATTTGTTTCCAATTCTGACAGTGACTAACACCGGTCACCTGTAACCAACGTCAGTTTTGCTAACCGATGTCGGTTTGGCTCTTCTGTAACCAATACCGGTTCAGATCATATGACCGATGTCGGTTAGGGGTCAACTGACACCAGGTTACTGTGTAACCCTGTCGGTATGACTTTTAAATCTGAGAGTTCATTTTCATTCAAAAACTTCTCAACTGGTTCATACTTGGGTACCAAAATTTGATCCCTATTCATTCTCTTTTCATTCCATTCAATGTCACGAATCCTAATAATTTTAGAATTCTCTAAATCCTAAAAATGGAATCCGAAATCACCAGATCCATAACCAATGAAAGTGCATCTCTTGGATTTTGCATCTAATTTTTTCGTTTTCCTTATCAATATGCACAAAAGCTTCTGAACCAAAAAATTTAAGAAAAGAAAGATCTACCTCTTTTCCATTCCAAGCTTCCTCTGGTATTCCTCCATCTAGTGAACTTGAAGGCCCACAGTTAATCAAATAAACCGTTGTATCAACTGCTTCTACCCAAAACTGCAAGGGCAATCCAACATGTATCCTCATACTTCTAGCACGTTCCATGATTGTTCTGTTCATTCTTTCTGCAACACCATTCTCTTGTGGTGTTCTTGGAACCATGTTCTTTCTCTATGTATTCCATTCACTGAACAATAATCATTGAAACCTTGCTACAATATTCACCACCATTGTCAGATCTAAGGAACTTTAACTTTGAATTTGATTCATTCTCAACAAGGGATTTCCATCTTTTAAAAGTTTCAAAAACATCATATTTATGTTTAATACAATAAACCCATACCTTTCTTGTAGCATCATCAATGAAAGTAACATAATACTTGGGATATGGGTATGAAGAATAATTAATTGAAATCCCTTATACACATGGATGAAACTGTGTAGCTCGTGAAACCAAAGTTGCCTCCAATAATTGGAGATCAATTTCTTATTGAATTGAGAGGGAATTCCCAAATTTGGAGATGCTTATCACTATTTCATGGACAAGTCTCAAAATATCCAGATACCTTAAATCTTAATCCCTAACTTACTCTTAGCCTTCAAGATATTCATCACACATTCCTGCCATTTATGAGCCTGGCCATTCATTGGCCAATTATGCAATAATATAAATTTATTGGGTTGTCCCCCTAATGGAGACTTCAATGTTCAACACATAGCATCCAATTGGACATTCACCCCCTTAGTGTGAACAGGCAAGTTCTATCTAGTTTACCTGAAATGCCTAAATCTTTGGAGGAAAATAAATTCTTCATCAAATCGTGCTAGTTTTAATTAACCATATTGTGGCCAAATTTGATATCTAAGAGATTCACCAAATAGCAAGGTTTTATGTTTAGGAACTTTCAAAGTGGAGTTGTGTAAATTTTCCATCGCATATGGGAGGTACAAAGCTGATATCAGAATATAAATCCTAACTTTGAACCTTATAACTTCAAGTTCAAAGTGACACCACAAATTTTCAAATTGATTGCACAACTCCAACATGGCTCAGATCAGAAAAAGTACAGCCCAATTGGGAAGACCAACGGCTAGCAGTTCCCATTTTTATGCGACCCGCAACTTAAGAAGGAAAACTCTCAACGGGTATTCTGAAAATTGTTGTAACCAGCACATCATTGTGAAGATGGGAGGGCCTCCCTGCCAGATTGAGCCGTGCGTGGACCCTGATAGTCTCTGTAACACTTGAGCTCTGGAACATTCATGAAGCATCGGCGGAAGGAACCATACTTTGTTTCTTGCAATGCAAGGAGCATGATCAAAGCATTCATGTTAAAATTGCCAAGGAGTGGAATGAGATGGACGGTCGACTATGGATTTTAGAAAATTCTGATTAATGAGGATGACTCATAGTCTGAGAAATGTCTTGACTGGCCTCAGCTTGGAAGGATACCGCTTCTTCAACAAGAGGGTTATCAAAGAGTTTGACCTCCCAGAATGAGATTTAACAGATTTCTTGGAGGATCTTCAGAATCTGATATTCAACACCGCAATCTGCTTGTTAACTCAATTCCATCTAGTATGAGAAGTCACCCTTGATGATTCACTTCATATCCTTGGAAGGTAGGTTTGTAAATGTCCCTGCCAAGCAATCTCAAAATCACTTTCATAGGAGTAGGTTGGTTTGCTTCCCTCACTATCTGTTAAACTCTCTTGAGTTTAGCTCCATTTTGGAGTTCCAAAGCATACCCGGGCGGTTCCCTTGGAACCATGGGCTTAAGTTGCATATTCACAAGCACTTGCCTTTGGTGGAAAGATCCCCGGTCTCCCTTCCTCTCCATCATGGCCCGGCTTTGTTGGGCTCCATGCTGCTGCAGTCCTGTCTCCCCTGCTTATTTGCTGTAGCATTTGTGTTTTCACCCCCATGCCGGCTGCTCATGCTTCTCCTTCTTTTCCTCCTGTTGCTTTTCTACTGCCACCCACCATGTCTGAGGATGCATCTTGTAAATTGTCACCCTTACATCTTTAGGAGACTCAATTGAGTCTACTGCTGAAGCTTGGTTGAATTTTGGAAACATTGCTCTGATTTGCTGAACATTAGTAGTTCCCTTACGGGCACCAATTGATCCCTTTCTATAAGATTGGAGTTTTAGAGGCTGAGCTTATTGCTGAAGGATGAGGTCAAAAACCTTGCTAAGCAAAAAGGCAAAGTCAAAAAAAGCATTGAGGGGGAAGGGAGCATTACAGGCAATTGTAGCCAATTGATTTACATGACATATACAAAAAACTTGAAATCCTTAGACTTGAACTAGGGAAGATGAAGACTAGGCATGAGTAAATATTGCAGCCTTCAGGGCCATTGAGGAGTTCATCGAAGAAGTCATGCAAGAAGTGTTTCACATCTTAGCGGTGTCCAGGTACAATTTGGGGCAATCCTAAAGAGATTCAAAAGAACTCATTCGATTGAACTCAGACGGATGCTGCCATATGATTGGGCATGTATCATGCTTTGCAAAAAATGTTTTATTGATCAAGCACCCATAAGTAGTCCTACATATTTTATTGCTTTTCCTTATTGTTTTTATTACTGCTTCTTGGCTGTACTCACTGTTTTTTTGCCGTTGTGTATCACCCTTTAAGTCTAGTCGTTTGTGTAATTTCAATGGGCTTCATTCTCTTTGTTCAGATCTGTAACTTTAACTTTGCTAATTTGAGTTCATTGCTCAAGTCTCAACAAGGTATTTCCATATTTTAAAAGGCAGGTTCTTAAATAAATATATGTTTAATACAATAAAACTATACCTTTCTTGTAGCATCATCAATGAAAGTAACATAATATTGGGATCCTCCATGAGAAGCTACCTGAGCTAGTCCCCACACATCTGAGTGTACAAGATCCAATTTCTGCTCCTTCTTAGTTGCCCCAACTTTGAGAAATATCACTCTCTTTTGCTTTCCAAAGACACAATGCTCACAGAAATCAAGATCTAAATCTTTCAAATATGATAACTTACCCTTAGCCTTTAAGATTTGCATTCCTTTTTGACTCATATGGCCCAACTAATTATGCCACATGCATGCATCTGAATCTGAAGTAGATAACACAGAAAATGAATCAATAACACAGGTAGATAAATATAACATTCCTACCTTCTTACCTCTTGCCACAACAAAAGCACCCTTGGTGACTTTCCAAGAGTCTGTTGTGAATGTAACCATGCAACCAGCTTCACCTAGTTTCCCTACAGAAATAAGATTCCTCTTGAGGCTTGGCACATGCCTCACATCTTTCAATACCCATGTATTTCTATTCTGTAATTTTAGATGAACTTCCCCTTTACCAGTAATACTGCAAGGTTCATCATCACCCAAATAAACATGCCCAAAATTTCCCTGGACATAATTTCTGAAATAACCCTTATTAGGGGTTGTATGGAAAGAAGCTCCTAAATCTAAAACCCATGATTCTATTCTATTATCCAAAGAAATAATAAGAGCATCTTGCATTACCTCTGTTGTAATATTTTCCTCCTTATTTGACTCTTTCCCTTTGTCTAGATTTTGGTTCTCTTTGTCCTTTAACCAACAATATTTCTTTGCATGTCCTTTCTTTCCACATTTCCAACAGGTAATTCCCTTACCTCTAGATTTAGATCTTCCATCCCTTCACTTTGATTTTCCATTATTTTTACTCTTGGATCTCTCCTTCTGCCTACCTCTGCTTTCTACATTCAAAGCATTCCCAGATGATGATTCCTCTACTGTACTTTTCCTATGCGAATTTCTTCATTCAAGATTATACTAACCACATCATCAAACTTCAAAATATTATTAGCAGATGTTGTATTACTAACAACCATTACCAAGTTATCCCAACTATCAGGCAAAGAACATAAGAATAAAAGTTCTTTCACTTCATCATCAAATGGAATATCAACCAATTTTAACTTGATTTACAATAGATCAGAAATCATTCAAATGACTAGATGTAGATCCACCTTCATGCATCTTAGAACTAAATAGTTTCTTCATCAAATAAAATTTATTTGAAGCACTAGGTTTTTCATATAAATTAGCAAGAGATTTCATTAACTCTACCATAGAAGTCACTTCTGTAATATTAGAAGCCACTGATGCTGTCAGGCTCAATCTTATAGATCCCAAATCCTTTCTGTCAAGAATCTTCCATTCTTCATCAGTCATCTTTGTAGGTCTAGAATTTTCATCCAACGGTAAGTACAAATCTCTTTGATACAGATAATCCTCAATCTACATCTTCCATAATTGATAATTTCAGCCATCAATTTCTCTACCTTGTATTTTTTTTTTGCCATTGTTGTAGCTCCCACTCAATCAGAAAACCCTCTATGAGTAAATTGTCAACACACAAAACCCTCAAACAAAGCTCTGATACCAGTTGTTGGGGTTAGCACAAGGTTGTACAGATAATATATCAGATCTAAGCATACATGCAATAAAAGCAGATATTCTACCAGAAGAAATATACAAAACAAGAGATATAAATCAACACCAGATTTAACGTGGTTCACCCAGTGTGGGCTACATCCACCAAGAAACAAGCCAATCTATTATCCAAAGCTTTGGAAGATATACAATTGAAGATTTACAATCTTCCACACCTCTCAAATGTACAAGTACTTTCTTTCTCTCAAGCTTTTTCTTCTTCTCAAGAATTCTCTCTCTCACAATTATTTTCACAATAATCATCAACTTTTACAATTTCTTCTTAATTCTTACTTCTAAACCCTAGGGCATTTCATGCTTATATAGGCATATACAAACTTAGGGCACTTAGCCATGAAATTACAATCAATAGATCTACTTTAATACTAAAATTAGATCTAATTCCCATGAGTTAAATACACTATTCACCGCTTAACCCTGCTACCAACTCCAAACTCCCGAATGTCTAAAGTTTGAATTTCAGGATTCAGAATTTGATGTCCTTCAAATCTTTTGAGCCCGTTGATTCATAAATTTTTACCACTGAATCCAAATGCTTCCATGTCACTTCAACTCACTCGGCTCGAGCTCAAAATTTGAGCTCCCATGACTGAAACGATACCTCCATTTTATCTGTGCGAGTCCAATTTTTCCTAAGGAAAAAATTATATAAAAATAGTTCTCAAGGAGCCTATTCCACTTATGTCACACATCTAAATTAGGCACATCGAGAATGATACATCTCGACATATTTTACCATGTTTTGATTTATGTTTATATAAATCTATGTATGTAAAATATGACTAGAGGTATCATTCTCGAGGTGCCTATTTTAGATGTATGACATAAGTGGAATATGCACCTTGAGAACTATACCTCTTGGTATATTTTACATAGATTAATATAAGATAGGTATGCTAGTTTAAACGCATTACATCATAAGACAAAAGCATATCTTATTTTTTTCTTATAAAAACCATTGTATAGCATATTACGACACTCCTTATTTTCATCACCTCTTTTTATTCCTTCTAAGGTTAAAATTGAGGATAACTTTCTTACTAGAGGATGAATAGAATGAAATTTTAATGGATCCAAAATCAAAGTATGAATAGGAGTATAAGATATTTCAATTGACCTTCTGAGCATAGGGAAAACTTATTAGCAATGATCAAGTGGGTCTCGATATAAGATTGAACTACACAAATTGATTATGGAAACATTAGTCCACCATCAACCCTGGGACTCATGAATTATTATTGTTTTTGTTTTTGTCACAATAAATATTTAAGTAATTACATTGTATGGGGTCACGGGTCCAATAACCCATAAATGTAATCCCACACCAACACACCGGTTTGTGTGTTTGATGAGGCATCGACAAATATCAATAGATTGCTTTCATGAAACATTAATTCGACCATTCAAAATTTATAAATTACGTGTTTACTTTTTGTTTTATTAAATGTATTGTTAAAACTCTTTGTATGTAATTTATATAACTATGCCTACATAAATTTTCTATTATAATTATTTTAGTTATGTCGAGGGATTAAAAAATTGTAAACCCTTACCTTGAACTTCTTACATGTACCACAACATAAAAACTTCATTAACTTCTTCCCAAGTTATTTCTTACTGAAGGGACAAGCAATTTCAACCCATGCATTCAAATTTTATTATATAGCCAAGATATTATGATTACTTGATTTGACTATCCCAAAGACTAGCAACAAATTAGTCACAGACAAATGACCAACTATGTGCATCATGCTCAAAGTATACACACTAGATATACAACCCGCATTGCAAGCATGGTAAGGTTAAAATCGACAAGGAAGGAGGTTACACCTTTAGGATACAGTACACCACCCTTCTTGTATTTTGTCAAAATTTTAACATTGTATAACACATGTGAACTTGATGACATTCATCATTAACTTGCGTCACCTATCTCTTTCCATCTTTGGTCACTCAATCCATAGTTTTCATTTCATTTTGTTCACAATATACATCCATATATTGGGTTTTTTAACTTGGTGTTGTGTTTAGTTAGACATTTTCGTTGTTTTCTTAGTTTGTGTGTGCACATGTAAACAAATAACATTTCTCCAACTTTTTTGGAGCAGATTGAACATCACTGTTGAGTCTAGAATGGCTGAAAAATGTTAAAGATTCACTTCAAATAACATATACTTGTGTTACAATTCAAATATGGTGTTTTTCAAGTTTCCTAGATCTATACAACATATTTGCATTGCTTGATCAAGAAAATGAACATTGCAGATCTATGTATGAGAAACTTGTAAGGATTTGTTTTACATTGTGAAAATTGCATTAGAGGAAAAGGAAAAAATATTTTGAAAGTTGCAGATTTGGCATACATTACAAGGATGTGCAAACATTGGTCATAGGAGAGTTACATTGACGAGCTTCCTCAACTCGACGAGTTGTTCCCTTGTATTATCCGGCAGACTCGCTTGCGAACTCCAACAAGATGCATTGTTAGTCAAGTAGCTCTCGTCTCCCCGCTGGATTTAAAAAAAATAAAACGATGGAAGTCAAATTTATAAAATATAAATATATAATACCTCATTTGATTCTCTCAAAGCACCTAAAAACATGCTTTTTTTTTAAATTTTTTTAAATAATTTTTAGAGGGGTTGTGTATTCAAAAAGGTGATTTTTATGGGGTGCATGTTTACAAAGGGGGTACAAAATTTTTTGAAGGGGGTGAATATTTTTATGAGAGTAAAATATTTTTGTTATAAAAGTGTTGTGATGTGATTAGTCCTTGTATTAGTATTGAATTATTGAATTGTTTTAAATTTATACGCACTTATTCTTTAAAAAGTAATTAGCGACAAATTGTATCAAAAGTGAGACACAAGGCCATCAAAAAGGGGTTAACATTTAGGGCTATTTTGTATATCAAGTGGACAAAAATCTATATTGTTCTCCAATAAAAAAAATTGTTAGAGAAATGTTACATGAAAATAATTTTTTCTTAGAGTGATGTGACCTATATTAATTCTTCAACTTTTTCATGAAATATGTCTTCTTCTTCATTATAAATGTCATTCTTGGGAATAGTATTCATTTCATCACTTGAGGGGAAAATTGGATTTGATATGACACTCTATTTGATGAGCATAATAACCTATGACATTTTTTGTTGTAGGAGAATAAGGAGAAAATTCTATCACCAAATCACATACTTGAAAAATGTTATTTACAAATGAATGTGTGTGTGTGTGTGTACACATGCATATATATTAAAATTATTTCTTAAACTATATGAAACAAAAATAATTGAATTTAATTGGTTGACAAAAAGATTAAGTAATATAAAACTAAATACTTATATGTATGTATGTATACATACATATATACACACACATATAAGAGTGTTTTATACATATATATATATATATATACATATACAGATGTGTGTGTCTATATATATATATATATATATAGACACACACATTGTATGTATGTATATATATATATGTATAAAACATGCATCTTATGCATGCATGTGTGTATGTATGTATGTATATTATATATATATATACCCCATATATATGCATAATAGTTCCTTCATACAATATGTGTAATACATATACACTATACAACATACATCTGTATATATACAATGCCTGTCATACATGAGGCATGATACAACAAATAGTACATATAAGAGGTAGTGCAGAAGCTATGCTTTGTAATGAATTAATGGCTGACTACACCAATTGACACATACAGTCTTTTGCTACCTTATTCATTAAGATTAATGTCCAACCTAATATGTTTGATTTAAAATCGGGGAATACATAGTTCATGTACTGGAAAAGGACATTGTAAGTCTCAGGTGCTTAAATACTGTAGGAGATGAAGCTTCAGGGTGCATTTGATCTGTGCTACTTTGAAGCCTTCTGTTCTAAAGGATACTGTAAGGATCTCGCTAATCATGATTGCCTCTAAGATCTAGAATGAGACGTGTTTCCTTCTATCTGACTATACTCAGTTTTGAACTCTCTGCATTGTCAAAAAAAATGACCGTTTATCATTACTACATCCTTGTAATATGTCCTCATCTATTATAATAGCATTATGTCCAATCATGTTGTAAACATGAAGCATGCCGACCTTTATCTAGCAGTGGTATCACGCTCTGCTCTCACACTGACTAAACTCTATACCTATTATACAAAGCTCTATATGTCTATACTCTATGATGGCTCTTACTTGTAGTCTCTAACTCTATTTGTTAATTTGCATGCAGTATATAATCTCTAATAATAGAAATCTGTAAATTACCTGCGTTTCATCTGAGTCTCACTCTATCAGGTGCATGTAACCTCTCTTCCCTGGCCTGGTCTCACTCTATAATGAGCTGATCTCTCTTCAGTGAGTAGACCAAGTCTCTCTAGCCTGATCATGGCCTGAATCTGAGTTATAAAGACTACTACCTATTGTAACTATTGCTGCAAGGCAAACTCCTAGTCCACCAGCCTATATATTGAATGAGATATCTACTGCATCATCCATATCATGTATGTCTGGAATATCCTCCTCCATCTGTTGCTCAACACCCCAGCCATCTCCTCCACCTCTCTGGTGGACTACATCCTCGATATCTTGCGTGGAGGGGGCGATGTTGAGGTGCTTGCAAAGGTAAAAAAACCATAATGGAGCCTTCTGAGGCATTTGTGGTGCATCAACTACTCTGTGGCATGCACTACTACCTATGGCTAACCATATATTTGCTAGCTATTAGACTAGTACCTACTGCATGGATGAGTACTTGTTGTACAGGTGCCTGTTGTTGTCCTCCTTGTGGATCTTGGCCCTATGCCCTAAGAAGGAGGGCCCTGAAATCCCTTTGCTTGTACATGCATCCAGTACCTCTGTGGAATGGTCAAATGTTGAGGTAGCAGATAGTATCATACCAACCTGCATAGTCTGGGTGTAGTCACCAGGATCCACTATTTGTACATGTTGTACCCAAGGATGAAAAAACACCTGTAAAAAACTCGTGCACGAGCTCGGATTCCCAACCTGGTGGGACTGGGGATCCTGATGTGAAATACATATCTGTATCTATAAACATACCACATCTCAACACCAGGTATCCCCTGAATAAGTCCAAACTGACGCTGAACCTGGTTTTACTCTCTACCACTCCATAATGTGGCTCCTGCTCCCAAGAAGGAAGTGATCAACCATCAATTGTACAAAGCTCAACTGGCATCCTCAAGGGGTGGGGGGGGTCCACTGATATAACCTATATATGGCCGCCATGTAATCATATGGGGCTGAAGCTCATCAAACTCACCTGTATATAAGTTTGTGTCCCCTAGTGGCTGACCGGCATACATCCTCCTGGAACCCAACCCATAAATGATAAGGATCTCCAATAACTCAGCTCTCAAAGATCTTGCAGGGTGGCCTATCGCAATATGGTCCCAAGGCCACATATCTTGTAACAAAGTAACAGGACCCACTGGAAAATCTGTCCATGATAAGCTATCAAGTTAAAATCGGACAATATAAATGAGCCAATATAGTACTGACCCCAGTAAGTACACCTCTCCCTTGAAGAAGGTCATGAATCACTCTAATAAGACCCAAGGGGAAATCAAGCACCAGTCTTTCAGGCAAAAATATGCCACTAATAAGAGCTAACAGAAACACGGGGACTCATCCTAGTTATAAAGCTATTGATAGCCATGCACCTCCTAACCTGAAAAATTGTTCATACCTTGGTGAGGTATATATGTCACTCCAAATGTCATAGTTGTGTATCACTCAATACGGTCCTGGCAGACCATCGTAAGTAATCAAATGACCTGAATAGGAATTCGCAAGATCTGCCACACATCCTCTAAGTGTAATACTCATCTCACCAGTAGGTAGGTTCAGAAATTCTGGCTCTCACTCCACCATCTCTCAGCTAAGGTTGTGAGCAGGTATGCTGATCTAAGGTAATCTGGGGCATGTGAGCTATGTGTGCTAAACTTGTCACCTCTACTGTGTGATCTCTAGAAAAATCTGGTCACGACGGCTAAACGTCACCTCATAGGCTCGGAACACCCCGCCGCACATGTCACTCCCACATCTCTAACATGTCTAGGTCCTCCTGCAAAACCAATCAGGTCATTTATGATTATGATCCTATTATTACCATTCTAATTTCTTCTATTATTCTTTTACTCTATCATTTAATTTCTTCTATTACCAATTATTCTTCTATGTTCACAAATATTTCTTTACCTAACACCTAGGGTTTGCTAAAACCTTATTTTTCGTCCAAAAAGGAATTTAAAATGTATTTTGTGCACTGGGGCCCCCTATGCATGGCACCAACGCACCCCATCAGTGCATGAGTGCACACTCCTTTAGGCACCAACTAAAGAATCCCCATGCATAATTGCATAGGGCATGTGCACTAGCACATTTCTAAATGCACTTAGGCATTATTGCACTAGTATCCCCTGTGTGCATTAGTGCACCCTTACATTTGATTCCACTAATGTAAATGCACATTTTCTAATAGGAGCCATATTTTGTGCATAGGTGCATACCAGTTAGTGCATAGGTGCATGCAAATGCCCATCATGCAAATAAAATGCAACATGTTAGGAACACCCCTAGGGCCATGCCTGTGCATCCATTTCATGCCACTAAAAGGTGCACCCCCCCAGTTTCTGCCCTAATTTACCCTTAAAAATGCATGCATTTTAATCAAAATTAAATTTAATAATTTGAATAACCGGGTAAAAGGAAGCTTTGTGTACTTGTGGTCCATCCACTAGAGCCTCATGTACTCTCTCACGTGATCCACATGGTGTTTTCGGCTCCACACCCTCACCATCTTCTCTCACAGGTCAAAGCTCAAATCAATGGTAAAATGGTAAGTGAATGTGGTAAATAAACTTGCCGCGATGGCTTATATACCCATTTTTACCTTCCGCACATGTGTTTTCACCCTCCCAAAGTGCCCTAAGACCATCGTGGTTTCTTCTAACTTCTTCTAACACTTTCCATGATGATTATTTTTAATAAATAATTATTTTACCACACATATTTAATTGCCCTGGATATGTTTTGCTTCCCAACAGCCTTTTCTACTACCTGGGGCATATTTTTGCCTTACGTTCACTTTTAACATTGTCTCATGACTTCATTATTTCTTCTATAATATTTTCTTCTATAAAAAATCAAAAAATTAAAAAAACCAAAAAATTTCAAAAAAAATTGGTAAAATCATTAAAAATCCAAAAAATTGTAAAAATTTAAAATTTTTGCAAAAAATGGTAAACGGCATATACACAGCTAAAGCCTGTGTCAATTGCATTATCCTCAAACATCAAAATATGTCTTACAAAAGCATATTTCTATGATTCTTGCTTGTTCTGGTCTCAAACGACTTGTAGATCATTGTGATCTACCTCCATTAACAAAAGCTTGGTTACATGCTATGTCAGTACTCCCGTGCAACAGTGAGTTGCAAAAGACTGTGTCATAGTGCATGAAAGATTTTCCATGGGACTACTTGTGTCCTCCCTTATTCCCCTCACATGTATCCTTGCTTGGGGCACCATTTTTAACCCTTTTCGTTACAACACGAACATTTGGAACTGCAGCTTGATAACAAAAACATTGGTGCAACTGTCTTAAATGTTGTTTGTTTGAGTGTGTGTGATTGTATTGGTTTCTCTGTTAGGTTAGCTGGTTTACTTTCTCATATTGCATTGCATTTTGTATGTTGCATTGAGTTAAGCGTCGTTTTACTTTCTCGTATTGCATTGCATTATGTATGTTGCATGGATTTACATAGCAATGGACAAATGTTAGTAATTTATCTTTTCATGTTATCTTAAATTTTTTTTCATTTCAATAAAGGCCGATGATGTAGACCTAAGGGCAAAATGATATAAACCAGTTGTTTATTGAAAGGTTGGATGCAAAGATTGGGCTTGTCCTATATTCTCCATTAATCATTTCTTATCCATTATCATTTATTACAATTACTAATTTTTCTTCCAAATCACTCGGGGAAATAAACAACCATGTTTATCCCTATCCCTTTTTCTTTTAAAAATAACCAAGGGTTTTGTGCCCGTTCTAACCTATTTTCTTCTATCCATTTCAATCATATTTTCGATCATCAATTGACTTCTTCTATCACCCCATCGACACTTGAGGGGGCATCCTTCATTCCACTAATTTTTCTTCAAAAATTTTATACATGCTTATGTTTGTCTACTATATTTGAAGTGAAGTTCACTAACTTCACCTCAAACAGGGGCAAATGTAGACACCTAAATTCCACTTTCACAATCTTATTGCCAAACGCACACAAATCACTCTCATTCTTACCAATTTCATTATAATTAGTGATTTTTGCTAATTAACTAACATTTCTTACCACTTTGGTCAATTAACAAGCACTTCATTGATCACCAAACCTCTTTCACATTCAGGATGCCACTTTACGATGAATCGTAAGTTAAAATCCTCTTCAAAATAGACAATTAGCATTTATTAGCTAATTAAGCCTATTTTGCCCTTGATTTTGGTCAATATGCCCTAATATTGACTTAAACCCCTCTTCCAACCACTCAAAATCACCCCACTTTCCTCCACAATGTCTCTACAAGCTTCAAAAGCTTATCCTAGCCTCCTAGTTGACCCTAAGTGGTTGATTAAGGCTCCACGCCTCTTAACCACTTGGTAATTCACTAATTATGATTAGTAATTCCTAATCATGATTAACAATTCTAATCTAATTTGGGGCTTTTAGTCCCACATGCACCAAAATACAAGTTTCTCCCAAAAGGAAAACTATAAAAAGAGTGCACCTCTTACCTTAATACTTTACACCATGCTTTGATTTGCATCTCATATAATAAATATGATATATAGCCAAGTTCAATCCTTGCCTAAAGCCTTCAACAAGGTTAGTAGATGGATATCTAAAGTGACTTGATAAGTCATTTGGAGAGGTCATTTCACCTTGTTTGGAGTAGTAACCACACTAATTTGATTGCCCTCTTAGGCCTATTTAGGCCCATGTTAGGTAATTGAGCATATTAGTAGGCATGTTTAGTTAGATTTTGATTGTTTTCATGCTAGTTAAGCATTCCTTTAAGCTTCTATCTTAATGTTACATTCCTAGACTTAGAACCTTGAATAGAGATGGAAATGGTGTTAGTCTTCCTTAGTTGATCATGCAATTTTCTTTGTAGATTTTAGGGTGATTTCAGATTCTAAAGGTTTATTTTCTTGCATCCTTTCAGTTAAAATCATGTCCTAAATTATCTACATCATTTGCACATCATCTATTAACCACTTCAGGATCATCCTCCAAGTCATCCCAAATATGTTATTTTCACTCATTTTTTGGCTCATCTTGATATAAACGCCATCAACTAGTTTCACTAGTATTGGGTCACCATAACAAATGCCCAACTGGGTTTGGTTTGGTTTATCTTTACTTATATCAAATATGTGTTATATTTCATTTGTTTAGATCTCATCTTTTATGTTCAGTACATCATTATACTTCTATATCCAATTTATCAATCATTTATCTATATAAATTTATTAGAAAGTAGTTTGGAATCCATTTGTAGGATTTTTTCACTTCTCGAGACTGGTATTGTCAGGTAACCCACCATCCTATCTACTAATCCAGTTTTCCTATTTTAGTTCACTTTTTTGTTTAGGTAATCAAGCTCACTATGAGAAGGATATTTTATGTTCCTCTCCATCATCATCTCATATAGAGGTACCTTGACACGCTATCAATATTGGATTTTCTTGTTTTCTTTGTTATCATTTCACTAATCTTAAGACATGAACGAGAAAAATGAGTTCAACAACTATTCAAATTATAATTATGCAAACTGGGATGAAAAAGGGCCTATGAATCATTAATTTCAACAGTAATTTTACTTGACATGGGTGATTTTTATGTTTCCCTTTCCTTTAATTTGAATGCGCTATTTTTCAACATCCCCTTAAATCTATACAGGTAATTAGTTTTTGAAGGAAACATCTAGCATGTTGAAACCCTCTTTCTAGCTTGTCATGCGATTTGAGAGGCAACTTAAATCAAGAAACCAAAAAATTATTAGCGTCCTATTTTCCTACATTGTAATGTGAGACAATAGTTTGCATTCATCTTTCATCTCACTTTTGGTGCTACTTGGATTGCCTTCTTCTCACCTTCTTGATTAACTTAATTATTTATTTCCAATTTCCTACACATCTTTTATAAAGTGTATACGTTTATTTACTCTAATAATAGGACACAATAAATGTCGATTTGTCTTACTCACATATGAAATTTTATTATTTTCCCTTTTGAATAAGATTTATTTAAATTTTTTAATTTTTTTGCTCAGTGTCAATTTTACTTCTTGGATTTGAAACTATAGCGTTAGTTTCAAGTATATTTGTATGGGTTTCCTACATATATATTCATCTTATCCTAATGGGACAAAATGACAAACTACTAATTCATAACACTTATAGTGTTCATGTCCTTACACTTTTCAAGAGTGATGTCAATATGCATCCTATCTTGGTGTCAAAGATCTCAAAAAAATTCTAACATCTATAATCGACATATTCAATGGGGCATTTCTCCATAAAATATCATTCTATTAAGAATGTCATTTACCCTTATGCAAAAATATCCTACACCTTCACTTTTAAACATTCTTAAATTTTAAAAATTAATTTTGAGGCTTTGGATTTTTTCTTCTCTTACCTTAATATATCCTTGATATGAAGTCTCTAAGGTATCCCATGCTTCATGATAATTATTGCACACCAACAATTCTTGGGTAGATACAAGGATCTATAGATCTTAGTGAAAATAAAAGAAGGATTGATAATTTTCCTTCTCTTCATCCTTTTTCATTATCTTCTAATCTTGAGAGATAACATTCCAATCATTAGGTGGTTAATAATCATGTGAAAATGCATTATCCCAAAATCCCTTCCAAACAATAAATCCCTTCAATGGATCCCTCCAATACTCAAAGTTGTCATCTTTTGAAAATGTGTTGGGATATTCATAGCAGCATAAGTGATAGAAGCCATTTATTATATAACTCTGGATCTGATACAAAATAAAATGGATGGAAATGGATATAGAAGGAGCCCCTGAAAACTTTGAAACTTGAAGTGTTGATAAACTTCTAAAATAACCCAAAAAAAGCTCTATATCATCCAAACAAGGCCTAAGAAAAATAGTGATTAAGCTATTGTAATTATTTGTGTGTTTAGATAAAAATGTGCATTATATGAGCCATTTACTAAAATTTGCAAAATAATATTTAGTAAGATTATTTATTATTAAATCTAAATTACTGAAATAAAAAACTAAAACAATCTTTCACAAATTAGAATAACGGAGCACGATGACGACTTCCTTTTTCCAATGCTTTTATCAACACAAAACAACTAAATTTAGGAAATACAACTCAACTTAGAAATATAAACTCAAAATAGAACCATTAATAAAATACCCAAATAATCATAAAATAATTTTGGAATATCCATTTAACTTATTTTGTAATAGGATGTATTCATTTTGTGGATAAATTCTACAAGCAAGAATCTTTTCCAAGAGTAGAATTATGCAACCTAGGATTGTTTTCAGATCTAGTTATATCCCTCTGTCAACAAAATTTTCCTAAAGTTACATAAAATATAGGGTTGGTCACAATTGCAGTTATCATAGTTTAAATTAACTTATAAAGCATTTCCTTCCTCTTTTGGGATGACTATACAAGAATTTGTACTTATTTGGAAATTGATAGTCGACAATCTATTTTTGATTTTTCATATTTTTGGAAATCGATGAAAATAACCTATTTGGTCCTACTTGACTAAATGAGCATATGAATTAAACAAATAGTTCCTAAAAAATATTGAAACTCTATTTTTAGAGTATTTCTAAAAATACAAATTGTCTAAATTTAGTAGAATATCAAATTTATCCAAAATTGGCATCATTCCCAACCCTTGAAGATAAAAAATCATTAATATTTTCATTGATAATGTTAGCATAAAAACTCTAATTAAGTCACTCAAAATGGTCTAGCAGAACCAAAAAATTCAAACCTTCACATATACCAAAACCTATTCCCTAATTGCCAACAATTCCCTATGTAAAATTCATTGCAAAAAAATATGCACTAGACAAAACTATCGATGCTAAGGCTTCCATTAAAATAACTATGCTTAATTCCCAATTTAATAAATTCTAGGAGAGAAATATATGATTGGTGTCATTAAATTCAAAAATTATGATAAAAAAACTCATTATCACTCATAATACACAATTTAGTCCCCTAATCCCCTCATGGCACAACATCTTAGAGAATGATGTTAGATGTATTCCCAAAAATTTGGGGAAATATGACCTTATTATCAATATCATTAAAAAAATTCCCACGTTTCATCCATACAACTTCTTAATAACTCTCCAAACAACGCTTATTTCACTAAGTTGGGACATATTCCAGTAAATATAGACTCCAGTATTTCAAGTAATGGAAGAAATCCATCTCCGTTTTTGCATATATTGGATTCCAAGTATTACTATTAATCTAGAATCCATTAGTAGCAATATGAGATTCTAATATTTTCATTATTTGAATTATTCTAGTTCTAATTTAGCTATTATTGAATTCCAATATCACTATTATTGGATTATCTAAGTTCGCATGTTTTTTAGATTTTCATTGTTGAGAGTATATAAGGCTAGAAACTACTAACTATTATAAGGCATGAGCCAGTTCAAATTCATGAGTGGATGCTAACTAATATTTTGGTTGAGCCCAGTGTATTAAGGTGAGTGATCGCTAACTATTATAAGTTATGAGCCTCAATGTAAGGTATATGGTCGCTAACTCTTATAATTCATGAGCCTCCATATAAGGTAAGTTGGATGTTATACTCTTGATAATTCATGAGCCCATTGTATTAAATAGAAAATTGAAAAATCCTTGATGTAAGGTTAGCTTCTGGTAACTATTATCTAAGTTATGATCCTGTTATATTTAAGTGTGGGCCCCACACTCTAAAATTGCGAGGCTCGCACTTCTGAAAGTGCAGGGATCACACTTTTAAAGTCCTAAGAGACTTTCATTTTAGAAATATGATCCCCATGTCATCTTAAAATTCCTAGAGCCCCACAATTTCTAAGTGTAATCCCCACACTATGAAAAGTCCAATCCTCACCCTTTCGAAGTGATATCCATGCCATCTTTGAAGAATCCGAGCCTCACACTCTAAAAGGTGCAAGCCCCACACTTTCATTCACACCTTGAAAGTGAAAATTCTCGCACTTACACTTTCAAAGAATGAATCTAAAACTTTGAAAGTGTGAGGCACACACTTTCAATGTTTAGTATGCACATATCCTTAAATTTGACACTACCTTTAAATGCTAGTGGTGTTATTTTGACTTCTAGTGGAACTCACAATAAAATTGCATTCTCACCCCAAAATATACCTTGTAACAACTCAAGTACTATTTTTTTAGATTATATAAGTTCACTAGTGTTTATTATTATTAACTATATCTCCGAGTAATCATTAAAAGAAAACAAAAAATTTGAGATTTTATATATATCACAAATTATATTACTCAAAAAGATAGTAGAATTTATGCTTGTAAATTATTCCATTCTCCGTATAAACAATGAGTCACTTTTGTGAGCAAGAAAATGAAATAATCCTGAACACAATGAAAATAAAATGTTTGTGAGAAATGTTGTCTTATGCCCTTGAAGATACATTGAATCATTATTCTATAGTTTACATCAATCAAAAAACTCATTGTGCCACAATTGTATTTTTTCAGAGTTAAGAAATAACAAAATTGATCTGTCATCATCTTTACATTGAAAGGTTCTATCTGTAATTTAAAATTTGTTAAAAATTCATAAATATACAGTTGTAGATCTTATATTAGAATTCATCTCCTTTTATGGTCAATTTAATTTGCACAAAACATGAATACATTTGTTGCCTCTAGAACGGGACTACTGGTTTGGATAGAAGTAGTGTTGAGTAAAGTAGCAGTGGAGGTGCTATCAATGTAGAGACTATTATTTATGAGAAAAAAACAACAAAAGAGTGTACTACTACTAGTATCGGAAGTGGATTGATTTAGCTATGATGAAAACATTCCTATTCAGTAAGTGGAAAGGGAACAAATTTCCCAAAACCCAATATTTCACCTTATAAAAACAATTCGGGCACACTTTTATCTGTTTTAAGGGTTTAGAGTGGTTTTAATTATTATGGAAAAAAATATGGACTATAATACATAAAACTAGTCATTGTTTACTTGAAAATTGGCTCATCCATTGAGAAAAGTAGACCCTGAGACTGTGAGGACTCCAAGGGATGCTTTTTTTTCCTGTCACAACACCATCCAAGTCACGTTCCAGTCAAAAAGTGTTTTGTGAAATCACCTCACTAAATCTCACAAAAAATGCCTTTCAAAAGCACAGCTTGTGCTCCTTGTAACAACAATCTGCTTATCATCTGCATATCTATCCAAATACCTTATGTAATTATTACTAGGGTTCAATTTTTTTGTTCAAATACTAAGAAATTACATAGGAGCAGGCACTCATGCTATCGAATTTAGAAATTTGGAAATGTCATGCATGGTAGGTTAAACAAATGGTCATTTATTGGTATAAAGAAAGGCTAACTAGAAGTTTTTTCTTACAATCCCAAGATCCCTACAGGTTGTTGTAACTTCTTTATAAATTGTTTCCATGACTGTGTTATTGTCTTCTTTTGATAGAATCTGTGCTCACATGCCAATGTCAAAGAAAACTCGATCCACATTTGATTGCTCTATGCTCTAGACAAAAAACCTTAATAATACTTAAATAGTGTATAGTGTAAGATCTGAAATAAAATTCACACAAGTCTTACCAACTAAAGAAAATTTTAGTCATTTTCCATAACTTCCTGTAGACACTTAAAATTGGTTATCCAATTTAGTGTCCCTCACATTCGTTCACCTGCTTAGGTAACCTGGGGCACGTTTACGTTACCAACTATCCCCTTGGGATAGTTTTCCAATTTGTGATTTAATCACTTGCTCTAAATTTAATTCATCACATCACATCTTACCCATGAGTAATTAAATATTAAACATTTAATTACGCTTCTTCCCATGTATCTTAATTACTTATCTACCCCAAATTTATTCTATCTATGCATCACATCCATTTTTAATCTTCCCTAAGCGGGATATTTCCCGTGGTCGGGATAAGTCTTGTCTTTCTCGAATCGATCAATTTGGCCATCTCGGGAGTCTTCTCCGCGATCGGCGCCGACCCATATGGTCGGCGCCGATTTTATAGGAGCGGCGCCGATTATAAAAGCAGGTCCATAGCTCAGTTCGAAGGACCGAAAAAAGAGACTAACGAGCGAAAGAAAGCACTTACGCACGAACAGAGAGCGAAAAAGATACAGGTTGCAAGAAGGAGAGATCTTTTTTAGCATCAATTGTCTCAGCTAGGGCAGATCCTGTCCTAATCAATCCCTGAGAGGAGCACCGTTACTCTGCCCGTATCATATCAACATCATACACCACCATCTATCATCTAGTGACTCTGTTCCAGCGTCTCTCCATCTTCGGCACATCCTGCAGACTACATTCACCGTCCAATCCCCGAATCTCATCGCACAGTCCCTGATTGGTCAGTCTGCCTTCAGTTAACACTGATCTTATCCAGTCGACGCCGATCAGTCCCAGTCGACGCCGATCTAATCAGTCGCCGCCGATTATACCCAGTCGACGCCGATTTCACTGCAGACAGGTAAAAGGTCACAGGTAACATAAATCCAGCATTATTTCGCAGTTCCCTGTTTTCTGTACTTTCTGTCTGCTGTTCAGTTTCTGTTTTATTACTGCAATCAAGAAAATCTAGTCTTTATTTACATCTTTTATCATGTATGCTTCTTTTCTTTATTGAAAACGTGGACTGACATCCGCCAAGGAAGCTTATCGCTTCCCGGACCCGCTTCTCGGGCAGTCCACCCAAATATCTTCTAACGCCATCTTTTTCTGTCAAGCACCGGTGTTTTGCAGGTTACTCGGATCTATTGTGCAGATTGCTTGTGTGCGCCCGTCTTGTCTACATCGGCTTCCTCATCCGTCCACATCTTCATCAGGTATCGATTTCATTGGAGTTTTTCAGGGTTTTTGTGTTTAGTTTGGTGCATTAACTTGGACAGGTAACAAGCGCAAAATTCTTGATCTACATTCTGGCACGCCCGGTGGGACTTGAACCAAAGTCCCTTATTGGTAAGTTCATTCCTTTTTTAGTTTTGAACTTTGTTCCTTTTCTTCACTGATTCCTATCAGTCCTATTTGAGCATTTCTGCTCATCGTATCAATCTTGCTTTTTTAGGCGAAAGCATTATCTTGAAATTTTTCTATTTCCTTAAAATAGAAATTTTTCGTTTCACCATTATCTGGATATATCTTTCCGGATCTTGTTTGTTGTTTGCTTAACCTCTTCTTGCGGAGCACTTTGCTTGTTCGTGGGATTGTTCGAGGGGAAGAGCTCAACAACGCGCTTTTTGAAGTCCACACACCTTGGAGAGCTAAATCTACAGGTATTCCTCTTTTACGGTGTTTTCTCCTTTTTTTAGGATTTCTTTGTTGGTTGTCTATCACATCCAAACACTTCAATTTTTGGTGCTTAAAAGGAACTTAATCGCATTTGGGAAAGAATCTGTTTGACTTGTCTTCATCGAAATCAAACATTTCGTTTTAAGTGCTTAAAAAGAACCTTTTCTTTATCATTGCTGCATGCTTTTTCATCTAGTTTTAATTAGGTTGGAAAATTGATCAAAATCGGTAGTGACACTATTTGATTTTTATTTTTCACCCTTGCACACAAAGCCAAAATCACTAGGTATAAAGCATCTAAACAAAACTCCTTCCCTGGCCTCGCCTACTTGGAAGTGATATCCAAGAGGAAGAGCCTACGCGGTACTCGGGCCGCGCTATAAATTCACGGAAGATTTTGGTATATATTGGCAAAGCACCCGACTCCCTTATCGCAGCGGTGTGTGAAGTGCGGGGGTAGGCCCCTATATCAAGCCACGTACCGGTCTTTTACTGAAGTGCCTTCGGGACTCCTCACCAAACATTACCCAAACCATCCTTAGTTTGGCTATCTGAGTAGTTCCTGTTCTAAAAAGCCTTCCCTAACATTTTTCTTTTCTTAAAAGCATCAAAATTTAAAGGAGATAATCACTTGCGCTGCTTGAATTGTTTGTGCATTAGCTAGGACAATCTTCTTTCTTGCTTGCTTATGACGGTTATCACCCGGTCACAATCTAGGAAAATGGCCCAACAGGTTCCTTCTTCCTCCGAAATCACCACCAGCGTGGATGTTTCGGCACCCCTCCAATCTTCCTCGGGACCGCTGTTAGTTGGTTCCCCCTCATGGTCGTATAATCCTTTCCATCAAGCCAAAACAATCCCATCACGTCCAGCTTCTCCTAGTCCATCAGAAATATCTTCTGACTCGGAGTCTATCCCTCGCGGGGATCCTGAATTTCAGGCTCTCCTTGATCGCAATCCGGTAGCCCTCATGGACTACCTAGTACACAAGTCCATTCGAATATCTGATCAAGGACCGCCAATCCAACAAGTGTACGATTATCCTCGTGGTCCATCCCAGGCCTATGTAGAACAGTTTTCATCCTCTCTCCCGCCTCGAGCCACGGAAAAGGGGGAGGCTCTTGTGCCTCCTTTTTCTCTTCCACCAACCATGTTGGCTAGTTCTCAAATTGCCTTACCTATTCCTAATACTGCAGTTACCTCAACTATTCCTCAACCTACCTTTGAGAGGTCTTCTGCCTTGGCGATAACGAGTGCGTCTGTGCACCCGCATATCGCTGTTAATTCATCTATGCCCTCTATTGTGTCTCAAGGTCAGTACCTCTTCATGAGCCAACCCCCTCCGGCTAGTCAGTTGGTTCCTACTTCTCGTCCTCCGGTCAATCTTTCTTCCAATATTCCAGCAACTGTGACCTTCGCCCATCCCCTAGTATCGGCACCCCTGATACCAAATCCGGCGGTAGAAGGCCCCTTTCAGGTCTTGTTCCCCAACATGACCAATCAAGTCGGTACTCACGTTCCTCAATCTGTCCCTATCCAATCAACAAACATGGGAGTCCATCAATCACAGGCTCCATCCGTCTTCCAACCCTCATTTTCCCAATCCCTTATTATCTCACAGCCTGCCTATACGCAAGCTACCTCACAACAAATACCTCACCAGGTGTCACCCAAAACACCTGGTTATTCCTCTTACCATCCCACCAATCAACAGATCAATCCCCCAGTGACACCTCAACAACATCTATCACTTGCTCCTTATGTAGGACATACCAATGTGCCTACTCCTCAATCGGATGTGGTTCAACTTCTCTTCAAGAAAATTGCAGACTTGGAAGCCTCCACCAAAGGAGCTCGTCCTTCATATTCCTTTGAAGAGGTGTGTAATGAACCCATTCACCCTTCAGTGGCTTTTAAGCCTTATCCTCCCCAATGGGAACTTCCAAAATTCTCAAAATTTCATAGTCGGGAAGACCCTCAACAACATCTGCGAGCATTCAAACATGCTTGCTACCTTATCGTCCAGGACCAGGAACTCATGCTCCGCACCTTTCCTATGTCTCTAGCGGGTCCCGCTTTGGACTGGTACAATAACATCCCTCAACATTCCTTATTTTCTTTCTCTCAATTGGCCCAGATGTTTGTCGAAAATTTTTCAATAAATATTGCCCATAAGATCTCAATTACAGATCTTTACAACATTCGCCAATTCGACGATGAGTCTATAGCAGACTTTGTCGCTCGTTGGAGAGGGATAATCAACCAATTGTCTTTCTCCCTTCCCCAATCCCAACAGATCGAGTTGTTCACCCGATCTTGTGCTAGTCACATTTCTTCCACGTTAAGGATCCAAACTTTTCATACCTTTGAAGAGGCCTTCACGATGGCACGTAAACTTGAATCTCGCGCCATTGAACAAGGGAAGTTAAAACTTCGCTCCAAATCTAAACCAGATTTCTCTCGCTTCACCAAACCTAATTCTTCCCCCTCTAAAGACAAAAATCAAGGATCCACCAATGCCATCGTATTAAAAACATCACGAACTGACAATACCTCTAATCAAACACCACGAAGAGAACCCTCATCTTCTCGGAAAGGGGCTTCACCATCCCGATCCTTCGCTCCTTTGGGGGAATCATATGCCTCTATCTTAGAAAAAATGCTGGAAGTTCGCATGATCGAACTTCCACCCATTAGGGATATTGATGAAAGTCGAGAACGTCCTTTCTGGTATAGGGAAAACGATTTTTGTCATTATCACAGAACCAAAGGTCATGACATCGAACGATGTCAGACTTTCAAAAATCTTGTCCAAAAATTCATTGATAAGGGCGAGCTTATTTTGGATAACCCAAATGCTCCCCCAAATCAGGCACTCGATGTTTTTAAACAACCATTTCCCAATCATGCCCCAAATCATAATTCTTCAGAATCTCAAAAACCAAACACCCACACTATCAATTTCATCTCCACTGAAGAATCCGTCTCTGAAACCACATCATCTGCAAACACATCAATCGAATCAGATCCTCCTTCCTCTTCATCAATCACGGGAGTTCCAATATCTTCAGACAACCCGTCTTTGAATATCCCCACATTACTAAGCACGGAGTCATCTCTCTCCGCTCCTTTGTCTGACCTTCCATCTATCCCTGAGACAGTGTCATCCGCATCTGTCTCATCATCAGACATTCTTTCAATGCTCGAGGCAATCACATCCCTTCGAGTTTCCACTACGGACACATCTACTTCCGTTGCTCCCATTCCCGCCGCAACTATGCCTTTGGTGAACGTACCCATAATTGTGCCGACTTCGACGGAAGTGTCTTCGATTTTGACCCTTCCTATCTCTTTTCCTACAGTAATTTCACCCATGATTACTGCATCAGAAGTTCCCCCTCCGCAAGGAACTCCTTCTTCATCACCCCCTTCTCCCATCAACAATGTTACTCCCCCTATTAAGGAAAAATCAAAAGAAGTAACACCAACACCTGCACACTCGATTTCTCAACCTAAACCACGACAACCAAAATCTAACACTACACCATCAGTACCTCTCCACTTGCTTCCTCCGAAAAGGTTACAATCACCTTATGCCGTGGAAGTTGTCACCATCCCTGAAAAGGGAAAACCCATATTTCGAACCATCAAAACTCTTGGTGCTCTTCCACAAAAATCTCTCTCTACGCCTCATAAACGATTGGATTTGTCCGCTGAAAAGGCGTCTTCCTCTACACACCCATCAAAGCTATCATCTCCTCCTACAACACATTCTTCATCAATAGACTTACCCACTAAACAGACGGCACCTCTTCTATCAAGATCCTCATCTTCGTTACCAAAAACCAAAGCACCCTATATTCCTCCTATTACACCTACCTTGGGAACTTCTTCCTCATCTAAATCAACATTATCTAAATCATCCGTAAATCCGACTAAGCAATCCCCTTTGTCTCCAAAGACCGCCAAATTAGTCACAACACCATCATCCTCAAAATCTATCTTAGGGGCTCCCCCTCCACCAAAGTCAATCATGTCTCATCTACTCCCATCCCAAGCACCCAAGACTGTTCCTCCAAATGTCCAAACAAATAAGAGGATCCCTAATAAAACTGTTAAACCTAACATGCAAATTCTTTTACCTAGGCAGTCGGTTAATGTACAAGAACCATCCGCATCATCTCTATCCTCATCTCCATCTACCGGATTTTACACCGAAATCCTTCATCAACTTGTCCAATCTTC
Organism: Taxus chinensis; assembly: GCA_019776745.2. Taxonomy (NCBI): domain Eukaryota; kingdom Viridiplantae; phylum Streptophyta; class Pinopsida; order Cupressales; family Taxaceae; genus Taxus; species Taxus chinensis. Next base: position 6,386 of record JAHRHJ020000122.1, on the reverse strand, counting down.
ATCTATAACCCTTCCTCCGATTAAACCATATAACCCGAAAGGAGTGAAACCTGCTTGGTTTAACTCTGATTTGATTTGTGCCTACCACCGTACTCCGGGTCATGATACTGAGGGATGTAAAGCTCTCCAAGCCGTTATCAAGAACCTTCTGGAAGAAAGTGACCTTTTGCTGGAGGAGGAGGAACAAGTACCTCCTGCCACCTTAGCCCCATCCAAACCTCAACCATCCACTCAGACCTCTAGTGGTTCCACGCCGCCTGATCTTCCACCTTCTCAAATTGACACCATTTATATCGCCACTAGAACCAAACATTATGATAATCCATCTTCATCTTCAGCATCTAGACCACGGGTTGTCATTTCTGCAGCCCCTGAAGGCGTGTCTCCTTCCTCATCGGCCCCACGACCTAGGGTCTCTATTCGTGCTGCACCTCGGGCTCAAGTTCCCGTATCTGTTGAGGAGAGTGTCATGAAACAACTCACCCAGGCTCCGGTCAAAATGTCTCTTTTTGACCTCATCCAATCCTCCCCACAACATCGCCAGGCTCTAATCGATAATCTGCGTCGCATCGCAGTAAATTCCGATGAGCCCCAGCCCTTCGAGTTGGTTGTTGGGCTGAACGGTCCATCGACCGCCATTTCTTTTGAGGATTCAGAAATTCCTCATCTTCCTTCAGAGGATTTGGAGGCTCCCCTCTTCATCACAGTCCAAATCAATAACACTACCTTAAAACGTGTTATGATCGATAGTGGAGCTGCTCTCAACGTCATCTCCTCCCACACATTCGAACAACTTAAGTTACCTAAGAATGTGGTGTCACCTCCGCCTTTCGCCCTTCGATCATTTAACGATCAGCTAGCAGTCACTCTGGGAACTGTGGTCTTACCCATCCGAGTAGGTAAGAAGCTGCTCCATGAACTCTTCTATATTGTCGAAGGGCAATTCCACTATAACATGATCCTCGGACGCTCCTGGATTCGCGCAATGCATTGTGTCCCATCCACCCTCCATCGATGCCTAAAATATCAATATGAGGGCAAAATATATACCCATCCAGGAGATCCTTCTCCTTCTGCACAATGCGACATGACCACAAGGTCTGCCCCTTTAAAAGAAAATACATCTTCTCCAGATGAGGCCTCATCTTCTTCCATACCTGCGACCAAACTACCGGATTTACAAAATCTGGAGGAGACATTGCAGCGTTTCTCACTAGGGGAGCTTCCTCTCTTATCTTTCGATGCCCATCTCAAACCTAATGAGTATGGTAGACCGGACAAGCAACTTGAATATCAACCAGGTCTCGGTCGCATCGTCACCATTGGTCTGCCTAATCAACAGACCAATTTCATCTACGGTGGTCTTGATACACCTCATCATCGCCCGGATTCTCCTCCTAGAGCCAAACCTTACCTAACAGGGTTTGATCACCTACAGAATCCCACGTTTGCAAAGACTTATCTACATCGATGTGCGTGGAAAGGTTTTGGCCTTGGAAAATATGAACAAGGTATACATGACCTCAAATCCATTCCTACTCTCATGCCACATCAGAAATTTGGTTTGGGATTTAAACCTCTTTCAAAGGCCACTGTCACTATTCTTGATGAGCCCCTTCCTACTGAAGAACCATCTTCCCCCACTAAGTCAGAAGCATCACTTGATGTGGATGATGACATTTCCATCCCACCTAACTTTTTTTTTTGATCAATACCATTTCTTTAGGGCCGTTGGTCTATGAGACTAACAATCGGTCCGCTCCTATACCATTAATCTTCCCTGAAATAGTTGGAGACGACTCTCCTACTATCAACACTATCCACTGTGCGGATGATGATTCTGTCCTCACCTATCTAGGGGCAGAGGATTCTTATCTTCCCAAGACTATTCCTTCTGACACGTCTACCCTTCTTAACGAAGCCACTATCGACCTTAATATAGGGACTTCTGAAGACCCTCGCATCATTAAGGTTGGCCAATCCCTTAATCCACAGGAATTAGGGGACTTTACCTCTTTTCTTTCCAAACATCGTCAAGCCTTTGCTTGGTCATATGAGGATATGCCAGGGCTCGATCCCGATATTGTGGTCCACAATATCGTTACCCTTCCCAACATCAAACCAGTCAAGCAAAAATTACGTAAAATGCACCCTAGAGTAGCCCTTCTTGTTAAAGAGGAATTACAACGCTTGCTCTCGGCTAGTTTCATCCAACCCATCGATTATCCGCAATGGGTGTCCAATGTAGTACCAGTAACTAAGGCTACTGGAAAGATTCGAATTTGTACCGACTTCCGGGACCTTAATCTTGCTTGTCCAAAAGATGATTTTCCTCTTCCTAACATCGACCAACTCGTAGATTTAACTGCGGGTCATGAGATGCTTTCTCTTATGGATGGTTTCTCTGGATATAATCAAATTCTCATCGCACCAGAAGACCAACATAAGACCTCCTTCATAACTCCTTGGGGGACCTTTTGCTATCGTGTCATGCCTTTTGGCCTTAAGAACGCAGGGGCAACCTATCAACGAGCAATGACATACATCTTCCATGACCTCTTACACAAAACTGTAGAGGATTATGTTGACGACCTCCTCGGCAAGTCCAAACGCCGTCAGGATCATCTTTTCATCCTTGCACCTCTCTTTGAGAGGCTTATCCGCTTTTGTCTTCGTCTAAATCCAGCTAAGTGCGTGTTTGGCGTTCTCACTGGTAAACTTTTAGGTTTTATCATTTCCATCAGGGGCATTGAAGTCGACCCCGCAAAAATAAAAGCTATCCTTGAGATGCCTCCCCCTTCTAACTTAAAGCAACTCCGCAGTCTCCAAGGACGTCTTCAGTCAGTGCGTCGTTTTATCTCCCAATTGTCGGACCGTTGTCAACCTTTTCACCATCTTCTCTGTAAGAATGTTCATTTCGAATGGGATGAGCATTGCCAAAAGGCCTTTGATGATCTCAAAGCTTACCTTCTTTCTCCACCCGTGCTTACACCTCCACGCGAGGGGGAGCCTTTCTATCTTTATATCTCTGTGACTGACCATGCTCTGGGAGCCATGATCTCGCATCGGGACACTTGTGGTAAAGAACAAGCTGTCTATTACATCAGTCGCACCCTCCATGAGTATGAGACACGTTACTCTGGAGCTGAAAAACTATGTTGCGCTCTCTTTTTTGCAACTTCTAAGCTTCGTCATTATCTCCTTAATCATAAAACTTACATTGTCACAAGTGTCAATCCACTTAAGACAATTCATGCAAAGCCTTATCATAATGATCGTATCACTCGTTGGCTTATGCTCATGACAGAGTTTGACCTCGAGTTTATCCCGCAAAAGGCTATCAAGGGTCAGGTTATTGCAGATCAATTAGCTGATGCTCCTCTTCCGGACACTCGTGACCCCCTTGCTCAATTCCCCGATGAATACATCCAACAAATTGACTTTGGTCTATCTCCATTTAAAGTAAAACTCTTCTTTGATGGATCCAAATGCCAGCAAGGGGGAGGTGCGGGTTTCGTGATGATTCCTCCTTGGGGTACGCCTATCCCAGTCGCACATAAATTAAACTTTGAGTGCACCAATAATATGGCTGAGTACGAAGCTCTTGTCTTAGGTCTTCAAAATGCCATTAATCTCGGCGCTCGCCATATTGACATCTTTGGTGATTCTGAACTCATCGTTAACCAAGTCACGGGTGTCTATCAATGCAAGAATGATATCCTTCAGAAATATCGCGACATCGTTCTTGCCCAACTCCAATCTTTCGATAACTTCACTATCCAAGCCATTCCTCGTACTGCAAATCGATTCGCGGATACCATGGCTTCTTTAGCCTCCCTTATCCCGCCTTTTACCGAAGACTCGCGTCTTTATGTGGCTGTGCAACGATTAGATCAACCATCTTATCTTCAACAACTAACTTCAATCAATACTGTCACAACTCATTCTCAGGATGAGTGGTATCAACAGATAGTTGATTATCTATCTCATTCGGTCCTTCCTCCAGATTTGTCTCCCAATGGTAGAAGGTCTTTTGTCCAACGCGCCAATCGCTATACTATTCTAGGCGGCCTTCTTTACAAACGTGGCTTTGATGGTATTTTGCTTCGATGCCTCAAAACCCATGAATCTTCTAAAGCTATCCAGGAGGTCCATGACGGTATCTGTGGTGGACATTTTAGTGGCTTAGCTGTAGCCAAGCGCATCTTACGTTTGGGGTACTATTGGCCTTCTCTTAATCGAGATTGTTGTGAATACACTAAGAAGTGCGTCAAGTGTCAGCAGCATTCCAATCTCACGCACATCCCTAGTCAGGCTTTGCAACCTGCGGCGGATTTGTGGCCTTTTTCGCAGTGGGGTCTTGATCTTATTGGTCTCATCAATCCTCGTTCTTCACAGCGTCATCATTCTATCATTACTGCCACTGAGTACTTTACTAAGTGGGTAGAAGCTATCCCTCTTTCTTCAACAAAGGCTAAGCCCATAGTTGATTTCATCTATCAGCACATCATTTGTCGCTTTGGCGTTCCACACAAGCTAATCACAGATAATGGTAAGTCTTTCAAAAACGCTGATTTGCAGAATCTCTGCAATGCTTTCAATATCAAGCTCAGTTTTTCTTCTCCATACTACCCTCAAGCCAATGGTCAAGCCGAAGCTTCCAATAAAATTTTGCGTAGCATCCTCGCAAAGGTAACTAGTCGAGCTGGTAGGGATTGGCATCTACATATCCCTTTTGCTCTCTGGGCTTATCGGACTAGCATTCGTACTCCTACTGGTGCTACTCCCTTCTCTCTCGTCTATGGGTCTGAGGCTGTCCTTCCTTTGGAAGTCCAAATCCCATCTCTCCGTGTTTCTCTCAGAGAATTTGTCTCCGATGAGGATTATCGTCACTACACTCGAAAGAAGTCAACGTGGTAAGTTTGCTCCCAACTGGATGGGCCCCTACATTATCACTCTAATATGGGTCTGGGGATTATCGTTTATCTTCCATGGATGGTATCCCTGAAGCGGAACCTCTTAATGCCTTGCATTTTACGGCCCTTCTACTGTTAAAATCTATCTTATACAAATCTAGTCGCAACTCAAATCTTCCATCCGTCCTAATAACCACTCATCTACTTTCGTGGTGATTTGAAATGTGTGGTTCTCCGCCCATTGCCTCGTCTACCTTCAATATGAGTATCGCGGCTCTACTCATTGCACGTTTCTTTTGGATATGTTCCTCCTCGTGGTAGGAATACCTTAATCACCACTTCATCTGTCCCAAGTGCTTATCTTAGTCGGATCTACTCGGGGCATGAGTGCATGTTCCTTTATGTTCTCTTCCCCTCCATCTAATCTATCTAGGTCTGAACTCAGCTTCTTCCAAAAAGTTTCTAAAAAAAAAAAAGGAGAGAAGATGCTATCCAAAAGATAGACTGATCCCTTGAAGGACAGCTATCCATACATTATCAAGTGAATCAAAAGAAAATAGACCATACCCTCGAAGGATGGCTATCATTAAAATTCACAATACAGACCGCTCCCTTGAAGGACGGCTGTTTCTCAAAGAAAAATTCACGGCTTCTTGTAATTAATCGGCCTTCCAGTCAGTTTTATAGCATCACTGAAAGACTTCCCGCATTGATCAGTCTTTCCATATCAAGCAAACTTCCCGCATTGATCAGTTTGCCTATCTGTCAAAGTCATGAAGCTGAGATTTAGGACCTTTTGTCGATCATATGGAGAATCCTATTTCCCCACTATGGACATGTATTCTGTCCCTCGTAGGTTCCGACAAGATACTTACTTACTTTTCTTTCCGTTTTTATCCTAGATCTGGTTTGCGACTAGTTAGTGTCAGATTTATTTAATCTTATATAGGGCCTTGTATGCTTGGTCTTTTGGTTCCCTTTCTGGATTTTATCTATGTTCGGTTGGAAGTCCAACTTATCATTTTTCTTCTTCTCCGAGTATCTTCTCTTCTAAGTGACGGTTGTTTCCACTTTCATCTTTGACTCTTGCAAGGAGTATTCTCCATTTCTTTGTCATGCAACCCTGTTAAATTGGCATTTCACATGTTAATTCAATCAAAGTTTATCTTCTATCTAGGTTCATCTTATCTATCAAAACACCTATCTGTATTCATTTCTCATTACAATTACATCCATATATCAAACACATCCATCTATCTATCCATTAAAATGTACATCCAAGGTACATTGCATCTATCTATATCTAAATCTATCCATCAAAATGTACATCCAAGGTACATTACATCTATCCATATCTAATCCAAACATCAAACACATGTACATCCAAGTTACACCACACCATCTATCAAGGTTATATCCACATATCAATCTATCTAATCACATCTATTTCTATAATCATCAGTCTATTCT